>CM056993.1:371357134-372837134 GCA_029891345.1 Dryococelus australis
TATATCTAGATCATATTAGAACTTCATTATGAGTACGCACACCTTCTATAAACAAGGAAAGGTGGTCAAAGCAGTAAATTCTATATGTTCAGCAACATAAATACTGTACAATGTAAACATATTTCCCTCTGTACTCTACGGCGGTTCGTCCACAGAGGAAACCAAAAGTACACGACAGGCAACCGATCGTACACAATTAGTCATATGCTGTCTCGTTCACCAAGGTAACATATTTGGGTATAGTTCCAAACATGTTGTCATCAGATGAGGATGTCATTAGTGGGATTTTGAAAACAGCATGAAAAGAGGTGGTACAAAATTACTCGTGAATCCTATAAAGTTCAAACAAACCTACAAGATGTACAGGGCTTGTTGGCCCTTTAATTTCAAAGAAGGATACAAACTACAGAGACGCAGTTGGAATATCAGAAAGGCTGCTGATAACAATAAGGTAATCCAGTTGTCAATTATAATCATACTAGAGATGACCTATATGAAATGCTTTTTGAATTAACTGTATAGTACATTAGCAGTGGAGTACATACTTCAAATTTATATTTAAAGTCAAAATATTATTTAACTAACAATGTTATAAACCAAGATTTTTGCTTAATCCTTAAACGTTTTACCACCAAAAACATGACAACAGGAACGTGCTTTGGTACCATACAAATTGCATTAGGCAAAATCAGGTGTCATGACTGTCATGCCACACTTTCACAATTTATCAAACATGAACGTAAATTAGAAAGTGGAAGATAGTACATACATTGATTAGTACTGCACATTAATAGAAATTGGGGAAGGCTGAATATTCTGCATTTGGTGACGTAGTAGTATTTCCAACATTCAATGGTAAGTTCTGACTGTAGGTCAACGCGGGTACTTGAAGAAAATGGTGTCACAGTACGTGAAGGGTAGTCTACATTGTCAATAGCATCTAACACGTGCCGGCAAAATTGGCGAAACTGATAGACAGTCATAGCATCCACTTCTGGCACCAAGCTCAACAAAAATATTTTGCGAGCACTATCAGCCTAGTGATCAATCGTCCTTTTCTTTTCTTGGAAATACTCCAAGAAAACTTCATCAGGTGTTGGTTTTTTTTGCTTTTTACCTTTCCCATTTGACTTTAATTGCGGTTCTTCTTTTCTTTGTTTTCCTGTGTCTCCTGGGTTTGTATTCGTAGCCATCGAGGTCGTGGCAGTACTGTTCTTCTCAGCTGTATCACCTGCTTGCCTTTCCTCTGTGTTATCATGCTCGTCTGAATATTCTCCATTCTCTTCATTACTACCAATACCGCTAAAAATTGTTTCTGGGTCTTATGCGTCCGGTGATGGTAGATTACTGGCTGCATCTTCGATGGATTGTACTTTGATGTAAGGGACGACAAACTGCATTACATCATTCAAATAATACGGCACTTTCCTGGATGATCCACTGGGTGGCAGCTTTCGTTTTCGAACAAACACAGTTCTCAGATTCTTCCACCTTTCCTTGCAGTTGGACACTGAAAAAAAGAAATACAATTATGTGATAAGAGCTTTTTCATTTTAAAAAATTATTAGTATGTTACACTTATTTACCCTCTTCTATTAGATTTCTTTTCATTGTATTTCAGTTGTTCATTTAATTGCATTATTTGTAATATTAATACTATTTATAACTATTTTCAGGTATCTGGCAACTGAAGCAAGTACATGGATTTATCAAGCTATTTTTTAAGAGGTGATAGCACAATTAGCGACATTGTTGCACAGACCACTGCTGCTATATGGGAAGCCCTGCATCCACTCTACATGAAAGTACCATCCACTGAAGATTGGCTCCAAATTTCTAACAGTTTCTATGAACTCTGGAACCTGCCATATTGCGTGGTCGCCACTAACGGTAAACATGTCCGTATCCAAAAGATGTCCAAATCTGGTTCGACGAACTATAACTATAAAAGGTACCACTCAGTTGTTTTGATGGCAGCTTGCGATGCTGATGCGTGTTTCACCGTGATTGAAGTCAAGCATGCCTGGTAGGAACAGTGATGGACGCGTGTTCAAGGCATCAAGAATAGGTCGTTGGCTACAGAGAGAAGGGAATGGACTAGATTTGCCAAGTGATCAGCAACTAGTAAGCAACGAGATTGGAGGGATGTTGTCGCAAATGAAGCATTTCCGATTGGAAAGAACATGCAGCATCCCTATCCAAGAAAAGGAATAAACAAGAGTGTTTAACTAGACTCAGTAGGAGACCCAAAAGTATCGAATGTGCATTTGGAATGATAGCCAGTAAGTTTGCAGTGCTTTCAACTCCCATATCAAGTAAAAAATGTGGCAATAGCAAACAACATAATACGTGCTGTGTGTATTCTTCACAACTTCATCAGAACAAGGGAAGGCATCAGTTATTGTCCTATGTACAACTTTGATAACCACGCTGCCACTGAAGAACATCTTCCCGAGGAACTTGAAGAGGCTTCTCAAGAGGCACCGGCTTTTCCACAAAGATTATCCGGAACAAGCTTTAGAGAATATCTTTAATACTATTTTTCTAAACCAAACACTTCTATACCTCTCCAGTGGAAGTATTATGTTCAGCGATATTTTGTTTAATTCGTCGGTTAAGTAGCAGTTCCTAATTATTTGTTTCAACACATTGCTTTTGAGACCAAATGCTAGCTGTCACACATTTTCCACAACAATACTTAAAACTTTATATACAAAGAATTAAGCTACTTCAAACATTTTTTTTTATTACAAAAAGTTTGACATCTTCTAATATTCAATGTTTTATTAAATTTTATTTGTTGAGACATTTAGTTATAACATGATTATCTTAACTAACAATTGTGACACTTTTTTCTTACCTGTATCTCCTGTCGCTTTTGCTATTTCCTCCCAGGCAGCTTCTACAACATTTCGTTTAGAATAATCTCCTACACTATAGCTGTAAAGTCATGGGTGCTTCGTTACTTCAAACACAAAACTGATATTTACTCTTTGTTCGCTTTTTGACGGCGATCGTGGCATTTTAAACGCACAGAAAAGGCACACACACAGTCCGCACACGGTGAACGGTCGTAAGCAACTAAGGCCTGGCGATCAATCTGTTTGGTCGTGTGCGATCGGTTTCCTCTCGGATACAGTGGTCGTCGTCTCGGTGGACGAGCAAACTCTGGAAAGCATTCCTCTTCTTACGACCAGTCGTGCAACTGGTTGCTCGGTCGAAGTGACTGATCGCCTCGCTTTGGTTTCCTCGGTAGACGAACGGCCTAACGGATAACATCAGACAAATCTATTATGTTGTCTAAAAATGTATGCCTATGGAGTGCATGTGATTTATGTGAAACATATTTTTGTATCATTTTTTAGCCCATTCACAACTCCTTAAAGTTATTGATTACTGATGGTGTGAGTCACAAATATAGTAGTATAAATATTGTACTAATATTGTAAATATGTCTACGTTAAAAAAAGGTCAGGATTACAAATGGTACAAAAAGTCTTATGTAGCACAAATATATGTAACAAGAACCTCTACAAATATAGCGCTTTGAACAACTTCGTCATCAACTTGGGAAATGACAAAGTTTGACTATGATTGAATGAAAGATAACTTAAAATATCCCTGACAATACAACCTGCCTTCAAATTGCAGATAAATGAGATGCTGCTGTCTTAACTTCTGCTTAAATATCAGCAAAGCATATAACATTATGTCTTACATGGCACTCCAACTTTTGGACGGTAAACTGCTTCAACAGATGTTTTTTCTATTGACATTTTTTGTACTTTGACATCGCCTGGTCCATACACTGCAGCCAAAACTGCAGTGTCACCTAAAAAAGAAAAAATCCAAAACTCTACACTTATTTCTCATAATTTTCCCATTAGCAAATAGAGCCATATCGCAAAACTACTTAAAAATACTGACTTTTTAAATCAGAAACACTCAGCCTATATTTATAATATGTTATAGACACATTAAAAAAGTTTTCATTTTTCCAGAGCAAACTTCTTAAAAACCACATGATTCTCAAATGTTTTTGTAGATGCATGTTACTGTCTTTGTCTTTTAGGAAATATCTGCCTTTTTTGTAGTATCTACAAATATATTACACTTAAATTAACTAAACGGATTTTTTGCGGCAGAGAGAATTTTCACAGTAAAGTTATTTTCAACCAATGCCAGCATGGCAAATGCAGAAAGATGATTGTTAGTAGGTATTTATGATGTCAGTGGCATTAAGAGATTTTTCTTGTCGCCAATGACTAAGCGGTCGTGCCGGTTCAAGCCTGACCCTAGAGTCAGTGATATTGAGGAAACAAGTACACAGCAGATGGGATTATCCAAGTGAAGCTTGATACTGATGCACCGTTTACAGATCTTGGCAAGAGACCCAAGCGTGTAACTTTGATGTCTCCATTGTCATTCACTAAAAAATTTACAGGACCATTGTGCATCAAGAAACAGAAGTGAGATCATCTCCAGCAGTTAATCGTTCTAATTGCAATAGACGGCTATATTTACTATGATTTACTGCCATGTACTAGGTGTTGTTTGAAAAGGCTACTTGGTGTATTTAATTTTATAGCATTATAAATCTATTAAGTAAGATAGATAGCTTTAAGTAGTATAAATTATAATCCATGTATTGTTGATAAAAATTGCAGTGTTTCCTCTGATTATTTGTATTTTTTTTATCTCGATAATACTCTTATTTTGTAAATAAAGTCTACCTATTAAGTAAAGGTAAATGGTAATCATGACAAAAATATTTTTCTTCACACATTATAGTCAAAATAAAACAACACTAAATACAGCACTGATATTGTTACCTCGCACCTGCTATATAATACAAAAAAAAAAGAAAATTGACATCTTGTATAGCATGTATATTATTTTTTTAATAACAGGAAACATATGACATATTAACTATTTAAATATTTTGATCTTGTATAGCATATATATTATTTTTTAATAACAGGAAACATATTACATATTAATTATTTAAATATTTTGATAAGTATTTTAATTTCATTTATAACTATTTTCATGTTATTTATCCAGTGTAATGAAAATTGAATTATTTGTTTTATATGTCTATTGTAAAATTCCACTTTTTGTAGTTACAAGATGTCAACGTTTGAGCCTTGATATGCAACAATAAGTCAAGAGGTAAATATTTTAAAGAAAACTTCAACTGATAATAAAATTTACTTTAGTTAGAAAAAATTGTTATACGTTCCTATAAGTCAGACACCAGACAACACTTCTTTGCCTGTATTACTACCTTCAAGACATCTCACTTGTATGCTACGGTAGGCATGTAAACTTGCATGTTGTGACACACACTTATTTTCAAAATGACAGCCCTTTAAATGATGTCGCCCTCACTGTCCCACTTGGGACCCAGCCCACTGCTGCTCTGTTCACGCACCAAGCACGCAAGGTCATGCGTCTTGTGCATGGGTCACCATCATCGTTCGTGCAGGAACAGATATGAAGCAGGTCATGATCTGCCAGACCCCTTGCTCCAAGAGTAAACTCAGCCCAGTGTGTTTACAGTGCAATTCTAATCTGTGCCCCTAAAAGCGAGTATAAAATTTTAAAAGGTAAGTGTTATCTCCTTTTTGCTTCCCTTAAGTGAGGCGTAAACAGCCTATGAATGAGAAGCCACGTGGGTTACATTTTAATACTAAACACAAGTTTAGAACACTCATAATTCCTAATGTAATTTTATAGTGTTAATGTTATATTTTGTTTATTTTAAAAGGACATATTTTATTTTATTGAGTGGAGTTAAAAAGTAACGTACAAGATACTTGCAGTTCCGGCGTCTGCCATGCCACGTGCCGAAAGTTAAAATCCTTAATTTTGTATTAAATTATTTTCATAATTTAATAACAGATTTGTAAGTGCCAGTGAAAATGTTAAATGCTTTGTTAATTGTTTTAATGATTTCTACATTCCTTGCCAGCCCATTCCGGCGTGTTTTATTAATTATTATTTTCCGACACAAAGTGAATATAAAAACTCTGGGTCTGAAAGTAACAAATACTACTTGTTGGAATTTTTGCATTAATTCCTCCATTCTTAATGTTTTCTTATGTATATTTTACCAAATGTACTTTTATCTAATTTCCCTCTCGATGTTAGCAGATCACAGGCGAAGTAGCCAGATGTCTTAGCCACCATCTTCAGTCTGTTCTTGACGGGCCTAGAGGTAAACACGTGTCATGTCACGAGAGCCTTCATCTACTTTGTCTCATCACATAGCTGCAATAGTAAGTTTTTAGTGTACCAGAAACTTTGAATTGTTTTTGCTCCTCCCGCATACATATCATCCTTTCTGTCTGACTCGTGGCCCCGGAGATTTCACTACCTTAAAGTCACCACGTTCTTAAACACAT
The DNA here is from genome assembly GCA_029891345.1 of Dryococelus australis. Taxonomy (NCBI): domain Eukaryota; kingdom Metazoa; phylum Arthropoda; class Insecta; order Phasmatodea; family Phasmatidae; genus Dryococelus; species Dryococelus australis. The sequence continues at coordinate 371,363,542 of CM056993.1, forward strand.
TTTTGCAGCTTCGGCCTATGGCAGGCCTAAATGCCATGCCCGCTTCAGATGAGGGTCAGAGTGTATAGTGTACAGAATGTAATCTCGTTCTGCCAATATATGTTTTCAGAGTATCCTAGTCTTAATTATTTGTTTTGTAGATAAGTACTTTCGGGACCTGGCCATCTCCAGCAAATCCACTGTGTGTAATCTGAACTTTACTTCTTTCGTTTAACGCGAGCTTATAAGGAGATAGTCACGTGGCTGTCGACCTGCTACCACCCTGAGAATAAAATTCCATGTACTCATCCGTTAATAGATGAGCGAGCTCGCGCCCTACGGACATTACTAATATCATTTTTTAAATTTTTAATCATAAGCCAGGGTTTGTCTGAATTCTGGCGCATCTCGCCCCTCACCACCACCCAGGCCACGTAAAAATGTTTTAGGCTGGCGAACCCTACCATTCAAAACATTACACTGATTACATCTGAAGTCGATTCTCCGAACCCAACCTCCGTAATGCAGTTGATTGCACACTATCTCATAGTACGAGGTTTTCTGAGTTCCAAGTCCCGGGTAAGCACACGTGTGTATTTGTAATTCTGCCACTACTGTTGCATATGTTTCTGGTTCCATCTCTAATGATGTTGCTGCCAATGAGACGTCCAGTCTAACCTACCACCTAAGCTTTTAAAAATTTCAGCAGAAATAATCTGCACCTACATAAAGGAAAGTAGGCACATTAGTTATATCAGCAACTTCTTGTACATTTCTTGTTTTCAATGTACCAGAGCAAGATAGGCTCTAGTGTCCTCAAAGGACTCTAGAGCCTATCTTGTATCTGTATCTATTTTTTATGTACATCTACTGGTAAGACCTCTTAAAAATTGTATCTTTTTTATGAAGTTATTATGTTGTCTTGTATAATTTCATCAAATGGAGTTATGAGGTTTTAGAAGTGAATCAATGATCTATGCTAGCCCCATCACTTAAATTCAGGTGATGGCTCATGGGTCCTTAGAATGGGACCACTGATCCACTCTGGCCATGCCTATGAACAGCATCACACCAGCATGCAACTACTGAAGAAAATCAGCACTGCCTCCAGAGACTAATGACAGTGCTGGGGGCCTAACCTCGAGATCGTTCGAGTGCAGTTAGTATACGAGACGTCTCGCACAGTCCGCAATGTATACGAGACAATTGTTGTGAGCTCCGACCCCTGAAACTCGCATACGTTTTCAGTGTGCAAGCGGAGGGCCAGGCAAGCGTATACGAGTGACATTTTGTCATGTTGGTGAACCTGCGGCGAGACGGAACAAATATTAACGGAACTCAGCCAATCAGAAGCGTCACTTGTATAGCGCATGTTTGTTTATTTACATTCTACGCGGTTGAATAAGCAAATGGCTAAAATTACCAAAATAACCAATGAGCAGAAGTTTATTCTTCTCGAATTCATAGAAGGTTACGTAATTGAATATATGGTGTTGTGCCGTTCATCTATGATGTTCACAGATAATTAATTGTGAAAATAAAATCTTGTGTTGTCTTTACTTAACCTTTACGTATGTAAGAAATACCAACAAAATTAGGTTATTGTCTTTGTTAGTGGCACGACTTGATGCAATATTTATATGCCTTACAGATAATAATATGGATATTAAATGTTACACAGAACAACAGATTTGTTTTTTGTCTTTCAAACAGTTTACGTGGCAGGGATTGGTAAGTAAAATTCTTCCCTGTGGAAATTACATACAATTTAATTAAGAGAACACAGTTGTGTATCCTACATTGCCATAATGTTTGCATTCCATTATAAATAATGAAATGAGTATGTATATGATAAGTTGCCCTTCGTTTGGAGAGTATTAGCAGCTACATGGCACTTTGCTAGACGTCGTGTTTGAGTAAGAGCAACTGTGAAGTCCATAGATACTGTTAGTGTAATAATACTGCAGACGTAGATTAAAGGTATCAGTTATTTTGGATAGTGGGCAGTAGTTTTTGGCTAGCAGTCTGAAGTGCTATTGAATTATATTAATTTACACTGTTAAAAAAATTGTAGGAAACAAGAAACTTGCCCAGGCAAACTGACAGTTGACTGGACAGCCAAGGATGCAAGCCGGTTGTGGGAAAAAGTTTCTGTGAAATTGAAAGTTGTGCAATAATAATAACATATGTTATTTACAGAGTTTTACATGCAAGACTGACTAAATAATAACTTATAACATCTAACCAACCAACTAAGAGTCACTGAACATAATGAACGTCAGTAGTAAGCCTATATATATTACACTTTTACTCATAAGCTCATTTGCACTCACAACACACATTTTAATTCTTGTTGATTCAACAAGTTCTTAATCTGCATATGATTATACATTTGGCACAGCATAAATTATGTGTAAATTGAATTCACAGTGTGAACAGTCATCTTATGTCGAATATTTTGTTTGTTTTGATGAGCTAATCGTCTACGACTCCACATCTCGCACACCGATGATCAAGAGAGTGGCCACTCACACGGTCGAGACGTATACGATGCGCGAGTTACGACCGCAATTCGAAAATTTTGTATACGAGTGCAGTTCGAGCTTAGACCTCCTGATCTAAGTGCAACGACGGAGATGTGAGATTAATTTCTGGCAGTCATATACAATGTAAATTTTCCATTGCTAAGGCAGCATGGATGGTGGTGAACTAGGATTAGTTTCCACCTGGTTTCCCAGTCTTACGAAAGACACAGGATGCGTACCTTCACTTGAAACACAAGCACCAGCCATTCTTGGGGCTATGGCTGGCATTGTAGCTAAAACACTCTCCTCCCATCAAGGCAAACTGGGTTCAATTCGCAGAAAGGCTACTCCTGGATTTTCACACGTGGAATCCTGCCAGACGATGCCACCAGTCTGCAGATTTTCTTGGGAATCTCCCGTTTCACGGTGCCCTTGCATTCTGGTGCTGCTCCATAGCTGCCTCATTTCACCCTCATCGGGTCTCAAGACCTAGTTGTTAAGCAGCACCGAAACCTCACCACTCCATTACACCACATCCCCTTCCCAGAATAGCTTGTAATTTTTCCCATAGGCTGTTCACAGTAAAGTTAGCACTTTTGTGGCCCTAGTTACTTTTCTCTTTCAGTCATTTTCTTTATCCTTTGACAACCTTTTTAAATCAATATTGCCATGTAAATAATAAACATACTGTATATATTCCACCACACTCCGAAGTTAACGTCTAAAGCTAAAATTAAATACATTTATTGACTATAATTCCAGATGAGAGGGTTTTTCACACGTGCTAACTTTCCTGCGAATAGCCTATATCATACAGTATTTATTACAACTTACAATTAATTGTGTTTCTCATGCACAAGGCTGCAGGCAGGAATGTATTTCAATTTTGAAAAATGACATACTTAAATGTGAACAAATGAAACTATCAGAACTTAGTAGTAACGTTCATGGGAACTGGACAAACAAAGGGAAGAACAAAAGTGACGAAACCAAGCAGTTAATGACAGCATCCTGACTGCAAAGCATGTTGGAATCATGGAACCCGCCATAATAATAACCAATGGCTCTATGGTATAACCACCAAAAGTGTTTACAGAACAGAACTCTCTCCTACCTTGAATCAGCATTGCAGACCCATCAGGGCGACTCAAGGCATATAATTCACACTTCAATGGACGTAACTGATGTACTTCAATGTCCATTTTCCCTCTTGATGTCCTTAAATAATAATAAGCTGAATAAGCATAAAATAAAATAATTAGCTTTTATTACAGTTGCAACAAACAGAAAATAATTACAAATGTACTAATAACATAGACCCTTCATAACAGTTCCAACAATATTTTTAACAACTTAAATCAGAAATATATTTTAACTCAAATGTATTATGACAGAAATACCTTGACTGGTAAAACAATAACTGATAATCACAAAACAATATTTTCCTTTTATGCTATATGACTGATTGATGCCAACATTTAAATACATGACAAATAAGTGCAGCTAGATTTATTTAAATGCGTAAGGTTTGTTTCTCTCGGGACTTCAGTTTCAGGCATATGTTAACTAGGTAGCATGCAAGTTAAGTTTACACTTCCAAAAGGTAGATGTACCATACACTTTATACGATTATTACGCATATATTCATTGACAAAACAGTAAGCATGAAAAAACATGTTCTTTGTAAGTGTCTTTAAAGTTTCCTGAACACCTGCTAGCTGAGTAACGAGGGACTTTTTTTTCTGCAGTTAGATATACAAATTGCAATATTTCTCCTTACAAAAAAAAAAAACTTTTTTTCTGAGAAAAGAAAACTAATGATTTTTATATTGGAACATGATTAGTGAGTAAATAGCTTCACATACCAAGGACAATGGTTTAGAATTTTTAGAGGTACGCCTACCTATCTACAAGATCCTGATTTTCTTATTTATTAGTCTTAAAGCGGTCTTCTGCATACAGATTACTGATGATGTTCTGATGTCCCTTTTATTAAATGAATTAATAAAATTTATGCAATAAATTCTAGTATGACTGAGGATGGAGCATTTACCAGTATATCAAATTGCCAAATTTTGGTATAAATTTTTACAACAAATTATATGTTCTTCTTATTGGTAACTTTATCGTGAAAAACTCAGCCACAAGTTTTCACTACAAAAAAAAATATTTTTACAAGAATTGCTTACAGTTCTGAATTCTATTTTCAGCCTTTGGTAAAGACAGTAGGTATAGTAAAATGCCTTTCATTTTCTCTTCTCCTCTTATATGTCCATCATTCTTCCTCTTTGATCTAGTTCCAGTCTTCTCTCTCCTTCACTCCTTCCATTATCAGTTATTTCCATTTACTCCTTGTTCTTTCTTCTGCCTTCCATGTGCTTGACATGTGGACGCGTCCCTCTCCTTAGCACGTTTGTCCGGCCGAACACTCAGCACCCGCACTCTACCGGAGTACGTGAGTGCACCAGTGCATGTGATACATTTGTGTGTGTGTGTGCAACGAGTGCGAAGCAGTGCTGGGCAGACTAGTGTAGCGCCACGAGTGTCGTACCCGGCCAAGCGGCTACGAACTCCGCAACGCATAGTAATATGCAATTCCACAAAAAAGGGCATAACTTTCACACAAGAATTTTTGATACACGCAGTGCAAATGAAAATTGCGTGTGTCTAAAAAACACACACCCCACCACCTGTTTTCAGGGTGCAAAGCCTTTTTAAGTATTTCCATCAATCGTTGTTTATTTTCATTTCACGTGCGCTATGTCCATTTCATACCACCACGATTTTGCAAGTGTCTGTATGCGTATTATCAATGTTACTAATTTTATGCACTGTTAAATTGCAAGTTTAGAGCCGGTGAGTTACTGTGTGCAAAGTGTGTCACCATGTAGCTCCACGTGACCAGCCAGCCTATCACAGCCGGCTCACGTGCCATGTTTAAACTTTAATCAGCAACGAGCATCTAGAGGGGTCAATTGCGTGTCATTGCATCTAACGTTTCCCTCGCCCAGTCGACACACAGCTTTTGTTTCACCACCCATGTAAATTCAGCAATAGTTTTAATTACTCCAGAACTGTTTTTGCATAACTGCCCAAGCCAGTGCCTCTCACCTTCCCAAGTGCTAGCATCGCCTGGGGAAGTTTAAGTTTAACCAGCACATTATTATTATTATTTCATAGCCTAGAGCTTTTTGCAGTGTAACATCCACCAGTAGGTGAAACCCGGTAACATTTGTAAAATTGCTTTGGCAGGGAGAATTTGGAGAATACTAAATAAATGCTGCAGTGAACTGAACCACATGTGATTTATTTTGGTTGCCACAAGACATGTCAGGCTACGGGCCCTTATAATTACCCGCCAATTTCTGCAAGTGTATTTTTCATGCTCAAGTGTTTAATTATTATGTGTTTCTGTTCTGCATCGTATATCATTATTTGGGCGTGTGGTCAGCCTTCAATAGTCCACAGCATATCACGTATTTAAAAGTTTCTTCAAGTCTTTCACTGTCTGCTAATTGAATCATGTATCAGCTTTATGGGTGTGTGGTCAGCCCTAATAGTCCACCATTCAGAAGACAAGTGAAATAATAATCATACTAATAGGGGCAGCAGCGATCAATGACGGAATATTACGTCCGGGTGAATCGGCCCGCAGCACCCTGAGAGCTCCAACAGTCATCATGCAACACAACCGCCATCATTGACGCCGCCTTTGAGCGACATCTGGCACCTAGTCGGGTAATCACAACAATTCCTCATCCAACACACACATAACTCATACAATTTGTATGAGAGAATCCTAGAGGCATAGATCAAGAAAAAGATTATTTTCAATGCAATTCAACGTAATACCCTTTACTAGTTACCAGTGTAGAAAACCTACAAAGACACATAATAAGTATTTGCAAAAACCCAATTACCCTTTATGACACAAAATAAAACATAGAACAAACATCAGACAAGTATATTACACACGTGAAAATATTTGCTCTATTGTAGACACTTCATATCAAATCAAACAAGAACAAAACGACACTTAGATATTGATCCGTGTGTGGAAAGACTCTATTTACATCTGAAGCGAAACTCTCCATGTTCCTGGAGTTGTGTTTGCATCGTTAATTAAAACACTCATAAACGACTAATCTGATACCAGCGGGCCTCTTCTGCACTTGACCTTGGCAGGCCACTTTTACTCTTTCCCATCATAAATATCAACTAAAATTACACTGGTGGACAAACAAAATCTTTAATTATATGCAGCACTATCTTAGGATGGTCCGAGGAACATGATGACTTCTTGGGAAAGACCAACATGTAGGTAGTGGTTCACACACCCTCCAATAATCGTAAATTTCTTGACGTCACGAGTAAAACTACACTGTCTGTAGGTTAGTTCTTCATGACCTATCATAAAGCATTGTCATTTAAATTACTGCATCGAGATCACGTCGTGGTTTCTTCCTGATCATAGAATAAATAAGCCTCTCCGAATTCAGTTTCTAATCACTCCAAAGTTTGCACAATTTTTATAAATTTGTAAAATACAATAAAATACAATTATAATTCATGTTTACCTTTAGGCCCCTATACGTACACGAGAGGTTACAAAAACATAACTGTTAAACTATATTTAAATTCTGGGGCATATGTTTACACTTGTTTTATTTCAATTCACTCCTGTGTTCCCTTTACATGTCTGTAAGACAGTAGAGATATAGAGCATGTCAATAAGATATTATTTAATACAGGTTTACATTAATAAGTACATCAATAACAAACATTTACACACACACCCCGGAATTATACCTTACTCATTTACAATAACATGAGAAGAACTTACAAATTGAAATATCTACGTAAGACTTTTGCAGGAAATTTACACAATAAAATTCCATTATAATTTACATAGGTCTGGTTCATTTATAGAAATATCTACATAAAACAGTAACAGTAAATGTAGGGCACAATACAGTTACAGGAATAATTACATAATATATGTTAGAGAATATATGTAGGATTCCTATACATAGCAATTATTGCTTTTGAAGGTAATCAAAATAGGCCTATTCCTCAACAGTGTAAAATGGGTTTGTAAGTAAAAGGGACTTGATATTTTGTTTGAATAGATTGTTATTGCTGTGGCAGAGCTTCTTGAGCTGAAGGGGCAACAAATTAAATATTTTTGTTGCTGAAAGTAAAGTCCCTTTTGAAAACGAGGAAAGCCTAGGGAGGTTACAATCGCTGTAGCATTCCCGTAACAAAATAGCAATGGCGTTACTATGAAAGTATGGAAATGTACTGGCTATAATCGCAGTAAGAAAACTGTTACGCGACTAATGAGAAACGAGCACAAAAAAAAAAAGACAGGCTGTACCTATATCATGGATATGTTCAAACAGTGTGTTGGCTAACCTGATATTTATTTTTGTTTATCTACTTGTGGTGAAAAAAGTTTGGCAGGAACCGTGCTTCGGGATATTTAAAGTGTAGTATACATGTTAATAATTGCATTGACTATTTAAATAAATGGAAATCTGAACTATACCGCAAAATTCATTTAATAACTATGTTCTTGTTATAAGCATGCACTGCACTGACTCTCGTGGCTGGAAATGTTGTCTCGTGATTGGCCAGCATAAAACTTAACGTAAGAGAATTGAAAATATTCGATCCTCTTAACGTCGCTACCGTAAGCATGCCGCCATCAAATGTAGATTCAATTTTATATTGTTTATTCTTACAGTGATTGTAGCCAGGGCTTAAGGGAAGCTGAAGGGGTGTACAAATTGTTGGTAAACCTTGTACTATAATTGTGGACTTCCTTGATAGAATGAAATTTCTCTAAATTATCTGCCAAACGAGAAGGGTGTCGTAAATATATTGTCCTGAAAGTGTAAGAATATTCTCTCTCTTAAAGAGCTACCTACAAGATTCTCTACTGCGCTTATTACACAATATTCTTATTGCTTTTTTTTTTCTAAGCCAAAATGTTAAATAATTTTCGTTACATATAAGAACTTTTCCATGTTTTCTGTTGGTTGTAAAAAATTCTATATGATTAGTTTTATCATTATTAAGAACTGTAGTGACCTAGCACAAGGTCCTGTTTACACACACAATTGAGACATGATGTGACAGTCAACCTAAAAAGGGACAGGTCCGACAACACTTGTGTAAATACATTGATAAGCTCTACATTTATATCCTTTTGTCACGAAGTAGATATTTGTTAGGGTAGTTACATATCGTGAAAGGATATTAATGAACATGCTTTCAATACTGTCGTGTCTGATAATATACATCCCATCATAATGCCACATTGTGTAAGAACAGCAACAGACATTAAAAGAATCCAAATAATTCTGCAATTTTACTGTCAAAGTGAACGTATGTGCAAATTTGTGACCCGCACTACCACGATAGTGATGCTACACGGTTTACAGTACGATAATTGCATGTTGTCACGACAGTTACTATCTAGCTCGAACTGATATCGCGACGGTGCAACAGTAACTATCATGCAGTTTACACAGCGATAGTAATGTGAGAGTAGCTCCCGCGATAGGCACTATCGCGCATTACTATCGCCGCGTAAACGCACCCTGACGAATGAATGCGCTATAGCGTGAATTTCAATCACATCTACGAGCTTCGACAGACTACGTTAAGACTATGAATATTAAATTATTACAGTATGGTTAACAGCACGCCAACTGTGTGCTTCCTGCTGTATCCTTCTGACTTGCTGACTTTTAAACAAATCGCACATGGCCATAGTCGACCATTTTGGTAAACAGTAAAACCAACCAAACTAAAGGCGAAATCAGAAGCAAACGTTTACGCAAATAAAAATTACAACTGCTGTAATTAAACGCTATTTATCGAGAAAAAAAGTTCTTCTTTTGTTATTTATATATAGAGGTGGCTGATTTATATTTAAAGTGCCCTAATTAGTAAACTTTATCATAAATTAATGTCGAGAAATTTTGGTCTGGTATGTAGGTAAGGAGGATGGCGACGACTATATTTTATTTTATTTACGTCCGTCCGTACGACGCGAGGGGCACGAATTCACAGAAGGAGACGGAAGATAGGATTTAACTTTAATCGGCTGGGAGATAACAAGCGCCGTGAGTAGAAGTTAATTGTAATACACGCGAGTACAGTTTAAAAAAAGCTAGCATTTTTTGTAATAATATTTTGTTTGGTGGGTTTGGTGACATTAATCTGCTATGGGTTCGAGTTCTGGTTATTCGGTGCAAGCTCAGTTACGGTACATTGTAAACTGGTTTAACGAGTGGAGTGACATGCAACGAAGCGACTTTTTGCCTATATTGGCACAGAAGTTTTCACCATCAAATTACGTTAACGGTTTGGTATCTGGTCTAGATAGCTTGGAGTTTAAGGACAGGCCGCCAAGTTTATTTCAATGTCGAGTGAAACTTTTCAGGGAATGGTCAGATGGTTGGGGCCAAGCCGAGTGTGATCAACTGTTGAAACAAATAAAAGAAGTAGATGCTGATTTCATGGCAAGATTCGAAGAGGAATTGAACCAGTTTTCAAAAGAGAAATCTGGAACTGACCAAGAAATAAAAGAAGAGCTTGTAGATTCTGCTCTTCAGCCAAGTACAAATGATATATAATCCCATGGTAAGTAAAAAAATAAGGTAAATGAAGTGGGAAGGTGGGGGACAGTAAATAGTTAAAAACATTGCCAAAATAGAGACTAGAGATAGGGAGTATTTCCAAAACCTGTTATCAGTAACTGGTATTGAGAAGGAACCTGTTCCTAGCTTTTGGAAATACCTGTTACTATCCAACCCTCCTGCCTGTTTTGATACTTTATCAAGAAGCAGGACCAATCATAAGTAGAACTCTACTCAACACTGCGATATAATTTCGTACCTGTTCCTACCGTCTGATATTAGAATCCAATACTGAATACCAATAAGATTTACAGGCGAGAATACTATAAAATATTTAAATTATTATATCTCTCTGCCACCCTCCAAAATCAAATGCAACTGGGAAACTGCTACCTATTGTCACTGCCCTACCAGGAGAACATGAGATGCAAGGTGGTGTACCTCCTCATATCTAACCTCGTACATTACGTTTCCCTGGTAGGACAATCATAATGCCCAATGTTTACGTGCTCTGCAGGGAATCCACACACCTTGCTAATTCTCTGATGTGAATGAACACTGGGGTAGTGTTTTCATATACAGAGGGGTGTGTGTGCGCGCATGTGCATATATATAAACGAGGAGGTTAGGTATCAGGAGGTAGGCCTATACCACCTCGTGTCCTGGTAGGACAGTGACAGTAGTAATTTTCCGGGGTCTGTTACTGTCATAGCGTGGTACATAAAAGAACAGCTAGAGAGAGATCTACTGAGGAGGAGAAATTAATTATAACTTAAAAACAATTTTTTTGTTGCCAAAAAATTGTAAAAAAAAAAACACATGCAAAATGGGCAATGCATAGGTGGTTGTTAAATAAGTTCAAAATGAAGTAAGAAAGATTTTGTTTACATGTAATATTCTCGTCCGTAAATACTATTGGGATGCAATATTGTATAAGACAATAGGAACAGGTACGACGAAATGATATTGTAGCGTGTAGAGTATTAAGTGAGTATGTGTGTTTATTTCTGCTTTAGTAACGGGCAGGGATGGCAACCGGTATCTCCAGAAACTAGGAACAGGTATGGACTGTTCTCGACCAATACCTGTTGCTGATAACAAGTACTGAAAATACTCCCCATCTCTAATGGCTAATAACAGGTATTCGAGAACAAGGTGAGATAGTGGAACAACACTGACTGGCATAGACACCTCCATGGAGCTTACCCATAATGGGTATCAGCAACAGGTATTGACTGGGAACAGGAACAAATGTGGGTTGTTCTTGAGAAATACTGGTTTAGCTCATCTCTAATAGATACGTGAAGGTTAATTATGCAATTTATCTGTTGTACTGAAGCAAAAGAGTGGAATCGTAGGAAATAGCATTTAGTTTTTGTAGATATTGATTAAATCTATTTGTTCTTCAAAGGCTCAATTTTGAATTCAGCCTAAATCCATAGTGGATAGGGTTATGAAAATAAAGGATATTGAGAGATAACTATATATAAAATCTTTTAGAAATGCCCACCACATAGTCTAATTCTTTTGAATGAAGTGTAAATACACACAAGTCTACAAGTGAATAACAATAGTTTTTTAATGCGTATATCAGCAATAAATAAATATTTTTTTACCTGCCAGTAACAAAGTGCCATAAAAGCATGTAACATTGGGTAATATTCTAGAATTGGGGCTTTTTCGAAAATCTGAAAAATAATACGTGGATATGTTAGATATGATTATTAATATAGGTTGTTTGTGGTAAAATTAGTACTGGAAGCCCTGCTTAAGATCTACCCACAAACTTTGTGTATTCTTCCGCCTTATGTAAAATTAACATTGCCATGGACCTCATCACTTTATTCATGCGTCAGTCAATTGAAACTATGACATCAATAGAAAAGCAAATATTGTACAAATATGCTCATTTTTTCACTTTGATGCATAAAAAAATACACAAAGCGAGAGAAATAATTTAAGTTATCCTAAATGGTTACGTTACACGTGATGCATCACAGCTATGTATTGAAAAAAAAGATGTTACGGATGCAATAAAACATAGCAAAAAAAACATGGGCTTAGCGCTGCTGGCTGTTAATCGGCGCCACACTTTTTGTTCGACGTTAACATAAGGAACTACTTTCCCCCTCCATCGTTACCAACTTTACTAGGCGCATGTCACTCAGTGCACCTGTTAAAATATATGCAGGGAGACCCTGTGACTTATTTCTAAGGTTGGTTTCAAAAGTGCTCACTTTATCGTGAACAGTCTTTAATCGTAATTACTAGGAATTTTGGAGGGCTTCAAGTAGTTTTCTGAAGAAGAAAAAAATTATTAGGGAGAAGGATTATCAAGATTGCTGTGTTTATGCTATAAAACATGTATAAATTAAATAGGATATATTTATATCAGGTCGCTGAAATATATTACCGGTTATACAGGTATACAACACAGGTATCAACCAGTGTTGGAAGATTATGTAATTTTGGTGAATTACTCAATGCTTACCATGTCTATATTCACGAGAGGAGTGTGTTACGTAATGTATAACTAGTAGAATCAAAAATATACATATGGTACAACACACACAAATAGGTTCCAAGATGGTGTTTATACTAAATATGCATCGCCATTACACATTACACTGCATTCGGTGATCAATGGTTGGAGAGCACCAATGTTTTTCAATTGTTTACGTCATAATGCTGGGGAATGTCTGGCAAAACGTATGCAAGCAAAGGTTAACAGGTATACTAAAAGTGCTATTGAAATCTACATCAGTGCTCAAAAGTTGTAGTGTACGTGACAGCATCTTACCTCACCAGTTCTCCTAGACAGACTGCCCAGAGGCAAGCGTCGCACATACCTACCATGGCTGCCTACGGGGTTCACATAAGCGGAAGTGCTATGCGCGCCGAATAAAACTTTTATGTATTGAAAATAAAAGTGGCACAAATAATTTAAATATTGTTTTACATTTTCGAATTTTCTTGTTAATTTTCTGTATTATTTTAGTGTCTCTTTATGACTGTTCACGCTGGAATACTACTGTTCTTTAATCTCTGTGCAGCGCGTACTTTGAAATCGTAACCAAACATTATCAAATTGACAACAAACACTTTAAAACATTTCAAACCCAGCAAATAAAATAAGACACATTTTACACTGCAAAAATTATATTCCGGTAGGAAAGTTCAGATTTGAGCCTCTTTGCGCACGTTCATGTACACGTGACACATGCGTAGTGAGTACCGTCATGGGCTCTAGCGCTGCTGTCTGTTAACTGGCGTCAGCTGATAGGTCTCTCCAGGTGCTGGATGCCGTGTTTTTTCTGGTTCGGAGTCGGTCCTCTGAAGTCCTCTATCGGATCAGCCTCTCTCTACTGTTCATCGTTTTTGTTAGATAATTCTTTTTTCAACTGCTGCTGCGTTGCAAATCACTGAGTGCATTTTATAACCTTCCATCGAAGAGTTTTTTTTCCTGATTTTTTCATACTTTACACTTGTTTACCACATTATTTCTGTAACCTTTCACATTAAAAATTATTTCTTACGACACAGTTCAGGAAGGAAGCAAATACAGAGAGTCAAGGAATTCATGGGCAAGGTTTGTTGTTTCGTGTAGCTACAGTTTGCTAATGACTGGTAGGGGGAGAGTTGGAAGAAATGTGAAGGTCATCATCAACATGCATTTAGTCCTACGGACCATCGTGTTGTGTGTCACTGCTGGAGGACAAGCACTTTCCTCCATTCCCCCCCCCCCCCCCTTAATTTTTCACATTTACTCATCCTTGGCCACAGACTACATGGCGTCTAAGTCAACGGACAGTTTTCCTTAGAAACGAGACGCGTGCCTCCAATGAACGGCAATTGTGTTTTGTTACCAAGACATGTGGCAAAAGGCTGAAATAACAGGAGAATATTCAAGCTTTGTCTCTGATGTCTGTCAACAGGTGCGACGCTTGCCAAATCTACCTGCTGGCTGCCAGAGAAACCAGCGCCTTAAAGTGTTGGGTGGAGTAGGTAATTATTGGTCATTGTAGTTGAAGTATTATATCCAGCTCGAGTAGTGACATGTACACTTTCAGTATACCTTTGAACACTCATAAAAATTCCAAACAGGAAAACACTGGATATACAAGATAAAACACTCAGGATTAGAACCAACTTTCTACTTTACTACTAGGAATAACAGAAAGGATAGTAGGTTTTACTCAATTTTTATTAATTGAAATTGTTAGTTTAAAAAAAAATTGACTCTAAATAAAATTGAAAGATGCAAACTCAACCTGGATTAGGAGTGTAATATCTTCACATATCCTTACAGAAGTTATTTAAGTCTGATAAAATCTAAAAAATTATTTTCCAAAAAATGATACTGCTTTATATCTGTTCCAAAATATGAAAATGGATATTACTATCCCAATAGCTTTATTTCTCATGTCTCTAAAATATGTTTTTACTTGATTCTGTGAAAGAAGCTGTCATCATCACAGGTAATTACCCAAAAGTCAATCCAAATTGCAAGTTAAGAAAAAGTCTGTAATGGCCTTATCAGTTAGCCAAAATAATTTATCATCTTTTGCTAACTCACAATTAGCATTTGTAGCAGTTTACCTCATGATAAAAAACTGTACAATAAATAAATATAACAGTACAAGTAAGTTGACACAAGAAGCAAACATAATTATTTCCTTTATTAGTATTATCTACTGTTTATTTTCTTGCATCTTAATGCTTCATTTTAGTGCAGAACATTTGCTGTTTGCGACTGGAGGCGTTCCATGTGCTGTTGCATCAAGCTTGCGGCACTCCTTGGTTTCTAAGTGTTCTGTTGTGCACAAGTTGTCTGCAGCTCTGACTTTGGCAGAAGACAACAAAATTTGGGGATATTTGTTATTATGCCCAGTTCAGAGCCGTTCTGTGTGAAAAATTAAACTTTACACTTGAAAGAATTGATTTTACAGAGAATTAGATATTGAATGGCTTACTTTAAAACAGAATGGCGTAGGTGAGTTTGCGATAGTGTCAAGTTCTCTGGAAAAATTATTTCTTCTTGAATTTTTTTTTTTTTCTCCCTCTTCCCCAGTTAAGTGATCTTCAGCATAACTGTGTCGAGATGCTTCAGGAAAAGATTTTTTTGCCTTGGAGTTCAGGAATTCTAATAATACTGTGTAGTGTTCAGAGCTGTGCCAGCAAAACTGAACTGATGTGCTTAGTTTTATGTTTAACAAAGATAATTGAGCAAGTGCTTACGTGATGATGCAAATTCATCGTACTCTTTTAAACTAGAAATTTTTGCAATTGTGGCATGTGTAGAACTGTGCCACTGATAAACTGATTTTAATTTTAATATAATGATTCTTAATTTAAGATGTTAAATAAAATAATATAATTTTTTGTAGTTGTTTAATTTAAGCAGCTTTTGTATTTTAATTTTTTGCAGTATTAAAATATAAAATGTGAAGGTTTATCTTTTAATATTCAAACAACTGCAACAAAAGTGTATTTGGTGTATATTAGTGTAAATTGGTTTAAAGATCAATTTCTTTAGGAAGATTCATTGCATGCATATCCAGTTCATTCAGGCTGTTTACTAATTACCATTCTGTAGACCAAGTTAACTTTTTTTGGCTGTTCTTGACGTTTTCATGTTATCTTTCCTGCGCAGATAAGAGAATCATAAACTGAGCCAATAATTGTCAGCTGTGCATCACCACATGTAGGTAGATTGGCAAGACATCAATGTTTGTGAACAAGTATGGTGCAGCAAATTTTCTGTCTTTTAAATATGTTTTGGAAAATAATTGAAATTGATTTTAATTTACCGGGACTTTTTGTATATAAGTGTAGTTGAAAAATTTGCAAAAGAGACAATTGTCCATTGTAAAGCAAAAAATTGGGTTGGTCAATAAAATTATATTTATAACATTGTAGTTATGTACATTTTGCACTGATTCCAATCTTCTTTGCAAAATTGATATCAAATATGTCACTTTTTCGCAAGAAAAGTGGCATAAAAAAAAAGTGTTTACAGGAAAGCATATTATATAAGTTTGAAAAAACTACATATACTTACAATCTACATACCAGATATAACAGATTCCCATAGTTTTCCAAAATTGTCATACCAGACATGAAATGCATGTTAATTGTCTTGGTGCAAATAAAACTGATTTTATCAAAATTTTGAGTTATCTTGCGAAGGAGCTATGTTTTCTCTTGATGTACAGAATGAAAATTGTCGGGCCATATAAAACTGTAGTGTTACGTGCAACTGCCTTTTCCCCATCGGGTACACATTGATATCATCAGTAACTAGAGGAGGGAAGGCAGAGGTTAGAAGCAGGTCTCCGCGTAAAACAAATGCATGTAGCAATAAGGCTTCTGTTACTTATGCCACTCCTGTCTTTGAAGGATTGAACATCTTGCTGGACAAATTTCCTTACAAATTAACTTTGTATGCAGGCAGGAGATATTACAACTATCAACTGGATCTACACAAAGCCTATTTTGTGTGCCATTTTGTAAGATGGCACCATATGAATAAATGAAGTTTTTCTCATATCTTGGCAAATAATTGACTGATTCGTGCCATATTTGGCAAACAAGTATTACTGCGGCATGTGATATAAAACATGTTTTAAGCATGACGGGTATTTGTTTTCAAAATGGTGGGCACATAGACATCTTAACTTAGTATACTTTGTCAAAACCATGTAATCAATTCAACTTAACTTTGTATTGGCAGTTCATATTACAACTATAAAATGTTTCTACATGGAGCATCTATCATCCCCCATTTTGTAAGGTATGCCGCATTAAATAATTTAGTTTTTATGTAATATCACGGGGTGGGTGGGGGGGGTGATTGAGATACCTTCCAAATTCTGCAAACAATCTTCACCGCAGCCGGTGGTGTAAACGAGTATGTTTTAAGTAGGTCAGGCACTTGTTTTCCAAATGATGGCTAATATTTTAACTCAATATTTTTATTTCTGTGCCATTTTAAGTTTATCCCACAATATAAATTAAGTTTGTATGTCATAACTTGGGAAACAATCGACCCTTTCTTACCAAAGTTGGCAAAGAAGTTGTACTGTGTTAAGCCATACCTAATCTATTTTAGCTTAACTTTGTATACTGGCAGTATATAAGCATTGAATGTTCTAATTCATAAATTTTTTTCTTGTCACGTGAAAAATATATTTTATGCCATATTTCGGGGACCAATCAACCAATTTTCATCAAATTCTCCTCACAAGTAGCACTATGGTAGGCCATTTAAACTTATCTGTTTTAAGTAGCTCAGTCACTTATTTTCAAAATGACGACCCTGTACATTAAACTTATAAAATTTGAAGTTGATATGCTCGAGTCCTGGGTAAGGCATGTGTGTATTTGAAATTGCCTCGCTACTGTGGCATATGTTTCTGGTTTCATCTCTATAATGATGCAGCTTTCAACGAGATGACAATTCATATCAACCAACTCAGCTTTTAAGAAACTATTTAAAAATTAATTGCACCCATGATGAGGAAAGTAGGCTCATTAGTTATATCAGTAATTTATTATTGTTTCTGGTCTCCTCCTCTTGAGGAAATGCAAATTCAAGGAATCTTAACAGAATGTGATTACTCGTCTATCCATAGTGTCTAGAGGTTGTCTTTGCAAGTCACCTTCAAACTTTGAATAAATGGCTGTGCTGCATACTGCAGAATCTTTGGAGAGGTTACTTTCTTAGTAATTAGATAAATCACTTATGTCGATAATAAGTTACCTTGTGTTGTATGACACTAAGTCTGTTCACCAGTTTTAATATTTTAGCTTAGAATACTTCTGTTTTAATGCAGGTGTTATTATTTTTTCTTTTCTTTTCTTTTTTTTCCATACAGTTTGGTGCATGTGTTGCTCTCAACCTATTTAGTGGTACAATGGATGGAAGGTCAACAGTTGAAGAGATGTGAAAAGGTTGCAGTATTATTGCAGATTATTATGTTTTACGTGGTAGGTATTCTGGTGTATATTTCAACCGGCCTATTTAACCATGTTTGTTAAAGGAGTTTATTTATTCTTTTTGAATATTTGCCAATATTTTATTCATGAATCTTGGTAGATGGTATCATCTATAAAATATTTATTATGGTAGCAGATTAAATTAGGTACCTGTAGGCATGTAAATTACAGGCCTAGTTTAGTAAAAGGCAGTATGTTTCTTGTCTTTTTAAAATATTAGTTTTAATCTTTGTTTATAGTAAGGAATTTTGAGACATAATTTGTTTGCTATCTCCATGGTACTACTTATGCCGCCTCTCTCACTCCTTCGCACTTCATCCATTGTATTTCTCCTACTTGACGAGGATGCCAAACTTCACAAACATACTTTTGAGAAACAAAAAAATGTTGTGTTTCAACTAATGTAATAAAGCTTTTGAGAAGTTGCTTGCTGTAAGCAATATTCTTGTGGATGTACTTCATTGATTACTGTATTGTAACAAAGTATCTACATTAGGTAAAACATTTGGGCCAGAAGTTTTCCCACCATTTCATGTGTAGCATATACTGTTTCATCATATTCTGTTTGCTTTTTGTGGGAGAAATCGACAATGCTAAAGTTTTTTTTTTTTTTTTTTTTTTTTTTTTTTTTTTTTTTTTTTTTTTTTAATGCTTCATAGGTGTTCATTTTTTTTTTATGTCTTGTTGAAAAATATATTCTGTTGGTATGTAAATGAATACTGGTGGTAACTTACGTGCTGACAATATATTAAGAAAATATGTTTTGTGAAAACTCGTGTAAGATTTCTGGGTGCGCATAGAAAGAGTAAACTATATATTCCTTTCACAGTTCCAAACACGCATAATTTTCAATGATGTAATATGGAATCTCGCAAAGTTATTTGATTGGTTTGGTTACTCACGAAGACCTGAGCAATAGATTCTTATAAAATACATAAGTATTGATTTTATGTTTTTTTTTGCATTTGAAATGGAGGTGTTTGTGTAATACATTGACTTATAGAAAATACCCTTTTATAGCTACATTGTGTAAAACTGTACGAAACAAAACCCAGTTATAACATTTCTGCGTACAGTTACTGTGCATTGTTTTGTTATCCTACCATTTCTCCATTCAATTATTGTTTTTATTTACTTAATGCAACTTTTTTTTTTTTTTTTTCCAGTTTATGGCCACAGTTCATCTGCAATTTTTAATAGGTATAAAACTACAAACATAATAAAACAGCTGTGCCTAAGAATAAAAAAAAAAGCCTGTCATAATTGTGCTTCCCAGGCTTGGTAGCCTGTTCTTGTCAGATGCTGTTTTCTGTAGCTGTAGAGCCAAAGAAGTGTGGCCATTTGCTTGATAGAGGCAGATTGCATGAACATGGACAGTGATTTTAGTGGTAATCTTGAAGAAAGCAAAGGTCCTGCACCAACAGCGGGTGGGTGGGCAAGCCTATAACTGCTTTAGTAGGCCTAATTTTGATTTTTTTTGAGTCAGCAAGCTTCACAAACAGTTTGATTTTGACTGGCTGTTCATACAAGGCAAACAATTAAATTTGAAGTTTTTGTTGAATGTGTGCCTGTAAGTGCATAATGTTAATTTCTGCTTGTAAATTTTTTCTGCATAGAATTTTTGTGTAAGCACCCTGTGAGAAATGATATTCCCTGTTAAATTGGCAGGAGATTAAGAAAGTTATATTGAGTATGTGCTTAAATTTATAACAAATGAATTTTTTTTTTTTTTTTTTTTTTTTTTTCCATACTAAAAGACATTAGAGGAGGAAATAACATACTAGATTCACATAGGTTTCAAGTTTTCACTTGACTGATCCATGAAGGGTCATTAGACCCATGAAAATGTAAATTGTACATGTGGCAGAAGGATACAAAAGCGAATAAAAGTAGATCTTAAGCTGGGCTTTTAAAAGTACTGCATTAATGGTGAACAGGATATAGTCATCACCCTGAAATTAATTTCAACTGAAGCACTTGGTCACATCCCTGTTATAGTGAGAAGTACATATCTTCACTTGTGTTCTTCTAATGTACACAGTTACTGTATATCTTGACTACTGAAACTGTGCTAAAGTAATTTTTCTGCCAAATGTTATAAAACTATATATAGCTGAATACCTGCTATGCAATTTGCATCATACAAGTGCTGTTTAAGGCTGAGATTTCAATGACTTCATATTGCACGTAGCGTGCATCACAGTACACTTTCAAGTGTATGTAAAAATGTTGTATTTTTGGGTAGTATATTTTGCTTCACATAAACACACAACCTTTGTGTACTGAATAAAAATGTAGGGAATATATTTTGTTGATTTGCAGATTGAAAACTCTCACAATTCTTGATTTACAGGCGTATTTGTATTTAAATATTGACGTGGCATAAACAGATTGCAAAAGTATGACGTTTGTGATTTATACAGACTTTGAAAACAGTTAGGACATCTTCATCAACTTCAAGAACAAAATATCTCTGGGAGATGTACACACATTTTTCATGTTTACGTATGTATATTGTATGTAATAAACTTGATCTGCAGAGAAAATTAAAATTTAGTTTAATGAAATAGGTTCACAAAGATCTAACTCCTAATGGTAAACAGTTTGTATTTTATTAAAGCACATTATGATGCTTCGCGTAAGCACTTAACCTTTGTTTGTTTGTTTTATTGCATTGATAAGATATTTTTTTCAATACATAGCAGTACAAAGATATTGGACAAGTCAAATTGCAGTATACAAAGTTTATACTTTGGGCATATTAATCACACACGTGCATATATATATATATATATATAATCAGATTGTATGTACACACACACACACATCATGTGTCTTCTAATCTTCTTCCAACATGCTGTAGAGCATCATCATTTTACTGAAACAGATGAAAAAGGGCACTAGAAAAACCAGAACAAGAAATGTGTTGTAGAATGGCTGTCTGACTAGTTCCTTCTAGCATTCTGGTAGCCAAGGTTTCTATGGATTTAAGGTTGAAGGTACTGAGTAGACTATCAAGTTCAGTTTTTTGGTTGCTTTCTTTTAATTAATCAATGTTAAAGTGGTAAATTAAAGCTCCCAAAATTTTTAAGGATAAAAAAATAAATAATTTTAGCCTAACTTTTATTACTCTCTTTCGTCTTCATTCCTAGGAGGTACATGAATTAAAAACATGAGCAGATGAAATGAGGGGGGGGGGGGGGGGGACAAACCCATGAAAAGCAACGATAATAACAATGTCCCCATGGTGATTGGCCACAGAGATGACGTGGTGCAGTGTCGTGTATCACGCAAAAGCTAGATATTGACAGACTTTTCCTTCGCGTGAACATTACATGAAATAATCCTTATGTCTTCTTGGAACACCTTGGCTGGCGTGAACATGTTGCTGGTTACGTGAAGTCATTGTAATCCTGGCCTTAGAGTATAAAAAATATTTGCTTGGAGGATCCGCTCTTGTGTTAGTAATTTCTTTGAAGGTCTGTGATGTAGAATGACAGGATTGTAATACAACTTCTGGAAATTGACAGTTGTGCTACCTTTTTGGAGGACGTTGAAATTTAACGATTTTCTTGTACCGGTAGTGTCAAACATATTAAAAGTTCACGAGTACCTGTTAATGAACAGAATTTGTAACTTAACACATTTGGCAGCATCGCTATTGGACTGTATAGCCTTAATTATTTTGGTTCAGTTTTATCTGCCAGAATATTGGGAAGTACTGTAACAGATATGACTGAGTCTTACTGTAGTGATCGTTGATTGTTTACGGGCAGCTAATACGCTATAATTATCTTGCTAATGGTACCAGACAACTTCAAAATATTCTTGGTATATACGGAAGACTTCACAGCTTTCAATTTGTACTGCAATAACATTTATTTAACAAAATATTGGAGCTAAGAAATTAATATTCCCTAATGAATTGGCAAATGAAAAGACACATGAGGGTGCATTAACAAACTATTTGTCTCCAGATGTTTTCCATGAAATGTTATTGAGGATATCGGAAGTGAAGTGTTTGTAAGACTGCTGTATATTTTTTAACAATGTATGAATAATGTATTTTTATTTTTTTGTAGTTTGTTCTACTGTCTGGTAATTTGTCATGATTGTCTACTGAACTACTTAAAAATTACTAAGCTGTATTTTTTGTCTTTTAATTATTTGGTGAAGTGATAAGTGTTCCTGGGTTACAGTGTTAAACCTATACATTCCATCCTTCTTTTATAATAATTTATTTGCAAGACATACAATATAAGACTGCCTTTATATTATTATTATTACTTTTAGTATTACTTTTATTATTATGTCTGGTAGTTATTCTTACAGTATTTTTGATTGTATGTACTAGGAAGAAGTTTGATATATGTAATAGGAAATGGAATTAGTGTGTAAATTTAGTAGTACGAAAGGTTGATGTGAAAGGTTTCATTACTACAAATAAACTTATTACACAAGTTAAAAAGTCTGCCAAGAAACAATACATGAGCTTAGGTTTGCAAGAGAAGTCTGTTGTGCATGTTATTGACAACGCAAGCATTTGATTCATAACGGTAGCATGCTGAGTATGGTGTGTGCTGGTGTTAGGTTGGTATGTTAACCATTAAATATTCAGAAAAAATTGGCAGTAGCAATGTAATATTGATAATAAAAAAACTTTTGCACAAATGTGTAAAATAATTGCCTTAATTGCTTGAGAGGCTTTTTAAAAGAAAATGCAAACTACCCCAAAAGTATAAATTGCTGAAAAGATAAACAGTGACATTTTTTAAGTAGATGTTATGAATAGTGCTGTAATATTTTAACTATCCATATATATTGTACCTGGTTAACATATCACAATAGGTGCCAATTAAATAAAAATATTGTCAGAATAATTTTTTTTTTTACTAGTGTTAACTTAAGTAATGTATTTTCGAATTACTTATTTTAACAAAACACATTTGGAAGTAAGTTAACATTTTAATAAATATTTTGTTGTAATATTTTTTGTGGTCAAGAAAATGTCTATTTAATCAATGTTGGATACAAATATTAATTGTACGGCCATTTCACTTGATAATGTAAATGAGTGTGTAGCCTGTGCATTTGTATTTTGTTAATAAATATTAAAAAAAATTATAGTCTGTTTAAAAAATGGTTGATATTGTCTATTTCCTTGTATCATTTTCTGGACGCCTATATTTTAAAGTTTCAAAGTCTTGTATACAGTGTTACAGTAAACTCCCGATTAACACAGTTAATCGGGACCGGAGCAAACACGAATAAGCAAATTTGTATTCAAAAACCCGGATAATTGAATGTACACATTTTTACTATTGATGGAAATGGAATAGTGGTATTGGCTCCAAAAATTGTGATAAAACTAATAGTAAAAGCGCGATGTAACACCGCTGTTGGTGGTCATAACTCAGAGCCGCGTTATAGCTTTCCACTCTACTCCGGGAGTTGCAGAGTACAGTATTTGTCAAACACGGTGCAAGTTTTTTTATTTACTGCCATAACTCATGAAACATTTAGCCTCTTGCTATTGGAATTTTATTTATTTTTATCTGCATCACTGGACTTGACAGCACCCAAGGGAGGGAAACAGAAGAGAAACGTGTGATGAAGAGGGTCACATGCATTCAAGTAAGAATAACTAAACAATACCACATTTTCTAGGCAAAGGGTGTACTTATTTCACTAAGGGTGGTGTTCGCTGCTAGTAGTTTGTCACGTGTCACACGAGTTGGACAAGGGGGTTCACCCCCTGCCCCAACTGGTTGGGAGGAAGTGAGGAGGAGGAGAAAGGAAGCTCACGTCTAAATGAAACTAAACAGAGGTCGAAGCATGCTTGCACTGCAGATGGGATCATCTACCAGTGCCTCACGTGTTGTGAAATATGTCGCTTGCTTGTATGATTTGTATTTTACAAAGGAAAACTAAAACAAACAAAAGTGAATTATTTGCGGCATACAAAGACAGGCCGCTTTTCTACATTAAGCCTTGCCCACAATAGCTTGTGTGCAGTCCACAATGCATGTCCTAACGTGTGTGTTTTCAGGGCAATAAAACTGTGTGCCTCAAATATCTGAATTTGTTTTTTCGAAAATTGGAGGACATACCGAATAGCCAATATATTCACACACATAATCAGTGTCTACTTCATAATTATAATGATTAAATAGAGCTATACCCCATAGGCGATTATAGGCCTGTAAATTACTTAGAAGCGCAAATTTAGAGACTGCCTCAAATTTATGATTTTTTCTAAAATGGGAAGACATACCGAATAGCCGTTATATACACATTATAATCAAAGTGTCTACATCATAATTATAATGATTACGTAGTGCTGTGTCCCATAGGGGGGTAATTATATGTAGCACTATATTTTGTAGGGATTAATTTTATTCTTGTAAATTGCTTAGTCCCACCTTTCCCAGAGTCTGAACGCAGAGCCTCTCACATTGCATGCCAGTTTTATACAGAATGTGTTATAGAAGTCTGCATCCCTTTTACGACAGTATTCCTGTGTATTTTAACTTGCTATAGTTAAACATTTTGGCATTGAATAATTGTAATTGCTTTGATGTGTTACGCTATACAATACACGCACATTTAATGTTAACTGGTAAATGCCAGTAAAACTTTGAATTTGGCCGTGCCATCCCCCACACTGTTCCAACGCCCAGATAAGATTGAAAGATTGCTACAGTAACATTTTCTTTGGCCTGTTTACAACAGAACAGCAGAACAGGTATAATAGGGTCACGTGAAAAAATGACCACCAGGAATTCTTCCTTCAAAAGACACCACACCGAGGAAACTGAATAAGAGAAAAACAACATACAAAATTGGCTGTAATGAATTCAGTAAAACAGATCTCGGTGCTGAAAGGAGGGAGAACACGCACCCTCTCTCTCTCTCTCTCTCTCCTCTCCTCTCTCTCTCTCTCTCTCTCTCTCTCCTCTCTCTCTCTCTCTCTCTCTCCCTCTCTCTCTCTCTCTCTCTCTCTCTCTCTCTCTCTCTCTCCTCTCTCTCCTCTCTCTCTCTCTCTCTCTCTCTCTCTCTCTCTCTCTCTCTCTCTCTCTCTCTCTCTCTCTCTCTCTCCTCTCTCTCTCTCTCTCTCTCCCTCCCTCCCCAACCCTTTCTGTCAATGTCCCCGACCCAAGACCACCCGTCAACAGGCCACATGCCACCTGACCACACACTTTCCACTTATTTATTTAGTCAGGCCGGGAGACATAAATTGCCTCGCAATATAACCGAATCCATGGTATAACAGGCCGCGGTATTCCGGGCTTCCACTGTACCTATTATATATTTCAAAGCAATCGTAAATCGTGCACTGTACGAGCATGATTTAAAGTATACTTACTTTAACTGATATTTATGTTTCACCGTGTATAATGTAATTCACGGCGCATCGAGTATACACTGCCAGTGCCAGGCGCAGGTGCTTTGGGCGAGCGACATAGATAATTGGTGCATACTTGTGTGTGTCGCTTTCTCCACATGCGTCACTCACACCCTTTAGATGGCAGAGTTAGTTGAAAGTTCAGAATGCAATGCAATAAAGATTATAACGAGACTTGAAATGAGGTAACCTGGAATTTAAAAAAAAAAATGCAACAATATCTACTACTAGGAGCATATTTAAAATTCACCTATGCACGCACACATGTTTAAAACTTAGAAAATGTTAAGTTTTTGTAAACATTTAAACACGTGATGTGAAAAAAATGTAAAAAAAAGTTAAAACAGTACCTTTCTTGAAAAAGTAATCAATCTTTTTCTTAGCTTCGCACCATGATTTATGTTTTGCCATGACTGTTTAACAGTTACAACTGTGGGGTAAAGAACTGTAGTATTTAACCTTTTGTTATTGTAATGTGCTATGTCATGTTAACAATGTAAAATAACTAAGAAATATAGTAAATTCAGGCATTTTTAAAACATGAAGCTGACCTAAATAGTGTATGCTATTTGTAAATTAAATGTTGCCTGTTGAAATATTCCAATATTTAGGTAGCCCTGATGGCAACATGTTTCATTGTTACAGTTTAAAATATCAGGGCAAAATATTTTGCGTAGCCCTAGTGAGACAGTGTTTGTTTCCCGGCCGTCAGAGGCTCTAGACACTTCCCCGATGCCCAGCTACGTGCACACAGCAATGTTTTTGCTGCTAGCCCCAGCCTAAGAGAGATTTAATTTTGAATGTATCTCCTATCAATAAATAAAGTGCTGTTTTTTATTTTACGTATCCCCTGCAGTTGGCGAGGGATTACTTACAGTAGACCCCATTTTAATGTTTACATGCATGTGTCTTGGTGATTCCTTGCATAATTCACGCACCCTAATTTTTGCTCTAAAATCCTGTAAAATAGGTGCGAGAATTATGCCCGTAAATACTGGTATTTGGTTTGAGGTGGTCGTGCGGAGTTGTGACGGGCGAGTTATCGCTTGCAGGCCAGTGCTTCGGCAGCCAAGTAAGCGATAGCAGGAAGTGCTGCGTAGGCCAGACAACTGATTGCGGGGAAATGCTGCATTGGCCAAACAACTGATTACAGGCCGAGCGGCTATACTTTGGCGTTGTCAAATTTTCCGCTCATTTTCACACAATCAGTTACCATATAACAGGATATTTTTACGTTATGGTGGTTTGAACACAATTTTAGGGCAATTTTAAAATAGAAGGCCCTACTGGGGATCAAAATCAGTCTAATTCGGCAAGAGCGAGGATGGAACCTGGAACCGTGACGTCTCGCTATAACGGGACACTACTGTAGTAGCTGAAAATGGAATTACGGTTGTTCCCATAGTGAAAATATTTATATTGTGTCGGCACGGTATTACCAGGAATGACAAAATGTATGACTGAGGTTGTGTAGCTCAGCAGCCTGTGATCATGCTAGGCAATGTTTCGACTGGTATTGCGGCATGCCCCACCCAGTAGGGAGAAGGAAATTTTTTAAGTTTTGCTAGTGTAAATTTGTAAAGCTCTGTGTTGTTGTATGTTCACTCCAGGCTCTCACTTTATATCCCAAGGTGTGCATGATTACTACTGTGTTATTTTTCCACCAGCTGTTGCATTGTGTATGGTATTTTATTTAAATTGCAGGCTTTATGACACAATCATGGTAGAATCCACCCCATAACAGCTCAGAGCATAAACAGTGCAATAATGACCTGTGCTGCATAGACCAGAATTGTGCCCCTTACATCAACAAACCATGTAAAGCATGAACATGTGCTGCTCCAGCGTGAATAGTGCTGAGACGATACTGATATTGATACCTGATATCTCCCTCAGAGTCCTGCAAAGGATGCACTGGTAATCTCTCTGCGCATCAGAAATTGGCGATACATTTGTTTTATATCACCCAAAAAAAATCACTGAAATTCAAAACTGAAACAACACTTCTACTATGTCCCTTGGAAGCTTAGGTCCAGTCAACAATGCAGCATTCAAAGACAAACCAGAACTGGCCTTCGTGGATTCATCCAGCATGACACAAGTTTGTATGCACAAACCTGATATCATCACCACAAATGACGGTAACAGTTAGTATAAGCTTGCCTAAATGAAAGACAACTTGCCTTGGGATTTGGCTAGCACTTAGTTTCCATTCCCTTGAGCACCATTCTAAGTGCACTGGGGTAGGAGTCTCCTAGGTAAGGATCGTGACTCTGGGAGTACAACTTTTCATCATGAGCCTGTCATTCTGCAAACAAATTTTAGCAGAGGAAATCATCTGGTGATGGTTTATCAGTAGGCAGTTCTTCCAGTCAGCATTATATTCTGCTGGCCGACGTGTCTTTTGGGTGCTTCAGTTATCTTCAGCCGCCATCCTTCGCCTTCCGGTTCAGGTCAGGCTGCAACTCTGCTGCCATCTCTCAGGTGGTGTAGCAGCAGGGTAGTTTGGCAGCTATGCGGGTGGTATCTGCTGCTTGCTTAGGGGCAAACTCTTGCATGCTGGCTATCTCTACGGTGGGATTACAATAGGTGGGGGTGGTGAGGTGACTTTCTTTTATTATTGCGCGCCTCCCTCAGCATATGACGTTTCCCCGAGGGGCAATAATGGTCTGGGGAAGTAGCCAGTTGGGGTGTGATAACCTTCTGGGCACGATGCAAATTTGATTTTTTTTTTGTGCGTGTGTGTGTGCGCGCAGTGTCTGTCTCTCTCTCTCTCTCCCCCCCCCCCCCCCACACACACACAGAGAGAGAGAGAGAGTCAAGCATCAATACTTACTTTCTGACGTAGTTGTAATCATATTCCACAAAAATGTTGCATAATGCCTGGGATATATCCAAATTAGTCCAGGATGGAGGTGGTAATAGCAAATAAAAGAACTAAATTTGATTTTTATTTTATTTGCACGGTTATTATTTATAATTAACATCTCTGTGTTCACTACTACTCTTCTTATTCCCAGTGAGCACATTGTCTAACTTCTATCTCAATTATAATCAAAGTCCTTATCAATGTGTCTATTGATTTCAGTCAATTCACACTCATTCAGTATATTTTTACAATTCCAAATGTGTCACGCTTCCAGTTCCACAGTGCTGCAAGTCGGTATCTCACCACCACTCTAGTTCTGCTAGCTTGTCATTTTGCTGTCTTTGCACACCTGTCGCAGCTTAAGTAGTCTCTGTGGCTCGATCTAGAAGGTTCCCTGTACCCCTAGTCTTGCTGAGAGAGACCAGAACATTCTTTTAAAGATAATCCATGAAATTCAATCCACTGAAGGTTGAGAACACGCTAGTCCAGATAGATAGGCTTTCATGGTTGCATGCAGTGGCTTGCCTTTGAAAACCGCTACCTACTCCACAGATTACTAGCCTGGCCCTCACGCACCCCTTCGCTCACAGTAACGGGACGGGGCAAGGGAAGCGATGCAGACCAGTAACACGCAACAATATACCCACAGTATGTAAAAAAAGGTATCCCTATACTTTAAGCCCTCAATCTTTTAAACCCAAAAAATTGATAATGAAAGAGGCCTAAAATAATGTGGGTAAACGTGGTAATTCTGGGAAGAAAAGTTTGCCATGCATACAAATAGTATAGCTAAAACTTTTTCTCTTTGACAATCATCATTTACTAAGTTAAAACCTTTCACATGACATATTCTGTTAACAATGCGATTTCGGTTATTAATCCCAACAATACAATTCTACACCATTTGATGAATCTGGACCAAATTTGACAGAAATCCCTTCAGTAACCAAAGTTGGGATATAAATTTGAAACTTATGATATGGTCTGTTGAATATTTGTGTAGACTTTTAGGTATTCAAGCAAAGTGTACTCATTACTTTTTTTGGGGAAAAAAAAAAAAAAAAAAAACTACCAGATCTTGGTAAGGGACACGGATAATTTAACAATTTCTGCGTAGTGTGGAATTTAGGAATGAACTAGCCAGAATTAGGACACCTCCCACCTTCTTACCCCTCTTTACTTTTTTTGAAACTTTGTGAGTGATAGAAAATGCTTGGATACTGTAAGGCTGAGAAAGTGAAAACCTATTTTAAAAATAATTGCGACTGTGCTGCTGTAAACATGTGTATTGTACTAGTCTCAAATGCTTATTAGATAAAATAAAAACTACTGTTGTGAGTATTAAATTCATGTATAATTAATTTTGTATAACAACAGTACAAAACTTATTTAACAATATCACAGTCTGTAACATCCTGAGGTTGTATGCTAATATAAAAATGAAATATTTTTAAAAGCTTTTTAACAATTAAAACTAGACAAAACCTCGTGTAAAATTATGTGCACACATAATGAACAATTAATTACAGTAATCATACTATAAACTGACACATCGTATAAATTATAAGCAAATTATTTTTATATGACTGGCTCCAGTACCTGTGAATTCTCCGACATTATTATTGGTACAAGTTAACAGTAATTGGAAAACAAAATGTTTATAAGCAACATACAGTCCTGATTTCACATGTATCTTGGTACATAGGAAGATACATGTTTACATGATACACCTGGTGGATACTATGCAACAATATATGAAGTGAGAAAATACACCAAATATAAATCATAGATTTTCAATGCCACATACTGTAGGAGGGAACTTGATTTTACAAAACACTGTGAAAAAACTTCAGTAAAATTACACACAACAGGGTTTTCATTAAAAAAAAAAAAAAAAAAAACCAAACTGACAAAAAACTTCACAATTATGGAATGATAATTTTATAACATCTATCAATTAAAATATTAGTACATATGTATTCTTAATGTACAGTATTAAACATGAATGTAGGATACAACTATGATCACGTGTGGTTTGTTCAGCAACTACATTACTTTAAACTGTCCTCAGTACCTACGTAGTACCATTTTGTTTTATTACCATTTCAGGCCAAATATGACAAATTAGTTTGTAAATATGGCACCATTATTTCAAAAATAATTAAATGTTACAAACTTAAGTTCATATAACATTGCAAATGTACATACAATATACAAAAATTACATTTATTACACTTTTTACAGAACTGCACATGGGCAATAAGTATCAAATAGCACCTGCCTATATAACTCATTCAGCTGTCTGGATATAAATTCAATCGTTTGAGGCAGATCTGTTTAATCTTTGTCTGGCCTAATCGTTCAGCTTCATGGAGAATTCGACGAACATCACCGAGCCTATTGTGTTTCACTGCCAGTAAATAGGCAGACTTCAACTGTCTACATACTATGTATGCAGAAATCTAAAAGAACAGAAATAATTTGTAAGTAGTTGCATTGACACAGCTAGATGCAAAGCAAGAAAATTCACTTTGTAGCACCTTTAAAGTAAACATCATACATTTTGTTACACTAGCCTTCATGTTAAGTCGGACAGATCGAAGTACTATTATGGAACATTAATAAAACAAAAGTACGTTTCCAGTTACATTAACTCTGGTGATTCAGCATTAAATCATGCATAACCACACACACACACACACACACACACTCACAGAAAAACTTCATGATCGACCTACGCCAGAATATTGTCGAGAGAGGGAGGTGGGGGGAGCAAGAGAGGGAGTGTGCGAGAGAGAGCAAAAGTGAGTGAGAGAGTTTGCATGCGTGCGTACGCACACATGGGTGTGTGCATCTTTTTTTTTTTTTTTTGTCAGCTTGCAGTTACTTTAACACTTAATTTTAAATGACTATCCTTACTATTTACATAATTCATGGTTGAAAGTGTGGCACTACTGTTGATGCCACACATGCTATGCAACAGAACAGTCCTCACTGTAATACATTTTACTTGAAAATTGGTTGAATTGTGCACCTCGATGTAAGGCTCGTAAGAAGTAACTTTTCTAACTTTTTTTTAATTTGGTCACATATTGTGTTGTTACCAAGTATTTCACCAGGTATAAATTATTGCTACTTATTCTAAAATACTTTCAGCAGAGTATTAATCGTGCCCCAATGAGCGTATTGTGAGGGGCATATTTCACGCTCCAAGCTGTTTTAAACCCAGCTGATTGTAACATTTTATTGCAGGAAAATTTCTGCACCTGTTAAAATTTAACTTTCAAACTACGGGAGCAAAAAAAAATTAGTGTTTATATAGTAAACTTATTTTGTATATACATACTAAGAATCATTTTGAGTTTAAAAAAATGATTCCTTTGATTGTCGGAGTCCATCATGATTGTATACTTGTAAAGACTGAGTTATGTGACTGTTTTGAGACACACAAGCATAATAATTTTACTCCTAGTACTTTGTTATGAATAATTATTTTGTGTAGTTCCATTAATGTCAGTTTATATAGGATTTTGACTAGTGCATGTGAATTCCAAAAAAGACTCTTTCTAGTAGTATCACGATTGGATTGTTCTCTTGACTGAAGCATGTTTTCTCTAATCTCTTATGAGTATTTGGAGTATTTGTTTTGTTTTCAAGTTTTTATGTTGTTGTAACAGTAAAGATAATTTGTAGTTTTTTAGCAGGGTTGTCATTTATGTTAATTATCATTTGCATTTTTCATGATTTTTAGAGTCTGGAGTGAAACATGGGGAAGCGTAAATTTCATGAAGCGTTGTTAGATAGAGATGATTCCCAGGGTCACAAAGTGAGGCAATGGGGGGAAAAAAGAAACACAGTTGATGAACGTTTCTGTATGGTTTGCCAAAAGACTATCAATATTAACAAAGTATTTCAAGTAGTTACCTAGCATGCAGCTATTGCAAAACACAAGCGGGGAAGATTGAAACAAAGTTGGCCTCACATCAACTCCGTCTTTTGCCCCAGTAGCCCAGTCCTAGCAGTGTTTCTGGTGGATAGTGCTCACTGCCAACATTGTCATCTCCTTCCTGTTCATCAACTCTGTTGTACAATGCTCGGGACAAAACTACAGCTGCAGAACTCATGGTGTATGAAATGTGTTGCAAGTGATTATTCATTTTCATCATGTACAAGTTTGCGTGAAGCATTTCAAGTAATGTTCGGGGACTCTGTGCCACGAGATTTTTCTCTTGACAGCAACAAAGCTCACTACCTCGTAACCGATGCATTGGCACCGTATTTTAAGAAGCTCCAAGTACAAGAAAGGGAAGGATCTCGCTTTCATGAAACCACAAACGCTGCTGATGCGAAGGAGTTGCAGACTGGTGTTAGATACTGGTTGAATAAACTTAAAAGAATTGTTTGCCAGCACTTGGAAATGTTTTACATTACTGCAGCCACTGCTCCAGTTCTGGTAGACACAATAAATTATGCTATAGCCAATGCAAGTCTTCCATCAACCAACCTTCTTATGCTTGGTTCTGATGGACCTAATGTCAACAAAGCAGTAGCCCGTCTCATAAATAATCAGCTTTTAGTATGTAGGAGACCTATGATAGATATTGGAACATGTAATACACATGTTGTTCATAATGCATTTTTAAAAGGACTTAAACAACTTGGCGATGATGTTTCTGAACTTGTTTTTTGCAATTTACCATTTTTTTCATGGCTGGCCAGCTTACTGGGGTAATTACTGCAATGTTCAAGCCAGTTTGAACATTCCACCACATCAATTCATTAAACATGTCCTTAGCAGTTGGCTCACTTTACAGGCAGCAGCGGAGAGATTACTTGAACAGTGGGATGCGGTGATAAAAAATTTTCTTGGCTTTATCCCAAAAAAGAAGTCTGATTTGACTACAAAACCAAGCTACACAAAAATTGTGAGACTTCTGTTTTTAGCAAAGTGACAGAATTATTCCAGAAGGAAGAGCCCCTAATACACATGTTGAGTCACAGTCTAAATTCACTAGTGAGAACTTACTTGGTAGAATATGCAAACAAGATTTCCTCAGAACACTAAAACTTGTAAGCTTTGAGAGTTTTTTCAGCTCAGAATATTTACTTCCTGTTACTGAAATTGTATTTAACGATATCACTGTCACCAAAGATGAAGAAACACTTGTAGAAATGTGAAAAGAACAAGATGACACACTTCACAATGCTTCGAAGCTGCTGACTGAAGATCACGAAAGACTGAAGAAGGCTTTGAGGAACAAGAATTTTAAGGAAGCTGCATTAGCACACGCTATGATAGAAGGAGTTGCCAAAGTACAAGAAGAAGCTGAGCAGCAAAGACACACTGTGAAAAGTACAGAAAATTCTGAAGAAAGAAAGAAATCAAAGTTGATATGTGATCTGATTTTTTTTTATAACACATTACCTGTGGCAATTTATTAGACAATTTCAACTGACTTATTTGTTTAGAGTACTAAATTTTTAAAATTTCTGTTGTTAAATGTTTTACTTTTCATTGTTTTAGTTTTGTAAGCATTAGAACTTTGTATTTAATAATTGTAAACATTGTACTGTCAATAATTGACTGTATTGAATAATTTGTAGTAAAAAATAATAAGATACATTTGATAATTGAAAGAAAAAAGATAGGAGTGGTTGGGGTGGATCTTTACTTAACGTCTTTCATATCTTTTTGGCATTAATTCTAGTGTAATAACTGTGAAGCTGCTCGAGTCACTAAAAGTTACTTTTTTTTTTTGTATCAAAAAGTCACTACTTTTTCCACTTTTTTAGCCTTTTAACTTGTTACAAGCCCTTTATTCACATCCTGTCAAACCCTGAATGTTTCCTGATCAGCTGCCTTTACAACATCCTAAAGTTAGCAATAAGGAAACATGAACTCGATAATCTGCAAGAATCAAAAACTGCATGACAATGTCTGGATCAGGGTTATTATATTCAAATTCAGAAACATGGAACTTTGTTATTGCTGGCCAGAAGCACTTACTATGGACAGTTTAGCTGACTTTGTGTCCTATAGGCCGTCCTGAATATAACACAGGAAGTGTCGGTTGGCAGCTAGATAGAAAGTGTACAATGGTCTTAGGCTGAAACATAGAAGCGGAGGAAATTGGGAGGTTGAGCCCCACCAACTTGCAGGCGGTTTGAGCTCGTTCCCGGGGTATTTTGGGGCAAAGTGCCTTACTGGGTTGGGTGCAACCACAGGTAGACTAGTAGGCAGTAGCAGCCTTCCTCTCCTTACAATCCTTCCCACCTCTCTTGGTGAAGGGCATCAGGTACTAGAACCTTGCCCCGGAAGATAGGAGCAGGTAGGTGACGTGCATTCCATATCTAGAGTGTTCTGCCGTGTACACACACTGAACAGGTACCGGGTACAACCTTATTCCCCAACCGGTAACAAAAAAATGATGCAATATTTGGAGAGCAGGTTCCCTCGGAGGCACCCCAATAGCTTTGATGGGTCTGACACTCCCTCCGGAAACACAAGCGGTGAGGTGGACAGGTGCAAGCTGGTCTAGCGACTTATTCTCTCAAGCCGGGGTATGACTACTGGTTGTGGCTCAACCGTTCGACACACGTGGTACCCCGAACAGGTCGCCGTCAAATGGTGTGTGTTCTTGACATACGAGTTCCCCTGGAGGAGCTCGCAGTCCTACACTAGGCGGCAGCTGGAATTGGCAAACCCGGTCTCCTGCACCACTCTGCAGGACGTAGGTGTTTACTATGGTAGTCTGGAAGTACTCAAGGGAAAATGAGAGATCAGGTAGGATCAGAATGTGTTTATTCCATGAGGAATAAGAGACAGTGCTATCTCTTGTCTACCTATGGCTGACCAGAAGTAGTAAGCTACACTGGCCAGGTGAAGGGGACCTGGTTCTAATTTAACTGGGGGCAGTATTGACTAGGTTGCTAATTACAAGTTTCCCTGGCTAACTGTGATGCTTACCCTGAAGGGGTTTAGGGTGCTCATATCCTAAAGGGTGCATGGGGTAGCAGTTGCCAAGGGCAAGTGACTAGGGTGGCAGCTGACTTCTGTAAGGTTTCCCACGGGGAGGGTTTCTGAAGTTCTGCAGTAGGCAGCGGTGAGCTGAAGATCTCTAGGTGGTGTAGGCGGTGGTGGTCATAAATTTCTGGCAAACGAGCATGATGGAGCAGACTGTCCAGTTGGTGTAGTTCTCAGAAGAGCCGACTATCAACTCAGTGATTTAAGCGGTGTTGGTCAGAAAGCTCCAGTGAAAAAGCGCAGTGGCGCGAGCTACCCAGCTGGTGTAGCCCTAAAGAAGGCAGACGATCAACTGACGATTCCAGCCTCTGCATGGCAATATATTCTGCTCGGCTGCGGGCTCGCCAGCCCAGTTGGGGGGGAGGGTGCTATGCGCACCTATTTTGGGTGAATGTAAGGGTGACCATTGTTGACAGGTGGTGTCATCACTGAACATGCCCTTGTACTTGCTTGGGGTAATAGCAAAGCATCAATTACTGATAATCAATTGTTGGCATCTTGTCGAGGGATGCTGGGATATGCATTGCTTACTGGCCATTGCCTCCTTCCATCCAACCTCTTCATCATGTTTAAGTAGTGTGTAACCTAAATGGTCCAGTAGAATTAATGCATCCAAAATTAAATTGGTAGTGGGATTACATTTTTTGTTTCAATGATCACTAGCACTAGGTTAGTTACCAAGTTATGAAGAAATAAAGTATCTTTAGTCTTTGCTTGTGGTACAATGGTACAGAACTTAAACGAACAAATTCATGGGTATCACATAAAATATTTTTGCATAATCATCCATGTTCAGCATACATATCACTTTTCTAAAGAAATTTCCCCTTTACTATTTTGTATGATACTTGTAGCACTAATATATAAATCCATTACCAGCAATTTCTCCCATTAACAGAGTTCAGAGTGAATAAGCCACTTTCATTATCAAAATGTGTGGATCAAAATAATATTAATTAACAATCATATGCAATGTGAAATTATTATTTTACAAAAATACCCACCTTATTTCCTATATCTTTGATGAGTTTCATAAGCCTGCTGAGAATGTCTGCATCCAGACTAGGTTTTTCCGAAAGCACCTGAATACACGAGGCAAGTACTTCATCGCACACACTGCTGGGTACTAAAGGTCCTGAACTGCAGATACAACCAATTAGCTGCTCAATTTCACCTACCCGATCATCACTTGCCAACTTTCTTCCCGCCAAACAATAAACTCGTTCAGAGTTCAGGTAATAGTCTTGAATTATTCTGCAAAATTGAACACACATGTTTTGTTAATAAAACTTTACAACTACCTTCTGAAAATGGTTGCTTATGGTGTGACAGAATGAGAACCAGTCTATAAAAATATTTCCTTGCTACGAGTAGTTTGACCACTCGACCACCGTGTTGTGTGTGTCTCTTTGCGAAGAACCCTGCTAACTCAACCTTCCTTTTTCTGCACGGACATGCCAGAAGCAGGGAATCACATCCTTGCAGTTCATTTTAGGACTCATCCTGTACTATCCCAGCTTAGTTATCCAAGTGTTGTGTCAGTATCTGAGCGTTACGTCAAGACACACGGGACTCCACACGCAACAATGGAAAGAGAAATTGCATAGTTGTTTGCGCAGCGCTACGCACCCCATACATTCCTATTTTCTACCGGTCGCCTCAACCAGATTTTCAGTACTTGAGCTTCCTGGCAATGGCTCGTGCCGATGCAGAAGTTAGAGTACATCATCAAGTGTATTTCCTGTCAAACGGAAATAAATGTGTGCCTGCTCAATCCTTGGGTACCACATTCCTGTAGACTTAGCACCTTGCTCCCAGTCGACTCTTCACGGGAAGGGAACACAGGTGATTCCGAGAAGGTTACACATACGAGCGAAAACACCAGTTCTTACCCACAAGCACCTAGAGCGGCCATGTTTTCTGTCTACAGTGTAGATAGAACGGAGGAGCCAACACAGGTACATTGACCCCAAACCAACTTGTCAGCTCGGTGTTCATCTGTCTTCCTACTGCATCTCCATGCCAGGAAAGACGGGCGTCCCCTGAGTAGGGAAAATTTGGTTGGGGTAACACTCACGTGTGTGACCAGAGAGTGCCGTCTGACTTCCAGTGTATACTGCACATCCATGCCAGGTACTGGAACAGGGTGTCCACGCTGTCTACTGCCCTCACGTGGTCCGTCACATAATTTGGGATACAAGGAGCCTGCCTTCCTTCTCTCAAATGGGAAGAGTATTTATGTTTCCTGATGACCTACTCCAGCCGGCGGGGTTAGAAGGAGAGAGCTATCCCCTGCTCTCGTTGTATCCATAACCAGGCTCAACCCCAGGGAACAGGCCCAAGTCTTGAGGCACCTGCAGGATCCTGACATACCTGAGACACCCTGTACACACCGGCCCGGAAGAATACCCATGGTGGGTAGAAGGCCATCTCAGTCCGCCAGATCTACAACCTACACTGACCATTGCATACTTGGTCTCAGCTATCCTTCACCCAGCACTTCTTCCTATACCTCAACCCAAGCCTGCAGCACCTTCGCCAGTGTACTCACAACCCATTGTTACACACCAACCCACTGAGCTCCATCGCCCCCAGATATCACTAGCAAAGCAGTTGCTCCCAAATGCAAGATTGTGTTAGCTGAACCCAACTTTGTGCCCTGCCGGAAAGCAACCAGGCCAGTTCTGTATATCGGACGAAGCACCAGTGCCCCGTCAGGACTAGAGCCCCAGTATATGAGCACCCGGTCTAGCACCTAGACAAAAAGGACCACGCCTCCACGACGTGCAAGTATTTCACTCCCAGTTACGTCATGCGTCAATTTTATATAATATTTGTGAAATTTTCTATGGATTAAAAAAAAAAATTGAAGTGTTCTTTGACTTTGAATTCATCTTTGACAAAGACTTAGGTCTTCATCTTCGACTTTGATACGAAATAAAAAAAATTGTCTTTACACACTCTTATCCAGTAGTTGTTCACAATCTTTAAGTACATATAACCAAATGTGTATGATGTTGAGTGTTCGCTGCATTGCAGTAAAAAGGAGAGGCAGACCATAATATTACAGACAAATGTTTTAACCAAACAATAAACAATGACATATGATGTGTTCAACTGTACGACACACACCCACTCAACACATCACTGAAGGTCTTACATGGGAATGAGTTGCATATTATAAAATAATTTAAGTTTCTAGTCTTCAATTTCTGTCAGAAAGCATAACAGCACGTACGGTAATGCAGCAGTTAGTTAAAAATATTAATGAACATACAAAAGAAATTATGCACACTAAAAGGATTCTCTTAGTATGTCTACATAATTTACATTTCAATTTATAAACATCTTTCCAGCTTTTAGTTAACTAAGAAACAGAATAATCCATGCTGTGAGCTCACTAACCTGAATGCTATTCCAAAACCTTCTTCCAGATTTTTTGCACTTAAGATAACCAGTACTGCCAGCTGAATTCTTTCCACAGTATTGCTAAACAATGTTGGCACTTGTGTACTATTAAAAACCTGCGCTGCTAGTTGTGGTACAGGTTGCCCCTCCCTCTCACAATCACAGAGGAACTGGGTTACTTCCAATTGGCGAACAACAGTACCAATGTGGCGATTCAACTCACGCGGATCCAGCTTCATTGCTAATTGTGAGCTGTCAACTGTCAAAAAAAAAAAAAAAAGGCATCCTAAAATTATTCTAATAAAAAACCTAAAAATTCGACAATAATACAGAAAGAGCCATGTAAACCTTTACCATTCTAACTGCCTGTAACCAAAATGCATACAATAAAACAAAGGTGCAATCACGTAGACACAAAGATTAACCATGGGACATTCATGTCATTCTCAATAAACGTTGGAACTAGCCACCACCTGCA
Source organism: Dryococelus australis (assembly GCA_029891345.1). NCBI lineage: Eukaryota > Metazoa > Arthropoda > Insecta > Phasmatodea > Phasmatidae > Dryococelus > Dryococelus australis. Next base: position 371,402,877 of record CM056993.1, read on the forward strand.
TCCAGGTACAACTGCACCAATCACACCATATTGCGAGATGTTTTCCATAATCTGCCCTGCTAATGTTTGCAATTTCAGTCATGATGTTCTCTCAGAGTTGCGCAAGTGTACGCGAACTGTTCCGAAACACTCTTTCCTAAATCCTCACACGTGAAAATCTGGCGAGGCTAGGTCCTGTGATCTAGGAGGCCTCAGATTCTTGGAGATTAATCAGTCATCAAAGAAGCTGGTTATGAGAGCCGTGGACACATTAGCATACTGCATGGTGCATCATCTTGTTGAAAAAATTTCTAGAGCAACTCTACGTCATCAAGTTTCTCCACAAATTCACAGAATATGTGTCTATACACCTCAGTGTTCATAGTTTCGTCAAATAACATGGGGTCAACAATTCTGGAAGCCAACACTGCGCACCAGAAGACCCTAACTGAAGAAGAAGGTATTATCTTTAGCGCTATCTATGAACAGCAACGTAACTATTACTGATTTTTAACAAATCTGAACGCAAAATTACAATATAATCGTATATGTAGTGTTCCAGATCCATAAATACATTCTCTTTAACAGCCCCATACAAATTGAAATCTTTAAATCTTAATCAAATACGAGTCTTATAACCCTCCCTCATGTTGAAACGACTAACATTGTCAATCAAAATAAGAACTTGATCGAAATACCAGAAATCAATTAAATTGAAAGAAAAACAAGTTACAGAATTGTATTTTTTATTTCAATCAAAATTTAAGACAATCTCAATCGAAACGAGATGAAAGATAGTTGCAGAATCCCAGAGCTGGACTTGTATATGTATGTATCAAACTTTAAAATTAATTAAAAATAGCATACGCTGCTTGCACCATTTGCTAAATCATCCAAGAGCTTGAAAATGTAGCCTAATCACTGAAAAAGCTGAAGGGAATCATAATATATCATACTGGCTCAGAATTATGCTGAACACTAGGTTTTTAAACATGTTGTGAGCCAGTCAAAACTCCCTAGAGATGAATTCTCAAGTCACATAGCAGAATGAACAGTTTAACATGTAAACAGATTTCTTTGCTGGTTAAGAAAAAGCATTCACCATTCCTACTCCCCAGTTCTGCTTCCAGGTGATTCTTAGCATTCCGCAAGAATTCCTGGTTGGCCGCGAGATGAGTGTAGCTCCTTGCCCCATCCTGGTAGAAACGTATGCACGTCATGGCTGCTCGTACATAATCCTTCATGAACAACTGGAGTTGATACAATACGTTCAGCAGCTTATGTCTTTCCAGCTGCAGGCACACTTGCTTCAGGTACATCTGTGCACAAACAATGGTAACTACTATTAGCATCTGCTTTGCTACAATGCATTTCCTGTGTTAATATAAAAATACCCTATTTTTTGGTTAAATTGAACTTCCACTTATATTTTATCTATAAATTGTAATACTTTGTTTATAATTGATATAAATAAAAAAGGGAGAAAATAGGTAAGTTGGTACTGCCTAGTAAGAAATAGTTCTCATGCAAAATATTATTACACATAGTGTGCACAAATGCAGTGTGTTTATCACTTTGGTGTAATTTTTTAGACTCAGTTAATCTTTGTTTGCATGAGGTGAAGAAATATTCTGTGGGAGTAGAACTTAAGCAACGCTTCAAAAAAGTTGGAAGTAAATGTGAACGGATTATACATTACCACTGTACCTAATCAACACCTTACTAGCTGAAACAAATTGTATTATGGTAGTACAAGGGACATACGTACGTGCATGTGCAGACCCCAGTGTTAGCAACCAACTAATGAAAAAAATATGTGTGAAATGGGGATGAGAACATTTTTAACTACGGCAAAAGCAAAGTCGGTCTAGTGGATGTAACTGGGAGCTTCTGAAGCCACACCATATACAAATACAGTACTTGCTACAAATAAATACATACACAATTGAAAATACGGTAGACTCTCGATGTGCCAAAAATGCATGTACTGATAAACTGTGTTCACAGTCAATTTCCAGTGGTCCCGCCAAAACTCCTATATACATATAATGATAAAGCTACAGTACCTGCTTTTTTTTGTTTATTGGATACTGCATTGATCAAAATACCACTTGGTTGAATCACCTAAAATTTCCTGCAACTATAGTTTTTAAGCTGGTTGTTTACGGAAAAGTCTAGTAACTGGATATGACACATGTCAACGCACCAACATTTATCACTGCTCTGTGGTACGTGATCTTCCAACCGTGTCTGCAGCACGATGCAAGTCTAGTTTACTATCGTCCGCCCCTTAACTGCCTGATGAGAACGGAAATTAGTTACCTATCACCTAGCAACCAGTATGACGACCTTGCATGCGTGCATGTGTCTTTCTCTGTCTCTCTCTCCGTCTGCCTCTCTCCCCCTCCCCATCTCTCGCTCCCTCCCCACTCTCTCTCCATCTTCGTCTCTCTCCCCCTCTCCACCCCTCTCTCCCTGTCCATCCCTCTCTCCTCTTTCTGTCCTCAGCTGTACACCTATTTTCCTTCTTCCTCCCCTTATGTCTTTGAGAGGGCACGCTGTTATCTTACAAAAAAAAAGTACATCCTCTCTGTTAGACGCATGCACTTGCCTTCACCCCATGAACACCAGGCTGTAGAGCAAATAAATTGCACCTGGCAATCATAGAAATTTTATCAAGATTATCAGTTACTCAACACCTATCATCACTAGTATTTATAAGGAAATGGTTTCGTTTGAAAATGTTACACAATGTATCAATGTATTTTAACAAGGAATTATTATTTGCAAAAATGTTTTCATTTGTGATTAAATGTCTCTTTTTCCTAAAGCTGGTGTTTAATTGCATCTGGCATAAAATCAACATGATTTTAAAACAAAATATTAATTTAACTCAATGGACAACATCTTTGCGAATAAAATGATATGCCTATAAATATATACTTGACATCCCATTGTCTCCCGAAATAGTTTGAACATCAAGTGACTTGTATTACCGAGCATGAAGTTCATTTTCAGTAACTTCCTGTGGGGAAATTGGAGAATTTATTAATTTATTTCAATTGACACACGTCTTTTGAATAAACTGATACCATGTAAGGGCCTATTTGATACCTTGACCCATGCCGCTTACATGAGTTATATCAAGCACAGATACAACTCATCGTAACGTGTTATATTATACCAGGAACCACAACCATAGATGGCTACAGGATTGTTTCTCGTTGAGGGACAGTTACAGACATGTGGTATTTCCTGATGTTCCAGACCAAACTTTCTCACACTACTCACGTAGTATCTACGTATCCCGAAGAAGGGTCAAACCCAGACTTGCCAACTTTTAAAGTATTCAATCAGTAAAATGGATAATAACCATTAAAACACTGTGTAAACTGCCCGCTGCAATTTCACAGACACTAATATTCTTAACCTTCGCATGTAATTTCAAGTAATAAAATTTCCATAATTTCACAATGAAAATTTTCTATAATCTAACATTTGTTCAGTGTTTCAGACCAGAAACTATGATTTCCCCTAGAGAAACTTATACATCATCAAAATGTGTTTGCTTAGTATGACATGCAAAGCAAAAATATACTTATTCCTTGCCTTGGCAGAAATATACATTAATTTAAGATAACTTCTATGCCATATTTATTTTCACATTTACAGTATTAACATGCTTACCATAAAAGTATTAAAAATTCACTTTGCGATATATAAAATCCCTATTTTGCAATGATTCAAATTTAAAAATGACATTTCAAACTTGTATATAAAAAATGTGCATATACTCATGTGTCAATTTTCGAACTAAGAAAGCTTACAAATTTTTATTTAGAAAAACAAGCATTCCATTTTTTTTTCTGGATGAAGTCAGATAGAGGAAACGTGGGAATTGTTTACTACCGGATGAAAAACAACAATAGCAATTCAACCACTACCCCAAGCAAGATAAATGTATTATTCTGTTTGTTCTTTTGTGTTGGTAGTTTTTACATATTGTACACACACAAAACATGTAAAATAAATATTTAATACCAGTTGTGAACAAAAATGGCATGTAAAAAATCAAAATATATACTTGCATTCAGAATACTGAACATAAGATCGCTAAATTGACAGTTTTAGAAACGTAGCACGGTCGCAATGTATCCTTGTTAAACAGCTGCTCTGTCTATGATGACAACAATGAGTGTAAACAAATGCTATGATCAATGTAGGTTACCATCCCAATCTACCTTGTTTTTGTCATGGCAGTCATACTACTGGGGCTCCGTTAATTTTCTTGACAGCAGATTCGATGGGGTTGGGAGAGACTTCAGTTTAATGTCTTTCATGAGACGGCATTGTTTTGCACCTTTTCTTATGAGACTATCATTTTTAATTACATGTTTTAATGGAAGAGTAAAAAATTTGCTTGTTATTTTGTAAATTTGTGATTTGGTCGGTATCATTTGTGATGGTGAGTCACTTGTTTAGCAATGCATTATTACATTAACAGTGAAAATATTTTTATCTAAATTTAATGCTTAAAACGGATGTAATATTTCTGCAATCATCACTGGAATGCTACGAATATGTTAATAAATATGAAAATAATGCAATACCAACTATTAAAAAATTTAGTTGCAGATTATATAAACAAAGCACAACACTTACTTGCATTTTAAAACATGCCTAGTGTATTTTCACTAACATCGGCTAGATACAAAATACAAAATTACTAAATAAGTATGTCACCATTTTTGTATACGAAATTGGGTCTCGTGATCATTTTGCCAACAAAATCTGCCAATTCGGACACTGCCTTAAATTATATAACCTGTCAAGTTTTAACCTTACCAAAAGAAAACGCGATAAATATTGTAGTTAGTTCCAATTTGAATATTAAACACGCTTGGGACGTAAATATTTTTGGCGAAGTTAGTTTACTATACGATAAATGTGTTATTTTTACACTTCAAAACAGAGTTGAAATAATGGTTTTCTAGGCCACATATACTTCAAACATTTTAATAACAGTTTCAAAATACATTATTTATAATACATACTGATTTACTGTATCTAATTCCTATTTACAACTCCTGAATACACATTGTTCTGTTACAATTCTTAGTACACGTTTCTCTGCCATTGATACAAATTAATTAGATGAATCATTAAATAATTACGACATTTCACAGGCTTTCCGAAACTAGTAAACTTAACTGCAACATGAAAACACTGTTGCTTCGTGACAATAGGGAAAATGGTGGACCAAGCCATTCATGTGTCGATAATATAACATTTCACGCATCAACAAATGTATCGATATGCACGTCGTGATACTCAATAATTTCTATACGTCCCGATATTGAGTTATCGAAGAATTGAATGTCCCGTCTCTAGAAAAAATTCACTCAAAAAATTTTTCCAGTATCGAAATTCGGAAAAAAAAAAATCAATGCGTTTTCATAAAATCGTAAAAAGGGTATGATTTCCGTACATTTTACGAAAAATCATAAACGTTGGCAAGTCTGCAAACCCAACACATTATTCACGAGTGCATACAGAATCGCTCCCAGCCGAATGGCGGGTCCTAGCACATGATATAAGCATTGTTTCCAAGCGGCCGCTGCAACACGTCGGCCTCCCCGACACGCCTGGCAGACAGTAGTGTCGCCACACCAGCGAAACTTTCTGAAGATGGCAGAGCCCCCGAGGCCATATACTCGAGAACATGGGTAGTTCCTCTCACCCAGCTCGCTCCAGGCAGATGTCACACAGTGACGTCACACCTCCCACTCCAGCCCAGGCATGGGCCGGCCGAGTGCACACTATAAGGCTGTGCAAGGCCAAAGACGCCAGTTACCTTCTCCAGTAGCTCGCCTCAACACTTCTATGCTGGGGCTCTCTACTGAACCTTAGACCCTCACGGTACTCTCCAAGAACTCCAGAGATCTTCGACAACCACCATTGGCTGCCGCCACCACCTACCAGAGGCTTCTACTACCTATGACCAGAAGCTCCGATGACTTAAACCACCACCAGCTTCCAGAAGCTCTTCAACACCAGAAACCTGCAAGACTTCACTCCACACTTCCGCTGTTGATCCTCCTGGTTCAACAGCCGCCGCTACTTTCTGGTAAGTGGTAACTACATCCACTGCCCTTCTGATAGTGGCCCCTTTTCCCCTTTTTAAGTCTCGTCTAGACAACCCCAGGGTAGAGTAATAGTGTCCGAGTTATTTTCATAGCCGTCAAAGTCATTCTAATCTTGAACAGTCCACGAGCAGGTCCCCTCCACCCATCAAGTGTAGCTTACTTCCATTTGTATTTTGCTTAGTAGTAAGTGTTGCAGGACTTGTAGTGACTGATTTAGAATGATGATTGTATGTATAGGCTGGCGGCACTGGACATGTAGAAGGACAGTGTGGAATATAATATGGTGAGGGGAGTAACTGTAAACATAGGATTGCTTGATGTAATGATATTATAATAAAGTATGTGAATAACTACAACTCGTGTATAGTACTACATTAGCCCCTACTGACACTTAAACAGTAAGAGTACGTGTCATCAGTATTTATTATTCGTAATAAATACAATTTAATCCACCCCGAGAGTGAATCTGTTTAGAGGTAATTCCTGTCCGACTACTAGGAATTCAACTCTTAGATGGAGCAAGCAGGCAACCGGGTTTGATAACAAAACAAACCATAGTGTAGGACCACAAAACCCCTTCAGGAATCTGTATGTCGGCAACACATACAACTTTGGACGGCCACCCATTCTGTGCACCCAGGTATACATAAAGGTAGAACCCCGACCACTAGGTACTAATCCTTCAGGAGCAGGACAGCCACTTCAGGTTGTATTGCTGACCAAAGCGCCGCTGGTGCTGACAGGGGTATTTTGCTTGGGACCACACCCCAACAGTAGAAGGAAGACGACCCACCGCTCTAGATTTGTGCTCTAAGATGCAGAACCGTAGGAGCACAGGGTTTGTGCCGTCAACTGCTGTTGGGTTCTACACTTAATTAGGGTACTGTCAACTGCTTGCGCTGACTGAAAGTAAGTTAAGTGTCAATACTGCCTCTACACCATTTGGAGAGAGGCACAGTGCTCAAAGGGAGGAGAAAAAGGAAAAGTTCCTTACTGCTAACCTAGTGTGCACCAATAATCCCTCTGTACTTGGCTGAGACATCCCACGGGAACGAGCTCAGACTGCCAGTCACCTGGAGAGGCAGTCCTTTTCAGCCAGCATCCCTGTTTATTTTCCTGTGTACACTAGGCTTGGCACTGAGAGTCATCCTGCCGTTCATGCCCTAATCACTGGAGTGACACCAGGCTGAGCATTTCGAACTCACACTTCAGAAGCAGTGCAGCCGCTGAGTGGATCCAGAAATACCGTATCTCTGTACAGAAACTCGTCAGCCAGCACCACCCAGGCGACTGCTGGTCCAAGTCGATCTGCCTCTACCCCAGAGACCAGTGAGTGAGTACCCTGGTAAGTCAGCTCTACCTCAAGGTCAAAAGTTGTAGTCAGACATATTGCGGTACCACCCACAGCTGATTTTGTGCGGAGTCATACAACAACCCGACCAGTGTTAGTCTCAGGCAGAAAGTCCACTCAAACTCAATAATTGTTTACTAGAGCACACCTGGCCTAGCGCACGTCAAAATTACATTGACTAGTCTAAGTGACGCGCGTCAACCTTCCGAAGTCTAATAATGGGTAAGCAATGAACCCAAGTACAGCATAACTCGCAACAGATGTAAGAATATGGGAGCATCAGAGGACGTGGTTTTGAAAGATTAATTTAATTATTAAAGACCACGAAGTAAATTTTAATCACCTTATTTATTTACTCCTATTTCAAAATTATAAGTTTTTTGCAGTGAAATATAATTAATTGCTTTAAAAGACAGACATTTGCCATGTACGCAAGGTGTCGCTAACATGTAGTGGCATGGAGGGGTACATTGTTTCACTTCTCCTGCTACTCCCCCTTTTCCATCTTGCCAGCTGTAAACACACTGTCAGTCTTATAACCTCTCCATGCGCTCTCAGCTGATAGTGTGGATGGGACATTCAAAACTTGGCTTGCATTCTGTGTTGGATTACAATAAATTATATAAGGTACCCTTAAATGTTATATTCTTTATATAAATCATTACATTAAAAAAAGGTAGAGAGAAGGCACAAATACTAACAGGGCGGTACTTGTAGATGGACACACGCACAGACAAAAGTCAGACAAACACATTTTTCGAAGCAGATGCATGGTCACGCAATACTGTGCTGGCTAGACCAACTTCATCAGGTGGCAAGCGATGACATACTGCAGTATGGTGAGTAGTGGATGGCAAACAGTGAACCTAGCAACCAGGAGGCAAACTAAGGTGAGGCTGTAAATTTTAAAAGTGACAGAGGGGTTATGTGTAAGCCAGGTGTTCGTCTGGATTTGGTGATGTATTGGGCCAGTTCCCAGCATCACAGTTCTGTACAATGAAGCCTGCTCTCACTAGTGGTGACCAATGGGGGCAAGTACCTATTCTACTGTCTAGTTGAGACTATAACAGCATTTGCCTCATTCCTGGTGCCATTTTGAAGCTTCTGGAGGAGGCAGTTTCGAGCAACTACCAAAGTGGTCGAGTGTTTGGAGGCATGGCTGGAAACTACTGTCTTTACTCATGTATAGCGCACACTCATGTATAGTGTGCACCATGATTTTTGCAACAAGTTCCAGGGGAAATTTTTTTAAAAATTAAATTGCACCAAAAATTTGTGGTGCCCTGTTAGTAAGTATGGAACAAATTTTTCTTTTTTACATTAACGTGTGGTGATTGTGATATGTTTGGAAAATACTTCAATTAAATAACTTGGGTGAAAAAAAAACCAAAATTTAAAAAAATCCAGAAACCTCATGCTCTTACAAATCAACATTTCCAGCTTCGTTTTTCCTTTTCTCCTGTCTACTTTTAGCAGTGACCCGGCTCATTTTTCTGTCATACTAAAATGTCACACTACCCTTATCAAAAGACGGGAGGGGGTCTCCTCGGCCCTTCTCCCCCCCCCCCCAACCCTTTTTACACGAAAGTGGCTCACTAGGCTCTGCCATGGAAACAAAGAGGGATGGCGGAATTATCACCCGGCAACACTTGGGTGTTATTACAAGGGGGTGGGGGCTGTAAACACGTGGCAACTCTGGTTTTGTGGCGTGACAGGATGCCATTAATTGGGGGCGGGTTCGACCAACACATAATTTTTTTCTGTGTACAGCGTGCACCCCAGAAATGTTTTCCTTCATTTTGGGAAAAAAGGACACGCTATACAGGAGTAAATACGGTACTCACACTCTTGCACTAAATTTCTTGCCAGGTTGATGCAAGGTGGTTGTGACACAAAACGCACAACTTCAAATAATTAACACCTGGCTAGGGCGGGGGTTCTCCACGTTGGGATGAATATCACACTTTGGGTTTACTCATCAGCCCAGGACCAAAGACTAGGGAATTAAAACCCTATCCTAATTTTGACAAGATATGTTTCCTTATACATAGATTTAGTCTTGGTCAATTTGAGACACTTCAAATATTGTGATGCTAGAATCGTGGGTACATTATAAAACTAGACAGGGACCTTAGGTTTCTGAGGTGCCCGGCCACTATGTAGTGTCGGCCTTGTAGGCAGTCTGGTGGGCACAAAATCATGAACTACCATCACAATCCTATGCCTCGTCTGGCACTACCTTAGCTTTGATGGGAAGAGCTCCTCCTTGGTGCTGGGCTCACGCTGCTGGTGAGCGGCTGTGATGGTGCTGATTCTGCAAGACTTATAGGGGTGACGCTGTCTAGGTTGGCTAGGATAACTGGGCTTAGAGACTCTTGGAGGGGTGCCTTCAACCAGTGTCAGTCAAGGCCTAGGGGTATATTCTCCTCACACAAGATGGCCTCTATGGTAGGGTGCTACCTATCAGGTAATTTTATTAATGGTGGAAATAACGGTGTTGAGAGGTGCAAAGGGTAAGGGGCATCAACATTATTTACCACAGTTTCTGAAGGGATCAGTCTAATTAACTCATTCACTGTGGTTCATAAGTTCTTTTTTTAGTATTTTCTGTGCACCTCCCTGCCGAGAGTATGGCATTTAGTCACAGATGATTAGAACAATTCACAGAGGATAAGCTGGTGCTTTGACGTACCTAGCATGTACTTCCAGTGCTCAGACTTGTGACATGCAGTAATCCTTTCATCTGGCCTTTGCAAGCAGTGGACGTAACTTTTGAGCATCACACATTACTTATACCTAGTGCTTTTGGGAGCAGCCAAACGTCTACTGATTGACAGAGCTTGGTTTGCCTCTTAGTGGTATGTGTATGTGTCTACCTCAGTGGTTTATGCATCTGCCAGCTTTTCCTCTAAGGCGCAATATACTTTATGTTTACCAAAGATGGCAAGGATTAATTAAATTACTTACTAAGAGAAATGGTACTCTCAAGATGTACATTTAAAAGTACGTTTTATATTATACGTAACTAGAAAACAGGGTGATGCCACACTAACTCCTAATGAAATAACTTAAGATACGGAAGTTGAACACATTGTTAAATCCAGGTGAAGCAACCTGAGCAAGAGCTAGGTGTAACATAAAATAAATCTGGCACGTTATCTAAGTCTAATAGCTAATGCATTTAACAGTGCCTAAATATCAGGGGGTTGTTCTTAAGGAACCTAAAGGACTGCAACTTCCAGAAGGGTAGTTGACATAGCCACACCACCTGGTGAGCTGAAGAGGTCAAGAAGGGATGTCAGCGCAACTTGTTACCAAGAGAGTTTCGGTGGTTACCAGTAGGTGGGTGGATAGTAGATGAGAAGCAATATCTTCAGAAGTCTCTGGTATGGTGGAGTTTCGCAGAAGCTCGGGATCTGCAGTGCTGCAGAAGGCGGGTCAGCGGCTGCTGAAAGTGTTGAGCTTCTGGTCAGTTGAGGTTCTTCTGACTGGCGGATATCCCAGCCCTTTCAAGCAGTGGGATCTCTGAGTACCAGTGGTCACGCACCCCGATTGCTGCCTCCAGCCTTTGCAAGTGATGAAGGATCAGAAACTGTTGAGCCAAGGGTTGCTAGCCCTTATATACTTATCATTTGGAAGCTAGGATGCTGCACGTTGCAGGGGAAGGTAGTCTTGCTCTTGGGGGTTGAGACTTCAGGTGCTGAAAAGGTGCTATTCATTTCTTATCTCCCCTGCGGGAGGCGTGATTCTTTCTTATCGCCTGTGTTGGAGGCGTGGAGACTAGATCTGTTGGAGTAGACTGGGTGCTGGCCTCCAGTGGCAAGCTGAGGAATTAGCATGACCTCTGCTGGAGGGTACTGGTGTCTCAGCCAACAGTACAATTCTACATCGGGGGGGTTGGGCGATGGTGTGACTGCTTCTTGAGCTTTCTTGGTGAACAGTACAATCTGGGGCCACGTGTCTATAGTCTCTCTTAACGTGCAACAAAGTACCCAGTAGGCACGTGTCCTGCAACACTGTTATGGAGTAAATGACTTGCCCCTGTATTAGTGGCATGCTTGAACATGGGAGAAGTCGGTGAGTAAAGTGCACATGGCACATGCGCAGAAATGCATCACACATCAACTCTTATTATGTGTATTTATTTGAACGAGCTGAAGTGATATGTTTTTTAATGTATTATTCACAGTAATACTAATACAGTAATTTTTTTAATGCCCCTTTTTTGTGTGTTTACTAGTTATACTTTATACACAGATAATGTACACCCGTCATTATACTCAACATAAAGTCTAATATGGTTAGAACTAGTATTTTACTGATTTAAATATCAGAACTCTCATCTACTGAAATCCTGCATCTATAGAATTTTTTTACCTTACCTTGAAAGATGGTAGATAGGGAGTCCACTGTACACTGTAATACATGGGATAGTAATTAATTTACATAAAAAGTGTTTTGCATTTGTGTGTAATAGCCACAACTGTGTGTCAATACATAACTGTAAACTTCATTCACTGGTCATGATTTGCAATGTATTAAAGAATTGTAGCAGTGTGTAATAAAAGATTTCATGAAAACCACACACATTACTTGTGAGTATAGAGTATAGGATCCTACAACCAAAACTTAAACAATTTCATCCATTTGAAGATGTTTGTTGGCTAATTGTAGGATCAGTCTCACACGTGCACAAACCCTCCCCCTTTCTCTCTCTCCCCCTCTCTTTCACTCATTCTCTCTCTGTCACACACTCTCTCCCTCTCTCCTCCCCCCCCCCCCCCCCCCCCTTTTTGTCACATTCACACTCATGATAGGTAGACTAATGAAAGGCACTGTACAACAATTACGAGGTATTCAAATACACAAATGGACTAACATGAAAAAAAGAGTTACGTACCTTCCATTTGGTGAGATTAGGGTCGATGACACACAGCTCGTAGTGAAGTTCAGAAAGTTGCTCCAGCTGTAAGCACGGAATATAAATCTGCTCATAAAATATGTCTGGCTCCACTTTCTTTGTGATGACGTGCCTTAATGCTGTAGGCATGTCATCATGATTCATGTAGAACTTGAGTATCCCTGCATGGCTGCCGTACATATCCAGGTAATACTTGCACTCAGCATAGAACAGTGGCTCTATCTTGGGACCAATAATGACTGCATTACTGGCAGAGTCTACCTCCAGGTATGTGCCCTGGATAATGTCCTTCAGGGTGGACAATGTATGCATGATTGCTGGTGAGGACACAATACTGGGACTACTACCACTCACTTGACTATCCATGGGGTATGCCCCGGCTTCAAGAATCTCTATGATCTCCGTGAGGAGAGGAGGGTTTCGTAATGGCCTGGGGTCCGCTGCCACCTCCAGGCAGTGGGAGAATTTATCACGAGCCTGCTCCCAGCAGCCTGTCCGCAGACATGTCTTGCCCCACGCTGCCCATATTCCAGTACGGTCCAGCCCGGCCTTTGTAGAAATGTCTATGGCTGGAATCCACAGCTCCTCCTCTACTAGGCGATCCCGTACTTTCCGCAAACCCAAACCGCTCAGTCCCGCAGGAGGGATGAACTTTGTGCAGTCATCTTCAACTAGAAGAGCCAACAAATCTGTTTCATCCAGAAGATGGTCACAATCATCTACACTGCCAAGTTGAGAAAATTTCACTTTGGCAGCTGTAGCTAGGGACCTACAACATACAAACCATCTTCATTGCAGGAACTGGTGAGTTAAAAATTCAAATGGTAGCAGATTGAAAATGAGAAAAGACCAGATAGAGTTTTCAAAATACAACTATATATTTACATTTTTGAAACTAGACAGAAAATGCAATTACTACAGATGGAAACACACAAACAAATTTGGATAAACATATTTTCCATGCAGATGTACAATCACTATGTTTCATTGACTGGGCCAGCTTATTTAGGTGGTGAGTGATGGCATGATGTAGTCTTTTGAGTGGTGTAATGCAGTCACAAAATGTGATAATCCAACTTTGTGTATATGTGTCTATCCGCAAGTACCATCCTGTGAGCACTTGTGTTTTCTGACAATCTTTAATAATGTAATTAGTAGCCTAATGGTATATTCCCACCATATCATAAAAATTATCTATGAAAATGTGATTCTCTCATACCTGACCATTTTAATAATGAGGCTGAAGTCCAACTCACTGCTACACATTTTCATAGAAGCTCGATTAGCAACTTCTTTCCACAACTGTTGCATCATAGATTTGCATGCGTTCAGCAAGAACCTGGTGACATGATCAAACATTACACAACAATTAAAAAAAGATCATAAACTGCAAAAATTCTAAAACTAAAGGAAACATTTATTTTGGAGAATATGTCAGTATTATTGTATGTACCCGTGTACCTTACACCTTCGTATATACTGATGTTATCATTTCATACAAAATATACACAAAAAGTTGCCATGCATATGTTACACATCCTATCATTTCAACCAAAAAAAAAAAAGTAATAAAGAGTTTAAGAAATGTGGACAAATACAGTATTATTAAAAATAAAACTGATCAAATGGAATGATGCAAAGCAGAAAATACCAGTTATTTCATTTCTATGCAAAAAAAATTTATAATCTTTATCTTGGCATAACAGTTTGGTATACTGCAAGTTTTTATTTGTAAATCACAAACCCAATTTTGTGAACCTTGATGCAAGCCCAATTAGACTGACTTGGCACGTTGGTCGAGGATTTTGTTTGCTAGGCCAAAAGCGGGGTAGTTTGGTTTAGGTAGTCGGCATGAGGCGAGCGGTGTTGGTTAGTACTTACTTACTACAGCTTCTTGGGCGTTGTGGTAGGGGTAGGTTTCATCTATACGCAACTGATTCGGGCTACACCGGATTGGAGATTCCACAGGTGTATTCGTTTGTCCAAACGTTGAGATTGTCACAGCCAAGTTGCACTTCGGGACAGGTCAGAAACCCTTTTACCACAAGGTGACACGTAGAATGTATGCGGATACAAGGGTGGGAGTCAAATATAAAAAGCTCAAATGTCATTGTTACATCAAAGTCTCTGTCTTCAACTTAATCATTGGCACTGTGGTGAGCGTCTTTATGTGATTCACTTATGGTAACCATTACTGTCACTGTGGTGAGTGTCTATTAGTAATGCTACCCACTTAAGTGGGCTGTCGACCATTGAAACATTTGAACTGTGAGGTGTAAAATGTCCTTAAAAAGTCACTGACGTACAGATTTTTACGGCTGTAGTAAAAATTAATTAGAACATAGTCGAGTGACTAATTATGGGTGCATTTACCTTGTTGGTTTTTTTATACTTGAAACTGTATTTGATACTTTTGAATTTAATTTAGCCTAAATGTGATTGTTCTGCTTACGTCACTGTCTTTGGCTTGCGGCTAAATTTAATGTGGTGCACGTGACCAATCTATAAGGAGTCCTTTTGCCACGTGCATGTAGTAGCGGTTTACGGTTACTGCACTGTCTTTAATATTCGCGCACTTATTGGCGATCTTCGGTCTCACCTCCGGCAGGCCTCCTCCTCAGACAAAGTGCAGCGTGCAAAAGGTATGGACACATGTACCTGGTTGTGGGTCTCCATGGCGATTCCCGGTACCGGCCAGGCATATGGGTGGCCTTGGCGGTACGTGAGGGCATCAGGCATCGTGGAGTAGCTGTTGGCATCGTGGCGTCTGCTTCTGCCACAACAAATTGGGAGGGCACTTGTTCAAGGGACGTTGAGGCAGTGCGGGGGCAAAACAAGCCCTCCACCTCCACTGCAAGGTTTCCTACCCGTAGGGCAGGATGTTTCTCTGATGGGGCAGTGTGAAGGAGAAAGATCTCGACCCCAACTGCGGACAGCACAGCTCGTCGTGGTACCAGGTGGTGGGCGGCATCGACAGTCTCGGTGGCCAGGTCCTGGGGCGAGGCATTCGAAGGGAGATTCACCTCGACCTCCACTGCAGGTGATGTGCCTGTTGAGGGGTAGTGGAAGGCATCAACGTTCTTGATGAAAGCTGCCTCTGGCGTAGCAAGATGGCGGGGCAGAGCACTTGCAATGTGGCAGCTCAACGTCCAGGTCTGCGCGTATTCCTGCATCACAGGACCTGGGGATGGAGCATGTCTGTTCTAGCTCGACACCCTGGATAGCAGAGTTTCCTGTGTAACAGGAGGTTGGGATGGAGTACTCTTGTCTGAGCTCGATGTCCCGGCTGGCGGCTCGTCCTGCGTGGCAGGTTCTTGAGGTGGAGCACTTCCGGCGTGGCAGCTCGACGTCCTGGTAGGCGGGTTGTCCTATGTGGCAAGTGGTTGGAGCGGAGCACTCTTGTCCAAGCTCAACGTCCTGATGGGCGGTTCTTCCTGCGTGGCAGGAGGTTGGGGCGGAGCACTCTCGTCGAAGCTCGACGTCCCGGGGGTCCAGTGGTCTAGTGGCATAGCGTGATTCTTTGTCGGAGCCAGAGGAGGATTTCGTGGAAGTCGGGATGGCCTCGACTTCCGGCTTCGTAGTTGAACCAGGTGGAGAGGTAGGCGCCTGGGGGATACCTACCCCTCTCACCAAAGGTGCTACCGACTGCTCGCTAATGTGGCTTGATCGACAGGGTGTTTGACAGGGTTCTCTGTCACGTGGACTCTGCCAGGATAATTCAGAGCAGATAGATTTAGTTTTGACTGCAATCTTCTCGGTATAGATGCATGGCATCGAGGGCATTGATCTGATGGAGAATGCACCTTGACATTGTTCTACATCTGGCTTCCATGGCGCAATGTAACTAGGAGCCTTGTCAAACATGATGGGCGTCGATTCAGGTCTTATTGAAGGTCCTGGCTCTATATCGGGTACTACCCTTTTGGGTGGGGGTTCGTCTTCATCCCCTGATTGGCCAGGTGTGTCTCCTGCTTTGTCGTCCCCAAGTGTTGGCATGTCCCCCGGGTATGGTCCTATCTGGCCTAGGGTGGCCTTTCAAATGCGTCCGCGTATATCCTTGAACCAGTAAAGTTGTCTCGCTTGCCTACAATGCAGTATAGTCCATCCCATTTGTCAGCAAAGCCAGCGCTGAACTGGTTGCTGGCTTTGCTGAGAGGGTGACTTCGCAGAAGGACGGCTTCCCCTAAGTTGAATTCTCTTACCCCTGTCTTCGGTTGGGGGTATTTCTTTAAAATATAGGCATTCTGATCTTTCTGGGCATGCATGGTATGGGCCAGGGCTGCTAGCCGGATGTCCTCGGGTTCAGGCATATCAGTGGGCTCACTTTCCCACTGCCAGTAGCCTGGGTGCAATGTTTGTCCCAGGAGTAGGACATTTGGACTGGTATCGACAGCCTTGTTCGTATGGCGTCAAAGGGCAAACAGTATGGTGGGGATGTGCTTATCCCAACACTTGTGATCATTACCCACGCTGATACGGAGGCACTTCTTGACCTCCAGGTTCCTCTATTCAGTGGGGTTGGCTTGGGGATGGTAGGGAGGGGTAGTCCAAGTTTCTACCCCCCACTCTTGACAGGTGGTTTGCCATTGACGGCTCGTAAACTGGGTGTCATTGTCTGTCAGTATGGCTTCTGGATAACCCCATAATGCGAAAATCTCCGCTTCCATTTTCTGCACAATTGGGGTGGTTTCTTGGCTGGGTAGAGTAAATGCCTCTACCCATCTTGAAAATTGATCTGTTACTATGAGTAGGTAGCGGTTTCCTTTCGTGCTACGTGGATACGGGCCCATCAGATCGGCGGCGCTGTGGGTCCAGGCCTTCTTGGGTCTCCATGGTTTTATGGTGGGAGAGGGAACTGGGTATGCTTTGCCGCAGCAGCACATGACACAGTTGCTGACGTACTGCATAACATCACAGCTTATCCCTTCCCAATTGTAACTGGTTTTTACATCCAGTAAGGTTTCCCTAGTACCCGGATGACCAGCTTAGGGATGGTTGTGATGGTGCGGCACATATCAACTCATAGTTGCGGTGGAACCCAGATCTTCCATTGTGTATTGGGCTGCCCGCTACTTGCCCACACAATGTCATCCTGTAATGCATACCGTTGGGGTTGTTCCCGTAGTAGGCGTCGAATGTTGGGATCCTCCTGTTGGCTTAAGGTTATTTGTTGGCGGGTTATTTGCAGTTGAAGAAGTCGGATTTGTTCTTCCGGACTTCTTTCGACCTGAGGGGGGGAGACATTTTCTCCTCCTCTTCCTCCTCAGCTTTCTCCTCCAATGTCGGGGAACGAGACAGGGTTTCTGGCAGATTGTTCATCTAACCTGGGCAATGTTGGACCTCGAAGTCAAACTCAGTAAGGAACATGTCCCACCAGCTGAGCTTGGACTTCAAATTCCGTGACTCGTGTAGCCATTGGAGGGCTTTAGAGTCGTTCTATAGAATTAAGTGTTGCCCTTCGAGATAATACCTGTATTTCATCACGGCCCAGATAACGGCCAGACACTCCTGCTCATTGATGTGGTAGCGCTGCTCGGTTTCGTTTAAGCGGGTTGATGCTTACGCTATCACATAAGGCTGTCCTTCTACGTCTTGTTGACATAATACTGCGCCCAGGCAGTTTTGACATGCGTCCGTCCACAGTATTAAGGGTTTGTCTCCTTGCGGCCGATAGAGTTGGTGGATATTCTTGAACCTGTTCGTCAAGTCGGAAAACGCTCGTTATTGTTCCGGGCCCCATCGCCAACGGGTGTCTTTCTCAAGCAGTGGATGTAGTGGCGCCATATATTCTGCAATGTTTGGAACAAAGTATTGTAGTCAATTACACAGACCCAGGTACCGTCGTAGCTGTCACTTATTTGTAGGTCTTCCGCTTCTTCAATTGCTCGTATTGAACTGTGTTGTGGGAAGTTTCCCTCGGGTGATATGATGTGTCCCAGATAATCTATTGATGACTTGCCGAAGAAATTTTTTGACAGCTTGCAAGTCATTCCGTGTAATTCGAGTCTTTCCAATACTTGTTGCAGATGGTCTAGATGTTCCTCCCAACTATTAGAATATATTATTACATCGTCGAGATAGACAAAATAGAACTCGCCGATGTAACCTGTTAATACTTCTGCAGACATTAATTGTTGGAATGTTGCGGAGGCATTTTTCAAGCCGAAAGGCACGACTCGAAATTGTAGGGTTTCGTCCTCGGGCATCGTAAAGGCCGTATATTTTTGACTGTCCGGATGGACTGCAATCTGCCAGTATCCAGACTCCATGTCAAGAGTACTAAAAATTTTGGCTTTGCCAATATTTCTATCTCATAGTGTATGAGACAAGTCTATAGCTGGGGGAGCAATCGGGTGGGTGACTTCATTTAGCAATTTGTCACGCAAAATCACAATTTCCGATCCTTCTTAGGTACAAGGACCACGTGTGCGTTATATGGGGAATTCGATGACTCCACGATCCCCTGGTCATTCATGTCGTTGACTTGTTCCATGATGAGGACAAGGCGGCGGGCTGACACTCGGTATGGACAGTTGTAAACTGGTACGACAGTTGTAGGCCATATTTCATGTTGTATGGAATGTGTTCATCGTAGCAGTCCTCCTTGTCTGAATGTGTGGGCATGCTCATCTAGTACTGCTTTTAATTGGTAGAACTCCGGTTCTTCAAGTTTGTAGTTAATGCTCATTGGGTCGATGGGCAGTGGCGGGATGTCGTCTGGGTTTTGATTACAGTTTACAGTAATATGGTTGGTTTCTCCCAGATGGGCTCTACATTGTCCGTGATCTAGAATGCATTGATGACGGATGAGCCATGGGCACCCTAGTATTACTGATTCGGACATGGTTGGTGATACAATAAATTCTGTCTGTGAAGCAATACTTTGAATTTTTATATTCAGGGTAATTCTGCCGGTTACGTCCAGGATGGAGTCAGGTTGTGCCATTCTTACTATTTTGGTTTGCGGTCTTAATTCTGCGAACTGGTTTGGTGTTAACAAATTTCTTTTGAAAAAATTTCTGGTGGCCGCCAAGTCAAGTAAGACTAGTACCCTGTCGTTATTTACTTCCACCTCTATGTGTGGCGCTACGGGAATCAGTACTTCCTCACTTAATCCCTTGAGGATGGGCCCTTGTAAACCGGGGGGATGGTGGCCCCTTTTCGTACCCTGGCGTCGGCATACCCCGGCGTCAGCGTTTCCCGGCTTGGTGCCAGGAGGTAGTTTTCCAGCTGGTCGTGTGGGGATATTTGACGGCATTTTGTCAACTCGGTCAGGTGGAACGGGAGTTCCTTCTGGTTTCTGAGGGCAGTCCTTGTTCCAGTGGTTCTCCAGACAGAACCAGCATTTGGGTACGAATGCTATGCAAGGGGTTGAGGTTGGTACACCTTTAACGGGCGCAACTGGTGGTGCTCATACCTCAGGGCCCTTGGCTGATACTGGTTTTTTGAGACTAGCCTGTGCTGCAAAGTTTTACACAGCTTCTCTGGCTCGATCACTAATTCGTCCAAGGTAGTGGTTTTTGTCAGGAGTACATTCCTGAGATTTGGCAGTAACATTCGACCGATAGAACGAACGGTGGTAGCTTCGTCAACTCCTTCAGGGAACACACGTTGAAACATTTGTTCCTTCCTTTGTATTAAGATTTCCGCTTCTTCGTCAAGTACCTGGGTTTGGCTATAAAATTGTATCATTAGCCTAGCCAACACCTCCTCGCCCGTGAATTCAGCCGTAATCTGGTTACTGAACTGCTTCCAGTCCGTTAAGAATTCTCCGTACCTTTCCCACCACGTGAAGGCGAAGCCCTTCAAATGCAGTTGGGCCCGGTCGACCCATTGTTTCGGTGGCAGGTTCATTTCTTTGAATTCATTTTCGCATTTCTGTGTGAATGCTACTGGGTCTTCATATGGGTGACCTGCAAAGTCGGTAATTTGAATATCGTCGTCTCTACCGGTTGCCGGATGGCCAGGTGCCGTTCCAGGTTGGATATATATCCGGGAAGGCTTGGATCTGCGGGAGTGAGAGATGTGCTTTCTTCAGCATCTCTCACACTGGTAGGCCATCCTGGGCATAGAGACGCGTTCATCGGGCCACCCTATGCATATGTGGTGATAGGGTTCACTGCACGTCGTGCATCTTATGCGGTTTATGCCTTGGCCAGGACACGTAATTTCATTGCAGAAACTCGTTGGTTGTTGACGGCAAGCAGTACAGCGGTACTCTAATCCATCTGTATGCTGGGTTTTCCGGCCAGTCTATGCAGGCATAATGAAAGAGTTTAGTGCAGTATGTGCATTCTCTCCTCAATGTGCCATGGCTGGGACAGTCGGCATGGCTATACTGTATGTTGGATACGTAGTGTTCGTTGTCTTGAGTTTTCACCAGTGGTGGCATTGACCTCGGCATCTGACATGGTAGCGGTTAAAGGCGCCACGGGGTGTTTTGAGGACTCTCCGAAGTCTGCCTGACTGGTTATTTTGACCCTTAGTTCTCGGGGTATGGTTGGTCTAGTTTGTGCTGTTTACTGCACACAGCTATTCATCTGACGCCCCATGTTGGGGGCCAGGAAATCTCTTGACGGGTGCCCAATTAGACTCACTTGGCACATTGATTGAGAATTTTTTCCACTAGACCAAAAGCGAGGTGGTTTGGTTTAGGTAGTCAGCGTGAGGCAAGGGGTGTTGGTTAGCATTTACTTACTCCATCTTCTTGGGTGTTGTGGTCAGGGTAGGTTTCATCTAGAAGCAACGGATTCAGTCTATGCTGAATTGGAGATTCCATAGGTGTGCTTCGTTAATCCAAAAGTTGAGGTTGTCCCAGCCAATTTGCACTTTGGTGCCGGTCAGAAACCCTTTTACCACAGGGTGACACGTAGGATGTATGCGGATACAAGGGTGGAAGTCAATTACCAGAACCGGAGCAGGCGTGACTGCCTGACGTCTAAGTTCGGCAACATGGCCCCTTCCACCTGTCTCTTCTGCGTAGGACGTGGTAGTGCGATCCACTGTTTGAGAGCAGAGTGAGCCAGGTATTGTTCCCTATGTTTTCTACCACTCTTCTCCTCAAGAGGCATAGGGAAAACAGTTCAACACTATGTGATGCACTTAGACAGGAAGGTTTGACAGTGTAACCCAATTGACTTGCCGGCACGAGCTCGATAAGAGTCCCCACTGATCCCCCACAGTATGCAGGCTGATCAGGGACGAGGAGCCGTGGGGACTGCCAAGTCTCTACTGGTTGTGTGTTCGCACTAGGTTGAATGGCAAAACTTCAGGCTATGGGCACCGGGCACTGACTTAGTGCGAGTGGTGAGAAATAACCTGAGTCTGTTGCCCCTCCCGATGTGAAGGTGTTTCTAGTGGTTGTGGTATCGCTATTTCTCCCCCAAGAGCACTGACTTAGTACTAATGTGTGACAGGGAAGAAACAGGTAGCCGTCTAATATGTATGTCTTCTGACGTGCAGACACCTGAAAGGGTTCCACAGTCAGGCTAACTCGGTTTAAATAAATCTCCCAGTTCCTGTCGGCAGTGCACGGCGTATTCTGTCCCCAACCGTTAATTCAAACAAATACCCTGGAAATGAAAAACAGAAAGGTAGAGAACAATGAGTGTTTATTGAATATTCAATAAACACATGACCCGTGCTACCTCCTCTCAAACCGTGGAGGGATGAAGGTAACTGCGGTTCCAGGTGTAGGCGACCTGGTTCTAAGTTAAAAGGAGGATAGCTGGTTCTAGACGAAAACAAATTACTTAAAGTTAAACTACTACGTAAAAGGTGTCTAGAGGAGACAAAGTGAAGTTGAATACGTATGTTCGTGTTTTTGGTCGTCAAGACGTAGTAAGTAGCCGCTGGGGGCGTACTTGAATTTTCCAAGATCTCCAGAGGTCCCAATACTGAGTTAGTGCAGGATGTTGCAAGAGAGGATGCGTAAGAATTAGTCCAGAGTCCGGCAGCATCCGGACTTATATAGTGGAATCTTGTAGGCTGCCGGTGTGGGCTGCGGGGTGGGCGTGACATCCTTCTGCCCTGGTTGGCGTGGGAAAACTCTGGTCAGCGTTTCTGCTTCGTGCCTCGTTGATGGTGCTTGGCCTTGCCCAAAGCCTGGCCAGCTTGTAGGCTCTCAGCACGGGTAAGGGGGGCGGCATGCCTGCTGGGTTACTTATCCTCCAGGCGACGAAAATTCGTTGATAAATTCCTGTTGCCTGTAGGGTAGGCAATGTGCCCTTCACGTCTGTAGTAGTGGAAGAGGTACTCTTGGCGATGAGTCATAATAATATTAGATTAGTTGTATAAGCAGCACGCGTCAACCTAAACTTCAAATAAAATTATATAATTTGTGTCAAATTAAATGAATACTGCGAAATCTGAAATACACCTTAAGCCATTTTATTTTGTGTGACAATTGTTAGAAAGATGTTTTCTTTTTTTGGCAACATAATCTGTACTACTACAAGAGATGATGTCAAAATGTGGAACTAAACAAATTAAACATAATTCTCTTAAAATCTGGGTTGGTCATATGGTTGTAAAGAACTGTATTTTATCTAAAATCCACAAACCGACATCTTGAATTTCACTTTTTACATTGAAGAGTAACTATTTTCCCAAGTCTTGAAATGCAGGAGTTAACCACAATAACTTAGCAACATACCTGGCATATGTGAGGTTATCGGAATGCAGTTTGAGAATGGCAAGGCACAATGAAACACTCGGCGCATGTTCAAAGCCAAACTCATCTCGTACAGTTTGGTTGTGCACTTCTTGTGTTGTGAGCCTCCACAACTGTTCAAAACTATGTGCGGCCTTCAGTTCAAACTGTAGCGCACATTCCGAAAGGCTGTTGATTGGTAAGTTACCATAACCGAGCTCTGTCTGCTCATAACACTTGTCGCATATCCTCACTGCAACGTTTCCATAACCGAGAACCTATACACGGAAATTTTGCATAATCTACACAACCACAGAAATAAATTACAAACCACAAAAAGCATCAATTTTAACAAATTAATTAATTAGCAACTTTAGTATGTAAAGATATTAGCTACTCATACTACAATCAAAATGCTGTTCGAAATGAAAGGAAATCTCTGCTCTTGAGAGCAACTTTACTCTTTTAATGGAAATGCAATATATATTTTTTCAATGAGATGTGAATATATTACACAATAACTTTTTATAGAGACAAGGTTGCAAGTAGGCCACTAGGCTACAAAAATATATTAAAGGACAGGAATTCAAGTAATCACAGTGTAGTACTTGAATTCCTGTCCTTTTATACATTTTTTATAGAGACGTTTAGCAAAGGTTATAAAAATACATCAGTTCAATTCTTACTCTCTTATGAGTTTGATTGACTGCTTAACATATTAACTGCAAAGAAAACAAACCAGTAATTATATACTAATATACTAATTCAATTAAAGAAGCAGCTAAGACTATGGCAATAAAAACTTATAACATACAGTGTAAAAGTTAGCAGCCCTACATTTACATGGCTTGTAGTAAGAAACCATTCTAGTATTTGCCAGAGAGTTATTTCAGAAAACCATGGAAAACTGAAATCATAATGGTCAGACTGGGAATCTAACCTGCATCCTCCTGAATGTCAGTGCAGTGGTCAGGTCAGTGCAGTCTCTACTAGGTCTTTAATTTGTGGCTGTGCGCAATACTAGGGACATCAACACATCTATTCTCCCAAAATTATCTGAATTGATTAATCAACATTTTGCCATATTGATTATTGATTCAGTTTTGTCCACATGTTGAAATAAACTAAATTCTAGACATGGAGACTTAACATATGCACTTACAGTTTGTTAGGACTTTTTTAAACAATGTGACACATGACATATTTTGTGCTAGAGAAAGCGCACTACAGAAACACGACTTCTCCCCATCTGAATATGGCAAGCCATATAAGTCTACCAACAGTACTGGAGGCAGGACACAGGGAATTCCAAGAAGTTGACAGATCCTCAACACACCTCCAACCCCGTGCTCCTAGTTTGTACTGTCTACCAGAATCCACAGAAAATTGTCATATCATTGCCCTTTCTGAACCGAAGTTATTCTGCTTCACCGTGCTCACCAGCTGAAGGGTGCACCCATTTGAATTTGGCACCGCAGGAAGAAGCGGGCCAATCACCGAAGGGTGGCGGCCTATTCGAGCGCCCTGAATTGGAGTTCTGCACACCAGGTGTCGAGCGAGCAGGCAAGATAATCATCCATGGTCCATACATGCGATGTCACACGTTCCACCCCTAGGAGGCGGTGCCAAATCCCTGCACCTCTCAAAGCACCTAAGATCGCCAGAGATCATTATAAAAGGTAAACCAGACCCAGCCTGAGCAATCGCTTGGGGTGGCTTTCCGTAGTCACTCATCCACTCTTTAATGCTGTGAAGGCCAGAGTTGGAAACCCTGACGGTGATAGTCTTGCAACGCCCTTTGGCTATGAAGGCTGAGGGCATCCTAACTAAAGATTGGGCGTCCTACGTACGCACCGCTACCACGACAACGACGATCTGCAAGAGGCCATCTTCCCCTGGAGGACGTCACTTCAACAACACCTCTAGACATCTCCACAACAAAAAAAAATACGAAAAAACGCAGCAGTACAATTTGTACCTACAAAATATTTATTTACAAAAAAAAATACATAATCACAGATTGAAAAACAATTCCACATGACCAAGAATATGCACATCGCCAGTAGTACCAACTAATTTCCGATACAACCAAATCTAATCACCAAGTTTCATCTTCTTCTTAAATACATGACGTATTACCAAAGACACTAATCCAGTGATAAGGTCCCAGCACATAGCGGCAGCGTTTAGAGATACAGAGCGCTGCCGCAGAGTTTCACCATTTGCATGTTAAATGTTGAGCCAGTAGGTTTAAGTAGTAGGTGCGGAATGATCCTAGACTTTTCCGTTTTTGGTTTTGTGTGTTTTTACCTTGTTTTGAGGTACGTATTTGTGTTGTATTAATAGTTTGATTCCTTTTTGTATATTATAGTAATTTTTACGATTATTAACAGTATTGGTTATGAGTGCAACACACACCTTGTAACTGCGGATGCTCACATGATCTGCTATATAACCCTTCAGGTTAGTGAATGGCCAAGAAAGGTTAAGTGGCAAGACACATAGGGTCTACTCATAAACCAGGACGTAAACTATAGGACCGCTAACTGTACGCGTCTTAACGGCACGTACACTTTCTTGTGCGGCAGATCATATCATTTCACAGTTAAGGACTGTAACTCGGTCTCATACTGAAGAACTACAAAAGTGGCTGGCATAAAATAGTCTTAAACGGGAACTGAGCCTCATAGAGGAGGAAGTAAACAGTAATTAAATTCCAGAGTCACAGGAAAGTAACTCATTTTCCTTACCAAACCCAACACCGGGAAGGATACTTTTTGAGTATTTAATTATATTACATAGTGATAACGCCATACCGGGTACTTTCCTCAGGATATACTACCATCCCTCCACGCCCTACTTATACCTCGCCTAACAGCATAAGCACCACTCTGCCGCAGTCAGAGTTGGCCGCTGTTCCTCAGCCGGCCGCCCCACCACCATCAGCGGAGCAGAGGAGAGCTCCACTTCCTACGAGACCCCAGGTAACACGTCAGCGAGGAATGTTGCCCAGTATTTTAAACTTCGTCCCGACACGCAAACCTACACCTCTCACCTTATATGCTGGTACCTTGCCCAAGCGGAAGTAACCTTCCCCAGCCATGCTTTATGCAACACACACATTCCAAAGTTTGAAGGCCACCTAAGCCTCTCGTACACCAATCATGTATGAGCGTACACTTAAGTTCAAGTTGTTCGTCAGGCTTCCTATCCCCAAGTCACCTACACGTAACATGACACAAGAAACCTTATCTCGTAGCTTGAGGTAACCCAGGTGCTATGTCGTGGAAAACAAATATATTAATGTAACGTAACCGAAAGAACTATCATTTTTTCAGGCATTTTTAAAACGTCATAAAGCTGACCTAAATAATGTTACAGGCCTAAACTGTGAATATTCGTACAAAATGGTTTTTGAAATAGAACTAAGACAGAATTCTTTGAAAAGCTGTAAACAGTAAACAACACATTTGACAGGTATAAAAGTAGAACGTCACATTTCAATGTTTATTTTTAAGTGTAACGAAAGTATATGAACACACGTACACACAATGGCATTTAAACATTGATTTTGACAGATGCTACATGGCAAGGTTTGTTTACATTTGGCAGAAGGATATGAAATGGGCCTGCAAGTAGATATTTAGCAGGGCTCCGAGAAAGTTGCTTCCAATGAGGAATGGACTATAGATAACTATTCAAATGGTTTGTTTATCGTATCAATTTCTGTAGGCACTTTTGATTCTTTTAAAAATATAATGAAAACAGGCATTTTTGCAAGGCAATCATTTACCATGAATCTATGTGTAAATAGTATTATAAAAATATTTTTTGATATCGATTAAGTACGCTTTCATATATATATATATATATATATATATATATATAATATATATATATATATATATATATATAATATAATACACACACACACACACACCCCCACACACCCCCACACCCCCGCGCGCGCCACCACACACACACACACACACACCACACACACACACACACACACACACACACAAGAGATTTTAATAAATGGCATTTACTGACTATCAATGTGTTGTGCTTATAAAGGCAGATCAATGACACAACATTACTGCCTACATATTTAAAAAGTCACTAACTTCAATTAAGATTCACAAACCATTACTTTTATAGAGTAAGTGAGAATGAAAGAGTAAATACTGCTGCTGTTCACCAAAGTATATGCTACTTATTGCGGAGTAAAAACAGTACAATATAATTTTTACGAGTTTAATACATTTGTAAATTAAGTATAAGGGGAAAACTACATGACTGTGATTACAATTAACACAACTGTAGTTATAATTCTGAGTACATATCAATAATGAGACAGTTAAACTCACCTGCATTCTGTGCGTAGAGCATGCAGCACATATGACACGGCCACACCGACGGCAGTGGTGGCGACGGTTAAACATTGAGAACACAACTGCATCACAACATTTACACTCCATAACCTGTCGGGATTAAAAGCAAAGCAGCATTATGTATTGTGTTCCTGATTAAATTTTGTACTGGTTAACTCAAAATTGTAACTATTTCGAAACAGGTATTATTTGCAAACATGTAGAATTAGTAAGGGCATGCAAAATTTGCACTTGCGATAAAACAAGTTTTTATGCGAATTTTTATGTTTTACAACGAATAAACTCAATTTTTAACTTTTCGTGATAATACTACAAAAAAGTTGTGAAAAACACTTTTTAGCTGCAAATAGTGTCGTATCAGTTTGATAGCCAGTTCTCATTCCACAAATTCTCAGGCGTATGATAATATTAATTAAATACGGGAATAAAGAAACTGAGAAATTATGTTATAACCTCACTTAACTGCTAGGAAATCACCCTACTAAGGAATATCCCATGGTATTTTGCTGAGCCGAAAAGATACAGGCTTTTGTTGTATTTCAAAACAGTTGTTCTCTATCAACACAGAAACACTATATAAGTAGCGTAAGTTAACGACAAAATCACTTGTTAAACCACAGATTACGTTCGTAACATAAACATAGAAATCCATAGAGATCATACAGCGCTGCTGTTAGTAACTTTAAAAATTTTCCATAGTTTCGAGTATTGATAGTAGCGCTGTGAAAGATCACTGGTGGTCATATTGCAACACTGTGTGCCTGCGACAAACAACAAATAAATCTTTTGGATGTTTCTACAATTGTAGACCTATTTTGTTAATGCATGTTTAAATTTGTATTGCCACCTGTTCCGATTTGGGCTGATATCGCATCTGGGGTGTGGGTGAAGTTAGTTTTGTTTGAATATTTAGGCACTTTGTATGAGGCAATTTTCTTTTTAAAATGCTGAAACTCACCATAAATGCAAAGCAATGTGCTACACAATTTTCAAAACATGGCTTGAATGCAAGTGATGATAAAAATACATTTTATAAAGTTTGCAACGCATCAGTGACTTGAAACCATAGAGTTTGTGTGTAAAGCACATTGACAGTGAAAAAACAAAGAAACAATCAGCTGAAAATTTAAAGTTCAAGTTTATAGTCTTTACATCTCATTTAACAAAGTGTTACTGTTATTTTCATGTGGTTTTTGTTTGTATTTACATAGTTAACTGTAAACCAAAAATAACACCACTTTCATAAAAAAAATAACACCGATTTTTAAGAATAATAATCTTGAATTCTGTATAAAAATAAACACCCAAAGTGCATGCCCCTACGAATTAGGTTTTAAATGGTTTTTAATCTGGTCTATTTAAACTAAGTTACAATGTAATCTGAAGCATTTTGTTGTAACAATCAAATACATATTTAAATCTGAATACCAACTAAAAGTTTGTGCAATGTACTCATTACTATAGGCTGCTCACAATGAATTGAGCACTTTTGAAATCAACCTTCGAAAAAGTCACTGCCCATACCTGCATAGATCTTAATGGACACACTGAGTGGCATGCACCCTGTAAAGTTGATTAACAATGGAGGGAAAGTAGTCCCATGTCTTAACGTTGGATTAAAAGTGTTAGGTAAAAGCATTCTTGAATACTGAAATTATTTATTTTGCTTTGTGGTTGTGCCTGTAAGAATTAGCAAATTCGTAAAATATTTACTTTCCTAATAATGTCAGAGTTTTAGTCGGTCGACGCCGCATGAATAAAGTGATAAGGCCCATTACAATGTTAATTGTACATATGGTGTATGAATACACAATGAGCTTACAAGTACACCTTGAGCAGGGCGCCCAAAAGTGCTCAGTTTACCGTGAACAACCTTTGTTTAGCAGTACTCAAAATAATTTCCAAGAGTGCATGTAGACTGAGGCACTCCTGTAGAGGAACTTGTGCATGCCGATTATTGCTGTGTCTGTTGCTGACAGACAGGAAGATGAGTAGGACATGTGAGAAGACAAGGTAGTAGATGGTGAGGTGGATTAGTGTTCCATCACGAGGGGAAGAAGGTGCTACATTCCATCCTAGCTGAAAAGTAAACTGTTTACAAAAATAGTCACATAAATTTTATGATCTGAAGCAAAAAAGTTATGCATAACTTGAGAAGTAGAACAAAATTAAAGCATCATGACTCAGCACAAGCATTTTGCGTTCTACTTTATACACACTATCAACATTCATGAAAAACTGTGACATTTTCCAAAAAACAGGATAGCAATGGTGCTGACATTTCAACATAAAATGTACGATAATTCAAGTAGTTAAACATGGCCACTTAAAGTAGATGACACAGATGTAGTTTTACCATATTAGGACAAAAAATATTTCCGAGAAAGGCACTTTAGTAAAATTAAAATTAGAGATGTGATGAACGTTTGAATTTCGAACCAAAGCCAAACTTTAAGGCTATGTTCGGTTTGGTTTGAAATTTTATGCCATGCAAAAAATTGGTTCTAGTTCGGTTTGAAAAATTTACACAAGTTCGTGTTCGGTTCAAAATTTGCCAGAAACTAACATTATTAACTAACTTTGAAATAAACTTACTTCACCTCAAAGACATTTTTTTAAATTAGAAAAAATTTGGCCATTACATTGACGCGTGCCACTTATTGAGTTACACCAAACGACTATGACTCATCCTAACATGTTATTACCAAACCAAGAAGGAACCACAGATGGCTACAGGATTGTTTCCCGGGGGAGGGACAGTTACAGACACATGGTATTTCCCACTGGTTCCAGAACCAACTGTACCTCACTACTCACGTAGTTCTACATAACCCTAGGAAGTGCCAAACCCAACACATTCACGAGTGCATACAGGATCACTACCAACCTTGTGGATGGTTTCAGTATGTGAAATAAACGAGGTTTCCAAGTGGCCGCAGTAACATGTCAGCCTCTCTGACGCACCTGGCAGACAGTGTGTCGCCACACCAGCAAAGCCTTCCAAAGATGGCAAAGCGTCACCGAGCGCCTGAGGCCATTAGCCGAGTGCAGAGGATAGATTCCCCCACCCCGCTCACTCCAGACGTCACAGTCCCCACTCCAGCCCATGCATGGGCCAGCCAAGCGCACTATATAAGGCAGTGCATGACCAAAGATGCAAGTTATCTTCTCCAATAGCTCACCTCTGGGCTCTCTATTGCCTACCAGGTGTTTTAGATCTTCAGCAACCTCCAGAGGCTTCTACCATCAACTAACAGAGGCTCCAGAGGCTTCTACCACCAACAGTTTACCAAAAGCTCAACACACCAGAAGCCTGCAAGACTTCACTCCACACTTCCGCTGTTGATCCTCCCGGTTCAACAGCTGCCTTGCTGGTAAGTGGTAACTACACCCACTACCCTTTTGGTAGTGGTCCCCTTTGTAAAGTTTCTTCTAGGTAACCCCAGGTTAGATTAACTGTGTCTGAGCTGTTTCAATAGCTGTCAAGTCATTCTTATCCCGAGTAGTTTAGAAGCAGGTCACCTCCACTTGTAAAGCATAGCTTACTTCCGTTGACGCTAGCTTAGTAGTGAGAGTACGTTTCACCGTATTTATTATTTATAATAAATACACTTTTGTTCCTATCCTGGAGTGATTTGTTCTAGAGGTAATTCCTTTCCAATTGCTAGATACTGGACCTTGGTGTGGAGCAAGCAAGAGACCAGGTTTTATTAACTGTACAAAATCATAGAGTAGGACTGCAGATCCCCTTCAGGAATTTGTATGTTGTATACACACACCACTTTTGACAGCCACCTGTTCTGTGCACTTTAGTGTATAGAAAAGTAGAGCCACAACAGCTGTACTCATCCAAGAGGGGCAGGACAGCCACCCCATGTTTTATTGCTGCCGGAGCGCCGACGGTGATGGCAGGAGTACTTGCCTGGGACTGGAGGCCCAACCGTTGTTGGACAACACCCATCAGTAGTAGGAAGATGGCCCACACGACCTACCGCTCCAGGTTCGTGCGCCAAGGTGCAGGACTGATTGGAGCACAGGGTTCGTGTCATCAACTACTATTGGTTATACACTTACCTAGGGCACCGTCAACTGCTTGCACCTACCCTCTACAACATTTGGGGACAGGCATGAAGGTCAAAGGGAGCAGCGAAAGACCAAGTTCATTGCTGCTAAGTGAGTGTGCACCAATAACCTCTCTGCACCCTGCGCAGACACCCCATGGGGAAGAGCTCAAGCAGCCCGACACCTGAAGAGGCCTCCCTCTCCAGCCAGCACCCCTGTTTACTTCCCCACACACACTAGGCTCGGTGTAGACTACCATCTGACTGCTCGTGCCCTGGTAACTGGTAAGGATACCAGGCCAGGCATAATCAACATCTTTTTCGTTGCCCAACACTGCGAAGGAGACGACTGAAACCAACCGACCCACTGCTTCAGCAGAGCTAAGGAAGCAGGTACCTGAATACCCTGGTAAGTCTGGCCTGCCAAAACAGGCTAGTGTAACAGTAAGACATACTGCGGTACCGTCCATACCCGATTTTGTGTCAAGTCGCCAACCTACACAACTAGTGTTAACATCCAGCAGAAAACCAACCCAGAGTTAATAAGTTGTTATACCCAGAGCGCAATTGACGTAGCGCAATGCCTAACCACTTTGACTAAGTCTAAGCGACATGCGTCAACATTTTGAAACTATTAGTGGTGGAACTGTGCAGTTTGTATATGTATATGTTTATGCTTTATGTTATATGTTTAAACAAATAGAGGCTCAGATGTGAAGACTGTACGCATATGTGTTTTTTATTTTAGGCTACATATTAATTTATTAGAGATGAAATAACTATGGAGGTTCTACATGATTGTTTTTCGTTATGTCTTTGAACAATTAAGGGCTGAACTGTGAAGACATATATGTGTGGATAAAACATTTATTGAAGTTCAGTTCACGTTTCATTCAAATTCAATGAATTACAGCACAGTTCAGTTCGAGTTTGGTTTGTGGATAGTTTTAACGGTTCGGTTCATATTTGGTTCAATAACATTATTCTAGGTTAAGTTTTAGTTTGGTTCAGTGCCAAAATCTGGGTTCGTCCCACCTCTAATAAAAACCAATAAAATAGCATTAGAGAAGCTTACTGAATACTACTGTTTGAAAGGTTGGCTTCAGCAGTTTAAGGAACTATGAATGGTCTCATGTCAAAGTGTAAGTGGATAAGTATTTCTTGCTTCTGATGTGTAGCAAGAAAACATTGTACTAGTGATAGAATAAAAGGTTACAAAAGTCTTGTTTAACATGGATTGAGACAGCCCTTTATATAATATACAGCCACGAAAAAAATTAGCAACAAACTGAAAAAAAAGTCAACAAGGAGAAAACTGCAAGGGCAGCGCTGCCTTTTACAGTTTGAAAATTCCCAAATGCATCCAAGGAATTTAGCATTGTCCACGAAATTCCAAACAGTGTGGTTTACCATGAAGGTGTTTTAAGAATGGCTGATCTAACTTGACAGGAACATAACCTCCCATGACATAAACAGTCTGCTGCTTATGCTTGACCAATGTGCCTCACATAAGCATGATGCCTGGCACTAGAATGTTCACGTACAAGTGACACACTTGCCAGCCAATATTACGAGATACCACCAATCCTTGGATCATGCCATTAAATCACAGCTTGAAATGCACTGATGTAATACGCATTCCTGTGCTTATATGTAGTGCACTCTACTGAACGACTGTACCCCACCTTGGAGAGCATTAATTCTTATGGGGTAAGGCATGCCAAATAAAACAGTTATTGAGGTGGGACACATGCCTTCAGGGTACATTGGCAAGCCCCAAATGATACTACAGACACGTGCTCCTAGATTTTACTGTTAATCGCAACTTGCCCAGAAGCTGTCACGTTTAACACTTCTCTCCAAAGATTGCACTATCTACCGAGCCATAGGCACCATCCAGGAAGGTCGCGCCTAGTTCCACAGCATCCCGCTGGATGACAGCACACATTCTATTGGAGCGCCACAGCCACCAGAGCCTCCAGACGAGGCGGTAAGATATGTCAATCCCTCCATCCTGAGTAATAAGAAATGGGACCCCTTCTGAAAATTACAATTTTTCAACCCCTGTGAAGCGAAGATAGCTTCTCCCTCACCCTTCTGAGGTCCAACAAGCTTGAATTTTAGTATAAAAGGACTAGCCAAGCAGGCCTCAGGGTAGTCTGCTGCACCTTCACCGCTGTGATGGCCAGAGGTGTCGGCCAAGGGTAAAAGCTTGCCAACCCTGCTCCACCGTTGCAAGGCCGGAGTTTCTCTTCAGGGTACGCTATACACTCGGCCCTAGAGTCCCACCAAGAACTCTGTGCGTCGGTAAGCCAGTGTCCACTAGAGGGTCCTCAACGTCTTCAGCAGCCACCAGCTCTGGAAGATCACCGCCATCCAGAGGGTCTCAACCTCTTCAGCAACCTCTAGTACCAGAGGCCCTTGGAGGCCGATGCCTACCAGAGGGTCCTGCCACGCCACTCTCATTGACCCCACCCTTCCTCCTTGGTCAACCACCTTGAGGTAACCCAGGTCATGACAAAGACGTCCCGTCTGGGCTCTAGACATGCTTTCTTAATTGTCCTTCTGGCAATGAACCCCTGCTAACTATGTAGGATCCTTCTGAACACACCCCTCATCAAGACAATCATTACGTAAAATAATTAGCTTTGCATTTAGGTTGCCTTGACCAGACTTCAATTAGGAATAACTGCTGTTATTTTTTAATTATTATTAATATTCTTTCATTAGGAGAGTGTGGACCCATGTCCAGATACGTATTTAATAAATATGGATAGGAGTTTTCTGCACACTGAATACCACAAATTCTGTGATATGAGAAAGAAAATTCTGCGATAAGGGAGCATAAATTCTACGACTGAGAAAACAAGATTTTGCTATAGAATAAACAACGTTCTGCAATTTATAAACAAAGGTTATATACAAGAAAAACAAGTGTCTCAAGTGTGATCTCACCTCATTATTCAGTTCAGTCAAAATAATCTAATGTAAATCAAAGAAAAAAATTTTTACACAAAAGATGCATTATTAGTCGAAAGCTGCAATTCGTTTATTGGTTTTTCAATTGTAACAATAACAAAAATTGAATAATCGAAATGTTTAGATTTATACAGCCGCACAATTGTGTTATTGATCAACTGATGAGAGAATAAGAACGTCAAATTAATGAAAGTATATTAAATTCTTTATTTAGTAGGTACAGGACTGTCAAGTGCACTTTCTAATTGTTGCTGTTTAAACGGTGCATCATGTAAAAGGAGAATAAGAAGTTTTGATTTAAATCAATTAAAACAATGGCAGGTTTCAGGCAGCAATTGCTATTTTGTTTGCACATGTTGGTTAACTTGACTACATTTTTTGTCATTCATCATGGCGGAAGTGTAATATTGTATTTGCGTACAAGCTAGGTTACAAAGTGTAATAGCACATTGTGAGGAACAATATTTCAGTTTTAGCAAATTCCATTAACGATGGAGTTTGTATTTTCTGTAGCATGAAAATTTTTTAAGAGGCAGGGAAAATCCCGAACCATGATATAAATATGCTAATCAGCTTGATATGTGTTTTGACTATCCACCAGTGCATATGTGTTTTCACGGAGCTTGAACATAAAAATATTAAAAATTAAAACAGAGTTTTGCATTGTCTATGGAGTACTTTTGTTGATGATGGACAAACACCAAGTATTTACACAGTATTTGAGTGAAATTTATTAACGTGCAGAATGTGCCAATTTTTTAAATGTATGCTAAGTAAGTGCATCTGGTTTTAATATGATTATTTTAACAAAGTTTGTGGGAAATTAACACTTTTAGTTACATTATGTAAAATATTCGCAAGGAGAAATTAATTTCTGTTTTTGTTATACTTGTAACCCAATATCTGGTAGGCCTAAATGTTTGATTCTGCGATAATCATGTGATTATGTGGGACTCCTACATTTCTGCGGAAAATTCAGTGCTCGTGGAATCGCAGAATACTCACATCCCTATTAATAAAAACTTATTTCTTCTTAAACTGACTTCCTTTTTGAGTTCTCATTGGTAGATTTGCTCCAAACTTTAAGCCCTTAAGGCCAAGTTAAATGCTTAGTTATTCTGAGGAAAAGCCAGCAAAAGCGTGAATAAAGCAACGAAGACATAAAAACATATATTTAAGAGGCAAACCGAATTCTGCCAATCGGTAGATTTTCGAGAATGCCCAAATCACCCTAGGTACACATTCGTATGTGGACCCAAGTCGACTAAGGTTCCTCCCTACTCCGCCACTGCTGGTAATGGCCGGACTGGAAAGAGGAGCACCTTGGCCAACCAACCTACTACGGAGACAACACCTGTACGTCTCTGCATAAAACGACATGACAATGCCCTAAGCTCTGCTCCACTGCTGTAATGGCCGGAAGTTCCACCCACCGCTGCAAGGCCAGGCCAAAACAACAGAGTGTGTTGTCTCATCGCAAAGTCAGAGCATCCAAAAGTACAATATAAGGTCATTATTCCAAACCAGGTTACCTTCAGGGTACTTTTATTTACTGATTACTAATATCTTACGCGAGGAAATGAGGTGCAAAATATTTTCTTAATTAGATGTTCAGGTAATTGTTGAAGAGCTAATCAGATTAGCCTTTGTAAAGATTGAAAACATTACTCTGTTATTCACACTGCCAACTCAGTTCATCTAGCCATAGTCAGATACGGTGATGACTTATTAGGATTGGGTATAGTGGTTGAAACATCCCCCTAAAGAATTACGCTCCTAACTTCAGTCAGCACTACAACACCACTCCGCTGCAGCCAACACTGGCCGCTGTTCAGCTGCCGCCCATAGTAGCCAGCCAGCCAGCGAGAAGCACACCATGGCTTAGTATTCACAAGGTAAAGCCTCAACAGAGCGATACTTGTTACATCTGACTTTGTTCCTGTGAGGAAACCAACGAGATCCACAATGTACAATGGTAAGGCACCAAAACGTAATTAAATCCCCCTTTTCTGACATTTTAAATGTCCTTCGCGATACTGGCTTTGTGTTGGTCGAAGTCCTCCTCAGTAATCAAAACACACACTAGCCTAAAACAAACGTCCAACTTTAAACTGGTCCTCTCAATCAAGGTCCCCGGTTCTTTTAACCAGAGTGGACGTTAGTAAGCACCACTATTTGAAACCTCTGTCCCAACATTGCGAACACCCAGCCTAGTCGGCGCTTGTTCTAATTCAAGTGAATTAATTCCTAAACTTGCGTTCAACTCCGACCTTCATTACTGACCTAGTTTTATTGTGAAGTTCTTGTTGCACACTATTTTAATGTTCAGGTCGAATTACACCTAGTTAATCTAAGCCAAACCGCGAAAACACATGACAGTGCTTACAAAAAGCTTTTTGTGCATATCCTGCTGCAGATGATTAAAATTAATGTGGCAGTTCCTGAAATTCGAAAGTAGTGTATCTTGAATGTTGTGCAAGAAGCAGCTGTAGGTTCAAACTCAAATGGTTTTTATTTAAGATTTTGTCCCAAATACTTACAAAGTTTTTCATAAGAAACCATGATTTAATCATTTTATCAGAAAAAAAAAAGGGGGAGGGGGAAATTGTTTTATATAAATATGTCATTGTTTATACACCTGTTTTAAAATATTTTCTATGATAAAATTAACTTTTGATAATTTAGCCTACATTTTAAAAACATAGCAGTTCTTGTTACGTGTGCATGCACAGCTGTGTAAATAACCCCACAAGCAATGTAGACGTTTAAAAAAATATTACTTTGATTTGTTACGACATACCACATGTCACTTAAGGAGAAAAAGAATGAGTGTTAAGTATTATAAATTATATAATTCAATATTGAGTACATAAATTAAAGGCCTTACTTTTCGGTCCCAAACACTTGAAATTAACTAGGTTTTACTGTAATTTGGGAAGCCAATGTATACACTATTTGTACACACACCTCATCGTCTGGCATCCACTCGCTTTTGGCTGGGACTTTATCAGGCATGATAAATATATCACCAGAGCTTCCATAATCATTCTCGGCCAAAGAAACAAGGAGACAATCTTCCCTGGAGTCAGATTTGCTGAATGCTCTGATTTGATTCCCACCCATTTCCAGCGACTTAGTTGCGTATTTCCTCAGCAAGTCATCCACAGAGCTTGTCGACATTGGAGATTCCTCAGGCAGCCGCAACTGCAAGGCCATCACAGCAGTTATCATCAGCTCGAGGGCTTCTAGCCGGGTGTTCATGAGGAACTCCTCCACTATAAGCTGAGGCTGCCTGACGAGTTCTACATACTGCACTTGTTCTTTGGTGGGCAGGGTCAACAACATGTGAACACCGATCAAGAGTTCTTGGTATTTCTGTACTGACTCTGGAGCAAGCTGGTTCACATATTTACTGAGCAACAAATTAGCGATGACTTTGAGACCTGCAATATTTTTCACCTCCTCTATAAGTTTGTTACATATGGCTATAGTGCTTTCTTTGGGCAGTGATTCAAGTAGCTGAAACATACATACATACATACATATATATATTAGATACTAAAATAATACCATTCAGACAACTGATCCTAAGTAGAGAGGGTGATAATGTACTTTACAGTGCATACAATATTTTATATATGTACTTTTTAAAATTTATGAGAGACATTTCTTATTGTAGATATAAGGAATTACCGTATTTTGGCATGTATAGGCCACATGTATGTATAAGACACGTGTGTATAGGCCCACCATAAGTTTTTGATGAAAAATTAAGGATACTTAATATTTCAAGTATAGGCCGCGCTGTAAATATTGTTAAGTCACGATTCCATACAAATATAATAAATTCCAACTTAATTTCTCCTCTACAAAAGATTTGAAACAGAAAATTTGTATTAAGTTGCAATGTTTACAAATATACATTGCGCTATTACTATTCCACTGATGGCAGGGTAACTTGAGGAAGCAAAACCACTGCAACATGTTACACAAAATGACGTCTCATCAATGTGTACTTGTAGCGCGGTGGCGGGCATGCGAACTACGTAAGATATCTTTCTCTTGTACAGCAGAAGAATTATTTTCTCATGTACGGCATCTACGGCTTCAACATGTTTACATTTTACATGTGCAGGATGAATGTTATTTTGTTTATTAACGCGACTAAACAAATAATTGCACGAGTGGAAAGTGTTTTACTCCCTTCCTCTCTTCTTCATCCCATCCCTTCCTTCGAAACGAAGTTAAAACATTAAAATGTACTGTATGTTGATAAATTTGTACACATTTTTTAGGAGAAAAAATTTTTTTTTGCCAATATCTCGTATATGAGGTGCACCTAACTTTTTGTTGTCATTTTTTTTTTACCTATACACACCGAAATACAGTATATACATATGTAAAAACTCAGTATTTATAATAATAAAGCACCATAATTGGAAAGAAAAATAAAAACTTTAAAAATGAATAAGCAATTTTAAAACACTACATGCTTCATAATGTTCTTAAAGGAAACACTGCACATACACCTATGATAGCCTTAACCATGCTGTATATGAAATTAAGGTGTTGGCTACTCTGTCCTTGGAATTGGACCACTTATTACCAGATTTGGCCAAACGCTGGCCATGCCTTTAGGTATTCACCACAAGATCTATTTTTTATCTTTAAATTTAATAGCAATTGTGTGGCAGGATTTCTGTAATGATTTTTCGTTATTGCACTGTTGTGTATTCTGGTGAAGTCTTGTTTCATTATTGGTACATAGTTTTTTTTGTGATTGTCTTGTTAAGTATTTGACGTTGGATTTTAGTAGGAATGGGTTGGTACCGATACCAATTAACCGGCCGATACCACGACCATCGGCATCTGCTGCATCTGAACATAATTTGCTGATTATTATTCACAGATTAGTAGCACAGAATTGATTAGTAGCACAGAATTTATTTAACACAATGTTAAATAACCCGGCATGCTACATCTTGTAAAGCATTAATTTACAGCATCCACTAGATATTCTTTCCAAAACCCAAAATATATTCGTAACTATAGTTTTTTAACTATTTGTTCCAGTTGTTTACGTTTTACCGTATTTCCTGTTGGTCCTTTCCCCAAAGATTGTTTGCATCATTTGTTTTTGGGCACTATGTGAATGCAAAACAATGCAGTTAATAGACAACTGGTGCTTATCGATAGTATTGTTCACATCCCGCAAGGATTTTTGTTTTATAGAGTTAAGGTTTGTTTACATAAGAGTTAAGGTTTGAAAGAACAAGTGCTTGCAAACCTGCTGATATAAATTAAAAACACAAGCCAAAAAAATTATAATTAATCAAAATTGGTTTTCACTGCAATTACCTTAATAGCTTCCACAAAATTCTGCTTCAACAATAAAGCTATGTATCTGTGATCTATAAGCTGTGGCATTCTTATGGGGAAGTTGTGTAGTTCTGCCCACTCCACACACAGATCAGACTGAAAGCAAACCACACCTGCATTAATAAAAAAATAAACCTCTTTGCAATTATGTATTTATGTATGTATTTATTTATTTTGAATTTTTCGAATGCCCCCAAAGGTAACATGGCTTTGATACTGAATCAGTGTTACACAAAGATTGGACATAACATAAAGAACATAAAATTCGTAAGTTATGGGAAAGAAAACAAAAGCTAATATAAAAAACAAGATGTCTTAAATATTTGTTTAAAGGACAGCCACAGTTGATGTGGCATGCTCCAAAGGTAACATGGCTTTGATATTGTATCACTGTTACACAAAGATTGGACATAACATAAAGAACATAAAATTCATAAGTTATGGGCAAGAAAACAAAAGCTAATATAAAAAACAAGTTGTCTTAAAGATTGTTTAAAGGACAGCCACAGTTGATGTTGCATGCTACGGCATGTTCCTTCTCTCTACTATTTTTTTTCCTCTTAAATTGCTTTTCTAGCAATTTAAGCTCGTTTTGCAAAGCCCGTTTTTATTTTGCTTCCTTCTTACTGTTTGGGACACTACTTTTGTTTTGGTAATTTTTTATTTGTGTGAAACTGATTTTTAATTTCTTTATTCCTCTTAAAACTGAGAAGACTATAAGTTTGTTAACCAATTAATCTTGTTTACTAATTAATTGATTAGTAAGTGCCGCAAATGGCCTTGCTAAGAAATGATATCATCATCTTTGGTAACATTCAGTGGACTCTACAACATACTTGGTATTTTGTCTGCCACTGCGATAGAGAGCATCGCTTGTACTGTAATAAGGCAAGTCACTAACTAAAACCTGTTGTTATATTTTGATTTTTGTGCAGTTATTGTTCGTTGTATTTCTGTAATCCTTTCTTTTTGTCTACTTTCTCATGTCATTGTTCTTTTTTTTTATTAAGTTCATGATCTTATGATCCTAAAATATGGTCGTGGAATTTTCCACTACATTTTACACTTGTGGTATGGTGTTTCTATATTTATTGATTAGCCATATCACGACTTTTAGAACTTTGTCCAGGCTACTCCATGCACAAAAGAATTTGCTGACCCCTCCTTCATCCCGTTTCCACCATGTTGTGAGTGCAAATAAATGAACTGCTAAAGATTTCCATCATTTATAGTATGTAGGATTTCAACACTGCCGCCTTGGTAAGTGGAATCTTTGTAACTTTTATTGCCTCACCCCTGTTAGTGTTTGTAACGAAAGTTATGTTTTTAAATTCTTTTTTGATATTTCTTAGTGTGGTCCAAGTCTACCCCAGGGAAATGTAACTGAGACCATGTGCAGCTGAACATTAACTGCCTGCCCCTTGCGGCATATTTTTTGGAGAACATGTGATAAATTTGCCGAGCTGTGTGTGTTGCTGCCCACACCGAATTGTCGTCCAAAACCTCATGGTCAGAACTTGTGCATGATGTGACGACTAAAACCTCAAGCATGGCACTTACAGACTAAATTTATTGCGCTTACTGTGCACATTTTCTTGACAAGATGTGATACTAATTTTTTTTAATTTTTATTTAATTTTTGGTAATAACAAAGTAACATTTCTGCTTAAAATAATGGAACAACTCTGGTCCCAAAATGTTATACTTTATTTGTGTGTTGACTTATTTGTTAACATTTAACATTGTGTGATTCATAACACAAAAGTTTGGGTGCAACCTCTTTTTCTCTTGTTAACTTTATTCTGTGGAACTTGCAAAAAAAATATATATATGTATATATATTTTATATAGCGAAAACACCGACATTAAATGTCAAAAATACTCTTGATAGATATGAAACTATAAATCTGTTCATTTTTGTTGTTAGATATTTGTAGTCAACTGGTGAGGGAAAATGATAGAAGAAAAAAAATAAACATATTTAACAATTAAGATTGAAAAAAGGACATTGGCTACGAAAAATATATAAAGGACAGAAATCCAATTACTCACAGTCTAGTACTTGTCGATAGGCACACACACAAAGTAGGACAACAGTTTTTTTCATGCAGTTAACATAAGTTAGTAATTTATTTGTAATTTTTCCCCTTTTAAATTACCATCTGTGGTGAGTTGAAGTATATACTTACAAGCTTTCTTTTGCAGTATCACTTGATAACTAAACCAATAAGTTATTTTATCTGCGTCATGCTAATGTTGGTTTTACATAGGAGTGCCCAACTTAGCAGCACGGAGGTGAGTAAATTGATTTTGGGCTGGACGCTGTGTTTGACATAACTTATTTATTTACAACACCAGAGAGTTGCATTTGAGCTGAGAATTACTTTTCTTTCAATGTTCTCCTCTGGGGCACCTTGGCGCTAGGTTGAGAGTCCCTCAGTTGGGGCATTTTCCCAAAAGGAAATTTCCTTGGCTGTTATCTCTTTTAGGATCTTAACCTACGCACTGAGAGGTGGCTCACTAATCAAATAACAGCACACCTATACTACAAATTGAAATACTAAAAATGTATATTAAAAATAATTTTTACAGTATTTACAGCAATGAATAAAACTGAACGAGGGAGAGGGGAAAGGACGAATATTTCAGGCAGCGAATGACACAGGAAAGTATGCAACTGCAATCACATTAGATACTCTCCTGTGGAATTTTGCAAGATTATATTTTAACTACCTAATACTACAAGACTTGAGTTGCAATGAAGTGAGAAACAAAACTGATGTTATTAGTGAAGAAACTAACTGAATACCATTTGCAATGAGCAAGGAAACAACCTAGGCAGTACCAAAAATTATGAACATAGAAACAAAACAAGTATGAGTCAATAACAATATATACACCAGGTAACACTATTCTGTGTAAACATAAAATAAATAATCTTTTGAATGCTTTATAAATATACTTGAAAATCTCTTTCATGCATCACAGAGTACTACTTTGAAATGTCTATACATTTTAGCTGAAAGTTTGAATAATGGATTTTCAGTACTAAGCAACATTTTTAAAAACACACTGTTCCAACATTTACACATTTATACCATTTAGAAATATGCCTATACATATGCAAGGTTGCCAACCATTTACATAATTTTCTCACTGCATGAATTCCAGTAATTATAATTATTGCGCCAATTAACATGAATTGCATACACGCACAAGAGAATTTAGTTAAATCCGCAGTGAACTTAGCTACTCCCTTAAGGTTTGTATTATAATAATTGCAGCCTTCTATATATTTCTCTTTTTTTTTTTTTATTAGCTTTGCAACGGGCTGTGAAAATACTTTGCAACAGCATATCCCATTTCAAGGATTACCTTAACAACTGGGATGATATAATTGTATGTACCACGGCTTTCAGCCTTATCTGTATCACAGTTCCGTACCTGAGGGTAGGGAATAGGATCCATCAGTTCCTCACTAATAAGCACAATAAGTTTAGTCATGGTTTGCCATTTAAACTCAAAACCCTTTTGTTTATATTGGACACACAAGTTACACATGAGCTGCGGACCCCCTTCTAAGAAGCTACGTTAAGCCGTACATGCCACAGATCATTCTCGAAGCCCAGAGTTGGCTCGGCTCAGCCCAGCTGATGCATCCTGTCAGACTGCAACCCGCTTCGCACCACAGCGTGATGCTTACTCTTTGGGCATTTGGCCATCGGAGACAAAACCAGTCACCAGCTTCAACCATCTTCTGCCATCTCCGCAGTCTCTCTGTTACCCTTGCACCTCCCCGCACGTGCATGCGTGCGTGTGTGCGTGCATGCGTGCGTGCGAGAGAGAGAGAGAGAGAGAGAGCGCTAGCAGCCCACAGTTCGAGGTTGTTTCTCGTATGACTGAGGACACCCACACTTACAGCATTTCCTCATCTACCTAGCCTAGGCATACCTCAGGCTGGCATCCTAGGATTGGCCTTTCAGGCCATAGTCAAGGTACAGGCTGGTTTATGTGTGTTTACTGTTCAGGCAATAAACAGACAAAGTCGTAACTTGGTT
Organism: Dryococelus australis; assembly: GCA_029891345.1. Taxonomy (NCBI): domain Eukaryota; kingdom Metazoa; phylum Arthropoda; class Insecta; order Phasmatodea; family Phasmatidae; genus Dryococelus; species Dryococelus australis. The sequence goes on from CM056993.1 coordinate 371,446,796, forward strand.
CAGTTATCACTCATAGCTCGCTCTTCTTCTCTACCTGCCCCTGCTACCTCCTGCTTTGTAGAGGCCAAGGTGGCTGAGTGGTTAGACTGCTTGCCTTCCACCGATGCAAACCGAGTTCAAACCCTAGCCAGTTCACTCCAAATTTTCACAAGTGGGAATCGTGCTGGACGATGCCACCGGTCGAAAGGTTTTCTCAGGGACCTCACATATCCTCCACCCTTTCATTCTGGTGCTGCTCCATACTCACCTCACTTCACCCTCATCGGCTCTCAAGAGTCAAGACCTTACTGTTAAGAGCCGTCTAAATCTCTCCACTCCAGCTATGTCCACAGAACCTCTAACATTCTTGCAGGAATAGTCACAAGCCGAAACTTCCGTTTAAACCTCACCTTCTGGGACAACCATCTCTTTAGTGATGCTTGGGTCTGCCAATGACGTCCCAACCAGCCCATGTACTTGCTGGAGATGCCTACCTCTACGAACACTCACTGTTTACCTCTCTATACTATTACCCCTTATGACCCACCACAGGGCTTGGCAAGATAAAGCTGCCAAACAGGGGCTAACTTGTCGCCTCACCTCTGGCATATCTAGTGTGGGTGGACTTCTGCAGCTTCTTACCCAGATGGCAGGAATGCTGGTGCTGCCAACTTAACGGGGTTATCGCTGGGTGCAGGACAGGCCTGTGATGGCTATTCAGCTATAGCCCGTTGTGCATGTGGCAGTGCCGAAGGATATGCTGGTCGAGTCTGTGTACAAACTGGGGTGTAACTAGGTAAATAAGAGTCATCTCTATATGGCAGGCCACTAGTGCAGCAATGCGTGACCATGAGATGGTAACAGTCTTCTCTGGAGGCATGGGTGGTAGAGGTGAAATAGCTTGAGGTGCATGCCATAACAGATTAAACTGCAAGCTGCAATTCCTGTTGGTGGCACTGTACGAAGTTCTCCTATCTCCCTACTACATCCCCAATCAAGGATAAAGCCTGCTTGGTTGTCTTATCCCACCCAGCCCTGTGGCGTAGCATAAGAGAGTAGCATAAAAGGGTGATAGTGGGTGTTCAGTAGAGGCAAGTACATCCTGGAGGAAACATGAAGTGGAGTGTGTGTGTGTGAGGTAATCCTAACTGCTCATCTCCAGACAGGTAAACTTAGTGGGCGGGAAGTCGCGGGCAGACCCAAGCTCCTGACTGTAATTGACAACAGTAGAATTAGGGAGTCTGCTCCCATGTTACGCATGTAGGTGGGAAATCGCCATGCATCCACATATCACGCAAAGACAGAGCTCCATGTAGGGGTTGACCTTCTGCAAGTTAATAGCTGGGCGGGAAGTCGCTGGCAGACCTAAACATCCACAGAATGGTGGCAACAGTGAGTGAGAACCTCCACTCCAAGGAGATGAAGGTCCTATCGGAGATGGTTATGATTTGGAGGTTTGGAACGTAACTGCTCCTGAAGAATATAGGTGGAAATGGGTTCAGAAAGAAAGTGCGGGGAAAGGATAACACCACCAGCTTAGTTTATGCCTGTTTATTGTTGAAGCAATAAACATACATAAGCCAGTCTGTACCCTGACTGTGGCTCAAGGGATCAATCTAAGATGCCAACCAAGATGCAGTCCCTAGTCACTGTAGATGCGGTGGTGTGGGGGGTGAGGGTGACCACAAGTCTACGAATACTCGGACTCGTACTGACTGAATACATTGTGTGCTGTAAAACAGCTGTTGGGTAGTATGAAGACGTAGCAAGCGAATATACTGAAGGGCAGCGTATTGTCTGGAGCAAGATGCTAGCTGTGTCGGAGAGCATTCGAGCAGAGTGACATTCTGCGAACAAGCTGCGCGAGTCAGCCTCGAACTGAGGACTGCAAGTCCTACGTACATATCCAGTCCACAGAGCCAGTGCAGGGGGTGTGGAGTTAGTGGCGTGGAAGAGAGGAGAGAGAAGAGAAGCGAAGAAGGTAGGGAAGGCGGCTCGCTTCCCCTTAGCTGCCTGGCCGGAGGGGTAAGCAGGCCTTCTGTGAAGTGCAGGTTGCGGGCCGACAGGCGGCAAACGTAGCACTTCTGTAGCCTCGGGCGATGCTGTCTGTGGCGTGTGGTGGCTACGTCTCTTCTCAGAGGGGGCCGTGGCTGTGGCAGAGGCAAGAGCAGATTATGACGTTGCCCATGGCGTGTCACTCCCTGGTTGGAGGACTGAAGAGTGGTGAGAGTGCCAGCCGAGTCTACACTTGGAAGAGAGATAAAACTACTCAGCAGAGTGGAACCACCACCAGCTCTACCAGAGGAAACCAAAGCTTGCTTTGGTACATGCCATGTGCTATTTAACTATTGCCTCCATAACCTCCGAAGAAGCCAGTAGTTCCAAGTTGGCCTTTAGCCATAGATAAGGAGTCAGATGCTTGAACTTGGTACCTAGGTAACACCCCATCACGAGTACCACCTAGGCCTAAACTCACCAGCATACCTTGTGTTCAACGCACTGTGATAGAGGTTCCAAAACCTGCCAGCTCTACCCCTAACAGAAACCCCATCAAGTTGACAAAGTCTGTTTCCCACCTGTCCAGGTATATATGAGGACCGGGGGGGGGGGGGGGGGGTCACTGATTTCAACCAGCACTGGAAGCACTCGCACTCATTTTGTAGGGCGTCACATTCACTTGTACAAGACATGTGAACACAACAAATATTTGGCAGGGAGCAAACAAATGTTACTGATTTAACACTCACTTTTAATAAGGATTCTGCTTATAAATAAATGAATGTAGAACCATAAGGAAAAATTTGTAAAGTGTCTCTATAGGGTTAAAAAAGAAAAGGTATTTATTGGTACAATTTTTAAATAGTTTTTATCCACCTCCGATTTTGGTTCACCTGACATCCAAATCCAGTAGCACACTAAAAAACTGTTGATGTGAACTAAATATTCAAACAAAAAAATTAAAAGAAAAATAATTAGCAACTTGCAGAACATGCACATAAAAATACATTGCTATAAACTGGATGACCTCACGTTAAATTACCTCAATAAGATGCTCCATGACAAGTCCTGGATCACAAGTTGAAAAATAGCTTAGTTCATACCACGAGCTAATTTTGGAGAACTGATAACCAGTTAAAATCTAAAAACAAAATAGCCATATGAAACACTGAAACAGAGATATAGACAGTTACACATTAAAAACTAAAACAGCGGAACTCTGCTTACAGTTACACTACTCATGTAGAACAGACTAAGTATTAATGATTCTAGTGTACTACAAAAGAAAACTCCACTAAATGGTCATTTTATGACAGTTCACAGAACAGTAACTATGTATGTATGTAGAAGAAATCTGAATATTCTAAACACCACACACACAACCGTTGCACCAATAAAAATACCCCAACAAGCAACAAATAAGTCACCATCACTCAACTGGGTTCAGGTACATATCTGCTAAAGCTATTAAATAAATAATTTACCACTACAGGACACAGAGCATCGGAAGAATTACATGAATTATATAAAACACAGGATATCATCACAGTACTGCAATTTATAATATGTATTACACTTTGCATCCACAAATATTCAGTGAGCAAGTAAAATTTCCTATAAGGGAACAAAAATGTAAAATGTTTTCTTCATATAAACCACAAGCTGTGCTTATGTTATTACATGACAAGTACAGCACTTGCCTCCCACCACGGCAAACTGGGTTAGATTCCCAGCAGGACCACTCCTCGATTTTCGCTTGTGGGAATCGTGCCAGATAATTCCGCTGGTTGGCGAGTTTTATCCTAGGTCTCCCGTTTCTCCCACCCTTGCATTCTGGCACTGCTCGATATGCAGCTTGTCTCAGCTCATCAGCTCTCAAGATCTAGCCACTCCATTCTACATTATTATGTGCATGACATTGAAAGTGAAAATAAAACAAAAATGGAAGAGCATTAAAATATGTAGGAGATGCAACAGATGATGGTGAAAATATGAAAACTGCACACCAAGTACCTTTTCATAGACTAGGATCTTACGCAACATGCTATCCACATCAGACTGCAACTGTGGAGGCAAACTATTAGGCAGCTCTTCTGCGAGAGCACGGAGTGCGACGACACACACATCAACTGGCCACTTGGACATGTTGCCAAGTACACACTGAGCGCGCACACTGGCACTGTGTACTTGCTGGCAGTACTGCCATGGACATGGGCAATCTGTTAAACACCAAAAACTTAAAACACAAAGAGCTAAACACAGCTACAGTATAATGCAATTTATTGTATATCCTTAAAAGAAGTCTATCCTTTTGATACTACAAAAATACCCTTACTTTAGACAATGATTGATTTATTACAATGTTAACTGTTTTGTACATCAACAAACACCACAAACAATAGTTATCAACTGACCATAAGAAGTGGCTTATTTCTTTTCTCCTTTTTTTGAACAAACTATTAACAATATTTTTGTACATTTAGTTGTTTTTCCCCTCCAAACTTAGCTTTCTAAATTGTTCTGAATATACGTACAGTACTGGTTTCCTTAACTGTTTGACACAATAACTATAAAACTACTGTTCACCACTGGCTGTATTTACTGCTAAAATAGCTACGAACCTGTGCTGGGGAAACTTGCTGCTAGTTCACAGAGGACCATATCAAGCAAGGTTTGCAGCTTAAGATCGGCAAGCAGCCTAGCCTGCGGGAGAGCTCTGAGAACCTGAACACAATTCACCCACTCGTGAGCATCCACCAGTTCTTGCAGCCACTCCCAGAGCCTGCTTGGCTGAGGCCACGGGTGTAGGACACAGATAATGGCGTTGTCGCAGAACATGGGCACCAAGCACTGCAGCCAGTCTGCGGAGCACAACTGTTCTAGACACCAGGTCCTGCTGTCCGCCTCATACTCCTGGCCATATATCTTCTGGATGAGAACTGCAAGGAGCCAACAGTGCCGCTCGAGGAACTGGAGCACCGGCTCCAGCACTACCTGCCCTTGCCATGCCAACTCCAGGTTCTCACTGTACTCTTCATCCACGTCTTCCTTCGAAGCAGCTCTGCTGCTGCTGTACTCCAACATTATCCCAGATTCAAGAAATGTCTCCACAGAGACAACCACATCTGCAAACATTAATCAAAACATAATTCAGAAATGACATTACAATAATTTAATATTAAAGTAAGAAACAAAATTTTAATATTTTAACTATGTTATGCTTTCTGTTTACTACATTATCAGAAATCATCAGAGCTCAAGTACAAACATAAAAAAATGCTACTATAATAAGTCACCATAACTGCAACACAAAGCAAAATGTAAACATTCTAAATTGTTGGGCATTCAGTAGAATACAAAAAGAAATATTCTAATTAGTATAATTTAAGTTATTCAAAATTTTACAGTGAAATGAATATAGAAAGTTATTAAATTAGATAATGAATAATACGAAGGTGGGAAATCATATTGTCTATTCGCAGTTTCTTCACATGCTTTGAATCAAACCTTTCAAAAATTACCCCATGTATAATGTGTTAGGTTGTTTCCTAAATATTAAATGTATCACAACACAAGCATTTTTTACTTGCGTTGGCATAAAACTACCATAGTTTTGGTTGAACTGACATTTTATTTATATTTTATAACATTTGATTAGTAATTAATATGAATTAAAAACCATGGGAAAATATTAGTGTTGGTAATGCCTAGTAAGAAATAGATATTATACAAAATATTATTACACTGAATGCACACACAAATGTAGCGTGCTGTCCCTTTGGTGTAATGTTTTAGAATTGGTCAAGCTTGCTTTGCACGAGCCAGAGGAATATCTTGGAAGTATAACTTTAGCAGGGCTTCACAAAACTTAAAATTGACAGTGAATGGACTATACCAACCAATGTATACAAAACGTCAGCTTACAAGGCTTAAAAATTCCCTTTTAAAAAGGATGCATCCTGCGATGAAAACTTCAAGTAGACTCGCGATCTCATGAAGGAAAAAGAGAGAAAATACAGGAAAAGCCCTTAAAAGTAAGAAAAGTTAAGTTAAGATAAAATCTTGTCATTATATTATATGCCCTTACAGGCTTTCCGATGTGTCTAAAATGGTTTTGAACTGTTGCTTTACCATTTCAACTTCACCAAGGTTTCACATGTATTTCCACAATGCTGTAAGCAGTCGAACCGTAGCCTACATAGGTAATATGTAAAAGTACTTGGCCACAAAGCACCGTGGATCAGAATCAATCATTTCCAACTACTTACAATTTTTTTTTCATTTTTTCTAAATTTATGCTTTTAATGGCTAATGACTATTGTACAGCCTCTATTATTATGAGGTGCAAATATATTTACTTTTTCAGATTTTTTAACCAAATGTCACTTTTATCAGGTATTTAACAATTGGCAGTTTTTGTGCACGCATGCATGTAGCATGTTACTTAGCTCCTTAATTTTTGTATTTAACACCTGTCACTGTTTTTATGTGTGTAGCAAGATACATGGCTCCTTATTTATTTTGTATAAATCACTATATTTTATATCTTGTAACAATTTCATTCTTTTAATGCTGTGAACAGGGTACTTAGCTCATTCTTGCATGAGTACTGGTTTTATGTTTAAATCACTATTTTTATGTAGATTTATAACCAACATGTGACAGTACGCATGAAAGAACGAGTTAAGTGACCTGTTCCCCATATAAAGAAAATTACATTGTTACGTGACACAAAAACAGTGATTCATACAAAAAAAGGGAGCAAAATACTTTGTTACATGCATAAAAACAGTAAATAAATACCTTCAAATGGTACAATTATTTTAAAAAAATAGAAAGGAAATATTGTGCCGATATCAAGCGTAGAATAAAAGGGCTCACAAGAACCAAGCGCTCCCAAAATACAGACGCAAGAAAAGCACACATGGATCTAGTTGCATCCAGTATGTATACTTACCAAAATATGAGAAAACCAAGCCGAACCTACATAAAACATTATACAAAACAGGGGGGGGGGGGGGGGGGGGATAATATAATAGAATCACTTACCCGCAGAGGTCAAGGTGTTATTTTAACATTAAAGGAAGAGGAGTCTTGCAGAAGGAAAATTAATATCAAGTGGTCATGCCATTACCAAGGTTGAGAAGTAAGCAACAAGGACTTTCCAAGGACGTTGCCAGACTGTATCGATACTGGACAATTACGTACAATCTATATAATTAATATAATGATATTTTACCAAACAACAAATACAAACTTCAAAATGTTTTTTGATTGAATTACATTATTAAACACAATGATAATCCTTTATAAAATTATATTTCAATGAAATAAATTACACATATGTCATTTAATGTTTATTTGTTAGTATCGGGAAAATAGTATTTACTCTAAACTTGCCATCTGTAATGTCAAAAATTAAAACCAATACACAAGAGTGTACAACCGATAAAAGTTCATAGAAAAATTTGATCAAAATAACTTATTAAAATATTCTGACATAGTAACAATCTTTCAATTTACAAGAATGAAATATTACACAGCAAAGGTTTATTTTATACTTTGTCAATTCCAAAAGGTGCTTTAGGAAAGCACACAATATTAGTTTGTGCAAAAGTCTTTTCATGTGTAAATAGATACGCAAATAACCTTGAAATTTTTCAAAATAAACACAAACGTGAAGCAGTGGTAAAAAATAATAACAGAATTAAGGTAACAGTAAATTACAATATTATTAATAACCAAATTAGACACTGGAAACAACATGAGGGTTATGCAAAATTATTAGATGAGGAGTATTCCCACAAGGGAACACTAAAATAGCACACGTCCAACAAAACAAGAGGGGTGGCACCATGAAAGGCAGCACAATATATAACTACAAAACACATCAGTTTGATGAAAATTGAGGTTGTATAATAATCTATGTCAATAAAATGCATAATTTTCCAAGGGAATCATAACTACATGGAAATGGGTGATTCTAGTCCACAATCGTTTACGGCCAATGTAGCGGCAACCTGTGGCAACTCACCTACCGCTTAAGGTGACATGGGGTATAGCTTGTGGCCGAGCAAAATGTTAGGATAATATACTCTAATTCGCCCTGCTATACAAGCGCCTCCCGTAGCTGTCCCCCCCCCCCCCCCCAGTCACCACAGATGGCATTGACGTACAAAGCAAGACAGCGAGTGTGTGAGAGCACTGAAGCAGAAAGCAACTGTAATATTTGGCCACAGGAGCCCGCCAAGGTTGGCAGCGGCGCACAGACCCGGAGTCGTTCTGCGCATGCACCAGTCATTGCCATGACGACAAGGGGAGATGTTACATGGGGATACTTCCGCAGCACATTTTTTCAGATAATTTAGTCTAAAAGTGCAATAAAAAGTAATGTAATTATTTTCCATTAATTATAACAAGGGTACACGAAAAAATTAAAGAACTCAAAATCTGGGATTCAATGAAAAAACTGTCAAAATCAAGCAAATTTGAGCTAAAATCAGACAAATTTTTTTTTTTTCGAGCGCCTTTTTCATGTTTCTAGAAGCAACAATTTTCAGTATTAAAAAAAAAAAAAAACCGATTTTCTGAATATCAAGCAGTTTTACCTCAAATTCAAGCAATTTATCAGTATTTCTAGAAACATTAATTTGCAAGCGAGCAACTAAATCAAGTGAATTTAAGAGAGAAAAAAAGCAAAATATGATAAAATCAAGTAAAGATATTGAAAATACAATTGATAGTTTAAATTCGAAGCTCTACTAATCTTTTAAAAACTTCTATCTTCTCAAAGTCGCTCCCTATTTCATGAAGTACATAGTTATCGTTAATGTTTTTGAAGAGTGTTAATTGTAAACTTTGTAGATTTCGATGAAATTTGTAAACTAATTCTCTGAGTTCATCAGAAGCATTATCTAATTTATAGGAAAGCATAGTTGATTTACAGCAATCTTTAAAAAGCTTTGCAATACTGCAAGGTAACACAGGCATTTTTATTTATAAAAGAAAAATTTAGTAAGAGAAAGAAGAAAGCTCATTCAGGTTTAACAAAAAGATTTTCATTCAATCAAACAACTTAACAATACATCTAAAAAATTGTATTAAAATATTGAAACAGTATCTTGTTTCTGTTAAATCGTTTACATTCTCCATTTAATAATATTAAAAATTTATAAATCTTCAGTAATTCTTTCTTTCGAATAATCCTAAGTAAGATTCTGTCGACTAATTAAAACAACATTACAAATGGTATCTGCTTCGATGTCTTTATTAAAAACGACACTAATTTTGATGTTTGTTTTTTCTATAACTACGGTTGTTTTTCTGTATGAACAATCAATAACATATAACGGTCTTCACCCCAAAATGAATAGTAATTAATATCACCATCAAAGTTTACAGTTAGTTTATAATAAAGTTCAATATTTCTATAGCCAGTATCTAGTTTGGTTTTTGAATTTTTTAAATCATTATAAACAAGAAATAGTTTAAGATAAACACCATTTTCAATGTCTAGATTCCAGTTTTCTCTAGGAAAAATTTCATTTCTACCATTTCAAACAAAGTAGCGTCTTTATGCTGTTCAGCACAATTTTTTCTATTAAGTTGAAAACAATATTGAATCTTTAAAAGAAGCTATAAATTCAATTGATCCATTTTCAACAAACAACATTGAGTTAACATCAGATAATGTGAAAAACAGAATATCTATTAAATTTATGTTTGATATTAAACTTGATGATAGATTATCTGATTTTCTTGGTTTTTATAGAAATATTACTATTGAAAAGGACAAAGTTGTCGTGGGCACTAAATTGCCTAATTTTAATCCATATAAAACAATCAATATCCACTGTAACTTGGCATATGGTAGTTCATAAAATATGACTAATCTAATAATTTAGAAACTTATATAAGTTTCTAAATTATTATTGCTAGTTTTCTACCAAAAACTATGTTTGGCTTTAAAGATTATATTAGCTATGAGCCCCCATATCGGATATTTTATAGAATAAACAATGAATGTTTTAATTATATTATCTTAGAAATTAGAGATGAAAATGGTAAACTGATTGATTTTGATGGTGCAGATATTCTTTTGGAAATTAAAGATGTTTAAGATTCTATGTTTCCATATCCATATGGTAATGTATCTATTTTATTTTCTAGTATAATCCTTTCCTTGTCATAGGGGTTTAATGCTATTTTATTAACTTCCACTGTGTATATTTTATGCTTTTCGCTTCTTATTAAATTCATTGTTCTGTATTGTATTTTTTCATCAAACAAACATTTCTTATAGTCGTCAAATTAAATGATCTTGTTAACAACATATTTCTATACGTCTTTCGATTTTTTTGTTTTCTTTGTCCTCAACTCTGTATGCATACATTTTTGCTCGTAAACCAACAAATTCTTTTATTATTTTGCCATTACATTCCTCTTTCATTTTCCCTGAAACTTTTTTATTTATTTGAGGCTTGTTATATATATTATAATTTGGATAATCACTTGTATCAAAATTATCTAACATTGACATCATATCTTCGTAAAATTCTTCGGTTTTTATGTTATAAACGTACGAGTCGGTATCTTGATAGCATAATTCAATAATTTCATAATCATATTTTGGTTTCATTACTTCATAGTGGAAATCATACATTAATTCTTTTGATATTTCTAAAATTGACATACCAACATAAATAGGCTTGTTAAATTTTACATTTGTCTTGTTCATATGAATAGCTGCAAGCTTCTTGTTAAATATAACACTTTTCTAAAAATTTGGTCTTGATATTAATTTTATGTCTACTCAGTTTCTTAAATTTTCCATTGTTTTTACCAAACACAGAATTATTCATCAGTTTGTAAAAATCTTTTTCCAAGTCATTTTTAGCATTAGTTCTCATCTCTGTATTCAAATCCATATACTTTTTCAACCAATCAGACTGATCAAATGCTAATACTCTATGTATTTTAGTAAGTTTTAATCCATTCTTTAAGCACTGTTTCAAGTTGCAATAGTGAAGTACGTACTTTTGTTTATTATCTAAAGTTGTTAATAATTTAGACTGATATGTTCCTGGAACTACCTTATTTTCTGGGCAAAATGGAAGATCTTTATGTAAATTATGTAGTTCTTGTGGATATTCTAAATCAACTTCTAATATATAACCATACTCAGAATCATTCTCCAAATCTAGTATTTTTTTTACTCCATTACTCTAAATCATTTAATGCATAATAAACAGTCAAAACCACCATATGGTAAACATGGAGACATTGCCCATCCATAAAGGTTATTTGAATAAAGATATGCCAAATTGTTTGACTCTTGATTTGGATTAAAATCTTCTAAATATTTACTATTGGCCTTAACACATCGCTTACAACATTGTGATATACTACCTCTAATACCCTTTTCGACCATTAAAACCAAATCATACTTGTGTAATAAATCTAATGGTTGTTTAGTCATTTTTAACATTGCATCCCAAGATAATCCTGGTGCTGTAAAATATCATGAGGGATCTAAACCATATGGATTATACAGATATCTCTAAAATTTTCAAATATATCTGCTAATAGTAACACATCACTTTTTTAATATAATTTGTGGTATTCACCAAGGTTTTTTATATTAAATTGAGTCCATACAAGATTTGCATGATCATATTCATCATCAGTTATATCAGATTCGCTTAGTTTATTATAAAATTCACTCTTTATGTGAAGTTCTGTTTCTTAAAATTTCTTCCAACTGTCCATATAATCGTATGGATAAAGCCCTTTTCTAATTACTAAATCTACTTGATCTTTTGGAAAATGTTTTTGCGTATGTTTAATTTGATCTTTAGTTAAATTAGATGGTAATTTATCTAAACCACTAGTCATAAATTTAAATGTGTCTATAAATTGAATCTTAAAATTTCGTGTTTTTTTTACCAAAGGAGATAAACTTTTCTTCATTATTCCCAATTAAATCTATATTTTTATCATCATATCTGAACTCTTGAATAAATAAATGAGTATCATACCCAGTTAAATTATGGAAATAAATTGGTACAAAATTTGGTAAGTTTAAGTAGTAGATTACAATTATTACATACTGGATCAATGAACTTTCTAGTTATATGACATATGGTGGCGTACTTTTTTATTTTCCTCCGTATATTCTCATTTGCATACAGTGCATTCGTTTGATTTCCCATATAATATTTTTTCTTCTTTTGTTAGTAGATGCATTGGTTCAATTTGTGAACTTTTTTTTCTCCCCAATTTCTTCTACTTCTCTTCTTATTGATAGTATAAAAACTTTATGTGCATTTGGGCCTCAATATACTACTGAAGGCTTATAATCGCCATAACTAGATACAATATACTAGCAAAAATCAGATGCTTCGTGTAACTGATACTTCATTGTGTATGACTCATCATTCAACTTTAAAACAATTCGTGTTTTATAATTTTTTAAAATCTTTATACATTCTCCTTAATTTAATATTCTACGTTTAAATGACTGAAATGTAAATTGTTCTACCTGAGCCCCTAATTGTTATAAGATTGTTGTATATTATCTCAAATACCTAATTTTTTACTGAAGTTAAAAATTGATTGGGCTCTACTAAATTAAAGGAATTTTCAATGTTATATGTCAATATCCTACCTTTAAAGGCTTTACTAACTAAGTAATTTTTATTGGCTTGTCTGCTTCTTTTGTTAACAAATAAATTAGTATAGAATGTAAATATTTCTTTTAATTCTTTTCTATCTTTGGGGTATAATTCATTGATATTAGCATCAGCTAAAGGTACATTTGTAAAATTATTCTTTGTTATCTATTATGTCACCTGCTTACTTTTATTTCTAGGCTGTACAAATAGATTATTAGAGAATGATTTTTTTTTTTTCCTTATATAATTCATTATATTGGCATGAGAAAACGGTAATTTTGCAAAGTTTCTTCTTCTTTGCTCATCAATTCTTCTTATTTGACCATCTATAATAATTTATAAAATAAATGGTATAATAGTTCTAATTAAATCATCTTTCCTTAGCCTGTTTATATATTTTATTTCAAGTTCTTTAGCTAAATGTCTTAGCTCCTACAATCTGTCTCCATTCAACACAGCTCTTAGTTTTGCAGCCTCCATTTTTATAGTTATATTTATATAGAAAAATAATTTATGTAATTGTTTTTTATTTTTATTGACTATTTGGTACCTTGATTTTTTTTATCAAATAACAAAAAGTTTTAGTTCATGTTAATATAGAAAGCAGTATTGATTAATTATTTAACTTCTTACTATGATTATATTTCTTCATATATACATTATAAAAAGTTTTACATTTTGTTATATTTCTGTCCTTAATATTTTTATGCTGATAAAATAGTTTTACTGATTTAGTCTCATTACACACTTTACATGTTTATACAGGGTTTTATTGTTTCTTTTTAAATTACTTTTAAGGTTCACTTTTGGTTAAATTTCGCAGTGTATTTTGTCCAAATTTTATCTTTCATGCCACGGTTTATATGTAAGGGTTTTTGTCAGTTTTATTGTGAGGCTGTAATACCAATTTTATCTGTACTACGTGGCACTTTTGGTTCCCAGGTTTCCGAGCAAAGTGACAAAACTTTTTAGATTAAACTTTTTTCTAAAATCCCATGCCGTCAGCACTTTAATCCTATGACGCAGTAGTGCGAGAGAAGGGAACAAACAGCCAATAGGAGGCCATGCGCCACTGCCAAAGGTGCATTTTTAGCTTTTTTCGGAGATTGGGGGGTAGCTGTGGGCACCGAGCTGCGCGTGGCTAACCCTTTACTCGGCCCAATTACTATTACAACCACTACCAAGTCAGGATGTAGTGCTCGGACACTGTGTGCGTATTTGCACCAACAAGATGAGGGTCGGGGAGATAGAGTCATTTTTTCTCTTAAAATAGTTTCAACCACTTTTCAACTTTAATGTGACTTCTGCTGTGATCATGTACCTGCGTGAATGCAGAAGAGAGACGTGATGTGACGAGTTTCATAATTCTGCTGTGTTGTACTTTGTTCGACAGTCTACAAGAAACCTGTTTAAGGTTCGGAGCAAAACTGTTTCTTTTGAATGAAGTGTTTGTATTGGAGAGTAGCAAGTTGATGCTACGCGACAATGTTTTTGTTGGATAATTGTCATGTGGGGTTTCATTTAAAACATCTAGTGCCGTATTATGTAATTTTGAATTTTTATGCTTTTCAAGAGATACATTGTAAATATATTTTCCACATTCACATAATACCTTCTCTTTATTTTATTTATAATGATTTATACCTTTTTCAATGCAACATTTTTTACATGTGTTATAAAGCTTATCTTTTGTGTTTTGATTAAAGTAAAAACTTTCTTTATTTAATAATTACTTTTTACAAATTCTAGTATCTTCCATTTCATTAGAGGGTGTCGCTTATTTTTAATTTATAAGAAAAAAATTATAAACTTCTAAATTACACAATACGGCACTAGATGTTTTTAATGAAACCCAACACGACAATTATCCTACAAAAACATGTAAAGTGTGTAATGAGACTAAATCATTAAAGCTATTTAGAGAAATTCATTTTATTTTAAATATTAAACAAACATTTTTGTTTTTTTCTTTTCTCTATATAAGTTTTTTCTATATAAATAAAACAAAAATGGAATCACTGCTCAGAAAGTTAAACAATTTGTTTGAATTCACAAAACTACAGGATCTAGATATTGATAACCGGTACAAAGCCACAGATTTTCAAATTCAAGAATCTAAGTTTGGTAAAAAAAATTACTTGCATTCTAGATGGTAAGTATAAAATCACTTTACCAGACCGATATGAAAAGATATTAGATGCAAATGACATACAATTAATAAACGAGAAAAAAGTTAATATAAAATATAAAGGTTTAAAAAAAATAAAAAATGGAAAGTCTGTACATGATGTTGAATTCTAATCAAATATTTTAATGTTATTAATTCGTATCTATTCATTTTTTATTTTTTAACTTATTTTGCTTGTTTTTCTCTTAAATTCACTTGAATTAGATTGCTTGCTTGCAAAATTAGCATTTCTAGAAACAACGCACAACGCTTTTTTGAAAAAACTGATCAAATTGCTTGATTTTGAGGGAAAATGGATGAATTTCGATGGAAATTGCTTGTTTTTTCGAACTGAAAATTGTCGCTTCTCGAAACTCAAAATATGAAAAAGCCACTCGAAAAACCAGAAATTTGCCTGATTTTGGCTCGAATTTGCTTGATTTTGACCATTTTATCATTGAATCCCAGATTTTGAGTTCTTTAAATTTTTTCTTCCACCATAGTTAAAATTAATAGGAAATAGTTATGTTGCTTTTTTCTTGCACTTTTGTAGTAAATTATTGGAAAAAATGTGCTATGCTAGAATCCCCATTTAACACCTACTGACACGAGTCAATGGTAGCTGCACAGACAAGTGGTCGGGCGAGCTCCCAGCCCACACCACCCATGCCACCTTGCTAGTGTTTTATTTTATTTTGCAGCTGTTCATTCCACACCATCAATCTTCCGGACTCACACCAAATTGTACTACACGTCGGCAGGGCCCGAAGCTATCTACGAACACAGTATTCCCTTTAACCAATAAAATTCAACTGCAATTCCCTTCCATGCCCAAAGCCATTGACCAGTATTTCCATGTTGCCTGTGCCGACAGCAATTCTGTGTCTCGTGTCAACGGAAAGGTACTCTATAATTACTTGCAGGTGATTGAGACCGGAGTTCTCAGAGAATATCACAACAACGTTAGCACGCACTTCAGAAACAAGTGCAGAATACAGGTCATTGGCGACGTTGGAAGTTGATGCTGAAATTTCCTCACCAATAAACATTTACATGCCCTCCTTGAAAATGACGCCAATCTTGATCACCAAATCCAGGACCTCATTAAAACATACGCCACGCCAACAACGCTCTCAATGTCACACTCAATGTTATCACAGACATCAAACACAAGGTTGAGAATAAGATTAATTCATTGGCCAAGGCGATCAATGGAATTACTACTTTCTTCAAATCACAACAAACTGCTATGATTAATTTTAACGTGCTTGAAACACAATTCAACTTGCTAATCACGAGTGTTTGGCAACTAATTAATAACTTAATTATTGAGCATTACATTGAGTCCTTCATCCAGTCATGCCAGTTACATAAACTCCCCCTTAACACAGTAAATAAGTTCCAACTGACCAGTAACTTGCATAGCTTAAACGACCAACTCTTAAAACTCAATTTGGCACTGAGTATCGGAATCAAAGAACTCTTCAAATATTATTCCCTTGAGTTTGCTGAATGCTCTTTTTCGCAACAACAATTAGTTATTACGTTACAAGAGCCAGTTGTCAAGTGTAAATGCCAGACAGAAAATCTACAATATAAAATCAGTCCTCTACCAATTTCACAACCAATCATGTACATTGCAACCACCATCTCCAACCATTGCGATTGGCCTAATGACAGACACTGTCCAGGTAATCTCCCCCTCATCACACCCATTGCAGGATGTTATATTCATCCCTCCCAAATCCCTCACTTGTGAAAATGCAAGATGTGTCAAATCCGCCATATTGTTGTCAGATGTTACGTCCTTGTTTGCCTTATGCAAATATCACACCACTCATGCCGCTCCTTTTTCTATTACTAATATTTTTCCCCATCAATATGTGTAAACAAATCCCTCGACACACTCATCCCCACCCACAACTCAGGGGCTACCGAATTGCATGTACCCTGTGGTTGCAAGACCCACTTCTTTACTTGTTCAAGCCATCACTCATCTACGCGATGTGCATACCCCCATCATCCCCCTTCGTCAAACCATCATACCCGTGCATTGGCTCTCTGAGCAATCATTTCACTTAGCCCAACTCTCACTCCAAGAAGGAATCCATTTCTATAATATATCAGCAGCCCTCAACACAGACTGGCACATCAACCACACAGAGTTTCCTGTTTTTCAAGACCTAGGTCCAGTTACTACACGTGGTTAAGTTCAAGACACCGAAATTGTTTTTGATACTGGACCC
The DNA here is from genome assembly GCA_029891345.1 of Dryococelus australis. Taxonomy (NCBI): domain Eukaryota; kingdom Metazoa; phylum Arthropoda; class Insecta; order Phasmatodea; family Phasmatidae; genus Dryococelus; species Dryococelus australis. Next base: position 371,463,859 of record CM056993.1, read on the forward strand.
ACCCCCCCCCCCTCCCCCTTTTGGCTATTTGACAATGCGCGTCTTGCTTTTGCTCGTGTGTGCTATCACAACCTTTTATATTAAGTTGGAAAAGATTTCAGTACAACTTCAATGCCTTAACACACCTCAGTGAAACGCTATTGCACAAGATGCAATTCAATGTAATCAACAGTCAGAAGTATTACAGTTCAATCTATCATTGAATATATAATATGTATTAAGTGTTCACGCTATATTTTGTCATGAGTTTCCAAGACTAACAACTCTTAATTACAATGTTATTTTAATTATTTTCACTCTGCACAGAATGAAGTTGCAGTTATATATTGATTTCCCTACTTGTATTGAAATTAAGTTCATTGCTAACTAGATAATTAGACCAAAGGGTCTTTATTTACTATTCATGAATATTATCACTTGAGATAACGTGCCTCCTGACATTAGCAGTCAAAGTAAACGGAATACTATCTTACAAAAAAAATATATATATATATATATTGACACAGTCGGGTCGGGTGAGACACGAGACGAATGAGGACACAAATACTTACTGGTAATTTGGGCACCAGCGGTGTTTCCCAATCACTGCAATATGGAGACTCAGGGTTCTCAGGCATGCTGTGGGTTCTGGGTATCCGTCTCACCCGTGTATACTTACAAACACGTAGGCAATACTAAACTTGTACTAAACATCACTGGAAATAAACACTTAATAAAATATATGTGGCTAGGATACTGTCACTACTGAATAAAAGAGTTAAATCCACTGTAGAGTTGCTTATATTGTCATTATGCATACACGTCAATGTGCCAATGAAATGATTATCTCGGTCATGACTAGCCAATTTCGCTTGGGTGCTCCCCAGCCTGCCATTACTCTAGCGTACATCTAGATGTATGATCTCACCGAGGTGCGTGAAAGCACAGCCTTCACAAGGGAAGATGGCCGACAGCCGCTAGGGTTGACCGACGGTCTTCCCTGAAGACAGGACACAGTGAATTACAAATGAAACCCTTGATACATATTAACATGTGTGATTACTCGGCATCACTAACGCAAACTGGTCAGGGCTCGCCCTCCAGCATGTGGGTAGTGCGGTGACTGCCTATACACAGAGCCGGCTAGGACGGGAGTAATTGCACCGTACACTAATTACAAAACTACATAAATGCTTGAATGTTACATGAAACAAGATGGGACACGAGATGAATATTCACAATAAACACACACGTGTGAAAACAAGCTTAGATGGCGCGGATGCCGCTGGATGAAGTTCGTAGCGGACCACATGGTGCATGTGAAAGTGCAATATTTCTGCGTGGATATGGCAAACTAAATTCAGACAAAAGATTATTCTTGCTGAGAAAATTATTCTCTTTACGATTGCAGTGGTTACAGGCACATAACATACCTGATAGTGGTAAAATCAAACATTAATGTGACCGCATAGTCAAGTACAAAAGCATCAATTTACATGAAGAATACATTGAATTCTGAATAAAATTGACACAGTACCCTTAATAAAATAGTGCACATACGATATTACTTAAATATGCTCTCAAACGCAACGATAGCATATACAAAGACTTGGCGTCGGTCAGCCACATGATTATACATTATGTTGCCGTAAAATATTCAAATACGAGAAATTACCCTCAAATACATACATACATAAAAATAATGCCCTTAAAATTGTGTGTAGCAATAATACAGAAGTTACAATGAAATGTCATATACATACGTCGCGTGACCTCTCTGATATCTTTCTCCTCCTTCTCCTCAATTAAGTTAAAAATGCCACAAGGGTGCAAGAAATTAATAAAGCGGAAGCATAATGCTGGGGATAACGTCTGACAAAACATACGCAATCAAAGGTTAACCGGTAAACTAAATTAACTATGGAAACCTAAATCAGTGAACAAAAGTTGTAGTGCATACGTGACAGTGTCTTACTCCGTCAGCTTTCCTCGACAGACTGTCCAGATACAAGTGTCGCACAGATCTACCATGGCCGCCTATGGGGTTCACATAAGCAGAAATGCTATACACACAGAGTAAAATGTTCTAATATTGAAAATAAAATGGCACTAATTAAATTAAATTTTGTTTTACATTTCTATAATTTTCTTATGAATTTCAATATTATTTTAGTGTCTCTTTATGATGGCGTTCATGCTGAAATATTAATTGTTCTTAATCTCGGTGCCACGGACACTTTGAACATTATAACCAAACAATTTAAAATTAGTACAAATACTTTAAAACAAGTTACGACATATTAAACACTGAAAGACAATAGAACACATTTTACACTGAAAATAACCTTTTGCATGTAGTGTGCACTTAACTCTCAGTATTCAACATACAGAAAGTGAAAAACAATTCACCTTCAAAGTGTAAGTGACAAAACTTTATCACACAAGACAAGTGTTCAACTAAATACCTCTCTATGAGCTGCTCAGTGTGAATAGACAAGACATTTTCGCAATCATTCTCAAGTGCTACACATTAGTGAACTTTCCCAATAATGAGAGAACTTATGCCATAGTAAAAAGTGCTACCAACTACACGCAATGAACTCTCCCCCTTTTACCACCACGGGTGTTTTTCTCAATGTATATTTAATCACTTTAATTAAATATATGGTATTATCTAATATTACGATTAGTATTTCAAATAATCTTACAAAGATTGTATAAAACAAGAAATGAGTCAGTTAATAGTCATCATGTGGTGCATTCTATAACTGTAGCGTTTATATATTTTCCTTTAATATGTTCATTCAGTGTATAGTATATGGTGTTAGAAATACTTATATGTGTATATCAGCGATGCTATATTCCAGTATTATAACATTTAAGTAACTTAAAAGTCATAACTAAACATAGCAGGCCTCATGAGTCTTGGTTCAGTCACATCACTAGTATTTGCTGAAAGTTGAGCACGCGCCGTCTGGCGCTGCCAATTACTAACACATTGTTTTCTGTCGCTATAGCGCCTACATTACCAACTTGTGTTCTGTTTGTGGTCCCTTCTTTTAAAAATTATGTTTCATCTTGCAATACTCACTGACGGCATCTGTGAAACATAGTAAAGATACAACAACTTTTATGTTTCAGCCAGCAGGCCACTGCCTTTAACGTAACATAAGTTTTAACAACAATCTTTTCTGGCACGTTGTCGAGCGTTCACTAAAGCATGTGCAACCCTAACTCCCTTCTTCCTGTGTCCACCGCCTTGCCTTGGGGGCTTATTTTTAACTAATTTTTAAATGTGGCTTTGGACACTCCCTTTCTCCTACCCTCAGGTGTCGCTTCCAACGTGTTCAGGTTTTGCATTTTCAGCCTTGTGGCTTGTTCAGTCATTGTTTTATTACTTGTAATTTAATACTATAATTACCTTCCCCTACCTTGCCATTTGACGAAATAACTTAGGCCTACCTTAAAACTTTCCACAGTATAAATGTATTACTTCTGTCTTTGAGACGGTGACTCGTACTTAGAGTTACGTCCTTGACACCGCATTAAAGTACTCTCATGTATGCCACCTTACACCTACATTCGTTGCTGCCTTGAGCTCCTCGGCCCCATCATTTCCATGTCAACGCCCCAGAATACTAGTGCCTGTCTCACTCACCTCCGGAACTCTCAATATCAACTTCAACTACTCCTTCCACAGCAGTTCTTTTGACTTGGGGGGGGGGGGGGGGGGGGGTAATGTAGCAGCAACCTGGCGCTGCTCACCTACCGCCTAAGGTGACATGGGGTATAGCTTGTGGCCAAGCAAAATGTTTGGATAACATGATCTAATTTGCCTGGCTATATAAAGCGCCTCCTGTAGTGACTCCCCCCCCCCCCCCCCCAGACAACCCAGACGGCATCAAGGTACAAGGCAAGACAGTGAGTGTGCGACAGAGCTGAAGCAGAAGGCAACTGTAATATTTGGCCAGCGAGCGCTGAGACCTATCAGTAGAGATCTACTGGTGAGCATAATCGCGTAGCGGTAGGATGTCACAATATTTAACAAGTTCCCGTCAATCCCCTTCATAATTAATAATTCTGGCAAGGTTAAGGCATAACTGAGTTGTATTATAATTGTTTGGGTTATCATTGTAACGTAAAATATCTAAGATCTAATTGCTGTTCTGTATGAGTAAGATGTATGAATTGTCCAATTACAAAGTATAGTAATAAATATATATTTTATATCATAATCTTCCTTATTAGTAACCATCGTAGCACCCCTTTCCTCCTATTGCAGTATTGCATAAAGTTTGACTTACACCAAGCAGATAAATAGTAGGAATTAGTGTGGATAGGAGAGAGGAGGAAGGAAAAGTGTTACACTAAATACTAATATTACCTACTGGGGCCACGATAAGACTGCATTGTAGAAATAAGTGTGAAAACTTGATTAAGTTGAAATTGTAAAATAACAATTGAAAAACATTTTGTACACATCAGGAATCCTGTAAGAACCCATAATATTGCTGTAAAATAATAAAAACATAAATTGTAAGGATTTTTTTTTTTTCCCCCAAAAAGTTAATAAATGTTATAAATGGCCTTCAACATTAATAAAATTAATAAAAAGCAACAGATTTGTGCAGTGAAACCTAATATTTGAGTTATTTACAAATCAGTAACACTGTGTACTATGAGCTACATATTTGTAAATATTTGTTCTTTCAACTCACCACCACACAGCATATCTGTCAGTTCACACAGCTGTACGCGTAACTGGCCAGTTGTATTGTCTTTTAAGAACTCTAGCAACAAGGACAGCTTCTCCCACCTATGTAGGCTGCTTGTATCAGCAACATCTATTGGCAGATAAATTTCAACAAAATGAAATACGCTTATCTTTACCCACATTATACAGATTGTTCCAAAATGATCTTTACAACTTTGATAGCTTATATTTCAGAAACGGGGAAAGATAGAAAGGTGCGGTTTGAGGCACAATGTTCACACACACCTAAAGTTGTTTTGGTGTCTATTTGTGCAGGTTAGTCAGTGACGAAAATGGCCACCCCCCAGCAGATGGCACAGTATGTTGAACGGTTTACAGAGACCAAATCTGACACCCAGGTCCAGCGGAAGTTCCGGACATGTTACAGAAGCACACCACCATCACGTCCGACCATCAGACAATGGTACACGAGGTTCAAGGAAACCAGAAGTGTCTTGAAGAGGACGAGTTCTGTATGACCAAGCACGAGTGATGCAGATGTGGAACGGGCGCAAGAGGCATTTATCCGGAGCCCCACCAAATCAATTCGTCATGCTTCTCGAGAATTGCAGCTACCCACGACCACGGTGCACACGGTGTTGCACAAGAGACTGAAGCTGCATGCCTACAAGGTGCAGCTGCTGCATGCGCTTCAACCTGATGACAGGCCAAAGCACAAAGCAGCACTTTAGATTCTGAGTCGCATCGATGATGACCCAGACTTTCTGAAAAAGGTGATGTTCATGGACGAAACATGTTTTCATGTGTCCGGGAAGGTAGAACACCACAATGTGAGGATATGGGGCTCTGAAAACCCCCACTTTAGAATGGAAATTGTGTGAGACAGTCCAAAGGTAAACGTGTGGTGTGGTCTGCTTCATGACCGTATGGTGGGACCCTCTTTCTTTGCAGAGGCCTCAATAACCTCGACTGTTTACCTGGACATGTTGGAACAGTTTGCATTTCCACAGGTCGAAGATCTGCAACCTGACATCATGCTGCAGCAGGATGATGCTCCTCCTCACTGGGCCTTGGTCGTTGACGACACATTTCCAGGTCGCTGGATTGGCAGAGGAGGGCCCATTTCCTGCCCCCCCCCCCCTCCCAAGGTCTCCAGACATAACCCAACTAGCTTTTATCCTATGGAGCTTTGTGAAGGATATGGTCTACCAGGCCCCAGTGCAGGACCTGCAGGAACTGCAAGCTCGCATAACAGCAGCAATTGAGCACGATAATGAGGACATACTAGGCCGGACGTGGGCGAACTGGAATATCGTTTAGATATCCTGCGTGCTACAGATGGCACACACATTGAATTCTGTTAAACAGCTACTAAAACTTTAGGTGTGTGTGTGAACACTGTGCTACAAACCGCACCTTTCTATCTTTCACTGTTTCTGAAATATAAGCAATCAAAGTTGTAAAGGTCATTTTGGAACATCCTGTAATTTTAAAGTCCTTAGGTTAACTCATTAGAAACAGCTTATTTATGACTAACCCAACATGTCTGACACAGCTGTGTAGTTCTCTGGCTCCTGATTCACAAGAATATATTCATGGTAACGCTGCACTAGTGTTGGTATCACGAGTTGTTTGATGCCATTACTTTCCTCAACATGCACAAAATGGTTTAAATACTCTGACATGTGAACATCTAGTTGTGCATCTGTATTATCACAGCTCATTACCTGTAACAGAGTACTGCAATACAGTGGATGCACAAACAGAAAGATGCATTCACTGAAGAAAATCCAAGCACCATGAAATCAATATCACTCCCAGCATTTCAGATTGCAAAATGCAAAGTATGAGACAATTTACACTTTAGAATTTGCCAAAGATTATAAAAACTGTTAACACAGAACACTGGTTCAAATGATTTTCCAACCAAGAAAACCAAATACCCGGAACACAATCATACATGCTTATTTTAATAATTAAATTTAGCATTTCAATAGAAAGAAGTGTCACAAGCTTGTTTTGGTATTAATTTTTAAGGCATTTCAACGTATGAAATTTTAAAATATAGTACCTGCACTTTGGGAGAATCAGCTTGTCCATAAGTGAGAGAGAACACTATCCTAGGGTCACTTGATACATTCAGCTTGTTTAAAAGCTCATTCTGTCCAGCGGAGCTCTGTGGAAAGGAAGCTGGGTGAGCCAGTTTGCTCCCTAGCAGCAGAAGTTGTAGGTTGTAGAGTGAAACAAATCCCAGTTGACCTACATTGTAGCCAACACACTTCATGGTCATGTGTTGTTCTAACTGGCATGACGAGAGGACTCCTGATGTCCCCTGACATTGTAAAAATCTTTCACTATCATCTCCTTTGTGATGTTTCGCTCCTGGTGCAATGGCGCTGTGTAACCACATCAGGTTCCTCATGTTTATGAGAAATTTAAGTGTTTCGTCCACAGAAACCAACATCTCCGTATCTATCACAGCCAGCTCACTAGTCTCTGCTAATACCTTCACCATCTCAGGATCGTCCAACATGGTGGAGAACTGCTGCTGAGATGATGAAGTCCAACTTGAACCAAAATGTTTTTTTAATATATCAATGACAGATGTCAGTAGAACTGCAACACAAGTTTCTGGATGTCTTGCACTTCCTGTCCACACCTGTTAAAACATTAAACTACATAAATCATCTCCACTAAAATTACCAAGTACACAGCTAGATGACGTGTGTAAATTCACCTATAAATATCTCTCTAAGATATCATTACAATAAATTTGTCTATAAATACCTCTATTAGATGAAAGTATGGAATTCCACTGTGCACACTATGAAAACAATAAACATGTGCCACATGCAATAATGTTTTAAAATTTGGACCTGCTCAGTATCACATAAACTTGTCAATTTAAACTCAAATCCTCAAAACCTAAATGTAAAAACTATGGCACTTACTATCTACCCTATACCATCAAAACATTGAGTAAAGACACTGAAGTTAAAAATGTCTTTACCATCCATTACTGTCAGAGCACATCAATGTTCTTGAATCAATTACAAAATGTAACAGTATTTCAACAAAAAGAAACTTAATATTTTCAACTGTTTGGTAGATAACATATGGTCTTAATTATGCCTTTACCCTTTTCTTTTTATGCAAACTACTTTCAAAAGCTTTCATTTTTTCACATACAAAATAATTTTCTGAAGACTAGATTATAAAAGAGCTACTTAAAAAAAACTCTTGCCTTCACAAAAGAAACAAAAATTTAAGCGCAATAAGCTTTCAAATTCAAACACAATTGAAGAACTCAATTAAAGGGGCTAACATCTTGCTCCCTGCAAGGAATTTCCACAAACTGTTGTGATCACATAACTTGGTCTTATGGCTCTAAAATGTGTGGTAAAACAAGTGTGCATATAAACAAAGTCCAAAACTACTAGTACAACATATTTCAATTTAATCATTTTCAATTTACATCGTTAAATAAAAACTAACACTTGAATAACACAAGTGAGTTACAATGCTCCAAATCATATATACTCTAAACATATTTGGGTTCTAAAAGTATCAAAATTATTAAAATTACAATAATAACATTACGTAAAATACTGTTCTACACAAGGAACCTGCCTACATGGAACTGTTTTCTGCATTTGGGGACCAAGCAAGAAGCCCGGGAGCGATATTCTTATTGTGCATCAAGTGCGCCATTACTACTGTGTACAGGGCTGTGAACTGGCAATTGGCTGGCATGCAGTGCTCCGTCGTGCTGCATGTACTTATGAGACTTTAGACAATGACCATCAGTTTACTAGTGGAAAGTCCGCAGGAAAGATCAATACAATACTCCTATTGTAGTTATGCTCATGTCTGGATAGTACGTTATAAAAATATAATTTTCAACAATGTTCAAGAACTTCAAAATAATATTTATAGCAAGTTTAATATCTTTATTATGTGTCATTCTGTCCAAGTCAGGGTATGTTTCATTTTAGTAGGTTAACATGGCAGGGACATGTTTAACACTCATCAAAAATCCAGTATTACACGCGTTCAAGCATCAGGTAGGAAAGCCCCTTTAGGTTTCTACTTTTAGTACACAAGTCCACTTGGAAACAGTTAAGCTCGTCACTAAATTTGATCCAGCTTCCAGATGACAAGTATTAGTACCTACTCTCACATTGTTTTAACCAGCACAAATAAAAAGCAAACAGCAATTTGTTAAGTTACCTGTTCTGCCTGGTTCAGTATAGTTACTCCCCAAGTTTTAGTCAGCAGACTGTCAGAGGCACGGTCAGACACACCAACTAGAGCTGAAGGTATGCGAGGGCAACAGTTCTGCACAACTTTGTAAACAAGGTTAAGATTCAGTCTGTTTGCAACTGGTTCGAGCTGCACTGGGGGTACACCATACTCAAATATCAGCCGTCCCACAAACTTCGTCACTGGTTCTTCAAAGATGTCAAAATATGTTACTGGTGCACAGTAATCTAAATTGGGTGAAAAAGAAAAATTGACATTCATAACCTTATGATGTGATAACAAAGAACTATACTGATAAGGCAAAAGGGATTAAATACAATATAGCAGAATACCAAGATAAAATAACATAATAATGATAATATATAATTACAAAAATAACCAATAATTTCTTCAAGCACCAAATATTTCCTAAAAAGTAATCATAAAATATTACTGTAAGTGCAATTGCAGTCTCTTCCTGAAGTTAATAAAATCACAAAGGATATGTTCTAAAACTGTCAATCAGAACTTGCAATCTATATCATGACAAATCTGAAGTATGCTGCTTTTAACGATTTTTACTTTTTCTCTGTGGAAACACAGTTAAAATTTTTTTTTTGTTAGGATGGACATAGAATATCAAAATTTCTGAAAGTTTTTCTTTTTTATCAGGTAACCAAGGGGTGCTTTTTCAAAGAAGATTTTATATCTGCAATGTTCTTCATCTATGCACTGTTCAAGTTGTAGGAATTAGAGGTAAAGAAAGTTAGGCTTGTTTATGCATTGGGGACCTGTAATTTTGTAACTTAGTGTACTACTTTCTTTGCCTGCCTGTCCGAACAAGTCTGCATTTTATGTCTCCCTTATATCCTTCACTTTCCAGAAATTACTAGAAAAACAGAAGATGCTATTCTTTGCTACTTCCGTGAAATGCTGGTAGGAAGTACTGTTGTGTCGTAAGGAGGATGTAAAGTTTGTAAGCTGAAGGAAGAGGGGTAAAGGTAAAGTTAGCTGGACAGTTTTCAGCAGCTGAGGGGCAAGGAAGAGATTCACGCATGATACTTTTGGTGCTTAGAAAAAGTGCACACAAAGTGAGAGATTTAGCCCCATCTGAACACGGCGACTTCTATGGGTAAGTCAACTCCACTTATGCATGGTAATGGAGGCAGGACACATGGGACTTCCAGAAATTGACAGAGCCTCAACACACCTCTAACTCTGTGCTCCTAGCTTTTACCATCAACCCAATTTCCAAGACGTCACCACGTCATCGCCCCTGCTTGAGGAGAAACACTGCTCTACTCAGCTGTGCCTGCTAGTGAAACAGCGCACAGTTAAAACTTTGTCCCGTTGTAGGAAGCGGCCAAATCAGCAGTGTGTCACTGCCTCCTCGAGTGCCTCTGGACCCGAGATTTCAACACCACGTGTCTGGCGGCAGGCAAGATAAGGAGCTTTGGTACATACATGTGACGTTACAAGCTCCACCCTTAAGAGGTGAGGCCAATCCCCCCACACCCCGCTGAATGCCAATGGTCTGCAGAGATTAGTATAAAAGGCATCCCCGACCAAGCCTCGGCAGTTGCTCATCACCCTCCAGACTGTGAAGGCAGAGGACGAAACTAAGGGTGGAATCCCTTGGGGTATCCTGACATGGACTGGATGCCCTCAGCCGCGCCGGTAACCAGTTAGTGGTCGACGATGACACCCCCCCCCCCCCTCACAGAGGATGCCATCACCTGAAGGCTGCCACTTCTTCAGCGTTTCCAGCAACCCAGGTCATCATCACCATCAGAGGCTCCATCACGTCACCCTCATCTTCCTAACACACTACCTCCCCAGGTAAATCAAGGTCACTGCGACATCTCCTAAAGACACCCAGCCCGGCCACGACTTTACCGGTTGGGTAAAGAACTTCATCTTGCTTCATTATTACTTCCCTTCTGGACATTCCCTAATTAAGATTAGGATGTCCCGGGTGTCCCGCGAACTAGCCATACTGCAAATCCAAGTAACATCAAGCTGTATTCCGAGTTTGGCCACAGTAATGCTCAGGGTACTGCATTGGCTAATCTTCGGGGAAGCCCTTCACTAGGAACTAAATACATCCAGGTATTACTACTGCCTACGTGAGCCCCGCTGTATGACTCTTCCGGCTAGTGAATGGCTAGGAGTTGTGCGGTGAGACATGTTGGGCACAGCAGTGTATCTCGATGAACACTATATAACCGCTATATTACCCAACGTCATCTTATGTATACTTTGTTTTGATCTGAATCTTTTCAAAACGGCCTCATGTCGCGAGCTTATATAAGTGGTCAAAAGAACAAACTAAACTGAACTCTTAAACTCCTAGAAGACTAAATTAATAGTAGTAAAGCTCCTGAAACACCAGACAGTGATTCACTCTTTGCATTACCCTCCAGGGCAACAAGCAGACTGCCATATAAATATTAAGTTCTATTACATTGTGGTAATTCAGTCATCGGAATAGAACCCTCTGATCTTACACCATATCCCCATAACCTTCCTCTCCTTCAACAAGCAGCAAGAGCACTTCTCCGCCACAACCGAAGCCGGCCGCTGTACCTCAGCCGGCTACGCCAGTGCAGTCAGCGGAGCAGAGGAGAGCTCCATTACCTCGGATACCACAGATAACCCGTCGGAGAAGTGTACCATCTGCTGTGCTTGATTTTGTCCTCTCCCATATACAAATGTGCCCCATGCTTTATATACTGGATTTCTGCACAAGAGGGATTAGATCCCCTGAGTATAATCACCGTGAAGTTAGTGTCACAGTACTTGAAGGCTACCAATGCCTCTCGTACACATACTGTGTATGATAGAACATTCAAATTCAAATTAAATTACTTATCGGGATCACAATCCCCATGTCACAACCCAATAAATTCACCATGTAACTCTCCACATGTAATCTCAACTACCCTCATGGGAAGTGACTCATGGTTGAACTAAACCAGGGACTTGTGTGTGACTCCCCAGTGATTTATAGGATAAGTAATCTGTTATTTGATGTATCTTAGTGTTTACACACGTGTTGGCAAACAAGGTTTCTAATTCTCAAGTCCCTGCTCCAGCTGGTGCGTTATTCTGCCAACTTTTAGGATACAAGGAGAAGGCTCCCCTTGTATCAGGTGGCTTAAAAACGCTGACGCATGTCAGCATGCTGTGCTGTAAGAATGCACGCTCTACGGACAACTTCGCCCCATCTATGAGCCACGTACACTCCGGAGTGGAATATATAAGTGGCAAACCAGAATGTATGTATCGCACTAATAAAGCCCACAAGCCTGGGTAGCTGATTACATCATTGTAAATTACGTGCATAATTACAATTCCCATTGCCCACTCAGATTTATGCATGCAAAAGGCACCCCCACAATTGGAATAAATATTATTGAGAATTCTACTACTCGTCGCTAGCTCCAGAAGAAGTTCCTACAATCTCGAGAGATGGCAGCACCCCCGTGATCTTGTGACATCACGGCCCGCCCGCATCAGAGACAAGGGTTTTTAATTTGTCGTCGCCTCCATGCAGGGCGATAAGAAAAGCGCAGTGCTTCTGCACCCCCGATAAACATGCCCCCATGGTAAAAGGCTACGCTTCCCCCCGCACCCTGAAGAACTGTTGATATGTAGAAATTCAGTATAAATACAACCCCAACAGCCAGCACCGGCAGATGCGCCGGGCTTGGTGACTGAAGAAGAAGTGAGCCCCCCCCCCTTGAGACTGATAAAGACTCTAGGTCTACCTTGAGTCCACAAAGACGCTTCTCAACCTTCCTCAGTCTGCACACAAGACTTATCTATCCTTGAGTCTGCAAGGACTCCTCTACTCACCACCTTAGTCCGACAAGGACTCTCCACTTAACTCAGTCTGCAGAAGACTTTCTTTTCAGTCTGACCAAGGGCTATCTATCTCCTACCATAAACCCTCCTATCTAAACCTACACCTACACCTTATGGCCTTCGTCAGTCTGTGAATAACTCTCTCTCTCTCTCTCAAGACCTGCACGTCGAAGACCTGCACGTGAGATGCCTACTTCTGCTACAGGTATACCCCACCTTAACCCCGGTATTCCTTATCCCAGTCAACTTCCTTTGACTCCGAGGTAATGAGCCAGCGCGTTTTAGATTGCATATCGGATTAGCTCCCACTTACATCTTAGCCACTGTGAAAGTTGTGTTGCTATATTTGATTCTTACTAGACGCTGTAAAGTTGCATACTATAGCTTATTCCATCCCAGGCTCGCCTTCGCCTGACCCAGTTAATCACATTAATTTCATATTTGTAATTTTCCCCAAGTGTTTAGCCACAGCATCTTAATAATCACTAATTGTATTTCTTTTGAGAACAGCCGGTTCTCTCCAGAGAATAATCCCCTCAATAAACACCACTTCCAAAACTTACTCATTTGTGTTCCGTCATTTTTTGTAACGATCCCCCTTCTCCTATAATTTCGTATTTTGTAAACTTGGGTAAAACCTGTAAACAGATGTACAGTAGAAAAGGAAGTGCCCAGAATAAACAGTGACGTACGGAACATCACGCCCTAGCACGTACAGTAGTCATTTCCACGTCCGAGGACGAACCTCAACTAGTGTGTCACGGCCAAGCTCTGCTCTGCGGCCAATTTCCCCGTTCGTTTCCCTGGAAATTACCATGTCCTTTGATCACTTGCTCGGTGCCCAGTGGCCAGGATACCCGACAACAGAGTATGAGGAACAGGTCAAATTGTTTGCCCAATACTATACTACTCCCTGTGACACCCCCGCTAGTCAAACCCTTAAAACTACAAGTAACATCAAATTGCCGTCTAATTGATTAATTAGAGTAACACTCCCAGGCACAGAACTCCCTAAGTTTTGCTCTCTGAAACTTGCATCAGGTAAAGTAGTTCGGGTTTGACTCCCGGCCCAGCCAGACAACCGAACCAGTGCAACACTCCCGTCTGCAGATTTTGTTCCATCACGCCAGCCTACTCTACTCGTACAACTAAAATCTCCTCTGCCAGACCCTGCACCCCCACCTCCACATCAAACTAATCATCACTTCATTTCATCCATCAGGGATTGCTGGCATCCCGTATATTAGCGATCCTGATAGTGAGGAGGATCGAGCTACCTGGACGGGCAACCACTTCCATCCGCCTCACTCTGGGGTTTGACTCCCTTACTTACAACCCATAGTAAACCTGCCCCCAAGCGGCCTGATCCGGTATCTAATCCCCTTATGTCTCACCAGCACAGTACAACAGGTATTAGTCGCAGTGGTTGGCCGAGCTAGGCTTGATAAGGATAGTCATCGCCGCACTACCATCTAAGGTAGTCTCACCCAGTAGCACACACATCAATATTTCAATGTTAACATGGTGTGACATGCAATTGATGGCTGTTTTTAAGTGGGGTTTACACATTGTGATTGACTACATCATTCTTTAGCGGGGGGGGGGGGGGGTGTTTGTTAACCTCATCGAAGCACCGCTCTAAAAGTTTTTGTTAGTCGAGCATTGTCTGATGGCAACAGCAGTTTCAGAGGAGACCACAAGCAACTTCCGAATAATATGTAAAGCTAAGCACTAAACTCGAATAATATGTAAAGCTAAGCACTAAACTCTTTTCGTTTGGAAAAAATTTACCTTTTTGTGAGGGAAATGGTTCATATGCATGCAATCTGAATTTGGTGACTGTTTTGTGTTTGGCATTGATACCACAATGGTGAGGAAATGAAAATATTGCCAACACAGTTGTAAAAATGAAAGTAAAGTGTGAGTGGAGAAAAGAATTACCATGGTTTGTACATTCCAAAACAAAACAACTACATTAAATATGTAATCGTGTTTTATATCCACTTTTTTTTTTTTGTAATTTGCGATTTTTTTAATTCCAAGGATTTGGCAGATTTTTATATACAGGAACAAGGATTTCAGCTTCAGAGCTGATGGCAGCCCTGTTCTAGGACCTTCTTTTGAGCTATGTGTGCATATGAAAACAAAACTTGATAACTACAACATTTGAAATCTTACGTTGTCTTTCTTTACGTAAGTTATGCAGTTAGTTTGCAAGGATAAAATGAACTTACTGAGATTGACATTGTAAGATATTAAATATGTCAGGATTATGATTGTAAACAATATTGCCAGTATCAGATTAAATAAGTAGTTATTTTTAGTTTTCACACATTAAAGTGTGAAGTTCAGTCTATTGAACATGTGTCCTTGGCACACATGACAAAAAAAGAATATTTTATGGAACAAATTTACAACCAAATATGTCTACTAAATATTTTTCATTCTACAAAAACACATACCTGAGGATGAGGGGCAATGCTGAACCCATAATGACGTAAGCAGTTTAAGATACAAGTACAAATTGGGTAAATGAGATGATATCTCCTCACCACCTGAAACAAAGAGATGAATTAATTACATTAAATTAAGAACACATCTGAGTACCAGTGTTTGTGTACAGTTGACTCATTCTACCGTAACCGCATGTACCAATAAACAGTATCCACAGTTACTTTTCAGTGGTCCTGGAAAAACTCCTATATAAATAATGATAAAGCTTACCGATTGTATTGTTTATCGAATGTTGCATCCATCAAAGTATATTTTCGTCCCGTCGCCTAAGATTTCTCGCAACGATCACTTTTAAGCTGGCTGTTTATGAAAATGTCTAGTAACTGGACATGGAATACATCACACGCACAGCTGTTTATCACTGCTCTGCGGTGCGTTGTCTGTCTTCCCAACACGTATGAGAGTACGGCATGGTGAGGTGTGACGTGCGAGTCTGGCTTGCTAGCTACCCTTACACGCCTGATGAGAGGGGAAGTGGTTACCTAGCAACCAGGGTGGTGACCTAGCATCTCTCTCTCTCTCTCACCCTTCTTTGTCTCTCTCTCAGCAGCGCACCTTCCTTTCTCCCCTTACATGCCTTTGAGAGGAGAAGTTGTTGCCTAGCAAAAGAAAAAGCAGGTCCTCTCTCTAAGCCGTTACTCCTTACATACCTGGACTCAGCTCAAGTAAAGTGCACCTGACAATTGTAGAAATGTCATCAAAATTTTCCATGACTCAAAATAGTTACATCTATAATCACTAGTATTTCAAAGCAAATGGTTAAGCCTGAAAATGTTGAGTAATAGATTTAACTAGGAACTATACTATTATTTCCAAAGATGGTTTCTTTTGTGATTAAAGATCATTTTTTTCCCATAAAGTTTGATGTTTAATTGTATCTGGTGTAAACTCAACATAACTTTAAAACCAAATATTAATTTAACTAAGTGGACAGCATCTTCACGAATAAAATGATATGCCTAGAAGCATATAAATATCGCCAAAAAAGGTTTGAACATCTTGCGACTTGTATTACAAAGCATAAAATTCATTTACAGTTAACTTCGTGCAGGGAAATCTGAGAATTTAAATTAATTGAATTTTGTCAAACATGCATCTTTTGAATAAACTGATATCCTGTAAGGGCTAATTGACATTTTTTGTTGTATAATAACGGGTAAGCACAGAGCCCCAAGTGCAGTGTGACTTGTGACTGGGAAAATTAGAGGACATCATTTTGAATGATTAATTATTAAAGACAATGAAGAAATAAATTTTAATCAACTTATTTATTCATTTTTGTCTCAAAATTATAGGTTTTTTTTTTTGCAGTGAAATATAATTAATTACTTTAAAAGACAGGCGACTGCCATGCACACATGGTGTCACCAACAATAGGTGGAGGGGATGGGTACATTCTTTCACCCCTCCCGCCGCTTTCCTTTGCCGCCTGCCTGGCCCACCGTGACTTCTGCCCGATCAATAATCTCTCCACGTTTTCTCAGCTGATTGTGTGTGCACTGGACATTCCAAACTTGACTTGCACTCATTCAGTGTCATATTATTTTCATTTTCAGGGAATTTGAAAGTTTTAGGTTGGCTTGCTTTGGTGTAGATTGCAATCAATTATATTCAGTATTTTGAGATGACATATTCTTTATTAAAACAAGTTGAGGTGAAGCGTTTTTATTTTTAATGTATTATTTACAGTAACACTAATACAGTAACACTTTCTTTTAATCCCATTTTTATTATGTTTATTAGCTAAACTTGATTTACAGATAATGTAAAGCTCTCATTATACTTAAAATTAAGTATAATAAGGTCAGAAATTGTATTTTATTGATGTACATGTCAGAACCCTCATCTACTGATATCCTGCATGCATGGAAATTTGTTGAAACTCCCCCGAAAAACAGTAGATAGGGAGTCTACTGTAATTCAATTTTCATATGTATTTCGCATAAGTGTATCTCTACTCACGTGGTACCTATGATGATAAAACTTCTGAATTTTAATCTGTATTTTTTCTCTGGTATGAACTACTGAATGAGTGCTATAGTGATACCAAATTTTTTAATTCAGTGCTAGTGCAGCATTCAGAATTAGTATTTTGGAAATCATGGAAGTAAGATACATGTCAGGTGGGGTGGAGGGAGGAGAGGAAACATTAGATTGGGGGAAGGGAGCCAAAGAGATCTCAGAAACACAGAGAGAGGGATGAAAAATTCCTAAGAGATGCAGGGAGAGAGACATGTCATGGAGGCATGGGAGGGGGGGACCGAGAGACATATCACAGAAGGTGGGAAGAAGGGCAAGGACGATCATAAGAGTTGGGAGAGGAGAGGCAGGATGGTACATCATAGGGAGTTTTGGTAGGGGGCAGCAAGACAAATCATAGGGGGTGGGAGGGAAGGAACATAAACACATCACAGGAGGTGGGAGGTATGAGAGACATGACGTAGATATTGGGGGGGGGGGGGGAATATTTATCAATGGGTGGGATAGGGGGATAAATGTCATATGCATAGGGAATAGAAAGGGGAGGGCAAAATATTTCATAGGGGGTCAGAAGGAGGGGACGATATATGTCACGGTGGTGAGAGGTTGGAGGCAGAGAAATATTACAGGGGAGAGAGAAATGTCATAGGGGTTGAAAGGAAGGACTACAGTCTCCTGTTAAAAACTGTGGAAGGAAGGAAACACAAATGTATCATCTGTGGGGAAAGGAAGCAGAAAGAGAAGGAAGCAAGGAGAGAGAGAGACATAGGGCAAATGTCAAGAAAATCTGCTGTCAACATTGACGCATTCTGGAAAACAAGACAATGGGTTTGGTTTTCCCTAACTTAATTAATTCAGAATGCTGATTCCGCTCCCTGTGTTTAGAAGTTACTGGGTCGCTCCTGAGATGTTGAAAGGACATGTAATAGGTTTGCCAAGCTGGGTCGGGGATCTTCCCACGCTGGAAGATTCGGGATTACACCCTTCCGCCCGACGAGAGACTTTAGTAGTAGGAGAGGAATCAAACCCCAGGGTAAGTTTGATCAAATAAGTCTTCCTTCCAGGGAGTTTGATCCTGCTTACAGTAAAGGTTGCCAAAAAGTGTGACGCCAGATGTCACAGGTTAATAAATTAAGGGGGAAGGTACAACTCCGAACCTAGACTTATTTTGAGGAGTCTGAGTTCTATTTTCTTCTATACGATTTTGGTCTAGTTGGCTTACGAGTTGTGACAAAGTCGGGGGATACGGACACTATCCCACGAGGATTTGCTACCTTAGTAGTTACGCAAATATTGATGACCTTTCTGGCCATGCGAACCTGGCATGTGGCAATGGGGTCTCATACTGGTAGGGCGGAGCTAGAGGGAGTAGTTGGTTCAGGCACAGAAAAAGGTGGAGCTGGGGTGTCGATATAGTCAACCATGTACCAAGGACTATCCAGGCCAAGTAAAGAATTTCCACCTTGTTTTACAGCCTCAAACTCCAAGAGGATCTCGTTAGTTTTATTCCTGGAATAAAAAAAAACACTTCAATGTGATAGTACCAGTGGTTGGGATGTCTCTCTTACTGTACATTTTAAAGCGTCTAGTGCTCTTTGTAATGGCTGTTGGGCTAATCTACGTATTTGGCTAGCTTGTCCTTTAGTTGAAAAAGGCATCTCAATAAGATATAACAGAAAAAGGAGCACACTCCCAGTACACCAGGTAGTATCCAAGCTCTCCTGGATCCAGCCTTAACTGCAGGCTGGGAGTGAGATAATGGATAATTAAATAGCCTGTGGTCCTGGGTTTGAATCCCACTGGAAGCCAAACAACCTGGACTGTTCCTCGGATATTCCAGTCTTATTCAGACTGTGGAATATAACTCAACCGGACCTTTGCAGGCTGGGGATAATCCGAGGACACCCAGTCTGCTCCTACCTGACAGCTGGAATGCTATGAATTTAATCTGTGGCTCGGTATTGAAAGAGCACACTTTCAAAACACAAAACAGTAGCCAGTGTCTCTTGGGTCCAGCTCTTACTGTACACTGGGACTGAGATGGTGGATAACAGGAAACTGTCTGTGGGAGCAAGTCCTGCTGAAGGTCAAAACGATCTGGACTGTACCCCTGATATTCCAGTGTTATTCAGATTGGAATGTAGCTTATCCCAGCCTTTGCAAGCTGGGGATAATCTAAGAACACCCAGTCCGATCGTACCTGCCAGTAAGTGTTTGTCAAATTTAATAGAGCCAATGAAAACATTACCACAGTTTATCACTAAGCATAATTCTAGGTCAATAAAGTTAGTCAACAAGTATTAATTCAAACACACGTATTTGTCTTTATATGTATTTTGGAAAACAGGCAGATGCGTAGCTCAATTTACATTAAAGCAGGAAGGAGAAGGCGACCTGCATAAATATAAAATGAGAAATTTAAATTTTACTGAGAATTTAGAATTACCTGATTCTGACTTGGTAATGGGGGGGGGGGGGGGTAGTAAAGAAGGGACGTCGTCGCAACCTGCTACCGCGGAGGTGACAAGAAAAGACTTTCGGGTAGGGAACAGGTGGGGATGTCTGGATGCTGTGGCAACATCTTCCAAGTGCTGCTGACGGGGTCGGAGCAGCCATCTTCGGAGACAAGTCACACATCACGAGTGGTCTAGAAGTTGAGCTCCTTCACATTGTCTCCAGTCATTGCACACTAGGAGAGGCAGGAGCGAACAGCTTACTCGTGCTGCGGTCACTTAGGTGACCGCAGCACGAGTTGCCTAGTGGTCAGTACCCTGCTACAAATGAGGTTGAGTCTTTGCAGATTTGTGAGGTAAGGGTAACAACCACATCCCCGGGTGGTGCTCAGCCTTATTCAAGCTGGAGAGCAGGCAACTGTCCTGAGCTAGGATTTGGCACCTCCTGATATGCTAAAAATTATGGCTTGTTGGCTGTCAGAGGGGTGCGAGGGTGACTAGCCTCACTTCACGGGAGTAGCTTATGTTGACTTGGTGGCGAAGTCACCTTTTCCTTATCTCGCCCGTTAGAGGAGGCTGCTGACGTATCTATCACATCTCCACGAGGCGCTGGCGGCCATAGCGATGTTGTAGACTGTGTATTGCCCTCCTGTAGCAACCCTTGGAACTAGCTTCTATGTTAGTGGTGTGTCTATGACTCACCGAACAGTATAATCTCTTGGATGGGAAATAGACGACCGCATGGCGGCTTTGGGTGGACAGTACAATTTATAATTTTCACCACATGTCTGTAATCTCTCACTAGGCTGGGAGAGATCCTGTAGGCACGTGATTAATTGAACTGCTGTGGTGTGACTTGCCCATATGAGTGTAGTGACTCGATGATGGGACAAAGTCGTGCAGTAGTGTACGCATGTCTAATGCAGAGGAATGTGCCATGCATCAACCTGATGAAGGAAGTAGGTAACCAAATATATGTACCATGGAGCAAAAAATATGGGTTAAGTTGTCTTGACAAAAATCTTAACTCTCTACTGTAAATGTCAAGGCAATCATAAACTTACATTTCCATGCTACATCAGAGTATTTTAAGGAATAAACTGCATCACAAACATATTTTGCAAGATTGTAACTGAAATTACTGACAGTTTTAAATAATATGTGCAAGATATCTAGATTCACTGAGAACGAGCAATAGTTGGTTTCTGATTAAAAAACCTACAATAATTCAATTACATTGCTTGTAAAAATATTCCTAGCAAAGCCTCAAGCTTTCAGTAACAAAATCACTATAAAAACTATATTCCTTACATGCTTCTACTGTATTTGTAAAATAATCAATGAAAATACCTGTATTAAAAACTTTTTGCTTCTGAACTTTCAGCAGTGCTCTGAAAGTTGTATTTACTTTTGCACCGTACACATTCTTTAAAGCAGCTTCACTTGCAGGCACCATACCAGCCATCTGTTTCCTTTCATTTTCAATAGCCATAGCTGCCACAAAATCCTGACTAGCAGAATCCATGCTATTCCAGAACGACAGCACACCCTGCAGTGACTTGATGTCTAGGGGATACTGAACGTACAGTAGAAGATCACGTAGCGACATGTTCATAGGAAGGACTCTGTTTTCAGCGCTGCCAGCTTCCACATTCACCTCCTTCAGCAAACTGATTGCCTTGCAAGTGAAGTTATAAAAACCAAACAAACTCTTTTTCTTTCTGCTGGAAACAGGCTGTTCAATTGTGCTAAGGTTCTGAAGCTGAGGGCAACGTCTGCAAGCAACATCCAACAAACTGACAGACTGATGATAACTACTGCCAAGTGTCAATGCTAGATCTACTGCGACAATCACTTGTGTGTTGGTAACATCTTCAAGGACAATGCCACCATCTGAAACACAAATAATGCTAGTTGAATGCAAGCCAAGAAATTTTATTAAAACTTGTTAAGATAACATAAAACTATCATACACGGAATGCAAAAAAAAAAAAAAAAAGCACAAGTAACACAAAAAAAATGGTGCATAAATAGAATGTATTTTGGCGTGTATAGGCCGCACATTTTCACAAAAAAATTACTGCAAAAAGTGGGGTGCCGCTTATATACGAGATATTGGCCAAAAAAATTTTTACTCCCAAAACATGTTGTCAACATAGAGCACATTTTAATGTTTTAACTTAGTTTTGAAGAAAGGAAGGGAAGAAGAAGAGATAAAAGAAGGAAGGGAGAGAAAAAAACTTTCCACTCATGCAATTATTTGTTCACACGCGTTAATAAACAAAATATGTAACCTTCAACCCGCACGTGTAAAATGTAAACGTGTTGGAGCTCGGCCATAGATGCCATAAGTGAGAAAACAATTTCTCTGCTGTACAAGAGAAAGATATCTTACATAGTTTGCATGCCCGCCGCCATGCTACAAGTACACATTGATAAGATGCCATTTTGTGTAACATGCTGCAGTGGTTTTGCTTTCTCAAGTCACATTACCATTTGTGGAATAGAAATCACACAATGTATATTTGTAAACATTGCAACTTAATAAAAATTTTCTATCACAAATTTTTGTAGGGAAGAAATTACGTCAGAATTTACTATGTTTGTAATGATGCCGGCTAATAGTCAGCAGCGCTAGCGCCCATGATAGCACTCACCACACACATATAACATGTACATGCACATGTGCAAAGAGGCCAATATTTTTTAACTTTCACATAAATATTATTTTGCAGTGTAAAATGTGTAATTTTTTTTTTCAGGTTTGAAATGTTTTAAAATGTTTTAAAGTGTTTGTTGTTATTTTGAAAAGGTTTTGTTATGAAATTCAAAGTGCCCACGGCACCGAGATTAAGAACACTAATATTCTGGCATGAACGCCATCATAAAGAGATACTAAATTCATATAAAGAATTGACAGGAAAATTATAAGAATGTAAAACAATATTTAAATTATTTGTGCCATTTTTATTTTCAAAGTATAAATATTTTACTCAGCGTACGTAGCACTTCCGCTTATGCGCACCCCGTAGGCAGCCATGGTAGGTCGGTGCAACGCTTACCTCTGGACAGTCTATCGAGGAGAGCTGGCGAGGTAAGACACTGTCACGTACGCACTACAACCTTTTGTTCACTGATATAGATTTCAATAGCACTTTTAGTATACCGGCTAACCTTTGCTTGCGGACGTTTTGCCAGACATTTCCCCAGCATTATGCTTCCGCTTAACTAATTTATTTCGCCCTTGTGGTATTTTTCAAACTTAATCGAGGAGAGAGGAGAAAGATGTCGGAGAGGACATACGACCCGCGCAACTTGAATCAGGTTCCATCCACTTCTGCTAAAGGTGTTTCATTGTAATTTCTGTATTATTGCTGCGTGCTATTTAAGGACTTTATTTTCATATGTGTATTTGAGGGGATTTTTCATGTTTGAATATTTTACGGCAACATCACGTATAACCAGACGGCTAACCAATGCCAAGTCTATGTCTATGCCATCATTGTGTTTTAAGCGCTTATTTATGTAATATCATGTGTACAATAGTTTTATTCAGGGTTCTATGTTAAATATTGTCAGGGTTCCATGAAATTTTCACATAAATGGATGCTTCTGTGTATGACCACGCTGTCACTTTACTGTTTGCTTTTTCCGCCATCAGGCATATTACAAGCCTGTAACCACCGTAATCGCAAAGATAATAATTTTCTCTATCAGAATAATATTTTGTTGGAATTTAATTTACCGTTTTCACAAAGAAATATTGCAATTCCACCTGCCCCACATGGTCCGCTATGACCTTCATACAGCGACATCCGCGCCATATATACTTGTTTTCACACACATGTGTGTGTGTTTATTGTGACTACTCATCTCGTGCCCCATCATCTGTTAAGGGTATTTATGTAATTTATGTAGTTTTGTAATTTGTGTATGGTGATATTACTTCCGTCCTAGCTGGCTCTGTGTACCCACGTGCTGGCGGGCGAGCCCAGACAAGTTTGCGTTAGTGATGCCAAGTAATCACATGTGTTAATATGTTTCAGCAAGGGTTTAATTTGTAATTCACCATGTCCGGTCTTCAGGGAAAACCATCAGTTCCCCTTGCGGCTGTCGGCCCTCTTCCCTTGTGAAGACTGTGTTTTCATACACCACGGTGAGATCAGCCATCTAGGTGTGCACTAGATTAATTGCGGACTGGGGAGCACCCAAGCGGAATTGGTTACTCATGACCGAGAGTATCATAATTTCATTAGCACATTGAACTGTACGAGCAATAATAATAAACGCAAGTCTACAGTGAACCTACCTCTTTTATTCAGTAGTGAGAGTGTCCAAAGCCACATGTATTTTATTAAATGCTTATTTTCAAAGAGATGTTTAGTACAAGTTTAGTATTGCCTAGGTGTTTGTAAGTACGCACGGGTGAGACGGACACACAGAACCCACAGCATCCCTGAGAACCCTGAGTCTCAATAGTGTGATGATTGGGAAGCACTGCTGGCACCCATATTAACAGTACATATTTGTGTCATTGTTCGTCTTGTGTCTCACCTGACGGCGTCAGTATGAAATAGTGACTTAACAATATGTATAGGAATATAAAAATTCAGTGCGGCCTATATCTGAAATATTAATTATCCCTAATTTTTCATTAAAAAGTTCTAGTGCAGCCTATACATGGACGCGGCCTATACACACGAAAATACAGTTGCCAAACCTTAGTAAAAATTATTTCCAAATACTTGATACAACATGCATTAAGAAATTGCTCACAATATGCTCACACTTGAGCAGCAGTCCAGCTGTCATACCAGTGGTTATGACATGATACTCTGATACAATGCAAGAGAGACTGTATACTGAGATTTGGATACTAAACTTATGCAATACATTTTCTTTTGTCTCCTTTTTTAATAGTAAAATGTTATCAGTTAATAAACTGTAAAATAATATTTCCTTTTCTGCAACATTGCATCACTCAAAGAGGAAAGAATACAAATTTAAAAATGTTATATACAGATTGGACTCCTTGTTTCGGATCTCTCACCAGGGCTCTCAAGTGAAGCTGAAGGTAGCCCACATTGGCCAACTGGTGATCTACCAAAGCCCCAAATTACAGGGTTTATTCAGGGCAGGCAAAATTAAGGCAGGAACAAAGACTGCTGCGGTGCTGCCAACGTAAGTAATGAATGCTGACTACTCTCTGACACAGTTAACTATCATATTCTGGGGTCACACTATTTTTCCTTGGTTTTCCAAGCAGCAAGTCACTAGGAGCTCTCTCCCAAACAGTGTAAACTTAAGTTAGTTTCAGTAGGATAAATATGCTGTTTGTTCACAAACCCCCAGATTTAATTTTCAAGACATAACATCTGTTAAGTCGTGGCTGAAAAATGCAATGATGTATTTTGCCAAAAGCCTACACTATATTCCAGATGCAATGGATGTATTTTGTCCAATGTCTACAATATATTCCAGATGCAACACATTAATAGCATTATACGAGTATCCTAAACATCCACAGTTTTTGCACATTTGAAAAATTTCTGCATAATATACATGTGCAACAATCAAAATGTACTTATTAGCAGCGGTACATGAATTTCACAAATTCATTCAGCGACAGGTTAGACTAGAAGAACATATCTGTGTGTGTTCCTTTCATGATTGGAGTACAGTTGTTTGGACATACCCTGGTCAACTCTTCCAATAGTAATGAACAGGAAGAAATGTCGTGACAGTGTCACTTGCAACCAAGTAAAATAAAACAAGAGGTCTCTCACCATGGTAACAGCTAACGAATAAACTGCTGTGTTCCGAATATGTAAATAAATGGGAAGTCTAGGCTGCCGTTAAATGAATTCATGAAATTCAAATACCTTAAATTATTTGGTAAACAGTATGTGTACACTTATTTGTAGAAAACTAGGAAAATATAGATACCAGTAATGAACAAATACGAATGATTATACCTATCTGTTCAACCCTAGCATAAACTGAATTACACAAGTATAAAAATTATAGAAAGCTGCATTATATGGCCTACCTGCGTCGAGTATGTTTTTTCCATGCACGACTGGCAAAGGAACAATGGAAAGAAAGTTCTCTAATAAACTTGCTAATGATGATGCCTGTACCACTCCAGATGCAACATTTTCAATGCTCTGAAACATGTGCACTAAAGTATAAAAAAAGTATTTTTTTAAATATATATATATAAGTATAAAGTAAGCACAAATGAAAAAATTCCAAACATATTCTGAGAACACGAGATAAATTAAATCCAGTGATTATCATGGGCAGGGGTGAAATCATTTTAAAATTACTGTATATCTGTTACCACAATATACCAAAAGTGATAGTTTTTAGTAATGATGCCTCTCTGATGCATCGTAACAACTTCTTTAGTATACTGTGTGAGCAAAGTAGTGAAGAAGAATAATATGACCTTAACTAAAAATGCTTTTCTGTCTAATAAAAAAATGGTTCAAGTACTTGACAAATTTTCAATTTTCTGCATTTGCGTATACACGCACACACAAAACCGTGAAAATCCATGTGTGTTTGGTTAGATTTGTTAAAGTTTTATAATCAATTGTGGACAAAGATATATTTTTGACTTTAATATGGTCATAATTAATCATGAGATTAAAAATACTACAGTATGTATTAATTAAGGATGTTGACCAAAAATGTGTTATTTTATATTTGGAACCATATATTAAATATTCAACTCGTACTAATTATATGTGACTATCTTATCCCCTCAGATAAAATATTTTTTGCCTGCATGGTTTCTGCAAACTTACACGTCAAAGTTAAAATTTTACTGTTATTGTAATTTTCAAATCAAATAAAGCAAACTATTTGATAATTTCAAAGGTGCATCCGAAAGATCTTGTCCTACTTCATTTTAAAACATGGTTAGCTAAGGTTATTTTCTAAAAATTTAGGGGCAGTCAAAAATCTAAAATATGCCAGAATTTACTTATTTTCAGCAATTTTTTAAAAATCACAAATAATTTCCTTTTACAAATTTTATAGACAGCTTGAAGTAACTCTTGGCATCTTCTTTCAGTACGAACTATCTTATTTCTGTATGTAAGATGGTTTTCATGATTTGTACCCTTTTAAAAAAAATAGTCAAATTATTTATTTTAACCTGTCATTTTGCAAAAACCATGCAATATAAAAAATATTTTATCTGAGGAAAAGGGAGTCACAGATAATATCTACAAGTTGAACTGTGTGTGGTTACAAATACACTATCGAACAAAAAGTAATTGGGCATCTGTCCACAATGTTTACTTGGTGGTTGTCACCCCGTTAGAATCTCGTAGGGCCACCTCTTACGGCTATAACAGCTGCCACCCTGTCTGGTATGCTCTCTACGAGTGTTTGCAGGACATCCATGGGGATTCGTCGCCATTCCTCTTGCAACCATTCCATGAGTTGAGCAATGGATTTTTGCCGCACCTGACGAGCCCTCACCTGGCGATCCAATTCATGTCAAAGATGTTCTATAGGGTTGAGGTCAGGGTTCTGGGAAGGCCAGTCTAATCAGTGAACATTGTTGTCGGCATACCACTGCATAGTAACCCTTGAAACATGGCACCTAGCATTGTCATCCTGGAAGTAACACTGGTCCATTCCATAAAAACGCCACAATGTTGGGAGCATTTCATTATCCAGAATGTTACAATAGGCCTCTGTGTTCATGCTACCACGGACAAACACCAGCGGTCCTACGCCAAAGGCCGTGAAACAGACCCACATCATAACTCCACCACCACCGGATTTCCTAGTTGGCACTATACACTCAGGCAGAAGCTGTTCCCCGTGTAGACGCCACACCCATACCGTCCATCGGACCGGAATAATGTAAACCTCAACTCATCACTCCACAGAAGTGATTTCCACTGCTCCAGTGTCCAGTTGCGACGGTCCAAACATCACCTGAGTCATCGAGCTTTATTGCTTGTCATGATATAGGGCTTATGTGCAGCTGCTCTTCTGAAATATCCAAGTTGGTGGGCCTCTGTACGCAATATTCCAATGGAAACCGATGCTCATGTTGCTGCATGAAACTCCTGTTGGATGGTAGCCATGGGTTGCGCCCTATTTTTGACAATTTCACGTATTAGGGTTCTGCAATTTCTGTCAGTCAAGATTGGAGGTCGCCCAGAACATGCAGCAGTGGCAAAATGACCATCGACCTTCCACTTACGCAGGACAAATGCAACCGTTGATTTGGGCCTGATTACCTTCCGTGCAATCGCCCGGCTAGATAGCCCACTGAGATGGCAGCCCACAATCATGCCCTTATCTAAGTCCGATAGCTCTGTACCTCGTGCCATCTCCTTGTCAACTGGTTCTACACCGGCCTGCAACGTATGGCGGCCACACAAGTCAACTGACGTACTGAATTACCTATCTTCACGGGTACCCAATTACTTTGGTCTACAGTGTATAAAATATTTTTTCCGTGGCCAATGCCCTTAAAGCTGCATTTTGGGACACATTCACTACCTCCTGGATAAACCATTTCATACCCATGCGTGTAAAATACAGACTGCAGACCAAGTGTGATGATATTTAGTTCTTTTACTTTCCCAAAATAAAATATTTCCTATATCCAGTGATTGCTTGTATCTCGTAGTATTGGCTGGCAAGTGCATCATTTGAACATGAATATCCTAATAGTGCCAGGCCTCGTGAGGAACATTGGTCAGGCGACAGCATATTGAGAAATTATTTTCTTGTCAAGTTAGATCAGCCACTCTCAAAACATCTTCCTGGTAAACCACACATTTTGAGATAATTTGGAATCTCCTGGGAAATGCTTAATTCCTTGGATGCATCAGGAATTTTCAAACTTCCCACTGACTAACGGGCAGAGCTGTCTTTGCAGTTTTCACAGTGTTGACTTTTTCCAACTTTTGTTGCTAATATTTTTCTCAGCTGCACATTATAATACACTAATAAATTTTGTGAACCTCTCTTATCTAACAGCCTTCTGACATTTATCAGTATCCTTTGTAAATATTAGAGTTGTTCCGATACTTTACCTTTTTTTTTAATGTATTTGTATCAGGCCTATACAGTATTGGTTGTATACAATGAAATCAGGTTGTTACTTTCTTTAGACACAAAAATTGAAGTATTTTGGTGTGTATATTCTGCACATTAACAAAAGAAAAATAAGAAAGAACAAATAAATTGCATCAACCAACAATTTTTTGTGGTCCCGGCGAAGTTCCCATTTAAATTACGTTAACATAAACTTTTATCGTTTATCGCATGTTGCGCTGACCAATGTATATTTCGAGTCCCGTCACCTAAGTTTTACTGCAACTATCATTTTTAAGCTGATTGTTTATGCAAACGTGTTTCAAACAATTCTGATATTAATACATTTCAGATTTAAAAAGTTCATTGGACAGTTTCATGTCAAAGTGAGAGTTTTGTTAAGGGAGGAGGGAGAGGTATGTAATGTCTCCTGTGACTACCACCCCCCCCCCCCCCCATTCCCCAGGTTCACACCTGATGTTGGGGAGTACAGAACGGATCCTTATGTTGTGCCCTTAGGGTTTCAATCATTTATCAAACTTAATTAAAACACAATTATCTGTGTGGCATATTTGTATACAACTTCATAAAGTTTATATAGCCAAAACATACAAAAAACATAACTCTATATAGTCAAAGGATAATAAATCGCCAGAAACCAAAAATCCATATTAGCATGGTCTTATGCACACAGTATAACTGAATAGTTACTTCAATTATTCTTTGATGTTAATGATTTTCAAATGTGCATCTTACCTTCTTATAAGTTAGTGTAGGCTTAGAAGCAAACTCAGAACTGCCAGAGGTGCTTTGATCCTTGTGAGAGCAGCAAGCCTCAAGTCGAGTCCTCAAGTTCTGGTATGCCTCAGTAAACTTTACTTCAGCAACAAAATAATTACCTTCCACATCAAACTTCTGGAACCATAGAAAAGTTTCATGTGATTAAAAACCCACAAAATCTGCAAAATATTTCATGCTAAATTAATTTATATATGATTCATTTTCAAGTAGTTATTTCATTTTGCAAGAACTGTAGTTATGTATTTGAGTGTGATTTTTATTTAGTTACTGACTCAACAAATGGAAATACAGAGCAAGTTACCAGGATACATAATCGAACATAAACTTTGAAAAACCACAATAAAAAGATAATGAAGGTAACACTCCTAGAAATTAAAAAGTTTAATGAAATTTGTTGCATGGTCACACATGAGATTGAAGGTCTGCGCTTGAACCTTGAGTGTATGCCACTTATGCCTGATACATCCGACAAAATGAAAGGACTGTGGTTGCAGAGTGTCTGGTACAGCTGGTTGCTGTAGCTCGAGGTTGAAGATCACCGGATATTCTGTGCAGGTTGTGTTCTCATAGGGCTCTGGCTTCAAGCTGTGGTATTCTGAGGATAAAGGTGTTGACAACTGTGATGAAATGGGGAGTGTATCTAGCCCCACAAGCTGCTGTAGCAACAGCTGCTTACTGAGCTCGTGAATAGGGAAGAATGGCACCAAGGACTTACCCAATATTTTATTTTAAATTTTTTTTAGGAGGGGGGGGGAATATTTTGTGCGCTGCCTTAAAAAAAGTTTATGGTGGCTCTCTATGGTTATTCAGCCCTCTCTCTTTTAACAGTGGCAGCCTAAAAAGGTGCTATTTTATGTATAGTCAAGTAGAAACCACAAACCGGTGTTGTCAAGCACAGTACACAAAGTGTGACCACAAAGCACATGTATTCCACAATGACGAGGTAAGGATTGACGCGTGACAGGCTGGATGTAGTAAATAGAAAGTTACTCCTAGTGATTTTGGCAAAGCTATAGCCAGTCTCTCTCCTTAAGGGGTTTAATTCTGCCGGGGTACGAGAGCTTTGCCCGAATACAGGATTGGACATGTGGCTAGGCAGCAGGGCACAAAATCAGGCTCTACTAGCACAATACGGCGCTTGGCAGGTACCGTGGAGGTAAGGTCTACTGGACAACGTTTCAATATGGACTGTTTTCTTAGGAGCAGGTGGGGCAGGTGATGCTGGTATCGTAGGAATTTCCTGTGGGTGATACACTGATGTAGGAAGTAGAATGACTGGAGTCAGACAGGCGATGACTGAAGTAGGACGTAACTCAGGTCGTCTCAAGTACTCAACAATACAATCGGGGTAGGCTGCAGGTCCAGAGTATGTAGGTGGTGTAAACAGATGGCTTGGCTCTTGCAAATGTCGGAGAGCTTGTGCCTGTTCCTTAGGTAATAGACTAGCTAACTGTTTTACAAGTGAGGGCTGATACTCGTGTGCTACAACTGATACAACTGATGCAGCGAGTGTTGCTCTGATCTTTTCCTTCAGACCCTTCCTTTTGTCAAAAGGCATCAGGATATGGAAATTATCCCAACAAACTGCAGCATACTTATAGGTATTAGTCTGTATTGAATGTACGTCTGTCACCGCTAAGGTGCTTGGCCTGGTAACCGTCTCTCTGTTTAGGAACTACAAGTCCTCAGCAGAGTCCGCTCCAAGAAAAAGTAATTGCTGAAAAGTGCTGCAGCTTCTCAGATAGTGTACCTGTGCAAGGCTCCCCCGTTCTCACAATCCCAGGGATTGGTGGAAAGGCTGGCCAGTACTAGTGAGTGATCTGTGTACAACAGCATGTGATTCGGTTGAGCACACCCCTGTGGAATAACTGCAAAGATGTTGCAAGGGTAACTACACAATTCTCAAGTTAAAGTTCCACTCACGTTTTACTTTCAAAGAGAATGAAAACTTGGTGAGAGCACTCTATCTACGGGTCAGCGACGCGGGCTTCAGACATCAAAAACTATGGTTATGTTGGAGTGTAGAGGCAACCGACTTGACAAGGGAAAGCATTGAGAATTACTGTAACAGAAACCCTAGCATTGACGTGTAGGTGTTTGAGGAAACAACGTAACTGAAAAGCTGGCACTCGCTTGAGAAACTAAGCATGAAGTGGCAGAATGGTAGTCTTCACAGAGACTAGGACAGGATCCACTGCAATCACGAGTGATTACAGGGGGGTTGTGGGGTTGCAGAGTACGTAGCACAATAGCTCCTAACTGACGTAATCGTAACCTACCACAAGATTTGCTGATATATACCGTTGACAGGGGAAATTTTCCAAGCAGTGCATGCTGGAACAACGGCAACAATACAATACCTGACATGGTGACTAGCATGAGCCTGAGCAACACGTGCTAGGCACTCTGGTGGTGAAGCTAAGCTTAGAACAGGCCATAAGATCCTGAGCAGCAGCCACCAGGATTGAAGGCTGTCAATTTGATTGGATTCGAGCAACGTGTGCTGCAAACAAAAACTGCTGTCGTGCCTTGCCTCTGACGTCACCGGCCGACAGGAAGGGGATGCAACACAAAAAACAAGTGATATTAACTAGTAGTGTGATCTAGCGGGTAACTGATGAGCTCACTTGTCCTAGCATGATTACAGTAGACAGTGAATAATAAAAGCTACAAGGCAGACAGTACAATCTCACTATTTAAAGTAATAATTTTAAACTTCACACTCCGTGCAAGAGACCTGAAGGATGGAGCTGAAGTCGTTAAAAACTATAACTCTAAAAGCATCATGTGTCAGGGTTAATTCCTCGAAATTTGGAAGGGGAGAGGTATATCCTGATATCCCCTCCTGACTATGCCCCTGTATGGCACCTGCCGTGAAGCCATGAAGGTCACTACTGCAGATGATAGATAGGGACACCCGATTTTCACGAAAATATTTCACTACCAGTTGTATTTCATAAAACTTTAGCTCAGATCCACTTTCGTGATTGGGTGGTTTGCATGTTGAACATCTTAAATATCTCGTATCTACACACAAATCACAGACGTACAGTATTGATGTTACCTAATTCTGATTGGCGAGTCAAGCAGGAAACTATCTGCCCACAAAGACATGCAACCAATAAGCAAGAGAACACCGCTGGTATGCCTGTAGGATGTTGAAATCTATCATATGTTGAAATCTTTTCGCAAAATTTGGGTGTCACTTGTGATAGAACAGGGGTGCGGAGACAACCAAGTGCAATTATTATGCTCGGTAATAGGATTCCTCTGAGGCATCTGATGGCAGCATTCATGTGGGTGGCAGCAGTACCACTGAAGCAGCTGGTAAAATCATACCTGATGGCATTGAAAATACTAGAACTACCGTGTTTGCAGTAATGGCAGTGTCTCTGTGGGCACTGTACAGTTCAAGGATGTGCAGCTCACGTCAGTCCCCTGGATGCCAGTTCATATTTCACTTTCGCCTTCTCCCGAATGACACAGGGCATAGTGGGGCAAATACGCACTCTGGTGAGAGAAGCTGACACAACATTTAATTACCTATGAACATGAGATTGGTTGTTTGGCGGGTGGTGACACTGGCACTGACCCAATCACAGGTACAGTAATATGAGTTACACACATGTCTACCATATTGAAAGTTAATGACAAATCGGAAGCTGGCATGCTGAGGCAAGAAATAATTGATTGTGTCCTAGGCAGTGATATGTGTGCTGGGCAATATCCCAGCTTGAACAAGTTAATTAAAATGTATTAATACAAAGATAATTTTTTCAAATTATTACGTTATTCTAACATAATGCTTCAAGTTTATGTGAATTGTAACTTCTTGAGCCTGTCGCTTAAAACAGTCAAACTATGATTTAACTGTTTTGTATTCGTACAGTTACACTGTAATATCCCATGTACAAAGCAATTTTTTTTTAAAGTTACCAATAGAACTAATTAGTTTACTTTCTTCTATGTGAGTAAAATTGATGAAGTATGACCTAATCTAAGACTGAGATAAAACCAAAAAAGTGTGTGTTAAAAAAAATTAAACATATATATTTCTCCAATTTTGAAAATAAGTGTCTGACCACTTAACTCTTTATCTGTTTAGATAGCATGCCATAGTTATACTTGTATGCCAAATTCAGAGGGAATTAGTATACTGTTAGTAATCAAAATTGTTAATATGGCTGCCAATTTGAAAAAAGTATCATCCTTACTTAAAACATATCAGTTTACATGGTGTACCATATATTTCTTGTTTGCCAAATTTGGTAGGAATCGGCTGACTGTTTCCTGAGATAGCCTAGAGAAACTTTTTTTTATGTGATGCTATCTTACAAAATGGTGGACAAAAGATGCTATACATTCACACATTTGATGCTTCTAGATGATACTTTCAACATACCAAGTTTGGTTGAAATTCGTCATAGTGTATGGTGTACATACCAAATAATTTTAAAATATTTAGCCTACATGACCATGTTGAAAAGAAGTGTCTTAGCCATTTACATAGCATGTTACCATGGCCTACCATAGTATTACATACCTGCCAAATTGGCAGGAAATCTACTGAGTAGTTTGTAAGATGTGTTGAGTTAAGAAATTTGGGCAGTTCTTAACAATGAGGTCTTGCGAGTCAATGAAGGTGAAATGAGGTGAGAAAGAAGCAGTGCCAGAATGTAAGGGCAGGAGAAAAACCCCCAACAAGCGGCATTGTCCAGTAATATTCACAAGAAACCGGAATCCCCAGCCCAAACAACAGCAGTGCCACAAGATAAAGCCAATTTTTTCCTTCCATAGAAAAAAATATGAGGTTTACTGCAACAAAACATTGAAACATCTGCAGCATCACATTCTTAATCATATTCACAAGAACATGTGTTTAGAATTCATGTACGCATTCCTGCGAAGACCAATATCACCTGAAACATCATGTGAGACTAATGTGCGGCTTTGTTGTTCCCATGTTGTTCTCTCACTACATCATTACAACATACCTAGATAGTCAGCATTTTGAGAGTAAATGTAAACATGCATTTGTCCATACAAACTCCATATATGACACACGTTACCTACCTGAATAACATCCCTGGCTTTAACATGGTCTCCCTGTGTTAAACAGCGAATTGCAAGACTTGACTGTGAAGACAGCATGAGCCTCACAATATTAGTGTGAGATTGTGGGAGCATAACATGCTGATAGTTCCTTTTTGACCATTTCATCTTACGATGACTGTTAGAACTGGAGCCACCTGCAACCAAACCAAATAAAAGTGTGACGCGTGCTGCTTATTCCAACTATGTATAACGATTACAACTCATCTCACTGCAAACTAGTATACTACTTCTACACACGTGACATTCAAATCCATCGCCAACCCGTACACGGAAGTCGCAACTTGCCACAATCCTGGAGGGCAGCCGGACACATGGATACGAGGGGTTGTGCAAGACAGCAACGGATAACCACCCCCCCCCCCAATCCCCGTGCTGAGAGCCTACAAGCCATCAGCCACCTTGGAGCATGCCCGAGCACCACCGAGAATACGCGAAGGCCGAAGAGATGACCAGATGGTGCTACCCCCACTTCGGCCTCGCAGCAGAGGGACGTCACACGCATCTCCCCTTCGGCCGCAGCGACACGCGCTACCCTGACTATATAAGTCCATGCACGGCGGACCTCACCAGTTGCTCTTCTTCAGTCTTTGAGCTCGCTCCGCTACTTCTAGTGCTGGGGCCCTCCGACCACTATTTGATCTTCAGCAGCCCTCCCAGACGCTGCCACTGAATGCTCAACACTCTTCAGCAGCCACCAAACGCTGCCTACATTGACGTCGCCATTAGAGCTCTGCAGCAGCTGCGACCAGACGCTCCAGCGACGCCAATCACCAACCAATAGCTACCAGAAGCTTTCTGTAGCTACCAGACATACCACACTTATCTTCTTTGTCTTCTACAGACACCCTGATTAGAGTTTGATTTGTAGTAAGCAATTTTTTACAGTTTAATTTCACTTCCCCCATTAGCCTAGGACCAGGTCACCTACACCTGGCTACCGTAGGTTTACTTCTAGCTACCGGTCTTATTGGTAGGAGAGCACGCATCACCGTGTTTACTAAGCTCTTAATAAACACTGCTTTGTTTCTTTTAACTTTGAGTCTCATTCATACAGTTTTTTAAACCAACTGCTAGGAGAACCTCGAGTTGAGTACCGCCGACCGGGAACGGGAAATTATTACTACAAACTAGGTACAACTGGAGACTCCCTCTCAGGCGGCTCCAGTTACAATACACACATATTAGACAGCCACCTATTTTATTCCTACCAAGTATACAGGTACTAAAGGATTAGAATAGAGAAGCCCCAACCACTAGCAACACTTTCCAACCCGGGAGAGACAATATGCTTGAGTTATATCCCTACCAGAGCACCTGGGTGCTGGCGGGGGTATCTACTTAGGTGCTACGGCCTGGCCTTGTTGGGATCGCACATATAGTAATAGCGTTGGTAGCCCACACAGCTTCAACGCTCCTGGTTCGCCTGCTAAGGTGGGGGGCCTTCTGAAGCACCAGGCTCGTGCCACCAAACCACTACTGGGCAACACTATTCTAGGGCTACTTGTGTCCGTAGTGCTCGATTCATAGTTCTCAGCAGCTAACCCGCTCTATGCCATGTAAGGTGAGACACGATGCAAGGAGGGAGGAGCAAAGAGTTGTGTGCCTTGCTGCCAAGCAGTCGGCTGGTTCTATCCCCCTTACAACTAATCAACGAGCCAAACGAGATTGTGCTGCTTTGCTCAGATCATTTTAGAACCACCTATGTCTACAACAGGGGATTCAGCCACTTTCTCCTCATCACCTCTTCGCACGCATCCTGCCTGCCACCCAGTTGTGTGTGGGTTAATTAAACGAACTGAGGAACGCCTTGCCATCTCAAACACCAACTTCTGGAGCTCAGCAGCTACCAGGTGGAACAGTAGTTTTTGCATTGCTAAACCTCGGGCCCTCGCTGCAGCCGGGGCAGAGAACAATCTGCTCAACCAACTATACCCCACTAGTCTTAGCACTCACAACATTAGTAAGCCTGCTACTGCTAGCACCTCCTGCCAGTCGTCCAATGCAACTAGTCACGCCACCAGCCATAGGGCAGACCAATCCAAGGGACTTGTCAATCGCAACATCGAGAACTTTGTTCCTTCACATAAGGCCAAGTGCCTAGCGACCATATCCAACCATAAATGCCAGTAAGCACAACCGGCCGAAGTGCAACCAAAGCCACACGACCATGATTCAGCCTTAGCTAACCGGACATGCATCAGTGTTGTGTGCAGCTTTAACCAAAAACAGTGAAAAACACACACGTATCTTTACACTGCCAGTGTTGCCAGTTACTATGTTTTTCCTGTAAGGTTTACATTTTTTCTTTGCTTTTTACAACTTATGGTTTTTCCCACAAACCAATTTCTTACATTTCTCCTCCCTTCAACAAAATTATGCAAACTTCAAGTTTAACAAAAATATGAAGTCAAATTTAAACAGAATGCAAAATTTTACCCTGAACACACAAAAATTTGTTAAACTACCCACAATATTAGCAACTTGTATTAAATAATTATGAACTGTGTATGGTTAAAAGTTATCTACATTTTGAACTCCTTTGTCTTCCCCGCATGCTGAACAAATGAAAAATAAAAATAAATCTTTTCAACCATTTCTCCATCCCCTCTATTGAATCCACTTGCATCAGCATGTCGCTGTGCTAATGATAATAGAATTTGTGCCCACAGCTGCCACTAGTGTGCATGTGCTGTCCAATTCAGATGACCACGTCCAGAAACAAGAAGAAGGGATAAAGAATATGTGAAAGGAAAAGATTTCTTTTTGCTAAGGTTATTTTCTGAAAGCATGACAACTCCAGGAAAAATGCAGACAGGTATAGATGCATTAAGTGACTGCAAAGGATTGTCACATACACATGTAATGCAAACACACATACACATACTCCCCCCTCCCCCTTTTGACGCTGTCAACAGTTCTATGCTTTTAATGGTAAACCCATAAAATATGATAATCACTGCATTCCAAAGTTCTAACTGCGCCATATTAATGAGAGTGCCTAATTCCAAGTACTAAGTTAAAACTATTCAGAAACCAATCATCACAACACACATTGTAAACCTTGCAAACTATTTCAACACAGAATCAAAAGAACTAACCCATCAGAAAGGTATTTCAAATCAGCAGGCACCAATACCAAACAAAGATCTTTACTAACATCATAAAAGGTAGCATGTAGTGTGAAGGAACCTGAACTTCAACAAACATACTGGACCTACCTGTGGTGAGAGAATAACCACCTGAGCTGTTGGATTTTCAAGGTCATGGGTGGCTCCACGTTTTGAATTGCGACTGCTACGTGTCCGCCTGGTACTACTTGCCTCTCCATCACTTTCACTTGCGCTCTCCTCATTTTGATAAATCCACACATTCTGTTTCGCAAGGGTCATGTTCCAGTCACAGTATTTACCAACACTGTTGGTGAACTGTGTGTCAGTCAACAGCTCCAAAGCCACGCAGCTTCACTTACATACTGTGATAACCTACAACACAGATCCTTCAAATTTCACAACATTCCACCACCACCTTTCTGAAGTAAACAAAAAAAAAACTAACATGCAACTTACAGATGAGCAATTACAGTATGAACACCCCGATCCGGGAACATTTTCTGCATGAAGGGTTATACAAGACACACTGGCAGTATGGCATATATGGGGCAGGTCCACTGCTTACTGTTAGTGGTGTCTGTAGCGTAAGAATGGGAAAAACCATTGATCTATTTGAGTTCAACAGAGGTCAGATTCTGATGGAATTGGCGCTTTGGTACCAGCATCTCTGAAACCAACCACTTACTTGTCTTGTCAAAAGTGGTACAATGATGGGGAAACAACGACACATCATCCATCCTTGTGTCGACCCCACGGTACATTGATGCCAGAGGGCAGTGGAGGCTGCCACTTTTTATTTCAGAGCTGCCGCATTGCCACAGTTTGAGAAGTCGCACAAAGATACAACAATGGTGACCATGACAATTGTTTCACAGCACACGGTTCATCGAATACAGCTGTTGGGACTGCGACATCGAAGACCCACTCATACCCCCATGTTGACTTCATGACATCAACATCAGCATATGAAGGGGTACAAAAATAAGTGATGCTGGACTGTGGATGATTGTAAAATTGTCGCCTGGTCCGATGACTCTCGATTGAAGGGAATATAGCTGACCAAATATAGCATGAGTTTATTGACTTACATTCTAGAGAAAGTCTCAAGTATCAGATGATAAATTATTCCCGAAATGATAAGCGGTTGGATGCATTCAGGATGGAAGTGCTTGAATACAAAGCAGAATACAAAAATACCAAGAATTTTGTTAAACTCAATCTTATTATGTCCCA
The DNA here is from genome assembly GCA_029891345.1 of Dryococelus australis. Lineage (NCBI taxonomy): Eukaryota > Metazoa > Arthropoda > Insecta > Phasmatodea > Phasmatidae > Dryococelus > Dryococelus australis. The sequence goes on from CM056993.1 coordinate 371,502,939, forward strand.
TGGAAACGCAAATCCTGAAAGAGGGTTTTCTGTTAATCGAGAATGTCTTGTGGAAAACTTGAAATAACAATCGCTAGTGGCACAGTGTATCATTGATTCTGTGACTGCAAAAGGTGGCTTAGACAATATCGAAATAACAAGATCTGTTATCTCTGCAATAAGAAATGCCAATGGGAAATGCAAAGATGCCCTTGAAAAACAGAGATGAGAGAAAGTGACAGAAGAGCAAAAGCAAGAGGAAAGAAAGAGAGTGGCTTTGGAAATAAGGGAACTTCAAATCAAGAGGAGGAAGTCGATGGAATTAGCAAAAATTTCAGCTAAAATAAGTATATTAAAAAAAGTGATGCAACATACAGCACGTTAGTCAGTTTAGGAAATACAATGTTCTCATCCCACACAACTATTCGCTAAGTATATTTTGAATAATATTCCTTTCATTTTGTTGGAAATGTGCATAAACTAAGTTATAGGTAGGTTTAAGGTTTTCACTTTGTAAGGTACATATTTTTGTATGTATGATTCTGTGACTGCAAAGAGCAGCCTAGGCAGTTTTGAAATATTACAAAATTGATTGTCTTTTAATGAGAAATGTTAGTGAAAAATACAGAGAACATTTGAAAATGACAGTGTGACTAGCCGACAGTGGAAAGGGTTATGTTCGGGAGGGGGGGGGGGGGATGGTTTTAGAAATAAGGGAACCTCATTATTATTATTATTTTTTTTTAAGTTGATTGAAGAGGAGGGAAAAGAACATACAAAAATTTTTGCTATAACAAATATTCTAAAAAAAAGTTGAGGTAACAGAAGTGTATTTGTGCAATGTCTCGATACCACAATATTACTAGGTAAGTTTGTTTTATATACTTAATATTTCTTGTATTTGATGGGAAACTGGTTTTTGGTTGTCTATTTTTGTATATTTTCAGAAAAACTTGGCAAGATCTTCATGATGGTATAAAACTCTTGAATTTTGTTTTGTATTACTCTATTGTGGAAATCAATAGCAATACCACCTTTAGTTTTGGGGCTGCAAATAAAATTGCAGTAAAAAATAATAAGTTTACAACATCTTAAATTATAATAGTGTTGCATTAAATGACACCAGAATATTTAGAATAATCACTGCCAAACAATAACACAAAATATAACTGAAAAAAGGACAAAAACTTTTTTTGTTTGCAATTTTTTTATTCCAAACAAAAGAGTGATGTATGAAGTTCAAGCTAAACTATAAATGTTTTAAATCAACTTTCAAAACTTTTCCCCCAGTAACTGCATTTAATTTAGCGCAAATATAGGCAAGTGAATCCCAAACAACATGGCAGTGAATCATACAATGTGGAACAATTAATTAATATATTACTTAAATTGTAACTTAAAAATTATCTCCAATGAAAAAAGCTGTTTTTTGTTCACTTAAAATAAGTTCTTATAACCACTGACAGTGCTCTGGTTGACCTACTGGCTGCTCTCTATGGCGTAGTCGATTGAGTGTTGAGTGCGAGCAGTTCTGGTTTCGAATCCTGGGTAGGGCAAGGGTGTGATTTATGCTCATCCGTATGGGGTCACCCTTTCATAGTAAATGTCACTTCCAATAGGAAAACTACGAGAACTAAATCGTCATGGAATTAAAAATATTAGTGCTGTAAATCTGGTAATATGTTTGCATTTTTTTGTACTTTTACAAATAAAACCTTGGGAACTTAGTAACCAAATGAATACTTGCTTTTTCTTCTAATAAATACATTAACCTACTAAGTGGACTTGCAAGTTATAGATTTTTAATATTACAGCTAAGCTTATATTTCAGTCACATTGGAAAATAGTGAATCTAAATTTATATACAGTATAGTATACTTTTGAAAATAAATTGATTTATACCACAAATGTAATACAAAAATTATCATTTATATTATATTTCAAAATATAACCTACAACTCAAAATTGAACCTGCAACTCCTTGAGTAAATATATGTGAACTTAACTTCAACACCTACAAACAAATTTACTTATTACTATAATAATAGCATTAGTTTTGAATCTGTTTGTCTAGTAATTCGATTCGCATATAATTATTAAACGTAAATGTTTTAGTTTTACATGCTTTTCAAATAGGATTACATATTTGCACATTTTTTGTTTCATAAACGAGGCATTATTTTCTCTTAATGAACGTTGCATTTGCATTAACATTTACTGGCATAAATCATATACAAAAGTTTATTGTAGACTGTTAAGTTAGTACAAACAATTGTATCATAAAGGCTACAGAAATATTTTTACAGTGACCACACCGTGCTGCAGAAGCCACCATTATTTGGAAAAACATCTTTACAAGTGGCATTACTCTCTGTCTCATTTTGACAGTTCGACGAAAGTAGCATGAAATGTTTACTTTTTGTTCATGTATTCTTTCGTCATCAGCTGGTGCATCAAGTGGAGGCTCTACATTTTATCAACATGCTGTCAGCTAATCCACTTGCCATTGCACTGTAGTTATAAACAAATATTGAGGTATTTAAAGACTGACCTCTGTCTAAAAAAATTCGTAGGTTATAAAAGTACAAATATAAAACCTTGCAAAAAATTGAATATTTGTTAACTCTTTTTTAATTTATCCGAGACAGTACATTTGGGTTAACATTTGCAAAACAGTAATTGTAGTACTTATCACACTTCGGACATTACAGCTAATATGATAAGACTTGAAATAAAATTAATTCGAGCAATTTGCTTGATAATGCACTTTCATTCAACAACAACTCACCAACAACTATTGCAAAGCAGTAATTCTGCTATTACTGATACTCAACAGTATGAATTGGAAATATGTGGTGTGGAATAATGTAAGAATTGCTTAAAAACTACCCATGAGCATCCCACTTTCTTTGTTTTATTAATATAACAATACGTGACGGTTTTTGGTGGGTACGAGGTCAGATGCACCCGAGGGGTGGGAGGCCCTTGATTTTGGACTCTAGTCCTTAAGCGACACAGAACACTTCCAGAATACAAAACTGGCAGTCTTTCTGCAGGGCACAAAAAATCAGCCATGGCTATAACGATCCTGCATTTAGGCGGAGTTCCCCTTGCTGGTATACCTGGGCGATGCTTGACTGATTGAGCTTGCAGGACCTCAGACTATGCTGCGCTGGGGTGAACTGCGGTTTCTGGGGGGTTGCAGTGCAGGGGCTTGTTAGCGCTGTTTGCTGATTTAGCTTGAGGGTAGGGCATTACCCCAAAACCAAAGGTTATCTAGGCTGAGAAACCTGTCTTGCCCACTTGAGTATGCTACTACAACTGGGTGATCCTCCCCAACGAGCTTGGTAGGTGGTTTAAAGTTGGCTGGTTCATAGGATGGTGCAAAGGGTATCGCTAGCTGGCAGAGTACTTGCGCCTGTTCCCGTGGACTGAGGTGTTAGAATTCAGCAGGACGGGGATGCAGCTCCTGCTGATAATTAGAGGTAGTCCCAGCCTGTTTTACCTTCTTACTGATACCACTGTGGTGAGAGAAAGGCATGAGGATACAGTCAGTACTAGTATCAAGCCAGCGGAAGGAGGTAGATAACGTGCGCGTGTACTACTCAGTGTACTTCCACGTACTGTCTCCGACAACCCAATGCAACACTCTATCTCAGCAGCCAGCACCAGAAGCGCGACGGATGCTGAAAGTTGGGTAACAATGGCTGATGGGGAAACATGAGTGTTGTCCCCTGTGGGACCAGTCTTCCCAGGCCTAGATTATGCACCTTCCGGCAACAGAAGCACGGTGGAAAGAGCAAGCACCAGGCCAACAAGCTGACCCAAGAGAAGCAGTATCTAGTGTCGGGGCTCTACCGTTCACTACAGCGATGTACACAGAATGGGTGGCCGCCCAATTGGTGTAGGTTCTTATTATTGAGTTTTACTGTGGTTAGATACAATTCCTGGTCACCTGCTGTGGAAAGATACCTTAAGTGAGCAAAACATGTTTATCCCTGTGACGGAAATAAACAGTGGTGGTATGACGCTACCTCCTATCAACGAGAGCTTACAGAAGTTCAAAGCTACGTTAATACAGGTGAAGGCGACCTGCTTCTAGGCTAACAGGGTAAGGTAGAAAAGTGGCTACGAAAATAACTTTGACTCACTATCGCTACGTACCACAGCTGATACATCTATTTGGAAGAACTGCATAGGTACTTTCTTTGTAAGCAGTGAAAGTTTAGCCTCTCTTGCTTTGAGGTCCTAATGCCACCACCATCCAGCAAGATTATTATCTAGTCTAACATTTTCAAGGGTCCTTGGAGAAAGAAGAGGCCAAATGTTGATAGCCACCCACTGAAATCACTATGCAGTGGTGGTGCCAAATGGGACTGGATATATGGAGTATGGTAGTTTTTATCAAGTTTGTAGGTATCTAAATGTATAATGATTACTTTCTTGCAGATTTTGATATTTTAATATTTCAGTTTTTCAGCAGTAAAAGATTAGGATATGTTTTATTCCACTGCTGAGTGTCTAGTATGCATACTTTTTTTTCCAGGAACAGTACAAATTAGTTAAATAACCTTGAAAACTTTAGCCTACTAATAATTAATATTTATATTTTTTAATCCTTCGACATTGATTTTTCTTCGAAATTCCTTTGCATTAAATATAAATTTTGTTTCAACTTCAATTAGCATTTAAAAAAAGACCTTCGCACATGCCTAGCTGACAGCACAGCCAGACCTGCGTGCACATCTCTTGCCCCTTTCTCTGCTTTACCCCGCTTCCCCGCACTCAGACATGCACAGACGTCTGCCGGCTACTGTAGGTGATCATAATGTAATCGCTCGTCGGTGTATGTTAAACACACTACAGTGTTTCTGCATCCACTACTATACACTATTAAAAAAACACCCAGTGTGCTGCTACAATATGGTTTGTGTATGCAATGCCAATCCTTGGGGGAGGGGGACCTACCAGTGCAACTACACTGACCACAGTCTTCAAGTTAGAGGGGAGGAAGTTATGTTTACAAGAACTACAATTTTAAAATTACAAAAAAATTAGGAGGGGCAGGGGAAGCATCTGTTTTGTTTGTATAATAATATTGACTTTCTTTTGTATTTAAAAATTTTCTAACACTTTAAAGAAGAAAACATTACTACTAGAAATAAAGGACATTACCAACAGAAGTCAGTAATTGCATTGCAATTGCAATTCTGTAGCTAAAAGAAACAGAACAAGTATTACAAGACCTTTTCCACTACTACAATGCCCTTTAAAGATTAGGCAAATCATCACCCATTCTGACATGAACTTAACAAAATTCTTAAAAATAGTCACCGGTTCTGAATTCTTAAAATATGTTTTTGACTCCTGCATGAAATAAACACGTTTTAACTCACCTGTTTAGTCTCTTCTGAAGCTCCTCAGGTCTGACCGAGGACTGCACATCTCGGAAATGCATGTTGTCATCTTCAAGTGACCAGGAGCTATACAAAGATATGCTGGTGTTCACAATACACGACTTTAAACAGTGCAGCATATCACGGACAATCAATTTGCTGCACAAAAACCCCTGATTGGTTTTCGCACAACTACTTTCACTGGTACTCTTATTAGACGAGTTATGTACATATGAAGACTTCCTTCTCGCATCCAGTACATCTTGCACGCGATCACTTCTGTTACGACAGACGTTGAGTACCTCCGGTGTTGGTGTGCTCGACAACTGAAGTAAACCCGTGGAGGATGTCTGCAGTATCTGGAGGTCAGGTGTTGGCTGCTGGATGTTGCCGGAATGGTGTTCCTGTGCATCAGAATACAACGACTCTGAAACACCAACCTTTATCAACGGTATGTCACTCAGTGGGGCAGACACATTATCAACGTTCCCAAACACATCACCAAGCGTTGTGGCTGTTGAAAGAGCTTCTGAAATTACGGATTCATCTTTGTTAACTGAACTTGCCATGTCTGCTTCTTCACCATCACTACCACTCTCCGATGAACTTTCATTTTGAAGATCTTCAAATCTCAGGAACAACAACGAGAAAACATTTTCCAGCAACTCCACTCTAAAAAAAAATTAAAATAAAATTGTATAAAAACATTTACACTGGAAATATTCTCAAATTCATAGTATAAAACCATACCTGAATGAAAAATATTAATATTAAACGTCAGGTTATTTTACAAAATGGTGTATGACAAGCAATAAGCAAAATAAAATTATTTCTGGCACAGAAATATTCTATTAATGATTAAAATAAACTTCTGATCAAAAGAGAACTTGCCAAATTCTGCACTACCTGAGGAAGAAACATTTAGATCATTACCTGAAATTAAATGGTAAAAGATTGTTGATCATCTGTTGCATGGTGTCTAGAGGTTTTACAACTTTCTCTTCATAGGTCTGTTGCATACATTTAATGTTATCTTCTGTGTTCGGCAATCCACTTTGATGAACTAAAATAAAATAGTACAATTAAGTATTTTTTGAACACACATAACATTAAGAACCAGCCCAGAAAGATATGAATAATTTAATATGTCATGTCTCCCCCCCCCCCCCTTCCCCCTGATAAACTACATACTTGACAAATATGATTTTATTTTGGCTTAAAATAAAACAGTACAATTTGGGTAACTCAGAAAATATACACATGATAGGAAGTGTAGTGAACAAGTTTGAATGACTCTTTAATGTCTTGAACAGCTATGGGTGTGAGGTGGTGTCGCAATGCAAGTGTGAAGGAAATGGGAGGTCCGCTAGAAAACCCACAGATCAGCTGCATCATCCAGCACAATTCCCACAAGCAAAAATCTTGAAGTTACCTGTCTGGAATCAAACCCTGTTTGCCTTGGTGGGAGGCGAGCCTGTGTGCTAGCCACTACGCCAACTGTAAGGTCCCCTTACAAAAGAGAAAAAAATTATTACAAAAAAAAAATAAAGTCTTTTGGTTTGCACAAGAGACATACATGAAACACTTATTGAATATTTTAGTTCCTATCTGATTATGACGAAGATTTAAAGTTAATAACTTCTCTAACTAACCACAAGTTCTTAAGCCTCATCTTCACCCTGCACAAATTCTTCATTTTTGTGTTGTGATTTCAATTTCAGAGGTATTATTATGAAAATGTTTGATTATAGAAAATTTACAATGTAATACTTGTTTGACTACTTTTGTGTTTAATTTGCACTGAGTGTTATTTCCTGCTTGCAAAAAAGCAAGAACTTATTGATAACATATAAATATGTTCTCAACTTTTTATGATTAGCAGATAACACACAATTAAAATTCAGCACAAAGATATTAAACAACTCGTAAAATGTAAATTTTCTATAATTGTACATTTTCAGTAATTACTATGAATCCAAAATTATGACATGAAAACGAAGAATACATGCAAAAGGGATGAAGCCGACCCTTAAGAGGTTCTTAACCATGTCATCGCTGACTACATGAAGGTTGATGATTTACCGTTGAAGAAGTTACAACAAGTTGTTATGAATTAACAACTTGTTACAGTGGGTGTGTCTGATGACTCCACAACAGATGAAGCTGGAGTCTGTGGATACAGTCCTTGAGCAACATCCTTTGGACATCTTGATGCATCCTGTCTGCACTGTCACTCAGTCATGAAGTAACTTGCCAAATGTAGCGCATGGGAAAACTGCCAATGGCACTTTCTCACACTGAAGCCCTTGACAGCTATACCTTCACCCAGGCAGCAATGGCACAGTATACTGAGTAGAAATTCACAGTATTATATAAAAACCAATGTTCTCTATTATCTAATTCTGCTGTGATGTATTCTTTGTACATGTCAATTTGCCACCGACTGGTTTTTTTCTGTATGCCTTTAAAAGTATTTCTCACAGGGAAAATATGTATACAATTATACATAAGCTCTTCTATTCTCACCCCAAATATAAATGCACAAGAGGTTAACTATGTAATTCTATTATACCCACTGAAGAGTCAATACTACCGAACTTATGAATGTTGGATTCCAACAAAAATAAAACAGCCAGTCCAAATTTTTCCCATATCCTTCATCAGGTTAACACATTTCACAAAAAACTCAAAACCATATAATTACAGGATAATCAAAGTCAACCTCTAAAAGAGTTTATTTAAAACTGCTGGCTGAGCAAGGCCCTGAAGCACTAATATATTGAGAAAAATTCCTCAGTCTTAAACACATAAAAGTCTGAATCATACAATAAAACAAAAGAAAAGCTAAGGGACAGAAAGCTTATAAATTTTGGCAGAGAAACTCCCATTTGTTTAAAATAAGCTGATTAGGTAGTCCTAGCATGCAATAATGCATTAACTTTACAGACCAAATCATCTATTGTATGTTCTGTACATCTTTTAATTCTTTAAAGATGCAATCACTGCAAAACAAAATAAATTATTTAACCGCTATCCAGTGTGCCATAGCTGAACAAACAAGAAGACTAAATGTAAAAAATAAAAAAATAAAAATATATACTTCCAGAAACTGTGCATGAATTCTGAGTAAGGTAAATCAATACTTATAATCAAACTCCCAAATAATGAAAACCAAGACCATTTTACAAAAGTCAAGTTGATTCTGAGCCATTATCTTAACAGCCCCTGAAATACAGCCAAATTTTTTCTTGCACAAAATAAAAACAGTATATTTCATGTACACTCAATAATATAATAACACTAATGGTAAATGAAATCTGTTAGTTTTTAACATTCCGTAAGACAGAAGCAACAGTGGTGTTGTAGTAATGGTATGAAATTAACTTAGGAAACAATTTTCAGAGGAAAAAGTAATTTGAATAAAATTGTCTGTATAACCAGGACAGACAATCAGTGTTATGAGAACAGGGTGGTAGTGAAATTCTCATGTAGCAGAGATAGATATAGATAGGCTTTGTGGTGCAGCCAGCCACGGCAACCCACTACTATTGCAGGAGATTGATATAAGAGATGCACCAGCATGAGAGAAATCAAAAAAGGGGGAGGGGGCGGAGAAAGAATGCAGCAAAATCTGGGCTGAGTGCTGAAGTGCACTACATATTTGTCATCTGTTGGCCAAGGTCTTCATCCACTTCCACGTGGTACTCAAGGTAAAACAGCTCTGAGTTCAAGATCACTTTTGTATCTGTTTTTGTCAAAAAGACCATTCCTAGCTTAGCCTTCACCCTGTAAATTTTGAACCCTTATCACACTACAGGGCAAAATAAAATAACACCTTGTTTAAAAAGTTTACCTAAGGTGACAGTCTATGGTTGATTGGGGCAGCAAGAAGCACAGCCAAAAAGGACCATAAAAAGGGCAAAATGACTATGTACAGTAGCTATTCGTTCTATAGACACACTGAGCAGATGTTGCCAGCAAAGTACACTGTGTGATTCTGTGCCAGCATCTAGACAGCTCACAAATAGGAAGGAATACATAAGCACTTGCACTACAGAGAGGATAGATTAAATAACTGCTAACACCAGTGATCACTCAGAGCCTTTTGAGAGTCTCTCCATACGTAGACTCCAACCAAGTGTTGATCCCCAGGATATCCATCTATGTACATAAAAAGAGAACTGTCTACAATATGGAGCTACACGATGCAGGGCCAATGCCAAACTTGGCTGGACATGGAACTTCGCAGGAATAGCATCCCACCCAAACTACGAGACTTGAGTCTCACACAGCAAGAGTACACAGCAGTGAGAGATTGGTTCATTTATATTATTCACCAGAGAGGGCTGCACGGTTGTAACAGCAGTACCTTCACAGAGTAACAAGTCAAGGTCCCCACACGTCAAACTGGTGACGTCCTCATAGCTCAATGAGGCATCACTAATATCAATGACAGAGGGAAGAGTCCTGCTCCAACGATGCGTTGCTACACAAGGATGTCTCTCATCTCTTGTCTCACAAATTCCATAACTTACAGGGATTCTTTGATAAGCATGTACTTTCTTAACCCCATTTACTTCAGGGGTGTTCTCCACCTGATCATACAGGCATACCCAGTGCAGATTTACACAACAATGGTAACAGATTATCAGGAAAAGGGTACAAACCAATTTTCCTCCTAGTGGAGGATGAGGCAGAGGGTGAACTTTTACACATCAAAGGCGACATATCTGTACAATGAACAAAGAGTAGTTGCACGACCAAAGACCACCCTACAGAATTTGTGCAAAAGAATTTGAGTAGAGGCAGAGGCTAAATAAAATAATATTTCATGTAGGTCATCATCCCCTTCAGTTGCAGGCTTGGACTAACCAACATAAGAGAGAATCAATCACAAGAAAGAGCCCAGAGGAGCATTTTAGCATGCATGGAATCAAGATTCAAAAAAACGGTAGATGTACAAACTACAACCAGCTACCCATACAACGAACGTTACAAGAAAACAATAAAATTCTAAAACAGTAACTACAAATTTTATATAATTCTACAACCCATTTGCTTAAACATTTGCATACTAGCATCTATAGGCCATCCATGGTTAATGGTTACTTCACACTTTTCTGAAGCACTGCTAAATTCTACTTCCAGTCTGCCACATGTAAACAAAGCTTAACAGAGTCTAGAAAATTACACCAAAGTGACAGTGCATCACATTTGTGCGCACTCAATGTAATAATATTCTGCACAAGAACTATTTCTTACTACGCATTACCAAAACACCTATTTTCTCCCTGTTTTCGTTCATAATAACTATAAATTAAATATTATAAATTACAGATAAAATATAAGTAAGGTTCAGTTTAACCAATAATAGGGTACTTTTATGCTAACACAAGCATAACACGTTAGTGATACAAAACTATTTAGGAAACAACCAAATACGTCAAACTTGGGGCAGTTTTTGAATGGTTTGATTCAAAGCGTGTGAAGAAACAGCAAAAAGACTATACATGCTCACAAAATACCTCTTTGCAACCAGTACATGCAAGCACTGCAGGCATCACCAAATACTAAAACTTATGAGAAATTACAGTTTCAAACATGGATGCAAAGTACTTTACTAACACCTACCTTCTGGATAGTAACGAAATAAAATTGCTGACAATACAGGTTTCAACAATTTTAACAAGTCACCACATGAGGACAACCATTCACTATTCCTTGACAACTTTTTACCTGAAAAATGCATACATCAGAAGCCAAAGCCCAAAATAAAAGATTTTCAGACATACTACAATACACAGCAAACACAATGGTAGCATACATGCAAACACATGCTCTATACACAACATGCACTTTATGCAATATAACTTATCAGGTTCTTGACAAATACAAGAAGCTAGCATGCTTAAAAGTGCACACTAGAGACAAGACTGTTTAACATTCCTTAACAAAATTATCAAATATCATTATGTAAAAATTTATTGTTCTAGTAGTTTTCTTGGGCTGTGAATTTACAGTGTTTTTGGTCATAAGATAACAAGTAAAGTAACTGCCATATTTAAAAAAAACTCTACACAATAAACTTTTGAGTAGTTACTATATTTACCCACATATCTTATGCCTTTGTGTATCTTATGCACCCTGTATTTTCACTTCCAAATTCTAGGGAAAAAATATATCCCACACTAGGGTTGCGTTCTTTGTATCCCTCTCTACTTACCTTTTACTCAGTATGCTTTCTTTGCACTCTCTCTGCTTACCTCGCACTCAGTTATTTCCTTTACTTACATCTCTGCTTATTTCTCACTCAGCTTGCTTCCTTTGTCTCCCTCTCTGATTACATCTCCCTCGCTTTCAACCTTCATCTACCTCTTTGTTTACCTCTCCCTTGGCTTGCTTCCTTTGTCCACGTTGTCTTCCTCTTTCCTTACCTCTCACTCAGATTGCTTATTTTGTTTCACTCTATGCGTATCTCTCACTCTGATCTTATTTTATAATTAATTCAAATATGTAACTTGGAAAATGACAGCTTATTATTAAACACAGCTGTTTGTGGTGAAAATAACTAGTTGATTTCTTCAGTATTCTCGACAAATATTTTATTTTATGAATTTTTACTCCGTAATGTTAAATATATATTTTCTTTTTTTTTTTTTTTCTTTCAGCAAAGGAAGTGTAATTATTAGTATACACATTTACATATTTAGGATAAGTCTACACATCTTCGCATAGTCTGTATACTAGTTCCTCATTTTTTGATATATTTTTTGTTATGTGCACCTACTAACATTGAATAAAAAAATTTCTCCTGACCTTTGAGCATTGTAAATGTATAATTATTCAGTTATTGTATTCAAATCATATAAATAGGGTACACAGTGAGAACTTACACTGTAAATCAGGGGCGATTTTGTTCTATCCATTCATTCAGTGCCTCACGTTTATCATTGTCTTGTTAGACATATCGAGCTAGCTGGAATACCTTATTTCTGCTATAAAAAGATGAAAATTTGAGTTATTTCCATGCACTTCTTAAAACATACATATAATTTCCACATGCTGGTTTATATTTTAAAAATTATGGTTTAAAATGATTGTAGTGTTAGCTGATTGCAAAAACGGAACATCTTTTAAATTCATGAATAAAATTTTTACATGATAGTTTTGAATTCAAGTGAACGAACTTCTAGCCACTTGTGATAAGTGTGCCCTCTTTATATTTTGGTAATAATAAATCACATCAAATAAAAAAACCAGCATTTAGCTTATCGTTATTCAAGGAGGATATTTTCTAGCAGAGACTCTTCTCAGTGTCAATTAAATTCAGAAATATAATCATTAACACACAAATTTGCCCCTTTCATAAATTAAGGCATCTTTCTACCAACACCACATACTGCGATGTTCAGAGTGATCACCACCACAAAATAATTAAAATAAAACTACTCCTTGTAACTCTTCAGGAAAAGCCAACACTGCACACACAAGAGTAACTAAGAACTTGCAGCCACCAATCTCTCATATGCCCCCGGAAGGCCGTGCTGTCACAAGACCAGGAAACGAAGTTCCCATAACTTGTTAAGTGTGTTTGCAAATCTAGTTGCAGACTGATAGGCTTAGGTCAAATCATTGAGTTGGCGGCTGGCTACAGTGTTTTTGTTTGAACTGGACTCCTAGCCCGTATTTATAGCTGTTAACCACTGTATCTTTCTTAGTAAATTTACGGGTTGGTGTTATCAGCAAGGAAGTACCCACCAATCTCCCAACTGACGTGTTGTAGTGTTGCAGAAACTTGCATGATTTTGGCAATCTTTTATAAGAACCCCATCCAGCATATTTTTAACTAACTTGTATTGATATGTTATTGATATATAACATTATTCTCTGTATTAGCACTACAATCCACATATTAGAAATACACAACTCTAAATATAATTTATATTCCAAATACTTCTAATTCACTTCTGTGTTATTATGTGTGTATACACATATATATGTACACATACACATAGTACCTTACAACTTCTTCCAACTTTGGGTTTGGCAAAGTTATCTGTCACTTCTCCGAAGTCCAGCTTCCCAGCTACGGACAGCTCAATAGAAATAAGTGTTAATCCTGCCATTGTTTTTTGACCCACAGTGCTTCTTAGATAGAAGATTTCCACAGTTAATTGAGCAATTTTGAAGGACCTGCTTATGGTCTACTTTACTCCTCATTTTGTGGTTTCTGCCTTATGTAAAATTTACATTACCATGGTCCTTATGGCTTTATTTGTACATAAGTCAAGAGAAAATGTGAAATTGTAAGGAGTCTATTTTAAGATTAGAAAATGAATGCTGTTCACTTGCATATTTAGATTTTGCAGTCTTAGGTTCAGGCACACCAAAGTTTGGTATCATTTCACACAAACTTTTGAAACGAGATTATTGTTGTCTTTTTATCAAGTGTAGTACACAAATTATATCAAATCTAGTATGCAAAAAAAAAAAACATTTATCCTAAAGAAACTTTCCGGATCACTTAACCATACATCTTGAGAGAGTTTGTCGTACTGACACCGCACTTTTCTACGTCGAGTACGAAGATGTTTAAGTTGAATGTACCAGTATATTTCATATTATATTTGCAAGGTGCAAGCAAGAATTAATAAGTAGGTGAACAGGCGGAGTCAATTGAGTTACAAATGTAGAGTGAAAATAGTTACCAGTTTTTGACATTCTTCATCATGCTGCTCGTTGACAATGACCAGTCACAGCAGAAAAGGTTGCGGTATAGGAATAAAAAAACTTTTACATAATCTTGCCAATTACCATGCCACACCATGCCACTGATATAAATATTGCAGACATATTATTTATTACCATACATATGCCAAACAAATAATGGTAAAAATTTGACATTACATTGTGACGCATGATGCTACTGGCTAAGAAGAATAAACAACTTTGTTTCATCTATGCGCTTCACTCTACAGCGCATTGAACGGGTTTGGAAGTATACGATTTCTAGCAGAGCGGTTACAGGACAATCCCTGGTTGTGCGGATTATTACAGACGTGACAGAGTTGTACTTTTCATCAGAATCAGCCAGTCAGAAAGCAAGCCTAGCCCAGCCTCCTCTTGAGAAGATATCAACAATTGATAGCCAGTGGTCAAGCCATCGCTGCAACCCCAAGCTAGTTAAAGGGCACAACGAAAGATAGCACCACCTGCCAACAATGATCGTCCTTATCTCCGCCTACAGACAAGTGCACATTACACCCCCACCACAGGCCTGGCTAGCCATCGGCCGAGAGGAATATATTGCCGCCCACCGGCCGAGCATGCGAGTTGATGCTTGGCTCTTGTAAGAGCCACACATGCCTTGGCAGCTCCTCTACCGCCTCGCATGCTAGTGCTCTCTGACTAAGCACACTCTACACCGCCTAGAAGCTCTTCAGCCTCATCACAGTTTTTTGTCTAGATCTTCCAGAAGCCCTCCCCAGCTAACCTTCTCAAAGACATCTGCCACCCTTAGTTGCTTGCATACGGCAACAATTACCCCACGCCCCCTTCAGGAAGTGGGCCCCCTAAGACACTAAGGACACGTGACACAGCGTGGACAGGGAAATATGTAATTAGCTACCTAGTCAAAACTGCCACCGTTTAGCCTAGAACCAGGTCCCCTTCACCTGGATAGCATAGTTTACTACTTCCAGTCAGCTCAAGGTAGTCAGGAGATAGTACGGGCCACCATGTTTTATTCCTCTTGGAATAAACATGTTCCAAACCTACCTTGGGGACAGCGAAATACCACCAGCAGCCGCACCCCAACCAGTAAGCCCACAGCTCTGACCAGCAGACCAAGCACCGGACTAAGTAAGCAACCAGCCCCAAAGCCAGCAGCCCGGTCAATAACCAAACCAGTAATAGACTTTGTGCATAGCCGACAGCCAACATGGCCCACACTGTATCCTGGACGTGCACCAGTACCCAAGTAAATCAGTCACAAGTCACCCTCAATAAGTGCTTCCGGCCTGTAATAACAAAGTCACTATTTCGAGACGTAGCGACACATTGCCCTGAACCATATAGCATCACGTGTCAATTTATATAGTTGTAGAAATGAATACCCGTGGTTGATACACAGGTGTAAACTGATTGAGGCATTTTTCGAACATCACATCGATTTTTAGCGGTATTTTTGTGTGCTTCCAGACACACATTAATACCATCACACTCAAATTTTGAAGTTTTCATCGCCCATTTGTAAAACGCTAAGTCCAAATAATTTTTGTATATTTAGGAATGCTTGAACATTGCAAGTTGTGGATGTGTTAACTTTTATTTTTCAGAGAAAGCATTCAAAAATGCATTGGTTTGTGTTTTGGTGTATATCCACCAGATCCAATGAATTTTCAGGCAGGCTGAACTGGTGGATTAATTGGTTTAAAGGACTCAACCGAATCAGTAATTTTCGAACGTCCGGCTGGTGTACATTGGTGGATGCATCAATGAATTTTGGAATACACAGTGTATGTATAATCTCACTAACAGTAATGTAGTTTTCTTTAAGAAAAGGAAAAAATATACAAGGACCTGGTAGGCTCCTTCATGTTGTGGGCACCTGGACATTTGCTAGTCCAGTAACCCTGTAGTTATCCCTCTAGAAACACACATCCAACTAAGGTCTATTATGTGAACACAGCAAACCAGTTTAGGTTCTTTTTCATATGCCATAATTTGTAATTTAAAGTATAATTTTTCTATTGTAAACCCACCCTTACCCAGGACTGTGATCTACAGGGTTTTGCATCATTATCTTATGCACTACTCTCTATGCACTAACCATTATCACAAGACTGTATGTTAGTGCACGATTTAGAAATTTATGTAAACTGGTACGGTAATAACTTTGTTCCTTCTGACCAAAATTTCAATACTGAGCTACTTAATATTTGTTTAAATTTTAAGATAGAGATTAATCCTGGGGTAAATAAATAATAAGTTCTCTGCTCACTAACAGCAGTTCTAAATGTAACATCTGATGTAAAATGATTTATAAAATTATGTCATGTTGTATCAAAATATTTTACATGCTGTATCATGTGAACTTATGTGGTCTCGAATGGCAAAACAGCACCCACACTCCCCTCTCTCAATTAAAGATACTCAGGATTCTGTGTCATTTCCATGTTAAACAACCAGTTATCTGCATTTTAGGTAGTTGCAAGTAGACGCATACTTCAAATAAAAGAGTAAATGGTTGTTGCAGAACTCGAAGTCTGTTATATTATGATATACACCACCATACTTACTAACCATATCTTAACAACTGCTTTCTTGTATTTTGCTGAATGCCTTATTTCTCAACACACATGGCTGTCATGCATCACAGTTTACGAAAACATATACATGTTTATAAATTTTCTTACAATTTCCATGGAAAAGTGTTGAATTATCTGGCCTAAGGAGGCCTAAGGAGGAGGAGGGAGTGAGTAAGTGAGTGAAGAGATTTGGGTGGCTCTTAACATTGAGATTTTGAGAGATGGTAAGGGTGAAGCAAGGTGAGCACGGAACAGCGCTGGAATGCAAGGACGGGGGAAATGGGAGATCCCAGAGGAAACCTGCTGACCAGAAGAATCGCCTGGCACGATTCTCATGCGCGAAAATCTGGGAGCAACTCCACCGGGAATCGAACCCGGTGTGCCTTGGTGGGAAGCAAGTAGTCTGTCTAACCACTACACCACCATGGCCCTCTGAGGAGGAAGTACAGGAGTGACCTAGGGTGTGGGGGCCCAAACTCTGTTGTTTGCCCAAGGCCCCGAGGAATCTCTGGGCGGCCCTGTAAAAATATGCACATAAAAAGTTACCCCCTCATATCTTACACACCCCAGCCTTTGAAGCCAAAAAATTATAATAAATAGTGTGCAAGATACATGGGTAAATACTGTAGTTCCAGAGGTCATTTACTTACATTTTAAGCATTTCTGAGTAATCTTTCTTGTAGTACAGAATTTTTAATATAGCAGCAAATTAAATATACAACAAATTTTGATTTATAAACATGTCACTTTTCAAAAATTTAATATATTACATTTAAAACGCATTATCATTAAGCTCTCTTAATTTAGCAAGACGGGAAAGCACAAAAACTGCAAAGCATACCCTCGCAAGTCTAAAAAAATATTTGGTTCCTACGCCCCTAAATCTGATGAAGTCCTTTTGTATATCTTGTGGAAAATACAGAAGATCTACCTAAAATTGCAATGTAAATTTTTAATTTTAGGTACTCTTGACATCAGACACTAATAGAGACCAATTTGACAATAGCAAAATGCAATTACTTTCTGGCAACAAAATACAAAAGAATTATGTAGTGGGCTGAGCCCATTGTGGGTGGTCAGTTGTCCCAGTCCAGTGGCCATGCTTGGCTACGGTACATGCCTAGTCAGTACAATGAATGCCACCCAGCTGAGCCTGATGTCACCAGGCAAGAAGAGATACAGATGTCTTGCACAAGTTCTAGTAGAGCTGCTCAAAGTGCTATGATTGAAGAACATTCTCTACCCATTAGCTTGGTCTTCATTTACATGCACCCTTGAATCAATCTGCCAGTCCTGCTTCATGTTACTCAGGCCAGTTGCGGCATTCTTTCTGCTCATTCTCTCAACCAGGCACATTTTTTGCAGCAATATTTTTTCAGCATTATGCCGGAACTTCGTACCAAATTTATCTCTTTTGCTGACTCTTTGTGGTATTCTTTCAGCATTCACTTGCAATTTGTCTGCCTGCATAGTTAAGTGCTTTGTCCAGTACAATGTGAGGTTCCTGAATAGTCCCATCTTGATATTGTAGGGCGCACAAGCTGAGGCAGTCTCAGGGAGTGATTCAGTGAGTAAATGGGGTGCAGTCAAGACTTCTTATTGTAGATAGCTAGACACCATCAGGTTCCAATTGTTTCACCTCATGTTGCCCGACTGTTTGCGACTCAAGGCAGGATAGCCAAGTGCACACTTTGATGGGTACCAATTGGTGGGCGATCTAAACTCCTGCTTCCCACCATAACAGTGTCCTGTCAACAAAATGACGCATGTCACTGGTGCTCAGTGAGCAAACCATATGCCCCACCACTTGGGCGGATGTGGATCATGCAGGAATTCCAGTATTCCTCTTATGCCCTCTCATCTTGAAGGATATGAGAGAAGGAGTGCTACATATGGAGGTGTACATGGCACATTCAAGTAGGGATACACAATGCCGTTAGCAGGATGACATGACACAAGTCTCAACAGATCTGTGCTCTGATGTATCCCGCAGCTGTCCTTTCTGAGGCCCACCATACCACAGTAGAAGTAAGTACCAATGTGGGGAAAGAGAGTAGCTCAACATTTTATTCTCCTCAAGAAAACCACCTTAAGGCCCAGCAGTGACATGGATAATCTTTCTTCAGTAGCAGAATCTAAGTTCATGCAATAGCACTGCCGGCCACACATGAGTAACCAACACGACTGCCAAGGAGTTGCTGATATCACTGTGGCCAAGTTAGACCCAGCCACATCTACCCCAACCCCAAACAGTGTGTGGCATCCCCAACACTCACTAGGGCATGCCAAGATTTTGGGTAAATCTATGGAGAGACTGCCCCACATTCAACTTACATCTTCATACCCAAACCTTACCCCCTGGAGATACGGAGAACATATCTGTACGTTGCCAGGACATTGCTATGCACAGCATCTGCATCATTACCTTTCCCACACTTCACAAGCAAGGTTTACTCTCAACGTGGACTGGGGGTGAGTAATACATGAACCCATTACCCAGCCTACAAGCTCTTCCTTTGATTTTGAGCATCCAAAGAACACTGTACAGAGGAAAATGAGTGGTGGGAATAACTACTGGAGGTGGCACACAAGCCATTCATTCCACCGTCGACCTAAGCACCAAAAACTGTGTTCCCTAATCTAGCCCCAAGTCTTATTGAATATTTCCAACAGCACAGAGTCACTCACTACCATTGTAATCTATTTCTTTGATCAAACTGCTATTTTTGCTCAAAGTCCGGTATCCGACGATTTTCTTATCTCATCAGTCCTCTGTGGGAGTATCTTGTCTGCCTGGTGCTAAGCTTGTAGGTCCTTGTGCTGGGAATAAGTAATATTGTTTTGCTTGCATGCCTCGTCCAGCGTGATTGCAATAAAAACAATAAGCAATACTAATAAATGTAAACTGGTTTCTGCATGGAAAAAAGAAACAATACACTTGTAATAATAATGTAAAAGCAAGCCTTAATGTCCCTTTATGCATTTACCAGGAATCCGGCCTGGCTTTGCCCGGGTACAATTTAGTTTTTTCTGCCTGCCACAGCACATGAGGCTGCGCGGTCGCCTTGTACACCTTCCCTCCTTGCACCCTGCTCCGTCACCCCCAGCCACGTATAGGTCCGTGAGCGCATGTCTTAAATTTTATAAATTACATTTTTACAAAATTTCTCATAACTTTTAAATTATTGGTGATAATTGTATGATGTAAAGGACATTTCTTATTTAGATTAAACAGTTTTAATAATGAATTAATTTGTTTTGATAAAGAGTAAGTTCTTAATGGTCAGAAAAGACAGTGAAATTTACGTTTGTTTTTATTGCATTATTTAAATTGTAAATACGCTTATTACTACTTATGTATTAAATATAGATAGTCTACCACTGACTTTTAGTAGATGATTTAATTTTACAAGGTTCTTTTGTTCATGATTTTGTTACGTCTCTAAATGATTGGACAGCGTATTCCACGAGATCACACTGGCGGCAAACTTTTTTCCCTACTTGATTCACTAATACCATCAATACTCCGCTCCTATAAAGATAGGGAGATTTTTAATATGTATAAACCTCCCTCGATAAATACAGATCATAACAGTAAAAACAGCATCCAAATCCATTAAGTGGTTCTTGAGATTAATGCAGTCATACAAACAGACGTGTCCCAGGGACTTCCTTTTATACTATGTATTCAAGCAAGCCATCATATTACACAAAATTGGGGCAGTGGGGAAGCGAACTATAACTGAATTACAATAGAGATTATGTGAAATGGAGAAAGCACAGCAGTGCAACCAGTTTGGATAAACCCCAAAACATTTTGAATCCAACGCAAATATTATAACTTTACAATCAAACATGCTCAGTGAAAGAAGGTGCACTCTGAAGTGCCAACAAATGTATATGTTTGCATGTAGGAACTGGAAAATTGTGAAATTTTCGTGAATTTGATTTAAATTTGAAAAAAAAAAAAAAATGTTTATGGTAAAAACAATTATTTATGTGATATTTGTGCACAAGACATTATCTTCTACGTGGAGACTAAAAAAATTCACAAGTAGCAACAGATGCTACCTGTTTTCGCTTATTACAGTCAATATATTATTTCAGCAAGTTTAAATATAACAATGGCCATTTTTACCCGAATATACGAAGACAAAAAAAATGGTGTTATTAGGAGGCACAAAACTAAATAACTCCACATTTTCAAAGACAAAAATTTCAATTTAAAAAAAAATTAATTGAACATGTATGTACTTCAGCAACTACCGTATTTTGGCATGTATAGGCCGCACCAGAAGTTTTTGATAAAAATTAGGGATAATTAATATTTCAAGTATAGGCCGCACAGAAGATTTGTATTCCTGTAAATATTGTGAAGTCACGATTCCACACAAACATAATAAATTCTGACTTAACTTCTCCCCTACAAAACATTTGTGACAGAAAATTTGTGTTATGTTGCAATGTTTACGAATATACACTGTGCGATTACTATTCCACAGATGGTAGCGTGACTTGAGAAAACAAAATCATGGCAACCTGTTACACAAAATAGCATCTTATCAATGTGCACTTGTAGAGCCGCAGCGGGCACGCAAACTACGTAAGCTATCTTTCTCTTGTACAGCAGAGAAATTATTTTCTCATGTACGATATCTATGGCAGAGCTCCAACATGTTGACATTTTACACATGCGGGTATACGGTTATTCTGTTTATGAACGCGAGCGAACAAATAACTGCAAGAGGTGGTTCCCCACTCCATTAAATTCCTTCCCTTCCCTTCCTTCCTTTTACTAGTTAAAACATTAAAATGTTCTGTATGTTGACCAATTTCTAAACATGTTTTGGGAAAAAAATTTTATGCCTACATCTCGTATATAAGCCGTACCCTACTTTTTGTAATCATTTGTTTTGTAAAAATGTGAGGCCTATACACACCGAAATACTGTATTTTATCTCAACTTTTAAATTAATGCGTTTATCCATTGATGACAAAAAAAATCAAATTAAATACATTTTCAATATGTAGCAGTTTATCATTTCTAACCTGAGCTAGATATACTAGACACAGCTATTGGGGAAGCAATACAGGGACAGCTGCTGCCAGTACATTTGCCACACATTTGTAAACATTTGCAAGTTAATTTTTTCAGAAGAGAGGCACTGAACTCACCTCCTTTCACCAACTCAAAACAAATACAAAGTGCTTAATCTGCTTTCAGCCAAAACACCAAAGCTTTAACAGCAGCAATGTTTGAGTACAGTACGCTATCTGCCACTGTTCTCTGCATGCATTTAAAAACTTTTCTTGTATTTCAAATGCAATGTTATACATTTCTGAAAGGATTCTGTCCAGGAGTCAGTTTGATGCACCAGCCAGCCATTTAACCTTCTCAAAAGAAGTTTTGTACTAGTAAACAATGCATTTGAAAGAGTCACACAGAAGTTTTCACTTGCTTTGGGGGGAACAGACTACTAAGGAGTAAATTGGTAATTCAAACATGCACCAAAGGTTGAACCATAAAGTCTTCACTTAAAAGTATCCTTGCTACCATCATAATATTTGGATAACAAAACTTACCAGAATCATCTACAAATGTTACGGGCTCGCCTATTTTTCCATCAAACCGTTTTGTGTGATGTACTTACCCATTTTTTCAATTTCCATTCCTGACTGTATGATACTGAATGCATTCATCATTATACAAAAACCATCGAAAATAATCACTTGCCAGTTTGCGAGCGGTTCAACCAAACCACCTATTGAAAAAAAAAAAAAAAAAAACTATTATAAACATCTGCAATTGTAGTTTTGAGAAAACTGCTAAAAAACTATTAACTATTATATATTAACATTTAAAATATTAAGCTATGCATCAAATACAATTTTAATAGACTTTAAGCAAAGAGCAAATATTACCTGAATCTGGTTATGCTTCAGAGCAATTGTGTTGAAACCATGAGCCGGGATTCCAACAAAACAAACACGTTCTACAATATAGGATAAAGCACTGTATTGTCAGGAGTGTGGACAGTGCATGATGAGGACAAAGAGAATGAAAAATATATCGAAGCTGGACAGACTGGTGTGAAACAAATGTTTAAAGTTGTTACCCTACTAACTTGAATTTTTCTTGTAAGTGCACGGAACATGAATCGACACCATGAACATGAATTATATTCCACAAGTTTACGAGAGCCAATATGTAAAACCCACGAAAGGGAAATCTAAGACAAAGGGCTTTGCCAACTTTATGAGCAAATATTTTGTCAGTGTAATGTATTTCTGTTGAACTGTTTCCTATGCTGAAAATTTTTACATTTCATTGTGGCGCAAGATATGTAAAACACATGCACCACTCTGGACAAACACTTGCTCACACTTTGGCAAAACCATTGCCCAAGAGTTCCCCTAGATTTTTTATGTTGGCTTCTAAAAACATGTGGACTTTAATTGAAGTATTTGGTATATTACTTTAGGTCCCACACACTCTTAATATATGGGCTGAAAAAAAACACTAGATATTACATACTGAATAAAACACCATACAATTATTCACAGAAAAGCCTACAGGCAAAATGATTCACCAGTAACAGTGGATTATGACCCACGTGGTATCAACAGCACGTTTGTATTTTCAAGCCATGCTATGAATGTGTCTTGAACCGTTTGTGGGTCTGTTTCCTCATGACACAAAACACAACACTTGTACAAAAGTCGTGGCTACCCCTGGCCTGTCAGGGCACACAACTATCTCAAGATTTTTTTACTGGATTTGAATTCTGTTATCACTACTATATAATTTTTGTTTCATTATTAAATGAACCAGTCATATGTGCATTATTCTGCACACAATGATGTTTAATTTGAACAAATCACTTGAATGGCATACAAAATAAGGTCTTCTGAACTACATCATAAGAAAACAATGAATCAATTATTTGAGAAACCGTAAGTCACAGAAAATGTGAAATTGAGTTGTCCATGGATTCTGTAACTACATAGATCTACATGCTAGCGAGAAACCCCACATGTCCTCCAAATGGTGTGCGTGATTTTATATATATATATATATATATATATATATTATATATATATATATATATATATATATAATATATATTATATATATATAGAAACCCCATAAGTCATAGACTCATGGAGTTTCACGTCCAAAAGGAAGTAAAGGACTGAATGGGTTTCTTTACCAGCTGGATATCTCTGGCTGCATCGTTATTATATTGAAGGCCATGCCTTGATTGTATTTTGTTACTCTATGGTCAATGTTTTTTTCTCTCTTATTTGTGTATAACTTAATGATGGATTCAAGTGGCGATGAAGTTGTTGAACAAAAATAAACATAAAAGAGGACATACAAACGTACAGAAATACAAGAATTAAATTATACAGAAAGCAAAATTGACAGGTAAATCATACATTTACTGGTCTGGAAAATATGATGCTGCCAAGACTCCAGATGAAGATTGCAGGTATGTTAACCTATACCACGATACATCTTTCTTGTAGTTATGCAAACACACTATTATTAAAAAGAAATGAGTGATTTTGATTATTTTAGATGCAGGCAGAAATGCTACACTGTAATATCAGAGATGGTACAAGAGGTGATTCTGTCTAAATTTCACAGTATCGAAACAAAGAACGAGCAGGATAGCTATTTACAGAGCTTGATATCTATTACCAACGTGCATCGGCGCAGATGACGCAAGCCGGCAGAAGAATCATCTAAACCTTCACGAGGTAGAACATAAGTTTATGAAATCTCAACATGTTCAGGCAAGTACCAAGTTTGCAAATAAGCTTTCATAAATATGCATGCAATAACGGATGATAGAGTGTGTAGACTGTCGTCCTTACTTTCTGAAGGAAAATCTCCACGTGACAAACGTGGAAAAAATGTTCCTGGGAATGCCAAACCAGGTGTTGTAATCGATGCTGTAAAATCTCATATTGCCTCATTCCATGTTAAAACATCTCACTACAGTGCCCGAGAATATCATTATTTGGATGCGAAACTTAATTTGAAGATCATGGATTCTTTGTTCACACATGATTTTCCTGAGCTAACAGTAAGTTATGATTATTACTTGCACATTTTCAAAGAAAATTTCTCCTTGGGTTTGGCCGTCCACAAGTTGATACTTGCTGTTGTTGTGAAGAGTTGAATGTCAAACTTAGAAACACCTTTTTCAATGACACTGCCAAATGAACCATTGATGCTGAAAAACAGGTTAATTTACACAGTGCGAATAAATTTTACTCCACACTTCAAGAAACCGAAAATCTGTCCAAGAGGGATGAAACTGTTTGTGGAATTTGTACTGATTACAGTAAAATCCCGTTGTAGCGAGCACGGCAACTGTGAGAACACTGGTATAACGAGGTCTTTTCGAGGAACCGTCAAAGAATCACAAAAAAATTCCATTAAAAATTGTAATTTTACGAGTTGAAACATGTGCGGCGAGATCGTGTGAAGCAGGCTTGTGGCAGGACTCGTGACCGTGTGAAGTGCGCTTTTGTCATCTGTCTGCCATAACTCCACTCCCTTGCCCGGCCTCCTTGTTTTCCTAAGTACCTTGTGCCACTCTTGTGTGTCACATTCTTCCGCCTTGCCTCCTAACTCCCCCTCTCACAAACCAAGCACAGTGTTCTATAAATAGAATCTCACCCTTTCTGCCTTGACCACGTTTTCATGAACCAGTTTGTAGTTCTCGGTCATTGTGCTGTCAACTGTGTTTGGTTCCCAACTTGGCGTATGTGGGTCGAACGTTATTGTTAAATGAAAACTAATTTAATTTACACATAACAGTCCAAGCAAAAGCTGGAATTGAATACAGCTACATATTAACAGATTTCCGCCGATTTTTTTCCATACTGTGGAATACCAACTGAAGATAGGGAGACAACTACTACTACATTTTATTGCTGTGCTATAAAGAACTAATTTTAATCCATTTTTATAAAGATTTCTTGAATTTTTGTTGGTTTTGAGTAAGTCTTGCACCATGCAGGTTTTGTTAGTTGAAAACATATAATTTTTCAGTGACTACAGTATTTACTGGCATAATTCTTCCACTAGTACAATTCACGCCCTCGTTTCTATGATGCTGAATTAGGAGAAAAAAAAAATTTCCTTTTATATTTTACGCAGCATGTTCCTCTCAATGAGGCATGTAATGCTAACAGGCCCTCGTGGCGCGTTTTGTTCGACCGCGCCAGGTCGCTCACACTTCAAGGTCACTGGTCCCATTATCGATTACTGGCTGCAGTACCCACATTGCAAACATGTAAACAAAATGAGTCATGGAGTTTATTTGTATGTGGGAGGTTTTTTTGATACGAAGGAAATAGTTTACATTTATATTATATTTTGTTTAGTACATATGCATAATGGGTATATATGCCAGTCAGACTTTGTTGTGTTATGCTTTATTGCATCCATAAGATCTTTTTTCAATACATAGCTGTACAAAGATATTGGACAAGTCAAATTACAGTATACAAAGTTTATACACAGGACATAGTAAACACACACATATATGTCAGACTACACGTACACACATCACATCTTTTCCTCATAATTTGACCAATCCTCCTCCAACATACTGTGGGGCGTCGTAGTTTTGCTGAAACAGGAGAAAAAGGAAACAAGAAAAACCGGAACAAGAAATGCGTACAAAGACATGTTATGCAATAATTTCTTAATTTTTGTAGTTTAGATATTCATCTACACTATAAAATTTTAGTTTAGAAAAAAATTCTTTCAGCTGTTTTTTAAAAAGAGTTTTTGGTTAGAGAAGCAAATTTCTTGAAGGTGTTGTGGCAACTTATTGCGAAGTTGGCTACCAAGGTAAGATGGCCCTTTCTGGCCAAGTTTTAAGTTAACTGAAGCCACGTGCATTTTTTTATTCTAGTTTCATGCTTATGAAAAGACTAATTTTTCTGAAATAAATTACTGTTTTTGGACATGGATATAAGTACTGAAAGCATGTACCCACATGCAAATGTTAAAATCTCTGAGCTCTTGACAAGAGGTTTACAAAAGTCTGACTTTCTTTTGCTAATGATTATTCTTACAGCTCTCTTTTGCATGTGAAACACTTTTTTGATGTCAGTGAAATTACCCCAAAAAGTTATACCATTACACATGATGGAATGAAAATATGTAAAATATACCATTTTAGCTGTATTTTTGTTCAAGATCTCTGCAACACTCCGCAGGGCGAAACATGCTGAACTTAGTTTAGGCAAAATATATGCAATGCGAGATTTCCAGTTAAGTAAATTGTCTTCTTTTAAGTCAAGAAACTTAATCACTGCAGTTTCATTAATTTTGTCTCTGTTACTGCTAACATATGAATTAATGTTTTTCCTGTTCTTTGTGAGAAAAGTCATAAGATATGTTTTATCTAGGTTGAGATTTAATTTGTTTACAGTAAACCATGCATTTAGCTCTGTAAATGTTGCGTCCGTTTTTTGTGTAAGATCATTTACTGAGTCTCCAGAGACTAAGATGCTAGTATCATCTGCAAATAAAATTGGAGTAGTTTCTAGGGTTAAGCCACATGGAAGGTCATTTATATAAACTAGGAAGAGTAGGAGGCCTAATATTGATCCTTATGGGATGCAATGCTTAATTTTTCCTGGTTCAGAGTAGAATGAAGTAGTTTTTCCTTTGATTCGCACTTGTTGTTCGTTTGAAAGGTATTGGCTTATTAGTTTATTTGGTATACCTGAGACTCTATAAAACTTTAATTTTTCTATAAGTATGTTGTGATTTACACAGACAAATGCTTTAGTGAAGTCCCAAAATATTCCATTAGATGGCATCTTTTTATCAAGTGCATTAAGAATGCTATTTATTAGTTTGAAAATTGCATCATTTGTTGACGTGTTTTTCCAAAGCCAAACTGGAAATTTTATAAGATTTTGTGATTCTCAAAATATTATAGCAACCTCCTGTAAATTAGTTTTTCAATTACTTTTGAAAAGGATGTAAGAAATGAGATGGGTCTATGACTGTTTACTTCGGTCTTGTCTCCTTTCTTGAACAATGGTCTTACCATAGCCCATTTGAGTCTGTCTCGAAACAATCCTTTATTGAAGATATCATTACAAATATGGCTTAATGGAACACCAAATTCAAAAGCGCATTGTTTTAATAACCTACAGCTAATGCCATCATAACTGCTAGATAATTTTGGTTGCAAAGAATTGATTGTTTTCTCAACTTCTTTTGGAATTATGTTTATAAAAGATATAGCAGGGTATTATGTACCCTATAGTGTAGGAATATGGTTTTTATATTGTTAAATGTTTTTTTAATCATGTTTTCTAAGACATTTAAGTAGTATGAATTAAATGTATCTGCGGCTAATTTAGGGTCTGAGGATATGCAGTCATTTACTTTTAGGTTTATAACTGGACATTGCTCTGTTGTTCTTCCTGTTGTGTTTTTTTACAATATTCCATGTAGTTTTTATTTTGTTTTGAGGATTCTTAATGAGGTTACAGACAAAAAAATTCTTTTTTGCAGATTTTATGACCTTACTAAAAATTTTGCAGTATTTCCTGTAGTGATTCATTGTGTCAGGGTTGCTGCTGGTTTTGACGGCCTTGTATACTTTTCTTTTGTTTTCGCAGGAAATTGTTATTCCTTTGGTGAGCCATAAATTTTTCTTTGGATTTGTATTACTGTGCGTCAGTCAGGATGGGAAACATTTTTCAAAACAATTGAGAACTTGGTTAAGAAAAGAGTTAAATTTTTCATTTGCTTCTGTACAAATATACAATGTTGACCATTGCTCCCTGCTAAGCTCACTTTTGAATTGTAGGACATTTTCCAGTGAAAAATTTTGTATTTTCCTATAAGAAATGCTTTTGGAGGGCATTTTTATGGAAGGCATAACTAATATTTGTACATCATGATCTGATAAGCCATTTATTATTGGGAGACAGTCGCACTCTGCAACTGCGTAACTATCAATGAAAATGTTATCAATTGCTGTCTGACTGGTTCCTTCTAGCATTCTGGTAGCAAAATTTACTACGGATTTAAGGTTGAAGGTACTGAGTAGACTACCGAGTTCAGTTCTTTGGTTGCTTTCTTTTAAATAATCAATGTTAAAATCTCCACAGAGAATAATTTCTGGGTTGGCTCTGTAAATTGCTTTAAGATTTGCTTCAAGAAATTTTAAGAAGTTACTAAAGTTGACAGAAGGGGCTCTATATATAGTGAGGACCCCCAACTTCTTTTAATTTGTCAGTTATTACTTCCACATAACTGCACTCAAACACTTGATCTTCACATAGCAAATGTGTGTCATTTTTAAACATTAAATTATTTTTGATGAAAATACAGGTACCACCCTTAGTTATGCTATTTCTACAATAAGTGGAACAGAGGGAATAACAAGGAATTTTAATTTGCTTAGCAGAGGATTCAGTTAAATGTGTTTCTGTTAGACATAATATTTGTACATCCAAATTGCGTTCTGTGGATAATTTGTCCAAGCACACAGAAAGCCCATCAATTTTGCTTATTAAACCTCTAATATTCTGATGGAATAAATAAAAATTATTTTCATTAATTATCATAGATTTTTTAATATTTGCACAGTTATTGATTGTTTCTGGTATTGAGTGTGAAAGTAAAACTTCTCTGTCACATGAATTAGGCCTTACGGGCATGGGTTTCTTTAGCCTAAAAAATTTCCATGGTTTCCAACGAATACCTAGATATTTTGAATAGAACCATGGTCTATAAGAGTCCTACTAGCAATGAGATCAGCATGTTTCACCTTGCCAGCATGACTCAGATGCAGACCATGTCTCGTGTAGTCAGCCCTGGTTATTTCCTCTAGACCAATCACACAAACATGGCTCAGTCTGCCCGACCTTGCACAGCGCTGCACGGCAGTGTTAGCTGTCTGCACCTTCCTTTGTAAGAAAGGCTTGTCATGCCGTTATAGTGCCGCACAGACCAACACATTGGTGAGGCTCGTGGCCCTGGCAATGTTGTGGATGTCTGCTCCAGCTGTATTTAAACTTCAGGTAATTGCGTATGCAGAGGAACACAGCAATAGAGAAGTGGGCCAAAAATTCATTGTTTCTGAGTTTAACGTGCATGTCATATTTTCCCAATACCAGGCCGCTGTTATGAAGTAAAACAAACCTGTAATGGTGGCAGTAGCAGGCACAGGCGGCAGCCGCCCGCCAAAATAATTGTGTAGCCAGTGCGACTGACCGACCGATAGCTGCCCCACCTGAGGATCTAGGGCTGAGCGGCACATAGACTGAAGATGAGGTAGACCGCTTATTTGTCTTCTGCGCATGTACCCAACATTGACATACCCCAATCCTACACAACTATCAAAGTCACAGTAGCCAACAGTGATGAACATGTTTGTTTACATCTTACTATTTAAATGACACGCACTATTATATTAATAAAATACTTTTACCAGTTTGAATGCAATCAAAAAGCATTACAAATTGATTACACATCTCAAAAGAACTTGTTTACTAAACAGTGTTCTAACCTCAATCCAAATCCACACAATTTTTGATAGATGTGTAGGCAGAAAAGCAGTTCAATGTTGGGACACGGAGAATGGTTGTGTGCAGCCAGCAAGATCAGTCTACCACATCTTTAGTCTATGGAGCGACAGTGGCCAAATGCCATGCTACAGAGGATTTAGGCACTCGCCCGGCCATGCTACCAAGGATCTAGGAGCTCACCCGGCCACGCTGCAGAGGATCTAGGTGGTCGCCCAGCTACGTGCAACGGCAATGTTTTCGCTGCTAGACCCAGCACACGAGTGATTTGATTTTGAATATGTATCTTCATATCTATTATCAATAAATAAAGTGCTGTGTTTTTAAAAAACGTATCCCCTACGGTTGGCAAGGGATTACTTACAGTAGACCCCATTTTAATGTTTAGATGTACATGTCTTGGCAATTCCTTGCATAATTCACGTACTTGTAACTTTTTGCACTAAAATCCTGTAAAATAGGTGCTAGAATTATGCCAGTAAATACGGGTATTTGGTTTGAGGTGGTCGTGCGGAGCTGTGACGGGCGAATTATCGCTTGCAGGACAGTGCTTCGGCGGCCGAGTAAATGATAGCAGGAAATGCTGCATTGGCCAAGCAACTGATTGTAGGCTGAGCGGCTATACTTACATGGCGCAGCCAGATTTTCTGCAAATTTTCTCACAATCAGTTTTCATATAACAGGATATTTTTACGTTATGGTGGTTTGAACACAATTTAAAAGCAATTTTAGGGAGATTTTTAAGTAGTAGGCCCTACTGGGGATCAAAATCGGTCCAATTCTGAGACAGCGAGGACACACTTATAGCGAGGATCTAACCTGAAACTGTGACATCTCGCTATAACAGGATTCTACTATATATGCAAAATCTGCATATCCCTTGTATTCCAATTCAGGAAGCATTTTATCTATGGCAACTGACTGTTAGTGTGTTTTGTATCCACAGTCTAAGAGATAGGAGTGCATATTTTTTTGTTTACCATGAAGGTGTGGCAGGAAAAGGGCCTAATGAGGTCTGCACATTTTTAACGAGATACATTGAATCAGCTATAAGCAAAAGCATGATGCATTCTAACATTTTTTGAGATGTTTGTGGGGCACAGAATCGAAATCACACTATAATCAGATTGTTTTTAACTTTGACTACCACAGGAAGATTTGAAACAATAGACCAATACTATCCAATGAGGGGCCACAGTTTTTTGCAGTGAGATAGAGATTTTTCAATACTCAAAAGAAAAAGAATACATGGAGATGATGCTCACTTCTTCCAATAAACAGGCATTCCTAGCAATATTGATTGCAGATTCTATAGAAATCATCTATTTCAAAAGCTGGTGGTCATTATATATCAATGTTGTCTGCAGAATCTGCAGGAAGGAGCATACCTAAGGATCGTAAAGAAACTTATTAATGAACTGTATTAATGAACTGTTGACAAGTACGTTCCACAGCCGCAACACAAGGAAGGAAATTATTGTTCTCTCAACAACTACAGCCTACCCTGCTGGAAAACGTCCCATTCAGAAGCAGAAGATGGAGGATCTGTGGAAATTGAGTATCTACCTACCTCATGATGTGAATGTGCAGCAGTTCTATCAAGAACTATTGACTGGCCTACATGCGATAAGGATGTGCCCCATGTTGCATGAAACTTTTTATAATGTACAGTAGAAATGTGAAGAAACACTTTTGAACCTGTTATGATGGGATTTGATGATGTTTTCCTGAAAGAGTAATCTAATACTCAAAACAATATTATTGGATCAAATATTTAAGTGTGTGTATATTTTTCATCTTATGAGTTTAGTTTGTAGTTTTGTAAATTAAGATAACACATTACATTAATATACACAGCCAATATTACTACATGAAAGAGAAAAATTAACCTGGATATCTTGTAAGATTGAATAAACGCATAGGTCTATGACTTTTAATTATTATTATCTATAAATCTATAAGCTTTACATAACATTATTTTACATTATGAGTTGGAGAATAACAATGAATAAGTAATCACATTGTTATGACGCTGGCTAACAGCCAGTGGCGCTAGAGCCCATGACGGTGGTCACGTGTCACGCGCACGAAGAGGCCGATAATTTTGAACTTTCCTGTAAGTGTTAATTTCAGGATAAAATGTGTTATATTGTCTTTACAGTGTTTAATATGTCTTAAAATGTTTTAAAGTATTTATACTAATTTTAATTGTTTGGTTATGAATATTCAAAGTGCCTGCGGCACCGAGATTAAGAACACTTAATATTCTGGCATGAACGCCATCACAATGAGACATTAAAATAACATCGAAATTCATAAGAAAGTTATAGAAATGAAAAACAATATCTAATTTAATTTGTGCCATTTTATTTTCAATATAAAATATTTCACTCGGCGTGCATAGTACTTCCGCTTATGTGAACCCCGTAGGCGTCCATGGTAGGTCCATGCAACGCTTGTATCTGTACAGTCTGTCGAGAACTGGTGAGGTAAGACACTGTCACGTGAGCACTACAACTTTTGTTCACGGATTTAGGTTTCCAGAGCCAATGTAGATTACCAGTTAATCTTTGTTTGCGTAAGTTTTTGCCAGACATTTTCCCCAGCATCATGCTTTCACTTTACGAATTCTTACGCCCTTGTGGCATTTTTAACTTAATCGAGGAGAAGGAGGAGAAAGATGTTGGAGAGGTCACGCGACCTGCACATTTTGAATCAGATGCCATCTGCCTATGTTTATGGCATTTCAGTGTAACTTCTGCATAATTGCTATACGCAATTTTAAGAGCTTTATATTTAAGTACGTATTTGAGCGTAATTTTCGTGTTTGAATATTTTATGGCATCATCACGAATACCATGTGGCCGACTGAAGCCAAGTCTTTGTATACGCCATCATTGGTTTTAAGAGCTTATTTATATAACATTGTATGTGCAATCATTTATTTCAGGGTTCTATGTATTTTTCATTCAAAGTTTAATGTATTTTTCACGTAAATTAATGCTTTTGTACTTGACCACACAGTCACGTTAATGTCTGATTTCACTGCCATCAGGCAGGTTACAAGCCTGTAACAACGATAATCGTAAAGAGAATCGCTTGCTCAACACGAATAATATTTTATCTGAATTTAGTTTGCCGTTTCCACGCAGAAATATTGCAATTTCACCTGCACCACGTGGTCTGCTACGAACTTCGTCCAGCGGCATCCGCGCTACCTAAGCTTGTTTTCACACATGCGTGTGTTTATTGTGAATATTCTCGTGCCCCATCTTATTTCATGTATCATTCAACAGTCTATGTAATTGTGTAATTAGGGTACGGTACAATTATTCCCAACCTAGCCGGCTCTCTGTATAGGCCGTCACCACACTAACCACATGCTGGAGGGCGAGCCCCAACGAGTTTGCGTTAGTGATGCCAAGTAATCATGTGTGTTAGTTGTATTAAGGGTTTTCATTTGTAATTCACCGTGTCCTGTCTTCAGCAAAAAACCGTCAGTCCACCCGAGCGGCTGTCAGCCCTCTTTCCTTGTGAAGGCTGTGCTGTCACGCACCTCGGTGAGATCATCCATTTAGGCGTGCGCTAGATTAATTACGGGCTGGGGAGCACCCAAACGGAATTGGCTAGTCATGACCGAGATAATAATTTCAGTGGCACGTTGATGTGTATGAACAATATCATTAAAAACAAGTCTACAGTGAACTCAATTTTTTATTCAGTAGTCACAGTATCCTAGCCACATATGTTTTATCAATTGTTTATTTCAATGATTTTATTGAAAGTTTAGTATCGCCAACGTGTTTGTAAGCATGCACTGGTGAGAAAGACACACATAACCCACAACATCCCTGAGAACCCTGAGTCTCAATATTGCGGTGATTGGGAAGCACCGCTGGCGCCCAAATTACCAGTAAGTATTTGTGTCATCGTTCGTCTCGTGTCTCGCCCGACGGCGTCAGTTAAAATACTCATTTTTACCTTCTTGTTTCACGTGGAAGTTTTTTTTTTAGTTTACCGTAAGTTTACGCTTAAGGACTTATGGGATTTCTCAAATAATCGAGTTTAATTCACCCAAGGTCATAGGCACATTGTGTTTCTTGTAGATATGTTGAAAAAATCTTCTGGAGTGTACACTACATGAACAGTTTTTAAACAGAAAAAATATAGTAATGTAACAAGTTTTTATATCAATCCACAGCTACTGCAAGTAAATCTACAGTACCTTGAGAAAGGCTTCTACTTAAGAGAAGTTCTCTAACTTCACTCATGTTTAATGCTGTGAGATTGGTAGTTCGCCTGATGACTTCCAAAATGCTGTGATCCTTAGCCAGTTCCAACAAGCTGCTATTGCTCATGGTCAACCTACTATTGTGCAACTTGCACCACCGCACTACATTCACTTGATCCTCCAGCATTGCAGTCATTTGTTTCAAGGTTGGGTCACTGACTTCCTCCTGTAAGAAAAACATTAACTTGATTACTGAATGTTGCAATAGCTGAAAACCTCAACCAACTGCAAGGTTTCTCACAGTTACTACCGGAACACATTAATTACCTTGCACCTTATCAAGAGCTTGTCGAGTACAGACAATATCTCACTGCTAGACGAAAACTCGCTCCAGGTGTACAATAGTACGAGTGGCCACAATGTGGACAACCCCGGCTGGGACAGACACATGTCAACCACCTCTTCTCTGCCAGCTATCAGCAAACTGCTGCACATTGCCTGTCAACAAGTAACACATTTTCTTGTTCTACACACCTGGGAAGTTTTTATTATAATTTCACTATCCACACTTTCTGCTATATCACTTAATAATTAACACTCCTTCTGCTCTTTTCTACGAATTGGTTTATGTTGCATGCTCATGTCCGTGTAGCTACAATATATATACAGCTACTAAGGTATGACCTCCGAAACTCATGCACTGGCTTCAGAGTGAATATCATATGTACACACAAAAAATGCTTTGCACCACCTGTATTTTGTTTGCTCATGAAGGATGTTTGCTGTGAGAGTTGTTGATTACATAACAACATCTGAATGAAATGTAAAAACACCTGTTATGTGTACATGGACTTAATGCATGCAGTCTTAGTACAGTCCAGAAGAGTTCACTGTTACTGTTACCTATGGACACAGCATGCAAAGACAGTGTGTGTCCTGTTGAGCTGTATAAAACATACTTCTGCGTGTCATTACCACATTTTATCATACGCACATGTTGACTTTGCATCAGCAAGGCCTCTCCATGAGGGGAATTGCTTACCTCGTCGGTATACACCATAGTGATGTTGTTCGGACCTACAGCCGCTATTGTGTTTCACACAAAGTTGTAGATCATCCTCGCAGTGGTCATCCACGGTCAACAACAGAAGCTGATGACTGTTATGTGCAAATCCTACCTCGCAGGAACAGAGAAAGCATCAAAACCAAACTGCATAATACCCTCCTGCAGGCAACTGGGAGGGATGTCTCTACTCAGAAAATCCGAAATCGTCTTCATAGTGACAACCTACATGCAAGAGTTCCTTGGCAAGCACCTGCACGTACACCCCAACACCATAGCACCAGGTGCAGTTGGGCAAGGGAGCACTTGGATGGAACCCTGGCGGAGGAAGGCATCAGGTCCTCTTCACAGATAAATTCCGAATTTGTCTGATGCCTGATAATCGTCAGAGGAGAGTTTTGAGAGAGTGGGGTAATGCCAGACGAGTTCTGTACAACATCCCACAGGTCCAGCAGGGAGGTGGATCCATCATGTTTTGAGGCGGCATTACGTATGGACATCGGACGACACTAATCATTATCGAGGGCAATATGACAGGTGTACAATACTGGGACAGAATCCTCTGGCCCATTGTTCAACCATTCCAGTAACATCTGCCATTCCAGTAACATATGCATCAGGTTTGTTCTGCAAGACGACAATGGGCGCCTGCACCGTGCCCATCTTGTTAGCAACTTCCTCAGGGAGGCCTAAATCCCAGCTGAAACAGAAGTTGAAACAACGCAGGAATCCACCTCTCACCCTGGCCGACCTCCGGAGGGTAGTTATCGAAGAGTGGGATAGAACAGAGCAGGACAGCCTCAACCGCCTTGTGAACGGCATGCCATGAAGGGTCATATCATGCTTCACAGCAGGGGGTGGCGTAACACCATACTGAGAAGCACAGTCTGAGTTCCGTGTTTGATCGGCAGGTGCACGTTGACAAAAAATATTGTTTGTTTTCCTTATTCATTGAGGTTTTCTTCAAATCAGTCTTGTTATTCTTTATAGAGAGAGTGTATTTGCATCCCATACTGTCACTTGGGTCGTATGCAACCTAGTCACTCAGCACTCCAGGTGGTGCAAAACTTTATTTGAGGTGCGTATTTGTTGTAGAGAATGTACCAAAATAACAGGCACTTTTCAAATTTTGGTGCGGCCAACCAAACTCAGTTGGATTTAGCTGCGAACATTATTGTGTTTTGAAGAATACACTAATTAGTCCTGGTGGAGAGATGAAACGATGAACAACATGTGCATGCCATCAAGATGTATAACAAAAACCATGACTGGACAACACGTATTTTGAGAGAATTTCAATATTGGCCATAATGGTGCAGTGCCTTCTGTGTAAGCTGCCAAAATGTGAGAGAGTAGTTTCGAAAAAACTAATTCTCCCTCAAAGAATAAGCCTATAGAGAGACAGACACACATGCAAACATCAGAAAACGTTACTTCCATACAGACTGTATTTTAATAACAACCTCAATGTTTTGCTCATCATGCTGTTTATCTTGAGATACTGCAATCTTGTGTTGGCAGATTGTTACAGTAAGACCTATCCTTCTATTAAAACAAAATACAAATGGTTCATGAATTACAGGAACAAGACATAGTAGGACATCGGAACTTTTACCAGTACTTCCTACTACAACTGATGAATGATAATGACATTTTCCACACTTTTAATCCAATGTTAAGACATGGAACTACTTTTCCTCCATCGTAACCAACTTAACTGGGTGATTGCCAGTCCGTGTGCCTATTAAAATATATACATTTTACAAATCTTTAACATCAAAATGCTCAAATAACAGTGAACAGTCTCTACGACCCCAGCTACATGCAAATTGGTAAGCATCCAGGTAATACCCTCTGTATAGTTGACTCAAATCCCTCAAGGCACCCATGCATTCATTCTTAATTTGTGAATCCCAATTATTCACAAAGTAAAATTTGGGAAATGAAAAACTCTTCTAACAGTGTACCTCACTACTTTTGATCCAGAAGATACCTGACCTGAAATTTTCTACGCTAAATCTGATTAGTCGTTACTGCAGTGTCAAGGGTAACAACATAGTGGCTTGTGGAAACAAGGACAGGTAGCAACCATTTGGTCACTTAATTTGTTTCTTCATGAAACACACTGTAACATTGCAATATATTTATATTTTTAATTGTTTTTATAATATTTTTTTAATCGAGACTTATGGTGAAATTTTTTTTATTTGGCCAGTGAGTGTAATATATTCTAAATTTTTCTTTGGTGCAACGTGGAGAAGGAATAGCTCATCAGTTTTAATTCATGGCTGTAATTCAAGTGTTTATTGGGAGTGTGTTTGCTGTTTTTGAAGTTGTATCGAAGTTGCATCAGTAACTGGAGATTGTAATGTGAGTAGGCAGTTCTTGTGCTCAAAGTGTGATAAGGTTACCAGAGATGCAGTTTCGATATGACAGGTGGAGGGATTTTGTGCTACGACGTAGTACGATTGGCGAGGAGTGGAGAGGCACATGGCAAAGCCAGCCGAGTTCGTGCACTGTGTGTCTCTGCCCTCCAATCATTGTTCCTTTGGTCGTTGTACTATCCATACCAGCTGCAATGTAGGAGGAGCGTGCAGACGGCTCGCGATGCAAGTGCAAAGTAACATTGGTCCTGAATTACTGCAATGCTGTTCTGTTGTATTGAGGAACAGTAAGTGTATCTATATTTCTGGAAGATATGAAAGTGCTATCTCAAAAATTTATAAAATAAAATTGAAGAATTCATCTAACACTAAACATAATTTTTTTATTTAATATGATGGGCTTTAAAATCACTTGTGCATTTTGACTGAGCTAAACTGAGCTGTGACTTTCAAGTTTGTTTGTTTGTTTGGTAACAACCAACGTCACAACACAATGTATTTCAGAAACACGTACTTAAATTGTGGTAAGCATGCATACATCAAAAGAACACACACTCACATTACTTCACTGCATTTTATATAAACAATAAATTATGTCACTGGGGAACATTTTAAATTTTTTATGCACTAACCACAAAACATTCAATGCTACCACATATTTGCAACTCAGAAGGCATAGTTGAAGTAAAATACAACATAATTAATTGGAAGAAATCTTTTGTTTACATGACCCCTAGTCTAGGGGGTGACTTTCAACTACTTTATGGGCCGGTTTCACCATGCGAGATAATGATAGTTTATCGAGATTTACTGGCAAAAAATCTCGATTATCTGTATTTTGCATTTCACCACACACATTAATATCAATTTTCTTTGAATATCTCGATAAAATATTAACCCATCGATTTTGGTGGTTTACGTCACATTATCGGGATTAAACTGTAAAACAGAAACAAATATTTTGGAAAGTGACGAGATGGCAAAGTCATTTCATCGAAAATAAAGAGAAAATGTCTCAGGCAATGTACAATTTAATTTTTGAAGAGGAAAGTGACTATGGGGATCTTATTGTTTGTTGTCCACGACGTTTAAATGAAAGAATAAATTATTTTGAAATTTACGATGTAGAGGTACACACGATTGTCAAACAGGCTCTATCGTTTTATTATTTTCCTTTACAACTATTCTGCATTAACATTAGGTATAAATGTAAAATAAACAAGTTACTTGTGTAGACCTAATTCAAATCAAGAATGTGACAAACACCAGTAGTGTTTTTAATTGAAAATGTCTGTGAATATACTCAAACACAGATGTGAACTAAACCACAAGAGATAACACATTAGTTACTTAGTTCTCTCTTTAGTTTTAGGATCTGCAAAGTTAAGAGCTCTGTTTGAAGCTTCTCCTGTTTAGTCCTTTCTTGTTCCTGTTGTAACTTTAGTTGACAAATCTCTTTCATTGCCTCATTTTCTTTAATTACAAACTTTTTGCTAACTCAATTTTTGCTATATGCCAGGCATTTACTTCAGCTTTTTTTTTGTTTGAGTGCATTGCTGGTCGTCGTTTACTAGTTCAG
The DNA here is from genome assembly GCA_029891345.1 of Dryococelus australis. Taxonomy (NCBI): domain Eukaryota; kingdom Metazoa; phylum Arthropoda; class Insecta; order Phasmatodea; family Phasmatidae; genus Dryococelus; species Dryococelus australis. The sequence continues at coordinate 371,542,461 of CM056993.1, forward strand.
GAAGATGTTGCTATACAGTTTCTCACATGGCTGGCAGAGACTGTCCTCCAACCATCGGACCCAGTCGAGGCATAGTTATCTGAAGCATTTGCAGGATTACTCATCTGAGCTGTGTTAATGACAACTGATGAGTCTCTACTGGAATGACATTTCGCAGGCTTTACTAGTGGCAGTATACAGTGATCTTGGGTGGCTATTTTGAGGGCAGAACACACTGCACCCCTTAGCATAGACACGTTTGTCGACATAGGTTTCTCACGTATGGTTTTATAAGTTATCCCAAACCGCCTTCAAGTTGTCTGCTGCCCTGTAGTAATCACTATATGTACAATTGAAACTATTCGCAATTGTTCGCCACTGTTTCGCTTTATTTTGTTGTGTGACAGCATCAATTCGTCTATTTTCAATGTTATTGAAATGTTCTGTAATTAATTCTAACAAACTGTGTTTTTCATGGGATGAAAAAGTTCGGTTTCGCTGTTTCCTTAAAACTACAATGCCTTCCTGACTTGCTATACTTTCCTAAAATGATTTTTCTGTATCAGCTCAAAGCAAAATCTCTAATGTTTACCAAAAGAAAATCGCGATTAAGTCAGAATATCGGGATAATTTTAACGAGATATTCTTTACTGAGATTAAACGTGATGAAACATGCTGAACATTATTGAGATTAAAATGGAAGTTAAACCTCTCATCTGGATAAAATTATCTCGATATTCTGAAAAGTTAATCTTCGTTGGTGAAACCGGCCCTTAATGTGTGACTTTAACAAGCTACAGGAAGCATAATAAACTAATTTTGCACCTGCAATAATGGCAGTAGCAAGAAACGTGACCTATTTGTATAGACCCACAGATTTTTATACGAACATTTAGAACAGTATTCAAAACCATTTAAACTGCAACAAGGTTAAATTTTTTACTTTGTTGCAATTATTTTAATGAAAACCCTGATTATTATGAAAGGCAATGGATTGGAAAGATTTGAAAAGTACTAATATCAGTCTTAAGCTCTTGTGAGAACAAAATGAATGTGGAAAACTGGATTTTGAATACCTCCACCCATTGCCCTTGTCAAACAGATAGGAGACCAGCAAGTTGATCACTATCACCAGGCCCTCTTGAAAGTCAATGAATTTGACATATCCTATGGGAAAACTCACTTTCCATGTAAACAACACACCCTGAAACCTACTCAGCTGACCTGAAATGTAACTGTGGTTTTACCTGGGATCTTGTGGTTCACCACAAGCATTTTACACTTCAGCCATACTTCTACAACTCATCCAAAATCCTAGGTTTATGCAAAACTGTGATTTGCTAACATCCTTTGTTAACTTTTGGCTTATTCAATTAAAAATAACATATGCGATGTGCATAATCAATATTTTTAAAGAGACAGTCAAAATCTCACAGCTTTCAAATCCCCGGCAGATGTGATATCATTAATTAACTAGGTGTTAAGAATAAAATATTTTTCAGTATTAAGTATAAAATTTCAAGACTCTTTGTGTACTTTGTATCAATATTCTACTGCAATAATGTTCCAATCAGTGTATACAATTACCATAGTACTCATGTATAGCATGCCCTTTTTTCCAAAATATACTAAAAAATTTCTGGGGTGCACGCTATACACGGAAAAAAAAAGAGGAAGGGGGAGCGGTAGCCATAAATTGTCCGGGGATGTTAAGGGAAGTGGCAGGACTCTGTCTGTTGTCTCATCTCTCGCTCTTACATCACTCCTCTCCCTTTTCTCTCTCTCAGCGATGGTTCAGTTATGTTTAGATAGCACTGCCCCCCCCCCCCCAACTAATGGTATCCTGTCACACAGAAAACAGAGATGCCACCTGTTTACAGCCTGTAATAACACCCAGATGTTGCCAGTCAATAATTCCGCCATCCCTCTTCGTCCGTAGCAGAGGCTAGCCAACCATGAATGGGGGGGGGGGGGGGGGAAAGAGAAGGGGCCGTGTCGAGATGGGATGAGGAGACCCTTGTTTTTGGAGAAAGGTAGTGTGACATTCTAGTGCGGCAAAAAAAAAAAGAGAGCCAGTCACTGCTAAAAGAGATAGGAGAAAAAAGAAAAACGAAGCCAAAAGTGTTGAGTAGTAAGCACGTAAGGTTTTCAAAAAAAATTTTATTTTGGCTTTTTGCATCCAAGTTATTAATTTCACTAAGTATTTTCCAAACATATCACTATCACCACATATTAATGTAAAAAAAATAATTTGTTCCATACTTACTAGCAGGGCGCCACAAATATTTCATGCAATTTTATTTTTAAAATTTTTTTCCCTGGAACTTGCAAAAATCATGGTGCGCGGTATACACGAGTAAATACGGTATCCTTGCCAGGCTGCATTGCTATTGTGAACTCATCAGCAAGTTTCAGCGAACTTCATTAGCACCTACTTTACTTAATACTTCATGTGCTGTCCACGAGTGGTAAAGTGATACCTGTCGATCACTGGTTGAAATTCTTTACATGATCCTGCCTGTGTGTCATATAAAGTGGAACTCATAGTACTGTTACTGTACAAACCACAAAAGGAACAAAATCATTCTAATATTATATGCAACACGACACACACACACACATTTATAATTTGATCCATGATGTACCAGGAATATATACTCATCTAGATCAGTAGGCTGTGTCCACTTCCTTTGGCTAGGAACTATGCCAAGCGCTCCTATAAAACTGGGGAATTAGTCCTGATGGGGTAAGGGAGCTTTCCCGTTATACAGGACAGGCCTGATAGCTATTCGGCAGGGCACACAGTCTGGTACAGGTAAGCCAATCTTGCGTCATGGTGCCACGGCTTTGTGACAATACCTGGGCGACGTAACACAAGAACTGCACTAGTAAGGCGAGTAGCAAGTGAAGGTGCAGTTGCAAAGAAAGGTGTTAATGACAGTGATGAACGAGGTGTAGGGTGCAGAATGACTGGAACCAAATATGTGATGACTGGTGTAGGTGGCTGTTCAGGTTGGTTCAGATGCTCTATCACCCACCAAGGGTATTCCATTGGACCTTGCTTCTCTGAAGTGGTGAATCAATCTCTGGAGATTTCAATCTCCACTGGGTCTTGCAGATGTCAAAGTGCCTGGGCCTGTGCTCGAGGTTCTAAGCTAGCTAGGGAGGCTACCAGACCAGGCTTCAACTCGTGCTGATGGCCAGAAGCCAGGAGAATCTGCCATACCTTTTCCTTGAGACCCCTCCTTTTAGAATAGGCATCAGGAAGTGAACTTACCCTTCCGCTACTGCAACAATACGGCAGGTTCCATGTGCTCAATTTACGTGTAAGCACCAAGTGCGGGCCGAAGACTGACAAACACCATAATTCCTGCATTTAACACAACGGTGCAGTACATGCCGATGGTTCAGGCCTCACTTGTCCAAGGTCATACATGGGTGTATAAGCTTGACAGAGTCTTCTCAGTCAGGAAACATCTGTCTCCTCCATAGTGGAGAGGCCGACAGACACTATGCTGACAAGCTATCTCAAGTTAGTGCTTGTGAGTAAACTTTGTGATCTGGCTCGTTTGAATAAATTCCCGGGCTCACCTGCAGTATTGTTATGGAGGGTAACTACGAAAAGGTGCTACGTCTACAGGAAATAACTCAAAGTAAAAGTGACCCATATATATTTTCCATAATGGAAAGACACGTGTTGAATGCACCCTAACTCCTGGTCAATGGCACGAGTCTCGGCCGGGAAGCTAGCGTACAGTTCAATACAGGCCGGTAGAGGCAACTGGTGATAAACTGGGGAATGCTGAGTGTGATGCATCGTGTTACTAAACAATCTTCTCTTGCATTGTTGAGATGTGTTGTACGTGTACAATGATGTTGTGCTCTGGGGTGACAGGAAGCTAGGTTAACTAAGCAAGGCGTGTTCAGGGTTAGTCTTAACTAGAACTTTAAGGAAAGGTCAACCTGCAGACACATTCGTGTACTACAGGGGTGAGCAGGTATGCAAGGTATGAAGCATGGGAGAGTCCCAAACTAACGTAACTTTAACTTTCTGAGTGGGTAGCGCTGGAAGCAAACCTTTTCGTATGCGACGCTTAAACGATGGTTGAGTGGTCAGAAACTGAGCTGCTAGCACTGGAAACGAAGGCTGAGCAATGTGGTCAATTCTGAGTGACAGGCGCTAGAAGTAAAGACTGGCCTTTCAGGCTGGTCAGTGACTGAGCAACTGGTGCTAGACAACTGAAGACTGGAATCGCAGACTGGTCAGAACTCTGCAGGGAAGAACTGCAGACTGGCCAAGAGACGCTATCTGTCTCTCCTTTTATACCATTTCAGGCCGCTGCCCGCTGCTGATTGGCTGGTGCCACTAAGGCGAGGGGGTGGTCGCAGTGCGGGGAATAACGAATTCATGACTGATGGCTGTGACGTCACCAGGCAGCTGGAAGGAAAGAAAAGCAAAAACAAACTATATTCGTAATAGGGCTATCTAGCGAGTAATAAAGGAACTCATTACATCTAAGCAGTATTACTAGGGGCATGGACTTTTCGCGATTGCGAATAAACAACGATAAATGCAAAATCGTCACAAAATTGAGTTTTTACGCGAAATATGGTATATCGGACTTTAATGCACTATAAAAAGACACGTTTTCTAGTAAAACTTTGTTTGTAGTATTAAAAAGCAAACACACATTGATGTTTTAAAACTAACACTGAGTTTCTGTATTCCTGTAAATATTGTTAAGTCACAATTCCGTAAAAACACAACACATTCCGACTTAATTTCTCCCCTACAAAATATTTGTGACAGAAAATTTGTATTATGGTTCAGTGTTTACAAATATACGTAGCGCAATTATTATTCCACAGATAGTAACATGACTTGAGAAAGCTAAATCATGGCAACATGTTATACAAAATGGCGTCCATCAATGTGCACTTGTGATGCGGCGGCGGGAGTGCGAACTACGTACAATATCTTTCTCTTTTACAGCAGCGAAATTATTTTCTAATGTACGGCAACTATGGTCGAACTCCATGATTACATTTTACGCATGCGGGATAAAGGTTATTTTGTTTACAAACGTGATTGAACAAATTATTCCACAAATGAAAAGTTATTCATTTGTTCTCTGTTTTTTACTTCCTTTTAAACTAATGCCATATTCTGTTACCTTTACAATGCGAAATATATGCAATGAAGTAGTTACAATCCCTTTGTGAGTTTGGAGGTTAGCATTGGCGGCGACCCACCAAAGGGTAAGTTTGATGGTTTTAGGAAATATGTGCAGTGACAATTTTACTGAATGAATCTGTAAATTAATTATATAATACTAATGATGAATGAACATGATTTTGGTGAAGTATACTTGTAAGGATTTCCATAGGAAAATACGTGTTCATGAGATTGCGTATTGAACTAACTGTAAGTTCGCATGTTTTGTAAATAATGTATTTGCAAACTATTACTATAATTATTAAAATGCCCATGGCCTAAAAAGGTCGCACTTTCAAATGATATTTCCATACAAGTAAAATCCACTGCTTGCATCAAAACAATATGGAACTCAGAATGCCACACACTTGGCAAGAACATCAAAACAATGCCGTCTCATGAAAGACATTTAACTAAAGCACCCCCCCCCCCCCCCTCCTCTATTAACCATTTTCTTCTCCGTTTCCTTTTTTCCCTCGAAATTAAGTAAACAAAACCCAAACAAACTTAACTAGGCTAAAATAAAACAGGTTGGAATGTCTGAAATTCTGCATTTTATTGAATTATTTCCAGAATAATTACTTACAAAACACAATTTCATTTTTTTATGCAACTTTTAGCACCAGATTTTAAAATATTCATGACGAACTGTAAAGTTTTTATTTATCGCCATAATGTTTTTAAGTGAATTTTTGCACCACTTTTAGCAGTTTTTATGACGAAATTTAGAAATTTTATTTACCACTTTCAGGGAACACTAAGTATTACGGTGGGCCGGTAAATAAAACACTCTGCACGGCAGAAGAGAGTACATAGATGGCCTAGAGTTCAGATGTCAGATGTGCCGAGAGGCATAGATGGTAAAATGTCATTGGCCAGAGGTAGAATTGTTTATTCGCAGAAAGGAGCGGATAGACAAGTGTATCTACCCGGACCAGAGCAAGGGCCAATGGGTACAGAGCATTGCCTGCATCCTCCTACCCTCATTCAGGAATCTCCTGCTAACCCCACGGCTGCAGACCATAGAGGAGTTGGCAGGAAGAGCAAGGGAGATCAAATAAAACACCAGCCAGCCTTCTAGGGTAAACATGTCGGCACGTGCCACCAAGGACGCAGGCCCAGCCTGCTTCCCTAGACCACCCACAGGGCAAGACATGACCCCTCAGGCACACACCAAACCTTTACCCCGCTGTTGGCACTGCCCGGGCAGACACTTTAACCGGGATTGCCCTACAAGGCAAGTGCAAAAACTGAGAATCCCTCTTTCCCGACCTCAAAACACACAGCTCCAGAGACGAGAAGTGAGAATCACACCTCAGGCTACGGTAACCTTGAAGGGATACGAACCGGACCATGGTCCACTGTAAATGAAAGACCGTTAAATCTACAACAAATAAGAATAAGACTAAGCCCGCACCCGGACTCGAACCCCGGACTCCCAATTCAAAGTCTGAACCAGTTGCGCGAAAGTGAACATCTTAGAGACGGAATTTGAAAAGGGAACCAAATCCCGATCACCCAAGAGGCGAGCGAAATGAACGCCTGACCTCCGGTAAATAATAACGAAACAGAGGACACGGGATGGGCAGACTCACACCCTACCACATCCTATAGGGTTTACACACGACAGTCATTCCGAGGAGGAGTATCACAGCAAGTACTAACTTCAACCCCTAGCTCTTATGTTCCTTATTCACAACAGCATCGGACCAGAAAACGTAGTACAATAACAGGGAGCTCATGGCATAGCCCCGCCAACAGGGTTAGTATAGGAAGGCACACGGAGGCAAGTGAACCTCCAGTCATACCCAAGGTCACAGATAAAAGGCCACGGATAAAAGGTCACAGACTCCACTTGTTTTACCCCTTGCCACACCCCTGGCTGTAAAGTGCCAGAAAACAACAGAGACAACCTTGCCGACCGACAAAACTATCTCCATTACCTTTGCTCCCGTACAGGAGGAAGTGTAAGCCCAGGACCTGAACTGGAAGATTCCATGTATCCATTGCCACCAGGCTCAGTTCCATCTATGCCATGCCCACAGAGCGTAGGAATTTCGAAGGATAGGTACACGCTGATACGCACTATGACCAGTAAACCAGTATTAAACTCACTCTGGGGTTTGACTCCCCTCCGACCCATGGAAAACATGCCCCCAAGCGACAGAATGCTATAATAAAATCCCTAATGCCTCAGAGGCCTAATTGAAGGTAAAGTATTTGTCGTGGTAGGCTAGGCATCAGTAGAAAATGACAATAGGTATAAATTAGCAAGAAGGTTGTCATAACCTTTAACAGATGTCTATAGTGGGTAATTAAATGTTCTTTATTTTTTCCCCTCCCATCCTTTCCACTCTTACAAGGCAACGGGAGTTACAAACAAGCAACTGGAAGGAGTCCAAAATTTACCAAGGGAGCCCCGACAGCACCGGTCAACCTGGCGACAGATGCAGCTGAAGAGTCAGCAGATGGACAGGCTGATAAATGTTTAACGAGACCTGCGGAGTATGTAAAAGCAGTTTCCCGGACGCTCGAAAACGTTGGCGCTGTTACAGCCCCTCCAATGTCTGGAACGGAAGGTAACCGGGAGTGCCCAGTTAAATTCCCCAGAGATAACCACACAAGAATGAGCTCAGCTATACCAACAATCCAGGTCGCTGCCCGTATTGAGATGTCCACCAGGCAGACAGCACCACCACTCAGGCCGCTATCCTAGGACCACCACCTGTCGCTGTCAAACCACGACAATCAACATCATTGCATGCCAGGCGCACGATCAGTATCCCAGGGTGCTACAAGGAAACGTCTAGACAAGCACCAACATCATTCCACTGGCTTTCGACGGCAACAACACCGCAGAGAAAGTGAGAATTACTGCAGAAGCTCCACATCAGCAAACGCCACTGAACAGCCCCAGTGTCACCTGAGTGAGTACTTGGCTAATGCCCCTTTCATTATTCTTCCCCCTGATCAGAAGCCTAGAAAGTGAAAATTATATTACGGAGTAATAGAATATGAAAAATGATGCATATGATGAGCAAGAGCTCATAATAGCTTAGCTTAGTAGGGAAGGTTAGACGAGAAAAAAGTCATAAAGAAAGCCCTAGTATAGTAGTTTCTTTAATTTGTTTGCTGGAAAAGAGAAACTAATAAAATTTGCATATCCAGCCAGTTGAATAAAATTTGTATTGGTTACCGTAGAACTTTTTTAAAGGTTAGGAATTCAGAAACGCATTGCTAGGAATCAAGGTCCTACACAAATGAGTGCCCCGTTTGAAATGTAGACTTTCCTCCTGACAATGGGCACCACCTAACGTAAGTGTAAATAAATGTCTATGTTTTGCATTTTGTAAATGTTTTGTCCTTTAATTGCAACAAAAGCAGGAGGAAATTAACGTATAGTCAATCCCGAACAAGCGGGAAAATTCATGCTTTATTGACCCCTGCCCGAAAAGTGCTCACATAACATGTAAATAATATTAAGAGTAAGAATTTTTATGTTGTGTGAGTTAATAAATATGACACGGTTAACGTAGTCACGAAAACTGCCGAGCACAGTTAGGAAGTGAGATGTGCGAAAACGAGACCTATCAGCAGAAGTGTAAACACAAAGGCCATAACCCTCAACCGTCCTAACAATGCGTCACTGAGCGACATTGAATTGGTCCAAATGTATCTGCAGTAAGCGCATGAGGTGATACGCACCATGAGCGAGACAAGCCTGGAATGCCAAATACGTAATTGTAAATTACCTACGTACAGTAATTACAATCTACATTGCCCACCCGGAAACCTGCATGCAAGAGTCACCTGAGTGGGCCGAACCCCTTAGGTTTCCTGGAGTCTGAAGAAGGCTATGAGAGTCTGAATATGACCAGGACTCCCAAGGCATGTCCGGTATACCCGAGCCTGCCTGAAGAAATGCTCCCATCTAATTTGCCCTTATCACGCTCATTTCCTTCGATGTGTCTGCGCAAGACTATGCCAGGAGGGCTTGAGCGCCGGTACTAGATTGTGAGTACGCCTTCATAATAATGTGATTACCTACGAGCCAAACAAGACAATTATTTTAATTTTTTTTTCTCCAAATTCGATGCCTAGGAAAGGAGGTGGGAGTCAAAGCCAGATCAGACATCTAGCCCAACGGGTACTTCAAAGAAAAATAACTCAACCCACAACTGTGACCCCCGTTGAGCCCCTCCGTGAACGTACGCCATCCGTATAACAGCTAGCTGAGAGGTCAATTAAACCAGTCAGGGAATTACCCACGATTCATGAAAACTGCAATTCCTATTTAGATTCGCTGTTAGGGATTTGTTGACCATAGCCCGATCTAGATCACGTTAGTTATTTAGTACCTCCAGCGCCCGAACCAATAACGAAGCCTATACTCCAGTTGTGCCTGTTAAGAAAATATCTATCACCACCTGTCAGATATGTACAGATGCAAGTAAGGTTCTAAATATAATTATTCCTCCTAAACCAACACGTAACTCCAAGGTGGTAACCACGTCACTCGATTTTGTCCCATCACGTAAGCCAATCAGGCCAACCCCACACAAACGCCCTGGAGGCATAAGGGAAGCCGACTATGTTACGATCCCGGGCGATAAGTGATTCACCCCCTCACCTCTATATATTACCACCTTCATTATCATATTTTTTTATTTTTTTTTATTATTACTAGTGACAGCTGGCATCACGTTTCTTGACTGCCTTTGTGGTGAGTAAAATCAAGCTTCCTGAGAGGGAGTCGTTCATGATCAAACTCACCATGGGGTTTGATTCTCCTCCAGTATACCCCAGCCCTTCCACCAGTTGGTGTCCCACTTAACTCCCCAACGTGGGCAGATCCTCGTCCCACCGATCAAGCTTCCAATCAGTTTCTATTACACTGCGGAAGGGCAGTAAACTCGCACCCCGGAGGCAATCAGCACTTTCATCCGCCGGACCTAACATGTTTTCCCCTATTAACCCAGCTGGGAAGAGGAGCTTAAGGGATAAGTGAGCCAGTGGGGAAGAAGGGAAACCTTCCCCAGAATTAGATAGACATGAAGAAGGGAGTGTGTCAAGTTTAATGTTAATAATAGCAGTGTGTATTTTAATATTTTTTATAAAAACTCCATCCCTAATGAACACGAATATACTCCTGGCATTTATAATAATACTATATTTAAAAACCACACCTTACAAATTTCTGAATTCCTATTACTCAGGACATCATGCCAATCACATTAACGGTGTATTAGTTTTATGTGAACTTTCATTTTTGCTTACAGTCACATCTTCAACCCAATGCCTTCGGATGTTCACAGTTCTGTAAAACAGTTCTTCTATGTGGCCGTCTCCAATGCGACGGCAAATGGCCTCCAGCACTGCAGTATCTGTACCGTGTACCCTCGGCAGCAGGCGTCGTCCTCCAGAGTAGTGAACACCTTCAGGAAGTCAAACTTGCCCCTCGAGAGCAGAGAGAGGTGCACCCAACCTTGCGGCACTAAGCCTGCACTGCAGAGTGACCTCAAGCGTGTGCTCACCCAGTCACTCAAGCCAAACTGTTTCGCTTCACTGACCTGCAGTATGGAGAGCAAGCACAGCAAGGTTCTCTCAGTCTCTCCCTTGCCTTTTCCATTTCCACACTCACCATCTGCACACAAACACCATTAGTTTATCACAATTTTGCCATAACACAAATAGCGTCTGAAACTTTTCTTACTGAAATTTGGACATGGAGCTAAATATAACTGTTTAATTTTATTTATAATTACTTTTGTATAATTTACTTTTACTATTGTTACAAGATATAGATACCTTACGTATAAAAGAGTAATTCTTTTTTGAGTTTATATAGATGAAGGAGATTGCAACTTCAATGTTGGATTAAGCTTATATCTAGGTGAAAGTTGTTGGGCCTGTTCAACATTTAAATTCTTACATGATCTGAGTTTATACCAACATGAGTGTAGTGTAGGGATATTGGAGATGTAGAGGTTGGGAGGCCTGGATAAGGGCCGAGAGAGGACAGTGTGTAAAACATGGTGGCCTATGGGTTTTCATGACCAACACTACATGGTGTCAGGCGTCTTTATTTCCAGTAATATCCACACTGTAATTCGGGCGATGTTGGCTCATGTCCCATTCGTGATTAATGCGAATTCTTTGTGTTTTGGGAATTACTTGTAAATTCCAGTTCGTTGTCAGAACCGCATTGAAGGGTGGCGGGAAGCAGTGTCGCACATCACAATGGCGAGTGCAATGCAATTTCAGATTGTACCACCTGAAAACTATGATTTTCGAAAACCAGCAGAATGGAGCAAATGGATACGACGATTTGATTCGAAAGGTTCTGGATTGCATCGGGATTGTGCGAAAAATCTGAAGAAGCTCAAGTAAACATGCTGCTCTACTGCATGGGACCCGAGGCAGACGACATGTTGGACTCGTTCACCTTGAAAGAAGATCAGGTTAAAAGGTATGCAATGGTAAAAAGTAGGTTTGAGTAGTTTTTTTCAGTGAGCAAGGACCTTATTTACGAACAAGCTAGGTTTTTCAAAATGCCGGCAACAAGATGGGGAATTGGCAAATGCGTTTATTAACAACGTTTTTAAATTGGTAGAGACTTGTGAATTGCAAAGCCTAGGGAAGAGCTCATAACAACAGTACTGGTTATTGGAGTGTCTGATGATAGGCTATAGGAGGCGCTACAAATGGACAGTGGACTGACAATGGAGCAGGCGGTAAAAAAGATCCGACAGGCAAAAACAATAAAACAACAGCAGTCGATGCAGTTCGCAATGGTGGGGTGGATACTCATTGATCGCCAAGAACACAGAATTCCGGAAAGAACCGCCGCCCACAGTTTGCACGAAATACAAGTGAGACCTATCAGCCAAACACTGAAGCAACAACTAGCCGATGCTCCAAGTGCGGAGTGACATCCTCAAACCCTTGGTATAAGTGCCCGGCAGACAAGGTGAAGTGCAATAAAAAAGGCCACTATGAAAGGTGTTGCAGGTATGCGGAAGTACAAGAATTAGGAACAAAGGATGACGAACAGTGTGAGTACTACATGGGTAAAGTGGCAGCATTGGACATGGGTGAAGTGGCAGCATTAGAGGTCTGTGTGGAACCATGGTTCGTCCGGTTGCTCGTAGGAAATGTTGAGGTTATATTCAAAGTGGAAACGGAGGCAGACAGTAATTGGGTAAAGGTTAAATGACCACCTTAGAATAGTGCTGGAAAAAACTCACAAAAAATTGTTTGGTTCTGGGAATGGAACTACCAAGGTAGTAGGCATGGCAAATATAATGCTTTTGTTCAACAACTAACATAGTGAACAAGAAATATATGCGATGGAAGGCCAACCGATTCCACTTCTAGGGAGACCTGATTTGAGAGCTTTTAATATCATCACTGTATACGACAATGGAGCCTTGGAAGAGGTGAACAAAAAGAGGGTGAGTAAGCCTACAGAGAATGAACATCAGATTGTGGGTAAATTCCCAGAACTTTTCACAGGGTTAGGTAAACTTCATAAGGAATATGAGATAGTCCTAGAGGATAGCTACAAGCCGTATGCAGTCACAACCCCGAGAAGAGTCACACTACCATCGAAAAATGAGGTAAAACTGGAATTGAATAACATAGTGAAAGAAGGAGTAATAACAACTATCAAGAAACCAATGGAGTGGTGTGCACCAATGGTGGTGGTGCCCTAGGCTGATGGGTCGGTCAGAATCTGTGTAGACTATACAGAACTGAATAGGTATGTACGTAGAGAACGCCTTCAGCTTCCAGCAGTAGAGGAGTCACTGGCACAGTTAATGTTGCAGAGTTGCAGCGAAAATTGGGTGTGCCGAACTACTTACGGAGAAGTTCTGCAGTTGTCCTAGATAACACAACCATTAAGAGAGCTGCTGAAAAAGGGTAATGAGTGGATATGGGATGATAAAGAATAGAAAGCCATGGAAACAATCAAGCAGGAACTGACGCAGCAGCCGACCCTAGCCCTTTACAGACACGGGGCCCCACTCACTCAGAATTTCAGTGGATGCCTCATCATACGGCCTAGGGAGAGTGCTGGAACAGCAACAAGAAAACCAGTGGAAACCCATAATATACGCATCAAGGAGCCTGAGAGAAATGGAAACCAGATATGCCCAAAATTGAGAAGGAAACTTTGGCAGCCACTTGGGCGTGTGAGAAGTTTAGGGAATACATACTAGGTACTTGTGTACAGATTCTCACAGACCACAAACCGCTAGTGACAATACTTGTATCTAAGCCCCTTGCAGACATAACAGCCAGACTTCAGAGATTACGGATGCGGTTGATGTGCTTCTCTTACACCATTCAGTACATGCCGGGCAGAGAATTCCACATACCAGAAGCTCTTTCTCAGGCCCCGATCGAGAAAGCAAAAGATGAAGGGAAGGAGATCCTGGAGGAAGAACTCTACATCCACAACATTATAGCGAAAACACCATTCTCAGACAAACGCTTAGCAGAGATCAACAAGGCTCAAGATGGAGACCCGAAATGTCAGAAACTGAAGGAACATATCAGCCATGGATCCTAGTACAATGACTCCATATACTGTTCTGTGAGAGGACAGCTGACATGCAACGAAGGGTTGATCATGAAAGGGACTCGGATTTTGATTCCAGCACAGTTATGTCCAGAAATGTTGCAAAGGATACATGAAGGGCATATGGGAGTTGTGAAATGTCGTTGTCGGGCATATAAGTCAGTGTGGTAGCCTAACATGTCTACTAAAGTGAAGCGGATGGTAAAAAACTGCCAGAAATGCATTGAACACAGGACACACAAAGCAGAAACACTAAAACTATCACAGCTACTAGGCAGATCTTGGGAGGTATTGGGAATAGATATAATGGAGCTCAAACAGAAGTAGTACCTAGTGATCCAAGATTACTATTCCAGGTTCTTGGAAGTGGTGACTCTGGACAAAACAAATTCTAGGGCAGTGATTGTCAGGATGAAGAATATTTTCGCCAGACATGGAATTCCACAAATGGTTCGAACAGACGGGGGCACCCAGTTTACATAATTGGAATTCCAGGAGTTTGTCAAGGAATACGATTTCAGTCACAGGACTTCTAGCCCACGATTTCCACACTCAAATGGTGAAACTGAGAAAGCAGTAGACATTGTCAATTGCATTCTGTCCAAATCAGGAGATCCTAAACTTGTCCTCCTCTTCTACAGATGTACATCTTTGGACTCAGGTTTATTACCAGCTGAGCTGTTGTTCGGGCGGAAGCTGAGAAATACTTTACCTAACTCCGACCTATTTGAGACAATGAAGCAGCTGTACAAGCGTTTAGGCACAAGGATTTGACACTTAAGGAGAGAAACAGAAGAATATATGATAGGAAAAGCAGAGTCAAGGATCTGCCCATTCTAAAGGCTGGAGACAGAGTGTAGATCACCAACATGAAATGTTATGGGAAAGTCCAGCCTGTTGCAGAAGTATGAAGGTCATACTGAAAAGGGCTTGCTACGTAGGAACAGGAGGCAGCTTATAGAAGATGGGGAAGGAACGGAGGAAGGAAAAATAGCCAGGCAGACTACAATAGTTAACAAAAGGGACACTGTCAAAATATCAGGATCAAGCAAACAAAACAAACGAGATGAACAAGAAAGATGTTACAAAGCAGGGAATCCCGAGGATGACACTCGCCCAGCCTTACTGAAGAGATGCCATTTCTGGAATTTCCAGCTAGGGAGTGTGAGAGAAGTATAGTATCTTCAAATGCAAATACAGGCACTGGTGAGAGAGGCACTAGTGATCAAGTTGTCAGAACTCGAAGTGGGAGAACAGTAAACGAACCTCGCAGAATAGACTTGTAGGCAGAAGTGGGGCTATGCAGATACAGAGTTCACTAGTATTGAACTATACCTAGGAGTGTAACATGTAGTACAAATAGTGAAGAAATATCATATACAGTAGAATTTACTCTAGATTTAGTGTATTAGCAGAATTGACATAATTTGTGCAGATTACTGTTTCTGTTTAGACAAAAGTGAGAAAGAGGGATGTAGTGTAGGGATATTGGAGACATAGAAGTTGGGAGGCCTGGGCAAGGGCCAAGAGAGGGCAGTGTGTAAAACATGGCGGCATATGGGGGTTCACGACCAACACTACAATGAGCAAGGTTGATTTCTATTATTACTTATTATACCACCTATTAGCATTTACTGAAATGTCTCCTGCTCACCAGACTTGCCAACTTCCTCTCACTTTCCTACTTCTATAGCTTTGTTTCTATCAACTATAAAAAAGTAGCTGGTTTAGAGGAGTGTAGTGGAGATACACCAGTTTTCCACCTCACCACAGCTACAATGGCTAAGTTGAAAGAAACAACTTTCATGCCCCACAATTTTGCCGCACAATCAAAAAAAAATTATTTTGTGCCAGATTGTTTTTGTTAGGATAGCACAAATTAATTTTATTATTTTATAAAAAAGTGACATTATCGTGTCACTTTTTTTCCATTATCAAATCATAACAATAACCTCCAATCTGCAGGGTTTGACATTCCTAACAAACATAAAACCTATAACTTTATATTTGAAGGGTACGGGTGAAGAACAATGAATGTCATTTTTTTTATACAGGATGATTTGAGCCACTCTGCAATTTTCAAAAGGATGTATATTAATTACACAACTAGAGATTGGATATAATCAGATTAAACTATAGAAAATAATTTCTAGTTTGACAAACTAACATTTTTCCAAGTGAAGCTGACCTTTATTATGTAAAATATAATTTCCTGATAAGTAATTTTTTTTTTCAGCACAACATGTATGCATCACCAAATGCTGTATAGATAATACACTATTAATAAAACAATTTTGGGAAACTGACACCTTGAATCTCATTTTTACCTCCTTGAAGAGTTTGAAAAATTCATATCGTTGAATACAGAAGTATTTAAATGCAGGAATTGTCAACACAGCAAAGAAAAAAAGTAAAAAAAGTGTTGAAATGTGCGGTATGTGCCATGTTACTAAGTAAAGCAGGGGATTGAGTCCTACCTTCACGAGACTGTTCTATCCTCTGAATACATGCCCAGAGCACCTCTTTGTATAAATCCTGGAGTTGCGTGTCAGTATCAGTGAAGTGTGGACTCCACAAGCACAACAGGTTCTGTATCACAGTGTGAGTGGCCACCGGGTTCACTAGCAAGTTTCTGTGCAAGAAGTCGTGAGACTCCAGGGAGAGACAGCTAACCGACTGCTTCGCTTTGTCTGCAAGCTGGACTTTGCTATGCAGCTCACGTAACTCCTGCACACAAATACACATATGATACACAATTTCAATGTACATTTGCAGAGTATTACAGCCTACTGCATCACTTCACTGCAATTATCAAATACTCTTCTTTTATGAAAGAAGCAACTCAGCTATAAGCAATAGTCAGCAGTGCCATACAGTATATCTGCCACTGCATGCATCCAGATGCATAGGTGCACAAAGAAGTAAGCCCAAAGTCATATAAGTTAATAGGAATGGTTGATGAAACATGAGTCGGACCAAGTGCAAGACAATAATTTCAACATTTGCCTTGCCAGCAAAGTTTACCTCATCAACAAGCTAGTAATGTGTGCTTGAAAGAATATTTTGTGTGTTTACAAGTTATATATAATATGTTATTAAAAATATTTCCAAAGGTGTTTTTTATTCAAAATTGTGTAAATTATGAAATTGGTTAAAGTATCCTGGTATTTGATCTGTATCTACAGTAACTATGTGCATAAGTAACAACTTACACTAACTACAGACCATGAAGTATCTGAATCACTTAAACTGTCGAGCACTTGTTGAAATTCTATTTCACGTTTAAGAATGTCTGTATCAGTACCAGCTAGCAGCTTGCCAGAACACAGAAAATTAGCTGCAAGCCATCTCTGTTGCCATGGACTCACAACTAGCTGCGTCGGAAACCTAAAACAAAAATTACAGACTCATTTAATCACTTTTCACAAAGCTGAACCCACACACAGCTATGGGTCGCACTTTCAATACTAAGAGCTCTTTAATGGGGACAAGGGGGCAATAGGCTGCCTCCATCTCCTTCAGTTGGGGCCTCAACTCCAAGCAGAGCACACTGCGGACCTGTAAGAGTAAAATACTCTCTCAGACAGATTTTTCTATCAGCGTATGTTAGTTTCATTTTAACAAATATTTCTACAGTGTAAATTTTATATCTGTTGTTGAACTATAAGCATGCTATTAAGGAAATATAAATGGTGACTCCTGCTATTTATATATGTGAAAAGTAATTTGATTCCCATCTAACATCAATATTTACCTATTTGTTGCAGACCGATATAGAAAACAAAATACCGGTACTACATTAATATTTTTAATAATATTTTTAAAAAATTAACTGTTAAATTGTAAGTATTGTAACATATTTTGGGATTAGTGTACAACCCAATACCATGTGTTTACATGCATGTTATGATGTCACTAACATGGCGCTGATGATGTTAATCTTTTTTAGTATTGCCACATCCCTTTTCTTTCTCAAACTAACACGGTTTTTGGGAGGGTTTTTGGGTGGGGACACTTCCAGCATTTAAATACATTGGTATCGAGAAGTAAGCTTGAGCCCATCCGCCCAAGTGTATGACGCGATACCACATATTGTACCGGGTAGTACACTTGAGCCGATCAGCCCAAGTGTACTATAGGATACCGCATGGGGTATCAGGTCTTCCACAGCGGGATCATAGTCAATAAATTACTAATTTGCTGCCTGAACTAATGTATGATTTTTGTAAATAACGAATCACAATTTTCGGTAGTTCAGCTACACCTTGTTTATCACAGATTGTGTGTCGGTGAATCACTGCAATGGGTGCATATTTCAAACAAACCCCATTCTACTTAACCCTCCTTTTGTTATTATACACCCCGTCAAACCTCCTCGTACACTTTTGAATCACACATCACTTCAGGCACCACGTACTTTTGTATTAAACCCTTCACAATATTATTTGATACCATCCACTGCTTTCGAATTATTAATTTAAAATGGTAAAGACTTGTTACCTGCTACAGAATCCCGACCTAACATTACCTACCTACAACACTGTTTATCGCACCCGATACACACATTTGAATTTAAGTATCGCCACACTTACCTTTACCAAACATATCCATTTTCCGCCAACATGTAATGCTAGTCTCATACATCCTTATTATTTGACGTCAAACACATTGTATACATTACACCATAATTCACCACATATTTTTATATTAACTCAGTACAATATAGTTCATATTTTGTTCTACAGTTCACGCACTATTACCACTCAAGGTATTAATTCTACACCACTTCTTGTTATATAATGCTTACTATTTTATCACTCATATACGTATTAATTTTATGACACACTGATGCGTAAAGAAACAGACTCTGAACACGTAAAGTCGTAAACTAGTACCTTTTTTAGTGGATGAATAGAAAGATTGGACAACCCGGGATAAGTTTTTAACTATTCTGCAATACAAAGAAACATAGTCATACAATTTATGAAATCAAAAATACTAAGCTGTTGCAAATTACTGTTATGGGTTCTATTTTTTTTTTGCTGCTACCAACCTTATACACTATACGACCAATGTCCTGACATCACTGATAAACAAACCTGTGGAATCATGTTGTACACTTGACACCATATTTTTTATAATTTCTACATGTTCTAATGCAAAAATACCCCAATCTTCATAGATCTCCTCACTATCACATTTCATAGTATGTACTTCAAATTACACTATGCCCCATAAAATTCTTAATAAGGATGATTAGTAATGTCTATATAAACCATTTTCAGGAATTATTTTGCTGATTTTCCAAAAAGTCCAAATTTTTAATAATTACCATATTATTTAATGCTTTTAAGTCTTTGAGACTAAAAAATTGACAGACAGCCTTCCCTTTCCTACTCACAACCCTATCCTGCATACGTATTTCCTAAGAGCTATGTGTGTTACTATCCTGGACAGAACAGGAAACTCTGCTATCTAGCAGCTTGAACAGTGTATGAGTGGATCCCAAGACTCAACACAGCTAGAGACACAAACAGCCTTTTCTCCTTTCTTAACTCAAGTTGCATCGTTACACTGAGTTCTATCATTACCAGAGTCTACATGTGTTGATATTCTACCTGTATTGATTCATTTTGGCTCATTAACTACCACATGTTGGATTGTCTCGCACTTACAGTGACTAGCAGTGAAAGTGGTACACCTAATACGAACTGACATTACACTAGAAAATGAACATTCCCTCGAAATCAAAATTACTGGTATAGGCCATTCACAGTAAAGTGAGCACTTTTTGAAACTGTTTCATCAGGCATAATAACCAATAAATACATTTCATTGTGGCCTCAGACTTTTGGTTTTGTGTGTTTATTACTCACATGGCTGGGTTTACATCAACAAGTGGAAGGGTGTAAATTGGTTAAAGGAAAAGTAACTAGGGCTTCAAAAGTGCTCACTTTATCGTGAACGGCCTATAACCCAGTTTATTTAATGCATTACATATCCAGCGTTTAGGATATCTAAAGATACGCATCATTTCTATAATTACATATGCATAAAATGGAAAACACAACTGCAGATTGAACGCCAAAATGAAATTGGTACACTGCCCAGTACATGCTCCCCATTGGACTACCAGGTGTGCCATGTCGGACTCACACATTCTGAGCCATGCGTACCTTTGCTCAGTGCATGAAGGCTAGCATTACATTCAAGTAAGCTTTTGTAGATCAACATGTCTCGTGAAAGAGGTCATATGTCTGTGGCGGTGAGAAAGCTGGTAGTTTTGCATTACCAAAGGGGTAGATCTCTGTTTGAAATCTGCAAAATTGTGAATCGCAGTCATTCTGTCATACTATGTAAAATATTGTCACTTTCGTCAGTACAGTATGACGCCGGCTAACAGCCAACGACGCTAGAGCCCATGACAGCGTTCACCACGCACGTGCCACGTGTCCTGCAAGTGCGCAAAGAGGCCAATAATTTTGAACTTTCCTATAAATGTTATTTTCAGTGTAAAATGTGTCTTATTGTATTTGCAGTGTTTAATATGTCTTAAAATGTGTTCAAGTGTTTGTTACTATTTTTAAATTGTTTGTTACCATTTTTAATTGTTTGGTTATAAAATTCAAAGTGCCACACATCACAGAGATTAAGAACACTTAATATTCCGGCATGAATGCGGTCATAAAGAGACACTAAAATAATATTGAAATTCATAAGAAAATTATAGAAATGTAAAACAATACTTAATTTAATTTGTGCAAGTTTGTTTTCACTAATTAAATATTTTACTCGGCGTGCATAGCACATCCGCTTATGTGAACCCCGTAGGCGGCCATGGTAGATCCGTGCAACGTTTGTATCTGGACAGTCTGTCGAGGAGAGCTGGCGAGGTAAGACATTGTAAAATACGCACTACAACTTTTGTTCAATGATTTTGGTTTCCATAGTTAATTTAGTTTACTGGTTAACCTTGCTTGCGTACGTTTAGCCAGACATTTTCCCCAGCATTTTGCTTCCGGTTTATTAATTTCTTGCGCCCTTGTGGCATTTTTAACTTAATTGAGGAGGAGGAGAAAGAAGTTGGAGAGGTCACGCGACCCGCGCAATTTGGATCATGTGCCATCCGCCTATGTTTATGGCATTTCATTGTAACCTCTGCGTTATTGCTACACGCAATTTTAAGAGCTTTATTTTAATGTATTTATTTGAGGGTAATTTCTCGTGTTTGAATATTTTACGGCAACATCACATATAACCACGTTGCCGACCAATGCAAAGTCTTTGTATACGTCATCGTTGCGTTTGAGAACTTATTTATGTAACATCTTTATGTGCAATATTTTACTAAGGGTTCTATGTCAATTTTATTCAGGGTTCAATGCATTTTTCACGTAAATTGATGCTTTTGTACTTGACCATGGAGTCACATTAATGTTTGATTTTACCACCATTTGGCATGTTACACGCCTGTAACCACTACAATTGTAAAGAGAATAAATTTCTCAGCAAGAATAACCTTTTGCTTGAATTTAGTTTGCTGTTTCCACGCAGACATATTGCAAATTTCGCCTGTACCACGTCGTCCACTACGAACTTCATTCAGCGGCATCCGCGCCATCTAAGCATGTTTTCACACGTGTGTGTTTATTGTGAATATTCATCTCGTGTCCCATCTTGTTTCATGTATCATTTAAAGGTTATGTAATTTTGTAATTAGTGTACGGTGCAATTATTCCCGTCCTAGCCGGCTCTGTGTATAGGCCGTCACCAAACTACCCACGTGCTGGAGGGCGAGCCCCGACGAGTTTGCATTAGTGATGCCGAGTAATCACATGTGTTAATGTATCAAGGGTTTGATTTGTAATTCACATTGACATGTCTTCAGGGAAAAACCGTCAGTCCATCCTGCCCCTATGTACTTGATGCCCCTCTACAGTCCCCATACATCAATTTCATTGAAAATTTACGGAGTGTGTTAAAATAAAACATCCTCAAACATTCCATATCTAACTGGAATGACATCAAAAGTGCCCTACAAACGAAATGGGATCAGATTGAGCCCTCTTATTGTGAAAGGTGGTTTGATCTATGCCAGATAGGCTTAAGGAGTTGCAAAGAACTGTTGTCATCACACTAGGTACTAACTGTCCAAACATGCCCTTCAACGATAGGAGATATACAGACTGTACAATTTTCACTGTGGTGCACATCTTGACCTCTGAATGTGTAGGTTTTTGTTGTAAATTAATATATTCTTTTGTGAAGATATTTTCTTGTATCTGTTTTATGATGATTGTAGTACATATATTTATTCACCAATACACTCAATTTTCATATCCAAATCAACAATGAAATATCATAGGACATGTGTGTCACTATGAGTCACTGTACATGCCTTGGAGTTCCATAACCCAGTGCTTTTCACCTACAACTATCTCTGTATCATAGTTTTACCTACCCCAACTGTCATGTGTTGCTAAGTTGTTAAAGAGTGTCTATCTGTACAAGTGCTCTGCAACATTGAGAAAAAGAGAGAGAGAAAGACACACACATGAAAATATTGTATTGCCATAAAACTATGTATATGTGCAAAGTTTAAAGTTGATCAGGTATGTAGAAGTGGGTTGAAATTAGCCTACAAGATTACACTCTAACAAGCGAAGTTAAATACACTGACACGACAAAGGTCATGGAATACCTGTCTAATAACATGTAGGACTCCCTCTATCCCGAAGAAGTCCAGTAACTCAATATGGCATGGACTCGCAAGTGGACGGAAGACCTATGGAGAAATTTTAAGCCATGCTGTATAAATAGCTGCCCTGGTATTTCTAGCTGCAGTAGCTTGGGTACGAATGGCTTTCTCCACCACGTCCCATAAATGCTCGATTGGGTTCATGTCAGGGCAACGTGCTGGCTACTCCATTCGCTGGAACTCTTCAGAATGCTCTTTGAACCAGTCCTGGACATCCTCAGTCTGATGAGATGGCACATTATCCTGTTGGAACATCCCATCATTGTCAGGAAAACCTAAATCCATGAACTGCTGCATATGGTCACCACTGAGAGTTTTGTAGCGGTTACCATTGATTTTTGTGGGTATATGGACAAGTGCACCCAACCCATGCCATGCGAACACACCCCAGACCATTACGGAACCACCATCAGCCTGCACGGTACCTTGTTAACAACTGAGATCCATGGCCTCATTGGGTTTGTGCCATACCCAAACCCTGCCATCAGCCCAAAACAACCTGTATTGTGACTCATCAGACCAGGCTACATGTCTCCAGACCTCCAGGGTCCAATTAGCAACCTCACGAGCCCAAGTGAGGCATTGCGCCCGGTGTCGTGCTGTTAACAGAGGCACTCTGGTGGGTCTTCTGCTCCCATATCCCATGGAAGCTAATGCACGTTGCACATATCTGCTAGATACACATCTGACACCTCCTGCATTGAATGTGGCTGTGATTTGAGCATGTATTCCTGCTGTTAGCACGAACAATTCTACCAAACCTCTGCCGGTCACAATGATCAAGTACCTTTGGACGGCCACTGTGTTGTCCACAATGGATCGTAATACCTTGATCTTTATATTCCCTGTACACACGTGACACCGTGGATTGAGGAATATTGTTAAGTCTCCGCAATTTCTGAAATTGAATGTCCCATCCTTCTGGCACTCACAATCATGCCCTGTTCGCACCCTGATAACTCACGTCGCCTTGCCTTGAGCATGTAAACAACACTCAATCCGAATGACACGACCACCTGTTCACAACTGAGACCAGTTTAGGCAGTGCAACGTCGTTCTGCAGCGGTGACGCCACGAGTCATTCAGTTACACAGTGCTATCCCAAGACTTTTGTCATGTCAGTGTATAAACTTGTAAAAAGATCTTGTATGTATTACCATGTGTCCATTGGCAAATAAAAACACCTACCCCACAAGCAAGTCTGAACAAAGAGCACAAAATTGTTCTTAATAGAGCATGATAATTTATTACAGCTCAGATCACTCCTTCAGATCAGCCCCTACTGGTAATATCCATGACGAGGTATTTCAAGTGTCAACAAGAATATTTTGATGGTGATATGGTTGTGTCATTTCGAGATTAAGCATTTTCCCTCTCTCATATTTGTTCACTATTAACACAAAAAGTTACGCTGTGCAATAAAATCACGCCTGTTCATATTTTTTAAATTTAATTAAAAAATATTATTACATTTACCTAAATAGAAATATATAGTGGAGACTGTTTTAGTCTTACAATTACTTCTGTGAAGGAAGCCATGAAGTAACAAAGTACCTATACCAGACACAAATATATACATCAGAAGCATTTATTACACACAAAAAATAAACTAAGCTATAGTAGTACAAGTTAACAAGAGTTATAACTGGTATAATATTTTCCTAGTCATTAATACCATTGATGAGCCAGGTTTTCACTATCACTACATACAAATGCTACAGAAGGCTATGTAAACTTACATGATTTAAGTGGGCCAGACAACGATGTTCAAAATGGCATCTTCATTAATAATTTACATACAATTGCAACATTATACTAAACTATTTAACCAAATTCAATCAAACTTTGCATATTGACAGTATACACTAGAAACATCGTATACAGAGCCTCTTTTTTTTTTTGCAATTTTTTACGATAGCATTAAATTAAGATTAAGTGTTTTATGCCACAGACGAATGAACTGGGTTCCACGAAATTCTTTACACAAGTAACACTACGGTGTATGCGAAGTAAACCTACATGTTTTAAGTGAGTCATTTAATTTCAAATAACAAAAATACTTTAGGTTACTTCTTAAACAGTATCATTTGATACATTATACTTATTAAAACTGAAGCTAATGTTACGAATTTGACGTCGATAATGGGGGGTGATAGCCTACGGTACGAGGTTTTCAGAGTTTGAGTCCTGGGTATGGCACGTGTGTATTTGTAACTGTCTCACTACTGTTACCTATGTTTCTGGTTTCATCTCTAATGATATTGATAGCAATGAGACATCAAGTTCTAACTAACAACTCAGCTCCAAAGATATTATTTTAAAAATATCTGCACTTTTGTTGAGGAAAGTAGGCTCATTAGTTATATACATAAAGCCTTTGAATATTAAATACAGTATAAACCCTTTTTCTACAGATGATTTTTTTAACTTCCCTGTTTTATGCACCTGCTTTATTTGAGCCTATTTAATGTTTTTGTAGTAAAAATTTCCCTCTTTTTACAATTGTTCCTGGTTCCCCGAAAAGCGTAAAAAAAAAAAAAGGGGGCTTCACTGTATCCTGCGTATGACTGTATCGGGATAGACCAAATATAGCGTTTGCTTTATACAGAGTGATTTCAAAAATTTGAGCATATATTGATTAGTTGAGCGCCAGACAAGGCTTTACTCCAGATGACTATGGACCAAATAGTAGTATGCCAGCAATTTGATTATTTTGGGTACCTACCTACACCGTTCCTGTAGTCTTTGTATTGCTTCTCTTGCAGAAGGGCCCATGCCCGGATGTACACCCCCCCCCCCCACTCTATATAGTGAACACGAGGGTGGGGGGGAAGAGAAATGTGACCCTAACAATAAAATTCTTGACCTGCTTTAAACTGTGGAACAGTAGCTAACAAAAAATGCTATCTTAATATGTTTGTTTCAATAAGCTTATGCAAACTGCAGCAAAATGTTACGTAATGTACTCACTAATAAGTTTAAACTGTAAAAAGCACTTATCGACGGACAGTCTTAGTTCTTGGTTTAGTTAGATTGGAGCAGCATATAGAAATAATTTTTTGTCAGTCCTGTCGCCTAGACCTGATCTAGTAGGCAACTATTGAAAATTACAAAAATAAATAAAATTGGGTTTACTCTTTTTTTCTCCGGAAAAGTAATAAATAAAACTTTCACATGACTATAATTCCTAGAGTTACCTCAGATTTCCAGTCCGGAAGCAGTGTTCCCATATTAATTTCTCCACACTTTCTAGCGATGACAGATCTGCATCATTTTTATACAGCAATTCCAGAATGTCCCAAACACCTTGTTGCAAATAATAAACATATAAATCCATGACTGTGTATCTACTAATACATAATTACAACAGAAAAAGGTTCAATTTCTAAACTAAATATGTAATAATTAAAAGTAAACAACACAATCAAAACAAAGATGATCTTTCAGGAGATATATCATTATCTTGAGTTAAAGGGTTGTTTTCCAGTATAACAGGTCACGTGATAAACAAAATCAAAACATTGTATCAGGTGTTTTTTTCGCATGTATAAAAGTGTATGACATGATTTAACATTCGAAATTTTCGACCGTAACGATTTATAGCGTGTAGGTTTGAAACTGCAGATTGAGGCGCTGCAAACCGCTGGCTGAAGGTGATAGCACCGCTGAATTTTACCGCAAAATTATTCAACCTGTCGAATATTGGTCTCTAGTGTAGTTTTTAAAGTTAGGAAATGTTTACATTTAACATGGAAGAATAGTATAAGGCCATTTGGTTTATTTGCTTTATATGTCCGGTGTATTTGTTTTAAAAATTAGACCCGAAATAATTTTTAGTTGACTATAGCTGGTTTTTAAAGTAATGATATAACTATAACCATTCTAAAATCGAATATAAAACAGCTGATATTATTAAGAATGACGTGATCACGTGCACTAGTACTTTTGTGATCAATTGGACCTATGCTGTTTCTTGCACCACATCAACATGCCCAGTAAAACCATCGTGAATCAAAACTCTATCGTAGATCGGATGTTAGATTTTCAAAGAAAACTGTTGCAACCCTCATCTTCCATCTTTGGTTACACCATTCGAGTTCAAGCTTCCAACCAAAAATGTTAGAAGAGGATGCGACAGTTTTCTGTGAAAATCTTTCATCCTATTTAGGCCTAAGTTTCGAACCACGATGGTGCAATTGAGCGTTAACTAACCCTGGATTGACCAGAAAACCAGGCCTCGAGTGTGAGATGCAGGTTGACGGGAACGGAACATGCACCACTCTGCAACAGGTACTACGTGACTGAAATAGACATTTTAATTTATTTATCCCAAGAGGTAACTCTAAGAAAAAATTAATCAGCGATCCAGTATGGTGTCCACCCCAAAACCTCAGCCATCAGGGGTACAAGTAAATGAAGGTTACGTCGGGGCAGCTTACGTTGTGATGCCCAACAAGACCATTCACTACGTAATGTCAGCTGGCATGCTAGCAAAACCATAAGTGCTACATGACCCAAGTGCGACAGATAAGTGAGAAATATTTTTTCGCGTGTGTTAAAAATGTTACTTTTACATAAATCAATCATAGTGTTAAAATTCTATTCAAAAGTCTCTTTCACATTGGGTTTATCGAAAACCCCTCAAATGGTAATTATTTATTTATTTTTCTGGCGAGCTCCCAAATCTCGCTATGCCAGCATGAGCACCTTCACAGTTCTGTGTGCCCTTCGGCATGCATGTAAGTAACTAAGGCGGTTAGCAAATGGGAAGTGTCTCAGGACAAACCCTACACACCTTAGGTCGGGTTTAATTATTAAAATGGGTGCATGCATCACACCTGAGCAGGGTTGTTTGGTGCCATGGCCGCAATTGTAGACATGTACACACCCCGAAAGAAGAAGGGTCTATATAAGGGCATATAAATCTGGGCAAAGCGGAGAGCACCTGGGTAAAACTATGCGACAGTCGCAGAGGATAAATGGTATTCATTTTATTGGATTAGGGCTGGAGAAAGTAGGGTGTTTGTTAGTTTGCGAAGATAGACTTTGTGAGGTTAGTGAGGGTGATATGAAACGTGTCGCTCCAAAGCTGGAATGTATACAGGGGCATACTGCAGTAGCATGGCCCTGGAAACCGGCGACAGAACTGCGACACCTGCCCACAGATGCCAGTCATCTCTCCGGAAGCAGAAAATAGTGTTAGTTTCCAGGCATAAAAAATAGGTATAATTAGGAAGATGAAACGGGTGGTGGAACGATGTTATGAAATGACATTACCTGCAGAGATATTTCCCTTGAAGCAATTTATGTGGAATTGTGTTTTAAGTGTTGTGAGAGTTTGTGTGGGTTAGTGTGAGTGTGCTACTTCACAACCTCCACCAGCTGCTGTAAAGAGCACACTACATAAAAACCTCCTCGGTTTTTGCTGGTAAACTGTGACGTGCTGCACCTCCAGAGGTGCTGGTGGTGTTTGTGTCCCGCCTGAGAGCAGGTGGGGAACAGGAACTGATAATGTGCCTGGTGCTACGTTCGGTATAGAGAACGATTGTTGTTGGGGGTCGTACAGCCGAAGACCTCCGATGACTCTGCATATGTCGTCAATATGAAGGAGAGCTGAGTGAATTCGTCTTTTATATTACGTAATGGTAAAAAAAAAATTTTCTGTGGGCGAAGCTGTCGGCCACTTCGCACGCCTATATTACCACTGAAGTTACCCTGCTTAAGGGAGGCAGGCCCTGTAAATGCAAAACACACTGAAATAAACTTGTAAGTTTGAAGGCTGCTATTAGGGTGCAGTACCCAATGAACTCAGGAGAGTTAAGTGCAATAAAACACGCCTAATTATGGTATGACTGTTTTAATACCGTAAAGGTACAATCTAATGTTACTGCATTTGTTTATGTGTACCTTAATTAAACGGAACTAGCACTCTTGACTTGCCGGTGGTCGCTACTGCTGGAAAATAATATGTGGGCCTTAGATTAATTACGTGAAATGCATCCTGCACTTGAAGTCCTGATATGTTACGTCAGGATGCAAGGAGACCTCCCCTCTGCTAAATAAAAGTACTAAAAAGCTCCTTGGATTATGTTAACCATGGATATGAAGAAAAATGCAGCATATATTGAATTACCGAGGGGGGTACGCAGAGCTTACCATCTGCCCTGCCAGTTATCTGGAGTGCTGAAGTTTGACAAACGACATGGCGTCGGTCTCGTCGCACCTTCGGCGAATCTGGCGCCGAAATGAAAACACAAAAAAAAAACTGAACTTGACGAATAACATGATAAGTGAAATTTATGCTCTACATAATTAAGATTGCTAATCTAAAACACATTGGTGACATACTCGTGAACACCGAAGCCCCAGATATGGCTAAGAACATGATGTCACAAGAATGTCACCGCACTTGTAGGGTGATATTAAATGAGATGATGCCTCAGGTGGCTGATCCTTGGTACATGATTACATATACACTCTTATAATTAACATATTAGAATCGGTGTGTGTCGTTATATAATTAATTTCAGGAATGTGTATGGATGTGAAGACACATGGATTACGTAACTAAGGACGGAGCTACACCCTGTTTTCTATGGAATGTTATCGACTCTCTATGCTGGAACGGGTAGTTTCCCTAGTTAATTTTAGTACAATCGCAGCTGAAAATACCTAAAAATTCTCCTATTAATTAATGCTGCTAGAGAACCGCTCGCCACTTCACACTTCCTGCGGGAATTTGATTCCCCATCTTTTGAAACCACTCGGAGCCACATCGTACTCCGGACTCAGCCACGGGACCCGTCGACACCACACACATTGGAAAGTAGTGGAAATAAGCAGCACCGCTTACCCCAGTGTTCCCTCCGATGGCTATTGCATCTAACGGTCATGGCTTCACGGGACACGCTCATTTAGGTCACACATATATTGAACACAAGAGTTACATTTTGTTGTGAATGTTAAATATTATGACTCGTGGCCACGAGTTACAGGGTGGCAATAAAAGTGTAATGCAGTTCTTGTCGACCTGCTATAATCAAGACCACGGCCTATGTCGATTGGTCGAGTGTTGCTGTGTGGTTGATGCATCTGTGATGGAACAAATGGGCACAAGGGTTACATGGATGTCAGGAAAACATCAAACGCTCCCTTCTCTGGTGACTGTTTGGTCCTCGCACACCCCTAAGGGACTGCCACACCGCTAGGCGCAACAGAATTTCGGTGGTCATAGCTGGTTTCGAGGCTTCAGGTTGTAAGGCCCACTATGATGCTGTGCCTGGCTGCTTGCCTATGCTCCAGGGCGATGACCCTGCTAATGGTGAAGTGTCGCTGCCCATGGTCGCCGAATGTGGTTATTCCCAACGCAAGTGGTGCATGCTGGTCGATGTTGATGCTGATGCTTGTAGTTGTGGGGAGGGGTTGAGACCTGCTCTTCCGTCAACTCATCGTCGTTGCTGCTGATGTTGTCGCTGATCTTAGAACCCTGCGATGCTCCTTCTTCTGGCGAGGGGAAAGGTATGCTGTCCCTTGCTGGACTTGATGCTCCTTCTGTTGAACCTTCCCCTGCTCTATTGATACGGTCCCCCAATGCGATGTCAACCGGTATCGTAGTCTTCATTGACGTCGTGACGAAGTCTAGTGGGCAGCTTCCCTGTGGGCTGATCGGGCCTGCAGTTGCCCCCACTGACTCGCTGTGTGCTATGTCTTCCGAAGACAGTGTCTCTACACTAGGTATCGCTCCTTAAGCTTCGCCATTGAGAGTTTCTGCTACCTCCTCTTGGCCATTGGGCCCTGCCTCTTGCTCAGGAGTTTCTTCGTTGGGTCCCTACATGGCTAGGTGAAGGTCGTCGTGGTGTACAGGCCACCTTGCGCCTGCTGCTGACCTTGATGAGGTAAGTTGTATAGCCCAGCGCTTTTACAACAACATTTGGTTCCCTCCACTTAGGGGCAAACGCTACGCAAAAGATGTGCTTTGCACTGCTCAGCCTGTGCTCATGGACATAAACATGTTGTCCGGGCCTGAGCCTCTTTGGTGGGCTGGTTGTTGCTGGTACCCATTGTCCTATGTACCTCTCCTGGTAAAAGCATGCTTTTTCCAGGTACTGCACCTGGCGCTGTCGCCTGCCTGCTGCGCTTTCTGTTGCGTCGCTGTTGCATGTCGAATTCTGGATTCTCGAGGGAGGGGCAGTTCCCTTCCCTGCAGAATGGCAGCTGGGGATTCACCTGTGGCTAGGTCCACCCTCTGTCTGAGAGTGAACAAGGCCACGGCCAGTTGTTCAGCCCAAATTGCATGGTTTATTTCTACCCACAGGTGCAACTGAGTCTTGAGGTCTTGATTCCTCCTCTCAGTTGCGTTGGCCCGCGGGTTGTACATGGCCGATATATGATGCTGGACTACCCACCAAGTACACAATTCTCTCCAATACTTCCCTGTAATTGGGTAACATTGTTGGTTAAGAGGGTGCGTGGGTAGCCCCATCGGGGGTAGAATTCGGTCTCCAGTACACTGACTATGTTGCATGCATATGCATTGGAAACTGGGTATTCTTCCGTCCACCTTAAGAACGAGACACTCACCACAAGAATGAGCCTCTTGCCTTTAGAGGTGTGCGGATATGGCCCCATCGTTCCAGCGAGATGGACTCGAATGGCTCCAGTGGCTTTCGTGGTTGTTGTGTTACTCCATCTGCTCTCCTACATTTGCAGATGTTACACTTGATGCAACCCCTCACGTATTGCCGGACGTCTCTGGTAACGCTGGGCTTGTGGAAATGGTTCTGCACATTTCTTGTGGATTGTGATGTGCCAGGGTGGCCTGCAAATCGTGCATCATTTGCATGATGTAGCACCTGTGCTCGTACACTTTTGAGCATGTACAGCTTCCAGGTTGCTTCAGGGCGAACAGTCGTGTCTCGACACGCGTGCCATTCATTTTCCACCACTCCTGTTCACCCTGCATGATGGAGGTGATACGATGTTGGCTGTCTGTACACTGCAGTTGTGTTGTTAAAGCGCTGTCCTACAAGCAGTCGATCTCGAGTTCGACTTCCTCGGGAGCCTCGATGACAGCACAGCGCACACTGCCCTCGTCAGTTGTTGAGTGTTTGGCTGTGGTAGGGGGAAGTAAGTCGTCTCACTCCTCTTGGTCCACCACTATCGTTTCGCCTGGCGTGCGCGAGAGTTCGTCTGCTAACTGATTCTCAGCTTGTGGTACATGCTCCACCTCAAATTCGTACTCTTGGGGGAGGAGTGCCAAGTGCGCTAACTTACTCCTGGCCTCTTTCATGGTGTGAAGCCAGAGTAAGCACTAGTTGTCGGTTCGTAGTGTGAACCATTGGTACTCTAGGAATGCCATCTACCGTTTCATGGCCCACAATACAGACAGACACTCTCGCTCGTTCACATCGTACTTACCCTCAGTTGCCCCGAACTTTGCACTACTGTATTCAATTATGTGCTTCTCTTGGTTATCTCCAATCTGAGAGAGAACTGCTCCCAAGCCCTTCTCACTTGCATCTGTCTGAAGATATAAGTGGCGACGTGGGTCGTGTCGTGCCGATGTCTTGTACTCCCTGAACTTGCTCTTGATGTCTTGAAAACTTGCTTCATGTTTTGCGGTCTACACGTATTTTATGTTGGGAGACATAATGCCAGTGAGGGGTGTGGTTATGGTTGCAAAATCCTGTATGTTTTCCCTCAGCGAATTTACTAACCCCAAGAATTCCTCAGTTGTTTCGTAGTGCGCGGCGCCTCATAGTCATTAATGAGGGCCAAATGCTCTTCTGTTGGCCAGCTTCCATGTCCATCAACCAGGTACCCAATAAACTGTATGCATTGGTGGCCAATGTGATACTTGCAGTTTGCACACAACAACTTATTGGAATAGAAAGACAAAAGTATATAGAGACCCTATTGAATTGCAAATATATGATATTTAATCCTGATAAACTTGATTTTGATACAGCTGGTGTGGTTAATCATATTGTTGTGCATTTAAGTAAAAATATTTCAATTCACAAAACATCTGTTTTAATATTCCAAGAATTATGTGAGTTATCCAAACCTAGCCATTTGACATAAATTTTATCACCTTTAGTGTTTCATAATTTCGTTTTCATAAAATATTGCCTTTTATTTCTTCACCATTGACATATTTCAATTTATAAGTAGGCACATCAAAATTTAAAACTTCAAAAATGGTAAATAATTCTGTTGTCCAATTAGCTGTATAGCCCTTTCCAAAAGATTGTATACTGTTGCCCACATGGACAATATCTCCGACTTTGTGTTTCGATTTAGTAATCACATTCGCAAAATCTTGTTGTCTTAAATTTTTTTCATTTTCTTTTATTAACTTCAACTGGTTTCATGTCAATGATACTATGGCTTGTGTTGCTATATTCCATCACTAAATCTTCTAATAATATTACTTACTTGTAGTTGCAATTCAAAGCAAATTTCTTCCACATTATATTCTTCATTGTGCGATTAAATCTTTCTACACAACTGGCTTTTAATTCACTGAATGTATAATGATGATTGATGTTATAATTTTGCATAAGTTCACTCGATATTTTATTATAGAATTCTAAGCCATTGTCCCTTTATAAAATATTTGGTTTTCTTTTAACTAATATAGATTCTGAAGGAATTGCTACATTTTTGGCTGTTTTATCTTTAATTAGTATTGCAAATACATATTTTGAAGAAAATCAAAAATTGTCATAATATATTTGTAACCATTATTTATATGCGATATGACTTTTAAATTGCCAGTATCCATTTCTACAAGATCAATTTGCAATAAATAATTAATTCCATATGATATTATATTCCTTCTTGGAAACTTTTTTTGTGCACGTTTATATAATTCATTTTTTATTACTTCTCTTACTTTGGGCAATTTTATTTTGTATGTTGATTTATTAGAATTACATATCGAGCATATACTTTTCTGAACTAATCTCCCATTTTTTTGTATTTTCAATTTTTAAATTATTATTTTTTGTGACTTCTTACACCTCAAACACCAAGTAGTCTCTATTTAATATATATATATATAGTTAGAGTATCATAAGGTAAATTATCAGATTATCATTTTATAAACAGTACAATCTGTATAAAAAAAATATTATCTGAATAAAAAATATCAGTTGTTTTTTTTTTTCCCCACTTTGCAGGTAAATAAAATATGTGAGATTTTTCTTCAACTTTCAAGTTAACAAGTGTATGGCATTAATTAAAATATGATTTGTTTAAAATTTGCAATTTTATAATCGAAATATCTGTTATTGAAAGCATCATTGTCATCTACAGGATCAGCCATATTATTAATTCTACGATTATGAATATAAATATGGACTGTTGTATAATCAAAAGCTTTACTAAGTTGATCTCGTAAAACAGAATCAATGGTAATATTTTTTGAATCTATATCTGATTTTAAATCAGAAACACTAGTGTTGTATTTTGTTTCGACATCGGTTATTTAAGCATAAATAGAAACAATAGTTTTGTATTTCGAATCTGCATCTTCTTTAAATGTCTGTTTCGCATTATTTATTCGTTTTATACACTCAGCAATAGTATTACTGAATTGTAAATTTGTATCTCCTTTTAGAGCATAATCAGAAACAATAGTTTTATATTTCGAATTGTCATCCTTTTTTAATGCACAATCTGCTATATATACATATACATAAAAGTAATGGTTTCCCAAATATATACGTATTTTAATAACGTAGGAATTATTTCATTAAACTTAAAATTCTCCTGAAAAAAGATATAGAACGATTGGTTAAATTATTAGGAATATTGCATCAAAATGAGTCAAAATAGTAAACATAGTTGTTTTCTTTAAAATAGCAAACCCAATGAGTACCAAGTTTTGTTGAAATATCGAAATTTACCACAGCACATTCATTTATTGTGCATTCTATTTGGTGAGTCATCAATCATATAAACATTTCTAAAAATTTTAATATTTAATATTTTTACATATTTTTTCAATATCGACATTAGATAGTGGGTATACATTTAATTATATATGGCCTTCATTTTTTTTTTTTTTTTTAAAAGCAAAATTCACCACTTCCATCTCTAATTTCCATTGCTAAATTGTGTCTCGGTTGTTCATCTAATACTTTTAATTTTTTTAGAGATTGTTCAACAGAATTGTAAACTGCACTAGCTCCTCCAGCTAAAGCACAAAGAGCACCTAAAGCTGCAAATAAAATTGGTAAAAATCCTCCGCGGGGTAAACCACTTCCTGTTTTTTTTTTTTGTTTTTTTTTGAGTATTGGTATTGATAAAGCTAGTAAGTAACCTTTGGTTTCTTTTAATTTTTTATTTTCTCGATCAAGTTAATATTTTGTTAAAAATTTATTTATGCACGAATCTCTTAATTGATCAGTGTGTATATCGAAAGTTAAGCTTTTTACCATCATATATATATAATCAAATTATATATATATATATATATATATATATATATATATATATATATATATATTTAAAATCAATAATGTATATATATTCATTGAAACCATTTGTTGTATCATTATTTTTAAAAAAATTATTTTTCTTCTTTTTGTAAAAAATTTATCAGCTTCTTGACAAGATTCTAAAACTTTGTGGTCTCTATATGCAATATTATGATATTTGCAAGCTTCGTCTAATTTATTTATTCCTGACTCTCCTCTCGCTAATCTTTCATTTAGTTTTGTAAATCGGCCACAATAATTATAACCAGGCAAATGCATTTCTGGCAAATTTAAATTGTCTAATGCCCAATTTATCATACCTTTGCCATGGTGTTCAGAATTCCAGAATTAATATGGAATTGCATTTAAAACTCTTATTAGATTTAGACTTCCTTTCTGGTTACTAACAACAAAATTGGAAAATTATTGTTTAGCATATTTATTATGTTAATTTTTTCATTGTAATAATTTTTATTTCCAGCAATTTCTTCACCACGAATAACTAACAATCTATCGATTAATTTTCTAACATCATCCATCCAAATATATTTTTTTTGCAATTTTTTTTATTTTTTATGCCTTATCCATATTTAAAATCATTTATAAAATCCTCAAAATCGTCTGTTCTTGGTGCTAATTGAGGTTTGATATAGTCATTATAAGTGGACTAATTGCATTTTTGTATTTCCAACCATTACTTGAACTTGGATTATTCCTGTTCGGATTAGGAATATAATTTTCAAATAAAGAATTGGTTAATAAAACAATTTCTATATAATTTTCCAGGACATTAGTATTGTATTGACCCTCAAGATATGATTGTGTTAAGAAATTACAAAGTCCTGGTGTTAAATTATAATATTTTTCCTTAACAAATAGTATATCTTTATTTAAAATTATATTTGTACCATCCATATATAAATATTCCCCAACACCACGTGAACCATATTTTTCTTTAATAATATTAATTCTTATTGCAATTTCTATTCCAAGATTTATAGAAGAATAGGTGTACTATGGGTGGAAAACCTTTTAATGGAGTAACACCTTAGTTAGGTTATTTCGGGAATAATTCTTTTTAAAAAATGTTTCTTCCCGGAGTTGGCAGATAATATATTTTTTTACTGCAACAGGAACGAGTGTGTTTATTAAATTTTTGGTTTCTTCACTTATTCTAATTTTTTGCCAATATTCCCAATGGCAGCTCTTTTTTTTTCTTATTTCTTTCATAGTCCACTTCATGGTGCTTTGTATAATTATTGAACCTCTCGATGAGTAATTTAACTCGAGAGATATCCTTTGATTCTTTCATTTATATATTTTTTCTTTTAAATCAGTTATAGAAGTATTGAGAGTGGCGAGAGACAAACTTTCCCCCAACTGGTCAAACTAGGGGGAATTTAAATATTTACAATAACAGAATCGAGTTTGATATTCCTATAGGAGATGGCTTTTCTTTTCCAAATGATGCTTATATTTATGAACAATTTAGGTTACAAAAGAAAAATCAAGTTGGAGATGCGGCAAACTATGATAAGTTAGATAAAATTTATGTTTGTTCTAACTTTTTCCCTTTTCAGTTTTCTGGAGTTGAAATCACAAAACATGGGCATATTACTGAGGCTATTGATAATCTGGGTATAACTTCGACAGTGATGAATACATCGTTAAGATCTCCAGGTGAACAAAATTATTTAGAATTATCTTGTGTTGATGATTATTATCGAGTAAAAGCTACTCATAGTGATAAACCAAATTAAATAATTTATCAACTGGGATATTTGTTTGGATTTGTTCGAGAAAATGTTGAAATTTATTGGAAAGGTGGTAATAGAATTACTTTTATTCGTAATTCATCCGATAACAACTGTTTATTTGTCTATCAAAATAAGAAATCAGATAGTACACTATATACTGATTATGCTGATCCGGGTGAAATTTTCATTAAAAAATTAGAAATCATGTGGCCTATTGTAGAATACGAAGCTAACACAGCCATTGTGATAAAAGAAAAATATACAAAAAAACTAAACTGCCCATTAGTTTTCATTATTGGCAATTTTTAGAAAAATAAGTTCCTACTGGAACAAATGTATTTAACTTTGATACAAAAGATCAGTTTAATCATTTACAATTTGTCATGTCCGATTTTGTAATTGTAGGGATTCAAACTAATAGAAAAAATTGCGCTGAACAGAATGTCCCTCTCTTCTATGTTTGACCATTGTAATGTGAAAAAGGTTTGCCTTAAAAATGGTAGAAATGAAATTTTTCCAAAAGAAAATTGGACTCTATAATTTTTGTGATAAGGCGTTTCTTGCTTATAACGATTTTCGAACTTCTAAAACAAAACTTGCTACTGTATATAGAAATAATGAACATTATTGTAAGCCGGTTCTTAACTTTGGTGGTAAAACCAATTGTTATTCGATTTGAATATTATTGATTGCTTATGTAGATAAAAAACTGTGGTTAAAGAAAAAATAAAAATAAGAATTAGTGCTGATTTTGATAAAGCTGTTGAAGCACATAGAATTTGTTATGTTGTTCTATTTAGTCAACGAAATTTAACATATTGCACTGTATCATTATGGGCATGTGGATAGCCCTCATAATCCACATTGTGCGAGACTTCAGGGAATTGGAATTTTTGCCATGAAAATGTCACTGCAACAGAAAGGTGTGTAATCAGCTAATGGGTTACCTTTTAAGAAACACCCAACAATAGTATATACGGCCTTAACTGTAGAGAGACCAACTTCATCAATTCACTGGGAGTTTTCGTCTGGATGTACGGCCTGCAGTCCTGAGATCATCGAGAGTCATCGTGTTACAGCATCATCCACCATGCGCCTAGTCGGGAAATTCCATCCTTTCCACAAATCACACACCTCACCACCTCTGAAATCCCATTCAATGCATCTCCATTCCACCACACACCATCACGTTAGTGTGCCCGGCACCAGCACTATTTGTAGATCTTTGAGGGGTCATTGGCCTATGGCCCTTGGGGATCCCTGGTGTTGGCTACAGAAAAGAGGTGTTTGTCGTCGAAGTGACTAACCGGTATGAGAAAGAAGATAGTTTTTCAAAAGCAGCTAAATAAAGGAGACAAATATAAGATACTTGAAGATAAAATTGGCGCCACCCGGTATAATTGACCTAGATCTCACCATCACCGCCCCTAAAACCTCATTTAACACTATCCTCGGATGTTTTGAGGAGTTCGCTGGAGCTATAGAATCAGTTTATGGATGCCATTAGAGAAAATATAAATCAAGACGTGTATATAGGGTATGTTTTTGATACCACTCTCGGGCTATATGTTATAGGTTGACAATGGATATGTAGTCCTGTTCAATATTATAATTTGTTTTTGTGAGTGTTTTTGTTTTTTGACGATTTTAATATTTCAATGTTTTTAATGTGTTGATGGTGTTGATGCCTTAATGATTTTAAAATGTTTTATATTATTTTAATGTCATAATTGGCTGAGTTTAATTGGATGACGATTTTAATGCCTTAATGATTGATTTTAATGCCTTTAATGATTTTAATATGTGTTTGATAATTTTAATGTCCAATTATTGTACTGGTTTTGAACTATTCGAAGGATTTAAGGATTTTAATGTTTTAATTTGGGTGCATTGCAACTAATGTATGATAAAGTGATTTAAAATTTTAAAAAAGAAAATGTTAAGTGTAAAAACACACGACACATATCGGAAGGAGGTTTATCCAAATTCCGAGCCGTAGTCGAAAACCCCGTGTTATATGACACTGCGCCCACACCTTAATAAGATTGCATGAGCAAGTAAATACTGGTGGCTGAATGTGTTGCGATATTTACACTCCCTTGATGGGATATTGTGGATCCTCAGTACAACTTCCCAAACACTTACATACAGACATAGTACACTTTAACTTACATGGTTGTAAGAAATGTGACAGGTTTGGGTCGGTTTTGAGGGCTGTCGCCCCTAAACTACCTGCGAGGCTGGAATAGCGGTACATGATTATATTTGTTGACAAAACACTGTTGTATTTGAATCTCAAATATGAGGCAGTAAAACAAAGTAAGCAGGAATGTGGCATGAGGCCCCACACTGGCCAATTTTATTGCATGCTATATTCTAGTGATGTGGGGAAAACTTTCACTTAAAAGTATATACCAGTAACAAAACATGTTGTAATGTAGCCAATTTGCTGCAAATAGTTGACAGTGGAATGGGCTATTTCGATAACAGAGATTCGATTTAAATACTTTTATTTCGAAAACCAGTAGCATATTCCAGTTACTGCTCTGAAGTGCACTCGGCATGCACTGGCAGAGTACTGCGTGTTCCAGTTACCAGAACTTGCTCTGAGAGCAGTCGGATTTACGTATTCCAATTGCGGGTTGTACTGAACAAATATGCACCATGATCAATTTTTTCTGCACTGAGTCTGAAGTCAGTTCAGCTTTTCAGAGAAATATGGCAGCAACCTGTGTTTATGAAAACAACACGAAAATTAATGCAATGTTGAAATTTCTATATCTAACATTTTTACAGCTGAATAATACATAATAGCTAATATGTAAAAATATGCTCTTAGAATATTGTTGATATCGTTTGCAACAATAGCGGCATTGTGGTCAATTTCACACAGCGACTCATACATATATTTGTAGACGAGTTTAAAAAAAAAAAATTGGAAAAAATTATCTCTACAAAATCTTATCCAATTTCCAGTCTGCCGTTAGGAAAAACACATCTACAGATAATG
Source organism: Dryococelus australis (assembly GCA_029891345.1). Lineage (NCBI taxonomy): Eukaryota > Metazoa > Arthropoda > Insecta > Phasmatodea > Phasmatidae > Dryococelus > Dryococelus australis. The sequence continues at coordinate 371,582,249 of CM056993.1, forward strand.
CAATTTTCAAACTAACAAATAGAATTATTAATGCACTTGATAAAAAGATGCCATCTAATGGAATATTTTGTGACATCACTAAAGCATTTGACAGTGTAAATCACAACATACTTATAGAAAGATTTAGTTTTATGGGTTCTCGGATAAACCAAATAAACTAATAAGCTCATATATTTCAAACAGATGATGTGTACCACGTGCTCTCACCCCTAAGACTGTTTGTCCGGCCATAACCTGCAGAACCACCGCAGCAGGTCTGTGTACTTTAGCGATGGGCAGTGTGTGCGCCCGGTAGCAGGAGTGATCAGGAGCAGCGCAATTGCAAAGGCAAGCTGGTGCAGAGCAGCCGGTGGTTGCCATGGCGACCACAGATGCCGCGAGGTGGAGGAAAGTGAAATAGGTCCTAAGAAGTACTGAACTCATGAGTCCAGGGCCTATGTTATATATTAACCATTCTGATTTATTAAAGGATTTATAGGCTGTTGTGTTTCTTGTGATTATAGTGCATTGTTAATTTGTTATCATCTATATCATAATGCATCTAATGTTTTGTTCATTTATTCACGCATATTTTATGTTGCATGGTTCTTTGTTATTTAATAAAATGATGTGAGACAAAGAAACACAAGCTGGGACAGAAAGTAGTGCCGCTTTGACAGGTGGGCAAGCTGTGGTGTGCCTGAGCATCAGGCGGAGGGTTTAGTAAGCAAGGAGCATCTGACAGAGGTGGAGTGCGTGTCGTGAGCTCCGGCATTTCCCACGTATGCCAGGCAGAATTCAACTTTTGCTATCGACATTCTCTACAATAGAATTTAACATAACTCTGGAAGGTTTCCTGCATTTCGACCACCCAGTAAGCCACCTCCACTTCCCATAGGAGTAGAATTGCCCCAGGAAGCTTAAGCCTTGCCGTAAGCCTTAGCATGTTGTAAGATGCTTTTACAGTTTTACCATAGTGACCGGTATAGACACCCAATGTAATGTCAGTGTTCTCCTAGAGGGAGGTGTAGTTAATTGGGGAATCTGTCTGTGAACTGTACGACACAGCAAATATTTTCCTATCGCTACATGAGTATAAGGGAACGGGCCCTCATAAAACCCACTCAACAAAGCTTAACATTAATCATCTTTTGTTGCAAATGTCAGTAAGTATTGTTCCAAAACTTATGGGCGTGTGGTTTGACCTTAACAATATTGCATATTGCATATTACACACACACAAGTGTTAAAATGTTTAGGTATTTTCCCACCAAGAGCAACAATGGCATGTAATCGACCAACCAGCTACAGTTTAACAAAAAAACAGCATTCATCTTGAGTAGTACCCAACTTCAGTGAGGACTTTGGTCTTGCCATATGGCCCACAACCCCTAGGTTAAGAGAATCAGCATCCACACTGACGTCGCCATGATTGTGTATGATTCCAACCAGGTATAGTCATATCTTTACCTTACCTTCACTGCCCCCAAAACCCCATTTAACACTTTACCATCCCACCACCAGGCGTCAGTTGGCGCTTCTCCGTGTGGCCAAATCTCCCACCAAAATTTTTCGCACCAAAAAATGTACCGAAAATTTCCGAAACGTTTCCACAAATTTTCCTGAAAAGCAAATTTTCCGCCTTTTTCCTGCCCGCAACGGCATGAGGGCGACAGGAAGGCACCGAGTGCAACTGCAGCAATAGGATGCTCAGGAATGCTGCACAAATGCTTGGGAAGGTGTCAACAATCAAAATGATGCCACGCCATAATCCACACCACTTGGAAGGATGAGCAGACGGAAAACACGAGAAGGAGAAGTGATAAGGTGGAGGCTACCACTCCCCCTGCACTCTTCGCCACCGACAGCCAGCTGACCCCTTGTATGTGTGGCACATCAACTGAGTGTTGGGTCGACAACCCTGCCTGCTGCAGGCAGGCCAGCCACACCGCGAGAGGGGTGAGCGATCCCTCTTCCCCATCCCTGTGCGACCATATCGGTACACCCACATCTCCCACATGCGTGGCTTTGTTTACTAACAGAGCATTGCTGACCGGATTACTGACAGCTAGGCTGAGCTGTGGGGTCCGAATTGTTTGCGCCGTATGGTAAATCCTGGACTATCAATGAATGAAAATAAGATGTATTAATGCAGTCGAAAGACCAGCCTTACGAGCACTTATTCTGGTGATGTCTGTGAGAGAGAAAAGGACAGTAGCAATTAAGTGATGCAGGCCAGTCAAATTTTTTCAATTTTACCAACACAAGTGAAACTCGAGAGTAAACATTTTCCAAATTATGCATTTCCAAAATACTGTGACAACTTGTTGTGTAATGGGCAGAGTACCATTGTACTTCAATGCGTTCAGTGTGTACAGTATGACACAAAGAATCACCAAGAATGCATTGGTGACACAGAACACAAACCTGTTGCAGGACTTACATTTATTTTCTTGTTGTGTCATGCAACTTCAACACAAAATAGGCAGAGCATACACCAAATGCAAAATATCACTGCAGACACCCTACGTGACCAAGTGTTGGACTCGCTAGGACAATGGGACAATAATGTGGCAATAAATGTAAACAGTAACCTTTCACGTGTGATAGTGGCATTGGAAAGTAACAATGTGACAGGTGGAATGGAACAGTGTAGAGGAGGGGGTGGGAGCAGAGTAGGAGAGGAGAGCGGAGTGAAGAAGGGATGCTGTGTGCTCTCGCCATGCACGTGGCCAATATAAACCAACCCCCGCCACCCGAACATACGTCAATACCTGCACTTAATGCATTTCAAACACCCACACCATTTTCCTGCCACTACCGCACATGTTTTCCAAGCCTGTATACCCGCCAATTATACCAGCCTACACAAAAAGTTTTCTCAATTTTCCACTTATCAATCTGTATCTGACCAACTGAACAGGGACAAACATGCCACAAACAGCAGGGTTAGAAAATGCAACGCGAAGAGTAAACATGAAGTCCAACCTACCTCAAAATCTTCTAGGACCCATCACGCGAAAACACAGTCCAAATTACAAACTTTGCCCACATTCGCCGGTACACCAACGGAAGATCCTGAGGAATTTCTGGAGGATTGCGTATCCCGCCTCACTAGGTACAGGATAAGCAGAGATGAATGGGCCACCTGTGTCAGAGCGGAACTCCACAGAGACACATTCTTGGTGGACATCTATCAACGACTATGGATTCCAGTGCAGATTCTAAGGGGTCTTCACCTCTGTATCCGCCCTGAGCAGACTGACTCTGGAGGGTCAACAATTGGCTGACCCTTTAACTACTTTTACCACCTTATTAAACAATTTCACCCGCAATTTTCTGAGCGGGGAATACTTGAAGTAATGAATAAGCTGCCAGACATGAATTCAGGGCAGCCTTTATGCTGTTGCCTAATGGCACATTAGAGAACTTAATGCCTGCTGCAATAATTCTGGAGAACGCATGAGTCACCACGCCGTATGCAACCCCCATAAAATGGTGGCACAAGCAGAGGGAGGAAAATGTAACCAAACATCAGTCTGGCATGTCACAAAATTTTCCATCGTCATCTAGTACTTATAAGAAACAAATGCATTAGGAAGGATTTGAAATTAACCCCCATACACAGCAAGGAAATAACGACATCAACCATAGCATGCGGAGAGCACATGTCACTTTTTTTTTTGTTTTCATCATTGTTTGTATTATTAATTTTGCAAGTGTGAAGGAAGCCATTGTATTATTCATTTAGCAAGCAAGGAATGAAAGTAGAATAGTAACAGCAACATATAAAACAAGATAACCTCATATTCATTGCGTCACTCCAGCAAATACTATCGCCCATCATGTTGTTACTATTATATTAGTAAGTAACTACAGGATGTACATAGTATGCAGGAGGGCGTCTACATAGAACATTTGCAAGTAAGTGCAAGAGACGATGCAGGAGTACATGTAAAGTAGGAAAGGGGTGCATATACATAATCAGCAAGCAAGAGAGAAGTAGCATGTAATAGCATCAAGTAGGAGGAGTAATATGTGCATACAATAGTAAGCATGGGGAAGGAGTAGCAGGTAGATGCAAGTGAGTATGAGGAGCCACACATAAATTGCAAGTAGGGCGAGAGAAGGGTGAGTGCACCGGGTGACCATCGATGACGAATTTGATCCCAGTGTGTCCCAACCCCATGACAGTGGAGGCTGCTACTATCTCGGGGAAGAGCAGGAGGGAATGTGAGGTATGGCAGCACCTCAGTTAGGAGAGCCCGCAGATGACCCACCCATGTGTGCCGATTATAGAGCACCACCAGGGCTGGCGCAAGACAGAAATACTGATGACGAGTTCCAGCTGGAAGGCAACAGAGCATGAAGCATTTCGGCACATCAATAAGGTGCAAGAGGAGAAGATGGGGTTGTGCAGAAGTTTCCCACATCAGTACGCCTCACAGGGAACTAGTAGTACCTTAAATAAAAGTGCAAATCGAGGAAGAGGTGCAAGAGCAAGTCAAGCAAGAGGTGCAAAAGCAAGAAGAGCAAGATGTACACGTGCAAATAGAGCAGGAGAGACAAATGCAAGTGTCTATGCAGGATGAGCAGGTGCAAGAAGGATTGCAATAGCAGGGTGTTAATACAGGTGCAAGAGTGTTTGCAGGGCTATTTAGTCGGGTCGCACCCGTTGATGGTGGAACCGGTAGGACAGTAGAGGCCCGGGAGGTGACAGTATTAGCAGCGAGTCAGGGATCTCGCTTTGATTTCTGCAGTCATGACGGCGGGCACACCCGCCAAATCAGTGTCACCAGTGCAGGGAGCCGGGTTTGCCTAGCAGGAAGGGGCAAACGCCACAATGCATTGTGCGGCAGAGCCACAGGAGCGGCGGTACCACCCATGGTCACACAGACTGGGCCTCTCCTACAGCTGCTGCTAGTGACATCGGACGACCTACAAACTGTCTCGAAAGAGAAGGGTGGCATTTGACTTGTGCTACGTGCGCCTACCCCTAAGACAGTTTGTCTGGCCATGACCTGCATCACCATTGCAGTAGGCTGCATGCTCTACCGACAGACAGAGCATGCGCCTGGTAGCAGGAGAAATCAGTAGCATCACAAGCGAAAGGGCATGCCAGTGCAAATCAATCGGTGGTTGCCATGACGGCCAGAGATGAAGTAATGCGGAGGAAAGTGAAATAGGTCCTAACAACAACTGAACTCATGAGTGCAGGGCCTATGTTAAAATTCATTGGCTGAACTTTATTAAAGGATTTATTAGCTAATGTGTTTCTTGTGATTATAGTTCATTGTTAATTTGTTATCATCTATTTTATCAAGCATCTAGTGTTTTGTTCATTTCATTGACATGTATTTTATGTTGAAGGGTTCTTTTATGATTTTTGGAATATGTTTGTTAGTTAACAGAATGATGTGAAGCAAGCAAACACAAGCTGAGACATAAAGTACTGCTGCTGTGGCTCATGGGTAAGAAGTTGCAGCGAGCCCGTGCATCAGGCGGAGAGTTTAGTAAGCAAATAGCATCTGACTGAAGTGGAGTGCGTTTTGTGAGCTCCGACGTTTCCCACACACACCAGGCGGAATTAAACTTTTGCTATTGACATCATATACAATAGACTTTTACATGACTCTGAAACCTGTTCTGCATTTCGACCGCCCGGTAAGCCACCTCCAATTCCCACGGGAGTATCATTGTCCCAGGAAGCTTAAGCATTGCAGTATGCCTTAGCTTGTCGTATGATGCTTTTACAGTTTTACAGTAGTGGCCAGTATAGCCAATCAGTGTAATGCCCATGCTCTTCTTGAGGGATGGGTATTTAATCGGAATAAATCTGTCTGTGAACTGTTCGACACAGTGTTTATTTTTCGATCGCTATATGCGTATAAGGGGACAGGCCCTAATAATACCTGCTCAACCAAGCATAATGTTAATCATCTTTTGTTTCAAGAGTCAGTAAGTATTGTTTCGAAACGTATGGGTATATGGATTGGCCCTAACAATCCACATATGCGAGTGTTAAATGTTTAGGTAATTTTTCCACCAAGATCAACAATGGTACGTAGTCGACCGACCGGCTACCATTTAACAAATAACAGCATTCATCTGGAGCTATAATCAAGGGGGCAGATGTCATCATCATCTTTGGCGAGGAGTTTGGTCCGGGCGTATGGCCCGCAACCCTGAGGTTAAGAGAATAAGTATCCACATTGACGTCGCCTGGTGCCAATGGGGTATAATAACATCATAGACCTCATTTTCACGCCCCCAAAACCTCATTTAACACTTCACCGCCCCACCACCAGCAGCAGAAGCATGGTTCTTTTACATGACAATGTCGCAGTTATGACATATGTTACAGACCATGGCAACGTGGTGGCATCCACACGAAAATATGAGCATGGATCATGTTGTCATAACTCTCCTGTTGTTAACTAAAGTGTTTTGATTATGACGGTTCGGAAGTGTAGGTATACAGATGTTGGTATTGAAACTGCACAAGAGACGTGTTGTTTTTTGAAGTTGAATAATCTGTCGGCAATTGTCAGCCAATAGAAAACGCCCGCCGAAAATATGCAAATGATATCGATAACATTGTTGTGTTGTAGTTTAGTTTTTTCCTCCAGTGCAACAATTTGAAGCAATGTCCACTGTGCAAGTATTTATTGTATTTAAACTGTAAATCTGAATCAGTGAGAATTTCATTCTTTCAATTAGTCGAAAGTATCTGACCGATACATCAGTCACTCCTGTCTGCATCTCTAGCAACTTGCTCCGTCTCTAATGATTATCAAAATAAAATGACAGTGAATAAACAAATAAAACCAATATAAAATACTTTTTAAAATGTGTCTGCTATTCCAAAAGTCCAGTTTACGAGATAATATGAACACTCAGACTTTCATTCCGTTTTCATGTAATCATCACAGCTATCTGTTTGAAGGTTTAAGCTGTATATAATGTGGTTAAGAGCGTGCACTAGTCTACTCTAAATTGTAACAATCATAACGATACCCATTAAGCCAAAAACCAAAAGATAGGGCATACAATTTAATTTTCATGATTTTATGATGAAATAATAATTTGTATATTTTCCTCCTGTTATTTCAAATTGGCTTGTTAGCGTAGATGGTAAGGTAACGGTCTAGATTCTAAGGGAATATGAGATAAATCCTGCGCTCTTGCAAATGTCTTTTTTTTTTTTTAGTTTTTTAAAGTATGGTAAATTGCACAATAAAAATAGCAAATTACAGTAAATATGTTTACTTCACGTAATTATTTGGATACATTTGTTAAATACAATATTTGATTCGAAAATGTGATAATATTATATACGTTTTATTAGAAGTCAGGTAATAATTACCATTGCCCTAATTTCATTTATTTTATGTAATAAAATTATTGTCTTTTATAATTTATGTTATTATCAGAAAACGTTTATTTCAATAATTTCTTTGTATAAAAGCAATAATACACAAGTAACTTCTCAGTGCAATCGGCTGCCTGTGTTTTTTTATTTAGCTTGGTTTGTATTATGGTTTTTAGACAAAGATATTCTATAAATATGTATTTTCAGTCAATAATATAAACAATAAACCGCAATAATGTATCACTTTTTTTTTTTTTTTTCTATTCGTCACATGGAGACGAACTCTGAAACATAAAATCAACAAGTAGCAAACCTGCGCACTAACCCACTTAGCTCCACACCAAACTTGGAATATGTGCAGCATAAAAGGTTATATTTATAACAAAGTCCACAGTTATAACATATTTTTTAAGTTGTGTTTATGTTTTTTATGACCGTTGGGGCAAATCGAAATGTTTCCCGTTACTTATGCTTACTTTAAGTTTAGATCTGTATATAAATATATTTTATATATCCCGTAATTCTTTCGTAAATAGACATGTACGATTTAAGATAATTACTCGGGCGTCAGCCTTCAGGTCTGTCGCACATCTGGCTGCAGTCCCGGCGGCTAATATATGGCACCACACAGAAATGACGGGCGTGTAGTAGTTATGACGCCCGACAACGCGCTTAAATTCGATCCATGCTCGCTTTTTCACACGATGTGTCACAGCAATGGCATGTCGTGCCTGTGATGGGCCAAATTCACAACCGTGCTCGCCCTGCAGGCGTCACAGACAACACGTGCGGATCAAAGGGAAAAACTACTTCATTCTACTCTGAACCAGGAAAAATCAGGCATGGGCTCCCACAAGGATCAATATTAGGCCCTTTACTCTGCCTAGTTTATATAAATGACATTCTATGCATCTTAACCCCAGAAACTACTCCAATTTTATTTGCAGATGACACTAGCATCTAAGTCTCTGTAAACTCAGTAAATGATCTTACTCAAAAACGGACACAACATTTACAGAGCTAAATGCATGGTTTACTGCAAACAAATTAAATCTCAACCTTGATAAAAACATATAATCTGAATTTCCTCACAAAGGCCAGAAAAAACATTATTTCACATGTTAGCAGTAACAGAGACAAAATTAATGAAACTGCAGTGATTAAGTTTCTTGACTTATAAGAAGACAATTTATTTAACTGGAAATCTCACATTGCGTATATTTTACCTAAACTAAGTTCAGCATGTTTAGCCCTGTGGGGTGTTGCGAGGTATTGATAAAAAATACAGCAAAAATTGAATATTTTGCATTTTTTCTTTCCATCGAGTTGTATGGTTTGGTTTACTTTTTCTTCTGTTTCAGCAAAATGACGACGCCCCATAATATGCTGGAGGAAGATTTGTCAAATTATGAGGTTAAGATGTGATGTGTGTTCCTGTAGTCTGATATATATTATGTGTGTTTATTATGTCCAGAGTAAGAACTTTGTATTAATTTGTCTTATCCAATATCTTTATACTGTTATGTATTTAAAAAAAGGATATTAAGGATGCAATAAAACAAAACAAAAGTATTTCAAGCATTTTTTCCCAATGATATGTTGTCGGCAATGTTTTCTCGGCGTGTTCCAGTTGTCAGTGCACTCTTATTTTTAGCAATAACGTGATACATACACTTGTTCAGTTGTTATTGTGCACCCAGAGCAGTCAATTTTTTACGCATGTTGATATTTAGTATCAATTCTAAGATGTTTTGTATCGATACTTTCATTAATACTAGTATCGAATCGAATCAAATACAATACAGATACGATAATCGAATCATCCTTAACTAAAACATTGCCACGAGTGTCGGACTAGGCTAGACAGGGAGTAGTTTTTGTTTTCATGAGGTTTGAAATTAATTATTCTTTATGCTTTCGATTGTAAATAACTGTGTATTGTTAGGTAGTAGAACGTGGAACGTAATTAAACGAAAATATGTTAGGAGGAAATACCCAATTAATCGTAAAAAAGAAAAGGCACTTCCAATATTTCAGTTCCCAACAAGTGCCGACTGGGATAAACGCGTGTATGCATGGGGTCTGGCTGAACACGGAGCTTTAGGAAATCAACTAAAACACAAAAATTATAAAACTTTGCGCTATTATCAATGCCCAAAACGACTACATTTTGGAGAACAATACAAAGTGAATGATGTAATCTGCGGTTACGGGTTTACAGTGTTCACTGTTAAGAGCTCTGATAAATATAAAGTGTTCGGAACAGGCCTGAACTCAGACTCTCAGATCGGATACCACGCACCAAGAAAAGATAATCCACTTGGGGTAATTGTTTACCCTGCTCCCATCGAGTTGCCATTTCGGAATCCATTATCTGCTGAAGTTCTGCACTTGTCAGCAGGAAGGGCTCACTTACTTGTTCTAACAAATGAAGGAGTGTTTACATTGGGCAACAACGCTTATGGCCAGTGCGGTCGGAGAGTAGTGCTCGACGAAGAGTATTCTGGTAGCCACATGGTCCACTGCATCACGGACGTAGAGGGTTCAGCGATCAAACAGGTGGCATGTGGCCAGGATCACAGTATGTTCATAAACGAGCAAGGGCAGGTGTATAGCTGTGGCTGGGGGGCAGATGGCCAGACTGGGCTGGGACACTACGACAACGAATGGCGACCGAGCTGTGTGACTGGTGACGTTCAAGGTGAGAAGGTGGTCAAAGTGGCGTGTGCGGCTGACTGTGTATTAGCTCTCAGCGAAAAGGGAGTTGTGTTCGGCTGGGGTAACTCTGAATATGGCCAGCTTCACCCCAACCATACCCAGGTGAACACTGCCCGAGAAGTGTTGCAATGCCGTGGCTTGGGTAAAATAGTTGACATTGCAAGTGGTGGCACCACTTGTATTGTTCTTAATGAAGAAGGCAAAGTGTTTGTGTGGGGCTACGGTATCCTAGGAAAGGGCCCTAATGTTGACCGTTTACTGCAGCCATCGGAAATACCTTCCACACTTTTTGGCCAGAATGAGTTTCAACTCAACCAGAAAGTGGTATCTATACATGCTGGCATTTCCCACCAAGCTGTCATAACGAACTCCGGTGACTTATTCATGTGGGGTCTTAATCGTGGTGGGTGTTTGGGACTTGGTCATGTGAAAAATCAGTTTTTTCCACTTAGAGTCTCTATTAGTGCTTCTGTGATCAAAGTCAGTCTTGGCGTGGACCATTCTATGGCACTGTGCAAGGCTTTTGTTTGATTTGACGTAGTCCCCAGCAGCCTACACGATTATTAGCTGTTTGTCGCAATTAATTTAATAATGTTCAACCGTAATAAAGTTATGTAACTCATTTAGGAATTACGTGATCTGATGGTGAGACTAAACATAAGGTAATGCTAGCAATTCACTATTTTTGTCAATTGTGCCTTATAATCTTAGGTGCCTGGATTGCCTTTTGTGCTTTATTTCATTAAGCAAGTAGTAAAATTGTCCTTTTTTTTTTTTTTACTTAAATTTATTGTGGTACAAAAATTCTGTTTTAATGTGCCAAATGTTAAAAATTTTTAAAGCTATTTTGAAAAAGTATATGCAGTTGCAAGATTCATGATCTCAGTGCATGGTAGTTCGCTAGTATCAAATAAACTTTTCACACACATTAGACGTTGCTTGGGAACTTTGTAAAGAACAGGCTAATACTGTGATCTGTAACGAGACTTTGTTTGTAAGTAAAAGCAATAGCTGGTTTTTCCTTTCAATATTGCTTGTTATAATTTGTTATGTTAATTACTATTATCCCAAAAAAAAAAGTACAGATGTCTTTCTATCCAAGTGTAGACTGGCAGGCCTATATCTATTTTGTGAATTGTAAAGTATAATAGAGCCCCGAAAATAATGTAAGATTACTGTATGTTAATTTTCAACTGATTGGTAACATTTAAAAATAGTTTCAATAACTATTGCAATTTGTTAAGGCTTCACCCCCCCCCCCCCCCCCATAAAATTCTGGTTACACCATTGCCTCGCCTGGATTATTGTGTATGAGGGTGTATCATTGATAGTAGACCAAGCAGTGCCACATGATAGAGGACACCAATATGCATAAGTTAAACTCCTATACGTATAATGCTAAATGTGCTAGTTTAGACATTATGTAATTTTAAGTGGTGTGGGAGTAAATTATGCCCATTTGGGGTAAGTTAAACCAAATGAGCATAAATTGGTGTAACTTATGCCCAGAGAATTATGTGCCCAAATAGCATAAATTGGGTAAATTATTCCCAATCTGAGTAAATTAAAACAAACCAGTTTACACTGACTGGGCATAATGTACTGTAATTGGGCATCTCATTTATTCCACTTGGACATCATTTACCCTAATTGGTACTAATTGAGAGTAATTTACTCCAATTGGGTGTAATTCATCCTATTTTACACTAATTTATCTTAAGTAAATTCCAAATGGGCATCATTGACCCCAATTTAAACTACTTGGGCACAACTTACCCCATTTGGGCATAATTTACTCTAAGTGGGAATAATGTACTCCAATTGGCTGTTACTTGCCCAATATACCTTATTTGGGCATGTATAAGGTAAGTGTACCAGTCTTTGACACTATCAGAATGAAAAATGTAAATGTATTCCATTTAATAGCATGCTAAGCTGGTGAAAGGGTAATATTCTGTAATAGATGTAATGATTAACTATTACTGGTAAGTCTTATTTTAAAAAATATCTATTGAAATCCATTAATATAAAAAAATTATAAATATAATACAGTTAAATGCACCAGTGATTGACACCTGAAAATATATCGTGGACCTGTCATTGACATACTAAATGTACAAGACTTTAACACATTATATTCTGACCCTAAAAAATTTTACTGAATTATTTTGATACTCTAATTGATTAAACAAAAATTCTCTGGCATAAATCAATTACTACATTTTTTAATAAATTTACAGTAACATTAGAAAAGTAATTTGTAAGTTACTTCAATATATATAATACAAAGAAAATGTAAGTTAATACAGCTGATACTAGTGATACAATGTTTACCCAACATAGTTATGAACTAAAATATGTCAGTCTTGAAAAGCTGGTTGTGTAGATTATTCATACATACATACACTCGCAATTAGGCTACCGCCCGGTGGCGAGCTCTCTCAACTCTCCTTCACCCAACCAACTCCCTGCAGTACAAGGGAGTGGATCCCTTCCTGAACTTTCCAACCCCTCTCACTCACAGATACCAATTCCTCCCTCAACACATTCCACTCCCTCACAGACCTCACAAGCATGGACTGCCTACCCCGCTCCGTTCTCCTCCACACCCTCTGAAGCTTTTCACTGTTGTTTCCTCTTCCTCTAAACACCCCCTTACTTAGCTTGCAGTGTAGCCCTCCCCATCCTCCCTCTTCATTCGCCATCCTGTACATCCTGACTAGCCATTCAACTTTCCTCCTGTCCTTCAATGAGCTCCACCCATTTCTTTCATCATCACTGATGGCCTATAGTTCCCTTCTTCCTCACCATCCTGCCCCTGCCTTCTCCAGCTACCCTTCACCCATCTTGCTGCGCTTCTCTGCATCTTTTCCAGTTCTCGCACCTCCACCTCCACATACGGGTCCCATACTGCTGCAGCATATTCTAACATTGGTCGTACCATTGTGCCATACGCCTTCTCCTTCACCTCACAGCTGGCTCCATTCAGCACCCTTCCCAGCATACCCAGAGTCCTTCTTCCCTTTACTACCACCCTCTCTACCTGTTTTTTCCACCTGAGGTCTCCCTGCAGTACAATCCCTAGATACTTATATTCTGCTGCTTCTTCTATCTCTTGTCCCTCCCATCTGTACATGTCCCTGCTTATCAGCTTCTTCCTTGTAAACCTCACTACCTTAGTTTTTCTTACATTTATCTTCATTTTATTTTTCCTGGTCCACAACCATATCTTATCAATGTCCACCTGCAAATTTCTGCCCCCCCCCCTGTCCCACCTCAGCATATACAACACAATCATCTACATACAATCTGATTTTTCCCCTAATCCCCAAACCCATGTCATTTACCATTATGGTAAATAACAAAGGACCCAGCATGCTTCCCTGTGGTACCCCTGGCGTCTTCCTCCTATATTGCCTCCCCCACTTTCACCCTCTGCCTTCGCCTCCTGAGAAAGTCCCCTATCCATTCCACTACCCTCCTGTCTGGTGTCAGCGCCTCCACTTTACTCATCAATGTCCCATGGGGCACCTTATTGAATGCCTTCTCAAAATCTATGAAGCAGGCATCCACCTGCTTCCCCTCATCAACTACCTGAACTAGATCCTCTAATAACCCAGCCAGCTGAGTCTCACATGAGTATCCCCTCCTGAAACCATGCTGGGACGCCTTCAACCAATTCCTATTGTTCATAACCTCACCACATACTCCACCACCAGCCTCTCCATTACTTTTCCTGTACTTGTGAGACTCACCGGTCTGTAGCTGCCAGGCCTCCCCCATCCTCTCCCGGCTTGTGTATAGGTACCACCATAGCATTTTTCCAATCTTGTGGTAACTTACCCTCTCCTAAGGACTTTTTAAACAGCACTTCTAAATATTTCACCAACTCCCTGCCACCAAACTTTAGTGCTGCGTTTCCTATCCCATCTGGACCCCCTTCCTTACTGCTCTCCAAACCCCTAATTACCTTTTCTATCCCCCACTCCCTCATCTTAAACTCACTATACACCCCCCGAACCCTGTTTGTCCCCCTATTCCAACCCTCCTTTGCCTCAAACACTGACAAGTACTGTCCTTGCAGCACCTCCGATTTTTCTTGGTCATTTGTCGCATGCCTACCATCCCTGCCTGATAGCAGAGGGCTCCCTTCCTCTCCTCCCTTTAACCTCCTAACATACCTAAACAATTTCCCCCATTCCTTGCCTTTTCCTTCTTCCACCATGTTCCCCAGAAATACCTTTCTTGTCTGTTTGATCTTCCTTTCAAGCTCCCTACCCAGTTGTTTCATCATTTCTTTAGATCTTATCATCCCTTCATTTCTCCACTTGGCATGTAATTTTCTGCACTTCCTCTTCATTTTCAAAATCTCCTGTCCATAATATGGCGGATCTCCCCCAGTCCGTAACCTTTTCATTGGCACAAATTTCTCCAACGTAACCTCCATTAATCCTCTAAACTCCCTCCACAACCCCTCTACACCCTCCTCCATTGACCATTTTTTAAACCTGTCTTAAAATGTAGCCCCCAAATCCCTACACACCCTCTCATATACCTCATTCGCAGCCACTGCCTCCTATAGGGTACTCCTTTCCTAACCAGCACGCCACTGACTACTGCCCTAGCTCCAGGGAACTTCTCCCGCACTTTCCTCAGCAATCCCCTGAGGTGCCGCTCTACCTCCTGCCCCACCTCCCTACGAGCCAGGTCATTTCCCCTTACATGAATGAGAACCACCTTTGCCACCCAGCTACCTCTCATACCAATAACCCTTTCCTCCAAATCCCTGGTATTTGCCCCCCCCCCCCCCCAAACACTTGCTTTATATGTAATTTCCTTCCTGATATTCCTCAGCTCCACCCCTTTACAATAGAGCTGCCTAGAAAAACTACCTCTGACTCCCTTCCTACAACCTGTTCCTGCTTTCCTCTAACCATACCAGGGGTAGGGGTATAGGAGGTGAGCTTTGAAATAGCAAATGGGAATATAATTCATATAAAGTATCGTTGGGTAGATCGTCTGAAAGGAAACATCATTTACGAAGAAACCTTCTCTCTGAAATGAATAGTTTACATACCATAAAATAAATCATTTAAGCATATGGTTTGTGATGTGCGTAGTTTACGCAGAATGACAGTTGATCGAAAATGTGTTTTTCTTACTACAATCAAAAGGGAATCAACTAAACATGTTTTTCTGATGTGCATACCTAGTTTATGTACAATCAAAAGGATCTTGGGTGTACTGTAAATACTGGTATGGTGTGAGAGAACTACCGTGAACTGGGAACACTTCGAAATTGTTCTAATGTCGACCATCCTGTATCAGACACAACTCTGCTCTCTGTCTTACATTCGTGGTTGCTCTGCAGATCTCAGCACTGATGAGAGATCCACAAGCTGCTCTGACTCTGTCTTTTATGCAATGTAAAACAAACTAGTGAATGAACAAACTTTTGATTGTTAGTTAACTTGCAGCAATGCAAAACTTGCAGTTCCTGTAAGTGGTAGATGGCTTATCTGCTTGCTGTTTAATGCTGCCTTATTCTCTGTGTTTGTTCGGAAACAGTCTAATAATAACAGGTCATTTATCCACTTATCATTAATTGTAAGTAAACTATGCATGTCAGATACACACTCTGTGCCATTATGGTATTTCTGGTTGGAGTGTGAGACTCACTTTGATACTAGCAATGACCTGTGTGTCTTACTGCATGGACTCGTGCAGTAGGTATTGGACTGCTTTTGAACAAAGGCTCAGAATAAGACAGTACTACGCAGCAAGCAGATACACGTATCAAGTACAGGTACTGCACATTTTGCATGCAAGTTACTTTACAGTTGAAAGTGCGTTAATTCAGTGAGTCATTCGGTTTACATTGCAACCGTTAATCATGTGTGTTGTTTCAGTGTCAGACTGTGTGTGTGACGTTGGTTTCTAAATGGAATGCCATTTACAAACGAAGCATTAGACATGCTCATACTAGAGAATGTTGTCGGAACTGCAGATTTGTTGCCCATGTGTATGCAGAGAGATACCCACAGTACATCCATCACTCATACAATGTGACGCCGTCGGGTTGGACACGAGATGAACACTGACTCACTTACTGATGATATGAGCGCCAGCAGTGCTTCCCAATCACCGAACTATTGAAACTCAGGGTTCTCATGGATGCTGTAGGTTCTGTGTGTCCGTCTCACCCGAGCGTACTTACAAAAAACATTGACAACACTAAACTTTTACTAAACATTTTAACACTTTGAAAAGAAACACATGTGGCTAGGACACTGTCACTACAAATGAAAGAAGATGGTTCACTGTGATACCTGTTTTATTTATACCGTTAGTACAAATCAACGTGCCATGAAATTAATGATACACTCGGTTGTGTCTAACTAACTCCGCTTGGGGTGGCTTCCAAACCTTCAATTACTCTAGCACGCACCATGGTGTATGAAAACACAATCTTCACGGGGGAAGAGAGTCGACAGCTGCTAGGGTGGACTGACGATTTTTCCCTGAAGACAGGACACTGCGAATTACAAAATGAAACACTTGATGATAAATTAACACATGTGATTACTTGGCATCACTAACGCAAACTCGTCTGGGCTCACACAGTGTGGTGACGGCCTATACACATAGCCAGCTAGGACGGAAGTAATGTCACCGTACACAAAATACAAAATTACATAAATTGCACAAAGACCCTTAAAAGATGATGGGGCATGAGCTGAGTAGTCACAATAAACACACACATGTGTGAAAACAAGTTTAGATGGCGCGGATGCCGCTGGATAAAGTTTGTAGCGGACCACATGGTGCAGGTGAAATTGCAATATTTCTTCGTGGAAACTGCAAATTTAATTCCAACAAAATATTATTCTGGTAGAGAAAATTATTCTCTTTGTGATTACAGTGGTTGCAGGCGTGTAGCATGCCTGATGGCGGAGAAAGCAAACATTAACTTGACCGCATGGTCAAACACAAAAAGCATCAATCACATGAAAAATGCATTGAACCCTGAAATAAATTATGCCACACATGGTTTTACACAAATAAACTCTCAAAGCGCAAGGATAGCGCGAACATGGACTTGGTGGTGATTAGTCACGTGGTTGTATGTGATGTTGCAGTAAAATATTCAAACATGAAAAATACCCTCAAATACATACATAGAATTAAAGCCCTTAAAATTGCACGCAGCAATAATACAGAAATTACAATGAAACACCTTTAGCAGAAGCGGATGGCGCCTGATTCAAGTTTCGCAGGTCATATGACCTCTGACATATTTCTCCTTCTCCTCCTCGATTAAGTTGAAAATTCCACAAGGGCGAAATAATTAGTCAAGCGGAAGCATAATCTAGTTCCCAAAAATAAATACTCTGTGATAAAATGACTAACAACTTTTTTGAACAATCTACTAGACTTTTCACTCTTTCATAAATCGCAACTTTTCCAAGACATTGCAGACGGGCGTCTGGTATGATCCTCCTACTTGCCGTGTGCATAACACAAGTTGCGACATGAGAGCACGGATTTGACCATGCCCTGCTACCTACTCTTTGTTCTGTCAGTTGTGTATCAGTTGTCAACATGCGCAGAATATGTTTTCCACTGTTTCTGGTTGCCTTCATAAATTTGTTTTTATGCACTTCATTCCCCCCCCCCAAATTGAAGATCAGGAAACGGGTAATAAATGAAAAAAGCTTGTACTGACTATGGAGGAGAAACTAAGTATTATAAAGAGGCTAGACTTTGGGGTAACAGCAAAAACTATTGCTTCGGAGTTAGTAAAAGTACATTTGGTGACTGGAAGAAAAGTCATGCTGAAATTGAAAAGTGGTGTGCTGCCCAAGTTAGTGGAAGTGGAATGAAAGTAAGAACAACCATGCTGAAAGGTAAGCATAAAGAAATTGAGGAAGCTTTATTTTTGTGGCATGAACACTTAAGAGGAAAAAGGTTTGCCTGTTACTGGGCCGATATTGCAGGAAAAAGCATTGCAATTTAAGCGACAAATAGGAGAGGATTCAGAGTTTACTGCCAGTGACGGATGGTTAGATCGCTGGAAAAAAGATTCTGCATTCACCAGATTACCATAGGTGAGGAGGCTTCATCTGCTGATAAAGAGGCTGTACCTTTGTTCAAAGACTATCTGTTTTAAGCTTATTGAAAAGGAGGGAATTTCTGGGGAGCATTTGTACAACTGCAATGAGACTGGTTTAAATTATAAGATGATCCCTACAAAAACTCTTGCATCAAAAAACGAAGCCACTGCACCAGGATACAAGAAAAGCAAGAAACGAGTCACCATCTTGGCTTGTAATGCAACCAGCAACCACAAGCTTAGGTTGACTAATAGCAAAATCAAAGAAACCTAGAGCTTTTAAAAAACTGGGAAATCTGGAATCACTACCCCTATAATACACACATCAAAAGCAAGCATGGATGAATTCAGAAATCTTTGCAACGTGGTTACAAAATGAATTTGTACCGGCTGTAGGAAAACATTTGAAAGACAACAATTTGCCGAGAAAGGCTGAGCTAATTATTGACAACGCACCTTCGCATCCGGCGACTGACGGACTCGCAGATGGCGACATCAAGGCGTTATTTTTATCAAGCAATGTGATGGCTGTTTGTCAGCCGATGGACCAGGGTGTCATTGAAATGTTAAAGAAAAATATCACCGGCATCTTCTCAGTTCGTGGATATCAGCGATTGACATGCTAGATGTCATAAGGGGAAGAAATTCCAAACATATCACTTGTAAGGTCTTGGAAAGTTCTTTTGGACCATGAAGGTGGACATTTCAACCTTCAACTCGTATGTGAAACCAAAGTGAAAGATGAAAACAAACTTGTTTCGTAGCTGTAAAAAGTATCAGGCTGCGACAATGTCAGTGCAGAGGACATTATAGAATGGATGGCAAACAATGAAGTTGATGAAATAACTGACAACGATATTGTGGAAATGGTGACACAGGGAGAAGCAATACACGAGGAGGAGGAGGAGGCATCCTTAGATTACAGGAAAAATCTCACCCCACATTAGGAAAGGTTCAAGACGATTGAGGCAGTGCTGCAATACATTAGCCAGCAGGAGGAAGTGATGCCAGCTGATATCATCTGCTTGCATAAGTGGAGGGACACTGCATCGCGAAAGAGGGCTAACAGGGAGAAGCAGTCCTCTATCAAAGAATTTTTCTAAAACTAAAAACTGTACATTTCGACTCTTTTATCTTAGGCCTACTTTTCACATTTGTGTATCATTTATCAATTAAAAGTAAAATAAGTTGAAATTTTTTAAAGAATTAGGCTTATGTTTTATGTTAATGTTTTGTTTATTTTAAAATTGCATGTATACTATTCACATACTGTACAGTGTACATTATTTTATGTTGCCAGCAATTAAGTTAGAAATTATAAAATTTATCTCACAATGTGTGCAATATTTTTATTTTTGGACTTCCTATTTCTTGTATAAATTTTAAAATAGACAGTACAGTGCATAACGAACATTTATAAAGTACTGGCCTTCACTAAGAAGTCAGAAAATATGACTAAGAGTGGGTTTTGGTATGAAAAGTATGTTGTTAATGGTGTGGGTGGGGCAGGGAGTAGTTACAGAACTCCGGCCTATCCGGCTTTGTTGTTATCCGGCCTGCCCTGCTGCCACATTAGGCCAGATAGTCCGGAGTCTACTGTATATGTATATACCTACTAATTTGTGTCATGCATTGCAGTGTATGTAGGTTGCTTTTATCAAAAGTATTGAGCTCTATCTGGGTGAAAAAATGCACAAATATATTAAGTGTAATGAAAGGTACTCTGGTAATATAATATGTGGAAAAACATTTAATTGTGTTGTATTTACCTTTGCTTCTACCTCTCCTTTTTAAGAGTGCATATTGTACTAAGCTAATTTGTGTGAACATGTATACGTGTATCTCTGAAAATAAACGTTCTGTGAATACTACTTTTT
Organism: Dryococelus australis; assembly: GCA_029891345.1. NCBI lineage: Eukaryota > Metazoa > Arthropoda > Insecta > Phasmatodea > Phasmatidae > Dryococelus > Dryococelus australis. Next base: position 371,602,308 of record CM056993.1, read on the forward strand.
TGCAAGAAATATTAAGAACCCAGTTATCGATTGCTGTATGCATTCACGTATATCGCAAGTGTATGCAATGAGAGAAAAAATTGTGTAAACAGCATTGAATAACATTTTTACAGTTGGCATGTGCAGTTTTCTTAAGAGGTGAAAAAAGTAAGACCATGCATCTGTATTTAAATCAATGGACTTTCATAGCATGTAATAAGTACCTACATGTATATTTTGCATAGTACACGGCACACCTTGCAACGAGGCGCTTGGTGCTCCCTTGCTTTTTGGCTTTGAATGCACAAGTATAAAATCATCTTAAAGTCAGTGTTTTGTAGCTGGGATTTTACCATCTTATTTTTAAGGACCTAAAAGGTAAACATTACACGTGCAATGATTAACAACTTATTTGCACTATGTTTCGAGATTCCTTAATTGAAAAACTTTAACTCAACTGGGAAATTGTTTTGTTTAAGCATTGTGAAACAAATCTAGTTCCGCTATCATAGCTGTGGTAAGTATGTGACAATAATTACAAAGTAATTTCTAGTCTTAAGCCTTGTTTACAATGAATACGTGGTTCATGACAGTCATGGAAGTCGCAGCGGTAGTCAGTGTTGTATGAAAACTGTTTACATGATGTATTATTTGTAACACTTCGTAAGAACCAATCACAAACCACCAAAGAATACATTGCATGGAAAATTCCAAATTAATGGAAAAAATCATAACTGCCACTTATTATCAAACATACAAGCAGTAGGTAATTAAATAACTGTTGTAATTGACACATATATGAGAGTCAATGTATGTTAAGTCTGTGGTTATAAATAATAGGTAACTATCACGGTTGAATTGGTAGCAATCTGCAAACTTTGTGGTTTAGCGCTCGTTAATCTGCCATATGTAAATGTCAGGATGTGGGTAACGCAATTTGGTAAAGTATTTGTGTGTTGCTTTTCTCATGTTTATTTTCGTACAACTAAATATTTTGATACATTGTATGGCTTTTTGGCAGGGCAGATTGTATATTTTAGTAGTGTGCATTTTCACACCAGCTTCTGGATGCAAATGTATGTTGTAAATGCTTGTGACCAGCTTGCTAATCAATTCGAGCACAAAAATTCTCCTCCTGTTCACTGCAGAATTTACTCATTGCGATATTTTTATTTGTAGCAGTAAGTTTTTTGGAAGGATTTTAATTGAATAAACACTACCACTTCAATTTTGTATGTTATGATAGGCATTGTAAAGTAAACCAACAACTATATATTGCTTGCAACAAGCGACAATCGCGCTCCTATAGTTCCAGTTTGGCAATACAGTGCATTTTTGTGGCTATATTCTGTTTGGCTATTGTTTACAATTACAATTTCTTATACCCAATAAAAACATTCCATTGTCCATAAATCTATTACGCCATACAACACAGTCAATTTGTTTTGTGAATAAAGCAAGACTGTCATTTTTGTAAATGAGCAAATAATTTTATGCATTTTGCTGTCATCCCTTATCTACAATTTAGTCAATGTTAGCGAGTCATGGCAGTTGTATTCACAGGAGTTGGATTTTATCCAAGTTGTATAATTGACTCTCTACGAGACTGCAAACCACCCTGCAACTCCTGTTACAACCTACAACAGCGACTTGCTACTGCCATTGTATACCAGGTTTTACAGTGCTGCTTTTGAATTAAATTGGCATAGACCTATTTGGTGTGTGTAATTTTTAATAAATGGTCATTTCTACAAAAAGGAGAAATATGATTTGATATTTTCATTACCAGTTATTACTTTCCATTTTGATTGAAACGTTACAGTAAATAAATACTTTGTTAAAAACGGATGTAACTGACGTTACACCACCATATGTTACTTGAAAGTTTATTACCAAGCTAACTTGAAAGTGCCTAACCATAACCTTGGTAATTGCAATTACATTAAATAAGACAATTTTTCTAAAGTTGCATTTATTTGGACAAAAGGGCGATACTAATTTACGTACGTATATTTATTAGTTTTCATGTTCGATCAAGCTTTCACTGAAGTTCTATTTCGAATTGTAATTTTTTTCTTTGGTATCCTCATGATGTACCTTAGATTCCAAGAAGTGACGATTTTCCCTTACCTTTGATGAAATATAAACACAAGATCAACATTCAAGCCTTCCGTTGCTGCAAAGTACACTAGAATTTTGAGTAAATTAAAATATGTAATAACAAAACCAGTACAATTTTCCTGCCGCGCGAGTTCTTTTTCATTAGTTCCATGAGAGAACACTTGGAGCGCTAGCATCGAACATACAGCACAAAATAAAGCCTTGAATTTCCCCATCTTTCTGTTACGTGGTTGATCATTGCTCCCCATACCCTACCTCCAGTATGTTAGGGGGATTGGAATTACTACCAATCAATGATTCATATACGGTATAGTTATCACAATTTTTTTGTGAACACCTGGTGTCATGTTGTTTCCGAGAAAAAGGAGTGATATGTGTGCTGTGAATCATCCTGTGCGTGTATATATAAATATATAAAGAGAGAGGGGCCCGGGGGGGGGGGGGGGGTGGAAATTTTTGGGCATAATTTTATAAGGTGGAAGGGTATGCCGAGACAAACTTTTTGATATAAGGAACATGCTACGCCAAGCTACAGACCATTTGAATTTGGTGTGTTGCCTAGGCTAATCCCGTGAGGGCTAATGTGGAGCCGGCTTGCAGGTGGACAGCAGACAACAGTCCCCAATCCCAGCATAGAACTGCCAACAGCTCATCATAGTGGATAAATAAAGAGAGGTGAAGTGTGACTCACCTATGCAGGATTTGTTCAGAGTGATATCCTCTGACTTGCAAGCAGATGCTAATGCAGCCAACCATGTTTTTAAACACGTTGTAAAAGATGTGTGTTTATTGAACTTCAAGGCAGAAGACAAGTATTCTTGCAGTAAAGTCCTCCTTACTCTCCATGGGTGTTTGGTAAACAAGACTTCTGATGTGACCCCACAAGAAAAATTGTAAGGGTGTTAAGTCGGGAGACCTGGAGGGCCCAGTCATGTAAGAACCGCATCCGTTGCCACATTGCAATTGGCACATCTTCCAGAAATTGCAGATACGAGTTACCATTCCGGCAAGATGGGAAAATGTATGGCCTAATTTGGCAATTGACAAATCCAGTCCAAACATTCACTGCGAATTTGTGTTGATATAACCTGACACGTGTTTTATGTGGGTTGTGATCTGTAGCAGCCAGACGACAGCCGTACATGAAATTACATGTTAAGGTACGATGTACTATGAATTCTGAGTGCTTGCGAAACATCATGCTGACCTACTGAGGGTGCAGCGTATATAAGACTAGGAACGCTGCCCCCCCCCCCCCCAGAGCCACGCCGACACCAGAATGTAAACACCAAGACATCGAGGCTTGGAGGAGCTTCCAGGTCCTCTTCTGTGATACTGGTAAGCACACCTCGTGCTAGCGGTTAGGGTGCAAGTCATCTTCGAGACCCCATCAATACCCCTTAAGAATAATTATTAATAATTGCAAGGCCAGGGACTTGAGATTATTCCTGTATTACGACTTAACGGCATCGAGCTGCTTGTGTAATCAGTGTAACGTAATTGTATCATTCCTATTTGCATTTATATATATTTATGTTAATAAAGTTTTTTTTATGAACCCCAATTAGTTAATGATTTCATGAGCTACGCCCCATTCTCATATGTACATCCTCCCCTTCCCTTGTATTGGAAATACTTTAATTAAATAACTTGGTTCAGTGGTCACAGTGGAGTTGGAAAGGGTCGGCAGAGGTCGAGGCTCAAGGTGCCACAATGTCTCTCTGGCTTGGCCGCTGGGCCAGGTTGCAATGGCTCCGGCGTCTCCTGATGCCTGAACCTGGGGTGGGGCAGAATCGTCTGGGCAGGAGACAGCCATGACTCTCGGTGGAGGTGGGGACTCCTGGTGCCTACCAACCTCACTGGCACTGCTGGGCTCATCCTCTTGTTTGGTAGAACGGGTCTGGGTGATGTCGGCCTCGGCGCCATTCAGTATTGGGACCAAGGTGTCAACTGCATCAACCTGGGTTGGTGTGGTCTGGACGGACAGTGGAGGTCGAAGCTCTTTGAGGTCATCAACTTAGACAACGGAGCAGCTGGGCTCATCCTTTCATTCTGATTGGTGAACCGCTGGGTGGGCCTCAGTACCTCGTGGCGCAGACACCTGGTGGGTGGCCGTGTTATCCGGGCTAGATGCGGCCAGTGCTAACAGCTGGGGTGCGGGTTCGATATATTCTGTGTCATCCAACATAGTCCTTGGGTTGGCCAGGTCCTTCGGGGCTGGCGCTAGCCAATTGAGACGGAGGCTCTTGATGCTCCTCTACCTCATTGGCGTGTTGTGGATCGGGCTCGGTGGCATGGGTCGATTGCAAGGTTCGTGGTCCAGCGGACTGTACCACGAGATCTCGGTCATCACCGGTGACATCTGAGCTGGTAGGTGTCGAGGGCAGCGTTCTGATGTGGAGACTGCTCCTCGACTGGAAAATCTACTCCTTCAGAGGTAGCTTACCGGCTATCAGACTGGTGTCATACCTGACCTCCTGTCTCTGGAGTGAAGACGGTTCAGTGGCGACAGGTGTGGGATCTGGGTCATCTTCTCCATCTTCTTCAATCTCAGATTCTGGGATGTGGGCTTCGTGCTCTGGCACTTCTCCAGGGAAGAGGTGTATCTGTCCCCTTGTTACCTTCCTGCTGGCCCACTATCTTGTATGGCCCCTCCGAATTCTCGGCCAGGTCGCCGCTGAACTGGCCGCGGATCTTGCTTAGCATGTGGCTGCGGAGGACAATTTCTCCTATGCTGAATGCAAGCCGGTACGGGATTGCAGGTACTTCTTTTCAATATAGTGAGCCTGGGCATGATGGGCTTCAATCGTCCTGGCTAAAACGGCCAGGCGCACCTCTTCGGGCTGTGGCACCTCACTGGGTTCCTGTTCCCACTGCCAGTTTCCTGAGTGGCGGAGAGTTTTACCCAGAATGAGCTGGTTGGGGCTGGTGTTGACGGCCTCGCTTGTCCTTCGCTGGAGGGTGAAGAGGATCGTCAAGATGTGTTGGTCCCAGTGGCGGTGGTCATCATCTGCACTCCGTAGGAGGCTCTCCTTCAGCTGGTTCCTCCGCTCGAAGGGGCTTGCTTGTGGGTGGTATGGGGAGGTCATCCAGGTCTCAATTTCCAATCTGTTGCATGCAGTTTGCCAGCACTGGCTGGTGAACTGGGTGCCGTTATCCATCAAGATTGACTGGATATCCCCAGCAAGGAAATATCTCCATCTCGAACTTGTGGATTATGTTCGCTGTCTCTTGGCTGGGAAGAGGGAACGCCTCCACCTGTGCGAAAAGAGGTAGGGGTTGCCCCGGGTGCTTCTCTGGTAGAGCCCCATAAGGTCGGCTGCCAGCTGTACCCCAGGCCGTATGCGGTCAACAGGACTTCAATGTTGGCTGGGGCACAGGGTAGGCCTTGCCCTGACAGCACACCTCGTAGCTGTTGACGTACTGTCGGACATCCTGGCTCTTCCTGTCCCAATATCTTGTAGGCTCTCCCTGATGCCGGGGTGTCCAGCTTGCGGATGATCATGGAAGTGGTGGCAGATCTGCCCCCAGGTTCTTCTGTTTCGAGATCCTCCATGTTGCCTCAGATTGCCCGCTCCGAGACCAGACAACATCGTCTTGGAGTTTGAACTGCTGGGATTGCTGTCGGAGGAATTTCTGGACATCAAGGTCTTGCTGTCTGCAGAATGAAGCATCTGCCTTTGATGCGGTACCTGTCCCTTCCTCACTGCCCAGATTACAGCAAGGCACCTTTGTTCATTGATGTGGTACCACTGTTTTGCGGCTCTTAGCCGGGTGCTAGCGTAAGCGGTTACCTGGAGTTGGTCATTGAAGTCTTCCTGGTAAAGGACAACCTCTAAACCATTCTGGCAGGAGTCTGTCTGCAGTATGAAGAGGGCTGTCCCCTTGTGGCCAGTGTAACTGCTTGATATTCTGGAAACTTTTCTGCAGTGTTCCGGTCCCCTCCACCAATGGGTCTCCGTTCCTAGCAGGGGATGCAGGGGGCCATCTAGCTGACAATGTCAGGTATGAAGTCGCTCATCCAATTACACAAATCTAAGAAACAGCACAACTTTTGATTAGATAATGATGTCATCTAAGTACACAAAGCAGAACTGCCCGATGTAGCCCTTGAGTACATCATCTGCCATGAGCCTCTTGAAGGTTGCTGATGCGCTCTAGTCCATAACGGCACTGAAGAGTTTCGCCCTTAGGTGTGGTGAACGCAGTATTCTTGCGACTGTCAGGGTGCACCGCAATCTGCGAGTGCCCAGACTGCCATGTCAAGAGTACTGAAGACTTTGGCTTCTCCTACATCCCTCAAGATGTGCATTAGGGAGACTGCGGGTGTCACGTCGTTTAGGTCATTATAATTTATGCAGAAACACAGCTGGCCATCTTTCTTCGGTACCAATACCAAGAGTGAATTATACTATTGCTTGCCCCATCTCTTGCACTTGTGTCATTATCATTTGTTGCTACTGGAAGACACTCGGTATAGGCGGTTATACACAGGAGAATCTGTAGTGGTCCAGATCTCGTGCTGTATGCTCCGGTTTGGCATAATTGTCATACTTGTCCAAATACGCCAGCATGTTCACTCAGGATCTGCTAACTCTGGCTCAGCCAGCTGGTGGTTGATTTCTTACGGGTTAATGGGTGGCAGGACGACCACTTCGGGGTCGTGTTCCCAATTCACGGTGACCCTTTGTTCATCCCCCCAGGTAAACTCGTCTCTGCCCATGGTCCATAATACACTGCTGTTGGCGGAACCATGGGTGACCTAGAATTAACGCCTCAATGATGTCTGGCGATACCACAAATTCTGCTGGGTTGGAGTGTCTACGTAAACTCACGATGAGAGTAGAGCATCTATCTACCTTGAGGGTGGTGTCATGTAGTGCCACTCGCACTATGTGGGTTAGTGGTCGGAGTGATGCCCTTTGTTGTGGTGTTAGAACATCACTCCTTACAAAATGGCCAGTTGTGGTGGAGTCTAGTAAAGCGAGGAATTTTTGGCCATTGATTTCAACCTCTATGTGAGATGCGTCAGGAGGCTCACTTTTTTCCCTCAATCTTTGTTGGATGGGCCCTTGGTTCCTGGTGGCGGAGGCCAGCTTCTCACCCTGGTTGCGGTGTTCCCACCTGGCTTGCTTATTTTCTGCTTGACCCAGCAAGTGGGAGGGGGCGGGGGCTGGCACCCCTGCTGTGTTTCTTTCCCCCGCTTGCCCCTGGCCTGCCTGCTTGCCGGTTAAGGTACAGTTTCGGGCAGAACCAGCATTTAGGTACAAGAGGGGTGAGAGGAGGAGGGTTTCCCATTCCTCAGGTTATTTGTCGGGCTCAGCTGGCCTACTGACCCTTGACTTGTCTAGCACTGCCTGCACTTTAAAATTATGCTAAATTTCCCTGGCTCGTTCAACAAGTTCCTCTGTTGTCTGGGGCTTAAGAGATTTATAGCAAATTGCATATCCTGGGCAGGAGCATACGCAACTTTCTTCGGGTTTCTGTAGGGGAAATTCGCCTGTACATTTGAACCTTCCTTCGAATGAAAATTTTGGCTTCCTTGTTTGCGTGCTGGGTTCGACCACAGAACTTGGTGCTAAGGTGCGCCAAAACCTCTTCTCCAGAAAACTGTGTGGAAAGACGCAAACACAATTGTGCCCACTCAGTGATGGAATTCTCTGTACCAGTCCCACCATTCTTGAGCTTTCCCTCAGAGTTGTTTTTGGGTGCGCGTCACCCATTGTTTGATTGGAACATCATGTCCACAAAATACCTTATCGCATTCTTGTGTAAACGTGATCGGGCCTGTGCGGACATCCAGCAAAATCACACAGCTGTGGTTCGCTGGGCCTCGAGTGCTTACTGGGCTATGTCTATGGCCCAAATAATTGGGTAGGTACTCGGCTGCTCTCCTGCATACCTTGCAGCGGTATACTAATTCTGGTCGTGTCACACGCTCATTAGACCATCCTAAACACACGCAATGGAAGGATTGGGCACACACAATACAATATACGTTATTGATTCCTCTTTGGTGCAGGTGATCTAGCTGCAGAAGGCAGACTGGCGGGTGCGGCAGTCAGCTACATCTGAACTCCAAACCATCAGTATAACGCACTTCATCTCTCCATCCTAAACACTAGTAGTGAAAAATGTTCTGGCAGTGTGCACATATAATTGAGTGGACCCCAGTGCCAGGGCAGGTGAAATAATAAACTATGGATCTTTATCAACTTATTTCCATTAGTGCTGATAAATTCCAACACCAAAACCAATAATTTTTTGATTATCCAGCATGAGCGCTTGGCGACAAATTTTGATGAAGAAAGGTTAGACATAACATCTCATCAGTATCCGTTATTACAGACAAATCATGTTTTTAAATCCGGCAGAAACCACGTGGCTGCATAAGGATACGTAGTCTGTTTCGGTTATTACTTCTACACAACATGTCAAAAAATGTAATTCTTGGATGAAAGACTGTATGAGACACCTGTAAATAAAGAAAATTACCTAACTGGCAAAAAATTAAGCAGCTTAAGGACCCCCTGCAGTTTTAGAAAGTGTGTAGCAATCAAGACTATGGTGAATCGCACAAACACAATAATATTTTTGTTTTAGTAAAATCTCTTCTTAGAAAATATCTGCACCATCCTTCCAAAAATTTACAAATCAATTGGATCTAAAAACATGTTGCCATTCCCATTTTTGCACAAGTTGCATACCTACCTGCCTTTATGTCAAACAATGTTCTTTTGACACAATTTTTTCATCTAAAAAGTAAGCTTTAATTGTAAATGCAATAGCATAAAAGTCTTAACACTACATGACTAGGTATTGTCCATTTCATGTAAGTGGGGAAAATTTTGAGAGTTCTAGAAAAGTAGCATTGCCAGAATGTATCCTTTCACCACAGCTGCTTTGTCACTGAAGAAAAAGACATTTGTAAACAAATGTTTTGAGTCCAATGCACACTTGCATTTTTCTCTTATCTCTTGTTCCCTGTCATGGAAGCAATCAAAGTCTGATGTTAGCTAACTTATGTCCAGTAATAGATGTAGGATATTATAGCTATAGTCCATTCAGGATTGGAAGCGACTTATGAAAATCAACCTTTGAAAAAAACACACTAGGCATAAGAGTGGAATAAAAGTTACGGTAGGCTTATTTGAGTGCATGTTCACTGCTATATTTTAAGTTTCTGTAACAAAAAATGAGCGACACAAGTTGTGTGGTTGATTTTAATGTCACATTTTCATTGGACTGTCTATTCCTTTATTATTCGAACTGAGGCCATCCTTTTAAAGAAATAACCCAACACATAACAATAACAAAAAGTTAAATACTACAGTTCATTACTCCACAGTTGTAACAGTGTTTCACACAGTTGTGGCAAAATATTAATGTGCATTACAAGTAATGTACTATGTCGTGGAAAACAAATATGTTAATGTAACGTAACCGTAAGAACTATCGTTAATTCAGGCATTTTTAAAACGTCATAAAACTGACCTAAATAATGTTATAGGCCTAAACTGTGAATACTCGTACGAAATGGTTTTTGAAATAGACCAAGACAGAATTCTTTGAAAAGCTGTAAACAGTAAACAACATGTTTGACAGGTATAAAAGTAGAGGTCACATTTCAATGTTTATTTTTAGGTGTAGCAAAAGTATACGAATACATGTACACACACAATGACATGTAAACATTTTTTTTGACAGATGCTACATGGCAATGTTTGTTTACATTTGGCGGAAGGATACAAAACGGGTCTGCAAGTAGATATTTAGCAGGACTCCGAGAAAGTAGCTTCCAATGGGGAATGGACTATAGGTTGGCATTCCAACCTGTCTTATATTTAATTACATAGTTAAATTCGCTGGGTTTCTGTTTATTTTATTTTGAGGGAAAAAGGAAACAGGGTGGGATGGGGCTTTAGTTTAACGTCTTTTGTGAGACGGTATTGTTTTGATGTTCTTACGAGTGTGAGACATTTTGATTTGCAAATTTTTTCAATGGAGTAGTGGAACATTTTGCTCGTACGGAAATAACATTTAAATTATTCAAAAACAAAAACTTTAACCTTAATTAAAAAACAAAACTCAATACATACGTCACTGTTCATATTTGTACAGATGCAGGAAAATATTCACGCACAAACGTTGACCAAAGTTATCCTTACATTCTAATTTACGATTTAGACAAATAAACAAATATTATTGACTCACTACAAAAGTGTGGAAAGTGTGACTTTTTCAGGCCACGTGCATTTCAATAATTATATCAACTGTTTATAAACACATTTACAAAACACGTAAACCTATGTTTGTAAAATTCATAACATCTTGAACACGTGTTTTTCTCTGGCAATCCCTGCAGGTTTACACTAAAATCACATTTGTTCGTCACTAGCATTAAATAATTTATTTGCAGAATCAGTCACTAAAATCAACACTGCGCACATTCTTTAACTTAGATACGTAAATTATATTCATGTCACTTCATTGCGGACGGCAGTAAGAAAATTGGTGGAACGAGCAGTTTTAACAAAGTGGTAAACACGTGCCAATTAATATTACATTTCACTCAATAAAACGCACTACAACAGTACCTACAGCCACCTATGCTTGAAAAAAAAAAACAAATAAAAAAATTATCAACTACCGATTAAATATTCCGACAACACCAACAAGATATTCGCATAATAAACACGATGAGAAAAAAGCGCACACACAATGGCCTTCACCAGGCTGGAAACATTTACTGTTTGTGCGTGTCGACATACTCAAGTCACAAATGCTGAACATGTTTTTAAAGTCCAGTCACTAATAGCTAAGAAAATTTTACATTGCTTTAAAAGCATAATTTTAACCATAAATGTTGTAAGCATATTTAAGATTTCAAACTACAACTTTTAGTTTTGAGTACTATTTTCATTCATCATTAAAATAGCCAACTTAACAACACGGATCCCGCAGCAGTTCATCAGCTGATACAATACTTTACAAACGAGATCACTTACTGTTCATGTAGTGTGTAGGTTGGTCACATTGTCTGTCAGATTTTACCCCACTTATATGAAATGGGCAATATGAGTGTATATGAAAGTTACATTGTAACAAAGAAAATTGCATTATGCTCTAAGATGAAGCAAGTGCAACATGGAAGAACACTTTTATCTTGCGCTGTTTAGTAACAGTGTGTAAACTGTATCACCTTCACTATAATTTGTGTAAGTTTTAAAAATTAGATAGAGTAAACATAAATAATTTATACATACTCAAAATTCCTATAGCTATACTGTACCAAATATATTAACACATTTGATAGATTTTAAGACTTTTTATTTAACACGAAACACAGAACCACATATATTACTCCAAAACAACACACGGCTGCTAACTATAACTGTTAAACAAGCTTCTCATTCATTTGCAAAATTATTAACACATGTGCTAACAGTGTGTACTTTAAAATCATTTAAATTACCTCAGTTCATTATGTTCCAAGTATAAAAAACTTGTGTATACTGACACTTTTGCCCAGAAATGTTTTGTACACGCGTTTGACATGTTCCTTGGCAGTTTCAGATTCTTGGTATTCGCAATGGCTGTTGGGTGAGGTTAGCGTTCTAGAGCCCAACATGTCACGTCATGCACAGCTACTCAATCAGCTTCTTGGCCTTGAAGAACCGTCGCAGGTACAACACCTGCCAAGTTGCAAGACCCAGCAGGCAGCACATGCTGAAGATGCTGAAGTACAGCACTCTGCTGTTTGTCGACTCTGCAAAAAAACACATCACCACATGTCACTTACCCGCTGATATTTGCTGGCACTCAGTACAAATAACAAGCACCCAAGCTGTTACCAGTACCATTTGTATCTCTCATCTCCTCCTCTCGTTTGCGTATAATTGAAAAGTCCTGCACAATAGCATCTGACAAATCTTCAAGACGTTTGAGTTCCACTTCCAGAGGTTTCAGTTTGGCTGCTTCTCCTATCTGTAATGTAGAAAATACAGGTGAACAACCACTTAAACTTAATGTTAAAGATATTTCATTACTGTACAAATTTAGCACATTTAAAACTACTGTACTGTAAACCATACAAACAATTATTTAACACAGAAGACTGCATGAAAATGAATTTGAATAAATATCTAATGATTCCACACAGTGACAAAAGTTTTCACCAAGCAAGACGCATACTACAAACATGTTGTTCCAACATAACACTCGTTTTCAGCAAAGTTTTTTGCCATGTAAGCATTTGGTTGACAAAAACTAAATAATTATAAGTTTGTAAACACCTTACTTAGTGTAGATTGCAGGCTTTCACAGAAGTCCTCAATACACGCTAAACTTCTGGGCTTGTGCCGCGTCAAATAATTATTCCTTGATGTTTCGGCAGTCGCAGCTGCCATCGTCAGGTGGATGAAAGAAGATGACAGCTGCTATGACTGCCGAAACATTGAGGAATAATTATTTGACATGGCCCAAGCCCGGAAGTTTAGCTGTATCTAACTTGGTAATTTACTAAAATTGTGGCGGTGTGGCAGTCTACCCTCTACTTCGCTGGCCATACATCGTGGTGTAGTGGCCACTGCTTGTACTAACTCAGTTTCCCCATTTTTGCTATTCTCTTCGATACCCTCCGTCTTTTCCCTCTCCTGACCTGGGGCAAGATGTAATTTGTTAATCCATTCTTGTTTGTAACTTTGTGCTTGCTAATTCATTCCTGCTCTCACCATCATCATCGTATGGATGTCGTCTGCTAGCCTTGTAACCTGTTAGAGAATTCGACGAGCGAAACGGAATTACGTTTTTTCAGTTTTGCTTGGGAGCATATCACCTTTAGTATAAAGTGAGGTAGAAGTTACAGAAAGGCACAAGCACTTAATGGTGAGTCATGACAGTAGTGTTTACAATGGTAATTTTCAGTAAAGTATATTGAGTGTTTATTCTGGCATAGCACAGGTAGACTTAACAGTTGTTTTGAGTGTTTTCTAAATATAGTTTTGGCTTGCCATTCAAAATATTGTCTCGACTAACGTAATGTGCAACTGGTGCTACGTCGTAGTTGTGTGTTGGAATTTACCAGTGTACACAGCCCAGAGTGGGGCAGGTGCATTGCGCTTTCTCTACTTCCGAGGCACGTCGTATAGTGCAATGAGTTATGTATTTTAATCATCTCTCGTCTAATTCTTTTTAAGCCATTGGAGATGTTTTTGGCATTAAGCTGCCTCCACTGACACTACATATTTTTTAATTCAACTGTTTAGGTGTTGCTTTGCTCGTTCTTTGTTTTGTGAATGGTCTCCTTGTGTGCGCGCGCACGCTCATCTTATCAGACTTAACAGCATTGCTACACAGCAATGTTAGACTTAATTTCTTGGTACAGATACTACACTATCTACCAAAAAGTAATTGGGCACCTGTCCACAATATTTGCTCGATGGTTGTCACCCCATTAGAATCTCTTAGGGCCACCTCTTGCAGCTACAACAGCAGCTACCCTGTATGGCATGCTCTCTACGAGTGTTTGCAGGACATTCATGGGGATTCATCGCCATTCCTCTTGCAACCATTCCATGAGTTAAGCAATGGATTTTGGCCGCGCCTGACAAGCCCTCACCCAGCGATCCAATTTGTCCCAAAGATGTTCTATAGGGTTGAAGTCAGGGCTCTGGGCGGGCCAGTCCAATCTGTGAACATCGTTGTCGACGTACCACTGCATAGTAGCCCTTGAAACAAGGCACCTAGCATAGTCATCCTGGAAGTTATACGGGTCCATTCCGTAAAAACGCCACAATGTTGGGAGCATTTCATTATCCAGAATGTTACAATAGGCCTCTGTGTTCATGCTACCATGGACAAATACCAGCGGTCCTACGCTGAAGGCTGTGAAACACAAGTCAACTGACATACTGAAGTACCTATCTTCACAGGTGCCAAATTACTTTTTGGTAGATATCGCAGTTTTCAGGACCTCAGATTACGTATGTACCCAAATAATTTCGCCCTCTTATGCAAAAATAACAAGATATTTTAATGTTAACATACCAATTTTTTCGCTTTAAGTACCAGTCTTTTGTGATGTACCAGAATTTCTGAGCTGCCATTTTTCTTATGGCCATATTAGTGTGAATTGAAGCAGGAGCACAAAAGCACGTATGTTTATGTTGAGTGCCAGCTTGCATTACCAGTGTAATGTCGAATAGTGTTGATTATAATAAATAATCTTTGTATTAGGTGTAGATGAGAATGAACGCTACGAAAAGACAAAAAGTTGCAGCACAGCGATTCCGCATTGAGTATGCAAGAGAGTGGCAGTCATAATAGCCAGTGAAGTGTCCGAACATAGTGTTTTTTGTACAGTGTGCAATTGTGACTTCTCAATTATACATGGCGGCTATGATGATTGCAGGCGACATATCGCCTCCAAAAAACATACTGAACTCAGAAAGGTTAAGACCGGCACAAAACCATTAACTTCATTTTTTGTTAAGGCAGATGATTCCCATAGTCTCATGAATGCCGAAATGATGTTTTATAGTAGAACATAGTTTACCGTTAACAGCAGCCGACCTCGCCGGGCATTTGTTTAGGACCATGTTTCCAGATTCCACAGTTGCTAAGAAATATGGATGTATGCGCACTTAGAAACTACAGTTCTGAAGTCAATGGCACAAGAAACTGTACGCGATGTTGTTTCCATCTCGCAAAATGGTAAGTTTTCCATGACTACTGATGGTAATAGGGACCAAAATAACGTTTAATTGTACCCCATTATGGTCAGTTATTTTTACAGTACCAACTGTTTTTCTGTCTATTTTGGAAACAGATGATAACACTGGGAATGGAATTTTTCCACTCATTAATGTAGAAATTGAGAAAGAAAATATACCCTGGCAAATTGTGCGGCATTTGGTAGTGACAATTATAATACTATGTTAGGGCATTTGTGAGGTGTAGCAGCTTTCTTGAAAACAGCAATTACTAGAATAGTAATTCAAGACTGTGTTTGTAATTTATTCTATATAATACACAAGTGCTTTGAATCTTTTAATGTCATTTAATGAGAATGGTTTTATGCTGCATGTAAACTATTGTGTGGTTTTAAAGGAGCGCAAAATTGTCTATGCATTATCACCAATGTATCTGACTTTGTTATAATAAAATCACCATGCTATTGAAGTGTCTTGTGTAATTACTTCTGGTACAGCACAAAATAAAATATACTACAATAAATTTTAAGTATTGAGACCCAGGAAACACTATCCCTTATAATTGGAAATGCTGAAAAATCATTGTATGTATCTGTTGTGTTTCTCAGTACAACTGAAATATTACATTTTCAGACTACGGCCCACGAACACAATATGGCTCCCTTTCACAAAACAGTGTGTTTGTTTGAATAGTTTACAGGTACACCAACTTGCTTATTGCACCACCAAGTCCCAAAGTAATTTTCACAGTTTTGCTCAACATGTGGCCATAGCACTAGTGCACTAATGTGCATAACAGATAGGTATATTTGTACTTGTTTTGTTTTAGTCTGAGAGCATATATTCTGTTACCGACTAGTGTTGTATGCAACATACATATTCCTAATAAAGCTAGTCTCATCTACATAAACTCAGGTGCAAATTAATCCATATTTACTTACAACATTCATAAATCAAGGCAGAGAAATGACATATATTAACAACTGTCAGCGGTTGGCTGATTTTCTTTTACCAGAAATTACACATTTTCTGAACTTCTGCTAAATCTTAAAACTTGCCAACCAACCATAGCAGGTTATGCAAGTTCCACAAATACCTTTTTCTCTACAATTGTCTTTTTAAATTAGCATAGGCTGCAACACTGCATAATTTTTTTGAGCTCAAATGATTTCAAGGACAAAAGGCGATGGGTGAACTCGCATAACAATAGCATCACAACTTTTAAAAATAATTTATCAATCTTAATATGTACTTAGTGCTATAATGCATTACATAACCATCACAGCAATTACTTGACAACACTAAAATAACACTTTACAAATTTAACTGTTCCAAATTACACTTCACATTAAGACAACATTAACATGTGACAAGTTTATCAATTATGTACGTAATTAGTGACTAGCTAAAAGGGAGTCCATTTTACTGTACACTATCTGCTGATCTGTGTGTACACTACTGGGATATTTTCTACCTATTTTCAGCTCATAGCATAAGTTTTATGACTCACACTATGATCCTTTCTTTATTTGTATGTGTAAAACTATATGAGAATAACACAATTTAAAAGAGACTGATTTTACACAGGAAAAATGGACACTTCCATGCTGATGTACCTATTATGTCCCTATACAGATGCTACGAGTGGGTTATGAGTGTAATTGGAATTTTTTATTATATTTTGTTGTTTCAGGGGATGTGAATGTTACAGCCTAATCACAGAACACCAGCAAGTGTTGCATAGTTTGACTGTGTAAATATATAAGTAAATGCACTCCACGTAAAATATCTGCAAATGTTCTAAATGAAAAAAGAAAATGTGAAGCATACCCAACTGTAGAAGAGCTGTGAAACACTCAGAAATCAGTGAAAAAAATACACGTTTTGTATGTTAAGATAATTTAAACGTTAAGTACATTGCACTGGCATAATTTGTAAACAGTAATGTTCAATTTTAAAGGTAGTACCTGTACGACAAGTGAGAGATTGCTGTTACATTTCATAAAAAACTTATATGGTTTACACTATAGTCTAACACAGAAATGTTCATACTTTTAGAATTGTTTTAAAGTTACTTTATAGTTATTAAGCTAAATACTCCTATGTTTGAAATATTTCTGGAATAATGAAATCTGTATCATTCTAATTTAAACTGCAGAAGTTTAAACCCATGCATAGTTTTTAGGACTACTTTCAAAATATGAAAAAAGAATGTTATTCAAATGTGCCTAAATAAGGCTTAATGTTTTTGGATGTATGCATTTGCAGGAAAATATTCAAATTAATTATAACAAGATGAATCTAAATCAATGATGAATAAAAGTGTAGAACAGAAGTTATTCTTGAGAGTTGAATAAGATATAAACGTGTTGACGCATTACGTATTTCCGCATCTTGGATGTGCACTCTAAAAAACGACTTCGCCCCATCTTAGACGCAAGGTACAACCCCTTAGGCAAGTCATTACCCCACATATTACTTCTGAAGTGGAACACGTGCCTAGAGTACGACGGTGCAATGTCAGAAGCGACTACAGACACGCGATACTAGCATGTACTGTTCACCCAGAAACGTCATATCAACGCCCCTGACGCTAAATTGTACTGTCTGACTGACTGAGTCGCCACTCCCTCCAACCAAGGCCACACTAATTTTAGAGCACTGCGAGGGAGGGCAGCACCCATTCTACCTCCAGCAACGCACAAAGATAAGGGATGATAGCACCGACTCAGAACTCTAGAATTTTCCACCCTGGGGCCTCCAAAGTGCCTGTACGAGATTAGTATAAAAGGGCTGGCGAGTCTAGCAAACTTCAATCTCTGTATCTCCACCGCTCTCGTACAGGACCAGAGGTTGCCATTGGAATACGCACTTGGCTGGTACGTCTTCTGCAGATTCCACCACTCTTCTTGCGCCAGAAACTCTACCAGCTGAAGACATTGTCTACAAGAAGCTCCACTTCTGCAGCAGCCGCTGATCCCCAACAGCTTTTGGGAGACTGGACCTACTGGCGGCTCCTGAAGACTTTGCTCTCTCCTTACCAACCCCAGAAAACTGGTAACGGTCATGAAGTCCCTTCAGGACCTCCTTGCCCACCAGATGGTGCTGGCATTGTTGACACTACCCCTCTGGTAGTTGTCTGCCCCATTTCTGTTCCTTCAGAGCAGCCAGGATAGTTAGGCTAAAGTCATTAACTTCATTATCGCCTATTAATTCCCCCCTAGCTTTGATCCAGGTTGCCTTCACCTAGCAGTTTACAATAGGCTGAACTTCCGTCAAGTTGTAATTAGCTTAGGAGGTAGTACAGAGCCACCATGTTTTATTACTATGTTAATAAAACACGCGAGTTTAAACCATTCTCTGCAAAGTAATTTTCTTGAAGTACTGTATTGTTCCTGCATAAATACACCCGCCAAAGTGAAGGTCGCAAACCAACACAAAGCTAAATACACACCCATTAAGTGGCCAGCCGAGATCTGCCAAACTGGTACAATTCGGTAGAGCCTACACCACTAGAAACTTCTGCACCAGGTGAATCAGACTGGGTTATTCCACACTCCACCACCACGTAAGGGGCTGAAATCAACTTAAGACTGATCAACACCCTGTGGATACCACACCTGGGTATTTCCTGTCAAACAGCTTGAGCACCACCTCATGCTCTTTCCACTAATATCTTTAGGGCCGGGCAAAAGGTAACCACCTTGACTGGAAGAGATTGTGAATTATTCAGAAGTACACAGTAGGGACGTGAGTTAATGGCTTGCCTTTAGCGAGACTGTATTACATCCTCTCCCCTTATGCTGTACTCTTGGAAGGGAGGTGTGCGGAGGTTGAAAAGAGCTGCATACGCCTCCAACGGTAATTCAACGTGCCAAACCCCTACCCTACTGCCCTCAGAAGTAGGTTAACCAAATGGGGCTGAATTCAAACCACCCATAACACACAGAAGCCTCACCCCTCTGCTTTGCAAACCCCTTTTGTTTCCACCAATAATTAAGCTACCAGTCCCCCCCCTCACCCAGTGGTTGAGGCTTTCGTGAGAGGAGAGAAACCCCCCCCTTAGGAAATACCAACCTCTGATTTGGCAGTTCTCTGGCAACCAGTCCCACAGCAACCCACAAACCAAGAATGCATCCAAGGCGACCACCAGCCCTCGCCACGCCAAGGTAAGATCTCCAGCCAGGACCACACCAACCGAAGATCAACAGACCTTCAGGTAACTGTGTGAACAAGAGACAGCCTACCCGTAGGGTCGTGACAGTGGTTCTGTATTTTACACCCCCAGGCAAGCCAACCATGCCTGTCCTTTACACTGGCCGCGTGCCAGTTCCCCATTAAGGTGCTCAATATTGTGATTCTGACATCATAAATTAAAACTGTCGAGGTGACTAAGACCTCCACTTACACAATTAAATGTTACGTGACTAAAGTCACCGTAACTTTAACCCCCAAAGATCTTAGATCATTGTCTGATGCGACCAGCCCCTCCAAGTAATTGTTACTTCCACATTGGACATGCATCAATGTTTATATTCATTGCATAATGATGTGCTAAAACAATGTTTCAAAATGCTGATGACATTCCACATTAATGAAGGTCATGAAAATTGAAGTAAAATAATGTTAAAACATGCAACAAATTTTGCAAGAAACATAATTTTCCTAAAAAAATTTCGTCCCTTTCATATGTCAATGTTTCTCTGAAATATCCACTGTGACCAGCCAAAGACACTTTCGTCTGATGAAGCTAAGATGGCTAAACAAAAAAAAAAAAAACTCTGGCGTTACAAACACATTAACCAATAGGGAACAGTCTCAATTATTTACAAATTAGTTTAACAATTACACATTTTGAGAGCACAATAATTTGAAAAATAAAGTGAGCATGAATTTAATACTTTGCCTACTTTACCTGGTAGTATTATATAATGTCGCATCAATATAGGAGTACAATTGATTTTCCACAAAAAAACCCCTATTTTTGGCACATGCTTCTATACTGGTGTCATTCAAGGCTTTGTAGAAGCTTGTAAGATAGCATGTATACAAGTGAATGCTGTGTAATATTGGCCTAAGAGCTTGTTTCTACACTTGACTGACTATATTTAGCACACTTAATTAAACATGATTACCAGACATTTGCACCGACGCGGTGCAAAGCAAAACTGTGTTCCTCTTTGCGTCTTTTAACTCATACAGCATTTGGGGCCGAGGGGTTACCCTGCTCGCCTCCCACCAGGGCAAACCTGGTTCAATCCCCGGCTGAGTCACTACTGGATTTTCGCGTGTGGGAATTATGCCGGATGATGCCGCTGGTCTGCAAATTTTTTCAGGATCTCCCATATCCCCGCTCTTTCATTCCGGTGCTGCTCCATACTCACCTCAATTACTCTCATCAGCTCTCAAGACTTTGCTGTTAACAGCTGCCCAACTTTCTTCTTCACTCATATAGAAGGTATTATGTACTAGCTGATCCCGGCGAACGTTGTTCCGCCTCTTTCACGTTCTATTTTGCCTTCTCAATGCATCCTCTCTATTACGTCTGGTACGTCGACCGATGTTTGACCGTGGTATCCTGGCATTTTTTTCTTTTAGATCAACAAACATTTCCTGCAAGTACGAGCAAAATCGGCCCATAAATATAAAAGTTAGACTCCAGCACCACCTATCGGAATGAAACACAACTAAAAACCTTACTTGCCATCTCAATAACATATAGTGTGAACATGGTCTCAATTGGTCCAGTGGTACGTCAGTGATGCGTTTTATTCATGCACAAAGGGTTTTATATATAAGGATTTAATCACACCGTACAGCAATACAGTTGCAAATTTTGTGTTGCACCTCTTCGATAGCAATATTTAATCGGCCCCAAGGTGACAGTCAACAACACTCAAACACAAATTTTTTTTTTTAATTTTTTTTTTTAAACCAATTAGTACTCTAATTACAGTACTGTATATGCTAGTTAAAAAATAACTGTCGAAACATTATTATTTGTTGCTTTGTTACTTACACCTTCGAAATTCTTGGCTTCCACGCCTCGCTTGGTGACTAATGACACCTCCTGAGTCATTCCCCTGTGCTCTGTTTCAAAAACAATAAAAAATCAGAACGTGGGAACAGACCACATAACATACTTCGCACAAAACTAATTTCTTACATGAAGACATACTTACGTGGTGGCACTCTTGAAATAAAACATATTTCAAATGTATCGTATGTTTCTGTGACAAATGTGAACTTCCCTTTGGAGATGTCATCTTTCTGAGATAAAATATGGCCTTTTGAATCCCTTACCTGTAAGAACATATAAAACAGTGCAGAATACAGGATAAAGAAAATTATACTTTAGGAAGTTAGACAAGGCCGGCAAAACATTTTTTATTTCCTGTTACATAAAGTGATAAAGACACAGAATGTTACAGTTAAATTTATATCATTTTACAACAGTGTTTCACCCACTATGCAATAAACAATTTGAAATTTTTGTATTATACAATGCCTTCTCTACTTTCACTCTTCAGCGTAACAAACACACAGCATCTATAAATTATAAAATCTATATCTAAATTAAAAACTTAACACTTTTTCAATGAAATCAAGTATTGTTAATAACTACATGATTACGTTTAAAAATTAATTCAAACTGTTAGTGAAGGCTATACTCTAAAACTAAAATGAGCTAAAATTTTTTTAGGGAAAACTAACAGAATGTAATTTTTCACTCATCAATGGAGTCAATTCAAGGTTAAATAGGCCCCTACATTTGGATTGATCAATCTAAAAAATATGTTTAATGTAGCCACAACACAATTACTGTCTTGAATTAGTTGCACATGTCATTCTACTCCCTTCAAATGTGTATTTGCCTAGCTACCATTCTCCAGGCATATATATCGAAATATGCTTTCATAACATAAAATTTTTATTAGTCATAAAATATTCCTTGATCTCTTGTTGCCTTTTATGGAGGCAAAGTAAATTTTATTTCTGCGGGAAAGTCTGATGCTCCAGCTTGCATCAATATGCTTCTCAATTCAAGTGTGTGTGTGTGTGTGTGTGTGTGTGCGTGTGTGTGTGTGCATGCGTGTGTGTGAACTATGAAGGGAATGGGTGCAAGTTCAAATGCTTTAGGATACGTGAACAAGCAATGCATGGGATTTTCGTCAAAAGTTTACAAATTTTGTGTCATATTATAATTCTACTCATGTCTATATGAATATTTTTTTAGATCATTGGGTTTCATAGCGATAAGTGGAGCGGAGAGGATAGATTTGGGCAACTCTTAATATTGAGGTCTTGAGAGATGATGAGGGTGAAGTGAGGTGAGTATAGAAGAATGTACTGACTGGACTATTGGACTGGATGCTTGAGTGAAAGACATTACAAATGAATGAATGTGTGATAATGATGAGTAGGAGTTAATTGACTACAACCAGACAGAGACATTAACTAGAGTTGAAACAGACATTAAATATTGCACTCGCTGAGAAATAAATAAAGTAATAGTGGGGATAGAAAATTAAATGCTGTAATTATAGCTGTGTGAATAAATTAAAAATCAAATACACCTCTTATATTTTTGTTAAGAGCTCCATCCCTCACAAACTCATATATGCTCCTCAGGCATCTTGTAACAACACATGTTGCTTTGGGTCTGTAAACATTTTTTAGTTGCTTTGGCAACTGATAGAGAGTTCAGCTACCTCTATGTAAGAGTGCTAAATTCAAGTTTAAAACAATTTTTAAAACGTGCATTATTGCTCAAATCTTATAAATTATTCCTCGGTTACACCATGCAGACATGTTGGTCGCTCAGTTCAGTCATACAAAAAGCTAACTGCAATGTGTATCAGGGCCTCCTCTTTAATCATATTCCCGCATGTTTATCACTGAGGCGCCACTCTAAACACCTCCCTAGCTTATGATGAGAAGTTTACAATAAAATTACGACAAATTGCTAGACCAAAAATTATAATGAACTGTATTACATAGCATCTGGAGAGAGTAATCCCAGGTTCACACTTTGTCGCTGTCTTAAACAGTAACGCCCTTTGATCAAAGTTGCTTCCCGAGACAAACCACTGTTGTTATCAAGATGTACAGGATGATGAATGAAGAGGGAGGATGGGGAGGTCTACACTGCAAGCTAAGTAAAGAGGTATTTAGAGGGAGAGGAAACAACAGTGAGAAGCTTCAGAGGGTGAGGAGGAGAACGGAGCGAGGTAGGCAGTCCATACCTGTGAGGTCTGCGAGGGAGTGGAATCAAGGACCAATAGGATTGCAACTAGCACGAGAAAAATAGGGCCTGCTCTATCTTCTCATTTCATGCAAGATGTGCCTTGCGCACAAACTTGTGCAAGAAATTCTTATGCAAGGTCGGCATCTCGCGCAAGTTTGACACTCATTTTGGAAAAAAACAGGTAGAGAGGGTGGTAGCAAAGGGAAGAAGGGCTCTGGGTATGCTGGGAAGGGTGCTGAATGGAGTCAGCTGTGAGGTGAAGGAGAAGGCGTATGGCACAATGGTACGGCCAATGTTTGAATATGCTGCAGCAGTATGGGACATGGAGGTGTGAGAACTGGAAAAGGTGCAGAGAAAGGCAGCAGGATGGGTGAAGGGTAGGTGGAGAGGGCAAGGGCAGGATGATGAGGAAGAATCGAACTATAGGTCATCAGTGATGATGAAAGAAATGGGATGGAGCTCATTGAAGGACAGGTGGAAAGTTGAACGGTTAGTCAGGATATACAGAATGATGAATGAAGAGGGAGGATGGGGAGGGCTACACTGGAAGCTAAGTAAGGGGGTGTTTAGGGGAAGAGGAAACAACAGTGAGAAACTTCAGAGGGTGTGGAGGAGAACGGAGCGGGGTAGGCAGTCCATGCTTGTGAGGTATGTGAGGAAGTGGAATGTGTTGAGGGAGGAATTGGTATCTGTGAGAGGGGTTGGTAAATTTAGGAAGGGAGTGGAAAAGTTGTTGGTTGGGTGAAGGAGAGTTGAGAAAGCTCGCCACCGGGCAGTAGCCTAATTGCGAGTGTATGTATGTATGAGAATCATTGTGGGATCCCTGCTTTAGTCTTAGAATACAACTTTCTAAACACCAAAATTCTGCCATGCTGGAATGCCAGCAGGTCACATCACAGTCCTATGACGCTATGACACTTCTTAAAGTGGCAAAACTGTACATAACCACTTACACTAGACAAATTAAATTACTTTTGTGGTACATTGTGCATATTATTTCAATAGTATTAACTTAATGATACGTACAATGTAGTCTACTTTCTGGCCAGGTGCATCTGAAACCTCAAATTCACCGGTTACCAAAACATTGGATTGCAACTCTTCCTTTAGGCACTTCTGTGTATTAGGTTCAAGTTTCCACATGATACCTTCAATACTTGTCGCAAAACATGAGACCAGAAAACAAACCAATATGTACACATCCATAGTTGATATGGGTGTTTCTCTTCTTAATGCTACATACACAGACTTTTAAAAAATATCAGATCATTCGCGCAACGCATACATTTTCAATTCATTACATATGTTCGGCAAAACACAGGACAAGTTTGCGTGGCACAGTGTTACCCGATTAGCCAATCCTAAATCCAAATTTACCGCAAATTATTTCCTAAAACACTAATTTCGCAAGTTGGATGGCTACAAATGGAAATCGACTATCGGCAAACGCCTATAACAATTTTTGGTGTGTTTTTTTAATTGTTTGCACTTTATTTAATTTCGCACGTTAAGATTTATTTTATTACAACTTGAACTTTGGATATTTATTATGAGATTTACTTAATGGGTTGAAATGAAAAGGAAAAAAATGCTTTTCTGTTTGCTTATAGGCACACAGGAAAAGACCATTATCAATTTTTATCTCAACGTATTCAAGTAAACAAATACAGTTAGATTTAACCTAGAAAGAAGTCATAAAATCTCTTTAAAAGTATTTATAGGTCTTTCTTATATTTAATGGCGAATAAGTATATTAAATAGTTTTGTTATATATTTTGCTTTATTCGTTCCCATATTTTGTCTAAAAAATGACTTTTAACTAGATACTTATTTAGGCCTATTACTATTTCAAAATATTGACGTTTGCTACGCCTCTCTCCCTAATACAGTTTGTCTGGCCGTTCACTTTACGTAACTGCAGTGGAAATGCAAACTCTAAAAGATACACACCACGCGTGCATCAAAGCTATGCAGTGTACGCAGAGTGCGAGTGCAGAGTGCGTGCCCTGGCGCACAGTGCTGTGTAATGTCTAGCATGACTCCATACGCAGAGCAATATCAAATGTGGCTGTTACACGGGATGCAAAACTATGAAAATTAAACAATTTAGGCTATTGAAGAGGTTACATTACCTTCGAATGAGTTCCGACCGCAGTTGTTTCTCGTTCGAAGTAAACAGTTTTCATAAGTAGTTTCAAACTATTTCTCTTCTCTGCTGCACTCCTATTGGCTGTTTCAAAGTAAACAAGCAGAGTAATAAATATTACTGAATTTGGCAGGAATTACTGCACTTGTAGAATTAAATTAAGTCTAAGGTGTGTATTCGAAAGGCTTAACTTCATCATGATGTCTATCTCCATGTTTGTCCTCACGATTCCAGCCTGAGATTTCCTGCAAGATGACAATACACATCCCTTCAATCCGGCCACATCTTCAAATGGGGCATATGGCTCCTGGAAAAGAACCAAATCAAGACCCTGCTCCACCTGTTCAGCTCAGAAGTCGCCACTGTCGAGCTTTGCAGGTTCACCTGCCCAATTCTCAGCCTAGCAGCCATAGTCAATTCTAGCGAACTCCACCGACAGGGCTCTTTGATATGCAGGACAATCCCATGAATCTACCATCGTACGTGATCCAACTGCCGCCTCTCACAGTTAATACATTTTTCCTGGCAAAACGTATCGTTTTTCTGAAGACAATCCTCAAACTTGTAGCCCTTTTCGGCACACCTGGAGCAGGCAAGGTCGGCATTGCATCTCTTGGCTATATGCCCCCAAGCCTGACATCTCTAGCATCTCGAAACAGATATGTAGTCACGCAATCTGTAGCTATCATAGTCAACTAATATCGATCCCTTGTTTATCAGTATGCTCCTGATGGCTGGGTCACACTCCATTACACCATTCACCCTGCCGTTGCCCCCCTTACTTTTATATGGCTGATATTCACTTTCCTCTTTAATTCTTCCAGACTTATACCCGAGGATCTAAAGTTCTGTTGATAAACAGTATCAATTAGGACATTTTTATCTTGTGACCTTTGTATATCATAGATGAGATAACCTTTGGCCTTTGTTCATTGGGGCTTCCGACTTCAACCCAAGTTCCTTTATTTTTTGCTGATTTCTCAGCTACTCTAGGGTTTCATTATCCCCGCCTCGATCATGATGCCTCCTCATCATATCTCTTTTGTATTCCTTATCTTCTGCTCTTCTTCCTTAGGGTCTATATTCTTTTTAATCTTTTCTTTCACTTGCATGATGGTGGTCCCCTCACCCTCCGGGTACACTAGCAACACTTTCTTTGGAGGTCTGGGTTGAATCTCTACGCTTCCTTTTGTAGCTTGAGCATAACTCTTAATGCCCGGTATTGCAGACAGGGCTACTAAGGTACTACTCTTTTTCACCTCTTTCACGGTGTTCAGTACCTTACTTTGTCCTTTTATAGTTTCCAGTATCTTGGAATTATCCATTAAAGCTGTTCCCAGTAGGTTGTGAACCTTTTGAATCCTGGGCAGTATCCAATTATCCTGAGTTTGGTTCATTTTATTGATTTGTTCAGTATTCACTCAGTGAGTGCCATTGCTATTTCAGCAGCTCCTTCATGAAACTGTCTAACATTATTCTCTATTGTTTCTAACTCATCTTCAGTGTCCAACGAGGCCCCTCCCAGATCATCTTCCTTGTTAAGCCTCAAAGACCTCCTGATACCTCCCCCCTCAGTCCGCCCAGCCTACTTTCGTCTTTGCACATTTCAAGCTGTGCCTGCAGACGGGCCTACCTCCTCCTCAGTGACTAATTGCATCTTCTTCAAAGGCTTGCCACCTCTGCCCACTGTTATGAACTCCTTTTCTTTCCTACTTAAGTCGCGTAGGTCTTCTCTCTCCGAGTCATCAACTCAGACTTCTCTAGGCACCATGTACAGTGGGTCCTGTTCTGGGTCCTTTCCAATTATGCTTTCTTAATCGCCGACAGCATCTTAACCACATTCTCCTTGATCTGTACTAGTGCCGTCCCCAGACACCCTCTCCTCCTCATGATAAATTTCACTCAACCATGAGTGAACCAAAGCCTCTTCGACACCAAATATGCAATACCAAATATTTCTGTGCCATTTATTATTTTTGGGGGAGAGCTCAAACTCTTCCCAGTTGAAGTCTTTGTCCCACATTCTCTCTATTGTTACCTTAACCAAGGACCTGGGCACATTTCCTTGACCAACTAGACGTTTAAATTCTTTCCTCTTTTGTATCAGAGATCTGGGCTCCAGCTGAGAGTTCAGCAGCAGGTTGTTCATCATGGTTTACTTGAACTACTTAAATGGAGACATTTTGGATGCCCTTGTGCCCCCATTGTATGCTTATCTCCTTTAGGCCACCACACAGGATCCTTCCTCTTCCAGTATTTTCACTGAAGAAGCCACCGAAGAAAATCTTCGCCGCAGGCTTCACTGAAGAAGTCCTTCACCACAGGTACTCTTTTCACTACACTATGGCTTCACTGAAAATTGGCTTCACTTTTCAGTAAAGAGTCTCTCACTGTAACTCTAAACACAGTTCATACAAATCTATATTATACAATGTGACTCTATATTCTACTAGGTAAGTCTTTGAGGTTCCAACCTCTAAGCCATGGGCCACTGACCCGTGGCCGTCTTCTTTCTTGCTCCCGCTTCGCCGTCCGTGGGGGATCTCAGATGATAGTTATAGCCGCACAAGGTCTATATTGGTATCAGACTGGCAGGCTGATAACCCCATAAGCAGTTGATCAACACTGTCATGCAGAGGCAAGGAGCCGGCACACCTTGTCCTCTTCGTGCTCTCTTGTGATCGCACTCCAAGGATAACCATCTTCTACACCTTCCATCAGTACCCAATCTCATGCACCTATCAGTGAATTGACCTCAGAGAGGGGTTTGTCTCAGGGTGGCCTTTTCTGGGTAGTGCCCTGAGAAAACCTAGGAGCAACCTAACGAGTGAAGATGGTGACAGTGAGGGCAGTAGGTCAGAGTGCTCGCTTTACCTGTGCCGATCACACCAGCAGACACGTCCGCCTCTGCAGTGTGTCCAGTGCAGGCCAGCACAGTTGCCTGACAGGAGGGGATCCTCTATGGCTCAGAAAACGATGCAGCAAGCAGCAGGGCATCAAGGAAGCGTGTAATACCTGTGGTCACACAGGCCATCATGAGCTTGCAGCTGCTGTCAGTAGCATCTGTCGGCCTTCAAACGGTCTCGCTGGGAAGGAGAATTTGATGTGTGCCACATTATTGTTCCTTATGACTCTTTTGGACGGCCGAGCACTACACTACAATTGCAGCACAGATGCACACTCTTCAGGCATGCAAACGTACCGAGTATTCGCAGTGTGCGAAGAAAGAAAGGTTAACCAACGACACGCCAAGGCTGCATAAACGGCACCTGCCAAAGGTAGAAGTAGGACTCTGCACGACAGAGTAATGTGAAAAGAGGAACACACAGCGTATTCAGTTAAGGGCTTATGGCTAATGCTGTCATAGTTGTTATTTGTTATGTGAAAAAAAGTTTATTTTGTCGATCGTTTTGTCGACATTGTTGTGTTGAGTTTCTCTGCAAATGTGCATTTTTACTTCCATTGTATGCTGTTTCCATATTCATTTAATCAGTGCTATGGATGTGTATATCATCTCGGGTTAATATGTAATTTAATGCATCGTGTAGTATTAAGTTTTCGACAGGTAGAGCTGGAGTTTACATGTCATGCAGGAAGTAGTCCCCACCTTGGTGCGCAAGCCAGCCTTCGCACACTCCCACACTGCGATGAGAGTTCACTTAGCGTCTAACATCAAAGAGGGTGGCTGCATGTGTCCGCTATCTTCGTGTTTCCTTCGCACCGGGCAGCATACTTCTGTTTGGAATGTATCACTTTACTATATCATGTAACACCATCCTCACTTCCCCGTGGTTTGCATCTCTCAGGGAAGCTTCAGTTTCTGTAAGTTTTCTGCATGATACAAGTTAGTTTTACTGTGTTTCCGCAATGACCAGTGTAGGTCATCTCAGTATGTCTTAAGTGTCTCCCTGAGAGGAGTGTTATTTGACCCAAATAAATACCCTGATAACTAATCAGTGAGTATGTCATTTCGGTCGCAACAAGGTGTATACGGGGTCAGCCCTAACAATACCCGCATTCAGTGTTTTTTCAGCAGGACTCAACATAAGCATGTGTCAGAGTAATTGTATTGTATCATTTTGGGCGTGTACATAGCCATGACATGTGAACAGCTAATGGATTACCATTTATTAAACACCCAAAAATGACATCTATCCAGCCTTGAGTGTGGCAAGGAAGATTCCAACAATTCCGCTGAAGTTTTCGTCTAGGCGTACGGCTTTCAATCCTGAGGTCATCGAGAGTCATTGTGCTACAACATCATCCACCATCACGGCATCGCCTTGACGACTTCTGGCACCTAGTAAGGTAATTCCACCATTCCACAGACCTCACATTTCACCACCTTCAAAATCCTATCCAACCCTTTTCCCTGCCACAGCACACCATCACTGTATAAGGCAAATTTGTATGTACAAAAATTATGTCTAATGTAAACCCATTTAACTGAATACTCTGTTAAGCAAATTGAAATTCCTGGTTATTCCCCCTGTTCTATTTATTGTAAAAATAGTCATGTGTGCCATGTGCACTCACCCCTAAGACCGTTTGTCCGGTCGTATCCCATAAATCCACCACAGAAGTACTGTGCGCTCTACCGTCCAGTAGAGCATGAACCAGTTCGCCGGTGTACAATAAGAATCAGCGCAGTGCAGGATGAGGGACTTCCGGTGCAGTGCAGCTGGTGGTTGCCATGAGCGCATGCGAAAGACTCTGCGAATCAGAATGATATAAAAGTAAACCCGGTAACAATTGGACTTGTGCATCCAGGAACTATGACAGATTCTCTTGTGTTTTATTGAAGGTTTTATGGTTTGTTGTGTATTCCTTGTCTCCCAGTGCATTGTTTAATGTGTTATTTGGCTCTGCACGCATTCAGTGTTATATCCATATCATTCATCGATGTTTTATGTTGCATAATTCTTTGTTTAATTTTAATGTATGCTTTATTCAGTAGCATAATGCAGAGCAGAATGTTGCAGGTTGTAGCAGGAAGTAGTTCCTCTCTGGTGAGTGAATCAGCCGAGGCCCGCCTTCATATCAGGCAGAAAGTCAGTCAAAGAATAGAATTGTATGAGGGTGGTGTGTGTGTCGTGAGCTCTGGCATTTCCCTCGTGCACCGGGCAGCATTCATCATTTTTGGTATGGACATTTAACTGAAATAGACTCTAAGTAGTTTTGGAAACTCTTATTGTTTAACCGCCCAGTACATCACCTTCTCTTCCCATGGGAATAACATCACCCCGGGAAGCATAGTACTGTCTTAATATCATTATTGTCATAAGACACGTTTGGCAGTGTAACCGCAGTGGCCGGTATTGTTCACCACTTTCTCCGCAAATAAGTGCTCTCCTAGGGGGAGATTAAATCATGTCGAATAAATACTGCTGTGAATAGTACGTAGTTTGTTTCGACCACCTTGTGTGTTTAAGGGGATGGGGACTAACAATACCTGCTCGCATCATGTCTTACTGCATTCAGTGTTTGCAAGTGTGTGTGTTATAGCAAATGTTCCGAATGTTATGGGCATGTGGTTGGCCCTAACAAACCACATATGCGAGTGTTAATGGCTAGTCAATTTTCCCAACAAGAGAAGCATCATGGTATGTAGTCTGCCCACCAGCTGCCGTTTAGTAAACAACTACAATATCATCCAATCTGGAATAATACCTGATCGGTCCGAGGTCACCAGCATCAGCGACAAGGATATTTAGGCCCGCAACCCACAGATCAGCAGAATCAACAATAATCTTGGTGTTGCCTTGACGACGCCTGGCACCTATCCGGGTAAACCACATCCTAGTCCTCATCTTTACTGCTCCCAAAATATTATCCAACCCTTTATCACCCCATTGACATCCCTCAAAATGTTGCTGCTCTGTGTGTGCAAATTGCCCACCAAAAAGTTTTCCTGCCAAAATTTTCCGCGAAATTTGCAAGTTTTTCCACAAGTTTTTCCTGGTCATTGATTTTTCCTGCCTGCAAAGGCGACAGGATGACATGAATACATCAGCAAGGATAATGGCAGCATCGGGAAGCCTGTCGTATACAGTTCAGATGCTAGGAAGTGTGTCACATGTCAACAATTGGACAAGGATAAACGCCATAGGCCATGCCACACTACTTGATAGGAAGAGCATAGGGTAAAAGAGAAAACGAGTGACGGGGTGGAGGCTACCCCTTCCGATCTCCCTGAAAACTCTGCTGCCAACATTCAGCTGACCCCTCACACGTGCCATGCATCAGCTGAGCATTGGTTCGATAACCCCTGTGCAACTGGACGAACAGGGCAGCAACGTTGTGACTCCCTCTTTTCCCAACCCCGTGCATCCGTAATGCATCTATCGCGCAAGTGGCTTTGTTGACAAACAAAGAATGGCTGGCAGGTTGACTGGCAGCACGTCGTCACTGTGGTGTCTGGACTGTTTGCGCCCTATGATAGGCAGTTCCCAATCCGTAAATGACAGTAGTAATACTTGCCAATGCCGTCGCAAGACAAGCCTCGTTGACAAGTGTGTCAGTGACATATGCGGAGCACTGAAAGACAGTGCAAGTGGAACAATGCAGAACACTCCATTCAATGCCCCGCAATGCAAGTTAAAATTGAGGCTGAACAATTTCCAAATTAAACATTCCCCAGATTTGTGACAATCGGTTATGTAATGACCAGGGTACCATTGTACTAAAATGTGCGCAGTGTATGAAATGTCATCAGGAATGACTTTATGATACAGAATGAAAAACAGCCGTGGGACTTACATTAATTTGTTTATTATTTCAGGAAACACCAACACAGAAAATGCAGGGCGGAAACCGAACGCAATTCTCATCCGCAGACACCCTACATGATCAGGTGTTGGTCTTATTAGGACAATGGGATAATGGCGTGGCAGTAAATTTTAACAGCAACCATTCACTTGTGATAGTGATCAGAGATGGCAATAATGTGTCGAACGTAGTGACACAAGGCAGAGGAGGGGAGTGGCAGTAGAGTAGGGGAGGGATGCCTCGCGAAGCTGAGATGCAGAATGCTCTCATCACACAGGTGACCAGCGTAAACAACACACCAATCCCCCCTTCAAAAAGGGCCAAACCACAATTCAAGTACCGTATCCAATCCAACTGCTAACACCATTTTACCCTCCACTCCCTCACATGTTTTTCACACCCATTAATCCATCAATACTGCCACAATACCTCAGAATTTTCCGAATTTCTCGCCTATAACCCCATACATGCCAAACTGCATGGGAACAATAGCACCACAGTCAGCAGTGATGGAAAATGCGACACAGAGCAGAACTGCAGAGTCCAACAGAATCCAACATCTGCCAGGGCTGACTACAGCCAAAACACTGTCGAAGTTTAAAACTTTGCCCATGTTCACTGGGACGCTGACCGAGGATCCAGCAGCATTCCTGGATAATTGTGTATCCTGCCTCACCAGGTACGGGATAAGATGTGACGAATGGACCTGCTGTATCAGAGCACACCTCCACAGAGAGACACGATTTTTGTGGACATCTCATAACCATTATGGACTTCAGTGGGAAGAGTTACAGCACACATTCCAGTGCAAGTTTAGTGGGGTCTTTACCTCTTTACAAACCCAGAGAAGGCTGTTGCTGGAAGGTCAGCAATTGGGTCCGTCTCTCACAAAATTCATCACACATAAAAATCACCTCATTAAGCAATTTCACCCACATTTGCCAGAGCAGGAGGTGCTCAAAGTAATAGCAGCATTAATTTAGAGCAGCTCTCGTTCCTCTGTTTAATGGTGACTAGAAGAATTAATGCATGCTACAATCATTTTGAAACAAATGCATGAACAGCCACACCATGGTGCAAGTGCAGTAAAATGATGGCATGAGCAGCGGAAAGAGAACTTATACAAAAATCATCACCCCACCACATCACAAAATTTTTCACAACAATCACATCGTTTTAGTTGACTGTCGAATGAGAAAATGTACAGGCAGTACCAGAAGCTGAGTGGAACCATGGGGTAGAGTGATCAGAAACCACCGAACAGGAGCCCTGCAGGTAATGCCAACAATACACAGTGGGGATGGAATCCGGATTATCCGCCGCAATACCTGTGCAGATACTGTCAGACTCAACAATACCACTGGCACAATAAGTGTCCTAACAACCCGCATATGGACCGCATTAAGGCGGCAGTAGAACGTAGACAGCAGGGTAACGGATTACAGGGGTGTCTGATGCTTCCGACACCCTGCCCGCTAGAATTCGGACTCAGGATTTGAAATTACACCACAACAGACTTTGATACAACAAATTAGCAAGCAGTTGCGCACTATTCATACTCATCTTAGTTTACATTAATGGTCAGCTATGCCACGCCCTAATTGATATTGCAGCATCACATAACTTCAAGCGACCACATTTTGTGCACAAGTAGGATGTTATGCCCACAAGCCTCTTAATTAATCTGGCACCGAACAAGTATTGTAGAACAGCCGTAGGACAGGCAGTAGTGACAGTTCAAGTCTGTGACAAAGAAACCAGTACCACAGTTATTGTCACACCACACATCAGCGAGTTGGATATTTTGGGAATACCATGGCTCATGGAGCAAAACATGATTGTAGAGCTTGGCCGCAAGACGAATTCATTTCGGCGCGAAAGAGAGAGACACTATGTGTAACCTCGACCGCTGGCTGACAGTTAGCCTACCAGAAATACAATTAAGGAAGTTTGAAAACCAGGTCCCACCCGAACACCAGGCCATATTCCAGTGCGTCCTTGATGAACACAGTGATATATTTTGCAGGAATGACAGTATATGTATAATGAAGATCCTGGACCACCCCACTTTTTAGGGATATTTCTTCTAAAATTATAACAAAAATGCATTACACTAAATACGGTTATTTTGTCTCAAATTTTGAAATTCCACGAAAAAATCATGAAAATCATGTAAATTAAAGCCAAAATCAAAGTATTTGTGGGGTAAATTCAAGCTCTAAAAGCTTTTAAAAAGGTAGCTCTCAAAATCTTGCAATTTTAAGGAAAGAAAAAACAAGGAAATTTTAGCATTTTTTTTTTTTTAATGTGCACACGATTTGACACAGGTAAAGCAAGCAAAATCATGCCAAAATTAAATGAAATATTAAAAATAATGCACACGAACGAGCATTGTAGTATGGCCATAGGACAAGCAGTACTAATGGTCCAAGTCCGTGATACTGAAACGAAAACAACAGTTATTGTTAAATCATAAATATGCAAGGAATAACATTTCTAGATGAAAAGCTGGTACATACCAGCCTGTGAGGCTATTTGCCGCACCAGATGTGGATAATAAAATGGTAAACTTAAGTGATGCTTGACGATGTAGTGATCGAGCCGATAGATAATCAGTTAAATTCCCCGATAACATTAGCTCCAAAGGAAAGGAACTTGGTGATTCTGTGTAGATTTCTGACCATTGAACCAAGTAACATGCACCGCACTTCCGCAAAACATAAGCATGAAAGACACTTTGAGCACGTTAGGGCAGGCGAAAGTTTGGACATCCTTGTATTTTAAAAACGGATATTGGCAGGTGCCGGTGAAACAGGAAGACAGGCCAAAAACGAAGGTTTCAATTCTGTGGTATTCCATTTGGTTCAAAATGTGCACCTGCAACATTCCAGACAATGGTGGTATGTGTGCTGGATTTCATTGTTGGTGAATCTATGCTGACATATCTTAATAACGTAATTATATGGTCAAACAGCTGGGAGAGAGATATGCATCATTTAGCAGTAGCCCTGAAGAGGCTCGCAATCAATGGTCTCACATGCTCGATTGAGAAATGCCATGTGGGTAAAACCAGTATTGATTTCTTAGGCCACGTAGTCGATCAGGAGGGAAACCGGCCAAATCCGGAATAATTAAGGCTCACTGAGAACTACTCACATAAAAAACACGCAAGCAGCTACAAAAGATTTTGGACTCGAAATTAGTTGCGAGAGCATATTCCAAGATTCGCAACAATCACTGGACCCCTGACAGAGCAGGTGTCACAACAGAAATAGTTGCATTGGACAATCGGGATGGAGAAAGCATCCTCAGACATCAAGCATGAATTCAAAGAATGTCCGACACTAGCACGTTAAAACACGAGCAAGTGTTTGTACCTTCAAACTGATGTTTGCCAAGAGGGAATGGGTGCAGTATTGTACCAGGTTAGTGACAGTATGGAGAAACACTATATCGATCTTGCGAACGTGAAACTAGGGCAGGCTGAGAGACATTATGACATCAATCAGAGGGAATGCCTGGCAGTCATTTAGACGATCAAGAAATAGAGCGCGTACCTCGAGTACCAGAGGTTCACACTACGGACAGACAACCGGTGCCTTGTGTGGTTGCTTGGATGCGAGAAGCAAGAAGTAATCTGACGCGATGGGCATTACACTTGCAGGCCGACCACTTTGTAGTGGAACTTGTGCCCAGGATAGAAAATGAACTGGCGGACGCATTGACAGGTAATGCCAACAATGGGATAATTGTCCGGGTTGAAGCAGGATGGGACGACATTTTACCCCAAACTCGTATGCCCCAGTATCAGACGTATACAAACAAACAAATTACCCCCGCCAACAATGAGGGTATGAATAGCGACTTTAACAAGGAGTTCCATGAGGAGCAAAGGAGTTGCAAATTCAAACAGGAAAAGATAAGACAATGTACACAGCGAGACATAGCGGAATGGGGCGACGTAGACGGCAGGTTGGAGACCTGTTCAGTTCAACAGCCAAGGAAATGGAGAGCGTATGTCCCCACGTGTGCGAGGGATCAAGTCTTCGCCTATTCGCACTGCAGCAGCGGAGCTGGACATACAGGCGTTGAAAATACAGTCAGGAAAAAACACAACCTTTTTTTTTTGGCCAGGATTAAGCAGGGGTGCGAGGAGATATGTACGGCAATGAAAAGTGTGTAGTTTGTACAAAACACGTCGTGCAGACAGGAGTCAGCAATAGCGGCCACGCATGCCTCGTAAACCATTTGAGAATGTATACTTGGAAATAAAGGAGCCATACTGCAGAGGGGGTAAACGATTCCTAGTTGTGGTGACTAATAATTTTTCGCGATGGACAGAAGCGTACCTCACCAGCAGGGTGAGTACAAGAAATGCTGCGAGAGTTTTGGAGGAGTAATCTTTCCGGTGCTGGGGATTTCCAGGTAACCTGTTAACAGATAATGGTATCCAGTTCAAGGGCCATAAGTGGAGAGAACTATGTTCTAGGTGGAGTGTGAATCACGTCACAGTGACTGTGTATCAAACAAGGGCCAATCCAACAGAAAGGAGAAACCAGGTAATCAAAGTTCAATTACGGGTACTTGTAGGTGAACACCACGCCACCTGGGCGGATCACATTCCTACAAATTTCCACACATGACAACAGGAAGGTCACCTGCCGAATTATTATTAGGCCTTCATCTCCGTTAACCGGCGGTGGCAAAAGGCCGCAACGAGAGGACAGCATCGAAGTGCCGAACACGAACACATAGAAATACACGATGGCAGAGATGATTCCAAGAAGTGAGGCAACAGCAAGATCGTTATGCGGTGAGATGGTTACCGGTCACAAACCAACAACCACCGAAAGTGCATGTAGGACAGACAGTATATGTATGGACCCACCCCCAATGTCAACGGAAAAGCAGACTTATGTGAAGGGTTGGCAGCACGATGGCGTGGGCCGCATCAAGTGTTACAAATGCATGGACCAACCACATATACAGTCCGCAGGGGATGTAGGAGAGTGCGGGTACATCGGGACGACATCCGGTTAACCCCAGGTGCCGTCGACAACAAGGTCGGTTCCGGTGCGTCCCGACTCCACGACGGTGCAGGCCATGCTGAGCTCAAATAGGAGCAAGAGGTGACATGAGGTGTTGCAGCACTTCAGGGGGTAATTCCAGCAAGGGACCCGCCCATGCGCGCCAATGAGAGTTCATCACCAGAGATGAGGCAGGACGGAAATACCACCAAAGAGCTCCAGGAGGAAAGGAGTGGTATAGAAGGTGCATCAGCGCTTCAAAGAGATGCAAAGAAGGAGGAGGAAAGTATGCTGGAGTTACCTGGTACCGATACACCCCTCAGAAAACGTGTAATGCTTCCAAAAATACAAGAGCAGGAGCAAGAGAAGCATGACGATCATATGCAAGTGAAGTGGAGGGAATGAAAGCTGAGCAAGAGTGGCAGTAGCAAGTGAGCAAGCATAATGAGCATGTAGATAAGCAGGTAGAACTAAATCAAGGGGTTATTGAAAGTGCAAGTATGTTTGCAGGGGCTGTTCAGCCGGGTCGCAACCGGAGATGGCGGAACTAGCAAGACAGCGAGGAATGTGACAGCGAGGGCAGCGAGTCAGGGAGCTCGCTCTGCCTCTGGCGGTCGCATCGGCATGCACACCCTCCACCGCCGTGTCAACAATGCAAGTATCCAGAGTTGCCTACCAGGAAAGGGCAACCACTGGCAAGGCATCATGCAACAGGACCACATGAGCGGTGGTACCACATGCAGTCATGCAGGCCGGCCGCATCTGCAGCTGCTGCCCATTACATCAGACAACCTACAAAATGTCTCCAAAAAAGGGGGGGAGGGCATTTGACATGTGTCATGTGCCTCTACCCCTAAGACTGTTTGTCTGGCCATAGGCTGCATGCTCTGCACAACATAGAATGTGCCCTCAGTCGCCGGAGCGATCTAGAGAAGCGCACACTAATGCAAGGCACACAGGTGTAGAGCAGCCGGTGGTTGCCATGTAGACGTGCGGAGGAGGATTAAATAGGCCGACTATTTTAAACTCAAAGTAAAAGGGCCTAATAAAGACATTGTTGTTGTTCTGATTAAAGGATTTATATTTTGTCTGGTTTTATTTGAGTGTAAATTTTCAACAATGCAAGTGTTATTTAACGTTATTTATTTCAATGATTCACACAGTGCTTTGTTCATTCCATTCGCAAGGGTTTTGTATTACAGGATTGTTTTATGCTTTTTTAATGTCTATTTAGTTCTTAAGCATGTTGCAAGGGCAGTTATTGCAAGGCATGTCTGCAAGTAGTCCCATTTCGGAGCGAGTGTAAGCTGAGGAGAGCCCGTGCATCGAGCTGGAAGTCAGTCAGCGCGAAGCAACCAACATAGGTGGAGTGCATGTGTTGAGGTACGGCATTTTCCCTGACACACCAGGCGGCCTTCATCGTGTTTATATCTGGACGTTAACGACAATAGACTCTAACTCATATGGAACCTTTTATTTCATCTTGGCGCCCAGTAAGCCACCTCCACTCCCCAGTGAAATAGCATCGCCCCGGGAACTTCAGTTTTCATGTAAACATTAAATATCGCAAGGTGTTTTTACAGTGTCACCGCATGGCCGGTTCGAATAGCCAAGAGTGTTTTGTGTTAACTGCCCTCGTAGAAGGGAATGTAGTTTTAACGTAATAAATATGTATATGAACTCACACTATATCATTTATTTATTGTCGCATCATGCGTGTCAGGGGAAGGGCCTTTATAATACCCGCTCAATCAACCTACATAAGTCATTTAACATTTGTTTCTCATTGTATGGGCGTGTGAGAGGCCCTGATAGCCCACATACACGCATGTAATATTTAGGGGATTTTCCTGCCAAGATCAACAATGGTGCATAGCTGACCGACGGACTATCGTTTATCAAACATTACTCATCTGGAGCAGTTATACATAGGGCAGAGGTAAACACTACAATGGTGAGGAGATTGGTCCGGGTGTACGTCCTTTAACACCGAGCTTAAGAGATGCATAATCAAAATTGACATTGCCTTGACGGTATCTAGCACCACCAGGCATAATTATTCCTAGACCTCACCATCACCACCCCTGAAAACCTCATTTAACCCTTTTCCATTCCACCAACAAGCATCAACTGAGAGCTACTGGAGTGCGAATTTTTACTAATGGTGTTCCTTATGGCATGTGACTGGTCAGTTCTTTCAGTACCAAGTGGAATGTAGCCTATGGCCGCATTCCACATGGCACTGAAAGAACTCACCACTACTGACGAGCATTCCTTTAGGCATTGATTCTGCTGATCAGTAAGAGGGGAATGTTCTTGGGGCATCTGGGTTGGGGACTTTATTTTCGTCTGATAGTACTGACATGCAGTAAGTAAGGCAGTCTCAGTAACAGCAGACGAGGCAACATGGATGCGATGTTTAATAAGCAAGTTACATTGTTATATGCAGAAGATGCAGGTGGAAAGTATATTTTCATATTCCTTGATATCATCATCAATTGGTGAGTCTGAATCAGATGAAAAGAAAGGAAACAATATTCGACCCTGTTTACAACACTGTTAAGCCTATAATTGGTTAATCACGTATAGCATACAACATGATTAGGTTATTCTTTGTTTTATTTTAATGCTATAGTAAGATCTTTTTTCAATACATATATGTACAAAGATATTGGACAAGTCAAATTGCAGTATACAAATTTTATACACTGGACATAGTAAACTCACACATGCTGAAAAATGCAAATGAGTGTTTTTTATTTATTTATTGCAAGTTCCCATGAGTCCACAATGACTCCTTTATAGGAACAGTACAAAACATATTGGCGACATTTCAAATACTCATTACAAAAACCAAACATAAAACAATAGAGTTCAAGTCATGTTAGTCTCATATTATAAATATTGCTAAATGGTTCAAAATCAGAGCATGGATTGACTTAAAAGATGTTTCAATAATTAAATAAAGTCCATGGAAGCCTATTGCTATAGGCAGTCTAGGTACATAAGCCCATCACTTTACTATTTAAATGAAATCACTTTGGAAAGGCAGTTACAAATTAACACAACATCCATAAACAATTACAGATCATATATCTCGTATCATGTGTATATTCACAACTTATGAGAAAATGTTACAAAGATTTTAAATATTGTAATATTTGCCCATTCTGCTATGCTCAAGGGAACACTTTGGTAGCGTTCAACAAATTATACTTAGCCTGCACGCTATAAAATAAAAATTAAGATGCACTACACATTAACCAAACCAGATGATCAGCAAACTCATTTCTATATTAACAACATTTTATTGTGAATGAAAAGTTACACGACATTAAAGTAGTAATGAGGGGTAGTAAATAAAATTAATAATAAAATTGTAAGAAAGAATAAATACATATCCATGTGGGTATATTTGCATAATTCACAGAATGTGACCTAAATAGTGTATATCATTTAGTCATGTCACATATGATATTACTACATGTAGCCAGTATATAAATGTGCATTTGTTCATCTGTAGTCATCACAACATTTTCCCCAAGCAACTTCTTTCAATTGCAGTTTAAATATTGCTTCATTCTGTATGTTTCATAACTGTGTTCCAAAATTATTGTACGAATAGGTTAATTTATATTTGATACTTTTAGTTCCAAAACATTATTAAACTTGTATTGCAAACTACTTATGGTAAGATTTCTGAATATTATGTGGGCTTATTTAGTTTGTTCTACGTCTACTATCATC
The DNA here is from genome assembly GCA_029891345.1 of Dryococelus australis. Taxonomy (NCBI): domain Eukaryota; kingdom Metazoa; phylum Arthropoda; class Insecta; order Phasmatodea; family Phasmatidae; genus Dryococelus; species Dryococelus australis. The sequence goes on from CM056993.1 coordinate 371,643,057, forward strand.
TTTAGAGGTAATCTTATTTCATCAGTATACATATCCTTCACACATTTTCTAATACCGTAACCAAAACATTTCTTATTGCTCTGTTTTAAATTACCTCTATACTATGAAACAAATGTTTATTACATGCGTCCCAGATACATACATATATAGCAGATGACAATGGAAAATGGTATAGTAGATATTACAGTATTGAACACTTTTATGTGCGAATTTTTACTGATGGCATTCAATTTGGTATGCTACTGGTCACAGCTTTCAATACCAAATGGAATGTAACCAGTGTAGTGTACATTTTTGCTTAATAAATCCTAGTTCAGGTCATACAGTTCTTCATAAAAATATTAAAAGTTTACATCAAAACAAAAAATTCATTTGTTTAATTTATGAAAATATGACTATTAATTTATGTTCTATTTACATTATATTTTTTTCTTTTATTTAATTTAAGACGAGATTTGTTTAATATACAGAGATTAGAATCACTCTGCAATAAAATAATGCACTTTCTTCATAACATCAAGATGATTCTCGGTAACATGACTGCATAACTTTGACTTAAAATTTCAACTTATCGAAATAGTAAATTCAATAATAATTGACTTTTCCTTCGACAGATCTATTGCGTCAATCTCCATAAGAAAACCATATGTCGGAAATAAAACATAAAGTCATATGGAAAAGTCAAATGCTAAAGTTATCAATTGTGTAAAGCTTCCAACTAGAGATTTTAAAAGGGGTTGCAATATTTTATATGAAAATCTTACATCTATTCTAGGATCAAGTTTCGAACCACGATTGTGCGACTGGGCATTTGCCAGTCATAATCGTGCACGACAAATATGGACCTAAAGTTACTTTAAATACTTTAAAATTACAATTCCTGGAAACGAAGTATGTTATGAATATAATTAAATTTTTTAGAAGCTGTCTGGGTATGAATGCTATTTTAAGTGTATATTGCACATAATATATATATAGAACTCTGAGGTATTAAATTTCATTGTGTAGGAATCTTCTCTTATAAATAGGATTTTAATTTAGTAAAGAAGCTAAAATAAATTACAACTAAACTTACCTTTCTTCTGTCGCACAGCTAATGCTGGTAAAGGTTGGGATGGGGTTTTTCTGGAGCAACCACCGGCTGCACTTACACCCTCGTTGCTCCAGTGACCGGGCGCACACTCTAAGCAGAGTGCGCAACCCCGCTGTGGTGACATTACAGGGTACGGCCAGATAAACTGACTTATTAGGCTTGGGAACAAGCACATGTCAGATGCCTTCTCCCCTTACCCGCCTTTTTGAGGCCGTTTGTATGCTGCCTGGTGTCTCTTGCAGGAACTGCACATGCAGGCTGGCCTGTGCGACCGCAGTTGGTACCGTTTCTTCGGTGGCCCTTCCACATACTGCAATGATAGCAGTCGCCTGTTCCTGCTTGGCAACTCCGGCTGCCTGCATTGTTGGCACGGCACTAGGGAATGAATCCGCCGACGAAACTGCCAAAGGCACAGCAAGCCTTCTGACTCTCTGACTCAGCTGTTGCCCTCTTCGCTCCTGCTGTCTTCTCGTGAAGTCAGCGGCCTCCAGGTGCTACCCGGCTGAACAGCACTGGAAAAATCACTTGCACTTGCATGCATACTATGCCCTTGCTTAACCTGTGTATTCACTTACTCCACACACTCTACATACTTATTCATTTGCATCCCTTTTACTCACCCTTGTGCATATCCACCTTGCTTATCATGCTCCTCTTTACTCGTTCCTCTTGCACTTGTTCCACTTCCACTTACTCTCCTTGCACATGCTCTTGTGACCTTTCGGGTCCCTGCGAGGTGATTCTACACCAGGTGATTCATTTGTCCTCTCCTCCCCTACACTTGCATATCCTCGAAGTTCGGATGCACTTTCCTGCTCCCTCTGCTCATCTCGGAGTGCGCCAAGATGTTCTCATTCAGCGGCACTTCTGGTAATGCTGCCCGTGTTTCCTATCGCCCCTCCTCAGGCTCGACATGGCCTGCACCATCGTGGGGTCGGGAGACCACGGTACCTACTTCGTCGTTGATGGCTCCCAGTGTTAGCCGGATGTCGTCCTGGTGCACCCTGACCTTCCTTCTGCCCATGTGGATCATATACGTGGTCGACCCAAGCTACTGTGTGGTCCACTCCACCGTGTGGTCAATCCTGTGCAGATATCTTTTCTCGCTGTCGACTGTGGGTGCATTCTTACATACACCTCTTGTCCTTGACACACTTCCAGTGGTGGTCGGTATGTAGCTGGTAACCTTCTTGCCATATAACAATCTTGCCATTGCCTCTCTTTGTGTGAACACTTTTGTTGCTGCCATTTTTGTGTATTGGTACTGGGTAACTCGCTACTCTCTTCCCTCTGTGCATCTTTTGCTTCTCCTGGGAGCCATAGATTGCGCCCTAATAAGACCTCGCCAGGTGATCTTCCTGTTGCTGCATTTACTCACCTTCGCAATATGTAGAGAATGGTGGGAACGTGATCGATATTACACGGGAATCCCCAGCACAGTAAAAGTAGTTCCTGCAAAACCTTTGCTACATTTCTTGTGCTTGCTCTGCTAGTAGTGTATGCTTATGTCCAGCATGAGAAATTATCCGTTAACTCAACGAGAACATCTTACCTCATCTCGTCCTGCAGTACCGACCCATTAGGTCCAAACACACCATCTCAAATGGCTTTCGGGGCACGCACAGGCACTGCTGCTGCCTACCGTCCACTCGATGTGTATGGTACATGTTGCATTCCCTTCATTTTGGCACGTGTATCCTTGTATCCATGCTGAGATCTAGCCAAAAAAAAAATTTGGGGGTATTTCTGACCTTATGTTCATCACCAGGGTGTCCAGCCACGCTGCCACAGTGCGAATAGGCGAATATATGATTCCTCGCACATGTGGGGACAATCACCATCCACTTCCCTGGTTGCTGAACCGAACACCTCTCCAATCTGTCGGCGATTACGCACCATCTTTCGTTTCCTGTTGTGCACAATTTTCCATCTTCTCCTCCCTGTACACGTCGCTAATCAGGTCTTCATTGTTGGCAGTCGTGATCTGTTGCATGCACACTTCTTATACCGGGTCATATGAATTTGGTGGCATAATGTCCTCCCATTCCGTATCATCGCTGACAAATACCCCATTGTTAGACTTCAATGACAACATTTCTGCAACTCGTTCTGTTTTCTGGGTACATGTTCCACTGTGAATTTGTATGCCAGTAAATGGAACGACCATCGCGTTAACTTACTCAGTGCCTCGAGCATGCTGTGTAGCCATACTAGACACAGATTGTCAGTTCTCAGTATGAACCATTGGTGTTCGAGGTATGCGCTGTATTTCTTAACTGTCTATATCACTGCTAAGCATTCCCTCTCATTCACATTGTAACATCTTTCGGCCGGTCCCAGTTTTGCTCTTACGAAGTCGATTATGTGCAGCACACCACTTCGCCGACCTGGTACAACATTTCACCGATTCCATCCTGGCTGGCATCAGTCTGAAAGTACAAATTCTTGCTACTGTTGTAACGTTCTAACATCGGACACAATCTGAATGCCTGCTTAATTTACGTGAATGATTTTTCTGTCTCGCTCGCCCATTGTAGGTGACAAATCGATGCTTGTCTTCCCCACATGGCATTTCTCAATTGAACACGTGAGGCCATTTATCGCAAGACTTTCCAAAACTTCTGCTAAGTGATTTATGTGTTCCTCCTAAATGTCTGACAAAATAATGACATTATCGAGATACGCCAGCGTATACTCTCCTATAATGCCATCCAGCACACATACCATTATCGCCTGGAAAGTCCCGGGTGCAAATTTTAATCCAAATGACATTGAACATAACTGAAAATGCTGGTTATCAGGAGCCATAAATGCTGTTTTCAGCCTTTCCTTATGTTTCACCGGCATTTGCCAGTATCCGCTCTTTAAATCCATGGACATCTAAACTTTTTCTCGCCCTAGTGTAATCAGTGTGTCCTTCATACTTATGTACGGCAGCGGTGAACTGCATGTGACTGGATTTAGCATTCAAAAGTATACACAAAACCTCCATGATCCGTCCTTCTCTGGTGCTAACATAATAACGGAATTTAATGGGCTGTCTGTTGGCTCTATTATGTCGTCATCAAGCATTTCCATTATTTGCTTTTTGATTATCCATGTTTGATGTGGTAAGTAGCCTCGCAGACTAGTGTAAACTGGCTTTTCGTCTATGAGTGGTATCACATGTTCCACTACGGTTGTACGTTTCAGTGCATCACTCCCTCTGAATACATCACGATGCTCCTCAAGTACGCACAGAAATGTGGCCTGGTACTCGCATGGGACCTGGTTGTCGAAATCCCCTAACTTGACGTCAGGTAGACTACCCGTCGGGTAGCAGTCCAAATTGTACACTGTGCGTCTTTATTTCGCACCAAAATGTATCCTTCTCGCAGCTGGTTCCACTCTTATGTGCTGTTCTGTTAACCAAGGTATCCCTAAAATACCTACCAAACGTATCTTTGACATGACAGTGGCAAGCCGTTGTCTTAATGTTGCATACCTGAACTATCACTACAGTCTATCCTACGGCCATACTACAATGCTGGTTCGTGGCCAACCGAATCATGTGGTCTGTAAGTGTCACATCCAGCTTGCATACAAAGTGTGATCGTATGAAGCTGTGCGAGGCTGCAGTGTTAACTAACACATGGCAAAACTGACTATTAATGGAAACTGGGATATGTATGAATGGTGCGTTACTGCTGCTAATATTTTGTATGAGTGCTTGCTGTGGAGTGAAATTTTGTTTGCCTTTACCCGAATTTTTGTGGGCGGGGTGTCGGAAGCCTCCGGGCCTTTAACAAATACAACCCGTTTCCCTGCTATTTACGTGCTGCCACTTCCCTGATTTCTTTCATGTGCGGATTATTCCGGAATTTGCTATGCCAATGATACTGCGGCATTGAACAATATCTACATAGATGACGGGGTGGTTATTCGGATTCCATCCTTGCTGCTGCGGATTACTAATACTTGGTCCACCTCGACATGGTGGTCTCTGACCACTCGTCCCTTTTGCTCCGCTCCTCTGCTGCTCTTGCTTGTACATGCCTCCATGTGATTATAGCCCATACCACTATCCATGCTGTCATATTGTACTGTTTACCATGCATTGGTGCACTATTACTACTATAATGTGTTTGAAACTTATGTGATATGCCAGAGTTAGATTTGTTTACATTTTCGTCTTTCAGCACGTGGCGCCATTTTGCTCCATTGCATTCCGGCGAGATGTTTAATGTGTTCTCTCTAGAATAATTGTGGCATGCATTAGGTATTCAAGCATCCCATTCAACTAAGTAATTAGAGCTGCTCTAAACTCTGTCCGAGCCATTTGTGCAATTACTTCAAAAAATTTAACGTTCTGGCTAATTCGGATGGAAGCATTTGACAAGTTAATTTTTACGTGTTATGAAAGCTGTTAAAGACTCACCCAATTGTTGACTTTCCAGAGTGAACCTGCTCTGGGCATGTACAGATGTGAAAATTCCTCGAAACCTGCAGGGGAATGCACGTCGAAACTCCTCCCACTGAAGTCTGTAGTAATTGAGTGAAACCCGCCAAGATTGTGCATCTACGGAGAATTGTGCTCCAGCGCAGCTGTCCCATTCATGGTGGCTGATGCCATATCTCGTTAGACGGGATAAGCAGTCTTCCACAAAGGCTGCAGGATCTTGTGTTGTGGTACCCGCAAACATGGGCAACATTTGAAATTTTATAGTGTTTTCGCTGCGATTGCCGTGGTGGATGTGGGATTTGGGTGGGCTCTGTGGTTCTGCTTTGGACTGTGTTTTCCATACCTGCTGTTTGTGGAATCATAGTTACGTATGGAAAATTGGGAAGAGGGGGTTGATAGTTCGGCACTATTGTTGGGTACACCAGTGTAAGAAACATGTGTGGTAGGGGGGAAATGGTGTGGACGGTTGGTACACATGTAGCATGATTGTTGAGTTATGTTCGGTCTCGGTTACACCTACTCTCCTCCCCTCCTCTACCTTTTGCCGCTATGCCTCACATATTGTTAGTGTCCTGTGTCATTATTATCTGTAAATAATTACTGTACACATTTACCGCCATGTCGTTGTCCCATTGCCCCAATAGGTCCAACACCTAAGCTTGTCGGGTATCAGTGGTTTCGTTTTGGGTGTGAACTACGCCCTATCTGAACTTACTTGATGTGTGTCATTAATAAACAAACTAATGTACGTCCCGCAACTGAATTCTGCTCTGTGACACTGAGGCATTCCTTTTGATACTCTATGTGACACTGACACAATGAAGTATTATTTTACCTTGTCGATTACACAACAAATTGTCACAGTATTTTGGAAAATAGTAATTTGGAAAATGTTCATGTTCAGACTTTACTTGTGTTACGAAAACTGTTCTGTCCTGCAATGTTTTACTGCAACTGTCTTTTGTAATGCACTTATCACTGGCACTGATGTCTATTGAGCTGGTCTTACGACGGCTTTGACAATTGGCACTGTTAAAAATTTGTGAGTGTTCATTAGTTGCAATAGAGTGTAAACATTCAGAACACTACAGTGCCAGCACACTGTCAGTGATCCTGCCAGCCATGGTTTGTTTTTCAACAAACACATGTGCACAAGAGATGCAAATGTCCAGCATGGAAGCCCGGGTTGGGGAAGATGGATCGCCCTCCCCTTTCACAAAATGACTGGCCTACCCGTGCAGGGTTGATGACCCGATGCCACAGCTGACACTTGGCGCATTCGAGGGGTCTGCTGGCTGTCGACGGCAGAGAGTACAATGGGACAGGGGATTGATAGCATCCACCCTGTCGCTTCTCCTTCGCTGATGCCCGCCCTCCAAGTAGCATGGCATTGTTCACGGCATGTCGTCACCTGCTGATTGTTGACAATGTTGACAAGCATCCAAAGCGACTGTGTGGCATCTCGTAGGCGTCCTGTTGCTGCTGTTGCCCTTGTGAGCCTCCTTGGTGTAGTCTTTATGGCATCGCTGGCAGGAAAATGCAGGAAAATTGATATTTCAGGAAAGCACAGGAAAGTTTTGGAAATTTGTAGAAAATCTTGCAGAGAATTTTGGCGTGGAAATTTGGCAAGCCAACTTGATGCATGGGTGATGCAGGTAAATATTTGAACAGGAATTTTCTGGAGCAGAGATGTTGAAAGAAAGAAATAAATATACGCAGGGTGCCAGATGCCATCAAAGATGATGCTGCTCCTCGTAACCTCTGGGTTGCGGGCCGTCGACCCGGGACCCTATCTCCTCGCCATGGCTGCTGAAATGTAGTCATCTGTTGGTAGATTATTGCACCAGATGAAGAGTGTTACCTATATGATAGCCCATCGTTCGGCTATACAAAATTGTTGATGTTTGCAGGAAAACATCCTACTCATTACACTCACTTACGTAGGCTATCAGGACCTCCCACACGTCCATACAGTTCGGAACAAAACTGATTACACTGAAAATAATAACTTATGTACGGTTGAGTGGGTAATATCAGGGCCTGTCCCCTTAAACGGTTATGCAGACATGAATAAACAACTGACTTGAAAACAAGTTATTTATTACGTTTACGATTGCAACCCCTTCCCTGAGGGAAATTTACATTAAACACAAGCAGTGCCGCTGCTTGCCCTTGGGCCGAAATACTGGACTACTTTCTGAGGTGACTTGCATCATTGACCCTTGTGTTAGTGAAAGAAAGTAAATAGGCATATGAAAACAATGCAGATATTCCTACTACATAAATCTGGTGAAATGGGATGGACAAAACACTCACCGGAAGATGAAAATAAATAATAACATGTTACCTTGCAAACACAACAAAATACAACAATACCTGCAAAACGAACCATAAACATTTTTATTAACAACACAATAAAGTCTTTTAATTAGGCCTTAAATGTTCCAGTTCAATGCAAGTGCCTACTTATTTCCTTATTTGGAAATATTAACCAAAAAACTAATTGATTAAATCAAAAGTTAATGCCTGAAAAAATTAACTGATTAAAGGTAAAAGTTAACTTCTAAAAATAATAACTCATTAAAGATCAGTTAAAGGCAAAGTAACTGAATGAAGTTAAAAGTGAATATGTTAACATGAAAGAAAAGTTAAATAATTTTTTTCACTGATAAATTTATTACAAATAAATACAATATATTAATACTTTGAAAACATTTTTCAAATTGCAATTTTGTTAAGTTTCTGAAAATTACGTTATTCATATAATGTCTTTTCGTAAGTCAAAATCTTGAAAACTGAAACTACTTATTAAAAATAGTGTTGAATTTCAGAAGCAGTGCATTTCGAAGTTTCTATCAGAGATCCTGCTTCGCTGTCGGAAAACATATATCTAATAAATAAATAATAATATATCCGGAAAATGACCTTCATGTTTGTTTTTAAATTGCATGCAGAGGTAACAGACACCTTGATATATTGACATTTTCCCGCACATAAAACACACTTAGAAGTCAAATTGGTATTGCTTCCATCAGTTTCGGTTTATTGAAAATAAAATGTAATCCCCGGATACTGTGACCACATAATATAAGTTTTAAATAACTACCTATCAAATAAAACTTTTAAGATTCTGTAATATCAATACATCCAGCACGATGTTCAAGACCAGACAGAACAAAATATAACTGTAGAATGGTGATTCACACGAGAACAATATCCCTCTTTGCGGCTGCGAATGTAAGTATCGATAAGGTTGTTCAAACAGTTTTTGCGATGTAATGTGCAACTCGTCTCACTTCGTTCAGATAGCACTAGTTCCAATATTTGTGTGGTGATTGGTGTATCTATCACGCAAAAGTACTGTTTGCTACTTTAAATATTTTCCGCAATATTAGACTTCCATTCAGTTATCTTCAACCATAATCATCGGTCATCGAGAATCTAACTACCGTTAATTTTAATCTTTAACCAAAAATATTAATGACTGAAAGTGGCAGCACTTGCCACGGCGTGCCATGCTCTTGCATTGCCCTTCGTCGCTCCGGTTACCGGGCAACTCTGGAAGTATCATTACACGATACGGCAAAACAATCTGTCTTAGGTTGTGGAACGTGCACGTCACTTCCTGTAACGGACCACATGAAAAAACTAATGTAATTACTCACTATGAAAAATACTGTAATGTTAAAATAATAATTCAAATCAGATTCTCCCAGTGAAAAAATGTGTAATTGTGACACTTTTTCAAACACATTCAAAACACAGTTTGATAACATTGTTGGAAGGAAAATTTTATAATCTTAAGTTGTATTCAATTTTTTAATGTAAATTATATTTGAATGCGAAATTTCTACTTTGTGACAGGGGCTTTAGTACTGTGCATTTCAAAATAAATGTGTACATAACTGCGTTTCGTATGCTAGTTTATAAGTATTTAATTGTAAAATATTTTAGACCCAATTTATTTGAATTATCATGTACTATAATTGTATATTAATTACTATTAACATGTCTTATTTCAGAACAATGGGGTCAACATCATGCATTACAATAATAATAATTTTAAAAATAGGATTGAGGTTTGTATAAACTATTCATTTGAACACTTGTGGCTATGAGATCGTTCCTTTTACTGAGGCTTTTATGTCTACTTTTTTTTGTTTGACTTGTGTTATTTTGGTGTTATCGTGTGGAAGAGCCCATTTTATTTAATATTAAAATTTTATCTAAACTTAAAATGAGAGATATCGAACTCCACAATGTGATGCAGGTGAAATGTGGGGAAATCGAAATTGGCGATTCGTTCTGTTGTAGTTCTCAGTTAAATAATTTCTACATTTTCAGTAAAGGTTATGTTTATTGTAATTCATCTGATTGTCAGAATTTTCGAGTACTGTTAGACTTACGTGATTATTATCAAGATGCAAGTGTTCCAAAAACAGTTAATATTGTTTTGAATTCCATCACCGATAGTTTGAACGTGTCATTCGAGAATGGTGATATTTTAAGTATTGAACATGGTAGTTCGGAGGTTACTTGTGTCGGCTGTGTGGTGGGCGGAATACGGGCAATGTCTTGGAGTCCTGATCAGGAAGTGGTTTCCGTCGTGACTGGTGCTGATAACGTTTTAGTACTGACGGGAGCTTTTGATCCTATAAACGAAGTCGGAATTCATCAAGAAGGTTTTGGAGAGAAACAATTTATCACTGTTGGATGGGGTAAGAAAGAGACCCAATTTCATGGTTCAGAAGGTAAAGCAGCTCGCAATGTTACTACTCAGATGGAGACAAAGTTAAGTGATGATGAAGGTTTGCCATCCATTAGTTGGAGAGGGGATGGTGTTCTGTTTGCTGTGAGTGTAGTCGGCCCGAACGATATTCGTTACATCCGAGTATTCAACCGTGAAGGGATTTTGCAGTACACGACCAAACCAATGTCTGGTTTAGGAAGTGCCCTTGCCTGGCGCCCATCTGGAAATGTTTTGGCCGCAACACAGTGCTTGCCACAAAAATATGTAGTCTCATTTTTTGAGAAAAATGGACTGCGGCATGGAGACTTTTTGCTGCCATTTGATTCTTGCGAAGTCAACGTTTCCTCACTGTTGTGGAATTCAGATTCATCGATTTTAACTGCTGTGTGTTTCAATAACCAACAATGCAGAACAAGCCTGTATTTTTGGACTGTGGGAAATTACCACTGGTATTTGAAACAGGTGTTGGAGTTTCCTGCAGGAAAAAAAGTGTTTCATGTTGAATGGGATTCACTCCACAGAAATAGATTACATGTGTTTCATGAAGATGAAAGCATTCTTTATACATGTTATGATTGGAACTGGCTGGTACATTGCAAATCAAATGCAACGGAAGAAGATGGAGCCAATGTAGCTGTAATAGACGGAGGTTAATAGTTATAACATCTCAGTTGTTGTTAATCTCTAGTGGTATATGAAACCATAAGTTAATGTGGAATATATGAAATTAGAGTTAAGTCAGGCTTTATAGTATTCGTCTTTTATAACCGCTGTCCAATGGATTCCAACTGCTGATAAGCTTTTTATGATATCACTGTCCAGGTGTAAACCATGCCCCTGGTAATGCTTTCCTATGTTCACCCTGCTCACATGCTTATAAGGTATGCAGGGTGAAGTGAGGAATTATGTTGGTGTTGATAAATACACTTGAGCAAATGTGTACCAATAAATCAACCATATTTATATTGTAGCAGTATTGTAAGAAATGTTTTTTAATGTTCTGGGAAATGAGCACAATTATTGTTATTAACAGTGATGTTTCTATAAATACCATATTTGCTCGAAAGGAAGTGGAAAGTATTTTTGCAAGAATTTATGACAAGCCCTTGAAGAAGAAATGCTATTATATGAATAATATGATATATTTATTTTTACTTTTTAAAGAAAATCTGATCACAATGAAATAGGTGTGTCTAACCTGGCTGTATGGTATCAGCATCTTTCTTGAGCCATTTTGCTTCCCAGCAAAGCTCTCCCTCTACTGCTGAATGAAATCAGATAAGGGTACCCATCTCAAAGTTGGCAGGTACAGTCTCAGCACTACAAAAATACTAACAACCCTAGGACACACAGTATTAAATCATGAATAGCCGTTGTCAAAATCCTCTGTCTAATGGCATGCCAATTTTGGAGGACTAAACTGCTACCCGAGTAAAATTTTATGAATAGAAGCCCGTAGTAATTTTGTGCATGTAATACAAACTTAAATACTGAACTAGAAGTGTTGCACGTTTATGGTATTTTTGCCTTGGTTTTGAATTGAAGACGACCCCTTATTTTTTCTATTCCTTTTCTATCAAAAAACCTCGTCTTCCTTTCGGGTAAATACGGTACAATTGTTTTAGTATTTGGATTTTGATTCATTTTAGTTCATATTTTGCACACTTCATTGTGAAGCTCATCATTAAGCAAGAGTTATAATGCTGGTAGGGGCCTAGTTGAGTTTGTACAGCATGTGTGAAAACTACAACAAACGATTCAGTTTGTTAATGCAGTCATAAGTGGCCAAAATGAGGATGTAGAACGTAGCAACTGTGTTGTATAGAGTGGCCACTGGAGAGTTCATTTTTTGTGAATGTTTTACTGCAAATCAGCTGTGTGTTTGGAAGTCAGAAATCTTGATTTTCATGATTTTGATTTTATGTATTACCTATGTCTTTTGTGTGGTATACCTATTTTCTATATTTTGAGACATGCTGTGTAATACGTGTGTGTGGTTTCTTGTGTATGCAGCTAATGTTCTACTTACTTCATTTCATCAGTCCGTTATTCCACCACCACTGTGTATCAGGAAACTGAAGTTGTGCCGTCCTGTAAATACAGTCATGTTTCCGAAGGAGAATCACGAGGGAATATGCGTGGTGTTGAGTGATGGCTCGGTGGCTGCTTTGTCAGCTTCTGGAGAGATATTATGGAATTGTGATGTGTTGTGGGACAATCTCTCTGTACAAGGTTACCCACCCCATCATTGGCTGTGGCTTGCTGGGGACACATTTGTGTGTTACTGCAGCTCCTGCCTGGTACTTTTGAAGCATGACACCAAACAAAATAAACTTGTTGTCAGGTATGTAGTAGACATTTTGTATATATGTAAAAAATTCAATGTAATATTTATCTATGCCTCGTGTATTGGTTTCAGTGCATAACCTACGTAATTATTTTGCGTCAGTCGTAAATTATCTTATGTGGTAGTAAATATTCTAATTAACTTATTTACCTATGTTTTTTTAGATACTAGTTGCATAATTTATTTTTTTCTTTTAGGCAAATGAACTTTTTTGAAAAAAAAGTAAAACATTTCAATTTGTCAATACTTTGCTTGGAGTAAAAATTCTAAGTGTAAATTCAATGATATACCGTACTGTGTAATATTTTTACAAAATAATTCAATTTTCTGTTCAGTTTCGGACAAATTTTGTTCAATTTGCACACCTGCCACAAATATGTAAGTACCCATCACATTTACAATACATTTTTAATGATTCAAGTACTGCTATTTTATTTTACCTTAGGTAAACGGGAGAAAAATTTAGTTATAAGTGTTGTAGTTTAACATTTATTGGCATCATTTATAAAAAAAAAATTAATGTGTAGAAACATATTAAACAGAAAAAATATAAGGTGACAGATAATGCATCACAATGTCACTGGTGAACAAGGCTTGCAGAGATTATTTGATGGCGTATTTTTTATCTTGGTCTACTGTACTTACATTGTGTGTCTGTATATGTAGCTCTTCTTTGACTATGTTCTAGTTGACTTACCTAGATGTTTCAAGAAATCTTTCTAATTAGCAATAACTTTTCTCAATAACATAATTAAATTACTTCTGGCAAAATATTTGTACAGTGTTATTATGAATACTTTGTCTCATTCATACAGATAACCACTGACTATTTGCAGTCACTTTTTTCACCAGTCATTTTTTAGAGCAATCACTTTTGAATTTTGTCAGTTATGTAAAAATAATGCCTTCCCATTACTAAATTTTTTCCAAACCATTTTAAAACAAAATCTTTGTTTTCAATTTTTTTTTTCATTACTGTGTTTTAAGAAATTTGAAGCATCATATTATGTTAATTTTATTAAATAATATATTTGTCAAGCTAGCCTATTCAAAACTGTGGTCAGCCATGTTTTGATAGTTTCTGAAAATTAAACTGAATTTGTTAATGAGACTTTGTAATGCAGTTTCCGCCTGATTAGCTATTCCTTAATTATGCCTATGTATGTTACCACTAACTTTAAGTGGCTATAATTAAAAAAAAACACGCTTTTAACTCCTGCAGATCCAATTATGACAATCCGACGCCGATAATGGCACCTCCCGAAGTTGAGCCAAGGCCACAGAGAAGGCCTGATGCGTGAACCCCGGAACCCGACAGGGAGCCTAGCTATTCTCCAACTGGAAGAATCGACTTACCACAGCGCTGAATAGCAGACTCCTTCCAATCCCTGCCATCGACGCCTACCAGCTATGCCCAGAAAGTCACCACCAGACGTGATGAGGCAACCCTTAGCTGTAGTGAAGTGTCATGTCGAAGTCCCAGGGATTGGGAATACAGCCAAACGCTTCGCAAGCCAAACTGGATGTCAGAAAGATCCAGATCACCACAGGCAAAGCAACCTGAGCACCTTCCCGTTCACTTTTTACATCTCCTGAGCCAGGAATCAAGGTCATTCCAGCTTCCATGAAGCCGATTCCTGACCCCGAGGAGATACCGCCACCCATCATTGGACCGTCGAGCAGCACAAACACCGACATTCCAATTCCAGTTTCTGTGTTGGAGGAATCGCCCAAATCGAGAATCAAGGTCGTTCCAGCTTCTACGAGGCTGATTCTTGTCCCTGATAATGTACCGCCATAAATACAGGGAGTGTCGAGCAGTGCAGACACCAATGCTCGGCCCACCCCAATCTTCTGCCACGAAGGAAGATCCCATCTGTACAGTCAAGGATGGGAAACTCCTTCTGTCGCCCGCTCTACTAACTACCAATGAACCAGGATGTCCAGCAATGCTGATCCCGGCACCCTACACTCCCGTCTTCTACGAGAGGAAACTATTCCCGTTCACATGAGAGCCGTTAAGGTCGAAGGGCCATCCCACCCTCTGGCCACCAATACGACCGTCAATGTCCAGCAACTCCCAGCTCATTGTGAAAGAACCCCAGCAGTCGAGGTGGAGGGCAGTTCTCTGCCACTCCCTCGCACTGCCTTAGCGGAGAAACTCCCTGCCCCACGGGTAGGAACCTGAGCAGTCGAGGTGGAGGGCTCTACCTTGCCACTCCCTCACACTGCCTCATTACCCTTAGTACGCAATCAGTTCTCCCTAACGGTTGCAGCTGAAGACGATGCCCCAGCACCACATGCTGAACCCAGGAGATTGATGCCCCCTCATGCTGCCAAAGCAGAAGCAGTGCCAGGCCAGTATAAGGAGTCACCATGGAGACCCACATCTCATTTCATGTCGCCGTATCCAGCCCATGCGGCACCACTGCCGAGGGGAAGACCAGCGAAGAACAAGACCTCCAACAAGTAAGTGAAATGCTCAGTAACTTGAGACATTGATAAGGTAGTCGTAATTAAGCCACCACCCTAGTGACAATCAGGACTGTTATGGACCTGAAGTAGTAGTGAATTAAATAACCATCAGTTCAATGACAGTGAGATTAGCTTCCAAACACTCACATAAGTGCTATTTTCAACCAGTGATAAGCCTGTAGATATCTTACACAGCCATTACTAAGCTGAGATAAGAACGGAACTGGTTATAATTATATAATAATTATTTACGCACTCGCCATAGTGATAAAGAATAAGCGAACTCATTTTAACAGTCATCATTAAGCTGTAGTGCAACCCAGTGAAATAGACTGACGCTTTCTTCTCACCAACGTAGATACCATAATTAGTGGCAAACAGCCCTCTTTTAATCATGTATCACATATAGATGTTCTCCATGGTGCCAGTGAATACACGAAGAAAATACTTCATATTGTACATAATAGTATAAGTGATATAGAAATGGACTCCCTCAAAGAAGAGAGATATTTTTACTATGAATTATTTGATGTTTAGGTGCACCATTAAATATATCCATGAGTTTTATAGTGTCCTATGGGAAGATATACGATCCTGAGGGATCGCAACCAAGTACTGACTATACAAGCGCCCACAAAAATTTTTGTACAGATTTTCATTCTCCGTATATATTTTCATATAGTTTTGTGTATATCGTAATTGTAGTTTTCATTTTTTTAGTGTTTTGCTTATTCTGAATTATTAGGTTCCTTGTATATCGACCAAGAGTCGAACCCGAACTCTGAGCCACAGCGCTCGCATGAATTCATCACAATGAACCAAGGTACACAGGTTATTAATTTAGAGTTAATTCATTGATTGAGTGTTATGCTTGTAGTTTTTAAAGTGACCAACATGCCCATTATGTCCGCTTTCAAATCCTTAATTAAAGGATACTCGTTTTGTTTCGCTAGCCGACCAACCCAGGTGATGGAAGGCCTGAGGTTGGAGAACTCCCGTATTGTCACATGTAACTGTTTAGCTTGCTGTAAGACCCACAGGTTGCCCAGGAAAGAGTGTTAGACTTTCTTTAACTAATGCACCACAGCAAGATATGTGACAGTTTTTCCACCCTGCCTTCCACAAGTAAGGCTTGTATATATTTTTAATCCCAATTGTCCTTTTACCTGTCGTTTTTATGTATTTCTTTCCATGGGTCCTTGTATAATTATAAGTAACCACAGCATTGTGCTGGATTTTGTCAACGGCATGTGTAA
The DNA here is from genome assembly GCA_029891345.1 of Dryococelus australis. NCBI lineage: Eukaryota > Metazoa > Arthropoda > Insecta > Phasmatodea > Phasmatidae > Dryococelus > Dryococelus australis. Next base: position 371,659,419 of record CM056993.1, read on the forward strand.
TAAAGTAGGCCGGGGGACACCTAGTTCATCACTTCACCCCTGACACTAATCATCACCTCAGGGGGGAACATATTAGCAGACCGTCGCTCCGGCTTGCCAGAGGCGAGGGGAAGAGAGAGTGAGCTAGCCCTGAAGAGTGAGACTGTGCTATGGCAGTGTGCCGAGCACCGCAATGTTTCCCGACGGGTCCCAGTACACAGAACGTGCACAATTACAGTGGCCAAGCTGCCCAGAGTTAAGGGTCCCGCCTAGAAATCCAAAATTTTTTTCTTCAACTTTCTCCACAATGAGATCTTTCTGATGAGGGGGATACATTTCTCCATTCCCTACACTCCCGAATTTGACACATCATCCTTCATCATGACGGAAGGGAGGGGGGGGGGAGATTGACACATGCCGCTTTCCTGTTTATACTACTAAATGACTAGGACTCATCAGCCTCACGTATTTCTACGTAACCCTAGGAAGGGTCAAACGTGGTAACAGATTGTTGCACAAGTGATCTTAGATCGCCAGTACCTGGAGGGTGATTCTAATAAACATGGTTACAAATGCAGTGAAGAAGCTTTCCTCCTCCCCCCCCCCCCTTCTCCTCATCCTGCGAGAGTCAGCAAACTGTCACCCGCCTAGGGGCAAAACCGAGCGCACCCGAAAATGCACGACGCCGGGCAGAGGGTAGCTACTCCCACCCCGGACTTAACACGAGAGGGACGTCATGAGGTGACGTCACCTCCCACAGTGGCCCAGCATTGCACCTGTCCTGTGGACTATATAAGACAGTGCACAACCAGGTTCGCAAGTTATTTGTTTCTCCAATAGCTCAACTTTAACACTTCGTGAGCTAGGGCCTTCTACTGTCAACAGTCTTCGGCAGACACCAGAGGAACCACCATTGACGTTACCAGAGGCTCCTGCAGCCTCTAACACCCGCTACCAGAAGCTTCATTGATGTTACCAGAGGCTTCTGCAGCCTCTGCTACCAGAATCTCCATTGTCGTCTACCACCATCTACATATAATGGACGCTCTTCTTCAACAGCACCTGCAGACTTCATCACACCCTCCGCTGCTGTACCTCCTGGTTCAGCAGCCACCTCTACTTGCTGGTAGAGGTAACTACACCCACTGCTCTTATAGTGGTGGCCCCCTTTTTTTAAGGTCTCTTCTAGACATCCCTTGGATAGAATAGCTGCGACCAGAGTTATTTTTATAGCCATCAATGCCATTAGCTATCTTGGTTATTCTAGGAGCAGGTCGCCTGCACCTGTTTACCGTAGGTTACTTTCATATCACACTCTGCTTGGTTAGGAGGTAGCACGCGTAACTGTGTTTATTGTCTCTAATAATACAGTTTGTTCCTTTCACTGCTGATATCTATTCTAGAGGTGTTTCCTTTGACCACTAGAAATTATATCAACCATACATCAACAGAGACTGGGTATTGCTATACCAGTACGAACCATAAAGTAGGACTGCAGAGTCCCTTCAGGAATCTGTACGTCTGACACTCACCCATTCAACGGCTACCAATTCAAGACACTACAGTAGATAGAACGGTAGAATCCCAACCACTACCAACTTATTCAGCAGAGGTGAGACAGTTACCTTAAGTTGTATTCCATTGGAGCGCTTATGGTTCTGGAAGGAATATTTGGTAGGGATGGAAGGCCTAACCCGTGGTGCTATCCTCACCCAATAGTGGTAAGAAGGCGGCCCATACGGCTCAATGCTCTAGGTTTGCGTACCAGTGGCGGGGAACTGATTAGAGCACCGAGTCTGTGCTGGCAACCACTATTGGATCTACACTTAGGTATCTGTCATGTTCACAACAATCAGAAACTATACTTAAGTGTTGTCCGAAATTGATGCCTTTTGGTAAAGGGCACGTCTCACAGAGGGAGGAGCAAAAGGCGGCCTATACCGTCGCCAAGCTAGTGTGCATATTAGACCCTCCTGCACTTAGTAGACAAGAAGAATGGGACAGAGCTCAGACCTCCCGTCATCTGGAGAGACCTTCCTCTCCAGCATTTACTTTTGTATACTTCCCCACACACATTCGCATAGCCAGAGAGTACCTGGTATGTTCTCTGGTCGAAGGGGCAGCCAACCCCTGGTTCTGGAGCAGAGAATCCGTGGAGTGGAACCGACGGTACTGTGTTCATCTACATGGTGCCAGTGCACATCACCCTCTTGCCAGAGTCGTCAGTTCCGGCCAGCAAGTATCATCTCCGCCTTCAGTGACCAAAGGAACTACTGGTATGACAGGTACCACTAAGCGACCAAGCGTCCTAACCAGACATGTTGACATTCCAACAGTAGTTAATTTCATACTCAGTGTAACACTTCAATATTTATGACTTTATAATGAGTATTCTACGTCTTTAAATTTGATTTAAATGTCAAGCTTTAATGCAATGTATAAGATGTTTAACGTATGTGCAATGGGATATGTGTAAACTTATTTTTATGGCAGTTGTGTTGTATAAGCTATGTAACTCTAATGATTATCTATGGTTTCTTTGCATAAGTATTTGTCTTTGTAACAAGCGCTACCTTTTGTATTCTCAAAAGAATCAGGCCACACCAACCGGCATATAACATTTTTTTTTTTTTCAAACAATAATCTGATATAACAAAAAACTTATTCATTCTAATTTGGAATCAGTGAGAGGCCAGCTAGAAAAGAAGTCAGTTCGGAGTATGAAAGATAATCTATAATATTTGATTGGCAAAATTTGATATTTACGTCGGAGATACATAATTATTCACGTACTATTGAAATGCTGAGCCTATCTATGTTTAAAAGAAGAAGTAATTCGACTTCCCACCAAGGACAATGCAGTGTCTGGTGTTTGGAGAGCCAATTCTGCGAGAGGAGAGTTGCTGGCTGCGGATTCTGACGAGGTTCCGATTCTGCACCCACCTCCGCTGTTCCGGCCCGCAAAGGACGAGTTCTGAGCACCACCCGGAGATGTGCTATCCGTGGTGAGCGGGAGAGCTGTTCCTGGGTCAGCTGAAGAACTGGTAGAAGACTGGAAGGTCTAGGAGAGTCCTGAGGAGGACTGTGGTTGAGCAGTAGGGATGGGGAATATTTCACAGAACGGTTCCAGGGAGAGGAACTGGAACTACAGTTCCGAGCAAGTCAAATGAACAGTTCCGTCAGAACGCCACACTATTCCACCACTTCCATACAGAAAATACACTAAATTTGTTGGTATTATTTTGTGTCAAACTTCTAATTAGAAAAAAAATAATTACAACCCATGCCTTAAAATTTGTACTTATACTACGAGTATTATTTAAGTACACAGGGTTACTGCAACATCAATATATTTCCAATTTTTCAATACATTATTTACAGTATTTACCCGAAAAGAAGTCAAGGTTTTTTGACAGAAAAACTAAGGAGTCATCGGCAATCTAAAACCTACGCACAAGTGCCATAAATGTGCGACACTGCTAGTTCAGTATTTAAGTTTGTGTTACATGCACAAAATTACTATGGGCTTCTATTCATAATTTTTACTCAGGTAGCAGTTTAGTCCTCCAAAATTGGCATGCCAAAGAGAGAGGATTTTGATAAAGGCTTTTCATGCGAAAATACCATGTGTCCTATGGTTGTACGTATTTTTGTAGTGCTGAGACTGTACGGTTCAACTTTGACAAGGGTACCCTTATCTGATGTCACTCAGCAGTAGAGGAAGTGCTTTTCTGGGAAGCAAAATGGCTCAAGTCACGAATATATAACACCCACAAAAAAGATTCTACTACTATACAGCCAGGTTAGACACACCTATTTCATTGTGATTGGATTTTCTTTAAAAGTAAATAAAATCTATCATATTATTCATATATGTAATAGCATTATTTCTTGAAGGGTTTGTCATAAATTCATGAAAAAATTATTTCAACCTAAATAATTTTTCCGACACTTAACAGGGGTAGTCTTGAATTCAGGTTTAAATATTTTTTTAGGAATGGGTTGTCTTATATTTAGGGTCATCTTCCTTTTGGGTAAATACGGTATATCAGAACAATGGTTTTATTAAGAAATTGCTGAACGGGGACATTTCCGGCTTTGAACTGTTGCCGAAAAGGCCACAGTAAGGCCAGTAGAAATGTAAAGATTCCTACGATTTGGTGGAACTGTTGCAAACTCACAAACTGTTAGAGCAAATGAATGGTTCCGGAGACGGACTATTGTGAACTCGCGAATGGTTCCGGCGAGTAATTTGAATCATCTACAGTATCAGAAATCTTGTGAACTTTTGAAAAGACTACATTAAATATAATACCAAACCTACAGTGGAACAGAAATATGAGTAATTTTTCTATAAATATATTATCGGCACACTAACACCACAAGAGTTTTTTTTTAAGTTCGTATTGTTTCGTTCAGACTTACCAGCAAGGATAAACTATGCTAGAATACATTTTATCATTTTTTTCTCGTACTAAACCACTCTTTTGCAGATTATCTACCTGGTTTCTATGGACTTAATTCTGCTGTGCGTTGTTAGTCGGGCGAAGGGAAATATTACGGCCTTAATAAGTAAATAGTTCAAAGTAATTTCAGTGTAAGGAAATGTGAAAAATGATTGTTAGTCATCAGTTTTCTGCTATAGTTTGAATTGTGAGGAAATTACACGAATATGAATGGAATTCCTTCCACAATATATTTTCTTACATATTATGAGGCATCACAACAGTAATAGATTCGTCTATTCAGGAAGTGTTTGCATGATGTGTATATCTCCCCCCACCACCATCACTAATTCCTAAAACTACGATTACGTACTGAACATGTCGGCTCTGTTATTAACCATTCCGAAAAGAACCTTTAAAAAGAATTATTCTGTTTGATTAATTGGAGCGTTCCGGAATGGTTTCTGAAAATCGGAATGGTTACCATCTCTACTGTGCAGTAGAGAGTCTTAATACAACTTGTGCTGAGGCGAGCTACGTGGACAACTGGCGTTTCTGCTAGATGCACTGTTTTATATTCCTTTTGGTTGGAGGGGTCCCGCGTGCTTCGTTTGCTTTTGGTAATCTTCGGCCACCTCCTCTTCAAGTTCAGGCTGGGTGGTGTTGCTGCTACCATGGCTTGGCGAGGTGGCAGTGAGGGGGTTTTGAGTGAGTTTGCAGGCTGCTTCTCAGCAGGTTTACAAGTTGCTGGGGCAATGACGTGACTTCTTATCATTACTGTGTGGGGGGGGGGGGGGGGGCTTGGTCTTGGAGGCAGCCAGTCAGGGTTTGATTTCCTCGGGGCACGTGGCGCGCACGTGATGATGCGAAGTCAAATATTAATAATGAGTAGGAAGCATCAGGTGTCAATTTTTTTATTTAAAATATTTTTTTAATTTATAGCTTGTAACATTTCAGTAGAAATAATGTGAAATTAACAAGCTGAAAAAAATCCTTTTTACCAATTATATTCTTCCATTTGGCTTCTCATAAAAAAAATTGACAATTATCACACTATTCTTGCTATTAAAGATGAAGTTTAAAATATTCTTGCAGCAATTATAGATGAACTGCAATTGTATGATCTACGAAGTAGGCAAACACGAAGTTGTCTACGCCCTTACAGCCATGTATGTAAGCGGAAAAAATAATTTTATAGAATAAGATTTATTCCGAAATATTTAAAGAACTGCGGCCACTGGTGCTTCCTACGCACGTTAAGTTTTCACTAGTTAAATCATCTAAACTTATCACTCTCCCGCACACGTCCAGTCTTGACTGTGATGTTTGATTTTATTTCTGCCTTACTTACGTTGTCACCTGTCCACCAATTGGCTGTCATCAGACCACGCCACATATCTCGGCCAACCAACAATGTTGAGATAAGAGACAACCAGGATAATTTTCTTTTCGTGCTTTTGTTTGATAAGTATTCATTATGTGTTATCCTCTAGGTTATAAATGAAAAATAACAACTATAACATGGAATACTTAAAGTTACTGTCTTAGAAACAAATGAAATATACTTACATATGATTTCTTTGTCAATAAGCTATTAAAATATCCAACGATTATACTGAATTTTGTTTAACTCGTATAATAAAGCGTAATTTGGAAATGATATTAAATTAAGTACCATCATAAACAATTATTTAGTAATCATATCTTTTTAATTTAGTCTCTTACCAATGGTAAACGTAACCCCTCAAAAACTGCAATGTTACAAGCATGCCTAATAAACATGTATCATAATAAAGTTTTGACCTCAGGACTGTTTTTTTTTTGCCTCTCCTACTTCAATTAATATTGAAATCATGTGCATTTATAAAGTTACATGTGCAACTGCAGGAACCATCAGCCCAGATTAAAAAAGTGTTTGCAAACTAAACTATTCATTTTATTAAGCATTTAAAATATATTTGAAAACCGTGATCACCAATACAAAGTAAATTTTAAGTTACTTTGGTGTAAGCTTAACATAAAATCATAATAAAACTTTACAACTTTGGTCATTTCTGTGTACCGATGACTATTTCATTCCTCAAAATGAAGATTCATTGCTAGACAAATAGTTCTTGTTGGCATTTGAACGTTTATTAGAGTGTGAGGTCACAAATATTAATTCACAGGCCTGCAAAATTAGGGTCGTTAAAAACTTTTTTCAAAATTTATGCTGTCCTAATATGTTTTTGGGATGCTAAATACGAATCTGACTTCAGTTTTTCTCTATCACATACCAATTTTTTGCAATCCATCTTTGTACTGTAAGCCAGTTTACTGTTACTAAATTATTCAGGGGTATATTATTGAACAAAACATTCATAAATCAATATTTTATTTTCAAAAGGCTTGTATTTGTAAATTAATTATATTCAATAGCCTTATAGTCCCTTTTTCTCTTGAAAATGAAGGAGCGTGTTTGGCTTGTGCGCATTGCTCAGATGTCATGGTGAAGAGTACCTCGTCATATTTACATCACAATGGTCCTGGTAATGCCATGTATTTGACAGACTTCCTATTTAATAAGAAGATACAAAGTAAAGAAGTTCCTTAATGATGACAAATGTGCAACTTACATTATTCAGTTACATAGCCATAGTACCATTTCCGCATTCAGCACATCAAGATACGTGTAAAAGAGGTATCATCATCAAAAAGTTTTTTTTTTTATTGCAGGTCTGTTATTGTTTGTTATTACTAGTAAAATGTTACATTGATTTTAATTATCACTTGTTTTCTGGTTGAGATTTTGGTAAGTAAATGTTGGAAAATCAGTGAGATATTCGCTATGTTATGTGTTAATTTTGTGTTCAAAGAAGTTCAACACCTGTGGAAGGTGCTGTGTGTGGCGTTTCGATGATACCAGGAAGTGAGCTTATCTTGGTGCAGTTGAAGGACGGCAAGCTGCTCACATACAATCCTTCAAGTCTGGAGTTGAAGCAGTACACATTCTCACTCCCAGAGTGTTGCGTCAAGCTGGACGTCTGCAGGGTGGATGGCATGGAGGTGGTGTTTGGGCTGAGCAACCGAAACAGGTAATGCAGTGTTGCTTCCTCCTAATTGTGTTGCTTGCTGACTCTCTGAGGCACGCTTACTTCATACAAACACACGTCACATTGTTTATGCTCAGACTGACAAAAAAAAAAAAAAGTGAAGTACCCAGAATGGGTGGTCCCAATTAGATGTAATTTTGTAGCCTACCAGTATTAGTGTGAGAATGATTAGTGTTGCAATGATCTGTAATGTCTAGAATTGCCACTAGAGTACATTAGTGGTTCCACATCAATGATGGGTATAGTGTTAATAAGTCATGGGATCAGTTTGAATATTAGCTCTGACCCGAATCCAAGTGAACAAGCCAGAAATTGTTTTAAATTCCATTGTAATTAATTTAAAAAATTTTAGTCAGACAAGATGATTTAAAAGTGTTTGATATAGTAGTTTTACCGTTAATAAAATTTATGTTAACTTTATCTAATCAGAAAAGTATAAACTTACAAAGAAATATTTTTAAAAACCAGTTGAAACTTTTACATCATAACTTTGTCATCTTTCATTAAGCAGTATTGTGTTCTGGAAATAGCCTAATTTTCGAAAAGTCCCATCTAGTTTACAAAACTGAATTAGTTAATTTATACATTAAATTCCGGTCAACTTCAGTTAGCTTTATGTGGGGGCAGCTCGACTGCAGTGAGATTTAACACTAAAAAGCAGAGAAATGTGAAGTTGTTATCAAATGTTCCATTGTGTGGTGTGTGCTGAACAGATCCCCAATGCATGAAACAGGTGCTGGAGGTGGATATCACTGTAATTCATTCTCGTGAACTATCAACATTTTCTGCACATATACTTTTGAATACTGAACTCTTAAGGCTTCAAAAACAATTTTAAGGAGACATGATTATAATTCCTGTTTTTTTATTAAACTATATGAATTTTTGTAAATAATAATAATAATGTTAATCTAGAATTCACCAAAGGAAAAAAAAATTAACAACTTCATTGTAATTTTGATAAATTTGCCAAAGATGTAGCACGAAAACAATACACATAAAGAAACATAACAATAATAAATTGGTAATATTACTCTTTGTAAACTGCCTTCATTTCTCTGGACCTTTATTCACACACATACTTAAAAATTTTATGAAAGAAACACAAAATAATTAATTAGATGGGTTTTAGAGGTCCTCGTAACATCAGTTGCTTTGAATCTCACAATAAATGAAAAAATTTTAATGCATTCTTGTTTTAGTTATTACCAATTAAATTATTTAGTGGTTAGGTAATGTGCTGGTTGTTAATGGCAATATATTTTTTGGAAAAAAAGTCATAAACTCCTTTATTCTAAATTTTATGAAAATCAGTTAGGGTGTATTTAAATAATATTTTATACATTTTGCAGAAATAATTACTAAATGGATAAACTCTGTCTTAATATAATTTGGATCCAGTATAAAGCATGCTGATCTTTGTTTACATGTAGTGCATTTGTAATAAATATTATTGTTTTCAGGTTCTACATGAATGCCAAAGAAGCAGCTAATAATGTGACGTCATACGTACTGCACCCACACTTCCTACTTCTGACGACACTCCAGCACACCTTACTGTGCTGTCGACTGAGCACAGCTTGCATACAGGAGCTTGCATCAGGCCACGTCGCCAACACAAGTCGACGCGTGGAGAGGGGCGCGCGTCTGGTTGTGGCCATCCCTCACGACACGAGCGTGATCCTCCAGATGCCTCGCGGCAACTTAGAGTGCATCCACCCTCGGCCGCTGCTCTTGCATGTGGCAGCCACTCTTCTCAATGGCCGCGAATATTGCAGAGTCTTCCAGCTGATGAGGAAACAGCGTATCAACCTGAACCTGTTGTGCGACCACAATTTGGACATATTTCTTGAAAGTGTCGATCACTTTGTGGAAGATGTGCATGCTCCTGGCTGGCTCTCTCTCTTCCTGTCTGAACTTCAGGAAGAAGATGTAACTCGGACGCTGTACACAGGCTTTTACTCTGATAAAGCAAACTCATCATCTCATTCTTACAGCAAGGTAGGAAGTGTGTCAAATTGAGATTAAGGGACCTTTAGTAATAATGTATTCTTGTTTAGCATCAGCACAAATATTTGGAACCATCTGTGCTGGAGCCTGTTTACGGTAATGTGAGCACTTTTGAAATCAGTCTTTGGAACAGAATTACTGCCCATAAATACATACCATATTTACTGCATTGTAAGCAGACCTTTGTTCCAAAAAATAAAATGGTCCCAGTTCATAAAATGTGCCGTTTTTTTTAATCAACCAAATCCCCTTATCACTCAGCTGAGTCTCGCCTCTAACAAGATAATGGCAGTGTAGATATGCGGCCTGTATTGAGTGATCTTTCTCTGTCCCCCGTAATACTCGACACAGCTAGTTTCCTCCCCATACACAGCCAGTGGGGTGGGAGTTAGTTGCCTGCACCTGCCGTGGTGTCCTTGCGCACTCCCTCTGGCTGCTGATTGGTTTGATAGAGGGATAGATTGTTTCACATGACATGTATTAACCTATAGAACTGTAGATATAGTCAATGTGGTTTTTGATGTGTTAGGTCAGGCACGCTTGGTTTAGCACAGGCTAGGCGTTTGAGCTAGGTTTCTGACTAGCTACTCATGCTGGGTGTGTAGGTTGGCGACTGGGTATGAAGTTAACATCTGTTGGAATGACAACAGGTTTGGTTGGGACGCTTGTTCTCTTGGTAACGGTCTTACTAGGGGTTTCTTCAGTCAATGAAGGTGGAGCTGATGCTTGCTGGCCGGAGCTGACTATTCTTGCAGGAGAGTGGTGTGCATTGGTACCGTGCTGACCAACACAGTACCATCGGTTCCACTACACGGCTTCTCTGTTCTAGAACCAGGGGTTGGCTGCCCCATCTTACATCAGTGTCCGCGAGCAGAGCACGTACCACAGTATGGTATTCTCGGGCTATGGAAGAGTGTGAAGGGAAATATATAAATGTGAATACTGGAGAGTAAGGCCTCTCCAGCTGATGGGTGGTTTGAGCTCTGTCCCATGCAGCTTGCCTGCTAAGTGCAGAAGGGTCTCATATGCACACTCACTTGGCAGTGGTATAGACCGCCTTTTGCTCCTTCCTCTGTGAGCCGTGCCTTTTCCCAAAAAGCTTAGAGGTCTGGATGACACTTAGTAGAATTTCCAATTGTCGGGAACTCGAGACAGATCCCTGTCTAAGTGTACATCCAATAGTGGTTGCCAGCACAGGCTTGGTGCTCTAATCAGTTCCCCGTCACTGGCCCGTAAGGCGTTGAGCCGTATGGACCGCCTTCCTACCACTATTGAGGTCGCAACAGGTGTTAAGCCTTCAGTCCCAAGCAAATAATCCTTCCAGCACTATAAATGCTCTGGTGGAATACAACTTGAAGTGACTGTCTCACCCCTGCTGAATGAGTTGCTAGTGGTTGGGGCTCTACCGTTCTATCCACTGTTGTGTATAGAATGGGGGGCCGTCGAATGGTGTGTGTGTCAGATGTATGGATTCCTGAAGGGACTCCGCAGTCCTACTCTATGGTTCATACTGGTATAGCAATACCCGGTCTCAGTTGACAACGTACGGTTGATATAATTTCTAGTAGTTGAAGGGAAATACCTCTAGAATAGATATACTCAGTGAAAGAAACAAGCTGTATTTATTAGAGATAATAAACACAGTGACCCATGCTCCTCCTAACCAAGCAGTGTGTGATATAGAAGTTACCTACAGTAAATAAGTGTAGGCAACATGCTCCTAGACTAACCAAGATGGCGAATGACTTTGACAGCTATGACAATAACTCTGGTCGCTGCTACTCTAGCCAAGGGATGTCTAGAAGAGACCTTACAAAAAGGGGACCACCACTATAAGAGCAGTGGGTATAGTTGCCCCTACTAGCAAGTAGAGGTGACTGCTGAACCAGGAAGAACAGCAGCAGAGGAAGTGTTGTAGTTTGCACCGACTGTTGAAGAAGATCATCGGGCAGAAGGTGGTAGATGACAATAGAGCTTCTGGTAGCTGGTGGTAGAGGCTGCAGAAGCCTCTGGTAATGACAACGAAGCTTCTAGTGGCTGCTGAAGATTGATAGACAATAGAGAGCCCCAGCACACAAAGTGTTGAGGTGAGCTACTGGAGAAAGGAATAACTCACGAGCCTGTGTGCACACAGTCTTATATAGTCCACTGGACATGTGCAACGCCGGGCCACGGTGGGAGGTGTGACGTCACCTCATGACTTCCCTCTCGTGCGAGTCCGGGGTGGGAGTAGCTACCCTCTGCCCGGCGCTCGGCTTTGTGCATGTTTGGATATGCTCGGTTTTGCCCTGAGGCGGGTGACTGCTTGTAGGCTCTCGGTGCGGGGGGGGAGGCTTCTTGATGGCTTTAGCAACCTTATATTCACGTGTTTAGAATCACCCTCCAGGGTACTGGCGTTCTAAGAACACTTGTGAAAGATATTGCCAGGTTTAACCCTTCTTCTGGTTACGTAGAAATACGTGAGGCTGATGAGGATGAGTCGTAGTCGTTTAGTAATATAAACCGGAAAGTGGCACGCGTCACGCTTTTCCCACCTTTGATACTTTCCCTTGATTGCCTTGTCTACCGTGAGCACACTGTCTGATCGATAACCTCTCCGTTTGATCTCAGCTGATTGAGTGCATGCAAGGCATCCAAAATTCTGCTTGAATTCTGAATCATATTTTCTTCTTCAGAGGGTTGTTTTAGGGTTGTCTTCCATTTGGTGTCGGCTTACAATCAAATATGTATGGTACATGATTCAATACAAACTAGCATACAGCTTCTCTGTTAAGTTGCCAGCAAATTAAAGAAAATAGTTCCAAGACTTGGCGTATTTAAAATGCAATATGTAAATTTATGGCAACTGAATTCTAGGTTTCTAGTATTGTATACATGATAGCGCAAATTTTCATAATATTAACACATTTAGTTTCCTAAAAATGATATGGTTTCACTTGGCTAATGCATGAACAAAGTGAGACAGTTTCATGTTAATTATACGCAGTGCCGAATGTAACTAATGGCACGCCTCTGGGCCCAAGGAAATATTTTGCACACCCCCTCCCCCTCTATATTTCTGCTATGAGCACAAAATCTCTTGTATAACAAACAATCATATCACATAACTGACATAACACATATTTATTCACTGTTTGTCAAACAATAAAATGCTTTTAACTGACAGGTAAGTGGTTTACGTTATGCTTTTTCATTTGAAAATTTGTTTATAACGTCGTCATAGTCCAGTTTCACACTTAAATAATTTTCAATTGCAGGCACAGAGAGTTGTACCAAGCGTTGTTGAGTTTGTGATGAATGCAAATAATATTAACTATTGCAAGTGCTGAAAAGACCTTTCGGCTGAACAGTTAGTAGCAAGAGTACATAAATAAATCTTCAAAGCAATTTGAAGAGTTTGAGTTTTGTAAAGAAATGCTACTTGTTCCCTCCTCTAAGAGAAAACGCTTGAGAAGTATACACTTTGCTCCAAATGTTTCTTCTATGTCAGAAGGATACATCTGTTGCAATATGTCAACTGATTTGTAAATTCGATCAGGATCAGTGTCTGTGAGATGAGATGAAAATGGGAATCTTTCTGAAAATTCTTTGTAAACAGACATTCGAGTAATGAATTCTGTTGTCAATTTGTCTATTGTCACATAACTGAGCTGCAGGACAGAACTTACATGATTTACCTTTTGTGGATCACATTCACTTTCAGATCCTGACTCATCAAAAATTCTCTTAGGCTTCTTAATTCTTTTGCTGCCCCTATAAATTTACCGCCCTGGTTCTGGGCCCATACGGCCCATGCCTAAATACGGCCCTGATTATACGTATAGTGAAAGAATACACAGTAAGAAGAAGAGCATATTCTAGGGAGAGCTTTCAAAAGTGCTCAATTAACTCTGAACAACGTATACCAAAACATTCTGCATTTATAGAGAGAAAATTATACTGTAAATTGTGATAAAACCAAAATAACACAAAAATGGTAGCAGTTTGCCCAATACTTCTGTGGACACTCTATTTGTTGTACTCTAGAATCTTTTGGAACATTTGGAAGTACCTGTGTGACCTGCTTGCAAACACCTGTCGCTGCGCCCTCCTCAAAATGAATGGCACTGTTGGACAAATGTATAATTCTAACTGGAAAACTGTCAGATTTAGAAGAGACCAAAGTTCTTGCTATCACAACTTTAATTGACAGGATACCAATATTCTCTGCTGGCTCAATTAGACCCAAACGTCTGATAAACTTTCGTTGACATCTGTGTGAAATGGTAATTTCACTAGAAATGGGCAGCACAGTGGGTAGACCATATACTACTGGGCATCTAATTGGGGAGGACAAATCATGCACTGTTGACACCACCAAATCTGCACTGCCTACCTGTAGTACATCAAGCACCAAAAGACATTCATCCTCTATTTCCGCTATGTAAACATTATGCTATATACTGACGTCACCAAGCTTCAAGATCACTTTCATCTTACCTTTAACTGGTGGGGTCTCACCTGTTACTATTAGTCAAACGGCATCATTCCATGTTGTCATCAGGCGATCGTTGGGGGGAAGACCCAAGATGTCTGGTCATACTACTGTTATGGTCACCCCAGTATCAACGACCATCTGGCAAGGAACATTATTCAGACTCCCCTCCACAAGTATTGCATCCCAATATTGTTTTACCGACCATACATGTAAGAATATTGGGGCTTTCCCTCCAACAGTCATTTACCTTTGCCCCCTAAGATCGGTGTTTACAAGTTTTCCGGATGAACTGTATTCTCACCTGCCTCTCGCTGCCTCGTATCCTGCTGCTGCTGTGGGCAGTAGGCTCTCAGGTGCCCCGGCTGACCACATGACCAACTCTCCAGCCGTTTAGGGGGTGCGGGCGGCGAGGCTCTTTAGCATGGACCCTGGATGTGATGTCCTTTATAGTCGTCTGCATCTCCTTCAGCATCTTTGTTATTCTGCCTGTACCAGATGTCGGGGTGCGGCTCCCTGCCTCGCTGATTCCACCTCCAGTGCTTGGGTCAGGGCCTCTTGCATGTTGTGGGATGCAGCCAGACGTACTGATTGTCGAACTTCTGTGTCGGTGATGGCATTGATGAAGAAGCCGACTGCTATGATGTCGTATGCCTCCTCTGAGTATCCTTCCAGAGATAGGTGGGAGAGCTGCACAATAGCTTGCCATAGCTTCTGCAGTGGCTCCCCTGGTCGCTGGGTGCGGCTTTGCAGCCCGTGCATGGTAAGCATATTGCAGGTATCGGTCACCGAAACGTAGCTCCAAGGCCGACACCAGTGTGGAGTACTCTAGACGATGTCGCTCTGGTTGTTCGGTTGTCCAGCCATTTAAGGTAGCAACTATTTCAAACTGGTTTTGGTAATCCCGCCATGAAGTCTGGCCATCGTAAGGGACAGGCTTAATCTATTAAGCCAGCCCCTTTCCCCACTACTGGCTGCTCGACACCAATGCTGTTGAGCTGCTTACTATCCTCCGAGGTCCCAATGTTGGTGACGACTTGTACTGCTTCGTCTCTTTCTCGTCTGCAGATGTGGTGGCTGTAGAACTTCGTGGTTGAAGAGGTTGAAGACACTCATGCAGTTCAATCTCAAATGCACTGATCTTCTGTTTCAGTTCATTCTCGACACTGTCCACCATGTTGTTTACACTGTTCTCTGTTTCTGTCACACTGTCCATTCTTTCATTTGCACTATCAATTTTCTCGTCCACACTGTCAAGTTCTTGTATTAAATAACTCAATAATGCCTTCTATTTAGCTATTTACATTCTCATTTACACTTACAATTACTTAACTTATTTGGTTATATACAGTTTCGTTCACACTACTAATTTGGGTATTTACAATCTCATTTACTCTACTAACCAGGTTATTTACATCTTCCCTTAAGCTATTTGCATTTGCGCTCACCTGGCTACTGAGCCCCTCAATCAATGCTTGCATTGCTTCCAGATCTGCATACATTTATCTGTTAACATTCACTGTGTCAGTGTTACAAATCAGTCTTAATTATTTACACCTATGGCTATTACAATTAACTAATTTGTTTAAAATCACTAACTACTTGCCTATATTCTAACTTTATTTACAATTGACTAATTAATAATTGCCTCCATCCCACTTCTGACACCAGCGTTACATGTGAGGACACCTGCGGGGCTTATCTGAGTTCGTGAAGGATGGAGGTCTTAGTAAAAAAATTAAATAAAAGAAACTAAATTTGATTTATGATTTATTCATTCTACTACTATGTACAACATTAAGTTATCTGTTTCCACTTTTACTTTTTTTATTTAACTGTGAGCGCAATATTTAATATCTATTTCAACTATAATTAACATCTTTCTTAATTGTCTCTGTTGGTTTCAGTCAATTAACTCATACCTATTATTAGCACATGTTCAGTCTATCTGTTTCCATCATTTATAATGTCTTTCACTCACGCACTTAGTCCAGTGGTCCAGCCTGCCAGCCACGAACTTCGCTTCTTGATAAGTGCAGTCACAGACTTTCTTTCCCCACTGCTGGTCACGCCGCTCGTTCTTCTATCGCTCGGAACTCAACCACTCATTCATTCTATACTCCAACTGCCAACCCAGAGACCTGCTGCAAAATTTATAGTCTTGCGCTCTCTCTCTATCGAATGTTCAATACACCCCGAGTTACGCTGAGAGAACGAGCTCAGTAATCCAGAGTTTTCTTAAGATATCGGCCAAAAACAATACGACCAGAGTCAGCAGAATGCTGCACTATAGAGATTATCTTATCGGTCCGTTTTGGGTAACTGATACGCGGCCGCCGCTCGCCTGCCATTATCACATCTGTCCTCTTAACTCACCTGCACTGCGCCGTTCAGCAACACGCAACATTATTCGTGTCTTCATTTTGCATTTATAGGAAAGATTCAGTTTTCCATTGTTCAAATTCTGCTTCAAGTATCATTGATGCACCAAGAGCATAATCAGATTTTTGTTTGCAATATTTGGGTCTACAGTTCTTTTTGTTTCCTTTAAAGGTTTGGCAACAGTTGTTATTTGTCATCCTTTTCTTGCACCTTTCAATAAATCTTTTCGTGTGAAAGCATGGACTTTTCTTAACCGAGGTCTTGTGAATGAGTCTGTGCAAGTCTGATTTGACATTAATGGAAACAGCCGCAGGATGACATCTTGTCTGGTAAAACTCACAAAGAGAAAAATTTACTTTTTTCTTCTCTCTCTGAATGTTTTGGCAACAATTCTGTAATTTCGTAAAACATGCTTAGGACATTCAATTTTTTGAACTGGAAGTGTGGGACCATAAGGCAGACAACCAATTTTCTGTGAACCCTGAAGTCACCATCACCAATTAACTTATGGTTTTCTATACCATGCATCGTGACACTCTGCAGACACTTATGCTTTGTTCCATTACTGATGATGGTCCAGCCCAGTTTTTGGCACACTGATGAGTAGCGACATATGCTTCTTCCATTTTGCGATCACATACAGAGCAATACTAGTTGCGAACTCTTACGAAAATAACAGTTTTTGTTCTGGAACCTTTAACTGCTCCCTAAAACTTAAGAAATTAAATTATATTTTCAATTTGTAATATTTAACTTAAATAATAGAAGATTATGAAATATTTGAACATGTATGTCTATACACACAAATTAATACTAGCAGCTAAGCTTGCCATGACATGTCCTTTACCCAACTAGCCATCCAGATTGAAGGGGCTGCGGTCTCGCTTCCCGGCGCAGCAGGCTCACCCTGGATTTTTGCACTTGGAGAAAGTAGCGGGTGTTGCCATTAATCAGTGGTTTTTCTCTAAGTACTCCCGCTTCGTCAACCATGCATTCCGCAGCAATTCTGTCTCTACTTCGCTTCAGCCTCATCGGAATTGAACGCAAAACTGTAAATTACCTTTGTTGATAAAAATATAGGTGACTACTTTTATTCTTTTTTGCATTCTGACGAAGTTTAGTTTTATTCCCTCTTCGGTAGTAATTTTGACACTCCTGTCCATCGTTATTGCCCACTGACATTGAGTAAGTCGCGAACAGTTCATAAATGTAAACAAAGGATACACGTACGCACTTCTTCCTCCTCCTCCCATTATCAGGTAACCGGCCTGTGAGCTTTCTTTCTGTCCTTACACCCCTCCACACGCCATCTTGGTCTGTCTCCCCTCTCAACCCTGGCGCCAAGTCACGCTCGCGCGTTCCCTTCCTTGCCGTTACGAAGCAGCATATTACGGACCTTTACAACACTAGAACAGACATTTGAGGGAAGTCGAATTACTCAGAAATTAGATCTGAAACATTGGGATATTATTACACGTGACAAAAGCCAAAGGATTATACTACATGTGTTTTTCCATTTCCATGTATGGAAACTGGGCGGACAAGCTCTAGAAATGTGGGTTTTTACAGTTTTCACAATTTTTTTTCTCTTTAAATACATTTAATATAAAAAAAAGTAAAAAGTGGTGGCTATAGATAAATACTAGTTACCTTTCCTGGAAAAAATATTGTATTCATACAACTTATATTTACAGAGATACAGGGTTTCACGCAAACACGGATTTTACAGGCAAAATCTAACTAGGGAGGCTCCATGACAATATTTTATTAAAATCTAATCATTGTAAATTTTGCTTGCATACCTAGAAGTTTAGTCTGCTGAAATGCTGTAATTAGTTGATCACAGAAAAAGTTAATTTTTACAAGTGTTGTCATTTACTGTATTGTATATAAAATTAGTGGGTGTGTTGAAGTCAACAACAAGCTCATTCAGCTTATTTGGAACTTACACATTGTTACATGTGTGCATTCAGGTAAAAGTGGTGTGTGAGGCGGTGCGTAAGGCCCTACTGGCACACAAAGATGCTGATGGTTATTTACTGCCTGTGTTGACGAGTCACGTGAAGCAAGGCTCCACGGAGGACCTGGAAGCTGCCTTATTGAGGATCAAAGCTGTCAAGCAGACAAGCACAAAGGTTAGTACACTCGCTATTACATAGTTTTGAGTACTTCGTGCATTCATATAAGCCTAGCTTGCATTCATATAAGCCTAGCTGTGTTCTGAGAATATCAACTATAAATGTTGACAGTGATTTAAACATTTAAACTTTGTAGTGATGAAATTGTCAATTAAGTATGCAGCACAAAAATTTATATTTTCATTCTAAAATATGAATATGTATAAATTACACAGAATGTAAAAAATTGGTGAATTATATTTACTACTGGTGGTCAGGCAAAGTAAATGGAGCTAACAACTTAAAACATAAGTTGTCAATTATGCAAGCAGCGTTAAGTATTTTTTAAGTCAGGTATTTAATACCATCTAAAAGTTAGTGCAACTGTAGACACCAAGCATGTTTTATAAAGGAATTAAGTTTCAAGTCTTGACCGACTACACTGGAGGTTTTCCACGTTTGGTTTTCTGTCACCATGCTAGGCAAATTAAATTGTTATTTTATACTTTTGAATCTACCTACTCATTATGTTAATGTGCTCATTTTTCATTATTTTAAATTTTTTATTTCTTAATAGATTATTGAAATTTGTTTTGATTTAATTTACATGGTGAAGCATACTCAGACAATTTGAAATTTGAACAAATGAAAATGTATTACTGGCAAAGGAAAAAAATACCCAGGGTGTGTGTATGCTTGCATATTTTTGTGTATATGGACATTACTCTTTGCATGTTCATTTTGGGATACCAACTAAAATTTATTATATTTGCATGTTGAGAAGAATGTGGCAGATAGACAAAAATTTTAATTAGTACTCCGTATTAAACTAGGTAATCATTTGATGTTCACCGGAGGATGTTAGCTTTATTTTCTACTGCTGAGGAAACCTTTGGTACATACTCACCCAAGTCCTGGGACTACCTACTCACCTGACAAAACTGGCCGCCATCTCTCTGTAGACCAGGCATGGCTTCAAGGATGTATGTTGGTGGACTGTCTGGTAAAGTGGCATGGTTAGAGTTGAAATGTGTTTTACTGCAGCTGTTAGTAATGTGTGCAATTTAAAGTATTGTAGGGACTTGAGTTTCATCAGCGTATCTAAAACTGATTGATTTATTATTTGAGACAGGGATGGACATGGACTTATTGGCAGTCTTGATCTTAACTTTCCATATCCTTGTCCTGTTGTCAACTACAATACCTAAGTCATGAAAACTGAGATACTGTCAGACCAAATACCTATTCCTTATGCTATATGGATTCACAGGCCATCTCGTTCACATTTCAATGTGTGTTTGTATGCATTCTATTGTAGATACAACTCATAATGTTTTACGTTCCTGCATCCGTGTTATCATAGAATATAACAAAAGTGTGCATGAATTTACAAGTAATATCTGTGGAAGGTTCGGTGCATAAAATATTATGCACAGTTTTTGTTAAGTGTTCACAGGTACTCAAATTGAGTATGATTCAAACTCATAATAGGTATCAGTAATAAATAAAATTTGAGGCCATAAGCAAGTTTTTCCTAGTTGATGGTATTATTATTATTATTATTGTTGTTGTTGTGTTGTGTTGGCAAATAAATCTTTCTGGTATGGTCTAATCATTTTTTCACTGTTAAATTTTTTCTCCATATAAACACATTAAAATCTCATTACAAAGTATAGTAGAAAGTTTATTATCTGAACGTCGGTTATACGGATGACCAGTTATACAAACACATTTTTAAAATATAGAGAATAGAGAAAACGCACAAGTCTCTTTTGTCACAGTGTTTCCCTTACCCGTGGAAGAGAGACAAACACTTGCGTCTGCTCTTGTGATGTCCCTATCAGTCCATATAATCGACTTTCTACTTTACTTCACTTTAAATTGTTTTACTTTAAAGTACATCTTTCAGATCCCGTGAAAATATGATATTATTAAGTATAAAAGTGAAGGTCCCTTTGTGCACTATGTATTGAAATTGCAATATATCAGACACGTACGTTCCAACAGTATCTTTTGGTTATTTGTTTTTGAGGAAGGAGGAAATAAATTGGCTGTATCTGCAGCTGATGCGTTGAAACATGTTCTCTACTTGGTGGATGTGAACGAGTTGTATGATGTTGCACTGGGAATGTACGATTTTGATTTGGTACAACTAGTTGCAGCCAAGTCACAAAAGGATCCAAAGGAATACCTACCATTTCTGAACCAGTTGCTAAGGTATGTATTAAGTTTTTGAGCACATCAGTATATATTATAATGGTGCCAGGGCAATGAAAATGTATAGCATCTTTATAACTGTAGCTTTTGATGATTAGATGTTACTTTAGTTAAATGTATCTGAATGTACAAAACTTTGCATTGAGTATGTTTGTTTCTTTAAGTATTTAAATACTTATATTAATATTAATATACTTAATATTTAAATATTTTATATTAAATACAGTATGTGATAACATGTGTGGCAAACTGGTTGTCTGTCCAGTCATTGTCAAATTGCCATGGCTGAAAGTGAAACGGAAATCTTTGCTTTACATTATATTTATTCAGTTTTGTAATTACAGTTTGTATATTTAAATCTCTAATTGTTAATGGGTAACATGCACATTTTTGTAACTATTTTGAAGGTTTTTTATAATAATATTGTGACAGAAAAGTCTTACAAAATGTGCAATACAACAAGTTTTATTTTTATTGAAATAAGAAAATATATAGAAGGACCAATGATAATATGTATTAATTTCATACAAATACAGAACTAGAATAATCAAAACAGCCCTTTCGAAACAGATAATTCAATCACATATATCACTCTAGCAACATTAGTTTGCATTTCACTCAATATTGCCTGTTTTATTGGGCCCTAAAAATTCAGTACACATATTATTCCAACAACTACTGTATTTTGGCCTGTATAGACCACGTGTGTATAGGCCACACCAGAAGTTTTTGATGAAAAATGAGGGATTATTAATATTTAAAGTATAGATTGCTCTGAATTTCTGTATTCCTGTAAATATTTTAAGTCATGATTCCGTGCAAACATAATAAGTTACGACTTAATTTCTCCCCTACAAATCATTTGTGCCAGAAAATTGGTATTATATTGCAATATGTACAAAAAAATACATTGTGCAGTTATTATTCCACAGATGGTAATGTGACTTCGGAAAGAAAAACCGCTGCGACATGTTACACAAAATGGCATATATCAGTGTGCACTTGTGGCACAGCGGCAGGTGTGCGAACTACATAAGATATTTTTCTCTTGTACATCAGCAAAAAAATTTTCCCATGTATGGCATCTATGGCCCCAAACTACAGCATGTTTACATTTCACGCGTTGAAGGTTGTTTTGTTTATGAATGTGAGTAAACAAATTATTGCAGAAGTAAAAGGCTTCCCTTCTCCCCCCTCCACTTAGATATATATTATATATATATATATATATATATATATAATATATATATATATATATATATATCTTTTATCTCCATCATCTTAGAAACTAATAATTGAAAACATTAAAATGTACTGTATTTTGACAAATTTCTAAACATGTTTTGGGATTTTAAAAAATTTTAATGCCAGGATATTTTTAATAAACCATGGCCCACTTTTTGTAGCCTTTACTTTTGTAAAAATGTGGGGCCAATACACGCCAAAATATGGTATATTCAGCAGCCTCAATACAAAAATTATTTTTAAAATATAAAGAATCATTATCGGCCGTTCTGTTAGGCCCCTAAATTTTTGCATAAAAACTATTTTAACATCTTTAGCCACAGTATAAAATATCATAAAAATATACAAAGAATAAGACTAATTAAAACTGACACAATGAGCAGACAATGCTATATTTAACCGGTCTACCAAAGGTGCTGCTAGAAAAATGGATGGAAATAAAATTACACGAGTCAGCTAACGCGCGCCCTATTCAACAGACCAATTAGAGGTGCTGCTAACATATACAATATAATAATTGACAAAAAAAGAGAAAAAGCCATATAGAATGCTCTGAAGGAGCTAAAAATTAGTCACTCAAAGGAGCTGACAGCGTAAAACATTACACAGATTAATTAAAATAATTACCATAAACTCTTTGGCAACTAATCTCAATTGCATACCCAGTAACTAGCGATTATCATTTTATTACACAAATTAATTAGAAACATTATTGTAAATTCTTTGGTAACAAATCTCAATCGCATACCCAGTGATTAGCGATTACCATTTCATTACTACACACAAAACACCCGTAATAAGTTGCACTTAATACAACTGTAGGTGGGCTGAGAGTAGCACAAAATAAGAAAATATGTGTACAAAAAAGTTATCAGTTGAAACTACCACAATTTCAGTGCCCACTGAAACTCATTGTGGTGTCATTAGTCATATTCAAACTCATTCATTGGCTTTTTTTATGTTGGCTGTAAATTGTGTTTGTTTATGAGGAGTTAATTTAGTGTCATGGATACCAAAAGTACACAAAACAATCCCAAATGTAGTGCCATACCACATAACGCAAATAACATCTTGAAATATTGTGCCATTGATGCCCACCTGGGCTGCCTCAGGAGCTTTGTGTTATAATGTTATGGACGTACCAGATAGGATTTGTTGAACACTAGCTCATTTAGCCCAGCTCCGAGCAAGAGACTTGCCAGGTGGGCATCAATGGTACATGCATGTGATGTCACAAGTTCCACTCTTGAGAAGCGGAGCTAATTTCTTCTGCGCCCCTCGGATGCCTATAGAATGCAGAAATTAGTATAAAAGGAACGCCAGTGTGCGCTGGGCCGTGGTAGTGCTCTCATCCCCTCTGGCTGCAAAGGCCGAGGTCACTCTGGAAACCGCGCTCCTCTCCTTGACTGTAAAGGCCGGATACTTCAAAAAGGGTAAAGTCCCTTAGTCGCGCTGTTAAATCCCACAGTGTGTCGGTGAAAGTGATTGTCAACCTCAAGAAGTTTTCAAACTCTTTGGCCACCTACAGATGCCGCCACCCAGAGACTTTGACCCATGCAGTCTTCGCCCACCACACCAAGACGTCGCAACCTACCACCAGAGGACAGCATCATTGTCATCCCTAACCTTCCCCAAATAGTACGTACCACCGGATTGAACCCAGGTATTGAAGCTCACTGCGACGTAGCCCCTTCTGGAAAACCCTTAGAGCTTTGGCCAGCCAATCCTTTACCACTTTGGTAAAGAATCAATAGCAACACACTTAGGTTTCTTCTGAACAACCCCTTCATTTCAGTTAGGAACCCTGACCATTTAAAATATTTTTTTTTTATAACTCATGTAATCAGTTAATGTTTATTCACTTGAGCCAGGAGCCTTCGCCTGGCAGTAATGAGATGCGCTTCCGCAAACTTAAATTTGTTTCAGATAGTTTATTGCATTTCTGTAGAAGATGTGGCATATTTCATTCTCCCGAGGTGCTTTTGTATGGCTCTGTTTTGCCTGTTTGTAGACCGTCAAGTTTCTAGGCCTTTTGTTTGACAGTGAACTCACTTGGAGGAGTCATATTCAGTCCCTGAAGTCTCACTGTGTAAGGAACTTGATTCTATGGAAAACTCTGAGAGGTCATGACGGGTTCTGACACAGTCACCCTTTTTCGGCTGTATCGGGCCCTGGTCCGTAGCGAACTAGACACTGGCAGTGTTGTTTAGTCTTCTGTTAGGTCATCTGTGCTTAAATCGTTAGCGAGTATTCACCATGCTGGTATTCGTATTGCAACTGGGGCTTTTTGCACAAGCCCGGTTGTCAGTCTATGTACTGTGGCTGGTGAACCTCCCCTACATTACAGACATGACCAACTTCTGCTTTCCTATGGGATGCGGGTGCATTCAGACTCTTCGCACCTTCACCACACTGCTAAGCCAGGTTCTTCTCAGCCAGCGTCTTTCCGCTTTGCACATATCCTGAAAAGGTATGGTATGCCTCTGCGTGTGTTGCCTTTGCCTTGCCGTAAACGGCCGTTGCTGACAACGCAGGTTGAGGTGCGCCTCGACCTAGCAGAATTTCCTAAGCTGACCACTCCTCCTTTTGTTTACAAGGGCCTTTTTGTTGGTCTTGTGTTTTGTGTTTTACGGATGGTTCCAAATCAGATATCTCATCTGGGTGCACCCTTATGATTGGTGCTTCTCGGTACCTTTGTGAACTTCGTCCATCTTGCAGTATTTTAAAGGCAGAGCTTTTTGCTATTTTCAAGGCTCCGTGTTTTATCAGTAGGGGGTTTTACCATAAATGCCTTATGTGCTCCGATTCAATGAGTGCCTTAACAGCCGTTTGATCTTGCTCCACAGCTTATCCGCTTCTTTCTATGATCTGGGAGAAGCTGGTAGGGGCTGTGTGTATTGGTGTTTACGTCGTCTTCCTGTGGTTTCCAGGTCATGTGGGCATCCCGGGCAATGAAGCAGCAGATATGGCGGCTAAGGAGGCATGCAGCCTTCCACCGTGTGAGCCTTGTGTCCATGTGTGCGATATGCTGCATGCAGTTTGGGACCTTGTCTGGCATGCTTGGCAGCGGGAGTGAACTTCTCTCC
Source organism: Dryococelus australis (assembly GCA_029891345.1). NCBI lineage: Eukaryota > Metazoa > Arthropoda > Insecta > Phasmatodea > Phasmatidae > Dryococelus > Dryococelus australis. The sequence continues at coordinate 371,684,466 of CM056993.1, forward strand.
CGCTGTTTAACAAGTTAAAGGCCATCTATGACTTGCGTGTTTGGGCTTGTCCAGTTTCGTGTACCTGCAGGGAAGATGTGGTGCTTTCTCACCTTCGCATCGGGGACACCTGTCTGACACACAAGTACCTGCTTTGTGGTGAACCCCCTCCTGAGTGCGATGCCTGCGGCACTCCCTTGACTGTGTGGCACATTTTGTTGGAGTGTCGCAGGTATGGCCAAGCTTGTCGCACTTTTAATCTTCCTGGCAACCTACGGCGAATACTGTGTGTTGGGGGTACGTCTGTGAGCGGCCTATCCTCATTTTTACGTGCGGCAGGTCTTTTTAATGTGTTGTGACTTGTTTTTTGTTCTTGTGTTGCTCTTTTGGAGTATTTTAACTTGTTTTGTTTGATTTTTTTTTGTGATTGACCTTTTACCTCCTTTAAGATTTTTGCCTTTTTTTTAACTGCTTTTGTTTTGCCTCCCATTGAGGTTTTTATTCCTTTTTTCTCCTGACTTTGGTTTTTACCTCCCGTGGAGGTCTTTACTGTGTTTTAGTCTTTACTTTCTTGTGGGCGCTAATGACCTCGCTGTCGTGCACCCCACAATCCCACCCACTCACTCACTCACTCACTCACTCACCCCTTATATGCAACTCATTCGTAGAAGGGGTACAGAGGTTTCTGCCCACGCCAGTCAGGGTAATAACTAGCCCTTCTTCGTTTCATTGGGTTAGTGTCATCATTCCCGGTGGTTTACTGCATAATGTGTTGTTCAATGAGCAGCACGCCTCTTATTCAAAGATGCATGAAATACAAGTTACTACTTCCACAGTATTCCAAGCAGTGAATTAATTATATTAAATACCAAAATTGTAGAAAAAATAATATTTCCAGTATACACAAAAATTATTATTGCTTGGATCATTACAGTGTAAACAAATAAAAAAAAATTGATGGTGCCGAAATGGGCAGGTAAACCAATTATCTGAGAAAATAATTCCAGTCCATGAACAATAATTAAAGAGAATTTTGGAAACATCTTTTTTAAAGTATTTACTCATCTGTTATTTTTCTTTCCTCTCCTCTATCAAAAAAAAATTTATGGCATTCAACAGGGGTGAAGTCAATTTAAAGTAATTATATCACCTTTCAGGTAATGAATTGCTGCCCATTTACCAAAGTGTCAGAAGTTGAAAACCAACATTAATGATAGCATAGCTGGGGCAGATGTAAATTTGCAGGAGAAGCCAGTTGCAGCACATGCAGCATCCCACAACCAGAACTTTGACTCCTGTTATACAACCAGATTAATTACACATCGCTGAGAACTGGCCTACCAATACATCACCAAATCCAGACAGACGCCTGTCTTATTCGTTAGATAACCCCTCCGCAGCATTTTGAAATTCCCAGTTCTCCCTAGTTCGCATCCTGGCCTGTAGGTTCACTGTTTACCAACCACCGCTTACTAGACTGCAATGTGCCACCACTCGCCGCCTGATGAATCAGGTCTAGTCAGTGAAATGTTGTGCATCCACGTGGAAAATGTGTTAGTCCGACTTTTGTTTGTTTGTGTCTATCCGCAAGTACTGCCCTGAGAGTACCTGTACATTCTGTCTACTTTGTATAATGTAATCAGAAATTTATTTAGTGTATTATTTTGTTTTGTTCTTACAAGTTTTGATCCAGACTATCGGAAATTCTGCATCAACAAACACTTGCGGCGTTACGAGTCAGCTCTGAAGCATATTGTATGTTGTTCTGACAACAACAAACATTTCCAAGAATGTTTGACTCTTGTGAAGGAACACAAATTATATGATCATGTGAGTATATTACTTATCTGAAAAGGAATATGCAATGTGAAATTTTAAAATTTAGTAGTATAATGAACTGGAATTGTTGCTGCCATTTTATGCTTCATGATTGGTGCAGAGTTGGTAGTTACCAAGATAGAAAGAAATATTATGTTTGTTGTAAATTTAACTGTATTTGTAGTTTTCCATATACAATGTATGACAATTTACTTCTTAGAATGTGCTTTAAAATATAAAGTTTGTTACATCTAGCTGGTGCTGTCACCTTCAAAGTACAGGGTCACTCCTGGATTTTTGCATGTGGGAATCATGCCGGATGATGCTTCTGGTTGGTGGGTTTTCTGTGGGATCTCTCATTTCCCTTGCCCGTGTATTCCTGCACTGCTCCCTACACATATCGCTTCACCTTCATCAGCTCTCAAGACTTTGACGAGAGCCGGCCGAATTTCTCCACCCCACTCCACCTTCAAAGTAGTAGTCTTATTAAGTAATGCACTTAGGGAGACAATTATGCCATTGCTGGAAATATTACTGGAACTCATTTTCCAGAATGATGCTCACAATTTTCGTTGCAACTCTGGATGTACTGAGTATCATCAAATCTATGACCTTTTATTAACTTCCCAATTTAACAAAAAAAAAAAAAAAACAGAAGTCACATATGGCAAAATTGCATTAAGAATTGTATCTTGTACTATTATTTTCAGGTAGCTTTATATAATTTGACATACATTATGCTGTTTTCTTATAGGATTTTATGGCAAGTTTATGTAGTTAGTTTTCTTAATTTGTTTTTGGTCTTGAGAGGTAATGGAAAAGTAAAAGAAAGTCACTTCCTCTCCCCCCTTCCTCTTCCATAGTCAGTCATTAGACACCTGGAATTCACCATCTGACAACACTTAAACTGTGTTAGTTATCATTCAACTCAGCGATGCAATTTTTTTTCCTCCTCCAACACAGCACAGAGATTTTTGACGTTTCACTTGTTCGTGTTATGTTTTAGATTAAGTGCAGTGGATGCCAGGAATACTGCATATTCGGTTATATCGTGAGGCAATTTGTCCCATGGCCTGAATAAATAAATAAATAAATAAGTGGACAGCATGCGGTCAGGTAGGCATGTGGTCTGTTGACAGGTGGTCGTGGAAGTTGGCGGAGGGAACGGGTGTGCTCTATCCCTCCTTTCAGCGCTGAGATCTATTTTACTGATTCATTACAGTCAATATTTTATGTTTTTCTGTATTCAGCTTTGTTGGCATGGTGCAATGTATTTGATGGAAGAATTCCTAGCAGTCCATTTGTATGTGACCCTTTTATACCTGTTCTGCTGTTTCGTTATAAACAGGAAAAAAAAAGTTACTGTAGAAACCTTTCCAATTGGGTGTTGGATCAGTGTGGAGGATGGCGCGACCACTCTCCATACTTGCAAGTGTCCTACTGTCATACATTTATTGGAACTTACAAGTTAACATGAAATGTGCATGCATTATATAGCATAAAACATTTAAGCAATTACAATTATTCGGTCCCAAAAAAGTAAGTTAAAATATGCTACAATACTGTTGTAAACGGGATACTGACTTCTGTAGTGCATTCTGTATAAAACTGGCTTGAAATGTGAGAAGCTCTGGGTTCTGATTCTGGGTAAGTTAGGGATCTACCCCACAACTGTTACGATTCGTATCTCCTCGATGTCTAAGAGTATAAAAACCGTAACAGATCATGCCATCAACTTCAACTTTTGTCCGCAGACACAAGGGGACGTGTCCAAAGTTGTTTTGTTTACATTTTATCGCAGGCAAACGATAAAAAGTAAATAATGCTGTATTGATATTGAAGCAAAGAAATTGAGAAAATAAACACAACACATGAACAAAGGCATAATCTTCTATCTTGCAACCGTGAAAACAAAACTTTAATCCAAAAAATGTACTGACACAAACAAAATGCAAAATCAAATTTGAAAAAATAAAATAAGCTACAAATATGAATATTTATGAGTAATCGCATACAAATAATTAATCTTCTATGGGGTATAGCGCTATGTATTCATATAATAATTATGATGTAGACATTTAGAATATAATGTGTATGTAGCGGCTGAAAAAAAATTCCAAAATGTGAGGCGCATCTCAAAATTGGTGGTTCTAAGTCATTTACAGGCTTATAAATAATTTGCTACAGGTTATAATGCTACATAATCATTATATTAATGTTGTAGACACTTAATTATAATGTTTATATAGCAACTATATTGGTAGGTCTTCCCATTTTCGGAAAAAAAAATCCCAAAATTTTAGGCAAGCCTCAAAATTCGTACTTCTGTAAGCCTATAAATAATCTCCTACGGGATACAGCATTATGTAATCATTATAATTATGATGTGGACACTTTGATTGCAATGTGTATATAGCAGCTAAACGTCCCACAGCTAGTCTTCCCACTTAAAAAAAAAAAAATAGGAAGTTTGAGGCATGCCTCAAAATTCATGCTTCTAAGTCATTTACAGGCTTACAATTAATCTCCTACGTGGTATAGCACTACGTGATCATTATAAGTATGATGTAGTCACTTTGATTGTAATGTATATATAACGGCTATACTGTATATCTTCTCATTTTTGAAAAAAATTCAGAAATTTGAGGTGCGCAGTGTTATTGTCTCAAAAACTTCGAAAATCGTAATTGTAAACATGCACGTTAGGATATGCGCCCACAGACTGTGGATATTGTGGACAAAGCTTAATGCAAAAAGCAGCCTTTCTTTGCATGCCACAAATAATTGGCTTTTTTTTTTTTTTTTTTTTTTTGTTGTTGTTTTAGTTTTCCTTTGTAAAATGCAAATTAGACGAGCAAGCGACATGTTCCACAACACGTGAGACACTGATAGATCCCATCTGGAGTGCTAGCATGCATTTGACCTTAGTTTTGTTTGAACATGAACTTCCTTTCTCCTTCTTACTTCCAACCAGGCCCACCAGGGGGCGAGGGGTGAACCTGCGTAGCAAACAATTCCCAGCAAACATCACCCTTGGTGTAATAAGTACATCCTTTGCCTGAAAAAACAGTATTTTTTTTTTTTTTAGCCTTTCTTGCTTGAATGCAGGCGACTCCCTTCAACACACAACGTTTCTCTTCTGTTTCCTGTGCTCTCAAGACCATGATGTTAAGAGCCATCCAAATCTCTTCAATTACTCACTCTTCTGTTTCCCTCCCTTGAGTGCTGTCAAATCTAGTGATGCAGAATTTTTAAAAATAAAAAAAAATAAAAAAAAAAACCGATAGGAAAAGGCTAAACGTTTCACAAGTTCAAGTTACTGCGGTAAAGAACACTACTTGCGCCATGTTTAACAGATAGGTGTTATACTCCATAGAAACAATGTGTGTTTTTCTTCTTTTCTACTGTGCTCGGTTCCCAGAATAGCGCAGAAAAGCTATGACGTGGGTCTGAATTGTGTCCCCCAACAGCTGCGTTATATTGAGCTTTTACTGTATTTGTCTAAAAACTTAATTATAAATATGGTTATTGCCTTAGAACTCCCATTAGTGTCTCTCAGTAAGCATGCACTTTCAGTGGAATAGATTTTGTGCACAGAGATCACAGTAATTTTTGTATCACGTGTGTAGTGTGTTAATGTATAGCTGATTAGGGAAACATTTTAACCATTGGGCATGTAATGTACTAACTTGAAGTAACATTTCTTGCAGGCATTGATGCTCTTTAAAAGGAAGGGCACCCAGTATTGCCAAGTGGCTGTGCTGTACGCAGAGTACCTTCAAGAACAGAAGAAGTGGGATGAAGCAGCAATAATGTTTCAGCGTGGCAGGGAGCTGTCCCGAGCCCTTCAGTGCTATCTGGCAGCAGGCAGCTGGAGGCAGGCACTATTGCTTGCTAACGAGATGGGATACAGGCAAGTCACACCATAGTTTATTGTGTACTTGTTACAATAGTTTCAACTTACTGATATAAGTTGAGTTGTCAGGTTTCGGTTGTTGTTTAACAGCAAGCTCTTAAGTGCCGGTGAGGGTGAAATGAGGTGAGGATGAAGCTGTGGTGGAATGTGAAAGATGGAGGGAATGATAGTATACATAGAAACCGCACTTTACAACAGTAACGTCTCCACATTTCCCACTTGCGAAAATCTTGGCAATCCTGCCAGGAATCAAATCCATTTCACTTGGCAGGAGGCGAGGGGTCTGATTACTACGTACCATGGCTCCCTGAATGGTAATAAGATTGCTGCGAAATTTCAAAGCATATGATAAAATATTGTGGTGATGCAATTTCACTGGGCTTTCAACCCAGGCTTTCCACTGTCTTGTACAAGGATATCGACTGTGTGTCAGACATGCAACCTTTACCGAGTGAAAAATAGTGATGAAAGTCAGTGTAATTTTTAACATATAACCAAATACACAAAAATGCATGAAACAAACGAAAACAGTAACTAGCTGTACACCGAAACAGAAAAATTGGATGCAGGACTGCAGGATAATTGATAAAGGAGTTTCCATGGCTTACACCCCACTCCATAACCTCACAAGTGGATATCAGGCTGGAACAGAGTGATGTGATTAACCTCCTTCCACTCAGGTCAGACTGCCACAGAACCTCTGGAGATGCCCTCTTCTAAACACAGAGCAGTAACTTTAAAACAAATACAAATATAGAGTAACCCTAACTACCAAATAAAAAATGTATAACAAATACAGTGCATTGTAAATTATTCTAAAAAGGTACACCTAGTTAAATACGCCAAGATAACATAACTGTACATAATTTTGAATTTAAGAAGAGCAAAATAGAAACTTATAATGATACATGTCTGATTTTATTGATCATGTAAGTACTGTATCTATAACATCATAGACCAAAAAGGTACACTAAAACTAAACAAAAAATCTCAACAAAATAATAAAATCTGCTACTGGAGACCACTTCATTACACACTTTATTTTATTTCCAAGTCTTACTGCCTCACCAATGCAAGGCTCTCCTGTTTCACAAGCAACTGTGCTCTAAAACCCTATAAACTGAACTTATTGTGAACAATATGTTGCAGGTAGGGTTGTGCGAATGTGACTTTTTTCTCATGAAACAAAAATGAAAGATATGTTATGAACTTTCGTGAAACTGAAGCAAAAATTAAAAATAATATTATTAAGGCTCAGCCTTAATGAAAACTTATCAAATTTCCCAACGTTATAGCAGGTTATTCATTATAACAAATTTGTTGGAAAATCAAACCAAAAATATGTAGGATATGGAGTATTTAACAAAGGGGGTTTTTCCTACATTTTAATTTTCATTTTATGTAGTTATTTCAGTTATAAAATAATGAAAACAAATAAGATTATTTACAGGCCAAAATTTTCTTTGCTGGTGCACTAAATGAATATTCATTAAACACCCAAAAATTCATTGAAGTCGAGAATTTTTGTTTTGTTACGACTTTCGATAATGAAATTTCTTACCGAAACGAAAATGAAAACTGTCATTTTTCATTTTCGTTTCATTATACCGAATATTCGCACAACCCTAGTTGCAGGGAATAATTCCTCGACTACCATGGAGATACGTTTTTTTTAAATCACAGCACTTTATTTATTGATAGTAGATATGTTGATACATGTTAAAAATTAAATTGCTCGTGTGCTTGAGCTAGCAGTGAAAACATTGCGTGTGCATGTACATTGCGTGTGCACGTACATTGCGTGTGCACATAGTTGGGCAAGCGCCTAGTTCCTCTGTAGCGTGGCCGGGCGCTGCGGCTCACATCTGTCGCTCGGCCCTAGATCCTCGGGGCTGGGCAACTGTCAGTCGGTCACTACAAGATTACTCCGGCCGGCACCGCCACTGCGTCGTTACAGGGCCTGTTCACTTTGTAAAAGTGGCCCGGTGTTGAATTTCTACGAAATTTTCGGTGGCGTGTTGGCCTCTGCACTGCCATAGTGAGGCCCGGCAATGTTTACGGGAGTACAAAAATTTAGTTAGGTCTACTTGAAATATTAATTATCCTGAATTTCCCATCAAAAACATCTGACGTGGCCTATAGATGCACACGGCCCTACTTGCCAAAACATGGTAATATAGGAACACATTTTATTTCCAGTATGACTGGTATATTTACCCATTATGCATTTGTACCAAACAAAAATTAATGTAATTGTAAACTATTCCCTTCACACTAAAAAAAGAACCACCCGCGCAGTTGCGGCAGCCATAAATTGATAACAGGATCAGTGACCTTGAAGTGTCAGCAACCTGGCACGGTCGAACAAAGCACGTTCTGCGTGGGCCCATTTGCATTACATGCCTCGTTGAGAGAAACACGCTGTGTGAAATATGAAAGGAAAAGTTTTTTCCCTAATTTGACACCATAAAATTTGAGTGTGTGAATTATGCCAGTAAATACGGTAATACCGTTTTTTAGCGTGTATAGGCTGCACCAGGAGTTTTTGATGAAAAATTAGGGATAATTAATATTTCAAGTATAGACCGCACTGAATTTTTGTTTTCCTATCAATATTGTTAAGTCACGATTCCATACAAATATAATAAATTCCAACATAATTTCTCCCCAAAAAAAATTTGTGACAGGAAATTTGTGTTACGTTGCAATGTTTATGAATATACATCGCGCAGTTACTATTTAACAGATGGTAACGTGACTTGAGAAAGTAAAACCATAGCAATATGTTACACAAAATGGCATCTTATCAGTGTGCACTTGTAGAGCCATGGCGGGTGTGCAAACTATGTAAGTTATCTTTCTCTTGTACAGCAGAGAAATTATTTTCTCGTGTACAACATCTATGGGCGAGCTCCAATATGTTTATATTTTACACGTGTGGGATGAAGGTTATTTTGTTTATAAACGCAAGTGAATGAAAAACTGCACAAATTATTATTGTTGTCGGTGGGTTTTTTTTCTCTTACTCCCTTCTTCTAAGAATTAAAACATTAAAATGTACAGTATGTTGACAAATTTCTAAACATGTTTTGGGGGGGAAAAATTTAAAGAAAAATTTTACGCCAATATCTCGTGGATAAGCAGCACCACACTTTTTTAAGTAATTTTACTTTGTAAAAATATTTATTTTGCTATAAGTTTTGTGTACTTTTTTATGGATATCAATTGAGTGTGTGTGTTGCAGTGTCGGTCAGCTGAATGAGCTGTATCGTGACCTAGTGAAGAGACTGTGTGAGTGGCGCCAATACGGAGATGCCGCTGAGATTCTCAGCCAGCTCCTAGGAGATGTGGAGGAGAGCATAGCTGTGCTGGTACAGGGACACTTGTGGCCGCAGGCAGTGTGGGCTGCGCACAGTGCCAAACGAAAGGACCTTATAGGTATACTTACACTCTTTTACTTACTCAGGTGATATTGTATTCACATGCTCTCTTTAAAGTTTCCACCTGCCTATAAGTATTTTTCTTGCTCATCGCTTGCTTCATCCTCTATGCACAAGGCACTGAACTCTAAACTTATGTTGACCCTGAATTTTAATGGCACATTAACATAGGTACAAGTATTATGCATGTCAAAAGACATCAAGTTTCTGTATAGAAAGTTAGCAACTGAAACTGATTCTGAAATCATCAGTTTTAGACATTTTCTTGCCCAGGAAATATACTATGGAGTTAAAATAAAAAATTGAGACTTGTCTTTTGGCACAAAACGTTTCTTAAATGCTTTGCATGTTCAGACACCACTACAAAAATCCTACCATTTTTTTAAATGAATTTGTACCTAACCTCTTAAACATACTTATACGCATGACGTCGTGTGGTTACTGGGGGCATGTCACAGCGCCTAGTGCTCTTGTTGGGCGCTAGGGCAGTCCCACCCGGGAGAGACTGGGACTCTGGCCCTTTCATGGTGCTGGAGCATGTCCAAAATATAAAAATTGGCTGTGTTGCTTTTCTGCAGGGCACAGAATTTGGTGTGGCCAGTACTACGTTGCACTTTGGCGGAATCCCCTTTACTAGTATACCTGGGTGACGTTTGACCGGTTGAACTTGCAGAGTCTCTGTCCGTGATACGCTGGGGTTCCCCAAAACCGCAGATTATCTAGGCTAAGCAAATTATCCTGTCCGTTCAAGTAGGCTGCGAGTATTGGGTGTGTGTCGTCATCGAGTTGGGTGGCTGGATCGAAGATGGTCAGTCTCTGGCGAATGGCTTCAGCTTGCTCCCGGGGACTGAGGTGCTCAAGTCCGGTGGGGATTGGGCTAAGCTCCAGCTGGTATTTAGAGATCATCTCAGCCCGCTTTACTCTCGTATGTATACCACTGCGCCTGTTGTAGGAATATAGCATGAGGTACGAGAGAGAGAACCCTACGATTAAACCTCCCGGAAGTGGAGCAGGTTAAGCTGTGGTCCTAATTAGAGCAAGCACCAAGCCTACAAACTGACCCCAAGAGAGAGAGAGAGAGAGAGAGAGAGAGAGTACCTAGTGTCTGGGCTCCACCATTCTGTACACAGTGATACACACAAAGGGTGGCCATCCAAGATGCGTGTGTGTACTCTACTAAGGTGTGTGGCAGTTATAGCAAACCTCCTGGTCACCTGCTGTCCCTATGATGGGGCTGATATTTACGGGAAAAGGTGCTATTGCTACCTGATGGATACCATTAAGTGGATAAAACTTGTTTATTCCAATAGTGGAAATAAACAGTGGTGGTGTACTACCTCCTACCAGCTGGAGCTTACTGAAGCATAACCCTACGTGAGATAGGTGAAGACGACCTGTTCCTAGGCTAACAAGTGTAGGTAGATGAGCGTTATGAATCTAACTTGAATTGGACTACTCTATGTTGCCCTGAAATGGTCGGACATGTCTAGTGTTTAACAATGTAGGCGACGACTGGTAAGGACTTCTAGAATAATGGAAGTCTTCGGGACCAGGAGTGCGGTGAAGACAAAGGTAGAGGAATAGTCTTTGGCACCAGGCGGCGCGGTGAAGGAACAGAACAGACTGACTTCGGCGAGGTCGTGAGGACCTATTGGCTTCCTCCGGCACCAGGTGGTGCAGTGGAGGAGCATAGACTGGCATTACACGTGATGTCGCTCGCTATGTATACTCTGGCTGGTTCACCCTTGCTGGAGGGGGAGAGGAGTTATATGTGGCATAGATCCTCTTGGCGTGAGATGTCAGTGGCCGGCACTGGATCCAGGAGAATGGCTTGCTGATCGTACTAGTAGGGCTATCTGGCGGCGTTCAATAGTATTTGGATGATCTTCGAAGCATAATCTTGGTGGCTTGGCTGGTGAACAGTACAATCTGGCGTGGAGCATCCGTTCTTTTCCATGGGTAGACAGTACAATTCTTGATGTCACAAGGATGCGTTGCAACATCAAACTCTGTTGAATCTAGCAGCAAAATCATGCACACTGATGAGTTGAAGTTGATTAACCATTGTTGAAAAAGAAGTCATGCATCAACTTTATTCATCAGCCAGGCAGAGCCCTTAAAAGACATCATGCAAAGAAAAAATATACTAAATATATTTACATGGGTATGATAATTTGTAGAGTTTTTCCAATACTGATACTTGAATATCACTTTCTTGAACATTCCGAAGTTTCCTTTACCTTTTATCCAAAAATGTATGCTGTATGCAATTTTTACTACCCAAAGCACAAACTTTTTTACCCTGTGCCCAATTTAGGCCGTGTTCAAATTGATCATTTTATTATTTTTTTTGGTAATTTGTGATTTGGTATAGTTCAGTTACAATGCTGTTGGTATGATTATTTGTTTAGCAATAGTAACACCACATAAGTATTTTAACCCAAAGATTTATTTTAAGGAAATTTGATAAAGATGTGTGTTTATTTTATACAATCCCTGAAAGGCTTCAATGTTATGTTATTTTATTTGAAAATTATAAGCCCAGCATATATATTTTACAATAAGTTACAATTGTCGTAATTATCTGAAGTGTTATTTATTTTATTCCACATTACGTTACTTATGAATCACCATAAATATTTTGTAGGTTGAACTTAAAGTCTACCCAGATATATAGCTTGTAGGGGTCTCGAGCTAATTATTTGGTACCTCTGGTCGTAGTCAGGGATTTCGAGGCCTCTGTATTTTAGTAGTGGGTAACACTGGCTCTACAGATCTTGTGCTCCAATGTTTTCTACTGGCATTTTCTCTGTAATAAAGCGCAGCAGGGCTTTATTAAGACTTGACAAAATATTTCTCAGCGGGAAACACTACCCATTTGAGTATCTGCCAAGCTTGTAAGAACGCTCAATTGAGTCTAACCCGGTCTAGAAGCATGACCTTAGCCTCGTTAAAATTCACTGCTGTGCGCTGTAGCTGTCTAACAGTTGAAACATTTGAATTGAAATCGCTGATGTACTGCGAAGAGGAGGTCAGCACAGCGAGCACAAACCCGAAGCACCTTGGAAAGTCAACTGAAGTACAGTAACTGCGTGTGTCTGTTGGAAGATTGGCTACCGGTTAGCAAGCGGCTGAGTATTGCGGTGCTTGTAAAAGAGAAGTGTAGGTGATGGCTGATACTGGGACTACAACTCAATACATACTCCTAAGGACCAGAGTGCGTGGGAATGACAGACCGCCTCTTGTTACCCCCATTCTGCAGCATCGGTGCAGGCGAGCTGCACATGGGAGGGGTGGTGGTTGTGGGCAGTGTCCGAGCTAGGCCAAGTTGCAAAATGGTAACTGATGGTCGTACAGGTGGTATCAGTGCTCACTTAGGGGCATACCAACCCTTGTCCTGGACATCTCACATTCATAGATTCTGTGGGAGGGGGCCAGGCAAGGTGTTGCAGCAGCAATGATGGCCCTGGGTTAAATGTTTTGTGTCTGACTAATATGGCCCCTTCAGACAAAAAGACAAAAATAATAGCAATTTGGTAATTTTGCATTTTCATGGAGGTTCTGTATCTGCAGAAATAAAATACAAAATCACAAAATTCATCATTATTTTTGTTTACAATATCAAGTCTCTTGGCCCCATTATGTTAACAAAATCTGCCAATTCAAACATGGCCTCAATAAAAATATTTTTATGTTTGCATGCAAAAATAACTGGATATGTTAAAAGCTACATATGTATTTTGTTTTGTAACAGCACTTTTTTTGTATACTTTATGCTGCATTTTTATGAAGGGCATTTGTTCATTCATCATTTATTCATTCTATCATTCATTCGTTTGTTTGTTTGTTCCACCAATGAGTGGAAGGAAATAAACATATCTATTGGTAGAGCCAAGAATTTTTGGTGTAATTTAAATGAAAAATTCATCATTAAAAATTGTAGATTTAGTCTTTATCTTCATAAAAGATTTACTATGTGTGCATCAATACGTACTTGCAAAATCCAGTCGCGATGACTTTGGGTTAGTACAATAAGTGATTATCAAAATAATATTTTAGCTCAGATTGATTTTAAAAATTTAATATTTCAGTGTAATTGCTTTTATTTCTATGTATTCTGGGTATAGTTAACAATACTGTAACAGTGTATACTTACACACATGTTTAAATAAACACTTTTAATACTTAAGATTTATACAACTACATATCCAAGAGTAAGCATCTCTGTAGTTAAACTAAAGGAAAAAATCTCATTTTACGGATTATTTTTTATGGCACAAATGTTAAATTTTCCAAAGAATGTAGATTTTCATTTGGTTACTACAAGAAACTATTTTGCATGGATATTACTTAACAGAAAGAAAAAAAAATTTCATTGAAACTACATTATTCTTATAAGTTCTTTATTTTTTCAATTTTGCAGCCTTGTTTAATAGAATATTATTTCAGCCACACTTCACAACATGAGATTCACTCATCCTACATGTTAACAATCCTAAATATATACATATTGTATGTATACTTTCGTCATCCTCCAATGTGTAAAAAATCTTTGATTAAAAATTTACATTATTTTGATTAGTATATAGCTCATTAATTTAATTTTAAATTGGTAACATTTCGATTTTTTAAGATAATTTTTTTTTTTTTGTTGTGGCTATATTTCATTTTATTTTGTGTTTTAACTTTAATTTCTGTGTTATTTCGCTTTTATTTCTATTCACCGTATAATCTTGCCTCTATCTGTAGGCCGTTCACTGTAAAGTGAGCACTTTTTAAGGCCCTTCTAAATTTTTCCTTTCATCCAATTTCCATCTTCCTGCTGCTTTTTAATATAAACATTGTAATATGACCAATAAACAGAATGTATAGATTTTCCCATACTCAAAATTTAATGCCTGAGGCTGCATTAAGATATATTTATTATTAGTTAGTGACTTTTGGAAGGCTTAAGTGCTCACTTTATCGTGAACAGCCTGTATCATTTTGATTATTGCTATTATAAAGAAAACGAAATATGTGATAAATTTTTTGCAGAAACACATATTAAACCAGGCCTTTTGGAGCATCATGACCAGATGTTTTCACAGCTGAGTGCAAATCGTGAATTGTTCTCAAAATACAAGAATCGCTTAGCTACAGTTCGTAAATTGCAGAAACTGCATCTTGAAGGTTGGTATTTTTATGTTGTGAAATATTTGGGGTACATTTGATTGTGATGAACTGTTATTTTCATTTTATATTTGTGTGTAATTTCCATTCCACCTAGAATACATTTGGTATTTACACATCCTTAGGTATAACACGTACAGTGCTATGCTATAAAACTTTGAGTGTTGGTGATAGCCGTATAATGGCTGCATTCTGTTACTGCTGATGAGCACTGAAATCACTAATACTTTATCAGTGTTCCTCAGCAGTAAGGGAATATCAATAGTTTTGAAACACTTGGCAGTAAATTATATTCAAGCAAAAAAAATTAATTTCATATTGAATTCCAGTTTAAATTTTGTTTCACTACAATTACCAAAAGTTATTTTATATGTAAAATTAGTTTAATTCTACAGAGTTGCGTGATTATATTCTTTCATTAAAATATTTATTAAACTTTTAGATTATTCTTTTATTGTTATTTCACAGAATAGACTATTTGAAAAATAATATAACAATTGCCTGAATATTTGTAAATACAGTAAAAGCCCGATATAACGCTGCTTTTGGGGGTTATAACTCAGACCCGCGTTATAGCTTTCCGCACTATTCAGGGCGTGACTGAGTACAGTAGCAAAAAAAAAAAAATGCCAGTGTTCTAATGGGGCGTGGCATCTATCTGTTAAACACAGGGCAAGTGTTGTTATTTACTGCTGTAATTCATGAAATGTTTAGTCCCTTGCTATCAGAACTTAATTTTTTTATCTGCATCACTAGACTTGACAGCACCCGAGGGAGGGAAACAGAAGAAGAGAAACATGCTGTGATGAAGGGGGTCGCATGCATTCAAGCAAGAATAACTAAAAATTACTGCATTTTCCAGGCAAATGATGTACTTATTCCACCAAGGGCGGTGTCCGCTGGGAGTTGTTTTGTCGCCCTGTTTGGAGAAGGGGGTTCACTCTCCACCCCCTGCTGGGCCTGGTTGGGAGGAAGTGAGAAAGCAACGAAGCTGACATCCAAATAAAACTAAACAGATGTCGAAGCACACTTGCACTGCAGACGGGATCTAACAGTGGCTCACATGTTGTGAAACATGTGGCTTGCTCTTCTGATTTGCATTTCACAAAGGAAAACTAAGACAAAAAAAAATTGAATTATTTGTGGCATGCAAAGAAAAGCAGATTTTCTGTATTAAGCTTGGAATATTTTTTTGGAAAAAAAAAAAAAATGCTGAATAGTCGCTATATACACATTATAATCAAGTGTCTTCATTATAATTATAATGATTACGTACAGCTATACGCCGTAGGAGATTCATTATAGGCCTATAAATGACGTGAAGCATGAATTTCAAGGCCTGCCTCAAATTTCAGAATTTTTTTTTTTTTTCGAAAATGGGAAGACATACTGAATAGCCGCTATAGGAACAGTATAATGAAAGTATCTGCATCATAATTATAATGATTATGTAGAGCTATACCCTTTAAGAGATTAATTATAGGCCTGTAAATTACTTTAGAAACACTCATTTTGAAGCGTACCTCAAATTTGGGGGGGGGGGGGGGGGGTTCAAAAATGAGAAGACACTGAATATCCACTGTATACACATTATAATCAAAGTGTATACATCATAATTATAAGGATTATGTAGAGCTATACCCTATAGGAGATTAATTATAGACCTGTAAATGACTTGGAAGCACAAATTCCGAGACCCGCCTCATATTTCGGAATTTTTGTTCCGAAAATGGGAAGACCTACTGTTATAGCTGCTATATACACATTATAATTAAAGTCTCTACAGTATTATTATTATTATTATAATTATGTAGCGCTATACCCTGTAGATGATTAATCATAGGCATGTAAATGACAGTCCGTACCTTATCCAGAACCTGCCTCTCGCATTGCAAGCCGGTTTTATACAGAATGCACCACAGAATTCGGCATCCCTTTTACGACAGTATTCCAGCGTATTTTAACTTACTTTAGTTAAACATTTTGGCATTGAATAATTGTAATTGCTTAAGTGTGTTATGCTATACAATGCATGCACATTTCATGTTAACGTGTAATGCCAGTAAATATGTGACAGTAGGACACTAGCAAGTATGATATAATGACTTGGAATGTAGCCATGCCATTCACCCACACTGATCCAACACCCAGAGAAGATGGAAAGGTTGCTACAGTAACTTTTTTTTGGCCTGTTTACAACCAAACAGCAGAACAGGTATAATAGGATCACATAAATAAATGACCACTAGGAATTCTTCCTTTGAATACATTGCACCATGCCAAGGAAACTGAATACGGAAACCCATACAATATTGGCTGTAGTGAATCAGTAAAATAGATCTCTGCGCTGAAAAAAGGGAGAATGCGTGCCCGACTCATGCAACAGACTCACGTAATTACGTTAAGTTTTTTTCCTTGCATGACAAAATGTAAACAAACATATTCCAAAGATAACCCAAGCAGTAATATATGCACTTCAAAATAAGCTGCAGTAGTTTGACGACAACAAACTGCCTCCAAGCACTAGTAACATTGGTGCAAAGTGAACACAATAGTGCGAAGTGAACACCCGCAACTAGAATGTGTGCAGTAATCTATAGCAGCAGCACCGAATCAAATGTTTACATTGACAGTTGCGTGTAAAATTTCGCGAAACGAAATTGCAATATCTTAATTTATACATGAAATGGACTGTTTTTACATTCAGCGGTATTATAAATTGCAGTTAGTCGCAACTAAATCAAAAGTTATAGCGTTACACTGGAAAATTTACAAAAATTATATATATAACTTGCCTTAATGTTTACTATATATCCCTGAAATTATATTTTTTTGGTAAATGTGCAGTATTCTTGAAATCACGGATGTTGACACATTTGTTTTACTTAGCAGGGCCATTTCTCCATGACAAAACTATAAATTTCTTCCCCAGAGTACTGGATGAAATAGTTAATGCCACTAGAGTTGCTAATTCAACTAAAAAAATTATTTTCTCTCACTCTCGTTATTGTAGTCCCTGCTGTAAGTTGTGTGAAATGTAGAACTGTACAACTGTATACAAAATGTTGCAATGTATTTAACATTTGTTGATAATCAAATAGAATCCAGAATCAAGAATCGAAACAAAAATTTGTAATAAATTAGAGAACCAGAATCGACAAAATCCTTCAATCATCCCATGACTAATAGCTGGTGTTACTGAAATTACTGACCAGTGAAATCATTGAGTAATAGAAGATGGGCTGTGTGTTCTAGATGAAAGTGATCCTGCACACCCAGACTTTGATCTCTTCTCTGACACCAGCTCTATCGTTCAGTCAAGTGTCGCCTCTTCAAGATCGAGGTCTTCAGAGTAAGTACCTATAACCTTCTGCCCTACTGGTCTGCTTTCCAGCTTTACCAAAAGAAATCTATTATACAGTATTATACGTAGCACATAGTAGTGCATACTGGATTTATTTGCAGCAGTATTACATATGGAGTTGATAAGAGTGTAATGATACTACAAAATATTCATATGTATGGATGAATCAGTTCTGATTGCCAGTTCATGGTTCCACCAGTTTTCAAACATGAAAAATTGAAACAAGAACCAAGTTTATAATCTCGGTTCAATCATGAATGATTCAGTAAAATGCTACGTAACAAATATCGTAAGCACAGTCATCTCTGTAGCAAAACACTACTAATTCAGTAATGAAACTGTACTGCAATTACAGTCAATTCTCGCTCTATCATTATTCAGGAGACTGCCAAAAAATGTCCATACTTGTGGGATTTCAGTAGATGAGGTTTCTGACATGTACATCAATAAAATACAACTTCTGACCTTATAAAGTTATAAAACTTTATATTGAGTATAGTAAGAGCTGTACATTATCTGTGAATAAAGTTTAGATAATAAACACAATAAAATTGTGAATTATAGAAAAAGTATTATTGTAAATAATACATTAAAAAAACATTTAACCTAAACGTGTTTAAATAAAGAAAAAAACGTCTCAAAATACAGTATATAATTTAATGTAATCAGACACCAAATGTTAGCTGACCTAAAACTTTCAAACCCTCTGAAAATGAAAATAATATGACACTGAATGTAAGTCAAATTTTGAATGTCTTGCACGCACTTGTTCAGCTAAGATCGCACAGAGAAGTTATTGATCAGGAAGTGAGTTCACAGCGGCAGGTAGAGGAATGGTGGCAGTGGGAGGATTACCCCTTCATGCCACGCTACTTGTTGCCGAGTGCCAACACCTTGCGCCTGTTGTAAATGTTTCCCTTTTAAAGTAATTACTTATATTTTACTGCAAAGAAAACTTGTAATTTTGAGACAGAAATGAATAAATAAGGCGATCGTAATTGTATTCTACATTGCCCTTAATAATTAATCATTCAAAACCACATCCTCTGATTTTCCCAGTCGTGAGTTACACTGCAGTCGGCTCTGTGCTTACCTTCCCCATTATTAGACAGCAAAAGATCTCGAATAGGCCCTTACATTTTATCAGTTATTCAAAAGATCATCTCTATTGAAATATATTAATATAAATCCTCCAATTTCCTCTCAAAAAGTTATTGAATATGGACTTTACACTTATAATACAAGTTACTCGATGTTCAAACAATTTTTGGTGACAAGGGGAGGTTAAGTATATGCTTCCGGGCATATAATTTTATTCGCCAAGATGCTGCCCCTTGAGTTAAATAAATATTGTGAATTGACACATGTCGCTTGCTTACGCATTGGGCATGCACACACTACTTGTCGATTTTGTCCCATCATTGAGCCAATAAACTCAAATGGGCAAGTCACACGCTGGTAGACAATAAATTGAGTGCGTACAGAATTGTTGCCAGCTTAGTGAGCAGTTACAGACATGTGGTGATTAAATTTAAATTGTACTGCCCACTCAAAAGTTGACATGTGGTCGCCTTTTCCTTTCTAAGAAATTTTATTATCCAACGAGCCACCGACATGCTGGATCCAGACACGCTAGTTTGAAGGGATGCTGCAGCAGGGCAACACCTTACACACAAGGTTATCACTGCCGCCAGAGCCTCGTAGAGGTGGTAAATATGTCAACAACCTCCTGCCTAGGAGATAAAAAAATGTGTGGCATGGCCTGCAACCATAATTTAACTACCTCTGTGAGGCGAGGCTAGCCAAACCTGCACCCCTCTGACAGCCTACAAGCCAGAATTTTCTGTATATAAGAAGGTGCCAAACCGCAGCTCAAGACAGTTTGTTGGCCCTCCAGCTTGAATAAGACTGATAGCACCAGCAAGAGATGTGGCTGTCACCCTGACCTTGCAGTCTGCAAAAGACCTACCAAGCAGATTTAACCAGGGTTGGGCATGCTCACTAGGCCTTCCACACCAGTAGAGGCCCTTGGAGAAAACCCCTGAAGGAAGAACACAAGGGACTCTTACGACGCCGTCCGCAGCTAAGGATCCCATTGCCAGCCAGAGGTATCTCGACATCCCCACCTGTTCATTTTACTTGCAAGATAACTCCTTCAGCCTCTGCGGTAGCAGGTCATGCCAACGTCCCTTCTGAACTGCTAACCCCCCCCCCAATTAAAAGTAAGTAGAAATTATAAATTAATGTAATTACTTTTACTTTGGCATTTAAACAGGTTGGCCTTCACCTGCCGTAAGTAATTTGTTTTGTAAATATTGTAAAGAGCTATGCCCCCCTTGTACTTTCCAACATATTAATTAAATACATTGATACATGCTGCTTTCCTGTTCTACTACAACTCAACTGCCAAGAGTCAAACCCGGCAACAGATTACATGAGTGTTCTTAGATTGCTACAACCCTGGAGGGCTATTCTAAACACCTGAAAAATAAGGTTGCGCAAGCATGCCACGCCCCCCCCCCCCCCCCCACCCCCACCATCCACCACCCCCATGCGCGCTGAGAGCTTTCAAGCCGTCACCCGCCTCTAGGCTAAACCGAGCGCAGCCAAACATGCACGAAGCCGAGCATCTGGCAGAGGATAGCACTCCCACCCCAGCCTCACACGAGAGGGGCATCATGAGGTGACATTACACCTCCTACCGCGGACTGGGGTTGCACCTGCCCTGCGGACTATATAAGTCCATGCACGCCCAGGCGCGGGAGTTATTATTTCTTTCTCCAGTAACTCGCTCTAACACTTTGTGTGATGAGGCCTTCTATGTCAACAGCCTTCGGCAGCCACCAGAGGCTGCTACCATTGAAGTTACCAGAGGCTCCTGCAGCCTGTACCACCCGCTACCAAGGCTTCATTGCCATTCATCAGAGGCTTCTGCAGCAGTGACCACTACCTACCAGAGGTCTTCAACATTTCAACATTTGCAGAGTTTAACACACCATCCTCTGCTGTTCCTCTGGAACACCCCTGATAGAGTCTCTGCGAGCAGAGTTGTTTTAATAGCTAACAATGCCGCTAGCTATCTTGATTAGTTTAGGAGCAGTTCACCTACACCTGTCAAGCATAGGATACTTCCATATTAACTCTATGCTTGGTTAGGAGGTAGCACACGTCACTGTATTTATTACTTCTAATAAATACACATTGTTCCTTTCACTAAGGCTATACATTCTAGAGGTATTTCCCTTGACCACTAGAAATAATATGTACCATATGTCGTAAATCGAGACTGGGTATTGCTGCACTACTACGAACCATAGAGTAGGACTGAATCCATAAGTGTGACACACACGCGCACACCATTCTACGGCCTCCTATTCTAGACACAACAATGGATAGAATGGTAGAGCCCCAACCACTAACAACTCATCCAGCATGGACGAGACAGTTTCAAGTTGTATTCCACTGGAGCACTTATGGTGTTGGAAGGCATATTTGCTTGGGACTGAAGGCCTAAACCCTCATGCGACCCTCACCCAATAATGGTAGGAAGGCGGCCCTTACAGCTCAACACACTAGTCTGCCTGCCGGTGGCGGGGGACTGATAGAGCACTGAACTCTTGTATGCAACCACTATTGGAAGTACACCTATATACGGATCTGTCTCGAGTTCACGATGATCGGGAAATATCTTTAAGTGTCATACCAACCTCTATGCCTTTTGGAAAAAGGCATGGCACACAGAGCGAGGAACAAAAGGCGGCCTAAACTGCCGCCAAGCAAGCATGCATATTAGCCCTGCCTTATCTTAGCAGGCAAACAGAACGGGACAGATCTCAGCTCACCTGTCTTCTGGAGAGACCTTCATCTATTTCCCTATGCACATTCGCATAACCCAAGAGTACCACCCAGTGGTGCCTGCTCTACTTAACGGTACTGAGGTAAGGTATGGAGCTGCCAACCCCTGGTTCTGGAGCCAACAGTCTGTGGAGTGTAATTGACGGTACTGTGTTGGTCCGCACAGTACCAATACCCACCAGACTCCAACTTATGCGACTTATGAAAATCAACCTTTGAAAAAACACTCTAGACATAACGTGTAACCTGTTTTTTCAATAACACTGTGGTTAACTTTTGAGTACTGTATTATTGAATTAATTAACCTTTACGTTAATATCTCCTATAACTTGTAATATTTATTTATTTTTTAATTATGAATTAACACCAGCGAGTGCAGCGACATGTTGGCAATGACTGGTAAGAAATAGTTCACAGTTAAAATATTATTTTAACCTCGTTTTTTAGTATACTATGTGTAAATTAAACGGTGCCTATAGAAATATTTTATCTCATTTTTATAGTTTAAAATAACAGCGGAAAATATCATGAGTAGGCCGTAATGGGTACGGTGTTGTTTTATCGAGCAAGAAAGCAACTGAAAACAACTGTTTCCGAGATGGGGGGGGGGCTCTCTCCCTCTCTCTCTTTATACATATTTTCAATTGTAGCATATTTCATACTCATTACAGCAAAATAATGTTGCGAGGACCCCATTGCGTTTACAGTGGAATGCGAGAGGGAGTTTAGCGAAACCGACCTCCTAACAAAACAGTAGGTGACAAACGTGCACACACATCTCATAAGGTAAAGTATTCCCAGGAGTAGATGAGGCGACTTCGGTGCGATCAATTAGCCGAATGCTATTACTTGGTTTGCAAAATATACTACTCATGCCCAAGCCTTCGACCATTGATGAATTAATGGAGCGCTCCAAGGAGGCAGAGCATAGTTTCAAAGCGCAAGCTGCATTCAACAAGCCAAGAACGGTGAAAACCCGTGAGTCACAAACTCCATCATTTGAGACTCGAAGGAATTCTCCGGCCCCTATGTCACGCGTCTCGTTTGTACCAAAGTACTGGTTCTGTGCGGACAATCATTGGAATAAAGACTGTCCACGCAAACCTACTGGTCAAAGAATCACGGGCACTTAACTGACTAACAGGACAGAAACCCCAAACCAACCTAACATAACTGTCAAAATGTCCTCAACTCACCAGGCGAGAAACGCCGCAGCTGGGGTGCAAAGCGGACCCCCACCACTGAACAACAAGGGCCCAACCTCCAGCAATTGAATGACGAACCTACTCCTCCTATAGTTCCCCACATTGAAGTGGAAAAAATGGGAAAAGGGTCCTAGCCCTATCAGGTTCGGCTGCGACCGGGAATTTTATTAGAAGCAATTTGCTGAGCCCCCAGCAACAAGCTACTCTTCGACTGCAATCAAACGTCATATGCATGGCGCAACCTAACACCACCCTCCAAGTTGATGGCCGAATCACCCTAACTGTAAATCTATACAGACACTCCAACCCGGCTGAACTTGTAGCCTTTCCCGAGTTAACTGAGGTAGTAATACTTTATTGTCCATGGCTTCAACAACAGCAATGTGTCATTGACCATGGACAACAATGAGTTTACTTGGGAGACAAATACCGGGTAACGGTGAATTGGGAGCACAGTCCCGAAGCCATATTACCTAACCCCATAAATCCAACCAGGTTCAACCACGAATTAGGGGACCCGGAATTTTATAAACTGAAGCAAGTCCTGGACGAACATGCCAGCACTTTTGGTCATGGAGGCTTGCTATGTCAAACTCGTTCCATACAGCATGAGATATGGATGAAAACTAGACTCCCATTTATAACCGGCCATTCCGAGTATCAACACGACGAAGTAGTTTAATAATGTATCAAGTGAATGATATGAAGGAACAAGGCATAGAGCCATCCAATACACCATATTACGTAATTCCCACATTGTATTAGTACCAAAAAAAGATGGCAAACTCAGGTTTTGTGTAAATTATGAAACCTTGAACGACGCGACCCATCCTATTGCTACCCCAGCCATCGACTTAACCCTGCGAGACATTGGGGAGGCGAAGATTTTTAGTACCCTGGATATGGAGTCAGGGTACTGTAAGATTGCTATCCACCCGGACAGCAGGAAGTTCACTACCGGTTACGACTCCGGAAGGCGAAACCATACAGTTTAGGGTAATGCCTTTCGGGTTAAAAAACGTCCCCGCCACATTCCAATGCCTAATGTCCGCAGAGGTCCGGTTATATCGGCAAATTTTGCCTTGCCTATCTTGATGATGTGATTATTTATTCCAAGACCTGGAAGGAGCACCTTGGCCATATACAAAGAGTCCTCGAGCGACTCAAACTCCACGGGATGACATGCAAGTTATCTAAAAGCTTTTTCGGAAAGTCATCCATTGACCACCTAGGACATGTGGTTCCCCCAAAGGGAATTTTCCGCAACAAAGTTTGATACAGGTGATCGAAGAAGCAGAATAACCGACCAACAAGAGACAACTACGACGGTACCTGGGTCTGTGTTACTGGTTATGGGACTTTGTATCCAATATCGCCTACCACATGGCACTTCTTCACCCGCTGCTGGAAAAGGAAGCTCGTTGGAAGTGGGGCCCGGAACAGAAGCAGGCTTTCCAGGCTCTGAAAAACAGTTTCTGGAACATTCACCAACTCCACCGACCCCAAGGCGACGAACCACTAATTTTACAAACCGACTCTTGTCAAAACAGTCTTGGGGCAGTCCTGTATAACAGGATGCAGGCGGCTGACCACATGTGATAGCATACGCTTCAGCTCAACTGAACAAAACCAAGTAATGCTATCACATTAACGAGCAAGAGTGTCTGGTAGTAATTTGAATGGTATGGAAATACCGTTACTGTTTAGAAGGGCAACACGTAATCCTATGTACAGACTCAAAGGCCCTCCAGTGGTTGAGAGAGTCACATAATGCCAAAACCAGCTCAGGCGGTGGGACATGTTCCTCACGGAATTCAATTTTGAGGTACAACACTGCCCGGGCAAGAGTAATGACCTGCCAGATCACCCGCCATCAAAGTATGATGAGTCAACAAGAAGACCCCAAAATTCATTGCCTCCTGCGAGAACAGCCCAACAGATTCGAGGTGAGGGATGATGTCATGTGGACCCGTAGCGGACAACCTGCAGCAGTGTGGAAGATATGGGTGCCACAACAGTTGCGGCCAGACGTCTATCGCCATCACCACGACCACCCTCAAGCAGGGCACCCGGGTACCAGAGAAACTTTAGTAGACATCGGAGCCCGCTACAGCTGGGATGAGATGAAGTCAGGCAGTATGTGAGCAACTGTGTCACATGCTGCCACTGCAAGGCATACCCTGTACCCCTGCCCACAGCCAAACCGAGGAGACCCAAGACTGCGTGGACTCATTTAGCTGCCGATCTGATGGGGTCCATATCCTCGGAGCACGAAGGGCAACAGATACCTACTGGTAGTAACTGACAATTTTTACCAGTGGGTAGAAGCGTTTCCGCTACCCAGCCAGGAAACTACCCCAATAATTCGCAAATTCGATGCAGAGGTGTTTCCATGCTGGGGTTACCAGCAATTTTGATTGACAATGGTACGCAGATTACCAGCTACCGGTAGCAGTCAACCCTTGTCAGGGATGGAAAGTGGGGACATGGATCACCCCTCCATATTACCCCAGGCCAACCCCACTGAGCGGAGAAACCAGGAGATTAAGAAGTGCCTCTGACCCAGTGTGGGAAATGATCACCGTCACTGGGATAAACATATCCCCCCATCTTGTTTGCACTTCTTCGCCAAACTAACGAAGCAGTAAACACCAGTCCAAGTCAGTTTCTTCTGGATCAACCCCTCCACTGACCAGGCGACTGGCAGTGGGATAGTAAATCCACCAATATGCAACAGCCAGAAGATGTCCAACTAGCCATGCTGGCATGCACTGCAAATGCCCAGGATGCATACATAAAAAAGAAATATCCACAACTGAAGACAGGGGTGAAAGGCTTCAACATCTGCGAAGCAGTCTCCTCAAGAGTCATCACCTCAGCAAAGCCAACTATCAATTCAGAGCTGGCCTGGCTGACAAATGGGATTGTCCCTACCGCATAGCAAGCAAACAACACAATGTTTATTGGACCTAAGACCTGCGGGGACCTAAGACCATCCGAAATGCCACCCAAGGCAAAATACGCCCCTTCCCAGCACGAAATGCCCGACCAGGAGGACGAAGCAATCGCCTACGAACCCTCATGGCATCCCGACAACAAGGACAACCAGACGCCAATCAGGGCACCTCCTAAAGTCGATCCAAGACCACTGAGGAGGCCCAAGGTGTGAACCCCGGAACCCAACAGGTAGACAAGCTATTCTCAACCTGGGAGAATAGACTTGCCCCAGCGCAGAGCAGCAGTCTCTGTTCGATCTCTGCCCTTGAAGCCTACCAGCTATGCCCACAAAGTCACCACCATACGTGATCAGGCCACCTCTAGCTACAGTGAAGTGTCCTGACGAAGTCCCACTAGATGTGATCAGGCCACCTCTAGCTACACCCAAGGGTCGAATACTATTACATGTGCCATCCACTATGTCATTGCATTTTTACCAGTTTCACTTCTGTAACCTTCTATTGTAAGCGCCCAAGCCATAACGCTATCTTGTAGGGCCGCATGCATTAATGAAAGAAGGCTCGTAGGACAACCATCTGGATCCCTTCCGCAACATGACATTACTCAACCCACATGAAGAATTCATGGAAAAAGGTTAATGCAGATTTCCTTCTGCAGCCTTAGCACAGCTGCGTGCCAAGGGAAAGCAAGAGAGAATGTCAGTTTGCACGCAGCAGAGAGAGACAGAGGCATCTAGCCAGTCTGGCACTCAAAGAAACGCAATTAAACAGTTGTTCCACAGTCATTCAGACTTCATCTTCTCCACCTGACCAGCCTGCTCGCCTCGCTCTAAACCTACCCTCCTTCACAGCATTCATGCTGAAGGAATATCACTCATTGGTCTCCACCGCAACCATTTGCCAGAGCCATCCTTCTAACCCTTCTTAGCTTTCACTGCATTCATAACGAAGATCAACCTATGCCAACATCGTCTAAACACCCATACACTGTGGCCCCTTCTGGGCTAACATACGTAGGTGTAGTACAAGTTTAAGTTATTTTCATAGTGCTCATCTACCCTGTCATTGTTAGCTTAGGTCCAGGTCACCTTCACCTGGCTCAGCATATGTTAAACTTCCCTAAACCTTTGTCAACATTAGGAGGTAGTGCGACACCATTCTGTTTCTTCCCGTTAAATGGAATAAACAGAAGTTTTACCAACTCAAAGGTATCCTTTCCCGTAGCTGTAATACCTCTCCCAGTGGGCCTCACGTCCGTTCAAGGGATTGCAGATGACTGGGAAAGTTACTCATATGAGCCAAACACACCAATTGAGTACGCACACACGTTGGACAGCCACCCTTGGGTCCCCAGAGTACGGATGTACAGCCCCGACACTAGGTACTCAGTCTCTTGAGGCCAGCTTGCCTGCTCAGTAGCATACTCTCTCCACAGCGTTTTGATGCCAGAGTTAGTGTACTCTGAGTGTGGGGAGACTGTTTGCTCCTGAGACACTCGCCCACGTCCAGGGACTGTCAACAGCGAGACCTGACCCTCAGTGCTCACCGTGTTTCGACACCGAGTGCTGAGATAGAGAATCCGCTTGAGTCGGCAGACGCTACACGTGGCTGTACACCAGGTAGAATAACACGTCATCTACAGTCACTTCATGGATGTCAGAATGTATTTCAATCCAAATACGTGCCCTACTCCCGTTGGAGTGGTATCCGAGAGGTCAGACAGGTGCTAACTGCCTCTGGGCATTTGCAGGAGCTTACTCCCATCCTCCTGACTACAATTGTGCAGTTCCCTTCAAATGATCAAGCCCAAGCATTGCACCATCTTCAGATTCCAGTCACACCAGAGATTCCTAAGAACCTCTTAAGGACCTCATCCGTTTGAGCGAAGAAATGTACCCCTTGCTAACAGCATACTTAAACGGACAGGACCAATCTCTGGGACTCGCCAACACCTACTTCTGCGGATCAGAGCCAGCAGAAACACCTCCGATGACGGAAACAATCTTTGAACCCCTGCCCAACAATCCACCTAGCTTACACTCATGCCAGTAAGAGTTGATTCAGGTTAAGCAGCCTCCGCAGGTTATGCGTCCCCAGGTATACTACTTAGGGCCAATCCTCTGAAATGCAAGATTACTCTCACAGAAGCGGATTTCGTGCCCTGCAGAAAAACTACTAGGCCAGTCCTCTGCACTGGAACTTCTATCAGTAAGCCTCCCCGTGACTACACTACGCGACAGTAGGGTTTGAATCGTTTTCATGACTTGCTCTTTGCTTAACAGATCCTCTTCACCTGTTATTAATGTAACTTCTGCTGGTTGCTTGGTAACTACGAAAGCCTAGGAGTTAGTACGGGTCACTGTATTTTTCTCCCGAGAATAAATACATTCCAATTATACGCACTGTGTTCTGATTCTAACGGTGATTTGTACCTCTCAACCCCCTGTAAACGCCATCCCCCAAGGGAGTAGCCATCTTGCCAAACTATTTCTGACAATAGAGTAATACTGTGAGTTCCCTGGGTAGTACATACGTCGCAAAACACTATATGATACGCCGGCCACACTAACTGTAGGCCCAGTACTCAAAGGCACTTAGTGCACATGTACAGTAGAGTCCCCTACTAGGTACACTCTAAGAGGAAGCAACTGAACTACCCAAGTCAGCTAACCCACTTCATCCACCATGTAAGATTCACCGATTGGAGCGCTAGGACTGATGCGACATGACATTATTAAATCTGGGTACTCTAGCTAGAGAATTTTTGTCACCTGCCGCTTGCTTGCTGCGATGACCATTAGTACCTAACCAATGCCATTCACTAGACGAGGAGGGACTAAGTGGGCCTATAAGTAGGCATCTACAGCTCCTACAGCCAACCAGTTGTCAAGTAACCCATCCCAGTCGGCCTTCAGGTTTTTCTCTGCTCGAGATCAGATACAAGCTGCCCGTCGACTGTAGGGGCCTCACTCCTCAGCCCCCTATCCATTTATTCAAGCCACCCCAGAAGACCAGTGAGATACAGCATCCAGTCGTCCATCTAAGGCCCAGGCCCATGGCAGTGGGGCTGGGCCTCATCAGCACCATCCACTGAGCAATGCGTGCTGCTGCACCCAAAGCCCAGCAGCCCCAGGACCAGCCAGCTCCAACCGCATGCCAGCCGCCCCCGGATGGGACCCTGAGAGTCGCCTACCACAGCCAGCCAACGGTCAGCTACAGCACCTGTCTACAGGTGGTAAGCCAGCATCCACTGCCAACCACGCCGCCTTAGACGCCTACGTAGCTTGCCGCCGCCCGGCAAGGCTGCCTCTGTACACCAGCTCCCCGAGAGCCAGGGCAAATCCACAATAATTAGCCCGTAAGACCACCTAGGGTTCTAGGCCTGAACCCGCTCAAATACTCCTCTATAGAATTGGTGATGTGCCAAGCATCCGGGTCATCACGCATCAGTATAGACAAGGTCATTTTCTCTGAATTTTTTGTTATAAACTGTGGTTAATTAGCAGCAGGAATAACACAAATGTACTTTTGAACATTTTGGAGGCTGAGGAATTTTAGTTCTATATTTTATGTTATTTCATGACTTTCAAAAAATACTTTAATGTGTCTTGTCCCTGCGTTTTTGTTTATGGCTGTTACATTGGTTGTTGAATGCTGGTTTGGTTGTTGAAATAAAAATGTGTGTTTCAAAAATTTTACTTTCCATATTCTTCAAATATTCCTCTGTTGCAGGCGAACATTTAGATCAAGAAAAAAACCGTAGAAAACAGGAACGCAAATTACTCAGTCTTAAGGAAGGAAGCCCGTATGAGGATCTGGCACTTATAAGAGCCTTACATGAACTAATTACAAACACATCGAAAGCTAAGGGTGAGTCATAGAAACTTAACATAGTTAGAGAAGGTAGCAAATGTTATGACAGTAAATGGGCCACGTAAATAGAAACCCGGAAATTTTTTGAGTTCATTTCATGGCTAGACTAAAGTCAAAGTTTTGTACACACCTCAGCTGCTGTAATTTATTCATTTGATGAGACTTTTGTGACGAGCACTAGGTTGGTACATGATTGGCTCTGTTTGTTTCTGCACATGTTCACAGTTCTGCAGGGAGTGTCAGGGAAATGAGTGGACCAATAACAGAAGTAGTAAGGATTTACAAGTGTTCTAAAGTCAAGCCTAGCACCGCTTGAATTCACGAAATTCCCGGGTCTCTTCACATAAACTGTGAAGGTACAGTCAGTCAGGGCCATGCAGAAAACACAACACTCTCTCTTCTCCCTGTCCACCTTCCTCTTATGCCTCTCTTCCTCTCACTCCCATCTCCATCCTCACTCTTCTTCCTCCACTGTGTCTACCCCTCCTCTCTGCTCATTTGTGTTTTTGTCTTTTCTTGATTGATTTATGATAAGTGAACACACACATTCAGATTTTTCCTTTACATCTGTTTGTCAGTAGTTGATTTTGTTCTGCCGTTTTGGTTGTATTGCATGGTCATATTAATAGGTTTTTTTTTTTTTTTTTTCATTGTTCTTAACATTTTTCTATGTTTTATTTTATAGTTACCAAAGGTTGTGTGTGAATGAAGTCAAATTAAATCCTGAATGTCATCGTAGACATCAGAGTTAAGTGTTACAGAACTGAAAACTTAGACAGGTATAATTGATCATGCTTCTAGACGTAAAGCCACAAGTTATTTTCCAAAAGTTTTACCCATATACACAGCAGGTCAAAGTACAGTATGTCAATGTTGTCCTGGACTGCTAGACAGATCGCACTTACTTTGTTTCCCTAATGATTATATACACACTTACAGCATATAAACAAATAACAAGCACTGTCAGAAACATCACACTTTACTCTTCACTTTAAAAACGAAGGATAGATTGTTTAAATTTTTTCTGACTGGCTTTATGCCAGTTACAAATGTTCTTGCATACTAGCATTTCACGTTTTTAGTAAAACATTCTTCAAATATATGTACATAATTTAGATTTACAATTCAGAATTCTAAGCTGCACATTTTTTCCCTAAAATATTTTAAAAATAAGAATGTAGCTTAGCATTAGTGTTTTGGTCCTAAAAAAATGTTTAGTGCAACTGTGCTTTTTGTTCGGATCATTACTATTTTTAGTTGTTAAGGATGTGTGCCATTCATAGCACATCTTGATAAAATAAAAAATTTACTCTCCAATTTTTAAAATAAAGTAGTTTAATTGAAAAAAAAAGTCCATGATTTACTGGAATAAAATAGTTTAATGACCGATTGCAGAAAACAAGGTTGAGAAATTGATGTGAGATCATTTTGTCATGATCCAAGATCGGCGACCAGAAACGTTGAACAAACCTCTGTCAAGAAATGATCCATGATCATTTTGAATTTGAGCCTGAACTGCCAAGATCATTGAATATTTGTAACTCGTAAATTTGATTTGAAGTAAGTGTTCCATTGTACTGAATTCGACAGGAATACATGCAGTTGATTATAAAAAAAAAATTTATTACTGAAAACATTTGTTTTGATTATGCAAGTTATTCTTTTGTCTTTAGATCCACAAAAACATAATGCAACTGTACATTTCTCGTAAAGTACAGATTCTTAATATAGAACTATTTTAAAAGAAATGTAATTGACCTTAAATAACTTCAAAATTATTATTTCAAATTTATATGTGCCTATAATTGGAATACTAGTTGTGAGAACTATATTCTGTTAAAAGAAGAGTAAATTAAATGGGGAAAAAAGTCTAACAAATACAGCTTGTAACACATAAAATAATAAACTTTATTTTTTTATTTTTAAAGTTTGTAAGCAATGGCATGCATTTGAAGCTACTTGATGTATGTGCAGTCAAGTTCCTGTAGTTTCTCTTATATATACTGTATGTATATTTTGTTGGACAGGTGAAGTGAGATGTTTGTGTAAGCAGTTGGTTCAGTTTGAATACGACCAACAGTTACAGGATTTGCAACAAGCCTTAGAATTGCTGTTGCAAGATATGCAGCACAGCCTTGCTGATATATGGAGCGCAGAGGTTATGAATATTGGTCACAATGTAAGTTCCAAGGTCAAGGGCTATCTTTATTCTGTATCTTGCTGGCTAGTATAAATGTGTTACTTATGAGTGCCAGTTGTTTTGTTCTTTAGATATATGGTCCTGAAGAAACTGTAAACAACTTGACATCAAAAATGAAGTTGGATGGAGAAGCCCCAAGTGTATCATACATGTTGCTAGGTAAGAGGATACTATACAAAAGTTATTGTACATGTATTGTAGAGTGAAACTCTGTTAAGAAGTTCCCACTTAAGAAATTTTGCATGGTGCCCATGCCCACATATGTGATTTGACCCTTTTAAGAAGTTTTCCTGGTTAGTAAGCATTATTTTCTCAGTCCCTTCAGAAACATCTTAACAGAGTTTTACTGTATACTGTTTTATATCATTATCAAAAAGTTTATGAGAAAGTATTTAATGGACTTTCATTGCTATATATTTATAAATTTGTTATATTCTACATTTGTATATATTAAAATATTGGACACTATAGATTTTTTTTTTTTTGTTTTCAGAACCATCACTGAGAATTCCTCCAACCTTAAATGATGACAAGTCGTGGAAGTTGGATATTTTTTAAGTGTGTCTAATTATTATTCATTCTTTGAAGATTATGTACTTTTTTTATTTTAATTTAATTTTGTAATATAATGCATTTTACACAGTGTAAAATTTCAGACAAGTAGTAAATTTACTAAAAATCGAATGTATGTACAACTCTTTATTACACACATTTTGCAAGACTATTCAAATGTTAGAGAAAATTTCAGTAATATTATTGTCAAATTTAAAAAAGTCCTCAATGAGTAAATGCTGAGTCTCAGATGGGTCACCCCATATTTTGCATGTAGGAAACATTGTAGAAGTCAGTGGGTTCACTCCCCTCAATCAAATCTGTTGCTTCTCTATCTTCGGCACCTTCTAAATCTTTCAAACCTCAAATTTTATCTACACAGATTTTGGGCCAGATTGTAAATTAAGATGCAGCTGAAGTAAAATGTTGTTGGAGATCTGATATTTATTTATATTTCCCCAGATACAATAAAACACTTGTTTACATTCTGTGTCTATTATTCTTATTTTGTGGGGGGACAAGCTTGTGATTGTTCTACAATCTGCTGCTGAGTGCAAAAACTGTTTTATGTGCAAATGAAAACATCTACCACCAGGCAGCGCTCTCATCTGTGTGCGACAAGATGGTGGCATGGTAAGTCATTTTTATGTGCGTGTCTCTACCCTGATCCTCCGATAACGAACTGATTTCATGTGTCTACAAATCAACACTATTAAGAAGTTTCTGGATGGACTAAAAAAATTGAATAACTAGGGAAACTTAAAAGGATCAAATTACATATATTGATGTTTACTGGTCAGGTTTAAAATTACATAAACTTAGGCTTTACTATACTTTCATATTCACATGCAAGCGATAGCGGACTCTTGTTTCTGAATTAGCAGCAGCCCAAATAATGTAACAAGAGAAAAATAAGTTGACAATGTCAAGTTTCACTAGCAGGAAGTGTCAGATAAAACAGTTGTGAATACTGACACGTAACGCCCTGTTGACTAGGTGTGTGTTAGATTAAGTGGGAGAATATTTTTGTTTGGGTGCTAAGTGAGGCACACCCTTAATGTAGGGGGTTCGTGTACAGTTAATCTCTATGTGGGGCAGGGGCCTTCCTTATGTAGAGTACTGGCCTGGTAGCTTTCCGGTAGGACACAAAGTATGGTTCTACCAGAACATGCTTCCTTTTCAGGTTCTTAGCCTTGGGCGGTATACCTGGGTGACTTGAGATTGCTAGAGCCAGGGCATGGTTCAGGTTGATTGATGGTATGAAAAGATGATCCTGAGATTGAAGTTGGCTGAGTGGAGTATGTGGTTTGAGTCAGTGGGGACAGAGCAACAGGTGTAAGGTGGCTACATGTTCTGTTGGCAGCTCATCTGTTTGACTGTAATATTCTGTCAGCAGCGGGTGGACTTTGTTGCACAGGCGTGTTGGTGGCTGGAACAGGTCTCGTGGAACCTCTGGTGTGACAGGAATGAGTAGACGTCGGAGGGGTTGAGATTGATCTCTTGGAGTGAGGTGACGTACTGTGGCGACAAGGACGGGGGTCAGCTCTGACAAACGTCCAGAGGAAATAAGCACCTGCTTGATTTTCTCCTTAAGACCATTCCTTTTGGAGTAAAGCATCTGGAGTCAGATACCCCTCACGTTCGTGAGACAAAACACGGTGATTAGTGGTTCTCTACTGTGTAGAGCCACACGAGTAGGAGGGTGAACTGAGCGCTTCCAGACTCAACCCACTGTTTAAGAGTTAGCAAACGAGTGATGATGTGGTTAGGTATTATCTACTATCAATGTCGCACGTCACCACTACATGCATATAGAAGAAGGATGCCAAAGCACAACACAGTACCCTTTTTCAAAAAATAATTGATTAATTTCAACTACAATTTCTTCTTGCAGACCCTTCATTCATTCGTTTTATAAAGTCCTTGGGTTGCTGGCTGAAAGGATTCCACACATTCATTGGCAAGTGATTATTTTACAAATCATTTTAAAGCAAGTAATCATTAAATGCATTGATTTTACACAATTAAGACACTTGAGGAAAAAAAATCAATATTAACTTTTACGTTAATTCTTTAAGAAAAGATTCTGTTCAAAGAAAAGGCTTGATTCTACACAATGTAAAATATATTTACAGGTTTCACAAATATCCATATAAACTAAGGAGTGTTGCAACTTTAAAGTCTCAAAAATAGCAACAGGCCAACCTGGTCTATTTCTCTCAGTCTTTGTCCATATTCACCCTTACCCTGATACCACACTGATACCCCAATACTAAAAGGCTTATACCAATGCATTTCACACTGAATTTTAGAAAAAGTATTACTGTTAATAATACATTAAAAACATTTCTCCTAAACTCATTAAAATAATGTCTTAAAATACTGTACATAATTTATTGTAATCCGACACAAAATGCAAGCTGACCTAAAACTTTCAAACCCTCTGAAAATGCAAATAATATGACACCAAATGCAAGTCAAATTTTAAATGTCCCACACGTACTATCAGCTAAGAGCGCACGGAGAAGTTATCGATCAGGCAGTGTCATGTCTGTTGGTTTACAAGTGGGGGGGATGACCTCTCCACGCCGCTACCTGTTGGCAACACCTTGCACACATGGCAAATGTCTGTCTTTTAAAGTAGTTAATCATATTGTACTGAAAAGAAAACTTGTAATTTTGAGACACAAATGAGGCGATTATAATTAATTATTAAAGACAGTGAAGAAATCAATCATTCAAAACCACATCCTCTGATTTTCCATGTCACGAGTTACACTGCACTCACTCGGCTCAGTGCTCACCTACACATTAGATGGCAAAAGGTGTCAAATAGGCACTTACATATTATCACTTTATTCAAAGATGCATGTCTATTGAAATAAATTAATTAAATCCTCCGATTTCCCCGCAATAAGTTACTGAAAATGAACACTTATAATACAAGTTGCTCTATGTTCAAACAATTTTTTGCTTACAAGTGTTAGAGTATATGCTTTTGGGCATATTTTATTTGCGAAGATGCTGCCCTATGAGTTAAATAAATATTAAGTTTTAAAGTCATGTTAATTTTATGTCGGATACAATGAAACACCGACCTTACAGGATAAAACAACCTGTAAACACACAACGAAATATCTTTACAAATAATAATTCCTCATTAAAATGTTTTACATAATATTTTCAGGTGAAGCCATTTGCTTTGAAATATAAGTGGTGTTAGGTGCAACTATTTTGAGCGACGCATACCATATTTACTCTTGTAAATGATTTTTGCAACTAGTTCCAGGGAAAACAATTTTTTAAATAAAATTGCACCAAAATTTGTGGCACTCTGTTAGTAAGTGTGGAACTAATTGTTCTTTTTTACATTAATGTGTGGTGATTGTGATATGTTTGGAAAATACTTTATTCGAATAACTTGGGTGCAAAAAGCCATAATAAAAAATTGCAGAAACCTCTTGCTCCTATTACTTAACATTTCCAGCTGTGTTTTTCTTTTTTCTCCTTTTAGCAGTGACCGTTTCTCCTTTTTTTGCCATGCTAGAATGTCACATTACCCTTATAAAAAAAAAGGACCTCCCCCCCCCCACTTTCTGCTGAACATAGCACGCCAGCCTCTGCCATGGAAACAAAGAGGGATGAGGGAATTATTGTATTGATCGGCAACATCTGGGTGTTATTACAAGGGGGTGGGATGCCATAAACACTGGCAGCTCTGATTTTGTGGCGTGACTGAAAGGTCGCTGAGTGGGAAAAAGGGTGCACTATACACAAGTAAATAAGGTTTTTTTTCATTGTGCAGTGTATACAAACCGAAATACGGTAATTTCTGTGCCTAAAGAAAGTAATAACCTAACTTCATTGTCTACAACTGATACTAAAGTATCTGCCTGATATACCCGATACAGATACATCGGGGAAAGGTGACATATCGGAACAACTCTACCTTTATTTACACTGGGCACCTTAGTGATTTTACACATACATATGTTACTGCTATATTCACTCACATGCTCCCTGGTTCACGTCTTATCACCGAGTGTAGTTTAGCTATTTACAAGCCACTCTTAAAGTTAGTTATGTAATCAAAGGGATTCAGGTGTAGCAAATGCTACAAATAAGGCCTTCACCTTATATGTTTCTTCACAGGAAAAAGAGATTTGAGAAAATGTCTACGATAACATAACTACACTGAGGTGGTTAGTGTACTAACATGCAGAACCAACTATTTATTAATAATTGCATTTGAGACTATTTAAGAATCTTGGTAATTCGTCACACTACGCTCACTGTTGCAACGCGCTGGTTACTCGTGCTAGGTTGTCCCTTTTCCTAAGTGTACGATTAATACTATAGTTCACTCAAGAAAATGCACTACAATGGTACCTACAAACAACTATACAGATAAAAAATTTCCAACACCACCAACAAAATACTCATGTAAACACTGTGAGAAAAGAGCACACGCACAAGGGCATTCACAGGGCTGGAAACGGGAAACGTGGCTAGCCATTTATAAAAGGAAATTCTTTGGTGTACTCTTTGCTAAAAATCAATGAATAGGTTTTCTTACGTTTTCCACTCATTTTGCCAATTACTACGCAAAACGACAATGTAAAAATACGGAACTACAATGCAAACATGGCTATCACAGGCACAACATACTGCGTGATGCAAAGATGAGATGCCATTCATGAACACTACACGAAAATACGACTTCAGCGCTGTCTACAACTTCAATCAGTCAATAACAATTTTCTTGGAAGATATCAGCCTCGTTTTTACTTTTCGTGCATTTTACAATGGTTTTTCCCAGTCCCATAAAAAGTGTAAAATATGGGTTTTACTGTATTAAAAAGTACTTTTTAAGAATACGTCTATTAATTCTTTAGGATCTAAACAAACACAAATATCAACTTCACCTTTTACAACAATTCTATAAACCCACTCTGTATGGGTTTTTACTTTGAAAATAATAACTTTTTCACTAAATTGATCAAGTTTAACTCTTCTTTTAATTTTAAAGGACACTGGCTTGGACGCTTCTTTTAACAACATCTCATTCTTTTAGGAATCTGCCTGTACCCGTAAGCACATCCTGGAATTCCGGGACAGTTTTTCAACTTTATCTACAATTATTTCTTTCTGTACATCAACTTTGTTTATAGATTTCCTTGCTCTTAAACCTAGCACAAGACAGGTACCTTTCGTAGAGTAAGCTGAAAGCAAGAATCAGTTAGAATGAAATCATCAAATTAATTTTGAAATTTAACTTCTAACACGACTGTACCAGCAGCAAACCGCCACGCCCGTGCTCGTCCACGCTGCAGAGGATCTAGCTCTTGCCACGCGCAGCTACGTACAATGCCAGACCAAAGCGAGAGCATGGCATGCACATACGTATTGTGCAATGCCACTTTTTGATCGCTACGTGCCTCATAGCAATGTATGACCCACGAAACCAGCATAATAGATCTTTAATAACTTTAATTTAAATAATACATAGTCTAAATCTTTTCACACACTTTCAATGTCCATGTCATGCTGTTTTTAGGACTTCTTTTTTACGACAAAAGGTGGTCCAATATGCCTTTCCTGGGTGTATCAAATTAATCAGGAGATGTCCAGCTATTAAAATATACATATTTATATTTGATTTAAAAAGTGGTTTTTTATTTCGCTAGAGACGATTGAACATGAACTTCATGCACAAAATGGCAAGTTTGGGGATACAGGGGTGGGTCGAAATTGGCCCAAAATATTCCAAATTTTTATCACGACCCTGTTCTCGGAAACCGTGAGGGGTCGTAATAGAGGTTCTACTGTACTAATTTATTTAACACAGTGTTAAATAAACCTGCATTCTACATCTCATAAAGCAATAATTTACCGCCCCCATCAATAAGATATTCTGTCTGAAACCGAAAATATACTTGGAACAATTGTTTTTCAATAATTTGTTCCTGTTGTTTACGTTGACGCATGCCAGTATGCTGCGCAGCGCAGATGCGCTCTCTACAGGCGACTTCACCCCATCTACGAGCGACCTGAGCTCAGGGGCAAGTCACATCAGTGGTGAATCAAATAAAAGTATCGTGCAAGGAGATTCCACTAGCCTGGGCAGCCGAATACGTAATTTTAATTAAAGCACATAATTACAATGTTCACCGCCTGCCCAAAATCACGCATACAAGCGCCAGCCCTATGAATTGAATAATTTATTTTAAATCCATAACCCTTCGGTCTAGCCGTGGAAACAGTTCCAATCAACCCCCTAGATGGCAGCACCCCTGTGACATCACATCCAACCAGCCTCAGAGAGGTGTTTAAATTGTCATCGCATCCAAGTGGGGAGATAAGAAATGTTCGGTGCTGCAGCGCCTTGATAAACCTACCCCTGCGCTGGAAGGCCACGCTACCCCTGCACTGTGAAGAACGGCTGATACTGAGTTTTTCCAAGTATAAATAGAAGGTCCAGCACCGTGGTCCAATGGAGACACCGGGCTCACTGGCTGAATAGGTTCGCAAGCTCAATTCAGTCTTCAAAGTCTCTCCTTCCTCTCCAGAGCCTGCGGCAAGGCTCAAACTCCAACCCACTGCTTGGGAAGGCCGCCAGCACCCCAGCCCTTCAGTTTGCACTAGGCTCGTCCACAGGGTAATCCAACCACCTGTACCGCCTACCTTTTACCACAGTCAATTTCCTTTGACTCCCACAGTAGCAGGTCGTTACGTGATTAGCGTCCCTCTGGAGAAAACCCCTTGTAACATCAAACGTTGTAAATTGCGTTACATAGAATAATAAAAAATGATATGCAAATATCTATCAAGCTCGCCTTCGCCTGTTACGTAATATCTAATATCATTTGTGTTAGCTAAACTTTATTCTGTATTTAATCAGCAGGGTGGCTTCCGCAATATCTCCTATGAGGCGTAATAAATATTACGTAAACCAAAACCTGCAGTAATTGTAGCTCTAATCCCCCTATTCAATAATTTTCTGTGTGATTTTGTTTGTTCACGTGTGTAACTTATCGGTGCCACAATTAGACACGTCAGTAAACAGTTGTGAAGTGTGCTGGACTCCACAGGAGATGGGGCCTGAAGCGATTGGCATTTAATTCAGAAAGGGGCACGCTGCTGCAGGATGTACGACTCGATACGTTGACTACCCATCTCACGGCAGGTCCTTGAGAACGATTGCAAAGTCAAACCCACTTAGGACTGCTACGTCCGCAGAAAGGTAGACGGCCTTCAAATCAATGCATCACAAACACAGTGGAGTTAGGAGCCGCCAGGGGCGCCATGAGAGACGCACCCTACGTAGAACGGCCTCATTGTAGATTCAAACCCGATAGAGCTATTACCCAGTGAAACTGGAAACCTGCTTCTTTGTTACGGTATAATAATACCACCAACATACGAGAGTCCCTTAAAGCATTGGCTAGGCTTGTGTCCGCCAGACAATAATCAGGAGCAACCCGAGACACTATTGCCAGTTCATACCCCGGATCACCTGGTACCTGCTGTTCCGATCACCCCTGTCCACTCAAGCATCATTAAGTTAGCCTCCGGTAAATTGATACGGGTTCGACGGAATATCTGCCAAACTTCTGCACAATAAAGTTGGCATCTGGGGAAACACAGGGTTCGACTCTCACCTAAGGTCGTCCCCCAAACCTGTCTAACTTTATTCCCGTACGCCAGCCGACGAGGCTGCTGCGGATAAATCCCATCACCTTGGCCAGATTATCCGCCGCCATTATCACTCTCAAATAATCACCAACTGTTTCTCATTCATATACCTGGGACCGCTGGCATCCCACATTTGACAGCCTTAGTGGTGAGGATAGTGAAGATCCCTGGGAGGGAGCTCATCTCTTACTGCCTCACCCTTGATTCCCCTCTCCTCCACCAGAATAAAGAGGGTAATCAGCATAATCACCTCTTAACCCATAAGACCCAAGAGGGGCACACGTCAATGTTTTTCCATATTTTCAGTTGGTACATTCACCAAAGATTCAGTGCATCATTCATTTTTAACACTACGTGAATACAAAACAGCGTGGATACTCGACAACTAGTGCTATCGATAGTATTGATTACATCCTGCAAGATATTTTTGTGTTCTTACATTTTACTGCATTCGTATGTTGGCAACAATGAAAACGAATCAACACACACTACAACACTGTAGTCAATGATCTGTGGTGGCGTTATTGTAAATGGAATCTGAAAGGTTATAGCTATATTTACAGCGTAGTGATTATTGGAAACTGTTGGTTGCTGGTTTGGTTAGAATTTTGAAGGTTAAAATAAGACTCTGCAAGTTGTCATTTTAACCAAGGGATTAAGTTGATGCGTGTAGTGTAAAAAACTGATCTAATATGGTTAAGACTCATTGCCAAGAGCGCCTCTTCCACCACTACACACATGAGGACATGGTGCCTACCCTACAGGTAACAGAAACTTATGAGCATATTCTCTTCATCTGGAGCAACCCAGCTGGCACGTCACCTTCCCCACGCTGAGAGCCTACAAGCTACCCAGACCTCGGGCAAGGCAAAGCGCCACAGGCGAGACATGAAGCAGAAACGCTGACCAGAGTTTTCCCAAGCCAACCAGGGCAGGATGACATCAAACCTTCCCCACACCCCATGCTGGCAGCCTCCACTATATAAGTCAAGACGCTACTGGGTTTGAGTCATTCTTGTTCCATCTCTTGCGACATCCCACAGCTCTGCTGTCAGTGCTGGTACCACCAGAGAGCTTCGAGTATGCCCATTGCGGCTACTTCACCGCCAACGACCAGTCAACCTGACAACCAGCAAACACATTTACCAACACATTAAACACACTTTGTATCCTCAAGACATCTTTATTAGACAGTTTAGAAGTATTATATATTTTCTCATTGAGCTAATTCTTTCCCGTTCTCTATTAGAACCAGGTCACCTACACCTGGCCAGCATAGTAACCTTCAGCACTCAATTGCCTGGTAGGAGGTAGCATGCGTCACATGTTTATTGAGACTTCAATAAACATACTGCTGTTTCCTATCTTTCAGTTTTCATTTCTTAGAGTAACTGTCTGTTTGCCTGCTAGATACAGGTTGCTATGTACACCT
The DNA here is from genome assembly GCA_029891345.1 of Dryococelus australis. NCBI lineage: Eukaryota > Metazoa > Arthropoda > Insecta > Phasmatodea > Phasmatidae > Dryococelus > Dryococelus australis. Next base: position 371,725,924 of record CM056993.1, read on the forward strand.
TTGACAAGGACCAGGAAATTTATAACTACCGAATTAACTTCAGCCACGGGTACCCTACCGAATTAACTTCAGCCACGGGTCCATCATATTTTCACACACCCATTAGACGGCCATCTGTTGCTTTCCAAATTACCACAGCATACTACCTGTGCCGGTGGAGAGGAACAGAGGAGTCACAACCACTAGTAACAACTTCACTCTGAGAGGGGCGACAGTCTCAAGTTATTGCCTTATCCCACAGCATTGCTGCCAGTGCCGGGATGTACCGCGGCTTGAGCTCTGCCATCCATTCCTGTGTGGCTACACATCCAGTGGCAGCATTGCTGACCCAAACAGATCCCCGTCTCTAATCAGCCCGCTTAGCGTGGGGGATCAGTGGAGACTTACAGAGCCTGGTCAGCAAGCCAAAACCGGACTTACACTGTAAATTGTGTTTAGTTTGTTCGCATCAAGGTGTACCCAATGACTTATGAGCAGAGACTCTCTGCCTTTCAGCCAAAGGCACAACCAAAAATGTAGGGAGCGAAACACAGCGCTCCTTGCCGCCAGACAGTTGAATGCACTTCCTCAACCCACACCGGACAGGTAGGCGGAACAGGACCACGCCGCCCAACTCAAGCACAAGTCAGTATCTCCGTGTGTGTGTGCATTCACCCAATGTGCCATCCTGTGGTAAGAGGACTGTTGACCGGCACAGAAGTTAGATTCATCTGGGACAACATCCACTCCTGGACCAACAAATCTCACCTGTGGAATCGCAGTTTCGGTGTGGGCCAAACTCGCTATGTCTGGACAAAACCCACCACAACTACTGCACCCAAGAAGCAGGAATAAGTGAGTACTAACCAACACCCCTCACCTATCGCCGCCCATCTAAACTCAACCACCCGGCTTTTGGTCTAGCGGACAGAATCCTCGACCACTGTTAATCTAACTTGGCCGACAAAGGAATACTAGGCGAGAATATTATAAAAAGTAAAAAAATATCGCTCAATTTCAAGTGAATATTCGATATTAAATAGATTTCAATAGGTACTTTTTAAATACATCTTTAGGCTGTTGGTTTAAACAAACATGCATTTTGAGGTTATGGTATTTCTCATATCTAAATCCAAGTCCGAATCAGATTGCCTGAAGTTTTGAAGGTTGTCTTTAATAAACTCAGTTTGTAATGAATGCTGTATTGTCTGGTAACAATTTTTGCTTCACTGTTAAGTCACTTATTTGCCTAGTTAAATTGTCTGTCATCATTTATTATTAAAAAGTAGTGTATCTAATTTTTTTATTTCACAATACTGAAAACTTAAATTTTAATAAAAGTATGTCCAAATATTGGAAACTGGGAATCATGATCGTGCTCATCAAAACTCATATCGGCATTGCTATAATCGGCAGCTGAAAATCTGTATCATCGGTATTGGCCCATCCCTACTTGTTACATTTGGATTGCTTTCCTCTTGCTGGGCATACTTGACACTTCTATTCATGCTGTTGTTCATACCACTTACATGAAAAACCTTTGATTAAGACTGGGACTTTATTACTTTGTTGGCCTCGACAATGACATTCTTGTTTTGCATATCTGTAGCCTGTTTTTTCCCCACCCTCTGCTAACCGCAACTTCTATACGATGTCAAATTTGGTTCCGCCATCACAAATTAGAGTTGGGCATTATTTAATGTAACAGTTTAAATAAACTGTTACAATTTGGTAATACATTACACAAGTAACATATTTCATAGTTTAAACAGTTATTTTTGGAATGTCTCAGATTGCCTGAACACCTGACTACAGCACATGCGTAAGTTATTTTTTTGGAATGTCCGGCTTTATTTACTTTTGTTCCTGACCTAACGTCATATATCACAACCATATTTAAATAAATCATACTTCAAAGTTGACATTTTTTATCAGAGCAGCTTATTTTTGTGAACAAATATAATCGTAAACATGTGCACGCATACGCCTTTTAATATTATGTATATTTACAGTACTGTAAATAACAGTTTCCCACCAACAACACAGACTGCTCTGTTCTGATTGGTCACAGCAGCACAAGTTTCCCTTAAGATATAAAATATAACTATTTCTTTTAATGCTTACAGAAATCCCAACAACGTGCATGATCTGCCCAGTCCCATTTGAAATCAATAGATAATTTATTTTCTTCTGCACAGTTCTTATAAGCATAATTTAACGCTTAATTCTCTATTGTAAATCTACCTTTAGTGTTCAACTTCTTCCATTGTTATATTTTGGAATGTTTTGGCTGGTAACTGTGAGTGTGCGCATGTGTAAAAGTTCCTTTTTGGAACATCTTGATTTGCAACAGTGTGCTTGCGCGAACATTATTCTTTGGAACATCAACCCTTGGAGCACTGAAAAACATAATCATTATTTTCCGGAACGTCGGGGGCAGGCGAGAAATGTTTTACAGCAACCTGTTACAAAAATAAATGTTCCTGGAACATGTTACTTGCTTGGAACTGGAACACATTACACAAAAGTGACCTGTTTGGCCCATCTCTATTGCAAATCAACTTTCTTTTTGCGTGTCTAAATCATTCGTCCCAAATACCAATCTGTCACTATTTGCTTCATCCATTGATTTAAAATTACAGTCTTTCGCCAATAAGTTAACATCCATCAAATATTGATATGGCTCATGCAACTCTTGTTTTCACTGGTAGAACAGGAATCTGGAGTGTAAAATGTTTTTCTCCACCTCATAATACTCCCAAAATTGTTCAATAATGTTCTTAAAAGTTCTTTCTTGTTAATTCACAAAAATGAAGTTATTGTGGATTTTAACATCCTCGCCAATAATGTTTAATAAAATTACAATCTTTCTATCATCAGCAACCTTATCCAACGCAGAAGCCAATAGATACACATTTAAAGACTGTTCAAACTACTTCCAGTTTTGTGCAAGGTTACCGGAAGAACAATCAATTTCTCTGGTAAATTGAACAGACATTGTGAAATCACATTGGAATTCTCTGCATTCAAATCCTATCGACTGCACCATGTTTCACATCCACTGAACTGTTGAATACAAACTTTTAAACATTCTGTTTAACACTTTGACACATTCATAAACACACTTCAGTTGGCATGTTCTTTCGCACCGCCTGGCCACCTTCTACAGTTCATAACTAAGTACTTGACAAATCAGACATGAAGAGAGTGGCACAATTCTTTGTTTCAAGAAAGGTCTCATTATTTGAAAGTCTTTGAAGTGAAAATTTTGTTGCACAAATAATGCAGACAGTAGTGATAGGTAGAACAATTCGGCTGAATGAATTAATTTGTTCAGTCTATACAACCCGTATTGGTTTTAAATGTTGCAGCTTTCAAATGTGTTTGAATAAATTTTTACAGAAATTATTTTGTTTTAAAAATTTTTGTTTTTTTTTTCTTCCCGTGGTTCTCAAAAAATTATCTGTAAGAACGAGGTGTCTACGAAATAGGTGCTATAAGAGGAAGGTTTGAGCATACTGGTTTTTTATATTATGCCTACTAATGCTTACATGGCATTCAATTTATATAAACTTAATACTGTTTTAATCTTAACTTTTGACCGTTTTGTAAAGCAATTTTGTGTATTACCACAAAGTGAACAATTGTATCACCTACTCTCAAAGTGCAGATTGTGTGATGCAGTTTCTACCAATGGTGGACACATTAAAGGGACACAAAGACCAAGCCTCAGTACAGTCTTTAATAATTAATGTACTTAGCTCACTTTCCAAAATGAAAAATACTACAGATCATAATACATCTTTGCATTTTCATACCCATTTTACTCAAACAAAACTATTTGTATAGCCCAGAGCTAACAAATTGTTACAGCTTACCAATACAATATTTAAAGAAGTAAATATACATATTTTCTTTTCCAACCTCATGTAACACTTTTGGATGAGACCTTACTATGATAATACGTAGTAATATGTAGGGGGAAGGTTAGAAATAAAAGCGAAATTGATGTCATCAAACTAACAACTTCAATTGTGATGTCGTAAAATACACATTTGTTATATTTATATACAATCTGAAAGAAAGAAAAAACTAACAAATAACGACACTGGGGCAATATATAAAACATTATATATATATTATATATATATATATATATATATATATATATATATATATATATATATATATATATATATATATATATATATATATATATATATATATATATATATATACACACATATATATATATATATATATATATATATAAATTAACAGCATTACAGCTCAATTTTCAAGTCAAATTTTTTTTCTACAGCGTGCAACTTTTTATTTTACTGTAAATGTGCAATAGGTACTGCAAAATTAGTATATGCCCTCACGAACTACAAATCACGCAAATAACCTTTTCAATTTTACATGCACTCTTTACCTTCAGTTATATCACAGGATTAAATTAATTGCAAATGCGTAACATTAAATATTATAGTCACCAATAACTATCAGTATTTGAAATTTTTATTTTTATAAATAATAAATAAAATAAGTTATGAAAAATTATTTTCTTAATAGGCTGCTTTTAAACAAGATACAGAAGTACTATTGGTATATGCACAATGCAAGGAAGAATGGTAAATATAATTTTGTGCATACAACAGCAACATTTCAAGAGGCACTAGTAATTATTAAGGAACTTGCAATACAATTCAATGACAATAAGCATACGCGTAGACCTACGTGAAGCCATTCCGAATGAGATTAAGAAGAGAATTTCTCATTTCACCTATTGCAGACTGTAATACTTTGCCACAATCCTTTATTTTCCCATCCACAGCACAAAAACGAGCTAGATGTTCAGCATTACATACTAAATGAATACCACAGTCATAACCATTTTCCTGTTGTAAAGTAACAACTTCCTGATAACTTCCTGGTGTATTTTTACATAAATATGTAGCTAAATTCCTTGCCAAACCTTTTGCTTCTTTCTCATTGGCCCATTTCATAGAATCTAAATGGAAGAACATATTTTCCGACTTGCTGAACACAAGTAAACTCCAGTGGCTCCCACCAGGAGACTCCACATTGCTGCAATCATTTACAGCAAAAAATATGAAGCTCTTCTCAGTCGCTTTCAATGGTTCCAAAAACACACCCATATCCCTGGCAGCAGACACTTTAAGGCACTGTGTCACATCTGGGCACACAAACAGGAATCTCTGATCTGTTCCATATACTGTGTTTTCAAGATAAGCGAAATAGAAACTTATCAGTGTGTCGTTGAGCCAATGTGGACCTTCAAGTAATTCCACGTCAGACTGGTGAACGAGTATGTCATGGAAGTCCAAAACAACTGGATCATGTTTTTTCATGGTAAGGATCATTGGACAGCACCTGGAAAAATAAAAGCAATTTCTGCAAAGAAAAACTGACAACCAGCCATGAGAGCACAATCTGATCAGACTGTTTCATGGTTTCCTCAAACACTTTTGGGTCTGAATCTAAAGTGAAGCTTTTTAACCTCACTATTAAATCCCCTTATCTGGTAACACAAAAGAATACCAATCTGCTTATACTCTGAACCCAGTAATTCATAATAATGATCACTAAGAATGAAAAACTCCTATGTCACATTTTTGGCGAAAATGGTTTTTTGATGTTGTTGGTTGGGAAACCTTGTATATATCATTGTATTCTACTCCAGAAGAATACAAGAGATGCACTTTTTTCATTTGGAGGTGCTGTTAAAATGAGAATAGAAAGTTTCCAACCAAAAGTATCAAAAACTTGTTTTTTGCAAAAATAAAAATGTGATATATGTGATTTTCATTCTAAACACCCTCTACAATTCTGTGAATAAAGTCAGGCTGCAGAAAATTGTTGTAAAAGTTCTGGGGGAAAAAAATTTAATATACTAAATTCTATGGCATCTGTGCACTAAAAGACATAAGGAAATAGGACCAATGAGTCTCAGACCATCAATGTAGGCCTAGTAATCGCTTGTCAAACATGGCTACAGAAAACCAGTGTTGTTACGTAACGAATTACAAGTAATTGGATTACTTGTAACAATTACTATTCAAGTAATTTCTACTTGTAACGTATTACATTTCAAAACAAGTAATTCATACTTGTAATCGGATTACAAAACATTAAATGTAATAGTTACATTTCGGTAATTGTTACATTGCATTTATTTACCGTCCCTTTTTATACTTCTGATGCGTTTCGGATAAAATTAAGAACCACAATCTACACTTGTAGTGCTACGATCGTATATACATATATGGACAAAAAACAGAAGTGGCTTGTCAGGTTCAAGTAATCTTTGCCTTCTTGCTTCCACTTTCCGCGCATTTCTTCCAGTGTACTTTGTTTACTTGTGTCCACTACTCGCAAGCATGGAAGGTAACCAAAACGATAAAACGGTGAATTCAAATGCTGATGAAGATAAAAGTTTTCAGTTTCCTTACCTTGAAAAATACTTTGAGTTATCTGGGAAAAACAGAGCCAGGAGAATGTATCTGTGAGATGTAAATTAAGTCTGGGAAACAGAGCCAGGAGAATGTATCTGTGAGATGTAAATTATGTCTGGGAAACAAGTTGCTCAGACCAGCACGGAGCACTGCCTTGAATTTAAGGAAACGGACCACTGTAAACAAATTAGATAATTAATTAAATATATTAGATGCATTTAACTTTGTTGTTTCTTCAATAAGTGAAACAGTTTGGTTTTTTTATAACATTTAAGTTCTTTAACACTCGTGTAATATTTCCAGACGATAGACTCGCTTTGTGTGTACTGTAGTATATATAATGCAGCCAACAATAAGAAGTATTTTAAGGGAACTTGGAAAAAAGATGAACAACAGCACTGTCGTTTACTGTAGGCCTTTGGCCAAAGCATTGTATGAGGGTGTAGAGAAGTGGTTAGGTCCAATTTTGGAAGATACGAAACTTACCACAGCTGTCGGTTTCATCCCATCGCTGAAATTTTCATGGTTGGAAAGACAACACAAAGAGGAAGCAGTATCATCCTTCAAAAATGAAATGGATGCCTTCACTCCTACTAGTGTAGGTTCTGTCGTGACAGAAGAAAATGTGAACAGGGACGAGGAAGCAATTTTTCTCAACATTTCGACTATATCAGTTTCACTTCTCTTGGAGGAAGTAAATTCCTACTTGAACAGCCAGAGTGACTTGCAGTGTCTCCAACATTATCCCAGCCTAAAATATGCAGTTCTTTAAATTCAATACACCACTGCCTTCTAGTGCTCCCGTTGAGCGTCTTTTTAGTGTAAGTAAAGACGTTTATGCTATCAAGAGAGGGAATATATTCTATGAGAATTTTGAAATGCAATTGTTTTGTAAGGTTAATTCAAAAGTATAAAGTCTTTTTATTAGAGTGTTTAATTGGTATGAAATCTTTTTTCACAGTGATAAGTTTATCTTTTAAGGCGAATTGACATTACAGCTCCATGATTTGTAGGAGATATTATTATTTATTTTATATGCATACATTTGATGTTAGTCAAAGAAGTGTATCCACAAATATCATTCAATTATTTAAAAATAATAAACAATATAGGCCTAACCATTAGCTGCAAATACTTTCTAAAAACCAAAATGTATATTTTTAATGAGTGTAAAAACATGCACTGTAACTCAGTTTTAAAATGGTAGTGGAAAGTAATTGTAATTGTACTTTTACTTATTACTTTTATCAAAAGTAATTTTTACTTGTTATTAGTTACATTGCTGCTGGAGTAATTGAGCCCAATTACATTTTTCCAGCACTTTTAACAACACTGCAGAAAACCCACTCTCGGTACTTAAAGTAAGCTTTACGGATATTCAACAGTTTACAATTATTTTCCACATGTGGGCTATACAAGATGTATCATTGATGATGGACCAAACAGCACAGGGTGACAGAGAACCCCAATACGCATAAATTAAACCCCTATATGTGGAATGCAAAATGTGATAGTTTAGAAACAATGCAATTTTAAGTTATTTTGGAGTAAATTATTTCCAATTAGTGTACATTGGGAAAATATTAACCCAATTGCATTAAATTACACCCAATTTGGTATATTATACCAAACTTAAGTAGGCCTAATTATGTCAATTTTTCTTACATAAGGGTAAATTAAGTTCAATCAGAGTAAATTACACCCAATGGGGGCAAATTGGGGTAACTTACACCCAGTGGGAATAAATAATGCCAAATTAACATGAATTGCGATATATTATGGCCAATTATTTTTAACTGGTGTCAATGACACCCAATCGGAGAAACTTATGAACAATTTGCATAGTGGATGTAAATTACACCCAATTGAAGTCAATTACTCCCAATTAACATCAATTGGGGTTAATTATACCATAAATGGAGCACACTATGCCCAACCAGTGTAAATTGGTGTGTTTGTTATAATTTACTCTGATTGGGTGTAATTTACTCCAATTTACCCTCATTGGGTGAGCTTGGCTCGAATAGAGTGCATTTTACCCCAATTTATTATAATTAGTCCTAATTTAATTTAGACTCAAAGAAAGTAATGGAGCCAAATTTATACTAATTGCTTTTGCCAAAATTGTATCCCCAATTTTCAGGAAAGTTGTTAGGCAAACTCTTAACAGTTATTCATAAATCATCCAAAAGGATGTGAATAGCTGAATGACTAGGTTCTTAAAAAAGGGAAGGAAATCACTATATGATTTCTTTCTGTACATCTTTTGGTTAAACACACACACACACAATTTTGGCAGTGTGTCTGTAATTATATCAAAGAGAGGCTTTTCTGAAAATTGGGAAAATAATACCTGCAAATGTTATATATGGACGTTACTAATCACACTTAATTAGAATTTTATTGGAGTTTCATACATTTTGCAGTATATAACATGAAATGTTATGTCTAATATATTGCTATTGGATAGATTGCATAATCATTTTGAATGTGAGAATACCTTTGGAAACCAAACCATAATTCACAAAACGTGATTCACAGGGTACATTTATACAGACATGCTAAGACATCAATTTTTTTTGTCATACATACATACACACACTTGCAATTAGGCTACCGCCCGATGGCAAGCTCTCTCACCTCTCCTTCACCCAACGAACTCCTTTTCCACTCCCTTCCTGAATTTACCAACCCCTCTCAAAGATACCAATTCCTCCCTCAACACATTCCACTCCCTCACAGACCTCACAAGCATGGACTGCCTACCCCGCTCCGTTCTCCTCCACACCCTCTGAAGCTTCTCACTGTTGTTTCCTCTTCCTCTAAACACCCCCTTACTTAGCTTGCAGTGTAGCCCTCCCCATCCTCCCTCTTCATTCACCACCCTGTACATCCTGACTAGCCATTCAACTTTCCTCCTGTCCTTCAATGAGCTCCACCCCATTTCTTTCATCATTACTGATGGCCTATAGTTCCCTTCTTCCTCACCATCTTGCCCGCTTCTCCACCTACCCTTCACCCATCTTGCTGCTTTCTCTGCACCTTTTCTAGTTCTCGCACCTCCACCTACCCTTCACCCATCTTGCTGCCTTTCTCTGCACCTTTTCTAGTTCTCGCACCTCCACCTCCACATACGGGTCCCATACTGCTGCAGCATATTCTAACATTGGCCGTACCATTGTGCCATACGCCTTCACCTCACAGCTGACTCCCTTCAGCACCCTTCCCAGCATACCCAGAGCCCTTCTTCCCTTTGCAACCACCCTCTCTACCTGTTTTTTCCACCTGAGGTCTCCCTGCAGTACAATCCCTAGATACTTATATTCTGCTGCTTCTTATATCTCTTGTCCCGCCCATCTGTACATGTCTCTGCTTATCATCTTCTTCCTTGTGAACCTCACTACCTTAGTTTTTCTTACATTTATCTTCATTTTTATTTTTTCTGGTCCACAACCATATCGTATCAATGTCCGCCTGCAAATTTCTGCCCTCCTCAGCATATACAACACAATTGTCTGCAAACAATCTGATTTTTCCCCTAATCCCCAAACCCATGTCATTTACCATGATGGTAAATAACAAAGGACCCAGCACACTTCCCTGTGGTACCCCTGACGTAACCTCCTCTTCCTCCGATATTGCCTCCCCCACTTTCACCCTCTGCCTTCGCCCCCTGAGAAAGTCCCCTATCCATTCCACTACCCTACTGTCTGGTATCAGTGCCTCCACTTTCCTCATCAATGTCCCATGGGGCACCTTATTGAATGCCTTCTCAAAATCTATGAAGCAGGCATCCACCTGCTTCCCCTCATCAACTACCTGTACAAGATCCTCTAATAACCCAGCGAGCTGAGTCTCACATGAGTAACACCTCCTGAAACCATGCTGGGACTCCTTCAACCAATTCCTATTGTTCATAACCTCACCACATACTGCACCACCAGCCTCTCCATTACTTTTCCTGTACTTGATGTGAGACTCACCGGTCTGTAGCTGCCAGGCCTCCTCCTATCCTCTCCCTGCTTGTGTATAGGTACCACCATAGCATCCTTCCAATCTTGTGGTAACTTACCCTCTCCTAAGGAATTTTTAAACAGCACTTCTAAATATTTTGCCAACTCCTTGCCACCAAACTTTAGTGCTGCGTTTCCTATCCCATCTGGTCCCCCTGCCTTACTGCTCTCCAAACCCCTAATTACCTTTTCTATCTCCCACTCCCTCATCTTAAACTCACTAAACTCCCCCCGAACCCTGTTTGCCCCCCTATTCCAACCCTCCTTTGCCTCAAACACTGACAAGTACTGTCCTTGCAGCATCTCCGATTTTTCTTGGTCATTTGTCGCATGCCTACCATCCCTTCCTGTTAGCAGAGGGATCCCTTCCTCTCCTCCCTTTAACCTCCTAACATACCTAAACAATTTCCCCATTCCTTGCCTTTTCCTTCTTCCACCATGTTCCCCAGGTATAAAACACTGTAATGAAGCAGTGTCAGAATATCATTTAATTCTGTTGAATTTCTCAAGGCTTACATCGTCTATATTCACAAGAGAATTGTACTACATAACATATTAATAGTAGGAAAAATATACGTACTATATAACACAAAAAGACATTCACAGGTGGTGTTTATAAATAATTGATGTGTATCGCCATGATAGATTCCAATACATTCGTTGGCCAGTGCTGCACAGAGACAGGAAACAAATGCACATATATTCTGGTTTAAATCACAGTTGTATGCTGGGATTGTACGCAAATTCAGTGTACCGTGTGAATTTGACTGTGCTGAGGTTTGTGATTTATAAATGCTGTTACACGTGCTTCATTGCGATTAATTAGGTTTGATGTATTAAATCAATTATTGTGCGACAAATACAAATGTTTCTGTGCCAGTACATCCATGTGACGTATTGAAATATAGTAATTGTGAGGAAATTGAATATACATTAATGTGTCATGCTGAATCTGCAATTATAATCACCTAGGAGCTGTGATTGCCGCTTCCATGCAGTACACATAACCAAATTAAACCTAACTTCATGATAGGCGAATCACAGGGGTGGATAAACCGACTAGAGCATTTATTAAAGTTTTGGTAATTCTTAAGAATAGGGGCTTTTTCAAAAATCTAAAAAATAATACCTGGATATATGTTACATATGATTATTAGTAATCATAATTACTAGGGATTTTGGAGGGGCTTCAAGTAGCTTTCTGTAAAAAAAAAAAATTTAAAAAAAAAAATGTGATAATGCGGAGGGTTATCAATATAGCTGTGTTTATGCTAAAAAACGCGTATAATTTACGTTGAATATATTTAGATCAGGTCACTGAATTGTTTTACATACAAGATTCTCGTTTGAAACAAATATTTAATGTGGGAAACGTCAATTATGGGGTATATTTATGCGGTGGCGCTGAGGTTATACAGGTAAACAACACATCAAACAATGTTGGAAGATAACGTAATTCTGGTGAATTACTCAAGGCTTACCTCGTCTATTTTCACTAGAGGAGTGTACTACATAATGGATAACTAGTAGAAAGAAAGAAATACATAATAGTTCAACAGATGTGATAGTTTCCGAGATGGTGTTTACACACAACGTGTGTCACCAGTGTATTCTGTGACCAATGGTTGAACAGCAATAACATTTTTGACTCGTAGACATCACAGTGCATTGTGGGAATTACCAGAACTAAGGGCAGATGTTAACCGTTATAAGGTGTTTCAAACAGTGCATGAAAACGAGTTTTTAATGCAATTCATTCAGGTAGGACGTATTAAAAAGAAACAATTGTGTGAAAATATGGGTGCATGAGTGCTAATAGATACATGAAAGTTATTTAAATTTTATTTGTTAGATAATGTGAGTGTGTCTGGAAAGTTGTCGAATAGGGCAACACATTGTATTGTGTATGCAACATAGTACTGTGCATTGGGTGAGTAATGTAATTATTTCAGTAATTCTTAAGTATAGGGGCCTTTTACGAAAATAAAATAAAATCTCAGAAAGTGGTATATTTCCACTCTACTAATTACACAATACACAAATTTACTAGGGACATCAACATTTGACCATTAGAAAATACCCAAAAACGATAGTGGTGGAGAGGGCTATGAAGATCAGGAAAATTATAGGGTAAAACGAGTGAAACATGTACATAATATAATATTTATTCACGAATATATGTTAAATTGCAAAAAGACTGTACAAGTGTAGCCAAACATTATGCACCGAGCCAGAATCCCAGCACCAGCAGGGCAGTATATCCCCAAAACAGTGATTCAAGGCACGCCGGCAATTTTTTTTAGGTGGTGACGCGAAGCGTCATACATCAGCGAAGCTTGGAGTTTCCCCATAAATGTTTGCAGTGTGTAGCCTATTTGCACTGAGAAATAATGTGTGTGTGTGTGTGGGGTTTTTTTTTTTTTTTTTTTTTTTTAACATGTTTTTGTACTATTTGTAATATTACTGTAATATTGTCTCATGAAAACATGTTTAATTGCAAAAAGATTGGACTGAACATGACCTAAATTTACAATATTACCAATACAATTTAGAAATACTATAGTGGGGAGCGCTATGAACTGGAGGGAAATGAAAATGTACTTATTTTGTATTTTTTTTACCCCACAATTTCCATGATCTTCATAGCCCTCCCCACTATAGTTTTTGGGGTTTCTATTGGTCAAATGTTGATGCCCCTATAAGGAATTTCCTTACAGGGAGTCTCCACAGGACACTTTATTATTTCTACACACACCATTTATGGTTTTTTAATTACTGTGAACATATGTAATTAACTTCATTTGAATGATTTAATTTAAATTATTTTACTTGTCATTAATCAATATGTATTTTCACATATTATAATTTATTTCAAATTGGTCCATGTTAACTATGTCAAAAACATACTGCAACTTTTATCCACACTTTACTACATTGACAGTTTAGCTGCATAATTTTAATAATGGAAATTAATGTTTAAATAGTGTGTTACCTGTTTCTCATTGGTAAGAGATATCTGAAAGTGTGTCCAGCAGAAAACAAATTCACTGGTTTTGGAATGCGACAATGCAGACGTTTTTGTTTGTTAGGAATGACTTGATTGAAAATTTTATGTTGTATGAAAAGATTCTAAAATGAAAGGAACAAATGGCTTCCATGCAGAAGTTGCATGTATGACTGATTCGGTTAACTGAATTTTATGAAGAGGTTCCAGTATTGAGGCTGAGCAGTATTATGTATCGCTGATAGACACACCGGAGAATATCTACCTGCAGGAGAATTATTCATTATGCATTTTCCGGTTGGTGTTCTGAGACAGATTGGCATATCAGCTATTGTGCCTTAATATCTGCAGAATTCTTTAAGTAAGGTTTTTCTTTAATATTTAATCAGTCAACACGTTAGTCAACACATTACTAGTCTTGGTATATGGAATTTAATAATATGGCACGTCCAATGGACCGAGTATGTGGTAATAAATTACCAAGATCAATTCTGAATGATTCTTAAACTCTAGTGATAAACTAAGCCTGGTTGCCCTCATAAAACTGTTCAGAGTATTCTTCAGTTAAGTTTGGTAGTCAAATAATGTACTATTATGTGATTATTTTAGGGAAATCAATTGTTTAATAACAGATTAATCTTTTTTTTAAATAATTAATTTTTCTTTGACAATTGACAGCAGTATCCCTAAAAATTGATGTCCTCTGTTGAAAAGGTTTTAATATGTTTCATGTGAGATACGAATGAGATGTTCCATTATTCCTTTAATTATGTTTTCTGAAGCTTTCTTCAAAGTGCTTCCTTGTATTATGTTAGTAGTAAGTACATATTTCTTTTTTTGAAATAATCTGTGTATAATAATATAATTTTCTGTATATTTAATCTGTTTCCTAACACCATCATTTTAGAAATATTGGCAAACACAAGCGTAGGTCATGCAAGACAGTTGTGTGTACTCATAAGTGAGACATTATTTTAACATTACATTACTTTACAGAAAATTAATAGATGCCCATTTGGCAAATGTAATTATATCAATTTAGGTATGAGCGTTAAGACATGTTATGAGCGTTAAGACAAGGTATGAGCCTTACACCCATAGTAAATTTGTGTTCTGTGTAATTAGTAGAGTGGGATTATACCTACCAATTTCCGAGATTTTTCCCCCCAGGAAAATCCCTATTCTTAAGAACTATCCCGGATATGGCAGCGACGTCTGAGGGAAACAAAAGTTTAGTTGTCAGAGTGAGAGCGTGAGAGAGCATGAAGCAGTGATCTTGCTAGGTTGTGCAAAAAGGGGTAATTGGCTTTTCTGAGAAAAAAAATCTCGGAAAGTGGTATAATTCCGCTCTACTAATTACACATAACACAAATTTACTAGGGACGTCAACATTTGACCAATAGAAACCCCAAAAACTATAGTGGGGACAGCTATGAAGATAGGGAAATTGTGGGGTAAAATGGGTGAAAAATATGTAAATAATTTAATATTTATTCATGAAAAGACATTTAATTGCACAAAAAACTGAACCAAACATTAACTAAATAGACAATAATACCCAATACAAGCTACAAATACCATAGTTGGGGGAGGGCTACGAAGATCAGGAAAATTGTGGGGTTAAAACAATACAAAATAAGTACATTTTCATTATAAACTTTTACCCCTCAATTTCCCTGATCCTCATAGCCCTCCCCACTATCGTATTTGTAGCGTGTATTGTTAATATTGTCAATTTAGGTCACGTTAAGTTCAATTTTCTTTTGCAATTAAACATGTTTTCATGAGAAATAGTAAAAAAAAATATGTTAAATTGCAAAACACACATTTTATTTCTCAGTGCAAATAGGCTACACATGACAACAATTTATGGGGAAACTCCAATTTTGCTGATGCACGGCGCTTTGCGTCACCACCAAAAAAAATTGCCGGCGCACCTTGGATCACTGTTTTGGGGATTTACTCCCCTGCTGGCGCTGGAACTCTGGCTCGATACATAATGTATGGCTACACTTGTGCAGTATTTTTGCAATTTAACATATTTTCATCAATAAATATTCAATTATGTACACATGTTTCACTCGTTTTACTGAAAAATTTTCTGATCTTCGTAACCCTATCCACTATCGTTTTCGGAGTTTCTACTGGTCAAATTTTGACGCCCCTAGTAAATTCGTGTTCTGTGTAATTAGTTGAATGAAATTATACCACTTTCCGAAAAAAAATTTCCCATAAAATTCATTTAACTTAGTCAATTGACCAAATCATTTGCCATTCATACGGCATATTCGAACGACGACTCCACAACTTTGTTCCATTTGACCACACTAAACACACACACTAAACACTGCACATATATTATAATTTACCTTTTCCCTTGCTATAATAGCATAGAAACACTCATATTTCACATAATTATTAGATTAAAAACTTCAAACAACATGAATTGCAATAAAACACCCGTTAATCTGAAGCCTCAGACGTGACTGGCGCAAAGTAACGTCCGCAATTTCCCCACAATCCATAGCTTTCTTGACAACCCTCTTCCCTACAATATTTTTTTGTTTTCTTTCAGAAAACTACGCGAGGCTCCTCCAAAATATCTAGTAATTATGATTACTCATAATCATAACTAACATATCCAGGTATTATTTTTTTGATTTTCGAAAAAGCCCCTATTCTTAAGAATTACCCGAAAAAGTGCTCTTCCAAAAGAGTACTCTTTAAATTCAGACACAACCAAGATCCAGCTGACAATCTCGTGGTAACATACACTACTGTCGAATTCACTGTGACATACCCTCGTTCACCTTCCCTTGATCCCTACAGTAACCAAATTCCCCAATTACAAGTTCCACCGCATATGACCAAAGAGAAACACATTTTATGTTGCCTCAGTTTGCAAACAAACAATAGTTTCCAGCGAATGGCAAGAAGATACAAAACTGTTGTAAGCAGCAGAAAAACGAACCTGATAGTGATGGGCTCGTCGCTCGCGCCCTTGGCTGAAGGAACACCAGTGTGCGTGTGGTTTCCCCTAGCCCTCGCCAGGACACCGACAATATGACGTCACAGTCCCGATGCATGTACTTAGGGTACGAAGCCAGATAAGGGCCCTAAGCTTGTGAATTTGAACACAGCATACAAAATATCCTGGTGAACAAAGAAGCCAGAGTACATCCACAACATTCATAATATGTCTTAGCATACTATTGGCAAAACATTACTTCATAAATGTACGCTTCGAAACATTCACACTATTTTAAAAAAACACAACATGCCTCTTTAGTCGCTTATATCATTAATTTTTTTGTCCAGTAACACTTAATCATAACATAAACATACACTCGCAATTAGGCTACCGCCCGGTGGCGAGCTCTCTCACCTCTCCTTCACCCAACCAACTCCTTTTCCACTCCCTTCCTGAACTTACCAAACCCTCTCTCAGATACCAATTCCTCCCTCAACACATTCCACTCCCTAACAGACCTCACAAGCATAGACTGCCTACCCGCTCCGTTCTCCAAAACACTCTCTGAAGCTTCCACTGTTGTTTCCTCTTCCTCTAAACACCCCCTTACTTATCATGCAGTGTAGCCCTCACCATCCTCCCCCTTTGTTCCTTTACACTTTAACCACGCCTTCGACTGTATTATTTTATAATAGATGTTTATAAACTTGCTTCACAGAAATAGTAATAAATAACTTTCTAATCTACGACCTGATGTACAGCCAGAATAATTACGAGCGTCATGGAGTTATAGTTTTTCACCACTACATAAGCGCTACTATCGTATGTGTAAAAGAATTTCAATATTTTCTACATAAAAAAAAAAACAATAAATGTTATATTTAATATAGCATAATTCAAATATAAAATAGATTCTTAGCAAAGATAAATCTTTCTTTTAAAATTCATGTAGTTTAAAATTTTTAATTGGCATATTTGGAACGCTGCGCACCCAGCAGCAGAAATTTTCCTGGTCCAAACTCTGTCATAAAAAAACTCGTTTTATTCTTAACCTGAGTAGAATTGATTATTGCTGGGTTTACAAAATAAAAATTTAGTTTGTGAGATTTATTAATTGGACTTACGAATTACAAGTGTGTCATGTGAATTACATCACACGATAGAGCAGGCCATTTTGATGCAGTGGGGTGATTTTGAGGGGCGGTTGAGGATAGGAGGTTTTATGGAAAATAACATTACCCGACTAGCGCCAAACATCCTCAAAGTCGTATTGATGTTGCTGTAGAGCTGGAAACTTTGATGTTCTCGGGAACAGCAAGCCGATCACCCGGACATAACTTTACTGCATCGTCACTGAACCCCATACATTTATTATTTGCTCTGTTTACGAAATGTTGGGGATATTAAATTTTGACCCACCACCTGACGCTAAATTTCTGACTTATTGCATGACTGAGAGCATCACATGCACAACAACATTGATCAAAGGTAAAATGATTTTGGCTGGCTTCTAAGGGTACCATTCCCTGACATGACCGAAGGGTTAGTGAAGGAAAAGCATACAAAATCTCTTATCAATGTAGTTCCACTTGCCGAAAACATTATACATTTCTATTGGTGGACAATTTACATGCTTTGCCAGACTTCGTCCACCGGCTAGACAAAGCTGACAAAAAGGCGCGAAAAAAATATGATGATAATTTAGATGTAAAACTTACACTTCCCCAGATGATTTAAGACCTGGGAAAGAGGGTCAGCACCTCTGCTGGCTAAAAGAAATTAACAGTTCCGGTATATTATAATGGAACTATTGATAAACTAAATGGTTGGTCACAAATGTTGCATGCTACAGTAGCGCGATGAGGCCAAACCCTCTGGAGGCATTGGAAAACCTATTAAATGAAACACTTGCAAACCATGTTGGAATGTGTTAGGCATCAGTTGCCGCATTACGTATTTTTTTTTTTTTATAAAGTTGGCTACACCCAACCCTTGTTTTCTTCCTGGCTATACTGTAGTTGTGGTTATGTACTTGTGATGCAGAGTTATTTGGACTTAATTAAATGATAGGCCGATACTCAAGCTTTTATTTCTAACAGGTTATGTGCCCAGAAATCACTGATGACGCACTTTATGTTTTGGTTTAGAATTAAAATACATAAGTAATAACTGTGTATGTAACTGGTGCCATGATGCACATGGAAGAATTTAAGTTACCACTGTTAAATACGGACAATTATTTTCAGTGGTCATTGTGGGTGTCGGCAGTACTCAAACATTAAGACTGTTGGGAAGCTGTGGAACCAGGTTATAATGATGCCGTCATCAAGAATTTATCTGTTGGAAAAAGATGGAACATGGCAAAGCATTAAGTTATTAATCTTGGTGGTGAGTGATACTTATCTTGATGACATAGGAAGGTGAGAACTACCAAGTCAAGCATAGGAAATTCTTGAAGGCATTCACACAAATTTTGGGTTTATTCACGCGATTATGATTCTTAAGGAAATTGTGACCACTACAAAAACAGATGGTGTCACAATGCACGAATATATGTCTAAAATACAGGACCTAAACCGAAAAATAATCAAAGAGAGGCTGCATTTCACGGATAAGTCACTGGCAATGTTCTTCTTGATGGAACTCCTATTAGAAAAATATGATGAATTAGTCAGAGCTATGGAAAAGGACAAAGATAACCTCACTCCAGCTGATGTGAAGGGCAAATGGCTCCTTGAGGAAAAGAGGATAAAGAGAGATGAAGATCAAAAGGCGAATATGGAAGGGGCCAAAGCCATTGCATTAAAACAACTCCTTAACAGGTACCCCAATTTTGACAATACAAGTGTCTGTGTATACATGTGTCTGTGTATTACATTGCCCGCTCTCCCGGGCTGGTAGGCGCATGTGTCGCTAAACTCTATGCACTGCACTGCACTTGCCCGATCTTGCCCACACCTGCACTTACATGACACTGACACTACTCGCTGGTGATCAATCGTCAAGAACTCATGTGTCCTATGTTTAGGAGCCACCAGCGTGAAAAACTACCTAGGTTGAGGAGCGACAGACCGCCAATTGCCCCGTCTCCTTTTTGTGAGGCCATTTGTGGGCCGACGCAGCTACCTGCAGTACTCGGGTGTCCTCAGGGTCCTCCAAGAGCATAGGTTGTAGGCCTACCTAGCTGGGTCGTACCTCCTCCCGAATCTCCTGCATATATGCGGAAAACTGTGCTGCGGATGACCAAAACGCACCCACACTGGTGGTACTGCTTGGGCGGGTCAACCTGCCGTTACGTCCTGCGGAGGCAGAACGAGGCAGTGGACCCGCTGCTTTCATGCCTGCCATCGCTGCTGCTACTTATGTCCCTCTATGTGCTCCTGCAGTTCCTCCTCTTCTTGCTGTCCTATTCTCCACTTGTCATGCTGCCGTTCTCAGTCGAGACCTGGACTGTCTCTTTCCTCCTGTTCACTGGCTGTGTTTTCTGTAGCTCTTGCCCATCCGCTTGGAGCTTCCTCCTCCAAACTTGCTAGTGCATCTGGTGTTGGTGACCCATCCGGAAGTACTGCCACCAGAATTGGTCACGTATCCTCAACGACAGCGCTTGTAGGCACGTCGCCATCGAAAAGACTTGGATAAGTGCTCCGTTTCTCCCTGTCAGGTGTGGTGACGATGGGCAACATCGGGTCTTCTTCCCCCTCTTTGCAACTTCCTACTGGAGGTACTGGTGTATTTTCCTCCCTTCCTGTTTGCTCAGGGATCTCGTCTCCCACGAGGCAGTCATGGGGCTAAACAGGTGGTTACCCCAGGTGGTTCGTTTTTGAGGAGCTGGAGCTACTCCTTCGTCCAGAGGTGCCATCACAGCTCCCGCTTACCTCCCTACTGTGGTGAGCTCGGCAGTGCCATTGCTGTCCTGGGACTGAGGAGCACCGCGACCAACCTCGTCGTGGACGACAGCCAGGGTGAGCCAGATGTCGTTGCGATGCAACCTCACCTATCTACTGCGATACGGATCAAGTATGTAGTAGGTCCCAACTACTGCAACACTCGGTGTGGCCTGCTCCATTTAGCCACGAAGCCAGCTCAAAAATCCTAGCGTGCAGCGAACTGCGGGTGCATCTTTACATACACTTCTTACCCTACTTGCGGTACCGGTGGCGATCTTGTTGTTTTCAGCACTTATCTTGCTGCGTATCGCACGTGCTGCTCCTGTACCAGCTGCTCTTGTTACCACGTGTTTGCCGGTTTGTAGTACTGCTTGATGTGTCACTGATGGCTGGTCTCCTGCCTTTTACCTCATCTGGTAGACGTAGGTTTCTTCCCAGCAATACTTCGTCAGGTGTTTTGCCGGTGGCAGCATTGACTTGTCGGCGGAGTCTGCACAATACGGCTGCTAAATGTTCTGGCCATTTTGTGTGCTGGCCACCCACGCGGAGGCGAAGCTAAACTTTTAACTCCTGGTTCAGCCTTTCCATCGGGATGGCCCTGGGGTGGTAAATTTCCATTGTCATGTGTCTCACTCCCCACTTCGTTCATAATTCATGCCACTGTTTCGCAGTAAACTGGGTCCCATTATCAGTCAATAGGTTTTTAGGAAAACCCCAACGTGGGAAAGTCATCACAGAGCACTTCTGCAATGTTATTTGTATGGGCACTACTGACAGTGTATGCCTCAACTCACTTTGAAAAATTGTTAGTGAATACCACTAGAAACTGTGTGCCGTTAACTGTCCTAGGGTATGCTCACATTAAATCAAGGCACCCTGTCTCGAAAGGCTTTTGCGGCAGGTGCAGCTGCTATTGCTGCTGGCCATTTGTTCTCCGACTTTTAAACAAATTGTACTTCTGATACTTTTGCACTAAACTTCACATGTGTTTCGTTAGTCCCGGCCAAAAGAAATGCTTCATTAGGTTTTGAACTGTCTGGAACACCCTGGGGTGTCTGTCTACACTACCACTGTGTGCATGGGCGAACACCTGATTAGGACATACACTTTCCACTTCCCTGGGTTACCCAGCGAGCATGTTTCTAACATGCCATTCATGACTCGACAGTTCTCTCCTATTCCTTGCTCGTGCTGCCGCATCTATTCTTGCGAATATTGGCAACCCTGCTGCATTTGCTTTACTTGCTCAAACAACTTCGAGATCAAAATGACATTTTCCACAGCACTCACTTGCTGTATACTCAGTTCACAAATAGTCCCGTAACCTGGCAGAAGGATCTCATCCCATTTCGCTTCGTCTTACAAAATTACTTGCAGGTCCGGTGCACGTGATAACGCATCTGCTAACTGGTTCTCCTTTCCTGCTACGTGTTCCACAGAGAAATCGAACAATTCTAGATGCAATGCCCATCTGGTTAATTTACTGCGGGCCTCACACATGTTATGAAGCATGAGCAGGCATCTGTTGTCGGTGCATAGCATAAAGTGCTGGTACACTAAGTACGCCTTGTATTTTTTTTCCGCCCATATTATAGCGAGAAATTCATATTCGATGACATTGTAGCGGCTCTTGGTAGGGCCTAGCTTGGTGCTAGTAAAGCCAATTACGTATCTTTCACCATTATCGGCTAGATGGTAAAGCACTGCTACTACTCCTTCCTGACTCTCGTCGGTTTGTAAATACATATGATTGCCCATGTCGTATCTTGCCAGTGTTGGACACGTGTGAAATTTCTCCTTAATTTCCTGAAAAGACCATTTTGCTGATTCTGACCAATGAAAACTGTTTTGTGGTGCAAATAAATTTGTCAGCAGTGCTGTTGTGACTGAAAAAATGTCAATGTGCTTTCTTGACCAATTAAATAAACCGAAAAATTTACGTAACTGCTTCCTCGTTTTGCTGTGGGTACTCTGCTATTAGTTTCAATTGTTCTGGATTTGGTTTATTTCCCTCTGCATCTATGACATGCCCTAAAAAGTCAATACTGGTTATTACTATGTGACATTTTGACAGTGCACACGTCAGCCCTTTTATAGCTAACCTCTCTAAAACTACAGACAGGTGTTGCAAATGTCCCTCCCACATTTTGGACCATACGATAACGTCATCCAGGAAGGCCATGGTGTAGTCGCCTATTAAGTCATCCATCATGCGAACCTTCATGGATTGAAAGGTGGCTGGGGTGCACTTAAGTCAAAAGCGCATAGCGCACAGACCTGGAAGTGGCGCCCATCCGGGTGCGACTTGATGACTGACTTCCCGCAGAGGCACGAGAGTTGCGGATGGCGGGCCCATACACCATGGAGGGATCTACTTTCACACACACTGAGAAACAAATTTACAGTTAAATGCTATAATACTCTCAAACACTGCAAAAACAAAATTCAATAATTATTTCTGAAGCTTACCTTACGACTGGAATGAAATGGATTGCACATAATACTGGTGGTGGTGAAAATAAACATTTGTGAAGAAAAAAAACAATTACACTTTAAAACAACAAGGGTTTTTAGATATATAATACTGTATTTGTGGGTCAGTTGTGCTTATCAAATGGCGAGAAATATGCTTGTAAAAATGTTATAACCCTTTTTTTTGTAATACACGTGTTCGTGTATTACTCCGCCCACTCTCCTGCGCTAGTAAGCACACATGGCGCTACAATCTCTCCACTGCACTGCACTTGCCCGATCTTGCCCACTCCTGCACTCACATGACACTGACTCTACTCGCTGGGGATCAAATGTCGAGATCGCATGGGTGCTGCGCTTGGCAGGGACCAGCATGACAAACCACCTAGGGTGAGGAGCGACACACATCATATTTTCTTTTCACATTTGTTTTACAGTAAACACGGCACTGATACATAATAAGGGGAAGTGTTGAAATATGTTATGTATCAGTTGCCGCATTACGTTATTTTTTGTTTAAAGTTGGCTATACCCAAGCCTTGTTTTACCTAACTATTCTGTAGTTGTGGTTATGTAATGGCGGGCGCTTTGTTATTGTTCTTGTGGTGCACAGTTATTTGGAATTTAATAAATGATATGCTGGTACTCAAGCTTTTATTTCTAACAAAGCACTGGCATTATAAATTACTCTGCTTCAATTAATAACAAAATGTAACACTTTGCATGACTTGCGAGCATGATATGAAACACATGAAATAAAAATCACTACTCATGCAACTATACATTGATATGACAAAATAATACCGAATAAACATTAGTGGCATCTCTCCAGTCCCTTAATTAGGCGTTAAATGGTGTGACCTGTTAAGACCTTTGTGGGTACCTTACATTCACTATGTTGCACTACTGTGCACTGCCCGCATCACACTATTGTATCTTGGCACTTCCGCCTTTTCAATCATCATCGAAGCTCAGAAGTGGGCCCTGCACAAAAAAAAAAACTGTGAAATGCCGATACCTGCTGTGGTGGAGGATTGGTGTGTGGCAGGCAAACTGTCTGTGGAAAACAGACGCTGGTATGCATCAAGGAGAATTATGAATCTGAAAACCTAAAGTCATAATTCCACTTGGGGGAAACTAGGTTACTGAATAATTCATAATGCATAACTTTTTTTTATTGTAAACCCAGCATTTAGTTAGGTAAATGCCTTGACATCGTGGCAGGTAGCTGA
This sequence comes from Dryococelus australis, assembly GCA_029891345.1. Classification (NCBI taxonomy): domain Eukaryota; kingdom Metazoa; phylum Arthropoda; class Insecta; order Phasmatodea; family Phasmatidae; genus Dryococelus; species Dryococelus australis. Next base: position 371,749,961 of record CM056993.1, read on the forward strand.
ACCATCGAGGAGTAGAATACTGCCATAGTTGTTCCGGGTGGGTGCCAGCATTCTCAGCAGAGAGCACAAATACAGATGAGATGTGTGACCGATGCACTACATGTGGCCCCTTCGATGTCATATGTAACTTATATAAATTGCAGAAAATACGTCCTTGATATCCCAAGTCCCTGGGATAATTAAGGTTATCGGAGATACCTCCATATGCTCACACACACACTCCCATGGCTCTTATAGGCCACCTTATGCCTTAAAGAAATATACGGTTACCATTAAGCGGCCATGAAGTGGATGGTGAAACAAATAAAAATCCGCTTATTCATGTGATATACTTATTTATGTCATTACCTTCCAAAGAAGCACTTACACAAGTTGCCTCGTTTAAGTAGGGAGCTCACTAGAACTGCAAAAAGGCCGCAAAGTGCCTACATGGAAAATTATGAGTAATTACGCCCCGGCCATATACAGATGGGCCAGGCTGTGCGACGCCCGACTGCCTGGGCTAAAGCAAACGAAAAAAAGGTTCCTGAATTACATTACAACTACTCAAGACTACATGATCTGTACAAGTGATGAAGTGGCCGGGGAGGACACGCAACGTATGTACGTCTCACATGGGGGGTAAAAATCTAGTGTCTAACATTGCGGCGGGCTGCCTGATCCCTGTCGCCATCTTCCACCACTGTGTCATGTAAACAACAAATTACACTAAACACAAATAGTTTAAGAAATGAAGTGGGTGATCGTTATCCTAAATGGATATGTGATACATAAAATACTATACAACAAAGTTCACTTGAATATTAAGCTGAAAATAAAATATATAAAACTGTAAACATAAACTTACCCTGTAAACCACCCTAACCTTACATTGGTGCCTTATGGTTTGCCCGTTCAAGGTCCTGCACGTGCCGGGATTACTCTACATTAATTTACATAACCTTTTTTTGTTTAATAGAACACAGTCAGAACACTTGGCATGAGGAATTTTACATAAAATGAACCGTTCTTATTTTTGGGGAGGTTCTTGGCATGTGGTCATTACGTTACATTTCCGTGTCTATCATTCACAAACTACTTAAGAATAATACTGGCTTACTCCAGTATTGGTACTGTCCAACTATTCGTTTAAAAATAAAATAAATTAATAAAATATATGCTATTGTAAATGGCAACAACACTCTGAGAATATTTATAAGAATATGCAATGTGTGTAGAGTTCTAACACGTGGCTGCGCGGTTTGTTTACTAACATACCAGCTGTGCATGTCAACAAATTTGCACATAAATTCACAATAACATAAGACACTATTAAAAACCCTCAAATAATATAAAAGACATAACGCTGTATCACAGTGGCGATATACAGATTGGCAACACAATGACACGTGTACTGTTGACATCGCACTAGTGCACATGGTGCGGTACGTTTTCGTGACCATGTGACTCATGAAGTATACACTGAAAAGAATATAATAAAAACAAAGCAGAACACATTAGCGCCACACAATAAACATACATACAAACCCTAAGTATATATATTACAGCACACCTATTCGATTCATATTTGTGGGTGCACACGTCACATTGGCTGCACTCACATGTAGACGAGTGGCGGTGAGATAGTTAGGCGGGTTCCTCCAGACATGGCGAACTGGCTAGGGATCGGGTACATTTCACACGTCAGCCTGTTTATGATGCTGCCAGACAGCAGCACTGTATCAATTTAAATGGTGGGTGAAAACTTCGCATTGAATGTTCCATTAGAACATGAACATTAGCTTTGTTTATATGTGTATATGTATATATGTGTGTGAGTATATATATATAGAAACACAAAGAATTACTGTAATGGGGTCGCACATAATTGTAGTTATCTGCACAGCTACATATAAGCTCTTATCTACACTAATTATGTAGTGAAATTGAGTAACCAAGGTGATGTTTTGCGCCTGGCAGTCATAGAGGCTGGCATCAAGATTCCCAGCACCCTGATGTCCAATCAAGCTGATGTATTCTCCCTCAGTTGGCAGTTTCTGCTCGGCAAGCCTATATGGAACATGTCCGAAACAAATTCTAGCCAAGAGGTACCACCACCAGCAACTGCTAGCACATTATTATGACACACACCTTCTAGGATGTCGCTGATGGCAAGCCACGGAGCACACTTGTGGGCAGGATCTCCCCACAATCAAGCTCCCCACCCAGCTGTACCACGACTCCCTCGAGGTGCCATTCCACATCTGGCATCAAGTTGTGGAGGTGCAACACAGTTATGGAAGGAATGTACCAGGCCTAAACAGCCTGACTGCAGGGCTCTTTTCTGCCACCATCACGCTCACTGCAAACATTTTGGCACCCACACTCATTCAACAGTAGCGGAGACGATTCGGCAGCAGAATGGGACTATCCCCCTTATAGTCACTTGCGTCACCCAACGAATGCTAAAAAATTCATGTATTTTGGCCACATTATATATTATATATATAAAAACACACACACAGAGCATACGCTGTTCGCCTGCCATGTGTCGCCACGTGCAGATGGTCGAGATGTGGTTCAATTACGACTTGTTTTTCAAGTAGCCATGACAGTCCCAGAATCATCTGCTCGCACAAGTCCGGGACAGTATACACATCACACTTTTTACGGAGTTCATGTACTCCCACGGTTTTGTGCATGATGCCTCACCCTGTTGGTTGGCGTGGCAGCACTCTTGTTGTTATCACCTGCATTAGGCCTTCCCGCACAAAATTATGACTTGCTGCAGTGTCAATTATGGTGATCCTCTAGTTCAACGTTGATCCTCAATGCACGTACTGTACTGTCACTAACCTGGAACACTTTGGCACCTTCATTAGGAAGATTCCTGCGCTCTGGCAATGATATTAGTACAGGTGCTGTTTCGCCAACCTCCCTATCTAGTTTCCCGACCTGTTATCTGGATAATTGTTTCTGCGGTTATTGTTGCAAAAATCCGACCCCTGACCGCGGTTTGCTCTGACTGGTGTGAATGGCGGCGGTAGTCTCGTCACATCGGGCATTATTACAAGTATTGACGTGTTGTGATGTTGCCTCGGGGATTGGTAGTCCTGTCCCACAAGAACATCTCTCTTGCAGAGGGACGCCTCTCTCGTAAATTGTTCTACACTAACATGCGTTGCTCGCCATAGGTATGGCCTAATATAAGGTGTCGCTAATGCCACAATGATCTCAAGTACTCTATGGGTTGCCTGTCCGGATGTAGGTATTTATACATACCCTGTAAGAACTTTCGAATGCCTTCCCTGTCACGTTTTTGTTCATAGCAGAGCCTGGCCTGCGCTTGTATGGTGTCGCCATCAGTATCGAACCTGCCTAGCAAGCATTTACAGAATTCCTCCCAGGTGACTCGGTAGTCGCGAACTAGATTCCACCACGTGGTAGTGGTGCCTCTTAGTCTGTTGGCTGTGACCTAGGTCCAGTTGTCTCTATGTACGCGATGCCGGTGAAGTTTCTCCTCACATACCGCAAGAAAGGTACCCGGGTCTTTAGAATCGTGTCCTGCAAAAGTTAGCAACAATGCATTTATATTGGCTCCCGCCAAACCCTGTGGCATGTACATAATGACTACTGGCTGTGGTGTGGGCTTTACCTCTGGTGTTGTCAGTGGCGCGATCTCATCACAGTTCATCTTACGGCATTCGACACTTTTTACGACACCATCGTGGAAGGTTGCATACTCAGTAGATTGTGTGTGCACGCACAAGCATAGTTCTGATGTCATAGATGCGGTGTCGGACGTGCACTGGCATAACAGTTGATTCCACGAGTTTTCCTCGAACAGATTGATATCACCTATCCTTCCACAATGCACGCATCTGTCCATCGGCATATCCAGGTAGTTTGCATTTGCATTCTCAGGGGTCGCTGTTGTCGATGCAGAAGTCTTGAGGTTTTCTTGCGTTTTCCCACTGTTGACACGTATGAACACACTGGTACCCATCTGGGAACGCCAATTGACGCCATAGTGTGACACACGAGACGAACTGTGACACAATATACTTACTGTAGATGGGCGCCAGCAGTGTTTCCCAGTGACGAAACTGTTGAGACTCAGGGTTCTTAGGGATGCTGTGGGTTCTGTGTCCGTCTCACCCGAGCATACTACCAAAACACCTTGCAATACTGAACAACTTTAATAAACTTGGATCACTCATAAAACTGGGCGAGAGGTTGCTGCCACTGCAAAAGAAACACTTAGAGCACTATGTATTTTTTATTTATTCAGTGAACCATACAATATTGTGCCAACATTACTCTTATGAACGACTCGGATGTTTCTAGCTAACTCCGTTCGGGTGCTCCGCCAGCCTGCAATTAATCTAGTGCACTCCTAGATGGATGACTTCTCTGTGGTGTTACAAAACACAATCTTCACAAGGGAAGGGGTCGACAGCTGGAAGGGAGGACTGACGATTTTCCCTGAAGATATGGCTCAGAGAATAATGAAATGAAATAGAATGAACAAGTGTCACAAACACATGTTATTATTTAGCAATACTAACACGTAGTCGATAGGGTTCGTCTTTCCACACGTGGTTAGTGAGGTGATCGCCTATACACATAGCCAGCTAGGACGAAAATAATATCACTGTACCCTTTCTATAAATTACAAAAATACCCTTGGAATCTGATGGGACACGACATGAGTGGTCACCATAAACATGCAGATGCTTGAAAACAAACTTAGATGGTGCAGACGGCAGTGGATAAGTCTCGTAGCTGATGCCGGATGGTAAGAAAATCAAACATTGAAATGACCGCATTGTCAAACCATCAATTACATGAAACCCTTAAATAAATTACGGTGTGCATTATTTTACACAATAAACCTTTGAAGCACATGGACGGTGCTCACATTGACTTGGCGGCGGTTAACCACGTTGTGGCAAATGATGTGGCCGTAAAAAAATTAAACATGAAAATTACCCTGGAATACATACATTAAAATAAAGCCCTCAAAATTGCATGCAGCAATAATACAGAAATTACACTGAAACGCCTTTAGCATTGACAGATGGCGCCTGATTCAATTTGCGCGGGCCACGTACCCTCTCAGACAACTTCCTTCGATTAAAATTAAAAAATCCATAAGGGCACAAATAATTAGGTTAAGTGGAAGAACAATGCTGGGAAATGTCTGGCAAAACGTACGCAAGGCAAAGGTTAACTGGTATACTAAATTGAAGCTATTGTAATCTACATCAGTGCAAAAAGTTTGTAATGTGTGCGTGACAGAGTCTTACCTCGCCAGCTCTCCGTGACGGACTACCCAGAGGCAAGGATCGCGCGGACCTACCATGGCTACCCACGGGGTTCACACAACCGGAAGTGCTATGCATGCCAAGTAAAACTTTTATATATTTTAATACATGGCACATATACAATTTAAATATTTATTTACATTGTGGAATTTTCTTATTAATTTTCTGTAACCTCTGAATGTAATTTATTATGGTGTTCATGCCAGGGTAGTAGTGTTCACAATCTTCGCGTAACACACATTTCAAAATCATGACCACACATGGGTAAGATCCCATCAGGTCCAATGAGATGGACTCGAATGGTTCTCGGGGCTTACGTGGTTGTTGCTCAGTAACTCTGTCGGCTCAGCGACCCTTGAATAAGTTACATGTAGCTAAGCATGTGCTCCCTTGTACTTGTGGGCATGTCGAGACGCCATGTGGCACCTGGTTGACGTGGTAATGTCTCCATGCATGTACCACTGATGTGCCACCACTCCTGGTCACCTACTTCAATGGATGTGACACGATGTTGTGTGTGTGCTCACTGTTGTTGCGCAGTGAAGATGGTCTCCTGCAAGTCATCCAACCCGAGTTCCTGTTCCTCGGGTGCCACGATGTTGGCACAGCTCACACGGCCCTCACCGTAAGTCGGGGGAAGTAAGTCGTCACACTCATCTTGGACCACCACTACCGTTTCACCAGGCCCATGTGAGAGCTCATCCACCAGCCGATTCTCGGTTCCAGGAACATGATCCACCTCGAAGTCGTATTCTTGCAGTAAAAGTGCCCAGCGTATTAATTTACTCCTGACATCATGCATGGTGTGAAGTCAGTGAAAACACCTGTTGTCGGTATTGCAGTGTGAACTGCTGGTACTCCAGATATGGACGGTACCGTTTCACAGCCCACACTACTGCCAGGCACTCTTGTTCACCAAATGTGGCACTACTGTACCTAATGATTAGTCGCTCCTGGTTGTCCCCTATTTGGTACAGGACTGCCCCCAAACCCTTTTCGCCGTCCGAAGACACAAGTGTCATCTTGATTGTGGCGAGCCAATGTGTTGCATTGCCTGAACCTGTTTGTGATTTCTTCGAAACTGGCATCGTGTTCCGTAGTCCACTGACATTTCTTGTTTGATGATAGCATTTCAGTTAACGATGCTGTTACAGTGGCAAAATCACGGGTGTTCTCCCGCAACCAATTCACTGGCCCGTATAATTTCCGAAGCTGTTTTCGCGTGCACGGCACCTCGTAGTTATTATTGATGAGGGCTAAATGCTCCGGTGCATCACATTATAATTATTGCCATGTGAGTAATAAGCAAAGTTTAAATATTTCACTGAATTGAAAGTTGACATCTAATGCTACAATAAAATATATTTATTAACTATTATTCCAAATGAGAAGACTTCAATAAGTGGTCACTTTACCAAGAACAGCCTATAGCACTTATTGCAGGTAATTTGTGGGAGAAAGTAATTAAATGCCTTCTCCTTGTATAAGAACACAGAAGCCGATATTATCATATTCACAAGCCATTTTCAAAATACTTCTGTGAACTGGGCTGTAAGGTTTGTATTATATAAGGTATTGATTTATCAACAAAGTTCAATAGGAATTCAAAGATAGTTAACTTAGTAGTCAAAATGTCATAAGAGAAAGTGGTTGACATTATTTTCAAAACACTCCCATGCAATGTTGCCATGTGAAAATTTTGTAAACGTAGTACTAAACAAGTATCTTCAAAGTGTGCCCAGCTGACAACTCAATTTCAATTACGCACTGAACAGTGCGTACACCCAATTATTTAATATATACTGCATTTATTTCTGAAATTGAAAGGTGGATTTTCCAAGGGGCCTCCTCGTACAAATAGAACTCGTTACTTAGCTTGAAAAGGACAGATTCTCAATTGTATCCCTTTCTACTGGATTAACTTGGCATGTAAGTAATGTTAGCGTGAAATTTAATGCAGTTCTGGAACACAAGATGTGTGATGAGCAAAAGTCAGGGCGCATTACATTGTCAACATTTACTCTGAACACATGCAGCAAAAAAAAAAATACTAGTCGCAGCTATAGATACAATTCAGTAAGATTTGTACATTTAATTGGCTTTAAAAGCAACACCAGCACACATTGGAATAAAAGATGGTGTAGAAGGTGTAGCGTAGAGCTAATTTCACAAATACACGTGGTGGTGAACGCCACTTGTTGGCGATAACTGTTACTACAGTAAAGTAGCGTAAATGAGGAGAAACTGTAAATTAAAGAAAAGACAAACTTTACAGACTACCATGAACAGTTAACGATGACATATTGACTAATGGGCAGTACATATGTACCAACTAGATTAATATTTTAAGCTGCCAAAACACACATCTAATACGTTTTAAGCACTGTAATATTATTTGGGTCAGTTTTCATAGTAATATGAAAATACTTTACTTACTTTAAGAATAGGTTTATTTTATTCATAAACACTAAATGGTAACTGTCATCCTTTACATCGATTTCCCCAGTGAAATATTAATACTTGAACAGAAATAAATTGCAGAATAATATATGTATCTCCACCTGTAATCCTTTGGTCTATAATTCTGCTGCAGATCTGATGAAGTATATCTTTCCCATACAAACATTTTCAGGTTACTTTCCAGCGAAACCGCGTTCACACACATTATTAAACTCTACAATATCCGCATGAAAATGTTTCCTAAAGATTGCTATGTATGAATTTCCAAATTTTGTTGACTACGCTGATTTAAAAAAGTACAAGACAAGGAAAACCATATTTAATTGCACTACAAATGGCAGGAACGTAATATACTGTGAATGTAGTAAAAAAAAAATGGTGGCACCTGAATAAATTAGTGTAAGGGGATAATGTAATGAAGGGGAATGTAAAATAGAGGTTATACGTTATTCTTGACCAGTGGGTTAAAGCATCAGATTAAATGTGCGTATGTCATTAGTACCAACACTACAATTTATTAACATTCTGATAGTTATCAAAGAAGTATATATGTATGGGATAATACTTTCAGCCCCAGGAATATAGGAAATACTGTACAAGGGCAGTAGGCAAACGTACTTGCTACCTTTATTTCCTTACTCCAAGGAGCTGTGGTGGTGCAGTGGTCAGACATGCCTCCCACCCAGGAGTCCTTGAGCTTGTAGTTATGGGTCCACAAGAGAAACCAATGTGTGTAAAACCCCTGTCACACTGGCAAATTTCTGCCTTCAACTATATTTGACAATACAGTTTGAGGACAAAATACATCCATCAAATTTTTCCTTCCAACAAATTTTATGAAATAATCTTGAATGTGTTTTATTTAAAAATAAATTTTTTTGTCATTCCATGTGGTCCATTACAGGAAGAAATGTAAGTAATACTGTAATTTATTTTCGTTTCTTTACTAAATTATAAATTAATTTATAAGACATGTTTCCTGCACAGTGAAATAGGTAAATGCCTCCAAATTTGTAATATAATGTGCAATATTCACTTAAAATAGCATTAATGTCCAGACAGTTTTTACATTAAACATGTTCATAACTTACTCCGTTTTCAGAAATTGTTCGTTATTTTATGTTTCCTGACATCCACTTTTGTCGTGCACGATTCTGACCGGCTGAGACCGTCAAACATCAAATAAATTTTATAACAAGTTCAATTATCAAATGTTCGATAGAAACTGATACCATCCAACTTTCTCAGACAAAAATGTCAGCATTTGTGACGTTTCGATGACATCAAACTGTCCACCTTTATTGGAACCAGTTTGATGGAAAAATTTCAGCACGACAGGGGCTTTAGGTACGAACTTCTCATACATGTTCTAAATTGTAATAATGCTGCTAACTGTGTAACTTTGCTATACAAATTTTTTTATGAACTTGAAATTGCAACAATTTTTATAGACAAAAATAAATAGGCTTTATAAATGAACATACTTTCTTAGCTGGTTCGAAAGAAATGGTAGGGGGTTGGATAAAATGTATATACAGTAACACAGGGGTCATCCAAGCTACAAAATTTACAAACCCCTGTTTATACTACAGTGATAATTTCTCAATTTTCAGTTGTTATGTTACTGTCTATACATTTCTAGCTCAACACACGTTATAATAAACAGTTTTGCTCTATCGCATTTGTTGGTGTATCATGCTAACTCAAATTTTATGAGTATTGTCAGAAACACTTTTACCTCAGGACTGCTTGCCCGATAGTATGTCGATTATAACTCGGGAAGAATGATATTTTCTCCAAAGTATCACACATTTATATATTTTATAAGTCTCGCACTTTCACACAGTAACCTATTTGGTGTCACCCTACTGAAGCATCGCTTCGGAGCTGCAACCAGGCACAAGGCAGAAATAATAAAATGTGAATCTCACTCAGTATCAAAACCTTGAAAGATTTATTCAATTGACCAAACATCCACAGAACACATCACAACAAAATATACACATTTAACATGACAAACAAATGCTTCCACGTTTCAAGGAAGACAAAATTTCACGTGCCCTGCAACTGTCGCTGAGCAAACAGAAAACAGTCCATACTAAAAGGACTACACACTGCAGAAGAATTAAACAGTTAAGTACAGCAGATACAAAACTTAGACTAGCAATACTCTTGCACTTGACAGACATTGTCACAATCCCCAAGTTAAAAATTTTTTTAACCGCTGCAATATATATAAAAATATACTGCTCAAAGAGTTCGTACCTACGTCTCAAATATATCAATTTTTTTTAACAATTATAATTACCGTTATAATAGAATTTCAGAAAATAAAAATGCCTATTACACACTCTTTAAAATCTGTCCTAAGCACCATCCATCCATACATAATGTCTTTCACGTATAAAAAACACATCACGTAAAAAAAAAGCATTCTGAATACATAGTCACATCTGTGTGTGAAGTCACCAGTAAACATTCACAGCAAATAAGTAAGCAATTCAGAGCTTTAAAAGATGTTTAAAAATATTCCAAAAAATGCACAAAGAGACCTTGCAAAAATGCATCATATAAATGTACTACAACTAATATTTGCTGTCAACACAATCTATGGTCTTTAAAAATATTCAATTATTGCTCACTTTACAAGGCCATGCTATTTTCTGCCACAAAAACATTAAAGCATAACAGAAATGAGTGTCTTAAAAAAAAATCACTTAAAAAAGGCATTTTCTTGGTAGCAAAGCAAATTTGGCAAAATTGAGCAAACATCTTTCATGGAACATGAAATAATTATGACGTAAAGGCAGGTAGGCAGACTAAATGAGGCCACTTTGGTTTCACAGCAACTGTTTCGGAGCCATAGCCAGGCTGGGCTACCTTTGCACATCCCTTCTGGCCTCATGTTTGGCCCGGCCTTCGCGCCATCACAAAGAGACCAACTTGGGAGGGACAGAGTCGGGACTGGACAGGTCGACACCACCGATGTTGCGCTGCTGGCTGGAGCACGACGGGATCACCAGGGGGTTGGAGACTGAGGAAACTGGAGTGAGCCCAGTACCACCCTCCATCAGAGACTCGAAGTTGAATGGGATGCCTGCCGACGGGGTGGTTCCCGGGAGACCAGCTACCTCGAACATGGACGTTGCAGACTTCAGCATGCTTTGCGAAGGGGTGAAAGCAGTAGCCACGGGCAGGGACGTTGGACGAGGTGGCTTCGCTCCACCCATCGAACCATTCGACACCATCACACGTTTGGCAAGTGGAGCACCGAACAACTTGTCTGTTTCCGTAACAGGCCCTGGTGGCTTCATGTCCCTCAGATCTGGCAAAAGTTTTACTTCAGAAGAGACTGGAGAAAATACGAATGGTTTTATGTCTGGTGGGGAGGGTGGATTACCCGGATCTTTCAATCGACAAGATCCTCTGTGTGCCTCCAAGATGAACTCCAACTCTTCTTTCGCCATCTGCAGTTGCTGTATTTCACTCTGGAGTCCCTGCTTTTTCTGCTCCAATTCATCAGTTTGCTGAAACAAACAAATTCAAACATTAAAGTTTGCATACGATTCAACAGGCCAAACAATTATATTTGTAGCCAATAGATATGGAGTAATTAAGCAAAAATAGTTTAAAAAAAAAAAACCTTTTGATAAATTAAGGTTCCATTCCTAGCAAGTGAAATTTGGAAGAACTACAATACTGGTCACCACATTCAAATGCAACATACAGATACATAGCTTCACTAGCATGCCAAACACACTGTTAGTGGGCTCTAGCAATTATCCAGACGTCGATGCAACCTGAACTTGTTTCACTTCCATCGCTAAAAGCTCTGTTTTTCTTATGAGTAGGACTGCCCTAGAAGTACTTTAGACAAATGTCCTTTCTAGCCCATTCTATTAGTAAACTACAAAATTGACAAATAAATATTTTACTGGCTTAACAAAAACATAAAACCCCACGTGAGAAAATTCTTTATTACAGGTAAATACTGTCACAATCATTATTACTACACACATCCATCATCTATGTTTAGCATCACGTTGTTACAGCTTATCGGACAATATTATGATATATATTGCAATCATTATTACTACACACATCCATCATCTATGTTTAGCATCACGTTGTTACAGTTTATCGGACAATATTATGATATATATTGCATGTGTCATGATATATACTGTATACTTGCATTAGATCGCGAACACTACAATATATATATATCGCAATTCTCATGATAATTATTGCATACATGCATAGTAATCAATTCTATTAATATATTGATTATGTAAAGAAATACGCTATTTTTGTGATTATTTCGCCGATATACAAAGCCATTTCACGGAAATAAATGGATGTCTGAAAAAATTTTGCGATTTCACATACCGCAAAAACAGATGACTCTAGGTTTTACGTATTAAACAATTTTATGCATGTCTCAGCCACCTTTCACAATCACTTCCAAACACAAACACTGCAACTGCCCAAGCTGCATTGGTACATAAGTTGTTTGTAATAATTTCTTACTAGCCTGATAATTGTATGTAATTTAAGATTCAAACTCAACAGAAACACAAAATCATATAAATTTGTTCATATAGCACAGGAAAAATTTGGAAGAGCAAACACTGTGAAAAGTGCTAGATAAGTTCTGACAAAAAGATGTATCTGTGGTAGTACAGTGCAATGAATCGTAAACAATAATCTGTGATGAACTTTTCCTGGGGTAAGAAAATTTATTCCTAAACATCTAGGTAAAGAAAAGAAGATTTCAAATCTGGCCGGCGTATATTAAAGTGCTTATAAAATGTTAATTTAGTCTACAGTGAAAAAAAACACCTGTGTAACCACTTGTTTATTTTAATATAGGCCATTTCATGGTAAAGTGAGCACATTTCAAGGCCCTCCGAACAGGCAGTAACCACTAATAAATGTGTTTTATTGCAGCCTTAGGCGTTAACTTTTGAGATCAGCGGAATATATACACAGTGGTTATTAGTCACATAGCAATGTTTATATTAAAAAGTGGCGGAAAGACAAACATCAACTCAAAGGCAAACTGTAGCAGGGCCTTAAAAAGTGCTCACTTTACTGTGAATAGCCTATACTAGTAGAGTAGCTAGACATTTAGGTAAAATTAATCTTGAAATGTTAGTAAAGAATATTTTAGGATCAAGGACAGTGTTACAGCACATTTCTCCCGAATGCAACCAACTCGTCTTTTTCATACGTACTGAGAGGAAATATTTTCATGTATTGACACAAGTTTGATTTCATGTCTATCATGTGCCACGTGCATGTTTGAAACAATGGAACACTTGCAAAATGTTGCAACATTAATTTCATGTTAATTTAACTGCTGTAATTTTTTTTTCCCCTTTCATTTCAATTGTATGAAACTGAAAACAATATTAATTCAATGAAACAAAATGTAACATTCACACAACCCTGGTCTAGACATTTCAAACTTACTTCACCCCAGAAATGCTCAGCTCAGAAAAAGGAGCACACTAGACATTGTGTACAAGGAAAAATCACAAGTGCTTAACAATAGCACTTGTGTTCATATTGGTACACTAAATTTTGTTTAAAGTGGAATGCAGATTACCTTAATTTATAAAATATCATATATTAGCAAATATAATTCTGCATATAACTACTATACAAAAATGAACCAGACATAAATTGTCCCATTAGTACATAAAATTTCAAGAGAAATTTTGTATTTATAAATGACAAATTTGAAAATTCTGAAACTACAAAGTTGTAATAATGTTTTGGACAAGTTATTTTACAACAATATTTTATTATGGAGTACTTTGTAATAAGAAGTTAACTGTAAATTAATTTTTTTTAAAGTGAGCACAAGTTACCTCTAGGAGAGCATTGGTATGATCCAGTCTTCTCTTCCTACACCTTGCAGCTGCCATTTTGTTTTCTCTCACGTCTAATTCTTCGTCTTTCCTCTTCCTCAGGACTTATCTGGAATAATAAGAAAAAATTCTAATAGCTTTCGCAGTGCCGCACAAAAAATTTTTTACTCAGCCTATGTTTACCTACTAGAGCCTACCAGTATTTTACAAATCGCTTAAGATAATGGTTAACACATGTCATCAAGATGGAAACTACAGTCAATAAAGAACTTAGTACAGTCCTATGGACACCAACTCCCATTTTTATTTTCCTCTAACTAAAATATCTACACTGGCAATGGATGAAAACATGCCAATCAACATTAAAGTTTTAGTTGTAAACAATAGCAAGTGTTACGTTTTCCATGGGTCTGTAATACATACCAACTAAAACCATTCTAAGGTACGTAAAGGAAGCAGTAAGATTTTCTGCCTTATGAAACTTAAATTAAAGCTATTGTGATGGAAATTTCCCACAATAACGTTTTGATACATATCTTTAATACTGTACATACATATGTAGGTTCCTTGCAATTAATGACAGGATAAAGGAAGTACGCTAAACTCTATAGAAAAAAATTAACCTAATATTCACAATGCTCTCAAATATTACACCACATAATTGTTCCCAAAAAGAATATTCATATGTCATTTATGAGCAAATGAAAAATTCTAAATGGTCGGATATGATCAAATGCAAATGAACTAGCTGTTTCCAGAACTTTCTCTCCTGACCAAACATATTTAGTGAGTGGTTACTCCTCAGGTCATAATATTGTTAAGCCATAAGCTAGTGAGAAAATACAGTGCAGCTGTCACCTCTTGCAACATTTTTTCTTACTTGCACGAATAATACACCCGAGGTACAGCCTCACTGTGTGCAACACTGCACATTCAAACATTTTACCCACGAGTAAATATTATTTTAATATCAATGAAGCTTCTCTTATATTTCATTTTTCCTTAAAGAGAACTCTCACAGGTCCTTCCTAATGAAACTTCTTGGCTTTGATTACAATTCATTAAAGGACACTACCTTTCTTGTTACTGAAGGACACAAAACGGACAGCCACTTTTAAAATACTCAATAATTACAAGCTTCGACAACAGCAAAACTTAACCATAAAGGACAATCGTTAAGCATTTTGTGCAGCTTACCCCAGTGTTTTTTGCTGGTCGTCTACCACCCACATTTCTGCGGGTCGTGTTGGTAACTGTGGCAATCGTCGTAGGGTTGCTCAGCACTGTAGATGGTCGAGAAGGTGCGACAGACGTAATCCCTCCCTGCCACCCTTTCTGGTCCACGAGGCTCATGTAGCTGCCTGTAAGAAGAACACATGCACAGTTTATAAAAGGTTGATCTATCTGTATGCACACTGTCTATTCTTCCACCACATTAAAAATTAACATTACAGCATGTCGGATCACTTTATTCATGAGTCAGTCAGGTGAAACTGTGAAAATAGTAGGAAACTAAATCATTTACAAATCTGGCTATTCTCACATTCAAATGCATTAAAAAAAAAAAAACCTGTTTCTGTTTATCTGATGCCTTTAATTCAGCATTAAAATGTGGAACTATCTTTCTGTCCATTGTTACCATCTTAATAACTGGGTGCGTGGCACTCAGTCATGTGCCCCTTATATATGCAGGTAGGGGCAGTGGCATGTTTCAAAGGTTGATTCCAAAAGTGCTGAAGTAACAATTAACAGTCCATATATACTAATACACCAAAGTTTTAATCATTGCAGGCACGATGGTATATATTTTGGATGTGGCATAGAAATTAGATTTAACTGTACCTATACACTCTAAAAAGAAACCTATACACTCTAAAAAGAAAAAAAATAACAACTACTAATAATGAAAGTCCCTCGCATAGTGAGATATCATTCCGTTCTCAAGACTTTGACCCAGTCTCAAACAGCAGTTGCCAAAAACACATTTCTGTTGGTTCCGACATATACTGTAGCATTATGCTGATACTCTCTAAGTTTCAAACAAAAAATATAGTTCACTGTTGTAACGCTTAAAATTAGATATCCATTTGTGCCTAAAAAAAAGTTGACAGGCTTGTGCTTTGCAAGTAAAACAAGCAGATGAGAGATCATGCATCGGGTGAAAGAAATTAACAAATAAACATTTTTGAAAAGCACTGCTCAACTTCTTCTACCATGTGCAACTAAAATTCAACATGGACATGGCTGGTGTGATGCTGTAAAACTGTTAAGGCACAAATTACAAAAATACCGAAGTACTCTGCAATCATGCCAATTTTCATCAACGCGCATTGAAAAAAAGAAAGGTTGAAGACAGTGTTGAATTTGTGTATGCCATTTTTTTTTAATGTGCAACATAAATGGCTTAACAATGAACCCACACTACTGAATGTTATTGCATACTCAATAATAATGCCAATAACAGAAGACACTTGTAAAATGTTAGTATATTCTACTATTTTCTGTTGATTATGCTATCAGCTTGGATAGCAAAGGCTGTATACTACCAATGATGGGCATTTCTTCTTGTGAACACAATTACTGGAAAGTTTTGGGCATTGACTAAAATTTATCCTGTGATAGGTACAAGATGCTCTTTGTTAAAATGCTAGATTTTTCATTATTTAGCTCGGCAAGTAAAATATTTACTTTGCTAATAATTTCAGTCCCACTTGTCCGATACATGAACAAAGTTCTGAGCCCAATGGCAATGTTAGTTTCACACATAAACATCTCAACTAATATTTGTACGCTCATGCATTATTTACGCAGAAATTTCATAATTCACTGGAAAAACAAATTATTACAAACATGCTGCACTTAGCAAGTTGATACAATTGCAAAATGTGCAATTATTTCACAATATGTATTTGTGTTACAAGTGTGCAACCTACCTTGCGTTATGGGCTGCACGACAGGGGGGACGAAGCCCGCCTCGTTCTGGTGCGACTCCCCCTCGCACTGCAGGTCTATGAGGGTCTGCTCGATGTTGCGCAGCAGCGTCGGCGTCAGGGTGGACGTCGTCCGTGTTGGCACTCCAGAGTTCAGACCATCCAGCGACACTATCTGTAAGCGAGAGCATGGCGTAACCGTCCATTCACTGCATATGAGCTGACATTATATTAACATACATGTCTGTACAGGGACAGATACAATGTGGGGCTGAGGGGGGCTTGAGTTCAGATCACATAAAATGAGATCTATTCTTGAAAACAAGTAAGTATAGGCTTTTCATGGTAAAGTGAGCATTTTTGATTGCCTTCTCATCTGGAATAATAGTCAATAAATGTATTATATTTTTGTCTTGGATGTTACATTCTGAGTACGGTGGAATATACAATGTTTATTACTACCATGGTAATATTTATTTTAAAAACATGGTTAAAGGATAAAAAAAGGCTGCACTTTTAGAGTGAGATCAAAATTTTAAAAAGTATTTAGATAACACATCCACCAAGTATTCACATTTATTTGTAACAATAACACATACTAGCAAACATGTAGTTTGAACAGTGTGCATAGTACCCCACCCACAATACAGCTGGAAAGGTCAGCCGCACTGTGATGTAATACAGCGTAGGAAAGACAGGAAAGAAATATCATCAGCACGCCAGTTTCCTCCTGATGTACAAGCAGGGACTCAGAAGGCTGGTTGGTGTTGATCTGTGGTTGTTGAGCAACTATGAAAGACATTGCAGAACAAAAAAAAAAAATACCTGCGCAAGTGCCAGAGATATAATTACTGATTTCAGTATTAATGAAAGTTGCAGACCCCTAAACCTATCATGGGCTCTGTTCAACAGCAGTCAAGCATTGTCAATTGAGATGATAGGCATATTGGAAGTTCTCTTTACAGAAATCACATCTTGGCAAGCGAAAATTTAATGGCAAATTCCAGTTACTGCACTAGGCTTCACACGGTGTGCACTGGCAGACTGTCAAGAGATTTTTGCAACTTTCATTGATTTCAAAGTGCAATGAGTGCGCACCCAGTGCAGTCAAATGGAAGTTTCCATAAAGTCTGAGATACACACCTCGAAAAATTTTCACCACCAGGATTACTGAGTAACTACCCTGGTCGCACGCGTTAAGAAAAAGTAATTGTAGATTACCACTTCAGGCATCTGAAGTATCTTTTAGTATAGGCTGTTCACAGTAAAATAAGCACTTACGAAAGGCCTGCTTAAGATCTACTTGTAAACACGTGTACTCCTACGCCTTATGTGAAATTAACATTGCTATGGGCCTCATCACTTTATCCATGCATCGGTCAAATAAAACTATGAAAATGAAAGAATTAATTTTAAGTCACCACAAATGGTTACCCAACAGTTTTTAGTTGACATTAAGATATGGAACTACTTTCCATCCACCGTTACCAACTTTCCATGCGAATGTCAGTCATTGCCCATTAAAATATATGCATGCAGGGGCAGTCACTTTTTTAAAGGTTTATTTCTAAAGTGTTCACTTTACTGTGAACAGCCTTTAATGCAGCTACCATCTTTGCATGTAACAAATCACAGGTGGTGCAAAAGTTGAGGTGTGTGAGATCCAAACTTCAGACCACACCTGAAGTTGCCAGTTACCTGCTGGTACCACAACTCCTGCGCCAAGAAGTGGCCCAAATCGAACGGCTCCATCTCCATCGCGTTGCTTCTCGGATAACAACTCAACTAGGTCCGGGCCAAAACTTCGATTCGATCGAAATGTTTCCTTTTTATTGTTTACGCTCAAACGCTAAAAAAAAGTCGTTCGTTCGAGAGTACGGCGGCCCGCGGAGGGCCGTGCGTAGTCCTGCTGCAGCAGTTCGGAGGCGGCGGCGCCCGTCGACCGTCCAGGAGCGAGCGCCAGCACCGTCTGGCAGCCCGGGGCCCTGCGCCGCCACCGCCTGCCGGGCTGTTTTTAACCCGCTGTTGGCAGCGCGCTCCGCCCCCGACCTGTCGCGACCCGCTAGCCCCCTCGCCTCAGGGACTCCTCCGCCTTCTCACACGTCGCTCCACAACATCTCGTCTAATTCACCAGCGGAGTGCCCTTAATGCTCCGTCCGTCCCAGCCAACTGGAGCTGATTTCCGAGTTCCAGGTCGAGAAGCGCGGGAGCGATTAGGGCGACACTGCCACGGGCATCACGTTACCCATCGCCGCTACGCACAAGGCTCTGAACTGGCGTGCAGTGTTCTAGTGAAGTGAAGTGATTTTGACTCTTTTAACATCGAGGTCTTGAGAGCCGATGAGAGCGATTGAGGTGAGTACGGAGCATCGCCGGAATGAAAGGGCGGGGGAAACGGGAGATCGCCAAGAAGACCCGCCGACCAACGGCATCGTCCGGTACGATTCCCACATGCGAAAATCCTGAGTGACTCGGCCGGGGATGTACGTGTTCTAGTCGCACCGCGTGTGTTGGCACTATGGCACTTTCAGCGGTAACCCTATTATTTTATTGGTGGAACGTGTGCAGGAAGGTTCAGCGCAGGGCCCTTGGAAATTTTGTATGTATCCGACACGTTTTGGGGACTGTGAAATGGTATTTGTAATGTGGATTACATCTTGAAAGTACGCAGCAGACCCCGCCTGAAGTGTGTGTTCTGTTCGTAGACCAGCACATTAGACGCGAGTTTGATAGTTTCGCGGAAAAACGTGTATTTCAAGCAAACTGACACGCAGCCCAAACCTTGAGGGGCTTCAGGCAACATAATACTTGGGCAGCAAGCATTAAGCAGTAAGAAGTAGGCTCCCAGAATTCAACTGGCTTAACTTCGACCAGTAGAAAGGCATCTTGTATTCGATCAACATGTAAACAGCTGTCTTCTTATTCTTACTTTTGTCTTTGGGCGGGTGGTTATTTTTTTTCGAAGCAGGCAATAAATAACAACTGGAGTGCGTAAACCGAAATAAAATGTTTAGAATATGTTTATTTAAATATGTGCTTTTCCTCGAATAAAAGACTTTACAAGCGACGTCCCCTTAAAATGCCCTACATTGTATGTTTCGTTTTTCAATTGTTTGTAAGACTTTTGCAACTCCTTCCTGCCATTTTCTGGACATTTGCTCACATACAAACTAAGGCCGTTGCCTTCGTTTGCATTCGTTTAATCTATCGACTTATTTTAGCATTTGCTTTGGGAGGTTTAACATATTTGAGTTAGGAGTTAACAACCTAGAAGCTGAGACCGGTTCTCCAATCCAAGGGAATGTGGGGGATTTTGTGGGTGCAGTAAGGATCAGGGGCAAGTGAACGAAAATATACGGCAGTGAATTCGAACACAGCACCAGTCGTGAATTGAAACCAGTCATGCTTCCATACGTCTGGGACGGCATAAACAAGTGGGAACCATAACTTCGTCAAAAAGAACGTGAAAGCTTATGTGAATTGAGAAGTACTGACCGTAATACACAAGATATGTACTAGCAATTGCTCCTCAACGAAGAAAAAAGGACGTGACAGAAAATTATGAAATTAGGAGAATCCTGCAAACTAAGTCATGTCCACCACGGATATCTAAAGACAACAGTTTTGAAAACACGTGTATTTTAAAATGGTTTTACGTGCATAGTGCGTATTCTGGGCCAAATGGTAGGTTTCCTTCAAAGGACACGTCGAACCCAGGTGTGAGAATGTGCGACGGAATAGCCGCCAAACAGCCGTAACACGGGGCCACAGCAGGTGGGAGACTATCTCCTCAGGCGATAACAACCCACGAGTCCCCGCCCAACGCGGGGCGTCGCCTGCTGGATTCCGCGAGATAACGCGGCTTATCTCTCCTCAGGTTTCCGAGAACATGGCACGGCACGCACGTGACGGTCGGTCTATCGTATCACCGAAACGCCTGCGATTATCTACACGCCTCACCTTGACGATAACATTCCCGGATGTTCTCCGAGAGGCGACTCAACAGTGAGCGAAGATATATGGGCGGCTCTTAACATCCGAGGTCTTGAGAGCCGATGTAGATGAAGCAGGGGGAGAGGATGGAAGGGCCGGGGTCTGCGAGAAAACCCGACGACCAGCGGCATCGTCCGGCACGACTCCCACATGCGAAAATCCAGGAGCGACCCCGCTGATACTCGAACCCGGTTCGTCTGTCATTGATCTTCAAAGTGGGGGGCGCACCCCACCCAAGGGAGGCGTGACGACATGCTAAAGGGGGGGGGGGGGCGCAAACTCGACGTTGCCAGTGATTTACGTTGTGCAATTTATTCTATTCAGCCAAGAATTGAGAATTTTGTTAAAAATACGCAAGCTCATCCGTCTCATTGATTGATATGTTCACCATCATGTGTTCAATAAGCATTATAATATAATTATTAAATAATACCTTTGAGGCATTTATTCGTTTTTATTCAACCCTTGTAAGAATGAAATTGTGACACGAGGGGCGTAGTTTTATTTTTGCAGAAGGGAGGCGTGATAAACTAAAGTTTGGGAACCCCTGGTTTAGGTGGAAAGCGAGTAGTCTAACCACTACACAACCGCGGCCCCAAAGACTATTCAACGTGAGCCAATCTGGAATAATGGGGAGTTGTCAGTTACTCCCTACTGGGTGGCCGCGGTGGTGTAGTGGTCAGACCACTCACCTACCACCTAGGCGAACCGGGCTCGATTCCTGGTGGGGTCGCTCCGGGATCGTCGCATGTGGGAATCGTGCTTAACGATACGCCGCTGGTCGGCGGGTTTTCGCGAGCAAATAAAATCACCTCACGATTGATTTGCATATTTTGAATGTGAGAATTTTTCTTTTACCCTATTCTAAAGATGGCAGTACGATAGAACCTACTTCAGCGGTGCTTCGGCAAACAAATGAATAGGATAAGGATATTTCGTTATATAGGCTGTTCACGGTTAAGTGAGCACATTTGAGGCCTAGTTACTGGTTTTCCTATCAGCAATTTTTTTATCCTCCGACATTTTGAAATAAATTTTGCCATGTACGTAATACACCACGCAGCGTATGTTTCACCGGCTACAATAAAATGTATTTATTGACTATTGTAGGCTTCCTGGATACGAGACATACTATGGACAGGATGGAAGACTGACGCGGGTAGACGTACGTCTTGAGTGACTGAGCGGATCTTAACAGCGTGGTCTCGAGAGCCGATGAAGGTGAAGTGATGTGAGCGTGGAGCAGCGCCGGAATAAAATAACGGGGGAAACGGAAGATCCCCGAGAAAACCCCCGCCGATCGTCCGGCACGATTCTCACTTGCGAAAATCCGGAGTGAACCAGCCGGGGAATGAATCCGGTACGACCTGGTGGGTGGCGATCAGTCTAACCGCTCAAACAAAAAAATTGCGTGGCCCGAGAGAGGCAAAGGAAAGATGGTTATAAGATAGAAAACACGATGATGTGCTAAAGGGAATGATTACACCCCAGCACTAACCATAAAGGGAATACACGCGGGGGTGAAATTTAAAAAAAAAAGACCGCGTGTCTGACAACTGGCCACGAAAAAAAAATCTAACCTCTTAGCACCCACCCCCCTCCCCCTTCCCCTTTTCCGCGTGTTGAGCGGGAAGTTTGCAGCGAGTGAGAGTCGAAAGGCCAGTTGGGTCGATGAGTCACGGGAGCCGGCAAACCGGGATTATTACAAGAGGGGCGCAGGGATAGAGGTGGGTGGAATGTTGCAGTGGAAGTGGTGAAGAGGAGTGAGGAGGGGAAGGGAAGGGGAGTGCTTCCACGAACGCGCGCAGCGGGAACGTAAGAAACAGGAAATTCCTGGCCGTGGCCTGCGGATCTTGCCGCCCACGTCGCAGTCTTTCTGCCGGAGCGGCGCGGCGCCAAGTTGTGGCCTAATAGAATAAATTAGCGATGCCGTCCTTGAGCTCCGTCGCGACTTGCTAGTGTATCGAGCTACCTCGGTCCACCGATAATACGGAGAGGAAGGTGATGTAACGTTGCGGCATGTGGTGCAACATATCAGCACTTCAAAACGTGACGCAAGATCGAAACTCCGTTAGCACTTGTTCAAGCGTCGTAATGTAGATGACGCAAGATAACTAACCAGAACTTCCAGAATTGTTATGCTAATCCGGGGATATAAGTTTCTCACAGCTTTTACCTTTGGCAGCCAACAAATGTCATTAAATACCTAAGCAGTGATGCCATAGTTCAAATCCTTAAGCGCCAGCAGAGAAATATTGAATTACTCTGCAAGGCACAAGCAAATTTCTCCAATTCACGTTCACGCCGTGGCACCGAAAAACTCTCCAAAAAATTTACCGTCTGAAAACTACGGCAAAAAGCTGATGGGATTGACAATAATGCCAAAAATTTGTCCCTAGCCACAACGTTGCAAGAGCCAACGTTATAGCCAAAAGAATGTCAAGTGGCCAACAACAGGTCTCCATTGTGTTACATTCTGGATTCTGATCTAAAACAACTACAGGACAATGCAACAGACTAGGCTTCAATTTAAAGGGTTTAGAATGACTTTAAATTGCTCGTTAAGGTGCGCACGTCATTCAACCCACGCACATATAATTGTGCAAGTGTTTCGAACGAACTTACGGGAAAACTCAATCATGAGAACATTATTATATCTACAGTTCATTTCTTTTATGCAAAATATAAAAGTATCAAGGTAAATGGTACACGCAAATCGTATATTTATATCAATTTTGTCATAACTGATTTTACAGCGGATCTGTTTAAATTTTTGGCTCGACAAGACGTAAATAATCATTTTAAGCACATTCTTACATTGTTACCAATTCACTGTGTTCTTTATTCTCGGAGCACTGATTGAAGATGAGAAATAAAAATTCTTTCTTTTCTCCCATCACTGCTCCGAGAATAATGACGGAAGTGAACATCAAACAACGTAAAAAGGAGTTGGAAATCATTTGCGTCTTGTCGAGCCAAAGATTTCGACAAACTTTGTGGAAAACGACTTATATGGAGAATCGGGCAAATGTACTGATTTCATGCACCATTCGCCTTAAAACATAATTTAAAAACTAAAAATGTCTACTTGAAGAAGGGGGGGGGGGGGGGCCTTGCCCACCCACTGCCCAATAATAGTCCTGCAGTTCATTTGACCAGCGATAACAACATTGTGACAGGGTAACAGAATGGTAAGTCCAGGGTTGAAAAAGACGCGTCCTAAACCACGACAGTGAGTGGTGGAGGGCGGAGTTAGCAATCGCGACGACGGACTAGACAAGTTCTTGTACGCACAGTAGTCAGTATCACCTCTCGTGTCCACCTGCGAGAGGCCCCCGGCCCTCATGTCGTCCGTCCACCCCCCCCCCCCCTCCCGGACACGCACACATCACGACACAGATAAACAAGGCTTTGTTCTGCGTCCACGCACGGGCCACAAGGTCCGCGACCTTGTCTACCCCCCCCCCCCCTTCACCACCTTTTTTTTCCTTCTTCTAATGCCGTGCAAACAAACAAGTCGCCTGAAGCAGTGACAATTTGTTATAGGCTGTTCACTTTCAAATGAGCACTTTTCAAAGCCATGTTTACGATCTAATTGCATGCACGTCACGTAAAACTGTGGCATTATTACGAAAGAAATATTTAACAAATCTGCTAATTTTTATACTTCGATGCATTAAAAAAAGTCAGATAGCTAAATAAATAAAGTTATCACAAATGGTTACCTAACATTTTATATATTTTCTTTCCGGCCATCGTTACCAACTTTACTGGGCGAATGTCACTCGGTGTGCCCATTAAAATATATGCAGGCAGGGGCAGAGACTTTTCTCCAAGGTTCGTTTCAAAAGTGCTCACTTGATCGTGAACAGGGTTTATGGGGAAATGCATGCTAATGAAATTCGGTTATTTGGCATTCCTTTTAATGATATACATGTACAACCATGGATTTTTTGAGCAGAAAAAAAACGCGCTTCTTCAATAAGCCTTTCGTAACATTAATGTATAGCCTGTTTCTTGAAAAGTTCAGAGAACTTCATAATTAAATAACAAATTGTTATACTGGCGTTGGCACACAGCTCAAGAGTGTCATCTCTCGCACGTAGCTTTTAGGCTCGTTGAGCCGTGCGGAACCCGCCTACAGAACGTGACGCTTTGAACTATGTTGCACAGTGCTTGAAATACACGGTTTTAAACTAAACTATTAAACGTGTGTCTAACGTGCTGCTTACAAAATAAACACTTCAGACGAGACCTGTGCTTCCAAGACGTCACACTCATCAGAAACGCCATTCCCGAGCAATTCGGCGCAACTAAAAGGCTAAACAGTCTTCATACGTCGTGCGACGAAAATTTTCATAATAGTTCATTATTACTTACAAGTAATTCGCTTAAATGACTGTCCCCGCCAAATGATTTTCAAATTTTTCAGCACCGACGTAACCCAGTGACGACGTTCTCGAGGCACATTTCTTATTTCCCTTCGAATTATGATATAAAGGCAGCTACTGCAAATTGTCTTTGGCAGTTTCCCGCACCGTGCACGGGAACTACCTGCTCATTCCACGAGCACGCAGCTCCGTTTGGCGCTGGCCTCGACGCGGTCGTCGCATCGCTCGCATCTCCCTGCGCAACACAGCGCGCCAGATATCTGCGACCGCGGGAGACGAAACGGCGATTCCTGGAATGCGCGCAAGATTAGATAGGCCTGCCGTACTGTGTAAAGAGTAACGAAAACATTGCCCCCTGGTGAACATTTTCCGCTCGTACACATTCACATCCTCAAAGCAAATCTACCGCAGGCAACGTGAGCATAACTACCACAATACGCGTTTGCTACAATGCTAGAATCACAACGGCGCAGCAGACGTAAAGTGGAGGGCGCGACGCGACAAAAAAAAAAAATTGCGCAGACGTGAACGCTAGATTTTTACCGCCTTGCGAACGACATTTTAAAATATTCGATTTCTAGGCTTCTGGACTTGAGAATAAATCGCGTTGGAGAAGAAATCCACGACGCGGCTCAAAACCAGAAGCCTAGAAATTGACAACGGCCTGCGAAATCCTGCGAACTATTTCAAAATATGATTTCTTAATTGTTTTCGCCACTACATACTAACCTCTTTTACGATGTCCATTAATGTTTACATTATTTTCTTATTTTGCAATCCTTTCAAAAGTTATCCCCATGTCCGCAGGTACTCCGCGCGTAAAAATATGGCTGGATTAAAATCCGTTGCTTTACTTATTAATACGGTAAATAATAGCACACGTAAAACTTTAGCGTTAAATAAAGTCTGTTCGCGATAAAGTGAGCACTTTTGAAATCAACCTTGGAAAAAAGTCACTGCCACGTACCTGCATATATATTTTTACGGGCTCCCCGAAAGAAATGCGCCCAGTGAGGTTGGTAACGATGGATGGGAAGTAGTTCCGTATTCTAACGTCATATAAAAAGTTTTACGTAACCACTTTGATAAGGATAACTTAAATGATCTGTTTCGCTTTCTGTCTTTTCCAATGCATCGAAGTCTGAAAATGAACAGATTTGTTAAATATTTAATTTTTATTAAATTTCAGTTTCACTTTGCCGACGCAAGAATAAAGTGATGAGGCCCATGGCAATGTTAATCTTACATAAAACGGAATAATACACAACGTGCATACAAGTAGATCTTAAGCACGACTTCCAAAAATGCTCATTTTACTGTGAATAGTCTATAGACAAATTTACAGACCTGTCGCTATTGTGATTCCCAGCGTAGCTTCACAAATAATTCGCACTTATGGAAACTAATTTACCTCATCAATGTTGAGCTTACTGAAGTGGTCAATATTATTCGATCAGTCAACGGGAAGAATTGAGCGCGTGTATTCAGGTCACCAGCTCTTCCTTTCCGAGAGATATGTCAGATCGCAGGGTTGTATCCAGGCTCGAGGATATACGCCTACGACGCTGCGACGATCTGCACAACTACCTCGTGTGGACTACTAGCGCTCTCTCGTCGCGACGACAGGCGACAAGGTACTGACCGCACAAGACGGCGGCGTCGCGAACAAAGACAGCGCGCGGGACGGAGCAGCACGTGACCCCATGTAGGCCGTCGTGTGGCCTGCCCAATCACAGAGCACGTATATCCGCTACCCGACTTTCCAGAGGCCACGACTCCTCTCAACTCTTACACTATCACAAGCTCTGGCTGTACAATATAAAAATCAAGCGTTCAATTAGGTAAAGGCTGTTCACGATAAAGTGAGCACTTTTGAAATCAACCTTAGAAAAATGTCCCTGCCACTACCTGCATGTTTTAACGGGCGCAATGAGTGGCACGAGTCCAGTAAAGTTGGTAACGATGGAGGGGAAAGCAGTTCCTTATATTAACGTCGAACAAAAAGTGCTAGGTGAACATTTGCGATAACTTAAATTATCCCTCTCGCTTTCGGTATTTTTTAATGAATAAAAGTGTAAAAATTAGCGGATTTGTACAATATTTCCTATTCTAATAGTTTCAGTTTCACTTGACCGACACATGAATAAAGTGATGAAGCCCACAGCAATGTTAATTTTACATAAGGCGGAAGAACGCACAACGCGTATACAAGTAGATCTTAAGAATGGCTTTCAAAAGTGCTCATTTTATCGTGAACAGCCTCTATAGGCTATTCATGATAAAATAAGAATTATCAGGTAAACTGTGGATCGTAAAGCCAGAGAACGTAGTTCCATTTGCGAGAACCACGGTAACAACATAGTTCTTAATGCACAATTGTCTAATTGAAAGCACAACTTTACACGAATGCTCGACTTGGAATTGCCGAAACAAAGAAAACAGGGCAAAACATGGCGCCAGACGAGGTTAGATTCCTGCTTAGGAAGACACGCTGTGTGCGTTTCTCGTATCACCAGAGGCCTGAAGGATTCGCGAATTCGTTAAGGGACAAGCTACAATTCAAAACACAAGCGGTTATTTAAATTTAGCCATTGGCCCGCGTGGTGTTGACAACTTCCTGGAGAACGCTGGCCCAATCGTCGCATTCCACTGTGACAGCAGACAACCATGAAAAGTTAATTCTGTACATAAGACTGTAGAGTCCAGCCTCTACCAATCACGTGTATATATAGTCCATTCGCTGCTTCTTCACACTTTTCGAATTAATCCTTTAAAAAATCGCCCCATATATGTGTTTCGTTGTTTACTCTCATGTATCACAAGAATTTTATACTTGTATAAACATAAAATAATATAAAAGTCTACCATATTTTTGGGTTAAATATATATGTTATAATATCTGATTTATAATTAGAATGGTTAAAAACAGTGACAAAACAAGTGTGTTGGTAATGCCTAGTAATAAATAGTTCTTATGCAAAACATTATTACACTGAGCATAAGCTATACACGGTAAAATGAGAAAGCCGTGCTTAAAATCTACTTGTATGCACGTAAGGTATTCTTCCGCCTTACGTAAGAGTAACATTGCCACGGGCCTTATCACCTTATTCATGCGTCGGTCAAGTGAAGCTGTGAAATTATTAGGAAAGTAAATATTTTACAAACCTGCTCAATTTTACACTTCTATGCATTAAAAAAAACGGAAAGCGAAAGAAATAATTTAAGTCGTCAGAAATAGTTACCTAACACGTTTTACTCGACGTTAAGATACGGAACTACTTTCCATCCATCGTTACCAACTTTACTGGGCGCATGTCACTCAGGACACCAGTTAAAATACATTCAGGTATGAGCAGTGACTTTTTTCTAAGGTTGAATTCAAAAAAAGCTCACTTTATCGTGAACAGCATTTACGCAGGGATGCCGTGCGTGTCGCATTGGTGTAACTGTCTAGATTCGACAAGCTTTGTTTGCATGAGGCGGAGGGATATCTTGCGGGTATAACTTTATCAGGGTTTCAGAGAAAAGGTGCAAGTAACCGCGAATAACTATACACATCGACGATCAGTATATTTATATACTAACTGCATTGTCAAAATTGTCGAAAAAAAAGATACACTAAGGTGCGGTGGTTTTTCATTGAATGATCCTAGACAAGTTTGTGATTGGAAAAGCTCAAGCAAAATCATGACATGAACCAGTAAAAGAGAATGAAGGCAAGTCGTTCCGGTCAACCGAGGTCAAGAAGGCAGGCAGGCACACGTCATCCGCAACTGTGGTCGAAGGGCCGCTGCCAAGATATGCATCACATGGCCGCTTCGTTTTGCGGTACACCGGCCCTGGTGCAGCAGTGAACCTACACCGCGCCAAACGAAATAAGACGAAAAGTGTACCTTCCAGATATGCACACGTGCTATGTAACCACGCCGCCACATTTTCAATTTGGGATAATCCTGGAAGATACGCTGTCTAGTTATGTGACGCCTGATGCGTGTGAGATTCAAGCATTCCCTCCGAGTTCCAGACGGCGAGACTGTAAAAACTAAACTACGTGTGAGCTTAATGTTTCGCCTAAAAACACTAGTGTGTGTGTGTGTGTGTGTGTGTGTGTGTGTGTGTGTGTGTGTGTGTGTGCAAGAAGGCATAATAAATAAATACACCACGCTCTTACCCCGAAAATCTGTCATGGGTTATCCTACAATTCAGGGTTGCCACCTTTTTTACATTGGAAAATTTCCCGATTTCTAGACAAAAATAATCTTTTTTCCTTGACCCTTTTCTAACATTTTTTTTTTTTTGCTGTAAGGATTGACTCATTTGCATTATAACACGCATTTACACCAAAATACCCCAGATCTTACAAAACTGCTCACTAGGTTGCAAAGAAAAATATCTAAACATTCAGTCCACAATCATTAACACAATTTTATATGATTCTGGCGGAGGTGCACGATTGATGATAAAATTGCGAAATATTCCATGCATAATTCATTGACACTTCCCTGGCAGTTTTCAAATTCTCTGACATTGCCCTGCTATTCCAGACCTGTGGCAACCCTGTGCAAACAAAAAGTATGATCGCTACCCAGTAAATACATGCTCCGAAATATCTTTTTATTCTGCTGAACAGAACTAAGTTTAACGCAGATTCCTTCACTACTGCAATAGGCACGGAACGGAACAATTGGAACACAGAAGTATTAAAGTTTTATGGCATTTAGGAAAATAATTAGGCCAAATACATGTTACCCAAGCCATCTCAATGAATAAAAACATGTACGCTCATTCTTGGGGTGGTATGATTCCTGTATGAGCGCGTGCTTGAATGTACGTATTTCGCGTGTATGAAATTACGGGGTGAGTGCAATCGAGTTGTGTGTTCTGTCTTTTTTTTCAAATCCATGAAATCATTTCTTCTTTTCTTAATTTCGCACTTTGTGTCGTAGATGGTTGGCATCATAATTGTGCATGTCAAACAGCGTAAGCAGTCTTGAGGAAATCTCACAACAGACAGCTCCCAGGCGCTACCCTGGGAATCCTGTAAAAGAATGCTAGCTTAGCAGCATAAAGTAAGTTTGAAGGGTCGCGGAGGGGGAAAGGGGGGTTAGCTTCTCCTCGCCTCCGCAAGCTGACTGACTGACAACTGGGTGGCCAATGTCCCTCACAAGGGACCGATCTACCCCCGCGCCTAGGGAGCAGCGTCCCAGTGATGTAAAATGGCGGTGGGTCTCACAACAGAACCTACTGACAGCGCTACTGCACCACCAGTTGCGCAATCAAACACTTGGATCAAAGTTCCAGCGAAAGCTTCTTCCAGGTAACCGTGAAACGGCAATTCCCGACAGAACTGCAATCAGCAATGACCTACCAGTCGAGTCTGGGTTCACAAGATCGATTACGAAGTCGCCCACGTGACCGCGAGATCATCATTAATAGTGGGCTATAGTCTGGGTGCGAAAGTTTCCGCAGAGGAGGGGAACTTCTTTTAGTGAACTCTAAACTTTTAGATTCGCGTTTTCCAGCGAAAATTCTGATACCTGGCGGCATAAATATGCACTAGCTTATATGCTATCGACAAACTGCAGAGGTATGCGTCTCCATCTGTACAGGCTGTTCACGGTAAGTGAGCACTTTTTAAGGCCCTTACAAATTTTTCCTTTCATCATATTTCCATCTTCCTATTGCTTTTTAATATAAACCTAGCAATGTGACCAATAAGATATATTTATTAGCGGTTAATGCCTGTCGGGAGGGCCTTAAAAAGTGCTCACTTTATCGTGAACAGCCTATACCTGGTAGGGTTATGAAATTAAATACACCAAGGGCATTGACGTACCTTAGTCGTCTATGGCCTGCTGTGTTTTCCAGCCGATACTTTCCATCTGAAGTAGGCATCAAGCTTCATCATGCATTATTTCTTTCTAGGGAGAAAATTCCTGCCCCCCCCCCCCCCCCCCGACACACTTTTTATTGATTCGCGCACTGGCCAGTTGGGCATCATGTGGCTTGTCGCCAAGACGACGCTACTGCCTAGTTCTCGATATACGACTGCCAACAAAGAACGGTCGCGAGGCTCCCCGAACCGGCAGTCCAGAACGTAAATGTTTGCCAGTTCTCCTGCATTCGTTCGTCGTCTATTCAATAGCGATGGCGTATTACAATTGACTGTGTGCGCAGCGCACTCAGTGCGTCAAAGGATAAGTGCAATTACCGCGTGTCTACCCTAAGGCCTACTCCCAACTGCTGATTGGTGCACCTGACCCTCTCGCCCCAATAGCTCGCCGTCCCAATGTCCCAAGAGCATTCGC
This sequence comes from Dryococelus australis, assembly GCA_029891345.1. Lineage (NCBI taxonomy): Eukaryota > Metazoa > Arthropoda > Insecta > Phasmatodea > Phasmatidae > Dryococelus > Dryococelus australis. The sequence goes on from CM056993.1 coordinate 371,781,228, forward strand.
CCACTTCAACTTTCGTCCACGGACCGCGGACGTGTTCCGAACTGTTTTTGTTTACATTTTATCGCGCGCAAACGGTAAAAGTAAATTGCGGGTGTATTAGTTATTATTACTACTATTGTTAAAGCTCGCTATTCGTTCAAAGCAATAACCTTCAATCTCATAACCACAAAAACGAAACTTTAATAAGTGAAAATACAAAAATTCACTGACTAAAAAGATATCCAAATGAAGTTAAATGAAAGTAAAATCAAAATGTCCTAATTCGCATAACTCAAATTAGAAGAAAAATAAGTATAAGCTAGAAACATAAATATTTACGAGTAATCGGACGGCGTCGAATTTGGTGCACTCTGGTGCCAGTGCTAGAACGCTTAAGCTTATTATTGTGGCGTCCGCGGACAATTCACTGCTGACGAGCTATTGTAGACTAGGCCTAACTGCCGCACATGCGAGACAGCTCGGCAAAAATCACACTCGATGCGCAAGTTTTCCACAGCAGTCGGCAAGTGGAGCATGGAGAAAGACAGCGCTCAGGACGAGTGCACGCGACGCTCAGCACTGAGCTATTGGAATTCGTCATGAGTCATCAGACTAAAAAATGATCTGCGGTTTCTAATTATGCTCATATCTTCAGCAGGATTGGACATGATGTCATTGTCTTTCACATCTACACATCACGCTGGCACTGAAGGCTACGTATCTGTACAAAAGAGAAACACTCGCTCTCAGTTCCACAAAGCAATGTTCTAAACGCATTAGAAAGACTAAAACCCCATACAACTGACACAAATTTCTACAGACAGCGGGCCCCCACCCCCCTCCCCAAGCATCAGAACACCCTTTTAACGAAGTACAAAGAAATAATTTTATTTTTTTAACTAAATTAATTTTACTTAAACACGACATTTTGAGAACATTTTCAACTATAGGCAATTCACGGCAAAGTGAGCGCTTTTAAAAACCATCTCACTTGGAATAAGTAGATAAAAATAATTTATTCTTGCCTTACATGTTAACTTCCGAGCGCAGTGGAATATGCACAATATGTTTATTACATAAACGGCAATATTTATTTTTAAAATGCGTTTAAGGATTTTTAAAAAAATGCCTGAAAGGAAAAAGTAAACCTCAGTAAGTGCTCACTTTACCGTAGACAGCCCATATACGATTTTAAGAAGCAGTCTGGAAACGTGGAAAGTATACCTTTTGTTCGCAAAGGTATTGCTGTCTACGAGGCCACGATTGTCCACACTCCATTTTTGGGAAACTTTATCCACACTCAAGGAAAATGCGCCAGGGATCACCGAGGTTAGTTGCAACACATTTCCATACAATTTAGTTCAGTTGCAATTTCACATTCGCACCTCTAGCAGTTCCAAAACGAGAACAATGGAACAGAAAATAAAAATAAGATCTGGACCTGAGAAACGGTACGCATTATCATTGCGAGTTGCTACAAACAAATTTAATAGTAATCAATTATGGTAAAAATAATATTGAAACCACAGCATCTAGAATATAAGTATCTGCATCACGATTTCTGACGTCCGTGTGTGCCACACTTGCTTTTTATAAAACAAATTGTAAACGACCTACAAGGCTAGACGAATACATTGGCGTTACGTGTGCGAATACAAAATGTAAAGAGCAATATTGTAGGAGCAGGCTACAGTGTTGTGTAGGTTTAACAAGAGGAGACACCCATCAAAGTTTTATTCTAGAGAACGCATGCCGTTTTCAACATAATCCCACAAACTCCACAATCAAATTAGCCACGTAAAACTGCAAGCTCGAGTGCAACGCGCGAGTTTAAAGAAAAAAATCAAGGGCGAGCCGGAGATGTTGCAACGCCGCGTGCGCGCACAGTTCTCGGAACTCCGCTGACGTCATTCACGGGTGACGTCAGGAGTGAGGCGCGTCAGAACCACCTGATTAAAACTGTGGGGGAATTCCACGGAAAAGTCCAGGAAAATGACACTGTTTTCTGAAAACTTTTTTAATGTGCCATTACACACTGTGAGAAAGTGTGATTTTAATCGAGAAATGTTGGGAAATATGAATACTGAAAGTAATTACGACATATCCTGAAACGTTACACGATTAGCATTCTTAACAAGTCACGAGATAACACGCTATGTAGAAACTAAATGTTGAGCGTTTGTAACACTTAAATAAAATAACTCGCTATAATATTTCTAAAATCCTTAGCACAAAAACATATTTTAGTATATTGACTTTTTAAAATTTGGGGGGAGGGGGGCGTTTTGGAATAAGAGTTTTTATTAGTAAAACGCGATTTCACTTAAATTACATTCCTTTCTGACAACTTTGAAAACAGCATGCAGTTCCACGTGTATTATTCAAAAGGCATACATTACGTTAAATACAGAATCTAACGTTACATAAAAATCATTAAAATAATTATCAAGTAAAACCTTTGAATGTTTTATTATAACTCACCAGTGACGGCTTATCCTTCTTGCCCAAATCAGAATACATAGTGTAAAAATTGTCGTCGTAGTGGTCCAACATAAAGGGGCCGAGGGGTACCAGCTGCGACATGAACCCTGTTGTTGCTCACTTTCGCGCCGTGAACACAGATGATTTGCACTTGAAAGTCACTAAACCACAGACGATCGTTCGTAACGTTCCTGCACTCCGCATCAACACTACACGTCCGTGCACTAAGCGTGTGGAGACTGCTACAACCTCAGCGCTCACTGTCCGCTGGACAACTGGTGGCTGCCGCTAGCGGCTCAGTCATTTTACAAGGTCGCTCGGCGACCGCTTGGCGCGCTGACGTCATGCAACGTTGCGAGTTCGTGGAACTGGCCGCTAGCCGAAACCGTGGCGCGCACGTCTTCCTGCCTGCCAGAGCCAGCTTTCTTTTCCCCCCCACTTTCCGTTTCCAAGTATGCGATCAACAACCCAGACGATTATTTCCACTTCCCAGCAACATCGTTTATCAAAGGCGCGGCTTACATACTTTAAAACCGTCTGGAAATTATTTCAAAGTTCAATATTCATATTAATTACGCAATACGCTGAAACTTTACACGATTTTAAATAGTACTCTTTCTACATCACATGTTACGTATTGAATTTTAACGTTATTAGTGTTTTTTTTTTTGTCTCAATATTATCACCTATAATTATCATCGTGAAGTGTGTTATTTGCGTCACATGTAACGTGTCATATTCAACTATGATGTTCACCATGTTATCAGTCAGTCGTAATATCTAGATATATTGATTTGTGCAATTATCTTTTGATTTTATTTGTTGCGGTTAATGTACGTATAGAATGTATATGTAATATAGGTTCAGTGGTAGAGAAGGCAAAAATGCCTAAAGTACGAGAAGTTTCTTGTATCCTGGAGTTTAATTGGCTCAAATCAGGATCGATTGGAACTAAAATTAATTAATGTATGCCTTAACTGCACCCGCAGAAAACAAGACGAAATAAGTAAACAAAAACATACTTTCAATCTAATACAAAGCTTTCTAGCACAAGAGAACTGACATTTTCCCCACCTTGCTATGAGACTTTTCATTCAAAATGGATAAGCTATTTTTACGTATGAACGCTACACAAAATGTATAAAATCTTTGAATATTATTCGTATAATCACCAGTGGCGTACGCATAAATTTATTTTTGGTCAAGTGAGGGGGGGAGGGGGCATTCCTTCATTGATAAAGCAGCACCTGAAGAACATTTTTGAGCTGAAGCACAAAAAGCAGCTGTAGACACCCTTATTTTTAATTTTACTTATTTTTACTGTTTTATTATATCGTTTTATTTTCCTTATTTCTTGTTCAACTGAAAACTAACTACATGTTCTCCTTTAAATTGTTCTTTGTGTTTATACGGGTGGGGTTGAATTCGGATCCCCCCCCCCTCCCCCAATCCTTGCTGGGTGCTACACTCCTAATGATTACAGTTATTGATTGCATCAAGGCACTTAGAAACCAAGTAGTACTGTTTAGTATTAATTTTATTCGAGGTCTGAGTGTAAACGAATCTCTTGGAATCCATCTACGAAAATTTATTTTTTCTTTCACGACCAAGGGGCAAGCGGCAATCGTAATTTTGAACTTAAATTGTAGATCAATATTATTCTGCTACTTTAATTTTTATTTCTTTAAACGCTGCCTTGTCTCTAGTCCTGCTCAATATATCTACGTAATATGAAACCACTGAATGATTTTCAGATTTAATATTATTTGAGCTATCGTATTTCTGTTTCGCCTCTTGTTAATGTAACAATTTTTCTTGTTATTTATGTTTACGTGTGTGTACACGGAGTTATGCCTGGTAAAGTGTAAGAGAAGGCAATGGAGCCTTAACTTCGCCAGTATAAATAAATAAATGCTTTTGGTTTGGTACTAAACAGAAAAACAGCATAGTAAATAAGAACAGTATTATTTTCCGAAAACAACACTTCTATAGGATGTTCGTAGTAAAGTGAGAACTTTTGAAACCCTAGTTACTGTTCCTTTCAGCAATTTTTCCTATCCTTTAACCACCTCTTTAAATAAATGCCCCCATATAAGTAATAAACACAGTGTGTATATTCCACTGGGCTCAAAAGTTAACATGTAATGCTACAATAAATAATATTTATTGACTACTATTCGAAATGAGAGGGCTTTTAAAAGTGCTCACTTTACCGTGAATAGCAAATAGTGATATCTGCCCAGGCTCGCTCCTAAACGTGGCTCAAGTGGTAATCGTCCCTCGTTTGGAGTCAAGTAGGCAAGGAAGAGCTCTTAGAAAACCCACGAAATGTATATTGAACTCTTTATCGTCACAATTCCGCCGGAAGTCGGTAGCAATAAAAATTATTTCAGGGGGAAAAAAGGGAAATAACTGTTCCGTGAATATGATTGGCCAAACCTACGTTGCCTTTGAAGTCGGGTCAACTTCTCGCTTGGAGTATAGAGTGGAGTGGAGAAAGCTGGGCGGCTCTTAACAGCGAGGTCTTGAGAGCCGATGAGGGTAAAGCGAGGTGAGTATGGAGAAACACAGGAATGGAAGGCCGGGGGAAACGGGAGATCCCGGAGAAAACCCGCCGACCTGTGGCATCGTCAGGCACTATCCCCACATGAGAAAATCTGGGAGCGACCCCGCCGGGAATCGAGCCCGGTTCGTATAGATGGGATCCGAGTAGTCTTACCACTCAATCACCGCGGCCCCTTCTCACTTGGAAAAAATACCGTAGCGTCGCTCTCAGCTCAATGTTAATACACTGCCGTGCGATCTGTATACATGAACATAAATACGACGCAAACTTAACGCAACGAGTTTCATGTCAATCGGCCTTTAGCGTTCTTACGGCGTCGAAATGTAAAATTAGCAGATTTTTTAAATATTTACTTTTCTAATAATTTTACAGTTTCGCTTCACTTCATCGAAGCATGAAGAAAGCGATGAGGCTCGTGGCAATGTTAATTTTACATAAGGCGGAAGAACACACAACATGCATACATGTAGATCTTAAACAGGGCTTTTAAAAGTACTCATTTTACCGTGAACAGCCTATAGGTGGGTCTCCAACTTTACATCTCACGAGCTAATGGGTCGACAGCCCGTCACTAACCCAGGAAGGCAAGGCGGTGGAACTGAAAATTGCTACTCTCCCGGAGACTCTAGCCAATAGCGTCGGAGAACCCTTCTGGACTGACCATAAAGCATGTCCTTATGGCAACATTCCTTAGCAGGCTGTAGAAAGCTCGAGGCACGGGGAAGGGAATGTGTGAGCACATACCACGATATATAGTGCCCCTCATTAGACCCATGTTCGATGGTATCACTGACCGCAGGGTGCCAACATTGAGCAATGTGCTTCCGAGTGTCTGCGTCAAAAGGGTGTACAGGAAAACAGGCCAATAACAACTAGAATTGGGTGACCAGACGTCCCACTTTTCGCAGTAAAATATCGTTGTATATGTGAGTGAGTCTGACAGGTTATATTAATTGGGGGGGGGGGGGAAGCATTGTCCTGGAAGATCGGAAAGGCCAAATGAAGTCATAGAATGTCCTCCTTTAACCAAGTGTCCTGAGAGAAGTCCTTTCTTTTCCACATAGACAGCCAATGAACATTTACGTTATTTACACATGCTGCGAGTTTTATGAAATAATTTTACAAAATATCACTTTGATGAATGCCATTCATTCAAATGAAGAATATTTTCAAAGAAATTATTTTTATTTATTACAATAGCTTGTATGGTCACCATAAACTAGAATTTACCCAAAAGCGCTTGAAATAAATGAACACCGGGGTAGGTAAACTGGGGGCAGTTTACATACTGGCTTCAGTTTATCACGTACCTTCCTTATAATTACGTATAAAATGTAATTTTAATCAATTGAGTTATTTATCAATTATTTTGAATGTATTTCTCCGTGGGGGAAACATATACCCGCCGAAGAAAGTTACTCTTGGCCAGTCCTGTATATTGCGAGGTTCGATGGCCAATGTTCGTCCTTGCCATGAATGATTTGTAAACACTTACACCGTTCTAGGTTTTGAATGGTTCACATTACTACAGCCGTACATAAATACTACAGCTCGTTGGCTGTGATAACGAAATAAAATGATGTGCTAACTTAAGTGCAACACTAATCAAATAATTTATAATCTGAAAGACCTGAAAAACATAAATTATTGTGGGTTTTGAAAGGGTTAAATTTACTGGGCCGTTTTCTCCCCTTCCCACCCCCCTTTTTTTTCCCCTTCACTCCAAAATCCACTACGCAATTCTCCTAGCAAGCCAGATTCTAGGTGACAAGCCGGGACTCCAAGAATAAAGTAATACGTAATAAATAAAACTGTTCTATATTTGTTCTCAACGAAATGGTACATTCTGTTTCTTATTGTAATATTACTCTATAGTTTATGATCTTAATAAAGCACTAATATTCCACATAATATCCCGATCTGGTAAGTGTGCCTGCATGCAGCTAAAGTATGTTCAAATCTAGCATGAACCTAAAACTTGAAGAAACTTCAGTAGAGTGTATTTAATTGCATTTACGATATTGTGTTGCAGTTCCAGTGTTTCGATGTTTGTATTTACCTGACTGTTCACTGTCAAGTTTACGAGTCAAAAACGAACAAATAATGCTACGAAAATGCTTTGACATTGCACGTAGAACATTCTTAAGAGTGTAAGGCAAGGCGCGTTATTAAGTTGCTCAGAGCAGATAAGTAAACAGTGACGAAATGGCCTGAAAATGGCTTAATATACGCTAATACTGAGTATTATGTATTAATGCGCCGTAGCTATGATGCCTACAGCCGGCGAAAATTAAAATCTTCCACGCATATGAAGTGTATTCTAAAAGGTGACGCCATAATTTTATGACATGAGGAAATTTATTTTTCGTGTTTACAATTGTCGTTATTACTTTTCTTTTTTGACAAGTATAAAGCAGACTTCTAAATAGGTAGTAAATGAAAACGTTACGTATGTGAATGTATTGTGCCTTTGTATGGCTGCAATGTCCTAGTAAGGAAACACTATTGAATTGGGGATTGGGAAGGACTGTACCAGAGTGAGTGAAACACTATTGAATTGGGGATTGGGAAGGACTGTACCAGAGTGAGTGAAACACTATTGAATTGGGGATTGGGAAGGACTGTACCAGAGTGAGTGAAACACTATTGAACTGGGGATTGGGAAGGACTGTACCAGAGTGAGTGAAACACTATTGAATTGGGGATTGGGAAGGACTGTACCAGAGTGAGTGAAACACTATTGAATTGGGGATTGGGAAGGACTGTACCAGAGTGAGTGAAACGATATATCTGTATTACGTTTCGTATATAAAATATATTCAAATAAGCACAGATTAATCACAGTAGCCTACTTATATATTATTTTTTTAAAAAAAGTACTTGTCGCCGAAGGATACACAACGAATTAAAAGCAGAAATTTCCCAGAAATTGCGGCTGTAAGAGTTCGTATGATCCAGGCTCGCGTTGCCGTCGAAAAATTCCCGTGCCCAACGGAAAAAAAAAAAAGTTTTTTTTTTTTTCCCCCCCTACTCGTACTCCACCAGCTAGCGTCTCATATGAATGGCCGCTATACAATTCATAGGTAGGGCCATCTGTTTTTCGCGAAAAGATTTATGCGAAGGTTAGACTCAAATGTCCTATTGTATACGTCCAGATTTTCATTTGGTTATTGGCCACGTGTCTTTGTCGTGAGACAGTTCCTTACCTGACTGCGCCAATCAGAATCAGGTAACTCCGACACCGGGTGTCCGTGATTCGCGTGCACAAACCTGCAAAGCGTGACAGTTAAAACCATCCAATCACGAAAATGGAACTGAGCTATAGTGTTTTGGAGTACACGTAATCCTGATATCTTTTCGCGAATAACAGATGGCCCTAGTTATGTTGAATTCAATACAGTCTTTTATTATCATATGTAAGTTATTTTAGTGTACAAGAGTCTTTGATGAAATTCATCATTGTGTTATGATACTTATAATTATTTTGTTATTAATAAACCTTTATTTTTGTACAAGTGCTTTTAAATATGTGTTTGTTACATGTTATAAAACTTGAGGAATTTTAATTGTATTTTGTTTTACTTATGTTATTTGTCATATGTAAGATTTCGCTTCTGTTATAGATTGTATAGTTTTAAAACTGATATTAAGTAATTATTTTGCGATGTCTAAAAACAATGTGGATTGTTATTTTATGGGTAGATGAAAAATAATGAATGAAAGAACATGTACTACGTCAAGATCCCCCCCCCCCCCACAAGCAAGTAATGTTCATAAACTGAAAATTAATATAAAACTACTATACCACAAAAGTTACCATCATTCATATTCAGGGACGGGCTAGCCAAATCGGTAACCAACTGGCAACTAGTTATGGCCGTAGGTAAGATATACAGTACAGTGCGTCCACCAATCACACTGCGGAGTATGATTTCATTCTCAAGACGTGATCAAAAACAGAGCACAGCTTTTGTCGCCGTCACGAACTCCATGATGAGCAATACGACTCTGATACGTAGACGGCAATATCTTCTCCGCCCGAGACAAGGTGCTTTAGATACACCAGCACCCTCGATTGCTACGTGACGATCCTTGCGAGTCGCAGAACTGCGTTGGTTAAAGTCGAGCACTCTTCGTGTTTCCCGCGACGTATCGGTAGGCACGCGCTATAAATACGCCACGTAGCCAGTAGCTGCCACTGAAACGAGAAGGCTCATTATAGGGTATATTCACAGTTCATTGAGCACATTTGAAAGCCCTGATCAGCATCTATTTCCCCCCGCCCCCCCCCCCTGCAATTTTGTATCCCTTCTTCGCTATATGTAAGATAAACATTACCTTTGGTCGTCTTACTGTATTCATGTGCACACATTTACTGGCACGTCAAAACAAATTAGAAGTGAGTCACCTATATTCACTATCGCAAGAACACCGGTTCTGTTAGTGTCTGTGTTGGAGTTCGCCCATCGTCCTATTGATCCATACCACACCAGAGACCACACTGTACTTTACAGCATTCATTAATGGGCGGTCATCAACCAATGGAGAACCGAGCTGATATTGACCCAATCAAATGTCCTCTATCGTATAAAACGATCTACAGTCAATCACGTCCCTTTTGAGTGGCTATAACAATGTTCTACCATCAGAAGTACCATTGTAACTGCGCTGTCGTGTTCTTGTGAGTTCGTGTTAAACACTAGCCGAACAAAGATTACACATCCATGCGAGTTTTGTTCTGAACAATTAAAACATTTTTCAGTTACCTTTGCTCGAGTTACATTCTAATGTGTATAAAACAAAATAAAAAACTTTGACTTCAGTAGCTATAAATTTACATAATACAACGTTACGTCCTTAGAACTAATTTTCATTCATTCGCTACCAACTTAACCGCGGGAATACGTGCCAGTGTATACTGTAGTATAGGTATAGTTATAGAACGTAATTTGTTTTTTCAATGGTTGATATCAAACGTGCTTTCTTCGCCGCGAACAGCCTTTAGCAGACTACACGCGATATTCATAACTGTCCATTACGTGTTGTTCGAAGAAAACCCTGTAAAGCCCTATTAACGTTTTTGTTTTTCTGTCATAAATAATGTTACAAGTTAAAATGTTTCTCTCAATCAATAGACATATTAAATTTTAACTACGAATCATCGCAAATCGTGTGAACATATTTCCAAAAACGCTTTATTTACGAACTGAAAAGAGGCTAGAAATTTCAAAAGAATAAATCCGTTATTACGAAAATTCTGTTATAATTACTTATATTGCTTCACAATTATACGAAATATTGAGGTTGTAAGTCTGTGATGCGGAGTAATTAATGCACCCACAGCCGTAAGTTTATCTGAAATTTTTGACCTCGCCATTCCTACAAAATGGGGGACACTACAGACGATAGCACTACACTAATAGACCTAAAACACGAACCCTTTTTCCTACCCCACAGTAAGGGATAAAATGCAAGTGTGGGTGTGTGTGAAGTGTGTGTGTTCACACAAATACGTGTCGCCTCATTTAAGAGGAGGTAGAACTCAAGACATTTTCTGTGAAATAGTTGTCAGCGCGATTACGCATATCTCGATAAATAAATGTTCTGCAAATACGGATTTTTGTCTGAGTAGTCGGAGTTCATTGTACAGGAGAGGCTGCCTCTACCATACAAGGCCACATAATACTTAGCCTTTCTCACTCCTTGCTGAAATTCTATTTCCAGGCTAATTGCGCTACATGGACCCTTTACGAAGGCACAGAATTACTGTCACTGAAGACAAGGTTGAAGTGAGCTGCCTATATTCTCCACTACACCAATACTAGTTGTGTTGGTCTCTGTATTTCTACTTACCCTCTTCCTATTGGTCCTGGCTACGCCGGACACGCTTACAGTATTCCGCAACGTTTATTATTGCCTGCCCATCGGCCAATGGAGTCGCTTGTTGACTATGTGCCAACCAATGTGTCGTGACAGATGCAACCTGTTTCACAATCCATCGTGTTCATCTGAGAGATTATTAAAATTAGCAGTTCTATTCTTATGAATTTAAATGCTCACTAGTTGTATAATTTTTTACTTAGTTTCCCACAGAGTCCAGCGGAACAGCAAAACAACATAAGTGCGAGACTTGTCTTCAAGAATAAAGAAATTTCCAAATAAACGAACGTCGCCCGAGTGCATGCTCCTCGAAGGGATGGTGATCGAGCCGCCGCTAAAAGTGCTCGCTTTACCGCGAACACGCATGCGGCAAGAGCGAACCGGAACCCGTGGTGCAGTTTGATGTGACGAGACGAGGCAGCTGTGGAGAGTTGCGGCCCGGCGGCCCACGACGTCTGGAGCAGAGGCGCAAGGTCGCTCACTCGCTGAAGGGGGGAGGACACGTCGGCAATCTCATCACGCACGGCTCCCATCACGGCACATCCTGTCGCCCTCCGACAAGCTGCGGTCACGCAGAACAACTCAACCCTCCGTCTACCTCGGCCCCCACAACCCAAGCCGATATTACACGAAACATGCTGCCGTACTTAGAGGCATAGGCTGTTCACGATAAAGTGAGCACTTATTAAGGCCCTCCCAACAGTCATTAACCACTAATAAATATGTATTATTGCAGCCTCAGGCATTAAATTTTTCGAGTGTGGTGAAATGTATACACTGTGTTTATTGGTCACATTGCAATGCTTTTATTGAAAAGCAGCAGGAAGATGGAAATTGGATAAAAGGAAAAATTTAGAAGGGCCTTAAAAAGTGCTCACTTTACCGTGAACAGCCTATAGTCACGGCCCCAAAGTGCAGGCCGTGGCTACCCAATCCCTCTTTGCCGCGATTCATGTCTCCTTGCCTGATTTTCCTTCCTATTAGGCGTAAGGGGTTAGCCCCGAGACGCAATAAAATCCCGCCCTACCTTCGGGCCTTAACTTCACTAAGACTCAGAATAAGGTGGTTAGGAAAAAAAAAAGTGCTGCTGTACTTGTTCTTGTAAAGACTGCTGGCGGTAAAGTGACCGTTTTTGAAATCAACCTTTGAAAAACGTCACTGTCCTCTATAGGATGTTCACGGTAAAATGAGCACTTTAGAAAGCCCTGCTTAATATCTACTTGTATGCACGTTGTGTATTCTTCCGTCTTGCCAAGGGCCTCGTCACTTTATTCATGCGCCGGTCAAATGAAATTGAAATATCAGAAAAGGAAATATTCTACAAATCTCCTATTTTTTACATTTACATGCATTTAAAAAACAGATAGCGAAATAAATAATTTAAGTTGCCAATATATGCATGTAGGAGCAGTGACTTTTTTCCAAGGTTGATTTCAAAAGTGCTCACTTTATCGTGAACAACATTAACCTGGATACCAATGCCTGGCATACGCCCAGTAAAGTTGTTAACGATAGTGGGGAAGTGAGTGAGTGAGTGAGCGAAAAGATTTGGGTGGCTCTTAACAGCGAGGTCTTGAGAGCCGATGAGGGTGATGGAGGTGAGTATGGAGCAGCGCTGGAATGAAAGGGCGGGGGAAACGGGAGATCCCCGAGAAAACCCGCCGACCAACGGCATCGTCCGACACGATCCTCAAAGCGAAAATCCTGTGACCCGGCCGAGGATTGAACCCGGTTCGCCTCGGTGGGAAGCGAGGAGGCTAACCGCTCAGCCAGCGCAGGCCCAGAGAGAGAGTAGTTCCATGTCTTAACGTTGAATTAAAAGTGATCGTTACGTAAGTACTTGTAAAACACAAATTATTTACTTTTCTGTCTTTTTTTTAATGTATTTAACTGTAAGATAGAGTAAATTTGTCAAGTATTTACTGCTATACGTAATAATTCCACAGTTTCACTTGGACGCATGAACAAAGTAATTAGGCCCATGAAACGTTAACTTTATATTGGAGGGGCAATAATCAAGGGTAATGAAATTTCGCGAAAAGATTTCAAGACAAGTTTTATTTCAAAACACTGTATGTTCATTTGCCTATCTTAACTGGCTGAATTAATTTTTGACCCGTGTTAACTGTCTGCACACGAATCACGTAGGAGCCTTGCCGATGTAGTCGAATTCTGATAGGCCCGTTAGATAGAAAAACGCCTTCTCAAGCAGACAGCAACCAATGTCAATAGAAAAAAACTGCTTTTGGATGCGTATAGTATTGTACTCATATTTTTTCGCGAAAAGTCACTAGCTCCAGCAATAATACAAAGCGTGTATACAAGTATATCCTAAAGACCCACTTTAATTTATGGTTTCCAGTGATTCAAAAAATAATTTTATGATGTGTGTTGTAATTAAGAAGATACAACAATTAACAAGATACAGCTCGTTGTCACAGCCAATGAGCTGTAGGCTATATGTTCGCCCCGTACAGCACCCGCTATGCAAGCCGGCATGGAAGAATCTTAATATAGTCTATTCACGGTAAAATGAGCACTTTCGAGACCCTAGTTAGTTTTTTCCTATTAGCCATTTTTTATCCTTCTCCGAGGTCTGCACATATTTACTGGCACCTAAGACAAATTAGAAGTAAGTCACCTATATCCACTACTGCGATAACACGGGTTCTGTTGGTGTCTGTGTTAGAACTCACCATCGTCCTATTGGTCCATACCACACCGGGCCCCACCCAGTACTTTACAGCGTTCATTATTGGCCGGTCATCAACCAATGGACAGCCGAGCTGATATTGACCCGATCAAATGTCCGTTATCGTATAAAAGGATTTACAATCAACCATGCCCCTTTGAGGGGTCAATAAATTATCGTTAGCGATATCATTGTAACTGCGCTATGGTGTTCTTGTGAGGTCGTGTCAAACACTAGTCGAACAAAGACTGCACATCCATACAAGACAACAAATAAATGTTAATACCTTTGCTCGAGCTACACTCGAGTATAGTCTACAAAGTGTTAAATGGGACTATAGCGGTAATGTAAGTTATTGATAAGAGCTATGTAATGAACACTATATAAAAGGGACTTATAAAACATTAAGGTTGTACAATATTACTTCAATAAAAATCTTATGAAGTATACGTGGGGAGAGCTAAACAAATATACTAAGGTATTAATTTATATTAAATTATAAAGATTTAACCAGCCACATTCTAAGTAAATTATAATTGGTGAGTTCCCACCTTGTACATGATTCCGGAGGTTCATTAAAATGGTGGAATTCAACGCCCGGACATACCCATCTTCAGTGGTCTTCATTCCAACGGCCCGACGACACAAGACCCCGCCCACGGGATACACTGCCCTATATCGGCTGCATTGTCCCCGTTTACTGGCCGCTGGTGGGGTTTCTGGGACTTCCGATTTCGTAACTATTTTCAGCAATCACGGCCCGTCGCGTCCTGGGTAGATAATTGAAGGTGCGATCAGGCAGGCCGCTCAGCTAAGGCCTGATCACTACTCGTAACAGTATATCGTTTTTCGTGTGTGTGTGTGTGTATGTGTACGTGTGTGTATATATATAAGTTTTTCGCAATTTCCCTTGCTGTCCTGTGCTTATTTGACTCGATTCCTTCATGGAATTTTCTGGCTTTGTACGTATATATTCTTGACTACAACATACATGGCTTGTATTCTGTCCTGTCTGGTAAAACTGCTGCTGTCGCGTGCGTTTCTCTGTGTTGTCCCATTTAGTTCCCACATATTTTGTCTGTGTTATCCTATTTTTCAAGCAGATCTTTAGCCTGTTTTCTATGTGTTAACTGTTGGTCGTGTGTGTGTGTGTGTGTTTATTCTCTCTTTGGAATTTTTCAGTGTTGTATACTTTTTTTTTTTTCTCGTCCATAAGTTACTCGTCCTTTTTAAGTATTTCGTCGTGCTAGGCTTTGTTTTTCCCCGACAGACATCTGCACTGCAATGGCGAATGTCCAATAATCTCCATCTAGATGATATGCATGTGTTCGCAGTATTTTATTCATGTAGAAGGGCGGGTATCTTGAAATGTCAAGTGCAAACAACACGTTCGTCGTTACTGAACATGTGACTTTAGACAGTTGTACAGGACAACGTTGTGGACACACGTAGAAACCGATAACCGTCTACTGCATCTGTAGCCTATGCTCGCCACGCGTCACGAACAAGGTCACGGGGTTCGTTGCAGTCACCACTCGAGAGATATATTTGTTTTTTTTTTATTAAAGTGTTATCGCGACACCGGCCACGGATACAGCATTGCAGAGCCGCCAGTCACCTCCGGTATAGGCTGTTCACGGTCAAATGAGCACTTTTGAAAGCCCTGCTCAAGATCTACTTCTATACACGCCTTATGTCAAATCAACATCGCCATGGGCCTCGTCACCTTATCCATGCGTCGATCAAATGAAACTCTGAAATTATTAAGAAAGTATATACTTTACAAGTCTGATAATTTTTAGAATTCCGTACATAAAAAAAAAACAGAAAGAGAAAACAATGATTTTAAATTATCATAAATAGTTACGTAAAACTTTTTATTCGACGTTAAGATATGCAACTACTTTCAATCCATCGTTACCAACTTTACTGGGCGAATGTCCCTCAGTGCGCCCATTAAAATATATACATGCAGGAGCAGTGACTTTTTTTTCTAAGGTTCATTTCTAACGTGCTCACTTTATCGTGAACAGTCTTTACCAGGACGTATGCGCCACATTGATAAGTTCTTCGTTATATCCACGAATTTCCATTTGATTTACACTGGAGATTTCGTACGTATAAAAATCCGTCCTAATCTTCGAGTTGTCCAATACTATGACGTATAACAGTGTAACTATAGTTAGAGACCTGCAAAATTCGCGTTATTTCTCTGCAGCAGACTAAACTCCAAGGTGTTATGCGTGCTACTGACGTCCCTCGATGGCTGAGAGTATTTGTGGCTCGACGTGAAAGACTCTTTTAACCAATAGCAACAGTTTAACGTCAGAGTGACCAATCGCCTGTAACACGGTTACACAGGCACGTGAACTCGTATAGAAGCCATCAGAGAACGAAATCACGGGTCGTGCTGAGAAACTTATAAGGCAATTACGTCTAGTTTGTCCAAAATAATAACGTGAATTATGCAGGTCTCAAACTACAGCCTACTCGCAGTTGTATCACACTTTTTGCATGCAAACTTCGGAAATTCATCCCATTTACGACGCGTTTGGCTGTTTCCTTTATGTATCACGTTTCACCAGCATTTCAAACTTCTGTTAACATTAAATTATCTTATTTTTTGTTAAATTAAAACTCTTACATTGTGTTTACAAAGTATATTTGATTTATAATTAACATGAATAAAAAGACAAAAAGGTAAACACGTTGGTAATGACTAGTAAGAAATAGTTTTAATGCAAAATATTATTAAACTGAGTGCGCACAAATGCGATGCCTTGTCCTTTTGGCGTAATTTTTCTAGACTTTAGTTAAGCTTTTGTTTGCCCGAGACAGAGGAATGGCCTGATATTGACAGTAAAGCTTTAGCAGGGCTTCGGAAATGTTGGCAGTAACTACGGATGTGAATTATATGTGGCGAAAAATTATGCTCGGCAGGAAATTAGACCGTTTGTAAAGATGTTCAGGATAAAGTGGGCACTTTTGAAGAAAAAAAAAACCTTCGAAAAATGTCACTGCCCCTACCTGCATATATTTTTACGGATTCACTGAGTGACATCCGTCCAGCGAAGTTGGTAACGGTGGATGGAAAGTAGTTCCAAATCTTAACGTCGAATAACAAGTGTTAGGCAACAATTTATTATAACTTTAATTATTTCTTTAATTTCTGCTTCTTTGCTGCATCAAAGTGAAAAAATTAGCAGGTTTCTAAAATATTTATTTTTAGGAAAATTTCACAATTTCACTTGACCGATGCATGAATAAAGTGTTGAGGGCCAATGCAATGTTAATTGTACATACGGGAGAAGAATATACAGCGTGCATACAAGTAGATCTCAAGCAGGGCTTTCAAAAGTGCTCATTTTACCGTGAACAGCCTATACCTGACTTTAATAACCACATTGTTAATATTAGGAGACCCGGAAATTTCGCGTATTCGTTTGGCAACAAGCTAGAATCCACACTCATTTGTGCATTCGAGTATCAGTTCGTAGTTCATTGGCTGTTGCTCTACTTTAACCTCAGGCCAGGTTACACGGGATTCGTTTCTTATTTTCCTAGCAGGTTCGTTATTGGCTGAATGTCGTTCGGGGCGTGTCCAACAAACCATGGCCCAATGAAAGCATAAGTACATTTGTATACGTGAATGCAGTTTAACTTGTCCTCAGATGAATCCGCGAAAATTCCAGGTCTCTATTGATATTACTTTTTTTTCTTCTGTTTTTAGCTGCCTAGTTCGAAGTTACAATTTACATATCTCGTACATACGACTCATTTATCAGTTGACACAGCATCAATGTACAGCATTAGTGATCCATAAGTGTTTTTTGCTGCACTCACCCGGTTAAGATAACTAGTGTACTAGTAAGTGCCCCACAAAAATAATCCGGAAGTATTAGGCAGCCGTTACGAAATTAGTTCCACTGCCCCCTCCCCCTTGTTTATTTTTTTATTCTTCCTCTTGTGAAATGTTTTGTGGAACTTCTGGAAACTACATCAATACAAATAGACCTAGCATTACGGGTATTCAGTCCTCACCATCTTGTATTTATACACTTGTTTGCTGTAACTTCAATTTTAAGAATGTTTAACGAAAAATTTTTGCGTGACAAAATAGACATATTTTACGAGATTTTTCGAAATATTACAGTTCCGCTGCTTTTATTAATTTTTCACTTGTGGATGCTGGCAAGAAATAAGTTATGCCTTTCTTGTGGGCGATTACAGAAATATAGCGGCAACATCAGTGTATATATACAGACTTTAGAAAATGTGTAAAGCAATGTCCTATGTTGTAGCGACGCCTCAAATAAAATACCAGATCTGTGAGGCTGGCCCTGGCGCAAACTGTAAATTCAAGCTGGCGCGATACCAACCTCTCTTAACGGCATAAAATCCGGCAATGATATAATATATATATATATTATATATATATATATATATATATATATATATATATAATATATATATATATATATAATTTTTCTTTGTCACGTTACAGAAGCTGTCTTTGTAATAACCCTAGAAACATGTTTTTGTAATGAACACGCGTAAACGTTACAAACTATTACATTCGGTAAGAATTTTTCACTTAGAAAAAGTTAACCTGTTTGCGAATGACGTGCGACTGAATAATAATATTTAAATTGGCAGGTGTTTTCTTTTTCCGTTCTTTCGGTGTGAAAAAATTCATTGCATTTTCCTTTCCTCGACTTTCCCAGGAAAGATACGCTCATACGACCACGTTGCTTATTTCAGTTATTTCTGCAGCCAACCTAACAAACTGTAACGATTTGTTGGTTTGCAATGCTAGTAACTGTCATCCCGACGCAAAAATTCATAAAACCTTATACTTTAGAATACAGCTCTTAACTATGAAAGTGTTATCCACCTGCAGACTTCGTGTCGTTCTGAAGTGCAGTAATTGCCTAAAACATTATCATAAATCCTTCCGAAGAGGTGAGCTGGTTATATTCTTGCCAGGGTAGGAACAGTAAAGTCTGCTCACGGTAAAGCGCTCACTTTTGATGGCCCTGCGTAATATCTACTGCGTATTATTCCAAAGCAGGTAACATTAACATTGCCATGGGCCTAATCAATTTATTCATGCGTCGGTCAGGTGAAACTGCGAAATTTTTAGAAAAGTAAACATTTTATAAATCTGCTAATTTTTGCACATTGAGGAGTAAAAAAATAACAGAAAGCGTAAGAAATAATTTAAGTTATCACAAATGGTTACCTAACACTTTTTATTCAACGTTAACATATCGAACTATTTTCCATCCACACTTACCAACTTTGCAGGGTGCATGTCCCTCAGTGACATTTTTCTAAGGTTGATTTCAAAAGTGCTCACTTTATCGTGAACAGCCTTTAATACGAAGTAGTCACGTGGTAAAGTACTTGCGTTATAGCCCAAATGGAAGTGGGTTCAAGTCCTGGTGCTGAAAAGGTTTTAAAAAAAAAATTTATATTTTTTTCTCTCATATAATTTTTTCATTGCGGTTCTTTCGAGCGCATAATAAAAGTAATTTTGTTTCCACTTACTAATAATAAGTTGAAATATAACTAGGGACACCCGATTTTCGCGAAAAGCTTTCAGGACCTGTTGTATTTCATAAGACTTTAGCTCAGATCCACTTTAGTTATTATATGGTTTGCATGTTATACGTCTTAGATATCCACGCACGAATCACAGACGTGCAGTATTGAGGTTACCTAATTCTGATTGGCCAGTCAAGCAGGAAATAATCTTCCCAAAATGACACCGCGCCAATAAGCTAAAGAAAACTGCTGGCACGCCCGTAGGATACACATGCGGAAAACATTTCGCGAAATTTGGGTGTCCCTAAATATCCCGTACTCAGTACTATTAGAAATATATGTATATAGGCTGTTCAAGGTAAAATGAGCACTTTTGAAAGCCCTGCTTAGGTTCTACTTATATGCACGTTGTATATTCTTCCGCTTTATATAAACACTGCCTTGGGCCGCGTCGTTTTATTAATGCGTTGGTCAAGTGAAACTGGAATATCATTAGAATAGTAAATACTATACAAATCCGCTCATTTTTACACTTCAATGAATTTAAATGAAACAGAAAGTTAAATAAATAATTTAAGTTATCACAAATGGTTACCTAGCAATTTTATTCTACGTTAAGAAATGGAACTACTTCTCATCCATCGTTACCTACATTACCGGGTGAATGTCACTCGTTGCGCCCATAGATATACATGCAGGAAGGGGCAGTGTTTTTTTCCTATGGTTCATTTCTAAAGTGCTCTCTTTATCGTGAACAGCATTTAAAGGCTGTTCACGATAAAGTACGCACTTTAGAAATGAACCTTAGAAAAATGCCACTGCTCCTATTGCATGTATTTTAACTGGCGCAATGAGTGGCATGTGCCCAGTAACATTGGCAACGCTGGAGGGGAAAATAGTTTCATATATTAACGTCGAATAAAAAATGTTACGTAACCATTTGTGGTAACTTATTTCTCTCGATGTCGGTTTTTTTTTAATGCATCAAAGTGTAAAAATGTGCAAATTTATACAATATATACTTTTGTAATAATTTAACCGTTTCCCTTAACCGACGCATTAATAAAGTGACGAGGCTCATGGCAATCGTAATTTTACATAAGGCGGAAGAACACACACCGTGTATAAAAGTAGATCATAAGCAGGGCTTTCAAAAGTGCTCATTTTATCGTGAACAGCCTATAGCAGGTGTTACGGTGTAAATAGAGCACCGAATAAAAATCTAGGTGATGCACCGCAGAAAAGCCGCAGAGGGCGTCCAAGACACAGGCGCCAATAAGCTGGCCTGTTTCTGCGCAGCGCCACCACAATTGCGACGGGAGCTCGGTTCAACAGCAGCGTCGCTCCATCAATTCCGCGGTTTAAAAATCGCTGACTTGAGGCTCGGCGTGACGTCAACGCGCGCCATCCGACTGACGAACGCCAGCGCTCGGTCTGTGTCTATAAATACTCCGGATAAACGCGTGACGTCAATGCCGGAGAAAGCTCGGGGCGGTCAACAATTTTTATCGCAAACTGTCTTTAAATAGCGCACGAAATCTGGGGAACGTGGTATCGGGGGGAGGGGGGGGGGCCCAAATTTGTAAACAAGAAGAGCGCCAGCCCACACGTCGCTACATTTCTGCGCGGTGACGACTGCCATGAGGTTTTTAATGCGGGGGTGTCGACGACTGCAGGTATGACGCGGTATATGCTGTTCACGGTAAAGTGGGCACTTTTTTGAAAGCCCTGCCTGCTTAAGACCACTGGTGCATGAAAGCAGAATATTCATATAATTTTTGTCATAACTTGTTTCACACAGCGGATTTTTCAAAATTGTTGGCTCGTCGAGAGATAAATAACAACTTTTACCACCTTCTTATAGGCTGTCCACGGTAAAGTGAGCACTTTTTAAGGCCCTCCCAAAAGGCATTAATCCCTAATAAATATACTTAATTGCAGTCTCAGATGTTAACTTTCGAGAGTGATGAATTGTATACCCTGTGTTTATTAGTCATATTACAATGTTTACATTAAAAAGTGGCAGACAGGTAGAAATTAATAGAAAAGAAAAATTTAACAGGGCCTTAAAAAGTGCTCACTTTATCGTGAACAGCCTATAGGTATATTTTAACGGGCGCCCTGAGTGACATGCGCACAGTAAAGTTGTTAAACGATGAAAGGAAAGTAGTCCCATATCTTAACGTCGAATAAAAAGTGTTGTTAACCATTTCTGATAACTTAAATTATTTCTTTCGCTTTCTGTTTTTTTTTTTATACAAAGTAAAAATGAGCAGATTAGTAAAATATTTGTTTCTAATAATTCCACAGATTTCGTTTGATCGGCGCTTGTATAAATTGATGAGGCCTATGACAATGTAATTCTTACATAAGGCGGAAGAATACACAACGTGCATACAAGTACATCTTAAGCAGGGCTTTCTAAAGCGCTCATTTTATCGTGAATAGCCTATACTTTCGCTCAGCCACGTCAAAAGCCAACCGGAGTGGAAACTCGAACGACTCGATGGAACGAACCGATTTCGTTCACGTTGAAACGAGCAAAAAAAAAAAAAAAAAAAACCTTCTTCAGAAAGCTGGCAAGATGTCTACCACCCCGTGTACCAAAACCAGGGAGTAATTTAAAATTATACCAAATCTAAGCTGGTTTATGTCAAGTTATTGACTTACTACAAGCTGTCACACGCAGTCCGCTTACGTCCATAAGTTGCCCCAAAACATAAGTGCTTACAAATCTTTATAAATGGCTGTGTTCGTTCTCGGTTTTTTAACGGTGTTCCAAAGGATAGCACTAAATGCATTTTTAGCATATTTTCATATTTTTCGTTATGATATGAAGTGAAAAAGAAGTACGGTACTGGAGGAAAATAAATTTACAAAAAAGGAATGAAACGAGTTAAGGTGGGATACATCCTCGCTTTACGTAACTGTGCACAGTGCGTTAAGTTACGCAGCACACGTGGGTCCATCTACTGACTAAGCCAATGTCGTTCTGATTAACACACTCTGAGGCTTGGCTTTTTGTTGCCTTCTTAACGACTTTCAGGGTGTTTTCGCAGTTCGGCCCATTTTCTTGGTTTCATCAAGTATATGAACGCGACATGAATGTTTATAGTTTCTTATTATTGTGTTTCGTGGATGCCTTAGAAATTTGTTCAATGATATAAGGAAACTAAAATATAACACCTTTTTGGGAGATACAGGTATACGAATTAAACTTTAATGTATAATGCTGAAGAATTACGATATTTCGAGGTAAATTATAAATATTATATTGCTTAATACAAAGAATTAATAATCGTCTTCACTTGAACTCTTTCTAACAGTTCATTGGGCGAAAACCGCACAAACACAGTTTCACTCAATTCTGTTAGCAGACGCCAAATCTTACACAGAGAGAAAATTCTGGCATAGCAGTACTGCACTGCACAATATTACACTACACTGCACTACATTGCACTATATTTCACTGTACTGCACAGACCATGGTTAACGTTTATTATACTCAGGTTTGTAAGCTCAATGCTTTTAGTTTGGCTACTAGAAATTTTTGCCGCCAGGGTGCACTAATGTCGCATGTGTACCGGATCTTTCCGCTGTGTATGTAAATAATTGGGATAATCGCAATTTCCATTAAATAAATTTTAACTGTGCAAAATTTTTCTATCTGTATTGTGTTAAAACCTACGCAAACAATGAACTTTTTCTTAGCACTAGAGCAGAAATATAACGAAATGTGTCCACAACCTGTCGTAAAACTGGGTTTATCAAAACGTTGGCCCACGCAGTTGATTCATTTAAATATGACATCAAGATAAAAAATAATAATAATAGTGAAAATGGTTAGAAATATTATTTTCAGGTCTTCCTTGCCCGATTTCCTGAAGTGAAATGGGAAAAGTAAACAGTTTTCTTTGATAGCTATATTTATTTCGCACTTAAATCACAATGTTTTTCCATGGAATTAAGTCTGCTTATGAACACTCGATGTCAAGACAGCTATATTTTTACGGTCTGCACTTGTAAACACAACTGGAGGACGTGAACAACAGTTACGAAATAACGTTCAAACTTAAAATTTTGGCTGGTGCAAATATGTACCACAATGCCAACAGAACACGAATTTTTACACATAAATAAATGTAATCTATCCGTTTATCAGCAACTTAAAAGTGGCCTGTTTGGAACGCCAGCGTTTCTTTCGGCGGAAATAATTTTCTTGTGCCAAACTCTCCCATAAGAAATTTTCTTTATAGTCTACTCGCGGTTTCTTCGCCCTTTTTGAATCAAACCTTTGAAAAATCTCCCCATGTATGACGCGTATAGTTATTTCTAACATATGCCATATATCACAAGCGTTTTATACTTGTGTTCATTAAAGTTACTTTTCGTCTGTTAGATTGAAATGTTAATTCTTTTTTTTATCTATAAATTATATTGCTTCATTTATAAATAATTTTAATAAAAAAAACAGTGAGAACACGTATGTGTTGGTGGCGCCCAGTAGGAAATGTTCTTATACAAAATACTGCTACAGTGAGTGCGCACAAATGCGGTGCATTGTCCCTCTGGTGTAGTTCTCCAGACTTGGTTAAGCTTAGTTTGTACGAGGCGGAGAAATATTCTGGAAGCAGAAGCTTTAGCATGGCTTCATAAAAGCGTGAAGTAACCGTGAATGGATTGTAGTTCCTAACCTGATTAGAATGAACCTTACCGCGGCTGAATGGAACGAAGATATTTGTCAGTGTGCAAGCTGCAGCGAGCTAACTGTGCGTTGGAAAACCCCGCCCGAGGAGCGTATCTCACAACCTTGTTACCATGCAGATGCAGGCTGTTCACGATAAAGTGAGCACTTCATAAACGAACCTTTAAAAAAAAAAAAAGTCACTGCCCTTGCATGCATATATTTTAATGGGCGCACTGAGTGACATTCACCCACCCAGTAAAGATGGTAACGACGGATGGAAAGTAGTTCCACATCTTAACGACGAACAAAAATTGTTACGTAACCATTTGTGATAACTTAAAATTATTTATTTCGCTTTCTGTTTTTTTCTTAATACACCCACGTGTAAAAATTGAGCAGATTTGTGAAGTAATTACTTTCTTAATAATTTCACAGTTTCGTTTGACCAACGTATGAATAAAGTGATGAGGTCCATGGCAATGTTAATTTTACATAAGGCGGAAGAATACACAAAGTGTATACAAGTAGATCTTAAGCAGGGCTTTCAAAAGTGCTCATTTTACAGCGAACAGCCTATAGGACGCAGGAAGTCTGCTTACTACATGCATCGCGCTAACAGGCTTCCTTCGCAATTGTTCTCTTACACGCACTCTTTCTCCTTCAGGAGGATGTACGTCTTTCTGAATACTAATTCCAGTAAATTCTCTACCTCCCTGCAACTACCAAGTGAGACACGTGGGCGGCTCTTTAAGTTTGAAGTAAAGCAACTGGCTATGGAGCACCGCACCTGACTCTATATATTTTGCAACATTATGAAATATTTTACTAAAATATACTTTTTAAACGTAAAAAATTTATCTATAGAATCCGCATATATAATATATATATAATATATATATAAAATATATATATATATATATATATATATATATATGCGCATTTCCATTTTCGATGCTTCGGAAAGTATAATTTACAAGAAAATCTTCTTCGCTAAAGATCGTCGTAATATTTACTGTGATCATGTGTAATAAAATCATGGTAATAGTGTATCATATCGAATTTATAATTAACTTATTTACGTCAGTTTCAGCCATAAATGTTTGTGACAAATGCGTTTAAATTTTGTTAAAAATACAAACTATTTTAATAGATTTTTTTAAATTTAAAAAGTATATGTTAGTAAAATATTTTGTAATGTTGCAAAATATTTACGTTCTTCTTTCATTTACAGCATAAATCGCACTTTTCTGGCAATTTTTATGGTGTCTGTCTATTTTTTAATGAGTTCTTCACGTTGTATAGTCGGGTGCAATGCACCATAGGCGGTTGCTTTACTTCAACCTTAACTTCGAAGTCTCGAGAGTTGTTGAGGGCGGAGCGAGGTGAGTGTAGAGCAGCGCCGAAATGAAAGTGCGGGAGAAACCCGAGAAAACCCGCCGACCAACGACACCGTGCGGCGCGATTACCACGTGCGAAAATCCGGGAGCTGCCCCGCCAAGGATCAAACCCGCTTCGCCCGGGCGGGAGGCGAGTAATCTAACCACTGCACCATGTGGGCGCCTGCAGCCGCCGACGAACGCTGAACATCATTTCGCGATGTATATAGGCATGTGTTCCCAACAAGATATACTGGCACTATTTCGGAAGTGGGTGTTAGTTCAAAATTCCTCACATGAAGTTATTTTATAGATGTCAACCTTGGGCACTTATAAAAGGTAACCTGAATGGGTAGGTAGTTTATCCTCATAGTGAGCAACGTATTCAATCGCTTACTTTCCATGCCAGGCAAGGTTCTAATTATTGTGTGTCGAAAGACTAGTTCGAAGGTGCTAACGAGCGCCATTAAAATCAACTGAAAGGGAAAGGAAAAAAAAGAGGGGGGGGGGGTGGCTTTCACATTTAAAATGAATTTCGCTCTCTAAGATAACGATTTGAGTTACACAGATTAAAATCTCTACTGTTGAGATATTAGATAACTCGTACAGCAGTTAATGGACCTGTGTTTAATGTGCGTGAATGCGCACCTATTAAAATATCATTTTATTTTCCTGCATCTGCTTCGAAAGAACGAGATATTTTTCTTTTCTGATTACTTCTGAAAATAAAATAAATAAAATATGTGCTTAGTGAACGTCTTGCCATAGAAATATTTCTCAAGGCAATCGACCTAAGATCGAAATGAGAATGTGAATACGTCTGTAGGTCAAGTCTACAGTACAAAAAAGGCAGTGCACATCTGGGCAAAAAAAAAAAGTTAGTACTTGTTTTCAGAACTTATTTTGAAAAATTAATATTTTAATTATTATTTTTATTGTTATAATTTTTAATTTCTGGTACAAATTTTCAGTACTCATGATCAGCAACATTTCAAAAAAGAGGAGTCGCGGTGGCAGAGCGGTTAACCTGCTCGCCTCTCACGAAGGCGAACCGAGTTCAATCCCCGGCCGGGTCACTTCGGATTTTCACATGTGGGGATGGTACCGAAACGATGCCGTTGGTCGGCGGGTTTTCTCGGGGATCTCCCGTTTCCCCCGCCCTTTCAATCTGGCGCTGCTCCATACTCACTTTTTTAAAAAAAAAGAAGCATCTACGGAACGGACGCGAGCGGCGGTTACAGCGGTTATCAGAAGGGAATGACACTCGAGCCACGGTGTGAAATAAAAGAATGTCGATTGAACGCGGCATGGCAGTGGTTACGAGAACAAGTACAGAGTACGACAAGTAAAGGCTTCGAAATGAACAGAAATTAAGGGCCCTGTGTACGTAAAAGTTTTCTGGGAAAACGTTGTTTGCGCGTAAACGCGTATCTCGGTAAATAAAAATTCTGGACATACGAAATTCTGCCAGAAAGGATAAAACAACTATTTTCTACGTCCCTATCTTTTTACTTTTATCATATGAAGTGTATTAATGGAGAAAAAAAATTCGTGAAAGTGGTCAAATATTTTTTGTGGACTTTCATCGCGTGTAATAAAATTACACTGTTACAGATCTAATTTACACAGCGCCAAGACGGAAACGCCGCACGCCATGCGCGTAGGAGCGATGAGGCGCTAGAAGTGCGTGTTAGTGTCGCCCGTATAGCTCCCTCGCTTCTTGACCTTGGACGCGCGGGTCCATCCCACTCTTGATCAAGCACTTTTGAAAACCCTTCTTAGTAACTGCCTTACCTCTAATTTTGTATACTTCCGCAATGTGTAAGATTAAGGCCGTGTCTCGCCTCATGTGTCTCACTCTTTCGCACAACCTGGCGAGAGCACTGCTTCGCGCTCTCGCTCGGGGAATGGGACCAGAGGGCGTTCGCTCCGACGTCATAACGACGTTTGTCGCGAGAGCGAGTGCGCGGGAGAACGTTCTATGAGACAACTGAGACACAAGGCCTGACGTTGACGCATACCGAATCACTTTATTCATACGTCGTGCAAGTGGAAACCAAAGAATTTCCAGGGAAGCAAATGCGTTATTAACATACAAGCTTGTGCTCTAATGAGTGTAAGAAAAAAAAAGTTATACTTCCGTAGCCATCGATCTACAGTAAAACGCCAGATGTCGGAACTATTTTCATTACTTCGCTGCCAACGTATCCGGGAGAAGCGTGCTAGTGTGTGCCAGGGTAAGGTTAATTCTACTCAGGTTAGGAACGAAACGAGTTTTCTCATGGGAGGGTTCGGCATAAGGACAATTTCCGCCGCTAGGTGCGCAGTGTTCCAGAGAGGTCAATTTTAATTAGAATTGTGAGCTACGTGAACAATAAAAAAAGAAATATTTTACTTAGCTACGAAGTTATTTTATAACTGATTTACAACTACTACAATTATTTGGTTCTTTAACGTAGAAATTATAGAAAATCCGGTACACATGCTACACTAGCGCTTACCAAGTGGCGAAAAATTTTAGCTGCCGATCTAAAAACATTGAGCCGCCGAACCTGAGTGGAATAGCCTTAGTCAGGGCTATTCAATTAGTTTCGTCACCGGGTCATGTAAATGACGGGCCACACTCACCTTAGCCGTGTCCAAAATGGCAGATTTTGTTGATGAAATGATCATGTGACCCGATTTTGTATATAAAATGGTGAAGCATTTGGTAATTTCGTATTTCGTATTTTATATCTAGTGGATGTTAGCAAAAATTCAAAATAACAAAATCAACGCCATGTTGGTTTTGACGTTCAAAACACATTCGTGAATTCGCAACAAAAACATTTTAAGTCGATTTTGTATAATTTATTACTACCTTATTTATCAACATATTCGCAGCATACCAGTAATTATTGTAGAAATATTACGTCTATTTTAAGCATTAAATTTAGGTTTAAAAATATTTCCACTGTTAATGTAAAAATGCGTTGCCGGGAGTGCTAAACAAGTGACTGTCGACAACGTCCGAATTGAAACTTACGAAATGATCAATTACAAAATAACGAGGTATTTGTATTCAAAGTATATATCAAAAACATTGCTCATTAAACATTTTGCTGGCGGGCCAGTCTGATTGGTGCGTGGCCGAATGTCACCCAAGAGCCGCTGAATGAATCATAAAGATGAGGTATATGCTATTCACGGTAAAGTGAGCACTTTTGAAAGCCCTCGCAATTGGAATAGCAGCCAATAATTATATATTTATTGTAGCCTTAGACGTTAACTTCTAAGTGCGATGGAATATACACACTGTGTTTATTACTTACATAATAATATTTATTTTAAAAGGTTGTCGAAACGATACAAAAAAAAGACTGAAATGTAAAAGTAACTAGGGCCTCAAAAGTGCTCACTTTGCCTTGAACAGCCTTTACACAGATTCTTCGTCTTCTGCGCATGTACTCAACATTGACCTACCACAAAACAACACATATGTCAAGGTCACGTGGTTGACAGCGATGAACTTGCTTGTTTATAATCTTATTTTCAAAAGACAAGCACTTTTATATGAATAAAATATTTCTACCAAATTAAAATTACTCTGGTTTCATAAGAAAAAGTGGTTAGAGAAAACATACAAACATCTCAAAGCACTTGTTTAAATTGACAGTCTCCAACATTAAATCTTATACACATTCTTTATTGACAGCCGTGTTAGCGGCAAAACAATTCAGTGTTGGCACACGAAGTTTGGTTCTGCGCAGCAAGCGCAATCGCTCTACTCCATATTCACTACGGAATGAATAGTCCAGGGGGACAAACATCGGCAGGCAATTCCTTACGAAAATATAAGACGAAAATGTATGTACAACTTATACCCTAAAGTGATTATTAAGGTAGCTATGCGCATCCAAATTTTGATTAGTTGAAAATTTCAGAAACCAATTGTGATTAAGCAACAAATCGGCGAATGGTGTTCTGTATAAAGGAGATCTTACACCTCTATAAACGCGGTCGGTGATATCATCCCCTATCCATTGGAAAATGGCTGTTGTCACTCCGTTTTTCGCATTGAAAATTGTTGTAACACTACGTTGTAAGCAATTTTTACAGACGACCTGGGAATCGGCACGTCTACAATCAACAAAAACGGTCGTCTTGTCGGATCACTCTCAGGTGAACCGTTTGTGAGATAGGCTTACATTACATACACGACAGAAAGTGGTGTCGCATACCGAACCAAGTAGGCAAACCAGAGTAAGGCAATTTAAATTAGGGCTTTTCAGGGGCGGCACGGCTCCCTTAATAATCACTTGACTAAAAAGAAAAACATCACTGCTCCTACCTGCATAGATTTTAATAGGCACACTGAGTGACATGCGCCCAGTGAAGTTGCTAACGATGGAGGGAAAGTAGTTCCATATCTTAACATCGAATAAAAAGTGTTAGGTAACCATCTGTGATAACTAAAATAATTTCTTTCACTTTCTGTTTTTTTTTAATGCATCTACGTGTAACAATTAGCAGATTTGTAAAATATTTACTTTTCTAATAATTTTACAGTTTGACTTGACCGACGCACGAATAAAGTGATAAGTAGAGACCTGGAAATTTCGCGGATTCGTCTGAGGACAAGTCAAACTGCATTCACATATGCATATGTACTTATGCTTTCATTGGACCATAGTTTGTTAGATACGCCCCGAACGACGTTAAGCCAATAACGATACTTCTAGGAAAATAAGAAACGAATCCCGTGTAACCTGGCCTGGGGTTAAAGTAGAGCAACAGCCAATGAACTACGAACTGATACTCGAATGCACAAATGATTGCGGATTCTAGCTTGTTGCCAAATGAATCTGCAAAATCTCCGGGTCTCTAGTGATGAGGCCCATGCCAATGTTAACAATTTGTAGACTATGCTCGAGTGTAGTTCAAGCAAAGCTAGTCTGAAAATTTCTTTGTTGTTCAGAACAAAACTCGCATGGAATAGCACTCAGAGAGACATGATTGATTGTAAATCCTTTTGTAGGATGAAGGATATTTGGTTGGGTCACTATTAGCTAGGCTCCCCATTGGTTGATGACCAGCCAATAATGAACGCTATAAAGTAGAGGATGGAGTCCGGTGTGGTATGGACCAATAGGACGACAGTGAGTTCTAACATAGACACCAACAGAACCGGTGTTCTTGCAGTAGTGGATATAGGTGACTCACTTATAATTTGTCTTAGGTGCCAGTAAACATGTGCCGAACTCAATGTGTTAATTTTACATAAAGCGGAATAATACATAACGTGCATACAAGTAGATCTTAAGAAGGCCTTTCGAAAATGCTCATTTTACCGTGAACAGCCTATACTTACATTTTCGTCTTAGGCTATATTTTCGTCAGGAATACACTGCGGAAGTTAGTCGCCATACTTTAGAAACACGTTGTATGTAGTTATGAGCAGAGGTATATTTTCCTTCGCCGACACTAGGGACGGCGCGGAATGCCTCACGGATGTGATCTGGGGCGGTGGGTGGGCGGCGGCGACATTGTGTGGCAACAGGTTTCCCCCGCGTCTTCCTGCGTCGCCGGTGTTTCGTCACGTCCTGCGGGGGAGGTGCAGGAAGGACTGACACGCGTCATCGCCGGAGGGTGGTGACTCCCTCCGCGGGAAGGGCCGACAAAGTTCAAGGTCGGTAGATAGCGAGACGACCGCCAAGTGCTGTCGCGCTCGTCGCCACCATGGTAGTGCGGCACAGCGGCAGCAGCAATGACAGGGTTCTCTCACCGCCAGGTTCTCCGACTTGTGCTGTGTTGAAATATTTGGGCGGCTCGTAAGTTTGATCCATCCCCACCATCTTGGATTTTCAATATTTTGCCGTAATTTCCACGACATGGTATTAAAAAGTTCCTAAAGTTTTATCGAACTATTGCATCTCTACAGTCTTAACTAATTTTTTACTAGTGATTGCGGCAAGAAATAGGTAAGTAATTTTTTTCTTGCTGGCTGTTGAGAAATGGTCCTATTATAGGCTGTTCACAGTAAAAATTGCCACTTTTGAAAGCCCTGGTTAAGATCTACTTGTATGCACGTTGTATGTTCTTCCGCATTATGTAAAATTAACAATACCAAGGGTCTCATCACTTTATTCATGCGTCGGTCAAATGAAACAGTGAAATTATTAAGAAAGTAAATACTTTACAAATCTGCTAATTTTTACTCTTCAATGTATTAAAAAAAAACTGAAAGCGAAATAAATAATTTTAAGTTATCACAAATGGTTACCTAACACTTTTTATTCGACGTTAAGATATGGAACTGTTTTCCACCCATCGATGCCAACTGTACTGGGCAATTGTCACACGGTGCGCGCCCATTAAAATATATGAATGCAGGAGCCAGTGACTTTTTCCTAAGGTTCACTTCTAAAGTGCTCGCTTTATCGTGAACAGCCGCCAACAGTAGTCTAGCAATACGTGTTTTAGAACGTGTGCAAAACAATGAGCTATGGCTTGTCGACCTCCAAAATAAAATACCAAATATGTGACGCAAGTTACGGCGAAAATTTCTCAAATCTAAGATGGCGGCGACTGATCCCCCTGAGGTCTTGGGCGCTGAGCCGACTTATGGGCCGTGTTGCCAACCGTAGGGACATGTCCCTATTTGTAGGAATTTTCAATGGATTTAGGTTGATCGTGTGGATTGATCAAATGATCAGGGAGAATGTAGGGACATTTGAATAACGTTTAAAAAAACGTGAAGATTGTAGAACATGTGATATAGGCGAGCAACATATTACTCCCAACAACACTGCAATGTACGACTTTATGAAAACGTAGTAAATTGTTATAGTTATACAGAAACTACAAGCAAATAATGCTGAAGTGAATGCCGAAGAACATTATTGAGTTGTGTTGTTATGTTGTGTGCATTTTTATACTTTTAAATTTATCTTACGTAGATTTTAATTGATTGTAGGCAGGGACTTTAATGTCAAATTGTTGGCAACACTGATTATGGGCAGACGCCCTGTCTTTCTGGCCAGCTGTGGTATTTAGGAAAATCAGCCATTTTTAGGGCGTCGTAAACAGCCAACACAAAAACCGGTTTGAAAGCTATGTTTGTTCTTACCGTCACATTCGTGAGATACAACTATATACGCATTTAATCGAATAAAGTATTGTAATGTTCATCGCGAATCCTAGCGAGTGTATTCTTATAACTTTTCGTGAGTAACTTACCAAGAGAAATAAACACCTTATACCCGATGTGTACCGGGCAGAAAATATGTCACTGCGCAGCGACACCAGTAACCAGAACGAATGCACTGCGTAGATGTAAGTTTACAAACACGAGTTATTAGCTGTCAACGGAACGGCATATCGTATACAGCATTTGTCTTTCCCAAGCGGTACTTTTATGAATAGCTTGCGAAACGTTTCCTGCTGTACAAGTTTTCTATCTGCAAAGCACATTATGGTTGTTGGGCGTGTCGCTATAGTAGGATACCAAACTAGCATTGTGATAAAGTATCGCCGATTCAACACCCATAAATAGGCTTACCATACATCCGGAATTAGCTCGGACAGTCCGGGATCCAAGCATGTGTCCGGGATTTTCGGATATCTGAATGAAAGACCGGGCGGCCGGGAAATTTCGCTCTGTTTTGTTTTAGCGGTTGGCAACATTTGCGTGCAGCGATACTCAGCTAGACCGTCAAAACAAAGCAAAAGACAGTCAGACAGTCGACCTTGGCAAGCGCTCGTTGACAAGCCGTTGTTTACTTCGTTTTAAGATTAAAACTTTAGTTGTATCTATTACGTGGTAAATTGTCAGTTGGTTGCCGGAAATGGGCCCGAAAAGAAAGTGTTCGTTTAGTGAAAAAATTCAAAGTGAGCACAAATTTCTCAGATCATGTGAAAACAGCAGTGCTCGAGTACGGTGTCTGAGATGTAGCTCAGGATTTTCTGTAGAATACGGAGGACGACTTGGCATTGAAGATCACGTGAAAAGTGATAAACATAAAATATTACACCCTTCCAACTCCAGGGCAAAAGCAAGAACCCGATGGTACAGATGTTGTAATCGCGGGACCCAGTTCTAAGTAAATGTTTGGACGTTTTTGTGCCTACTTTTAGTTGACAATTTTACTCTAATAATAATAATGTATAAAATAATTACGTTACTTGTAAACCAATATATTTTAACTAAGTGGAAAAAATGATTAATAACTGAACAAAGAAAAATATTTTTTATGTTATTTATTTAAAAAAACAACCCCTACCAAAAAATGTCCAGGATTGGAGTCCAGAAATTGTGGTAAGCCTACTAATAGACGCCTGAGAAGTTCGAACAAGCACTAGGGTTTAGAGTACGCAGCACCCCATGATAAGATGGCGTTTCCAGGCAGTTTGCTGAAGACGTAAAAGCTGCAGGTAGACGAAGGGAAACTTTCCAAAATGGGGGAACCTGTGGAACGGAAAGTCAAATCACGATCGCCAATTAAACTATGGCGCTAAGTGAAAACCAACAAACTGGTTTAAATATTTCATTTAGTCATCCATTGCCAAAGAAATTTGGCTTATTCTTTTTTGAAATAACGAATATATATTCCCAAGAGGATTTTTCTTATTATACCGGCTAAAAGCATTGCCAAAGGGGTCATACAGTACTAGTAGTTAAACAGGAAAAATAATACGTGCGCACTAAAACCGGTTTTGTATTCGTTGACCGCATTCGTGAGGATCCGGGTTCGGTTCCCGGTCCAACCATCCTCATCTCGGTTTTCCTTCCGAAATCACTCCAGGTGAATGCTGGGGCGGGTCCCTAACAAAAGTCATGGCCGATTTCTCCCCATTCCTTCCCCAATCCCTCTTCCTTGTTAAACTTTCTCCGTATCTAAAGACCTCGCAGTCGACGAGACGTTAAGCCCAACTACCTACCTACATATTCTTTGAACTTACATGTAATACGGTAAACTGACCGTCCGTGATTCGCAGGCAGACAGATAAGGCGCGTAACAGTTCAAATGATCCAATGAAAAAAAAAAAAATGTTCTACTCTGGAGTGCGTTGGAACACAATTTGTACTGAAATATTATGGTGAAAAATCAGGACAGTTCAGCGTGGGTGACCATATACTTTTGTAACAAACAATTCTAACGTTTTCTCTTAGCTATTTTTTTATACAGGCCTATATATATATATATATATATATATATATATATATATATTATTATTATATATATATATATATATATATATATGTGACACAGATAAGTAATTTTCTTGAAATCGCTTACTCGGCTAGCACGCTTCAGGACGCCGGGACGTCTTCTCGCCATCTTCACTATAAGACTCGCCGACCTAGACCGAACATGTCTTCGCCGCATCGGGAC
Source organism: Dryococelus australis (assembly GCA_029891345.1). Classification (NCBI taxonomy): domain Eukaryota; kingdom Metazoa; phylum Arthropoda; class Insecta; order Phasmatodea; family Phasmatidae; genus Dryococelus; species Dryococelus australis. The sequence goes on from CM056993.1 coordinate 371,815,810, forward strand.
AGCGCGTTATGCACGGCGGGCTCGTGATATATCAAATAAAATAAAATAAAATCCTAGCAGGCGAAAATCAAGATGGCTAAGCTTCCTCAAAATAACTTACTTAAAGACACATTCGAAGAACCCACCTTATCACGAGAGAACTAGCTCGCAGATTGTGTAACACGCCATACCTTGTCATGGAAACTGTCAACAAACTCCATGTGACTTACGGCCTCCGAATGCAAAACAAATTATCCATAGTCGGAATTACTCGCACTAAAAAATAAAACAATACTTATTTCAAGAATTATGCAGCGCAAAAATAATATATATCCCTCGTATTGGTGCCATGATAAACAGTAAAATGAGAAATTAAATCAAATTACCTGTGTCACATTAAATATATAGGACCTAAGAAACCCGTTTGATTTGTGTTTACACGTTTATTCAGATGATGTATGTAGATATTCCTTTCCATTTTACTCATTCTGTTTATTCATTTCATTTGTACTTAATTTGAGGAAAAGTGTTTTCTGTCATTAAATTTAGTTTTATTAATAATGGAATAAGAAAATACAAATGAGTCGGTGCATTTATTACGCAAAAATACTTGGAAAGCGTGGTTGTAACGGGGAAAAATGAAGAAGTTTCGCTAGTGAACGATGGACAAACAAACAGAAGCAACTAGTAAACAGCAGGAAGAAGATGTAGGAAGACAGAGGGGGGGGGGGGGGGAGGACGTGTTGAACAGGGCGTGAAGCGGTTGTGGCGGGCTGCAGGCGAGGGAGCGGCCGATGACCTTGAGAACTGCCGCAGCCTAGCACGGGGTCCGACTACGACGTGGTTACGAGCTGACGTCCCGCGTTGGGCGGGGTTCCACGCTGCCCACTCGCGGACACACACCCATCGCACTCTACTTAAGGCGAATGCCTGATAACTATTTTTAACCAGGGCCGCGCCATGCGGCCCTGGTTATCAGTCAGCTCCGGCCTCATTTCATTTCACCCTCTCGTTTGGAATAATAGTCAATAAATATATTTTATTTTGGCCTTAGATGTTTACTTCAGAGTGCGGTGGAATATACACACTGAGTTTATTACTTACATGGCAATACTTATTTTAAAAGGATAAAAAAATGTTTGAAAGAAAAAAGTAACTAGGACGTCAAAAAGTGCTCACTTTATCGTGAACAGCCTATAACTAACATTACCCTACTTTCTCCAGCCCTAATCCAATAAATGAATTTCATTTATCCTCCGCGACTGTCGCATAGTTTTCTTCAGGCCCTCTCCGCTTTGCCTGGTTTTCTATGCCCCTAACTAGACCCTTCTTCTTTCGGGGTGCGTCCATGGCTACAATTGCAGCCATGGCACCAGACAACCCTGCTCAGCCGTGATGCATGCGCCCATTTTGTTGATTATACCCGACCTAAGGCGTAAAAGACTTACCCTGAGACGCATCCCATCCTCCAACCGTCTTATCTACTAACAAGCATGCTGGAGGGCACACAGAAGGTGCTCACGCTGGCGTAGCGGGATTTGGGGGCTCGCCAGAGAAATTTTTTTTTAACGCCTTAAGGTCGCGGCTGGCCATTTAAAGAAGCATAGTGACGGGCTCTCCAATATACTAAATATGAGTTAGACAGCTTATTCGTCTTCTGTGCATGTACCCACCATTGACCTACTCCAATCATACACAACTGTCAAAGTCACATGGTCAACAGTGATGAACGTGTTTGTTTACATCTTAATTTCTAAATGAAAAACACTTTTATACTAATAAAATACTTTCACCAGTTTGAATTTAATCAATATGTATTACAAATTGGTTCGAGGAAGTATACAAATATCTCTAAGCATTTGTTTACAAATCCGGTTTCTAACCTAAAATCCGAACCATGCTGTTTAGACGTGAATACGTATTTAAATTTGCAACCATAGTGGGAGGCATCCATAAAATCCAATGATAACAAAATCGGGGGATACAGTTTGGCTTTGCAGCTTCGAATCTATCGCCTAATTCAAAATTCAATTACACGACTCGATTGCCAAAGGATCAAAGAATATGTTGCGTTGAGTGAAGACTGCGAAGCATCGCGCATGGCAGGAGAGGGGGGGGGGGGTGCGCAATTTTGAGTTCATTTCGCCGCATCTCGTCACTTTCGCGTACAACTACTTTTGACTAGGAGAAGCTACGACGCTCGTTTAAGTTTCAATAGACAGCTCTCATCAAGATAAATATATTGCGTGTGCGTGCATAAAACATTTTTGTGGCGTGATTATGGTGAAACTGTATAAGTTTAATGTAAAAAATTAAGAAAACGTAACACAATGTCGGCCTATACTCGTCAAAAAGCCAAGTAGAAATACAGAAATCGTATACGGTTCGAAAGAGCATCTCAAAAACAATTCAGTGATACCCACAAAACCGCTATAAGAACGAGTGCAGCAGTGCCGGGAACGTAAAATAAACATCAAGGCGTCCGAGTGCGTCAACGTAGATGTATTTACGCAAAACAAACGGCCGTGTCCCCAACACAGCCAAAAATCCATTTTTGCTAGAAGCTTTGGCAGAAAGTCAGTTCAATTTGGGACACGTAGATTGGTTGCGCGCAGCCAGCGAGATCGGTCTACCTCATCTTTAGTCTATAGGCTCTCCCAAGATTGCGATATAGTGCACTTAAGAATGCAGTGGTGAAATAGTCGCTTATTCCTCCAACTCCAGCAGCGCACTGGCCAGCAATATGGAGTCACTATCCAACAACATGTGGGAACGCCGTTCGCCAATCAGCGCGCGGTAACCTAGTCGCCAGTCGGCAGCCTAGCCAATAGAGAACGTTTCTCAGCATGCAGTAGCTAATCAAACGCAAGGACCGTTCCAGCGCAGCCAATCAGAGAACGGATACGCCCATATGAAAGGAACCGTTACTCTAATTCGTCTCTGCCCCCTGCTCTGATTCTGGAGTCACAATAGCACGACATGACATCACAGTACGACAAAATTCCACAATATTTCACTCGGTGTTCATAATATCCCGACAATAGCTGCCCGACAAGTGTTGTGCTTGACTATAGGGAAGTTCTAAAATGGCATGTCATCCGTGTAACATTCATTATAAAACTCGCGAACAAGTGAATTACTCCTTGTATTCGACAACATTTGAACACAACAGAAAACAAACATGATTTTGGTACCAAATTGGAGCTGTTAAACCCCATAAACTAAAAATGAGGTAGACCGATTTTTTGAATAGCAAAATATTTCATTGGCCTTCGCTTATTGCTTTCGACATGTCTCTTGTTCTCCCGTCCATAGAGAGTTAGACGCCATTGCTCTATAAGTGTCTGAGCACGACCCGTGATTTCATTGGCTGATGGCTTCTATACGAGGTCATGTGCCTGTGTAACTGTGTTACAGGCGATTGGTTACTCTGACGTTGAACTGTTACCATTGGTTAAAAGAGTCTTTCACGCCTTGCCACAAATACCCTCAGCCATTGAGGGACGTCAGTAGCACTCATAACACCTTGGAGTTAACTCTGCCACAGAAAAATAACACGAATTTTGCAGATCTCTAAGCATTAGGTACCCTGGGACATATCAGCGAAAATCAACCATTGTAGACTAGATTGCAACTTTACAAGCAGCTGAAGGATACACAGTGAGTAAAAAGGAGACGTTATGCAGAACTCTCAAATGTGTTCCCTTCACCGTGACCGAGTTATATTCGTCCCCACACCGTTCTTTCCATCTGTTCCTGAAGCACAGACACCGCCAAATATACATCAGGAACCGCTTCCATTCCTTCTTGAAATAAATCAAACCGCCGCTTGAAACTACAGAATACAAGCTCTACTCCGTGCCTCTTGTAACTGCTGAATTACAGTAATGAAATGAGATTATTTTCGTTCTGGATATAACCGGTTTGTCCTGATAAAGTTGAATCGTGTGTCTACGTCAACGGGTGAAAGTATAAAGTTGACTAACTACCAGTTTCACGGGTTGCACAGTAGCGTTGCAACAACTGTGATTTTAGTCGACCTCAACCCGCTCAGTTCACTGTCCATGCTCGGGGGACATGTTGCATATGAAGTATATTTGTGGTCGGCACTGTACATAACAAGGAATCAGTGGCCGACATTTTGAGCGTCTTCATTCTGAGAAATTTGATTTGTTGGAAGTTTCCACACCTCTCATTTCTAAATGGTTCATGTTGACAGCAACGAACTCGCAGCACCTTGTTCATTGGCTGTGAGAAGAACGCTCGAGATAGGTACAGTGCACATAAAAGAATTCACCGATTGCTAAATTGTAAATGATTTCCGGAACCCACCATCCAGAACAACTGTGCGTTTAAGGTTTTTGAAATAGGAACCACGACGGGTGTTTCCCCCCCCCCCCCCCCTTCACACAGTCCATGTTTTGTGTTCCAGTCGGACTCGTTAGGACTAGGTCTGATATTTGTTTCTTTCTTTATTTATTTACTTACTTATTTAGGAACTCAGCTCATAGGCGAGTTAACAACTTATGTGGTTATGTTCAACACGACTAGTTGTACAGACTGTATAGGTTGTTCACGGTAACATGTGCACTTTTGAAAGCCCTGCTTAAGATCTACTTGCATGAACGTTGTGTATTCTTCCACATTATGTAAAATTAACATGGCCATGGGCCTCATAACTTTATTCATGCGTCGGTCACGTGAAACTATGAAATTATTAGAGAAGTAAATATTTTACTAATCGGTTTATTTTTACACGTCGATGCATTTTAAAAAAAGCGCAATAAATCATTTAAGTTATCACAAATGCTTACCTTACATTTTTTATTTGACGTTAAGATACGGAACTATTTTCCATCCCATCGTTACCAACTTTACAGTGCGCATGCCACTTAGTATGCTCGTTTAAATATTTGCAGACAGGAGCAGTGACTTTTTCTAAGGTTGATTTCAAAAGTGCTCATTTTATCGTGAACAGTCTTTAGTTAAGTTACGCTGAACATAGTTACACTATATGTGCTAAACATACACTGAACATAACAGTAAGACTAGAATATCGGGGGAGGATGATATTCTATAGTAAAGAGTAAAAAAAAAAAAAAAAAAAAAAAAAAAAAACATGTGTTTACGAAAGTAAACTTATTTATAGCAAACTCACATTACTTTGTGAAGATTGTGCACTGCGTTACATTCAAGAAAGTATACTGGCCATGTACCTGGAGAACATTAATGTATCGTGAACTGCTGGAACTTAGTGGCTATTTTGTTGTCAGAAGCTTAATATGTCAGCTAGAGAAAAATATACATAATTTCTAACTGTACGACAACCTTGTCTTGATGTGTCGAATTCAAATTTCAACAAGCTCAGTTTCTCAGTTTCATTTTTATGCCTTATGGCAACTGCGATTAAGTTGCTGCGGCTTGAGATATAAACAAACGCTTTCATCACAGTTGACCATGTGACTTTGACAGACGTGTTTCTTTGTGGCAGGTCAATGTTGGTACATGCGCAGAAGACGAATACTGAGTCAACTGCATCTTTAGTCTATGGTTTGGACGCCCCTTGCCCTAGCTCGCGGTCTGCTGACAGACAGTAGCCTGAAGCATAGACTAGAGATGAGGTAAACCGCTTATTCGTCTTCTGCACATGTATAAGCCGTTCACGATAAAGGGAGCACTTTTGAAGCCCCAGTTACTTTTTTCTTTCAGCCAATTTATATCCCCAGCCTCGTGAGTAATAAACACATTATACACATTCACCATACCCAAAACCAAAAGTCCGAGGCCACAATTAAATTTATGTATTGGTTATTATGTCTGATTAAACAGTTTCAAAAAGTGCTCACTTTATCGTGAACGGCCTATACCTAACATTGGCCTCTCCCAAAGGAACACAACTGTCAGTCACTGGTCAACAGTGACCAAAGTGTTTGTTTTTATATTAATTTTCAAAAGTACGAGCTCTATTATATGAATAAAATACTTCATCAATTTGAATTTAATCCAACTGCATTCCAAATTGGCTGGAGGACGTATACAAACACCTCAAGGCACTTGTTTACAGTGGTCTAACCTCAAATCCTATCCTATTTACTTATTTATTTATTTATTTATTTGCTATTCTTATTGGTACAAAAGCAGTTCAATGTTGGGACACGGAGACTGGTTGTGCGCAGCCAGCGAAATCGGCCTACCTGATCTTTAAGCTTCTTACATAATAGAAAACTTTAAAATTTGACTTTACATTTCCTTTACTTTGACGAAACCACCAATACCCAATAAAATTGTAAAGTCAGTGTTGAAAAAAAACTAAACAACTGTTTTGCGAGCTTCGTAAACATGTGTAGCTTGTTATGTAAATCAATTTCATATTATCCAGGAATGCATTTTACGTACTTTTTTTTTTTTAATAATAGGCTTAAAATTTGTGTTAAATGTTTATTTCAAAACAAAAACTCACTTGTTTGCTTTATTCAAAAATGTAAATTGATATATTTCCTCATCACGTTATATTTGTTTGCCATATATTAAATTTAAGACGAGCTTTGTTTAATATACCGAGATTAAAATCGCCTCACGATAAAATAACACACTTTCCACATAACCTCTGTTAGATGCTCGGCAAAATGGCTGCTTGACTTTAATAAATTTCAGTTTTTCGAAATCTTTAAGTCAAGAGTGCTTGGCTTTACCTGTGACAGTTCCATTGCGTCAAGCTCCATAAGAAACAACATGCCGGAAAGCAAACGTCAAGTCAAATGGCAAGGTCAGCTGTTGAAAAGTTTTCAATACTGTGTAAGGGGCCTAAAGTCTGTTGCCTGATGCGAGCCTGCGACGCACGGGGGGGCCAGTGCGCACGCACCGGACATTCCGAGAACCGCGCCAACATTGAGACGAATGTTGGTGGTATGCGGGGGGGGGGGGGGACGCTTCGCGCCGAACCGGGCGCCGTCTAATTTTACTGCAGCGGCAGCCCAGCTGTTGCGACGTACACCACGTCTCGCCCGAGACAGTCGGGTAGCCGCCGCCCCGGCACAGAACAAAGAGCGGAGGCGAGCAGCTCCAGTCGCCATTTACACGCCGCACTGACGACGTTTTCACCACGAGGAGCCCGTTACGTCAGGCGACGTGCAGCAAGCCAGCTCGGCGCGCCCTTCCCCCTGCCAGCCACCCCCCCCCCCCCCCGGGAACGTACAGCGCTGTCCCCGTCATAAACAACGCCATTTATTATATGCACTACAGTAAACCATTTCTGTAAGTTTTTAACTAACAATTCTTTGGAAACTTACTAACCAAAAATTTTTCTTGCGTCCCTACAAGTAAACTGTTGCATTTTTACAGCACACTAACTTACAAAATCCTTTATGCATCTTTAAAAGAAATCCACCACTGTTCAAATTTAACATCAGTTTTACACTTTCCAAAGTTGTATGTTGAAAATTTTGCAATAATTAATTTTATTTGTAGTGTTTCAAAAATCATCTTGCAACTAGCCTCCTATCTTCCAAAATTGGATAAAAAATTCAGTAATAGGGTCCACTGTTTTGAGATTATTTTTTATGGTTTTGTCACAAGATATCAATGGTATAGAAAACACCGAGTCTGAAAAATAAATTCAAGCACGGTTTTTAAAACATAATTATTAAAATTTAAACTTAAAACTTTCAGCCAAACAAATTTTAAAAATGCATGTATAGCACAAACCCTAATTTTACACGTTCATCACTGTTAACTACATGACTTTGGCGGCTCTTATCGTCGAGAGGTAGAGCCGATAAGGATGAAACTAGTAAGTATGGAGCAGCGCCAGAATGCAAGGGCGGGGGATACGGGAGATCCCCGAGGAAACCCGCCGACCAACGGCATCGTCCGGTACGATCCCCACGTGCGAAAATCTGGGAGCGACCCCGCCGGGAATCGAACCAGGTTCACCTAAGTGGGAGGCGAGTAGTCTAACCACTACAGTACCGCGGCTCCTGTATAGGTTTGGGGCAGGTCGTGTTGGATATATACATGAGTAGTGTGGGGTGAAAGAACCGCCTATACCGCGCACTCCAGCAAAATGGCGTCGCTGGACAGCTACGTGTGGAACAGCGTTAGCCAATCAGCGCCTGGGAGACTTAACTAGCTACCCGGCAGCCCAGGCAGTAGGAAGTTTTTTCGTAGCACACGGAAGCCAACCAGACACAATGTCCCTTCCCGGAGCTTCGCCCAACCAATCGGCGAATGGGCACGCGTGCACACATGAAAGAAACCGCCGAGCCATTTCATATCTGTATTCATAACTATTCTGTGATCCTGTCGACTAATCTCCTTCCGTTTGCGTGGTTCATTCGTGCCGCTGGCAAACGAACAGTGAGAGGGACAAGGAAAATAAGCGCTGCCAGTTCGCAAAACAAAACTGTGCGAAAAGGAAGACAATACAAGTAGGTTCTTGATAAAAATAAATAAAAAATTAAACTGCAACTAGGCCATGTTTTTAAAATAAGTTAAATCCACAGCGAACTCATTTAAATGTGTAGTCTTCGCGTCGTTCATATTCGCACAGACTGAAAACACGACGTATTTAAATGTGCAGAAATGTACTGCGATCGGCGTAAACTGAGGGTGTATAAAATAATGTGCAGTGAATATTTAATTATAGGCATGCAGTAACTTGCCCCCTGCGGCTAAGATTTTCACGAGGCATTTATGATTGCGTGTGTCGATGTTTGTGCACACAACAAATTTATACATCAGGGTATTAAATGTGAAAACTGTTCCGTGTGGCCTTGAACTATAGCGCGTAAGCGAAAGCATCTCTCCTTGAAACTTCCCAGAGTACAGGAGTTGAAAGGCAAGAAACAAAATGGGTTTTGCTAACGTTCTACCTGCGCTACAGGTCAGCTGAGTGAGCTGAGAACGCCGATGAAAGGTTGAAGTGAGGTGTAAATGAGTATCGGTGGAATGCAAGAGCATGGGAAACGGGGAAAAGCCCCCGAGAAAAGCCCGTCGGACAACGGCAATTCCCACCACACTTATCACACGTAAAAATTCTAGTGACTCCGGCCGGGAAGCGAACCCGGTTCGCCGGCGATGGGAGGCCAGAAGTCTGATCACTGCTCCAGCGCGCACCCGTCGCATGTCGATAAATAACAAGAGATGCCAATAATTTCATAACTAACGATGATAAAGGCTTGTTCACTGTTGATTGAGCACCTTTGAAATCAACCTTTGAAAAATGTCACTGCCCCTACCTGCATACTATATTCTAACGGGTACACTGACAAGCGCTCAGTAAAGTTGGTATAGACTGTTTGCAGGAAAATTACTTTTATGCACGATGTGTATTCTTCCAACTTATGTAAAATTATCACTGCCACGGACCTCATCACTTTATTCATGCGTCGGTCAAGTGACACTGTGAAACTATTAGAAAATAAACATATTATAAATCTGCTAATTTATACGTACTGGTGCATTTAAAAAAATCAAAAAGCGTAAGAAATAATTTAAATTATCACAAATGGTTACACTTTTCATTCTACGTTAACATATGGAACTACTTTCCATCCACAGCCACCAACTTTACCGGGTGCATGTCACTCAGTGTGCCCGTTAAAATATATGCATGCAGGGCAGTGAGGATTTTCAAAGGTTCATTTCAAAAGTTCTCACTTTATCGTGAACAGCCTTTAACAATAGAGGGAAACTAGTTCCATGTCTTAACGTTGAACTACAAATGTTCATACGTACAACACTCTGAAATTCTCTAACGTTTAATTGCATTCGGAAACAGTCGTCAATTGTTTGTCATTACTAACACGTAAATGGCGTATTTCAAAGTCGCCTATCTCCCACCACCGTCTACAAGGAATATCCCCCAAAAAAAGCATAAAATATACACTTAGCCCACTCTTGCACCCAACTCAACACCTATATAACACACTGCAACCCACCACTCTGGTGAGTCACTTCACTTCGTCGCTGGACTTCGGACGGACAGCATCGTCTTCTGTATTCTTCTCAGCGGACCTTGCGGCCTTCGACTGTAGCTCTCGCGACACTGGGAAACAACTGCCGACCCGTTGCTCTGGTCAACGGGTCATCTCGAGCCTAGCCTGTTAAGGTCAGCGGTGGTTGTTTCCTACAGCGGTTAGGAACACCTGACATTTTATTAAAATTAAAAAAATATTTTTAAAAAAATTTTACACTCACACACACTAACAATCGAACCTTCTGAATACACGATCCTGGCTGACTCGACCCCCGGGGGCGGGGATGTGGGCTCGCTGGAGGTGGAAATAACAGCACCAAATAACACACCACCCGGCGCAGTTATATCCACACTCGGAGAAGGGGGAATAATACATTTTCACCAACCTCAAAACCAAACACATGAATCCCAGGCAGCCGTTATGGACACCACAGAACATCACGACTCAGCACAAAAAAATCTCATGCCTCACAATCTCACCGCTGAACAACAAAAGTCTTGGCTGTTGGCAAAACACAATCGCCGCAAAGCATTGTTAGACCAACAGTTTGAAAATGAAACCTGGATTTTGGAAACTAATCGCAGGAAAATATCCCGAGCCACCCGAGAACCGCAGCCCAAGTCAATCGCGGTACAAAACCGATTCGAACCATTAGCCAACATGCCAAATACACCAACAGCTACACTGACTAACACTCAAAATAGCACATCTGTCCCGTCCACCTCTCACACTGAGCGCCCAACCGCAAAAACGAATACGAAACCCATGAAACTCATCGTGCCTGACACCTCCACATACAACCATCTTATCGGAAAAATACGCTCAATGAACATCACAGATACACAAATTTCCCTTGTTCAAGCCGGCCTCCAGATCACGTGCACCCACGAACAGGCGTATCACTCGCTAAAAGACTTCCTTAAAATTGCCAACGTTCATTTTTACACATTCAGTATAGCAGCAGAACACCCACAAAAAGTGGTAGTCAGGCTCCCACGAACAACCCCTACTTCAGACATCAAAGAAGACCTTGAGGCGCGCCACTACACTGTAATCGATGTGTATCAATTCAAAAAAACTATCTCAGACCCCAACAACCCTTCACACACCTGGGACGAACCACAAGATATTTTCTGCATTACAGCTGCAAGAAACGACACCCTCACTCCCCTTCTCAACCTCACTTGCATAAACATGACGGCAGTACAACCCCGCCCGTACAAAAAGAGGATTGGGGACATCCCCCAGTGCCAAAATTGCTGGCTTTACCACCATACAAAAAACTTCTGTGCCCTCCGAACTGTCTGCCGTCACTGCGCGGGCCCCCACCCCCACACAGCCTGTGAGAACCTGAACAAAAACCCCAACTGCGTGAACTGCAAGGGGAAAGGAGTGCACGAAGCCAATTCAAGGCTCTGGCCAGAATACATCCGTCTGGTGCAACTTCGACAGGAGGCCGCAGCAAAACGCGAAACCCGACGCCCCACACTTCGTGCACCCCCTGTATTCACGCAGGAACACTTTCCGTCCCCAATCACAACTAGGAACATTGTTAGGGAAAATGTTTCCTACTCACAGGCAATAAGGTCTAAAACACAGCCCCGCAACACACAACAGTCTTCCTCTCCGATCTCAATCCAAAAACCAACCAACCAGCAACCCATTCCACCCCTCCTCCCCACCCCACGCCAACCCTCCCCCCCCCCCCTCCATGGCCCCTCCCGATATCGGCGATATCAGTTCCACACTCACCGACCTCCGAGACCTTATGCGCTTCCTCCGGGAAGCGAACTTCCTTCAATTCATGACTCACATGAAATCCTACATCCTCCTGGGCAACTCCACACCTGACCCACAGATGAAAACCCTCCTGCTCCTGCAGGCCTTGACCACCTACTCCAGGTTCGATTAGTCATGGATCAAACCCACACAGATAGACCCTGTGTCCTCTCCCTTCTCTACTGGAATGCCAACAGTAATTTTATCAAATTTACGAATTAGAAAGAGTTCTAGAAACTTACGGCGTAGAAATTGCACTAATTAAACAAACACATTTAAAACCTAGAAAAAGATTTAACATCAAAAATTACACGGCATATCGAACTGACAGATAATCTAAAGGAGGTGGCACATTAATACTAGTTCATAACCGCATACAACACCATTTAAATAATGTCCCAGTCCTAGAAAATTTAGAATACACATCCATAAACATTCGCACACAAGCAGGTCACATCACTCTAGCGGCTATTTATAATTCCCCCAATGAACCGCTAATCCCAGCTGACTTAGATAAAATAACAACACAGCCATACCCATTTTTCTTAGCAGGAGATTTAAACGCGAAACATACTTCCTGGAATAGTAGAGAAAACAATCAAAGAGGCAGAATACTTGCAAATCATTCTAATCAATATAATTATTTAGTTACAGGCCCTACAGAACCGACATACTTTCCTGCTTGTACAAAATACCAATCAGATATATTAGATATTGCACTTACCAATTTAGATAATGTAAATATTTCATTTGAAGTCCTCACAGAATTAGATTCCGACCACTTATCTATATTTTGTCAGCTGGAAGCAAACATACTTAAACACCCAAACGCCACTCTTCTAAAAACTCCGGTAACTAACTGGGAGATTTTAAACTAGACCTAGAAAATTTATTTGAAACGCACCAAATAAATATTCCATCTAAAGATCACATCGACTCGGCAACTGAATTAATTCAAAATACAATATTGAAAATAAATAAAAAACACACAAATTTCCTAAACCGTCGACAATTTTTAAAACACTCCTTTCCCGAAGCAGAAATTCTTTTAGCTGAAAAACGCCACGCCCGCCACATTTATCAAAAATCTAGAAACCAAGGAGACAAAGAAAAATATTATAAATTAAAGAAAGAACTCCATAATAAACTCATCACATTAAAAATTAATAAATGGGAAACTTTCATGACCGACATAAACAATAATTACAATGATTTCTGGCGCGTCGCAAAAAACCTTGCGAGGTCAAACTAAAAAATCGATCTCCCAGCCCATCAAAAACTCAGCCGGAACCCTCTTATACGTCCCAGAGGACAAAGCAAATGCAATAGCTGATTGCTATCAGGGTCAGTTTTCACCTAATGCTGATCTAGGAGATCCAAATTTTTCCAGAGATGTACAAACCAATATTACAGCTTTTTTCAACAGAACCATAACAGCAAAACCAGAAGCAATAACACTTAAAGAATTACTTGTACTAATTAAAAAACTTAACGTCAAAAAAGCTCCAGGACACGACAAAATTACCTATAAAATTATTAAAAACCTCCCAGCTAATGCACTATTTGCAATACTCAACCAGTTTAATGCAATATTAAATTTCAATTATTTTCCTATAGCATGGCGAACAGCCAAAGTTATCACGATTCCCAAACCAGGCAAAAATCACTCTATCCCAGAAAATAGACGGCCTATTTCCCTACTCAACTCCCTTAGTAAAGTCTTCGAAAAAATGCTTCTAACTAGATTATTAGTACATGCAGAATTACAACAGATTATCCCGGCAACACAATTCGGGTTTAGAGCCCAACATTCCACCACTCACGCCCTCACTAAATTCACCACAGACACCTTAACTGCAATGCAAAAACACGAAGTCACAATAGCCATTTTCCTAGACATTGCTAAGGCATTTGATAAGGTGTGGATACCTGGATTACTACAAAAATTAATTAACTTCAATTTTCCCGACTGCTACATACATTTACTCGCCTCATACTTTCAAAACAGAAAATTCTTTGTTAGTATTGATAATGCCAACTCTACTACTCGCGAAATTACAGCAGGTGTCGCACAAGGCTCAGCAATTTCCCCATTTCTGTATAATATTTTTACGTCAGACATTCCCATAACCCATGCCTAAGTACAAATGTACGCGGACGATACCATAATTTACACTCACGATAAAAAAACTGCCATATGCTATCCTCCTAACCCAACTTAAAATAAACGATTTAGAACATTGGTTTGAAAGATGGAAAATTAAAACAAATCCTACTAAATCACAAGCATTATTGTTAACTCAACGCAGAATCCAACCTTCACGCCAAATAACTGTAAATAATATTCCAATCCCCTTCACACAAACCGCGAAATACCTAGGTTTAACAATTGACTCTAAACTAATCTGGACCAATCACATTTCAACAGTAAAAAAGGCAGCACTGAGTAAACTACCGCAACTCTATCCAATGTTAAAAAGCACCAATCTACCCAGACGATTAAAACTATTAATTTACACAGCAATAGTTAGATCAGCCCTTTTGTATGGTAACGAAGTCTGGGGGAACTTAAATAAATTCCTTCTAAACTCTCTTCAAGTCATACAAAGTAAATATTTAAGAATCATAATAAACGCAGCGCCCTACACTACCAACCTATCGATACATGAACGTTTAAAAATTCCAACTATAAAAACACTATTACTAAACCGCAATATAAATTACTACAATAAACTACTCTCGCATTCCAATCCCGCCATTAAACGGCTCGGAGACTACGAACCCGATAAAAACAGAAGAATAAAACGCCCTAAAATGCTTCCCACATAATAACTAACATCTCCTAAACCCGTACACCCGGCCGAAATTCTCCGATCGGTCCGGGACAAAATCCAGTCAGTTTAACAAAACTACCTGGCGCTAGCATCGCGCACATCACTCCGCCTGCTGCTCTCACAGCGAACACACCTCTCTCTACCTCACTAGCTTTTCCTCATCGAGCTGACTGATTAAATATTTTATCCCTAATTATGTCCCCCTAGTTTTTAACATGTTTAATTACAAAATACATGCTAATTAAATCGCAGTGCTGCCTTCTCTCCTCGGAAGACAGAAGCCCCGCCCTTGGCTGAGATACAGCCAATCAGAAAATTCCTTTACTATGAATCCCCGCCCACCGACAAACCTTAAATCCATTGTCCCACACAAATAAAACCTTATATATCAACATTTAATAACAACATACGCAATCAACACACACACACACACACACACACACCAAACATTGTTCTAACAAAAAAAAAAATTTACTAACGTATAACTAGAAGAAGACCCTGCTTCCTCTGCCTCTTCCTGACATCTTGCTTAACTTCACGGGAATATTTTATAAATTAATAAAACCAACTTTTTAATAGATTTTACCTAACTTTTAAAGACCTACATTTTTAATTTTCAAAATTCCGTGCCAGTAGGGAACGGAACTCCACCGCCTTTCCCCTCATTTTTGCCTACAAAAATGAGGGGAAAAAAGATTGGAACAACCGTGGCTCAGGGGCTATACTGGGTCACAAAACCACACTCCTGACATGCGAGCGCCGCGCGTGCCAGGTTAAAGTGCCTATACTATGGGGGATCAGGGCGGGGTGGGTTAGATGCCCATAACCCTGATACATTCAAATGACTACCGCTTGGGAAGACAAGGGCCTCGGTCTGTACTTCCCCGGCGCTGAGAGGAGTAGCCTCAATGATGATAAATCGGCGGCTCTGGTGAGTCGCCTATAGGACACTACATCGTCAACATCGTACAGAGCTCTTGCTACCTCGTCCCCCACCCAAAAAGAAAAAAGAAAGAAAAAATGAAAAAAATAAAAATTTTACCCGGTTAAAAATTAACCCTTTCAATTAAATTTAACATTCATTTTTTGATCGGATTAAGGATTAACCCTTTCAATCAAATCGATAATCCATCAATTAATCCCGAATAATCCCAGGTGAAGTAGAACGGCCCCGTTCCTACTACTCAGATCCAGAATAGTATTCATGTGGAATGGAAATAGAAAGCTGCGTCGTATGAAAAGCTTACGATGTAGTGTGTCGCGATCGAACCCACAACTCTCCTGAAGCAAGTCATGCACAGATAAAAAAAAAAAAACTGGCCGACATGTTCCACAAGAATTACGCAAGGGACGCAATAAATAAAAATATAACAGCTTCCACAGCCAGTAGAGGCTTTTTAAATGTCACGGAAAAATTAACATAAAATGTAGGATATGGCCAATTCGTAACTAACCACATAATGGGATACTGCAGACGGTGATTAGAGCCACGGTGACTGATGCTGGGCATTAGTCAATGTTATTGTGTACTTATATTTATAATGACGATCGATCATGACTAGATAATAACTCGAATTATGCATGTGTCTACGAATAAGATACTTTTACGAAGTTAAAACCTAATCTAACTGCACTAAAAATTGGTTAGAGGAAGTATGCGAACATCTCGAAGCACTGATTTACCTAAACAGCGTTCGAACCTGATATCCTATCTACGTCGTTCATGATACACGTTGTGTATTCCTCCACCTTACGTAAAATTAACATTGACATATGCCTCATCACTTTATTAATGCGTCGATTAAATGAAACTGTGAAATTATTAAGGAAGTAAATAGCACTTTAGAAATCTGCTCTTTTTTACACTTCGATGCATAAATAAACGGAAAGCGAAAAAAAAAAAAAAAATCATTTTAAGTTACCACAAGTGGTTACCTAGCACTCTTATTCGACGTTAAAATATGGAACTACTTCCCATCCATCGTTACCAACTTTACTGGGAGAATGTCCCTCAGTTCGCCCAGTGAGGTTTTCCAAAGGTTCGTTTCTAAAGTGCTCACTTTATCGTGGACAGCCTTTAGTCATAAAGTAGTTCAATGTTGGGTCACGGAAAGGCCGACCAGGCACCTAGGGCGCTCACGTTTCCCTACTTCGCTCGACGCAGACCTCGCGAGAAGTAGCTGCTGTGCTGGCCAGATAAGTGTTACCGCACAGGAGCACTTATCGCTACTGTAAACAGGAAAGTGTTCCGTAAAGTAGTTCAATGTTGGGTCACGGAAAGGCCAACCAGGCACCTAGGGCGCTCACGTTTCCCTACTTCGCTCGACGCAGACCTCGCGAGAAGTAGCTGCTGTGCTGGCCAGATAAGTGTTACCGCACAGGAGCACTTATCGCTACTGTAAACAGGAAAGTGTTCCGTAAAGTAGTTCAATGTTGGGTCACGGAAGGCCAACCAGGCACCTAGGGCGCTCACGTTTCCCTACTTCGCTCGACGCAAGACCTCGCGAGAAGTAGCTGCTGTGCTGGCCAGATAAGTGTTACCGCACAGGAGCACTTATCGCTACTGTAAACAGGAAAGTGTTCCGTAAAGTAGTTCAATGTTGGGTCACGGAAGGCCAACCAGGCACCTAGGGCGCTCACGTTTCCCTACTTCGCTCGACGCAAGACCTCGCGAGAAGTAGCTGCTGTGCTGGCCAGATAAGTGTTACCGCACAGGAGCACTTATCGCTACTGTAAACAGGAAAGTGTTCCGTAAAGTAGTTCAATGTTGGGTCACGGAAAGGCCAACCAGGCACCTAGGGCGCTCACGTTTCCCTACTTCGCTCGACGCAGACCTCGCGAGAAGTAGCTGCTGTGCTGGCCAGATAAGTGTTACCGCACAGGAGCACTTATCGCTACTGTAAACAGGAAAGTGTTCCGTAAAGTAGTTCAATGTTGGGTCACGGAAGGTCAACCAGGCACCTAGGGCGCTCACGTTTCCCTACTTCGCTCGACGCAAGACCTCGCGAGAAGTAGCTGCTGTGCTGGCCAGATAAGTGTTACCGCACAAGAGCACTTATCGCTACTGTAAACAGGAAAGTGTTCCGTAAAGTAGTTCAATGTTGGGTCACAGGAAAGGCCAACCAGGCACCTAGGGCGCTCACGTTTCCCTACTTCGCTCGACGCAAGACCTCGCGAGAAGTAGCTGCTGTGCTGGCCAGATAAGTGTTACCGCACAGGAGCACTTATCGCTACTGTAAACAGGAAAGTGTTCCGTAAGCAGAGTGTTTTTTTTCTCTAAAGACGGTTGCACTCTGAAGGGGTCGTACGGGGACGCATCCTCCTCAAATGAACCTAGCACGTAACCAGGCATTTGAGCCGCATAAGCAACGTTTTACAGTATCAAATGCATTAATGATGTTAACCCTTCTTGTTTCATTATATTTCTAACCTGCATCTTCTGTACCTTTTTACCTTATTTTATATCCGAATATAATTTCACGTAATACTTGAAGCCGCTTATCTACTGTATACACGTGTGTTATCAAAATTACATTGGCAGGGCCCTCAACTTAGTTACGTTCCAATACTTTACGGAACTGCATTTACGCTTCGAGCATGAAAAGCAGAAAGGAAGGAATTATTTTAAGTAATAGAAATGGTTCCGTAAATGATTATTCGACGTTGTAGATATGTGAACAATTCCTAGCCTCTACTATTCACTGTGAAAATAACATCCTGCGCTAATAAAATATGCTGCGGGTCTGACTATTTTTATGGTTCACTTCTAAAGTAGTCACTTATTGTAACACTTACTGAAATGATGTGCAGTGAAGTTAATGATTAACATTAAGAATGAAAGGAACTTCAAAAGTAATAGATCACTTTTCACTAGGCTTACGCTTACGCAAGACCTCAGAGAAGTGTGTGATAAAGGAATAAATGAGAATTACCAGGAGTACAAACTTTACAGCTAGAACTAGAAATGTTCGTTTAACAATTAATAAAATATTTTATTAAAAAGCCAAGATTTTTCTTAGCTGGGAATAAGTAAGGGTTGTTAAGCGGATGATCTCTCCTACACATGAATTGCCGAGTAGTGTTTCCATATGCCGCAATAACAGCCAAACTTTATACAAGTATCAAAATGCCATTAATGATTTGTTATACCCCTTTCTTGTTTCAATTTTTATTTTCTAACCTAGCATCTTCTTACTTGTTACTCTTATTTTATCAACTTATTAGTATATTATATAGCTCGTATATATAAACTTTTCACGGTGAAATGAGACTTTTGAAAGCCCTGCTTAAAATCTACTTGTATACACGTTGTGCCTTATGCAAAATTAGCATTGGCATGGGCCTCATAACTTTATTCGTTCGTCGGTCAAATGAAATTGCGAAATTATTAAGAAAGTAAATTCTTTACGTAACTGCTCATTTTTACGCTTCGATGCATTGAAAAAGCAGAAAGTGAAAGAAATTATTTTAAGTTATAGCAAATGGGTGCCTAACACTTATTATTCGACGTTAAGATATTGAACTATTTTCCATCCATCGTTACCTACTTCACTGTGAAAATAACACTCACTGCGCTAATAAAAATATATGCATGCAGGGGCAGTGACTTTTTTCTATGGTTCATTTCTAAAGTGCTCACTTTATTGTGAACAGCCTTTACTTATACTGCTGCACTGAAGTTAAGATAAACATTTAAAATGAAAGAACTTCAAAAGTAATAATTATCTGTTTACATAACGGCTATACGTTATATGCTATACCCAAGAAAGTGGGAAAAGAATAAATGAGACATTCACTTCGTGGGAGTAAAAACTTTTACAGCTAGGACTAGAAATAGGGTTCATGTTTTACAACTAATAAAAAATATTTAAAAAAATGTACAAGATTTTTTCTTAGCTGGAAAATAAGTAAGGGTTGATTAGGCGGATGATTCGTACAGCTAATTGCTGAGCTCAGTGTTTCCAGCCGAAAACTCGCGAGGTAGGGTGATACTGCGATGGTTCGCCCCAGTCTTTCGCAGTACGGGTTAATTCAGATTTGCCAACCATTAAAATAATCCAAGTGATGCTGCTGCGAAACTAACAAGAATCCTCCGGATGAAAAGCAAAAAACGGCCACCACGGGGCGATCAAGTTAGGTTTACATGGAGCCGAAATATTCAAAGTCAAACACGCCGTAAAAGAATGCAACAAGAAAACGGTTGGTCATATAAAAAGCGTTTATGATTACGAAAATACCACCCGTCAGTGTTTTATTCCATTCGCGCTTACTTTTCTGAAGCCCTGCATAAGTTCTACTTTCAGGATATTACTCCGCCTAGTGCAAACTAAGGTTAAGTACGTCTGGAAAATTTCAACAAAAGGACAACGCACAGAAGTCGTGTGCACTCGGTCGCAATATTATTTTTCATGAGAACTATTTATTACTAGGCGCTACCAACACAAACTTTACCTCACTGTTTTCATTCGTGTTTGTCATAAAATAAATATTATAATGTATAAATAAAATATAGGTAAAACTTCAATTTAACGAAAAATAAGATACGTACGTGTTTACAGAGGTATAAAAAGCATGATGAATGTCTTATTTAGGAAATAACTACATGCGTAATACATGGGGTGATTTAGCAAATGTTTGTGTTGGAACGTATGAAGAAACCGCGAATGGACTACATCAAAACTTACAGAATTACACAAGACTACAAGTGAAAATCCGTCAGAATCCACTAGTTTATGAAAAATTATATAATCATTCTTCGACTAACGACAATACCAATAATTTCCATGCAACTTAAAATAGTTAAACTTATTTAAAAAAAATTAACTTTTCATAGATGCACTTGTTATTATGTACCTAAACGTTCTTATAGCAATTGAGCATTGTTTCTCCATAATTGGTCTTTATTCCTACATGTGAAATGTCATTAAATTCAATAAATAAGTAAAATCTATGTGTACTAACTAAAAAACTTCGAAAATTACCCCATATCGTCTACTTAGGCAACATCTTCAGTTTGAAAACTTGTAGAGAAAGTTTCTTCTTTTTACTCTTCTTTTGTAGAAGATCTTTATTTTTAATGGCGCCAAATTTTTGCAGAACTTTGTGTGGTAATTCAAAATCATACCACCAACTCACGAATAGCAATTAGAAAATAATGCTAGAAATTTTTCCACTTCACATTAATTAAAGTTTTAGACACTTCAGGCAGTGATACACATTTTTACCTTCCAGAGAAACGTCCAACAATTAGATTGGTCGACAGCCTCAAGGAGCAATGGGGCAAATAATTTTGTAGAGTCCTTTTAGATATTTCTGTATACTGTGGAAAAAAAAAAAAAAAAAAAAAAAAAAAAAAAAAAAAAAAAAAAAAAAAAAAAAAAAAAAAAGCAAATATGTTTTAAAGAATATTTTAAGAAGATTATTCCATTCGTTTCTCCCAGGTCAACTTAGTTCCCATCCAATTATGCCCAATAATTTATCAAAGATACAACGAACAAAGAACATATACAGGCTATTCACGGTAAAATGAGCAATTCTGAAAGCTCTGCTTAAGATCTACTTGTGTGCACGTTGTATATTCTTCCGCCTTATGTAAAATTAACATTGTCATGGGCCTCATCACTATATTCACGCGTCGGTCAAGTGAAACTGGAAAATTATTAGAAAAGTAAATATTTTACAAAGCTGCTCATTTTTACACTTCTATCCATTAAAAAAAAAAAAAAAAAAAAAAAAAAACAGAAAGCGAAAATAAATAATTTGAATCATCAGAAATGGTTACTTAACTACTTCGCATCATTCGTTACTAACTTAACTGGGCGGCCGTTAAAACATATGCAGGTAGGGGCTGTGACTTTTTTCCAAGGTTGATTTCAAAAGCGCTCACTTTATCGTGAACAGCCTTTAGACACATTTGCAATGCAGACAAGCCGAGCCCCAAGTATTCTGCCCCTCTCAGTAGCCCGGCCAAGGATTCAATCCGTTCAGTTACCTCGTCGAGCAAGATCGTTGACACGTTGCATGTGAGTGATACTTGTGAGCGGTGCTGTACGCAGCAAGGAATCACTGCCCAGTGCAGTACTTTGAGAGTCTTCCTCGTGGCTCATCTGATTTGTGGGGTTGTATACGCCTCTTTGACATGGGTGGTTTATCTCAGTATCGACGAGTACGCAGCTCGTTGTTCGCTGGCTGCGAAAAAAATGATCAACGCAGGTACAGCTCCTACATGAAAATTTCTGAGTGCAACACTTGAGTTCAGTAATTTATGTGAGTCCGAACGGGTTTTTGAAAAAAAAAAAACCACTACATTATCCATTGCCCACTAGATAACAATTCTGCGCGCTATGTACAGTGGCGTGACAACTATGGAAAGGGAAAGGAAGCAGGGTATATACTGTCCTTCCCTAAACTTAGTAAATTGCAACCACAATGACAGTAAATGGGAACCGCAACTATTATTTTTATTTTAACAGAGAAGCGTTGATATATTGCACACAATCTCAAATAAATTGTTATAACGTGTTTCTGATACTTAATATACATCTTCGCTTCCGGGTTGTAGTAGTGCATTCACAGTAACTTCGCAATTTTTAAAATAAAATTTAAAAAAAATTACCCCATGTACAACGACGTATTTAGTTGTTTCCTAAATACGCCATTAATCACAAGCGTTTAATATATCTCTAAACAAAATAAAGAATATAATTTTCGTTAAACTGAACATTTACTTATAATTCATTTATAAGTAGTGATCTGCTTGATTCGCGTTATTATCTTGGGACAAGCTAGACGTCATTGCTCTATAAGTTTCTGAGCACGACCCGTGATTTCGTCGGCTGACTGCTTCTATACGAGGTCATGTGCCTGTGTACAGGCGATTGGTCACTCAGCCATTGACAGACGTCAGTAGCACGCATAACATCTTGGAGTTTAGCCTGCTGCAGGAAAATAACGCGAATTTTGCAGATCTCTATCTATAAAGGGGCCGCGGTGTCCGAGCGGTTAGCCTGCTCGCCTCCCACCATTGCGAACCAGGTGCAATCCCTGGCCGGGTCACCGGATTTTCGCATGTGGGAATCGTGCCGGACGATGCCGTTGGTCGGCAGATTTTCTCAGGGATATCCTGTTTCTCCCGCCCTTTCATTCCGGCGCTGCTCCATACTCACCTGAATCACCCTCATCGACTGTCAAGACCTCGCTGTTAAGAGCCACCCAAATCTCTTCACTCACTCACTTCTATCTACACGTTACAATGTTTCATTTCTAATTAAAATGATCTAAAACAGAGAGTAAAATAGGTGTGCTGGTAATGGCTAACAAGAAATAGTTATCGTGTAAAATATTATTAAACTGAGTGCGCAAAAATACGGTTTGTTGTCCCTCCCTCTGGTGTAATTTTGTATACTTGGACAAGCTTTGTTTGCATGTGGCGGAGGAATATACTGCAAGTAGAACTTGCAAGGCTTCAGAAAAAGTTGTGTGCAACAGAGAATGGACTACAGTTAAACCTTTAAGACCTTTTTTATTATATGGTTTCCGGTATTGCAAACAAATAATTTTGTGATGCGTGTAGTAATTAAGTAGACACAACAGGTGTTTCGTTGTCACAGCCAATGAGCTGTAGGCTGTATGGTCGGCTACAATAGTATACACCAATTACGACGTAGACCAGTAAGATGGTTTGGAAATATCTTACCCACAGGTAAAATCATTGCTCATTGGTCATTGATAGAACCCCGAGTATTTCGCGTATTGAGTTGGCAGCAAGCTAGGTTGGACAGCCCTCTATACACTCGAGACATTATCGTTTGCTTATTGGTTGCTGTGATCAAGTCAGGCCTCCGTACAGCAATGCTGAGCACTCACTCACACTACTGCTTCCTACTTATTACCGGCTCACAGCTAAACGGGGAGTGTTTAAAGAACTGTCGTCCAATCACAACAGTAGAGAAAAGAACAAGTGTTTGGAGTCCACCTCGTCTCCAAATGAATTCGCGAAATACTCGTGGCTCTCACTGAGTTTCGCAGTGTGCAGTTCAGACCAAAAATTACCTTCGCGTGCGTAATGTACACAATTGTGTACACTGGGTCTGAATTGGTTAAAATGCATGTGCAGACCGTTCACGGTAAAGTGGGCACTTTTGAAGCCCTAGTTACTTTTTTCTTTCTTTTAGCCAATTTATATCCTTGCACCATTTGTTGACGTAAACCCTGCCAAGTGAGTAACAAAACACAGTTTATACATTCACCATACCTAAAACCAAAAGTCCGAGGCCACAATGAAATATATTTATCGGTTGTTATGTCTGATGAAAACGGCTTCAAAAAGTGCTCAGTTTGCCGTGAACGGCTTATAACGAGTTGGTAAACCCGCTGAGACGGCAACAGTGCGGCAGCGACCTTCAGGTGGCGCGAACAGCGGTCCGGGAGAAAGCGCGCCCACTTGCATCACCGCAGCTTGCGGATCCGCCTCCTCTCCTCTATCTGGGTCTCCCTCTGTCCCGGACAGCCCCGCTCCGTTAGATGCTGTTCGCGGTAAACTGAGCACTTTCGAGAGCTCCGCTCAAGATCTACTTGTGTTCACGACGTGTAATATTCCGCGTTGCGTCAAATTAACACTGCTACGAGCCTCGTCACTTTATTCATGTGTCGGTCAAGTGAAACCGTGAAATTATTAGAAAAGTGAATATGTTACGAATCTGCAAATTTTTATACTAAGATGCATTTTTAAAACAAACAGAAAGCGAAAGGAATAATTTCAATTATCACAAACGGTTACCTAACACGTATAATTCGACGTTATACATGGAACTACTTTTCCTCCATTCGTTGCCAACTTTACTGGATGCATGTCACTCAGCACGCCGGTTAAAATACATGCAGGTAGGAGCAGTGACTTTTTTTCTAACGGTGATTTCAAAAGTGCTCATTTTATCGTGAACAGCCCATACTGATGGTTGGTTTAGAGCTCCGAGTATTTCGCGGATTGAGTCGGCAGCAAGTTAGGCTGGACAGTCCTCTATACAAGCGAGACATTATAGTTTGCTTATTGGCAGGACCGCCTGTTTATCGCGAGAAGATTCCAGGACAAGTTGTGTTACAAAACGCTTTAGTCCAGAACCACTTTCGTAATTGGATCACTTGAATTGTAAGCCATTTCATGGCTGAATTGGATGTATATAAAATCAATTATCAAAAACACTTGTAAACATTATTATTAATTTTGTATTACACACGACCAGAGAAATTACAATAAAAGTCTTGCTTGATAAGGATGGGAGCGGAAAAAAAAAGGGGGGGGGTCGAAATACGCTTTCTGAAGCATCCATAATTGAAATACACAAATTCTGATCAAACATAGACTCTATTTTTTTTAACATTTAAGTAAGTAACTTTTAGCAAAATATTACACAGTATTACAAAATATATGCATTCTTCTTTCATAGACAACATATATCGTAATTTGCTAAGAATTTTGGTGTAGTCCATTCACAGGTACTGATAACTTTTCTGAAGCCTTGCTAAAGTTCTACTTCAGGATATTCCTCCGCCTAACGCAAATAAAGTTTAGAAAATTACACCAGAGAGCCAACGCACCGCATTCGTGCGCACTCAGTGTAGTAATATTTTGCATAAGATCTATTTCTTATTACGAATTACCAACACACCTATTTTTTTCTTTACCTTTATTCATATTATTAGTTATATATGAAAAATTGTAATTTTCAAATAAAATGTAGGTGAAAATTTAATTTTACCAAAATTAAGGCACTTTTATGTGTAAAACGCTTGTGATAACATGGCATATTTTGGAAGCAACCAAACATGTTGTAAATGGGGTGTTTTTTCAAAGGTTTGATTCAAAAAGTGTGACGATACCGCCAATAGACTATAGTGAGAGTATATAATAATAATAATAAACAATAATAGTAAGTCTTCTCTTAACTGGACCATTTTATAACTCACACTTGCTTATTACGGTTTAGAATAAAAAAATAATAGTGCTTACAAATTAAAACACACTGCAGAAAATCAATAGTTGTTACTACACATCGACAGAACAGATAATTAATACTACATAGTGACGTACATATTTAAGTGGTGAAAAATCTTAATATTTAAGTTGTCGTTATTAAGTTTAAACAAGTCCATAAAACTGATGAACGGGCAGGTATTGGGCCAAAATATTCACCATATACACGCAGGAACATAGTACATTTGCACAAACGCATAAATGCACAACTGGCCCACAGACATACACATGTAACAATAGGTCCCTGTGAATCAAATGATAAAATAGGACACTAGTTAGATACAAACAACCAAAATTGCAAGAACTTACGCCCTTATAATTCAAAATACTTTTTAATGAGTTCTATACGTTGTACAGTCGGGTTTAGTGCTCCACTGGAATCCACGCTCATTCTATCTTACGCTACAGCTATTACTCGAGACTGAACGCAGTTTTATAACAGACTCGCTGACTTGCATGCCGCCACCGAAACTGTGTTGGCAACAATGCGGAAAAAGTGCTTCCATGTTTCACTGTCGGACAGAAATAAATTGGTATGCATTATGCAAACGTCAAAAGTTCTGCAGTCGACACGCTATTTGAAAGCATTACTACGTTTGCCACATAGTATCTGCATAAGTCCCTCCGCATTTCCAGGTTTCCCGCAAAAAAAAAAAAAAAAAAGTGGAACTCCGTATTTTTGGCACCGAGTCATAACAATCTAATGGCTAATGGAAATTGTCGTACATAACAAAATAACGCTAAAATCAAAGAAAGAAACGCCCAGAATTTCCTACTTCTATTCATAGTCTACAGTACGAGCGGTATACGATTTGTTAGTCGCGAGACAGTTTCCCTCGCAATGCAAATTATTTTTCGCTGCCCTAATGTTTAAAAACACATTTCTCTCGCTCTAAAGAGGGCATTTGGCTCTAGGCATAGAATTTCTCTTGTAGGTTTTAATTTCTAACATGTCCAGTTTTCCTTTTTCCTAGATCACTTCTGAACTGTCCAACTTTTGGTTTCCCGGACTTCTAAGCTGCGAGAACCAAGAATCAAGCGAAAATAATATAACACGCAGATGCTACTGACGTTGCGTTTTATGTCCCGTCCTAGGTCAATACGGAATAATTCTTTCAGCCTCACGATATGATAAATCCCATAAAATACGAGACAATTCGCAACCCTAGCATGCGCAGAAGACGAGAATCTTTGTAGACTATTATTTGGAATAATAGTCAGTATATATTATGTAATTTTAGCCTTAGACGTTAACTTCCGAGTGCAGTGAGATATACACACTGTTTTATTACTTACGTGGCAATAATTATTTTAAAAAGGCGGTTAAAGGATAAAACATGGCCGCACGGAGAACGTAACTAGGGCCTCAAAAATGCTCACATTACCGTGAACAGCCTGTAGTCAATGGTTACAACGGAAGCCAAGTCGTACAACTATATCCCATTCACGGTTACTTCCACCTTTTCTGAAGCCATACTAAAGTTCTGCTCACGATATCGCTCCGCCTCATGCAAACAAAGATTAACTAAATCTGGAAAATTCCACCAAAGGGACAGCGCACCGCATTAGTGCGTCTTCAGTGTAACAATATTTTGGATAAGAACTATTTCTTACTAGGCATTACCAAAACACCTATTTTCTCCCTGTTTTTATTCGTATTAATTATCAATGAAATGTTGTAATTTATACCTAAAATATAATTAAAAGTTCGAATTTACTTAAAATAAATCAATTTTATGTTTCGACAACAAGTATAAAACTATTATGATGCCTAGCATATTTAGGAAACATCCAATCACGTCATACATGGGGTGATTTTTCAAAGGTTTGTTTCAAAAAATGCGAAGGAACTTTAAATAGACTATAGCACGCTGGCCTGTAGTAGCGACCGCGATGATGCTGGAGCAAATGAGGTCGACTTGTTGCAGTTATTTTTCACAGAAACAAGGAAGCGAGCTGTGGGGCCCCGGTGGCCGAGCGGTTAGACTGCTGGACTCACACCAAGGCGAAATGGGTTCAATCCCTGGCGGGTCCACTCCGGATTTTCGCAAGTGGGAATCGTTCCGGACGATGCCGCTGGTCGGTGGGTTTCCTCGGGGATCTCCCGTTTCCCTCTACCCTTTCAATCCGGAGCCGCTGCGTATCTCACTTCACCCTCATCGGCTCTCAAGACCTTGCTTTTTTAAGAGCCGCCAAAATCTCTTCACTCACTCACCCAAGGAAGCGATCTACACGTGCAACGCTGGCATACGCTCTTCGCGGTTGAGCACATCTGAAAGACGTGCTTAAGGATCTACTTCTGGCCTCATACTGTATCCTTCCGCTGTCGGCAAAATTAGCATTTCCATGGAGCCTCCCAATTGAATCATGACACCGATGAAGTGTAACTGCGAAACTGTCAGTTGGGTCTGCCATTGGGTTAATGTGGTAATTATTAATTCCACTTAGATGCGTGACACAGAAAGTAAATAAAATAAATTAAGCGATAAGAATATTTAAAAGACGTATTTTACAGCGCTCACCAACTTATTTGGCGGGTGACGGTCGCTCAGAAGATAATAGTAACCTTCCGAGAATTCTAGCAACTGCACAAACAGTTGTATGCCCATAAATTAAAATATCATTTCCAAGTTCAACAGGCATTCTAACTGGAAATACTAATATTATTACATAGAAGAATCAGGTACTAAGAGTGGGATGGACCCCCCGCATTTTTTGTGAAATAGGTGTTTGCGCGAATACGCGAATCTCGGAAAATAAATATTCTGCAAATACGACTTTTTGTCAGAAAACATAAAAACAGCATTTTTTGTGAAATAGGTGTTTGCGCGAATACGCGTATCTCGGAAAATAAATATTCTGCAAATACGACTTTTTGTCAGAAAACATAAAAACAATTATCTATGCTCTTTTTTTTACTTTTGTAATATTAATTGTATTCTTGGAGAGAAAAAAAAAATAGTGAAGATGGTCAAATATCGCATTTTTAAAGTTTGCGTATGCAGTTAAGAACAAACATACGGGCGTAGTTTGATTTGTATGCTTTCACCACGTGTAATAAAACTTCCACTGTTACAGATCTTAATTTGTAGAGTACAGCCTCACGACGGAAGCACTGCACGCCTTGCACGTAGGAGCGACGAGGCACTAGGCGCGCGTGTTAGCGTCGCCCGTAAGGCTCCCTAGCATCTTGACCTTGAACGCGGGGAGCCACGGGGGTCAACCCTACTCTTAGCTAGCTTGGCGCCCCCCAAACTACGCTGACGGCCGACGGGCACTCTAAATAACATGACGCGCGCACGTGTGTGTGTGTGTATGTGTAACGACATTACTACAAGGAACTATTTCTCCTACAAGGTTGCCGACATCATTGAGAGCATGCCGTCCACTGCGACACTAAGATGCCCGCCTACCTGGACGCGCGGCGCTTCAACTACGATAATTATACTACTTTTTAAAATAAATATTGCCATATAAATAATAAATACACTGTGTCGATACCGCCGCACCCTCGGACATTAACGTCCAAGGCTAACAGAAAGTATATTTATTGACTATTGAGAGGGCTTTCAAAAGTTCTCACTTTACCGCGAATGGCTTGCAACATTATGAAATATGTTATTAAAATATACTTTTCAAGTGTAAAAAATGTATGGACCGATAGCGTTGGCATGTTTAACCAAATTTAAGCGCATTTCAGTTTTGGATGCTCGGAAAGCAGAATTTACAAGAAAATCATCTTCAAGAAAGATCGTCGTAATATTTACTGCGATCATGTGTAGCAAAATCATAGTAATAATGTTATCATTTCAGTTTTATAATTAACTTTATTTGCGTCAGGTTCAGCTATAAATGTTTGTGACAAATTGACGCACATAAAATCAATTATAAAAATTATTCCTAACATTATTATTAGTTTTCTTACACACAATGTTAGTATACATTATGACGATATTCCATTACGAAGATTTTATTGCAAATTCTGCTTTCTGAAGCATCCAGAATAGAAATATGCTTAAATTTTGTTAAAAATAAAGACTATTTTAACCGATTATTTTTTTACATTTAAAAAGCGTATTTTAGTAAAATATTTTATAATGTTGCAAAATATATACAACCTTCTTTCATATACAGCATAAATCGCACTTTTATGATAATTTGATGGTGTCTATGCTACTTTTTTTTAAATTTAAATAATAGTCAATAATTTTTTTTTTTTTTTTTTCATTTTAGCCTTAAACGTTAACTTCTGAGTACGATGGAATATACACATTATGCTTGTTACTCACATAAGAGTATTTATTGAAAAAAGTTGGTAAAGGATAGAAAATATCTGAAAGGGAAAAGTAACTAGGGCCTCAAAAGTGCTCACTTTACCGTGAACAGCCTATACACGGAATAACAAGCAATTTAGCCGGTAGGAAAGGGGACTATGTGCCATCATGGTATCGTGACAAAGAGCTATCCTGTAAAGTTCCCTGTTTGTCACATAGTGCCCTTTACCTCCGCTACACAGAATTATAACAAGCGAAATGAACAATTATAGATTATTACGGACACTCGGATTTCGCGAAAAGATTTCATGACCAGTTGTACTTCATGACAGTTTTGCTCAGATCCACTTTCGTGATTGGATGATTTACGTGTTACGCGTTTAGGTGTGTCTGCTCGCGAATCACAGACGCACACCACAGGAGTAACCTAATTCTGATTGCGGCGAGGAAAGTAAGAAAATGCTGTGCCACAAAAACACGCGACTAATAAGTAAAATATAACATTTGATATGCCAGTAGGGTATTGAAGTCTAACATGCACGGTAAGATTTTCGCGAAATTCGTGTGCGCCTATAGATAACGCTACCTGTTACATATGAAAGAAAACTTGATTGTGAGACTATCAACTCAGCATTCCATTGGCTGACAGCAACCGAGTAATAAACTTCATTAATTGGAGCAAGCGTTTGAAATTGCAGCGTGAACCATTAGGAAACTGGTAAGTGGGAAAGTAGAGAGAACAAAAAGAAATATCGTCCCTATAATGGCGGATATAACTTACACACGAGTAAAACACAATTCTAGCTTGTCTTGAGCCAGTAAATTTGTACAGCGTAGCCAGATCTCACAGCAGAACTGCAGTTTTATGAGCTATCTACATCCGTAGAGGGGAGAATAAAGGGAAAAGGGGGGGGGGGGTACACACTATTAGGCCATGTCAAAGAAAGATTCAGTTTTCTCAGGCCACAGTCGCGTTTCCACAACAAAAAATAAAATGGAAATTTATTCATGCCTACAAATTGTAAGCTCAGGAACAACCAAACTACCTTATAGGCTGGTCACGGTAAAGTGAGCACTTTTGAAGCCCTAGTTACTTTTTTCTTTTGGCCATTTTTTATTCTTTAGCCAACTTTGTAAATAAATATTGCCATGTGAGTAATAAACACAATACATGTAATCCACCAAACTCTGAAGTTAACGTCTTAAGCTAAAATAAAATATATTTATTGACTATTGTTCCAAACGAGAGGCTTCCAAAAGTGCTCATTTTACCGTGAATGGCCTATAGTTAAATTTACTACTGTGAGGCGGTTATAAAACTAATTTATCTTATAATATACAGCAATGATAACTTAGTGATGTTTACCGAAAACGTTGATTTTTCAACCTGGCTTGTGAGAGGCACGTGGAAAACACGAAGAGAGCGAGGTAAAAATAAGGCGTCATCAATCTTCAATGCCGAATTGTTAAAAATCACTTGAAGTCAGTTCCTTAAATCATGCCCGTTTTTCACTGGATGAACAGCATTAAAAAACTTAATAGAAACAAAGTCACCAGGACAACTTTAACTTTGGTGATGTTGCGTTCCCTGGATTCGTTTTAAGTTCGCGTGTCCTTTTGCAAACGTTCGGTCGTATTGGCATACAGTACTTCGACGCACGTGTTTGTGTTGGCAATAAAGGCGTGGCATGTTTACAATACTTATAACTCTACCACTGAACCCATTCTACACACACATACATTCTATATATAAAAGCAATAATTAAAGTAAAAAAATAAAATTACATAAATGAATATATCCATCTGCCATAACTTACTGGTAATGTTATGTACACTACGCTAATATAACAATCCGTAATACTAATCCTTACTATACATATTCCAACAATTGCATGTCATTAATGTACTGGTATGACTGTACAATATTAGGAATGGTGAGGTCGTATTCACGAATCGAGATATCAAGAACATGTCACCATAAAGGCAGACTAATAATAATAATAATAATAAATTTAAGTGCTAAATTAACTACGTAACATACAAAGCAAGACAAATTGATGTATCACATTCTCGCATTAGGTTGACAAATAATACATTACACAAAAAATAGCATTTACGCTATTAAGCCCTTGAGCTGACACAAAATTACGTTTACAAGCTCTAGTACACATACGAATATGTACAAAAGATGAGAGACCCTATTTACATAAACAGTGCGTACAAATGTCGTGAGTTGCCCATTGGTGGTCGTCTTCTAAAGGCTGTTCACGCTAAAGTGAGCACTTTTGAAATGGACCTTAGAAAAAAATTCACTGTTTCTGCATGCATATATTATAACGGGCGCACTGAGTGGCATGCGTCCAGTAAAGTTGGTAACACGGGATGGAAAGTAGTTCCATAACTTAGTGTCGAATAGAAAATGTTAGGTGACCAATTGTAATAACTTCAATTTTTTCTTTCGGTTTCTGTTGTTTTTTAATGCATTGACCTGTAAAAAAATGAGCAGATTTGCAACATATTTACTTTTCTAATAATGGCTACGTTAAGTTTGCATATGGCGGATAGCCTGCAGCCGTGGTTAAGCTTCTACTGCACGAGGCGGAGGAATATCCTGGAAGTAGGAGATTAGCAGGGCTTGAGATCAGTGCAAAGTAATACAGGATTTATAACAACCCGTCGCGTCCGTCCGTCATCCGCCCGTCCGTCATACGTTCGTCCGTACGTTCATTGCTGCAAACCAATAAAAACAAAACTGTTTACAAATAGGAAAAAAATCTCTACAAAAAGTGAAAATCTTTTGCGGTATTGTGTTTCTAAGTACCAATAACAACCATACACGTACGTAGTAACGGAAATTATAATGGACGTAAAAATTGTTTAAATAGCATAGAAAGCATAATTTTATTATTTCTACTATTGCACAAAAGAAGCTCGTGTTTCCAAACGTAATTGTCAATATCTTCAGGAAAAATGTAACTTAATTTCATTTCATAGTTACATAAACAAACCCATGAAAACATAATACAGCCAAGACAAAACACTGCACACGCTACACAGCCTTGTGAAGAACTCGAGATGAACGAGTAACAAAACGTGCAAACTTAGAAGGCTGCAATTTCATCCGTACATCCGTCAAAAGTTTAAGCTTGCCAGAGTTTTCGACGGACGGGCGGATAGACTTAACGGCCACCTCTGATTGGTTGTTGGTCACGTGATTGGCGGAAGGGCGCGACGGGTCGTTGTAAATCCTGCCTAACAGTGAATTGACTATAGGAAGGCGACGACGACCAGACAGACAGGTGGGCAGGCGGGCGGGCGCCGCGCCGCGCCGGTAGGAGAGATTGTGCAACTCGCGGCTCGCTGCGGAAAAAAATTTCCATTAGCCAACGGGCCTGGAGACAGCCAGGCCCGCGCCGCCTGCTCCGTGGAATTCCGCCCAGAGCAGCTTCCGCTCTTTCGCCGCACTTACTGTGTTCTTCCAACGGATGTTAAATCGACGTTTATTTATTTACTTATTTCGCCTTATTTTTCTGTGGGCGCAGTTAAGGCGTGATTTGCATTCCTACCACTGAACCCATTGTACACATACATACATCCTATTATGAAAGCAATAATGTAAGTAAAAAAAAAAAAAAAAAGAAGGAAATTACATAAACCAATATATCTACAGGCCATTCACGGTAAAGTGAGCACTTTTGACAGCCCTCTCTTTTGTAATAATAGTCAATAAATAGATTTTATTTTAACCTTGGACGTCAAATTCCGAGTGCGGTGGAATATACACACTGTGCTCATTACTTACATGGCTGTATTTATTTAAAAATATGTTTAAAGGGTAAAAAAATGGCTGAAAGAAAAAAGTAACTACAGCCTCAAAAGTGCTCACTTTACCGTGAACAACCTATAGCTGCCATGACTGACTATGTAATGTACACTACTAATATAACATTCCATAATACTAATCTCACTATAAATATTTCAACCATTGCATATAAATTAATTAACTGGTGTCACTGTACAATATTAAGAATGGTATGGTAATATTTACAAATCGAGATATCAAAAACATTTCACCCTAAAGGCAGACTAGCAGTAGTAATAATAATAAAAATAATTCAGTTAATCTAAGTTTACGTATGAAACTTTGCACATTCTGTTAATAAACTCCGCATGTAACATAACGACATGAGGTGATATATAATTTAATATTGGTATTAAATTATCTACGTAACATACAAGGTAAGACAAATTGATAGATCACAATCTCGTATTATGTTGACAAAAACTAGATCATACAGAATAGTATTACCACTATTGATCCCTCGAGCTGATACAAAACTACGTTTACAATCTCTTTTACACATAGATACATACATACATACATACATACATACATACATACATACATACATACACACATACATACATACATACATACATACATACATATAAGATAGAGGCGCTATTTATAAGAACACATCGGTCAAGTGAAAGTGAGAAATTATTACGAAAGTAAATATTTTACAGACTTGCTAATTCTTGCACTTGAAATGCATTAAAGAAAAATAACAAAACTTTGTAGGTTCCGCACATTTATATTTTCGATTGCTAATGCGGATTACGATACGCATTATTGTGCTATTGTAATTTTTATTTCTTTAAACATTCCCTATTCTCTAGTCCAGCTCAAGATATGTACACAATTAGAAATTACAGATCATTCATGAAGTTTAATCTATTTGAGCTATTATATTTCTGTTTCGCCTCTTGGTCATTTAAGTATTTGAGTTTATTTTTCCTGCTCTTTATGTTTATGTATGTGTACACTATGTTATACTTGGTAAAGGGTAAGAGGAGGTATTGAAGCCTTAACTTCACCATTGTCAATAAATATGATAATTTTACAAATGTTTACTTAACACTTTTAATTTAACTTTCTGGCATGGAATTACTTACCCTGCGGCGCACGTCATTCAATGTGTCTGTTAAAATATACGAAATTTGGGGCAGTGACTTTTTTTTAAGGGTTGAAACGTCAGTCTTTTTTTCTTTTGTCTGAAAGGTTTCTCTCTTGCGTTCTGCGAGCATTTCAGATTTACCTGTGACACTTCGTGTAGTAATGTGACCGTTCATCGTGTGCTTCGTCTAAGATTTTACGTCCTAACGCAACGAGAGTAAACCAGAGAACTTTAAGAAATGCGACGATGTCTTGTTCCTAAAGTCAGCACGTGGGATGGCACATTACTTGCCATTCCTGCATCAGCAGCAGCAGCCTTACTTTAAAAGTTCACAATGAGCACTTTTGAAAACCCTACTTGTATGCGCATTGTGTGTTCTTCCGCCTGATAGAAAATTAACACTGTCATGGGCCTCGTTACTTTATTCATGCGTCGGTCTTGTACAACTGTGAAATGATTACAGAATAAAATGTTTTGCAAAGCTGCCCATTTTTACACTTCGATGGAATTAAAAAAAAAACCGAAAATGAAAGAAATACTTTAAGTTATCACAAATGGCTACCTGGCACTTTTTATTCGACGTTAAGATATAGAACTACTTTCCATGCATCGTTACCAACTCTACTGGGCGCATGTCACTCAGTTCGCCCGTTAAAACATATGCAGATATGGATAGTGAATTTTTTCTGAGGTTGATTTCTAAAGTGCTCACTTTATCGTGAACAACCTCTAACATGCAAGATTGCAATGTCCTATACCTAACTTAACCAAGTCTATGGTTTCTTCAGCTAGTGGGACATAGAAGGCGTCATTTACATTCATAACCAAATTGCTGAGATCGGATGTTCAACCGATGAACTTTTACTATTGGCTAAAAGCATCCTTGGGAAGTGACACATGCCTAGTTGTCGACGAATGGCAGAAGTCGAATAACCAAACAGCACACGGGAATTTAGCCTGCAGCTAAATTTCCAGGCTGTTGTACATAAGTCACACAATAAACACGTTCATAAAAATCTAAAGGTTTTTGGGAGAGAATATGGAAAATATCAGCAACGGCAACCCTAGATAACAATTTTCGCTAATTTTGGGTGTAAATATTTTGCTAACCTCTTTCATTACTGTAAGTTATATATATATATTTATTACGCCGTAAATGTCGACGATTTAGAGCGACGTAGGAAATCTCGCAAAAAGAATGTATCATTCCGCCAAAATATTTGCTCACAAAGTAGGGTGGAACTGTAGTTTAGGAATGCCCTTTTTTGACTTTTCTATATTGGCTTCCAGGAACTTGTAAATTTTAATTAACGCTGGAAACGTTTATTTATGTACTACGCCCTAATAAAGCCATTTTCGCAGTTCCCTGCGTATAAATAAATCAACTGGCAGCGACAGTCAATTGTTTGGTCGTAACAGACCGTAAATTAGCACAGATAGATGTAGGTTTAGTCTAATATTCCCATAAGAGATAGGGTTTTTATAAAAAAATTAAATTCTAAATAATTTACCATGCAATGCAAATTCGCTAAACTATCGGTTCAAAATACAGTTCACTGCCAGGGATTTTACCAAAACGCTACAAATATTTAAGTCAATGAAGCTGATTGTGTTTAAAGAAATGTTCAACACAAATGTTTAGTTTACTTTGTCTTGTCTCACAAGCATGTTGTTTTTAAACTGGATTTATTTATACCTTTTTCAGAAATATTTCGCGGGTGATTGTGTACTTGCCAAACTTATTCTAAATATTCCGTGTCTGTGAACAGTAGCCATATCTTAACACTATTTGAGGCTGTTTCACACGCACATACCTGCGCAATTACATAAAAATGCATTAACTGCAAAAAAACTTTCTAGCCGGGTACTTGTTGATACACATTTTAATGGTTTTTGTCATTATATAACCTTTAAAAACTTTCCACACAACACAATCAAAGAAAGGAAACCAAAAATGTACAGACTCAAAATTCTTATTCCGTATATTGAAAATGTCATAAAATTATTTCCAAATCATTTCTAGAACTTTAAGGGGAGATTTTCTGTGACAGCAACTAACAAAGGATTTCGCATGACGTCGGTAATCAATTTATACACAAAAGCTGGGAAGGGGTAAACTGTGAATTGATGGAGGGAGAAAAGGGGGGGTGGTGGAGAAAGCAGGAATTATTACAGCATACCGTATCTACATGAACGCATTTATTCCAGACATTATTTACGTTATCACGCATTCAACTAGGAGCAGGGAAGTTTTTGGGCTCGAGTAGTCTACGTGAAAGCTAAGCCAACCAACGGAGAACCAGCCCAGCGCAACGATGCTATACGCTATTCACGGTAAAGTGAGCACTTTTGAAAGCCCTCTAGTCATTCACTAAATTTTATTTTAGCCTTAAACATTTACTTCCGAGTGCGATGTTTATTTTGTACCTATATTTATATTATATACCACCTCATGTCGTTATGTTATATGCGGAGTTTATTAACAGAATGTGCAAAGTTTCATACGTACATCTTTAGAATTTTCTTATTTTTTTTAAGGAATGGATTAACTGAATTATTATTTTTATTATTATTATTTCTACTCTGCCTTCAGGGCGACATGTTCTTGAGATCTCGATTTGTGAATAATAAAATACCTTTCTTAATATAGTGCAGTGATACCAGTTAATTAATTTACATGCAATTGTTAAAATATTTATAGTTAGACTAGCTTTTACCCGCTGCATCGTGCGCGGTCCCACTATTGGGCGCCCTAGTCACTGGGATACTGCGACCCCACTGTTGTGTCCTCTACCCACTGAGCAACTGCGGCCCCACTGTTGTGTCCTCTACCCACTGAGCAACTGCGGCCCCACTATTGTGTCCTCTACCCACTGATCTACTACGGCCCCACTATTGTGTCCTCTACCCACTGAGCAACTGCGGCCCCACTATTGTGTCCTCTACCCACTGAGCAACTGCGGCCCCACTATTGTGTCCTCTACCCACTGAGCAACTGCGGCCCCACTATTGTGTCCTCTACCCACTGAGCAACTGCGGCCCCACTATTGTGTCCTCTACCCACTGAGCAACTGCGGCTCCACTATTGTGTCCTCTACCCACTGAGCAACTGCGGCCCCACTATTGTGTCCTCTACCCACTGAGCAACTGCGGCCCCGCTATTGTGTCCTCTACCCACTGAGCAACTGCGGCTCCACTATTGTGTCCTCTACCCACTGAGCAACTGCGGCCCCACTATTGTGTCCTCTACCCACTGAGCAACTGCGGCCCCACTATTGTGTCCTCTACCCACTGAGCAACTGCGGCCCCACTATTGTGTCCTCTACCCACTGAGCAACTGCGGCTTTCAA
Organism: Dryococelus australis; assembly: GCA_029891345.1. Lineage (NCBI taxonomy): Eukaryota > Metazoa > Arthropoda > Insecta > Phasmatodea > Phasmatidae > Dryococelus > Dryococelus australis. Next base: position 371,853,993 of record CM056993.1, read on the forward strand.
CTGAGCAACTGCGGCCCACTATTGTGTCCTCTACCCACTGAGCAACTGCGGCCCCACTATTGTGTCCTCTACCCACTGAGCAACTGCGGCCCCACTATTGTGTCCTCTACCCACTGAGCAACTGCGGCCCACTATTGTGTCCTCTACCCACTGAGCAACTGCGGCTCCACTATTGTGTCCTCTACCCACTGAGCAACTGCGGCTCCACTATTGTGTCCTCTACCCACCGAGCAACTGCGGCCCCACTGTTGTGTCCTCTACCCACTGAGCAACTGCGGCCCCACTATTGTGTCCTCTACCCACCGAGCAACTGCGGCCCCACTATTGTGTCCTCTACCCACTGAGCAACTGCGGTTCCACTATTGTGTCCTCTACCCACCGAGCAACTGCGGCCCCACTATTGTGTCCTCTACCCACTGAGCAACTGCGGCCCCACTATTGTGTCCTCTACCCACTGAGCAACTGCGGCCCACTATTGTGTCCTCTACCCACTGAGCAACTGCGGCCCCACTATTGTGTCCTCTACCCACTGAGCAACTGCGGCCCCACTATTGTGTCCTCTACCCACTGAGCAACTGCGGCCCCACTATTGTGTCCTCTACCCACTGAGCAACTGCGGCTCCACTATTGTGTCCTCTACCCACTGAGCAACTGCGGCTCCACTATTGTGTCCTCTACCCACCGAGCAACTGCGGCCCCACTGTTGTGTCCTCTACCCACTGAGCAACTGCGGCCCCACTATTGTGTCCTCTACCCACCGAGCAACTGCGGCCCCACTATTGTGTCCTCTACCCACTGAGCAACTGCGGTTCCACTATTGTGTCCTCTACCCACCGAGCAACTGCGGCCCCACTATTGTGTCCTCTACCCACTGAGCAACTGCGGCCCCACTATTGTGTCCTCTACCCACTGAGCAACTGCGGCCCCACTATTGTGTCCTCTACCCACTGAGCAACTGCGGCCCCACTATTGTGTCCTCTACCCACTGAGCAACTGCGGCCCCACTATTGTGTCCTCTACCCACTGAGCAACTGCGGCCCCACTATTGTGTCCTCTACCCACTGAGCAACTGCGGCCCTACTATTGTGTCCTCTACCCACTGAGCAACTGCGGCCCCACTATTGTGTTCTCTACCCACTGATCTACTACGGCCCTACTATTGGGTTCTCTACCCACTGATCTACTGCGGCCCTAATATTGGGTTCTCTACCCATTGAGCTACTGCGGCCCCACTATTTGGTGCTCTAACCACTCGGCTACTGGGGCCCCACTATTGTGTTCTCTACCCACTGATCTACTGCGTCTCTTGGGAAGGAATGTACGACAGCCCATAGACAAAAAGAAAGGAGATTTTACGGATTTTTTCAACAAGGTTTTTTTATGCAGTAATCCTAAGAAAAGTTTAATCCAGTACCTATGTACATCCCTAATCATTTCTGGAACCGTTTTAGATATTTGCCCGTGGTAAAAAGTAGCCTATGTCACTCTCTGGACATCCAACTATCTCTGCTGTACAAAAATCACGTCGGAGTTGCTCCATTTTGACGTGAAAGATGAACAAACAAACAAACAAACAAACAAACAAACAAACACACTATGGCATTTATGTAGTAGTAAGGATTAGTATTATGGAATGTTATATTAGCGTAGTGTACATTACATTACCAGTTAGTTATGACAGCTAGATATATTGATTTATGTAATTTTCTAATTTTTTACTTTAATTATTGCTTTTATATATAGGATGTATGTATGTGTACAATGAGTTAAGTGGTAGGGAAGGCAAATTATGCCTTAACTGTGCCCCTTCAGAAAAATAAGACTAAATAAATAAATAAGTGTACACACTGTGTTTATTATGAACATTGCAATATGTATAGGCTGTTTATGATAAAGTGAGCACTTTTGGGGGCCTAGTTATTTTTTTCTTTCAGTTAAATTGTATCACTTAACTAACTTTTTAAATAAACGTTGCCATGTAAGTAATAAACTGAGTATGTGTATTCCACCACGCTTGGAAGTTAACCCCTAAGGCTTCAATAAAATTTATTAATTGACTATTATTCCAAATGAAAGGGCTTTCAAAAGTGATTACTTTACCGTGACTAGCCTATATTTAAAAAGGCGGATAAAGGATAGAAATAATGGCGGAAACGAAAAAGTAGGACGGGTCTCAGAAGTGCTCACTTGACCGTGAACAGCCTATACGAGCGGGGTTCATCTGGAGATGGTGCTGGAGAAAAAAAACCGGGGGTAAAAAGAAGGGGGGCGGGTGCAAGTGGGTGTTCCAGTCGACGGCAAGCCACAGGCGCCACCTTGTCGGTCGCAAATATGCCGGTTACTGACTCATCCATATCGCAGAGCAAACTCGCTCTTCTTCCGGTCCGCATTCCGTTCGCGTCGCCACACCCGTGGGAGACGCGCGGCGGGCGAACTGCTGGAAGGCAACGAACGCCAGCGCCGGATTAACACCTTCAGAAGCCCTGAGCACTTGCAATCCTGGCGGTGCCCCCATAGTCGGCACGTAACTCAAAATTTAAACAACATGCAAATTAAAATTGTATTTTTTAACATGCAACAAAATGTGCACTATAGTCAATTCACGATTATTTTAAACTTTTGTGAGTCCCTGCTCAAGTTCTACTCCCAGGATTATAGTTGATTATAATTGATAGATAAAATATAAGTAAAAGTACAATTTAATAAAAAATAAAACCTTTCTATTATAACATAAGTATAGAGCTCTTGTGATACATGGTATATTTACGAGACAAGCAAACACGTCATACATGGGGATGGGGTGATTTTTCAACGGTTTGATTCAAAAAGTGTGTAGAATCAGCGAATACGCTTTAAGATGGAAAGCAAAATTAACTTTTTTACCCTTCCTTTTAATTTATATTTGAAGTTTCCTCTTATTTCACGCAATTGCAAACTCTTTTAATCAGATCTTAACAGCGAGGTCTTGAGAGCCGATGAGAGGGTGACTGAGGCGAGTATGGAGCAGCGGTTGGGGGAGGGAAACGGGAGATCCCCGAGAAAACCCGCCGACCAGCGGCATCGTCCGGCACGATTCCCGGGGGTGACCCGGCCGGGGGACTGAACCCGGGACGCGGCAGCACGTGGTCCGGAGACCGGCTAGACGGAGAAGCTGCATCGACGGCGGCCGGGGGCGCGGAGTAACTATTGCCGGCCGTTACCTCACGTAGTCCTTGCGGGAACACCTGCACGCCGCGTCACGGCCTTCCCTGGCCGTTCGCCCTGACATCACGAGGCCACTTTAACACCGCTCCCACCAGTCAGTCCCCGGTCTGCCTCCCTTCACCACGCTATCGCACACCAACTCCTGCGGAACCGTAAGGGGAAACCACACACCTATAGAGTCCATCCACGGTTACAACATTCCTCGAGCCCTACTCAAGTTCTACTTAAAGGCTATTCATCCGCGTCGTGCAAACAAAGCTGCTTGAAAATTACACCAAAGGGACGACGCAACGTATTCGTACGCGCTCGCTTCAAAGACTTTTGCACGAGGACTGTTTCTTACTAGACATTACCTATTTTATCTCTGTTTCAATCCATACTACTGACAAATAAAAGTTCAATTTAGTGATAAAGAAGATAATTTTACGTTAACAGAAGTATAAAAGGCTTGTGATACATGGCATAATCTTAGGCGTGCCTACACATTTTCATAGAAAAAAAAAAAGGGAGGGCAGGTAAGTTTCATGTAACGTACGTTAAACTTAAATGAGAATTTTATACATACATAATTTTTGAGTTCCATTAAAAGTTTTTATAATTCTCTATACCCGCAGTTCAAGTGGAAGTCTTACAAAAATTGTTGAACGTATTGCTATTGGTGGAGTCATTTGTAAGTTTCTTTACCTAAGCACTGCGCACTATGTGATATGATTTACATATTTGGTGTACTGAGCAAAATGGCAAAGGAGTGTATTTAGGTAAAAAAAAAAAAAAAAATTTGAGAAAGCGAACTTCGGACATATAAAGAAATCATGAAATGCCAATTCATGCACGTGAAATTATTCTTGTTCTGCAATTTATTTCCTAATGTATATCACAGACAAATATATTGTTACCATTTATTATTCTCATTGATTTTTAATGTTTCACTATACACAAGAAATTTCAACACATTTCAAATAGGTATGAGCTCTCGCACAACGCACATTTGTTCAACGGTCGATTGCACTTGTTTGTGACAGCAACACTCGGTCGATAACAAATGTGTTAGCGAAATCCGATGCTAAATGCCAAAACTGTGAAATTGTTACAAACGTAAATATTTTTGCAAATCTGCTCATTTTTACTCTTCGCTGCATAAAAAAAAACACCGAAAGTGAAAGAAATAATTTGAGTAATTACAAATGGTTACCTAACACTTTATATTCGACGTTAAGCTATGGAACTACTTTCCCCTCCGCCGTTACCAACTCTGCTGTGCGCATGTCACTCATTGCTTCCGTTAAAATATACGCAGGTAAAGGCAGTGACATTTTTCTAAGGTTGATTTCAAAAGTGCTCACTTGATCGGCAACAGCCTTTAACAGACGTATCCCCGATATATTGCGTTTACGTAAATTTCTCTATGACTTAATTGCCGGTTTCAGTACTTAAAAGCCAAACTTGTCAAAGCCCAGGGAACATCTCAACAATTATTTTTAAATTCAGTTTATTTTTCCCCCGTTACTCGTTCCACATCTATAACCATAATCAAAGGTTTATCGTTTTCGTCCCGCATGGGACTTAGTTGAGCGGCCTGCCTGATCGCACCTTCACTTGCCTGCCTGATCGCACCTTCACATGTTTATCCAGGACACGGGCCGTGATTACTGAAATTAGTCACGAAATCGCAAACCACAGAAACCCCTTCCACCGACCAGTAAACGGGGACAACGCAGCCGATATAGGGCAGTGTCTTTTGTCGTCGTCCGCGGGCACTGTCTTTTGTCGTCGGGCCGTTGGAACGAGAAGGTGGGTGTCCGGCGTCGACTTCCGACTTTTTAATCAGCATCGCGATTCATGAACAAGGTGGGGACTCTCAAATTAGACTTTACTCAGAAAGTGGCTAGTTAAAACTTTTATTTTTTTCTCTTCATTATGACCCATCAGAATCACGATTGACTTGTTCAGCGCACCTTCGCTCTCCCCAATACCTCTTCATTCTTTCGCTCCTCCTGTTTCTCTCTGCTTCTGTGAGTTGTATCTTTATCCTGGTGTCAGTCCATTTGTGACCTTCCACCTTGCTCTTGTACCTGGCTCTATCTTGTACCATTGTCTGGGGATTTTTTTTATCCATAATGCCAATTGCCTTCTAGTCCACCCTAACTTCCTTCATCCAGCTGTTTCCCGTTAAGCATGTCACATTCCAGATCTTCTTGGTCAACCTGTTGTCGTTCATCCTCATCATGTGCCCCCCCCCTCCCCGAATCACAACCTTCTCTTCTGTATCACACTCGAAATTGGTTCTACGCTCTCGTACAGCTCCTGCCTTGATCTATGGATCCAAAATTCGTCTTTCTTTTTGGTGTCCTATATAGTTCTCAAGATCTTTCTTTCCTCTCTCTCTCCAAGTGTATACAAGCTCTCATGTCTAATGTCAGCGTCGCTGATGCATACAGTGCGGTATTCCTGATGGTCGACGTATAATGTTGCAGTTAGGCGTTCCTCAGTAAGTTCTTCTTCCCGTAGGTTGTCTTAGCCCCATATCTTAGTCTCTGGAGTAGCTGTGCCCTGTCTATTGTACTATTGTTGTTTTGTATTTTGCCAGTGATGTTCTCTCCCAAGTACCGGAAGCTGTCTACTCTCTCTACAACTTGACCTTCTATCTTCCAGTCGTTTTTTGCATTCAATACCTTGGTCTTGCTGTAGGCTATCTTCAGGCCGGCCTTCGCTGCAATCTCTGCTAAGTTTGCTAGGGCCATCTTCGCGTCCTCTTCCTTCTCGTTTAGCAATGCCGTATCATCCGCAAAGGCCAGGCAATCCCCTATTACATTGTGCTTGATCTTGTACCCAATTGGTACGCCTTCAATCCCCATGGCTTTGTTTAACTGTCTCCGCTGTTTCACCACTTTGTCCAGGACAATGTTAAACAGTATCGGCGACAGCCCATCCCCTTGTCGGACTCCTATATTTCGAAGCTGTCGGACAGTGTGCTCCGGTATCTGACCCTAGCAGTTGTGACTTACAGTGTTTCTTTCACTAATTCACGTGTTGCAGTATCCAGTCATCTATCGCGCAGCACATCCAGTAAGGTGTTCCTGTCTATTGAATCGTAGGCTTTCTTAAAGTCCACGAAGGTCACTATTGTGGTTTTTACTTTCCTGTGTCTGTGTTCTATTATCCTCTTGATCCCGTAGCTCTGTTCCACGCAGTTTCCTCCCGGAAGCCACCCTGGAATTCTCCTATGCCCCTGTGCAGTTTCGAGAGAATCTCGTAACTCTATAGTCATCTAGTATCTTTTTGTCTCCTTTCTTGTGTATTGGTATGATTATGGATGCTTTCCACTTTATAGGTATCTTCCTATTCATCCAGATGTCGGTTATTATTCTGTACATGCTCTCTTGTCACCAGATCACCCCACTTTATTTCCTCAGCGCAGATCCCGTCGTCACCTGCCGCCTTATTGGCTTTGAGATCCTTAATTGCCTTCACCACTTCTGCTCTGGAGGGTACACGACCGCAGTTGATGTTTTTCGTGAAATGTAGTGTCATCCTTCCTGTAGGCACATCCGTGTTCAGCAAGTCTTTGAAGTACCTGGCCATTTCCTCGCACGCGTCTTTCCCGCCTATTTTCAATCCACCGTCTCTCCCTTTCACGAAAGGTTCTCTCGCCTCATATACTTTTATCCTGCTCTTCATCTCCCTTAAGAAAGCTCGTGATTTGTTTTTCTTGCAAGCCTCATCTGCCTCTTCCAACCGCTCGTTCCACCGGTTTCTCCTACATTTTATATATATTAATATTTCAGTAAATTTTGTAGCCCCCCACGTATATTCAATAATGTTTATATTGAAATAATACTGCACAACCTTAATGTTAGATAAACGCTTTCTACATAGTGTTCATAACATAACTCTTATCAATAACTTGCTACTCTCCTATAGCCCCTTTTTGGTTCGAAAGGCTCATAAATCGAATCATAACGAGCAAAACTACGATAACAGCCTCTATCGAACCTTGCTAAAGGCTGTTCACGATAAAGTGAGCACTTTTGAAATCAACATTAGAAAATGTCACTGCTCCTGCCTGCATATATTCCAACGGGCGCACTGAGTGACATGCACCCGGTAAAGTTGGTAACGATGGATGAAAAGTAGTTCCATTACTTAACGTCGAATAAAAATTGATAGGTAACGATTTGTGCTGACTTAAATTATGTCTTTCGCTTTCTGTTTTTTTTTATGCATCGAAGTGTAAACATGATTAGATTCGTAGAACATTTACTTATCTAATAATTTCACAGTTTCATCACTCGACCTACGCATGAATAAAGAGATGAGGCCCGTAGCAATGCTAATTTTAACATAAGGCGGGAGAATACGCAACCTACACACAGGTGGATCTTAAGCAGTGCTTTCAAAAGTGCTCACTTCACCGTGAACAGCATATACACACTTTCCAACAATAAAATGATAAGGGCGCCGCTTGAAGTCCGGCAGGTTCTCGCAGCACTACGAGAACACCGCACGTCAGTTCTGGGCCCTGCGCGTAGCGGCGATGGCACACTTGATGCACGCGGCAGTGTAGCCCTTACCACTTCCGCGCTTACGAGTCTCGAATGCGAAAACACCTCCGGGTATGCGACCACCTTAATTAAAGACGTACTATCTGATTTTGTTTCACTGTAGCTTACTTTTTAGCTCGAATATCTGAAAACACCACTTGTGTAATCAATTCCCGGTTACTTCACACTTTATTTGAAGCCCTGCTAAATAAAGTTATACTTCCAGGAGATTCCTCCTCCTCGTGCAAACCAAGCTTGCTGTAACTAAGTCTAGAAAATTACACCGAAGGGCATCGCGCCGAATTCGTACGCACCTAGTTGTAATGATATGTTGTATGAGAACTATTTCTTACTAGGCGCTACCAACATACGTTTTCTCGCTGTTTTTATTCATATTTATTATAAACGATATATTATAATATATAAATGAAATATAGGTCAAACTTCAAACTAACGAACAATAAGAAGTTTTATGCTAACAGAGGTATAAAAACGGTTGTGTTACATGGTGTATTTGGGTAAATAACTAATCACGTCATACATGGGTGATTTTTCAAAGGTTTGATTCGAAAAGTGTGAAGAAACTACGAATAGATTAAAGTCGTACTTTGCTATCTAATCAGCTTGCTAATCATTGGGCGCGCCTTCTGCTGCAGCGGGGAGTAATTTCGAAAATTACGCGCGCGATTCGGCATGGGGTATCATGACTGCTTGCAGGAATGACTGAGATGAGTGTGTGTGCTCAGAATAACCAGCAACACGGTGATGAGGTGGAACGGGGGCAGGAGAGTAACTATCGCATTTTACCACATTCTCCCAAGTTATGAAGCTTTATTACAACCACTGGCAGTCTGAGTTACGTACATATCGGTCGCGTTGAGCTTGCACGGCTCGTCATTTTGAATCGTCAACTTCAAATTCCTGTCTGTCCATCCCAAATAATTTCGGAATATTTTTTTTTCTAAGGTAATGTCGATTACCGATGACACAAAATATCAATGCAGGCCTAACGAACAACACTAGTCTACTGATTAGCGGAAGAAATAAGACTTAATAAAAAGTTGGCTAATAAATTCAATTAATGCACTTAAATTTGATCAGTGCTTGTGATATACTCTTTTGTGTGCATTTAGGAGCTACTTAATTAACTGCATATATAGCTTATATTTATTAAATGCCAGACCTCCATTCTCAAGATGGGACACGGCCACGACATTATTCAGAATTTCCATTCCCCTGCCTGCTCGGCAAGAACATCATCACTCAAACTATAGGCTATTCACGGCAAAGTGAGAGCTTTTGAAAGCCCTCTCATATGGATTAATAGTCAATAAATATATTTTATGTTAGCTTTGGACGTTATTTCCCGAGTGCGGTGGATTATACACACTTTGTTTATTACTTACATGTCAATATTTACTTTCAAAAGGTGATTAGAGGATAGAAAATAGCTTAAAGGGAAAAGTAACTAGGGCTTCAAAAGTGCTCACTATAACGTGAACAGCCTATACGTCTTGAGTGCAAGAAAATCCACCAGTACTACATAGCTGTAGCACAAGCTTAGAAATATTACTTGTGCGCACTTGAAACAGCCGACTTAGGACGTTCTTGTTATGCAACGCGACAGTTTTCCATAAGCCAACCACGATTGTCCCTGCTCGGCTTAAGCCGAAGGAATCTGAAGCTGAAAGTTATCTGCCGGGAGGAAGAGTTACAGTGAATTCCTGGAGTAGCAATTAACAGAAACGTATACAGGATAACTACACGGATAACAAAACACTAGGTGTTGACACCTGCGACGAGTCGTTGCGCAAAGTAGTGATGTAATCTACGTCGGCGTACTGTGTACTTTGTCACGCCATGTACAGAATTATCTTGTCTCCAAGCACTCCGCTGTTTCAGGAACGCTACATCAAGTACCGCGCTTAAGTTTTTTTTGCAAACAACTTGATTTTATGGGGAATATAGATTAAATATACGGAAGCTCAGCCTGCAAAAGGAGTATGAACCGATATCCGCAGGATAAAGCATAGAACGTGTCCTCTATAGGATGTTCACGGTAAAATGAGCACTTTTGAAAGCCCTGCTTAAGATCCACTTGTACGCAAGTTGTGTATTCTTCCGCCTTATAGAACATTGACGTCGCCATGTACCTCATCACTTTATTCATGCGTCGGTCACATGAAACTGTGGAATTATTAGAAAAGTAAATATTTTACAAGTCTGCTTATTTTTACACTTCGACTTCGATACATAAAGTAAAAAAAATAATTTGAATCATTACAAGTGGTTACCTAAGACTTTTTATTCGACGATAAGATATGGAACTACTCTCAATCCATCGTTGCCAACTTTACCAAGCGCATGTCACTCAGTGCGCCCGTTAAAGTGTATGCAGGCAGGGGCAGAGACTTTTTTCTAAAGTTGATTTTAAAAGTGCTCACTTTGTCGTGAACACTTTAGTATATCTACAGTAGAGATGTTGAAAATATCGATATTTCGAAATGACAATATAATATCAACGATAGACATATACCGATCGTTGATGTATTCCAAAGGTATTTTATTGAAATCAATATATTTTTCCTGGTATGGGAAATAAATATTATTGAAATGGTCTTTTAATAAGCTCTATTTTTAATCCAAAATTGAATTTAGAAATTTCTATGTTTACTTCAGTAACATGCACTAAAAACAGCCGCCACATCTTTCTGCAATTCTTCGTGTTATCAATAAGTGAAATTCCAAGCAATTTCACATTTGTCAATTCCTTTAATGCATCAAAAAAATTAACGGAATCCGATGTACCGAAAATCGGTATTTTTCTTTCGATATATATCGTTTCGTAAAACGGTACTTAACTTGTGTGAATAACCAATATGAATAATATCGATATTTTTTTCCGATATAAACATTCCTAACTTACAGCTTGGAATGTCCGCCGGGCACCAGTGCTGTTGCCATGGATACGAAGCTTTCTTCGCAAACAGACCACGAACATCGATTCTGCGACAATTACGGCATTCACAGCACCTCCACGTCCCTTAGAAATATCAAGAGCTACATTTTTCGTAGGCGTATGCGAATATAAATTTCAACTCTCTTAAAGATCCGCCTACAATTGAAATCCTGTTGAAATGGCGTATTAAAGTTCGCACAGGGTGTATCGGTACAATGTTCTGCCTGCAAGTCAACATCAACACAGCTGCGAGCAATCCACAGGAAAACAAAACCGCAGGAAAGATTCCGGATGGAAAACAGCAGGAGTTCCTTGCACAGCGGTAACAGGAACTGACGTTGACTGACACTTATTATTGTTTCGCTCCTTCTGTAATATTGTATTCAATTTTACCTAGCAGTCATATTTTAGCTTAACTGCTCAAAAGCCTGAAAGGAAATATTTCTGAACATGTAATTAAGAATTCATTTTTTTTTGTTAACGTCATTACGTAGCAAAGTATTCTTATCATTAAACAGCATATATATATATATACACACACTGATCATGGTAATACGAGTGCTGTGTAAGGCCGTGCTTGAAAGTTCATTTCAGCTTATTTGTGCAGATTGTTACTATAAAAATTGCCAAGTAACCAGCAAACAGAGTGCGTACATTTTATGGCTGTCAAAATTAACGTTTGATCCCACAGTAAAATAGAATTTTGTGGTTATTATGCCAGTTGGGAGGGCCTTAAAAAATTATCACTTCACTGTGAACAGCCTATAGTAATCCGAGCTTACGGCACGACAAATCAAGGGAAGAACTGAAAAATGTAATTGCGTTAATGTATTTCAAAACTCGACGAGTGCAAATATTTCCAGCATTGGCAAATATTTCCTGGGAACAGAAGTCCGCTTTTCTTGCCAGTCACGATGAGCTAGTGAACTATAAGTACCTAGTAAAAATAGTTTTGAGCGCTGTGTGCCGCACCTGGGGATGACTTGTTCTTTCTGGAACAGAGCAACAACAGCTGCAGCCGAGATCCCTGCAGGTAGTGCGCTGCCCTCGGACGGGGGAAGTACGACGTAGTCTGCGAGCCAACAACCCCCGCCCACTAAACACGCACGCCTATATTGTGGGACACACCTAGATGGCAGCTTACCTATCAACTAGTCCCGAGACACATATTTATAGGCTGTTCACGGTTATCTGAGCAATTTCAGAAACATCCTTTGAAAAATATTACTCTCCCTGTCTGCACATATCTGGACGGATACGCTGGCTGGGACGTGCCCAGTAAAGATGGAAACGCCCCCCCCCCCGGGGGGGGTGGGCTCCATGTCTTAACGTGGAATTAAAAGCCTTCGGTAAACGTTTGTGACACGTAAAATTATTTATTTGACTTTCTGATTATGACGTAAAATTGTCTTTAAATTTTCGACCATAGTGGGAGGCAATCCAGATTATCCGCTTATAAAAAAATCGGGGGATACAGTTTAGCATTGCAGCTCCGTATATGTCGTCTACATTCAAAATTCAATTACACCGCTCGATTGGCAAAGAATCAAAGAATATGCTACGTTGAGTGAGGACTGCGAAGTGTAGCCACTGTGTGGAGAGGGGAGGGGGCTCAATTTTGAGTTCTTAACTTCTGCGTACTATAACTTTTGACTAAGAGATGCTACGACGCTCGTTTAGGTTTCAATCGACAGCTCTCGTCAAGATCAATCGATTGCGTCTGTAAAAACATTTGTGTGACGTGGTTATGGTGAAATTGCATGCGTTTAATGTAAAATATTAAGAAAACTTAAACACTATTTTGGCATATACTCGTCAAAAAGCCATGCCGAAATACAGAAACGGTGTACGGTTGGAAAGAGTATCTCAGAGGCAACCCAGCGATACCCATAAGACCCTATATGATCGAGTGAAGCTGTGCCGGGAACGTAGGAAATCATCAAGGCGTCCGAGCGCGTCAACGTAGAAAGAAGTATTCACGCAAAACAAACGTTCGTGTCCCCAGCACAGCCAAGCCTAATTTTTTTAATGAACGGTAAGTGTACTGATTAGCGAATTCGTAAAATATTTACTCTTCAAATAATTTAACGGTTTTACTTGATCGACGCATGAGAAAAGTTATGAGGTCCACGACAACGTTAATCTTATATATCTTGGAAGGATACTCAATGTGCGTACAAGTAGATCTTTACATACATATTTAGGCCTACGGTCACACGAGACGCGGAATTACTTCGCTTCAACTATGTTCAGCATTGCACACTGTGTTACACTGTCTCCGAACTTGTTCCGATCACAGTCCGATCGCAGCCACTTCTTGTTCGGCGTAAAGAGATAGTGCAAGTACATCGGAACGACTTTTCTTCTTTGTTGCGTCCCCGTCGGCACCTATGGAATAAATAAGACGGTATGAATTAAAATTGTTGATATTGGCGGGAATGTATGCATTCGTTGAAATAAATAATAATCCGGGCCAAAAAACAGTGTTCGGTATACTGTTACAGTAAAAATAAGGTAATTTGGGTTTAAATTAATAAAATACTCAACCTTAATGAATGGTTGCAAGAGATTATATATGAATATGGGATCATATTTTCGAGGCTATGATTTAATTTTGTTTGTATTCAGTTACTGATATGTTACATTTTAACTAGTTCACTTTGAAAACATGTTCCAACATGGCTGCCGAACGAATTTACAATAAACACGTTTAGACCGCTCGTGTCGCGCGCGGCCTTACAAACTGCGATGAGAGGCGTGTTTTGTAACCTTTTCTTACAGTTAACCAACCATTCATCTTCCGCCACTACATATGAATAAATAATAAGTAAAACATGAAGCAGATTATTTAAAATAAAAAAAAATAATGCATCTTTACTTACTGACAACCAACGAAGCCGTTATTAAAATTTTAGTTTTCTGGACCTTTCTTGACAATTATATGTGATCTGTGACGTCCACGCTTTACTTTAGAATTATTTTAACGGTTATAATGTTGTCTCATGCTGCACATGCGTAACGTAGGCCACAGATAAATCCCGAGCTCGCGTGGGAGAAGAGAAGAGAGGGAGGCGACACAAGAAATACAACACATCGCTACCGCTACAGCTTTCATGCCAACGAAATATTCTGTAACATCATAGCTTGCCCTCCTGCCATCCTTGAATCACATATCTGATGCCAGACATTTGTCAGTAAAGAAATTATTGCAAAAAAAACGTTATCTATTTTGTCAACCGCCCAAGGCTTTTCGATACAAACGTGTTTCGAACTTTGTTCTTGTTCTTACTAACTAATCATTTCGACATTAGTATCTGGAAAGCTCCCCCCCCCCCCCAACCCCCAAATACACATAAAACACAAAAATAAAAGGTGTGGGGAGATTTTCTATTAATAACGGGGAAGAAGAGTGCATGCTTTTCCCACTCACGTTGCCTTTCATGTGTATAAATCACTTGTCAGGAAGTCACGTTTTTCATGGACAGAATATCAATGAAGGTAACAGGGGGACCCCCCCCCCCCCCCCGGATCATGGCAATAAACTCTACGGCCAGCAACATGATAGGAAATAGATCACAACGCAGCTCGGCCTTACACGCAATGTTAAATCACTCTTTTATCATATTTATTTTGCTCTGGGACACTCATTTTGAAACTATAACTATACCTCTTTGATAATGCGTATCGCGCTGTAGAACAAGCGTTAAATTATGAAAATAATCTCGCTGTTTCACAATCATCGGATAACGTGTGGATAAAATTAGCCGACTACATGTGAAGGCACTTGTAAAAGATAAAATTGCCATAATGGGATATATTCAGTTATTTATTATGGCATATGAATATAATATTTAATATGGCAGATAGGTCGTGCCTTAACTGGAAACTTGCAGTCCAGCGGATGACTAAAGGAGTGTGGCATGTTTTCCGACATGCCAAAAGCACCGTAGGCCCAACATTTCAAACAAAACATTTAGCTTACACAACATGCAGCTCTACACTTTATTATTTTTCTCGGAACGACGTATGCGCGCATGTTTCCCCCCGCCCCCTTTTTTTTTCTTCTATAAACACTGGCAATTATTATAGCACGCGTATTTACACCAGTGAACACACAAAGACTTACTTTCCTACTAACATACGTTGACTATTAAAGTTAGCAGTTGTAGTTTTACGTCACACTGTTAGCTGGCACCGTGTGAATACAGTGAGCTCTGAACCTCTTGGTGACAGCCTGTGCTCTCAGCAGAGCGAATAACCAGGCGTTACGCGATACTGCAAAGTACATGGGACGTAACCACTTGGCGTTTGTCGCCCACAGGCGGAATTGCCAACTGAGGTTGTCCGGCAGTGTAGCACCGTGTCTCTCCCCCCAGGGCAATTTGCCAACCAACTGCAGGACACGCTGTCGCGGAGAGGAGGGTGCCAGGCCGACTTTGGTGCGGGAGGTAAACACAGCCCCCCCCCCCCCCTTCTGCTGTTTCTACGTCTACCCCAACACGATCGATACTGTCGATTGCGGGTCTACCCTTCCTAACACACTTCACTGCTACTGTGCTATTCACTGCGGAAGATGAAAAACACACATGTGTATAAGCTGTTCACGGTAAAGTGAGCACTTTTGAGGCCATACTTAGTTTTTCCTCTCAGCCATATTTTATCATTCAACCATTTAAAGTATATACTACCATGTAGATTATAGACACAGTATGTACTTGATCCCACCGCATTCATAAGTTAACGTCTGAGGCTACAATAAAATTAATTTATTGTTATTGGCTCTTATTTCAAATTAGAGGGCTTTCAAAAGTGCTCACTTTACTGTAAACAGCCTATACCTTTGTGTATAACTTTAAGCCTAACGACCATGTCAGTGATTTCGCGTTTTTACAATACACACTTTCAATTTTCGTTTAAATTAATATTATTTGGTAAAAATTACAATGATAATATAGCCACAAATTAGGTGCTGATATTCATAATGTCATACGTATTTTTAAAAATTATGGATTCTTGAATTTTTACGGGCGATTAATCGATTAATCGGAGATTTCATAATCGCGAATATTGATCGATTATCTGTACTGAAATTTCCTACAACAAAACATCCTGGATGTAAACTAATCAAATCCCTACGCACTGCCGCCTGGATATATTTGTCGAATAGCCAATTCCGTTGAAAAGACAGAACGGAAAACTAGAACAGCCAATCAGAAACTGTTCTCGTTTATCCGCACGAGCCGCGCCGAAAAGTGAATTTCACGCTGAAATTTCTATTCGGGGGAAAGGGCAGACTTCGCCTATATTTCCCAGAAGATGGCTGGTTCTCACGTGTTATTCTGCCGTAAACCTACCTGGGTCACTTTGAACACTCAAAAGTATTAGCTATGGCGTCATGTGGTGGAGTCATAGTAAACACAACGTGACCAGATAAGATTAGCAATTATACATACACTGCTACCATTCGCTGTTCCTTTACCAAGTGGTACCAAAACAAATATTGCCAGTCGTTCATAGTAAACCCAGCAATGTTCAAAGGAACCCCAGTTTACGGTACTAATTTTGTTGACTGATCAATGTATATTGATAAAGGCTATTCACAGTAAAGTGAGCACTTTTGAAATCATTCTCATTTGGAATAATAGTCAATAATTATATATATTTTATTTTAGCTGTAGACATTAACTTCGGAGTGCGGTGGAATAACCACACTGTGTTTATTACCTACATCGCAATAATTATATATAAAAAAAAGGTGGTTAAATGATAAAAATGACTGAAAGGAAAAAGTAGCTAGGACCTCAAAAGTTCTCTCTTTGCCGTGAACAGCCTATATTCAGTGCCTACATTCAGTTTCGCCATAGATTCCACGCATTACACACATATACGTAGGCCTACTGCTAAAAATATGAATACACAGCTTGAACGATTGTCATTCTAACATTCCTGACATGCCAAAATAAAATTAATTTTACACAAAAATTGTAGTTTTTGTTGCCTTGCAGTATTGTAACTATACATAGGAGAACCGAGAAACTTAAATATTGTAATCCTGCGTCAGCATTCGGTATTTCAGTTAGTATACGGAAAATTCTTGAGCACACGGACGATAAACCAATTTCGGTAATACGCTCCATTTGGATTAAATAAATGCCAAAAATTCGTTCTGTAATTTCAATAAAGCAATTATGCTGGCCGTAATTTAAAACTTACTTTTCCTGCTACACGTCTCTACGATAAACTGATGGAAACGTTTTAATATCATATCTTATATCATACGTTATTAGCCTGTCGCAGATGAAGTGCCATATATTATATATATATATATATATATTATATATATATATATATATATATATATATATATATATATATATCACCTGAAAGCCATAACATGTTACTACAGGCTGTTCACGGTAACTTCCAACTTTTCTAAAGCCCTGCTTAAGTTCTAGTTCTAAGATATTCCTCCGCTTCATGCAAACAAAAGTGGGTAAAATTACACCAGAGGGGCAGCACGGATTCGTGCTCATCCAATGTAATACTACTTTGCATGAGAACTTTTTATTTCTAGCGTTACCAGCACATATATTTCTTCCCTGTTTTATTCATATTAATCATAAAGGAAATATTAAAATTTAAAGACGGAATATAAGTAAAATTTTTATTTAACTAAAAACTAAGGTACTATAAAACAAGTATAAAACGCTTGGGATACATGACATATCTAGGAAACAACCACATGTCACGCGTGGGGTAGTTGATTTAAAAAGTATGAATAGATCTGCGAATAGACTATAAGTTTAATGTCCTTTTATGTATGGCCGGTTTCGTTTCAAGAGGACTATGTAGCTGCGCGTTCAAGGTCACGAAGCGAGGGAGCCATACGGGCGACACTAACACGCTCTTCCTAGCGCCTCATCGCTCCTACGCGCAAGACGTGCTTGTGTTTCCGTCGTGACGCTGTGCTGTGCAAATTAGGTCTGTAACATAGGAGTTTTATTACACGCGATGAAAGTACACAGATCAAACTACCTGCGTATAGTCGCACTTTTCTCTTACCGCTTACGGGAACAGTATAGGCAAGCTTTAAAAATACGACATTTGACCACTTTCACTAATTCTTTTCTCCATTAATACACTTGACACGGTAAAAGTAAAAAGATAGGGATATAGACAATAGTTTTTTTTTATACTTTCTGACAAAAAGTAGTATTTCCAGAAATTTTATTTACCGAGATACGCGTTCACGCGCAAACAAAGATTTCACAGAAAACGTTTCAGTACATAGGACACTTAAAAGCCTGAAAGAGAAATGAGTGGTAATGAATTCTAAGATGGGGGAATAGTAGAATCCCGCATTACTCGCAGCAGCTCGAGTTAGTAGCTGTGAAGGAGCACGTAGTTCCTGGTTGGTCGTGGTGTAACAGTCGCTTGCGCCATATCAGCACACAAGAGACCCTCGACAGGAAAATACGGGGGAAAATAATCGCAGTTTACTTATCAAAGCAACCTTTAAGGAGTTCCCCCGGCGGCATTGTTACCAGCCCACTCCAGTATGTTGCAGCTGTGCTTTACGACACTTCGTTGAGGGAAGTTATTGTTGAACACCTGCGCAGTTGGAAAATGTTCCCCACTGTTGGTAATGATGTAGAGTATTTCAACCTCTGTCGTCATGCGCGGGACACGTGCGCGGTACAGCGCGATGGCGGGAAGTGTTTCTTTTAACGCCGGTGGATATGGAGAAGTACAATCTCAACAAGATTCGAGTACAAAGTCCATTAGAGAGCAGCGATTGCAGTCACTGCTGCTGGTATCTGACTTTCCAGTTGGTGCCAGCAAAAATCACGGACGAGTGGTCACCAATAGCTTTGTTCGCGTGGTATGCTTTTTCTACTATCTGAGAGCAAGTGGTATTTTCCACGAGCCGCAGAGTAACACGGCAGGACGGCGACACGAACAACGAAAGGCAGTAAACTAACACGTCAAAAGTAAATAAACACAATGTTAATTTTTAAATGTTTATAATCCTTATTGTTTCTGTGTAATTCATGTGTATTAAAAATGTTGGCTACTCAAGGTAACCTACTTTCGAGAATAAGTCCGTCTTAGTTATTTTTATTTCTCTCTGCACTTCTTACAGGATACCCAAACATATTCTCTTCGTCAATTCTGCGTTAAAGCAAATTACTATTCGCAATCGTCAGTCTCAAGACTCTTCGATGTTTTGTAATTTTATTTTGGAAACCATTTTTTTCCACCTTGCTCGTTTTGATATTTCTGCTGTACCTCGGCGAGCAAGAGCAGAAATAGCAGATTTTAATAGCGCAAATAGCAACTGCTACCGCCACCCGAACAGCGTACAAAAGCTCCCGGTAACACGAACGGCAACTAGCAAAAATAGCACCAAACTAGCAGAATAGCAAACCACGCGAACACACCTATTAACTAGTCCGGATGTGTGTCTAAGGTTTATTCCATTTAGAATGAGAAGCTCATTACCATCAGTTTGGAAAATAGTTTACGAAGCCACATAGCGTTGGTGTTGCATGTGTACATTTTTTTTTTCAGTTTTGTATGTAAGCAAATGCGATAATTACAGTTTTCATAATATAAATATAGCCTAGTTTTATAAAAAAATATTTCTAATCGTCTTTAAGTTCTGAGTGAAGAATGACTTCCGTTATTTGAATTACAGCGGAAATATTTAAAAAATATGTCCACGTGGTGTTTAATATTCCGTCGTAAAACTGGTTTAGCAGAACACTGGTTTACACGATTATTACCATTAAAAAGGCAACAAAACTGAAAAATTTATTTTCGTGCGAGCTATCTTGACTTACGCCTTAAATGTATAACTTTGTTTAGTGACATAAGTATATTTGCGAACGCTGAATGCCAAACACGATTATATGTTTACCTTTTATGCATGTAAACACCATTGGATGGTGCGAATAATAATAATAATTATTACATAAGGGTGCAAGAGCAATCACATTCCAAACCAAATAAAAACTTTTACGCACAAATAAATATAATTTCTCCATATACGGCCTCTTTGGAACACCGGCGCACTTCGCGGCAGAGATGTTCTCTATGCTACACTCTCCCATGAGGAATCTCGTTTTATTCCCAACCTGAGTAAAATATACCTGAGTATTGCAAGTTGTGAACATGCGGCTGTCCCATGCAATATGCTGCACAACCGAGGGTGCTCGATGGATGCGCATGAGAAGATATCATTGCTCATTAGTGATGAGATAATCGCTTGTACAATAATAGATTATTTGATTATAATCGATTCATCCATTATTCTTAAACAACTAGATTATTCACGATTTTCAGCTGTTTATACTTATAACAAAATGAAACATTGCAGATGCCTACACGTTTCACATTTATTAAAAATATAAAATATAATTTTGAAACAACAAATTTTCAAAATAACAGAAATTATTAAAAATAAAGAAATTTGGTGAGAATAGTTTTAAACAAATCTATAGAAATATACAGTATTTGCGGTCAATTTTATGTATGGATTAGAACAAGACAATCGATTGTTTTTACCCAATATTTATTCGATTAAAAAAATAATCGTAATCGAGTCATTCAAATTACAAAATTATGCGATTATCCGAATACTACTGCTCAAGTGGTGAGCACACGCTGGGCGGATGATTGCTCATCGTAAGGCCAACCTCTGGCTCTACTCCACTACCGATCAAATCACAGGAAAGCCCATCGTCAGAAGCATTTTTTTTTCTGTGGATAAACGTACGGCGTAAAACTTCGAAGTTAAACTTTAGGCGGAAACGTAGCTTAATTTAACATTGCAACATGAACGACTCGGACGAAGATACGAAAATGAAGACAGGGGGTACGCGAAAGAGAATCGGGATACAGCCTCCACAGCAGTAATGTAGCGCGGCACATTATCAACGAACGAAATTAAAAAAACCTTTGCACTAGAGTTCTAGAGAAATAGCACGGCCGCAATGTATCCTTCCACCGCAACTGTTTTGTCACTGAAGAAGAAGACGTTTGTAAACAAATGTTTTAGAGTCCGACTTGCATTTTCCTCCCTCGTGTTCCCTGTCATGGCAGGCACTAAATAGCTAAATTCCGTCCAGTAATTAATGTAGGATATTATAACTAGGTTGGCATTCCAACCTTTTTTTTTTTTAATTTTTTAATTACAAAGTTAAATTTGTTGGGGTTCTGTTTATTTTATTACGAGGGAAAAAGGAAACGAGTGTGTTGCATTTTGAGTTGCATATTTTTTTCGACAGAGCAGTGGAAAATTTTTCTTGTATGGAAATTTTAACTTGAATGAAAAAAAAAAAAAAAAAAAAAAAAAAAAAAAAAAAAAACGTGATACATGCGTCGCTGTTCGTATTCGTACAGATGCAGCTATATATATATATATATATATATATATATATATATATATATATATATACACACACACACATATACACACACACGCACACTCTTTGACCGAAGTTAACCTTACACTCGTTGAATTTACTATATAGACAAATAAACGAATATTATTCACTCATTACAAAAATGTGGAAAGTGCTGCTTTTTCAGGCCACGTACATTTCGATATTTACATAACCGGTTTACAAATACATTTACAAAACACGCACTCTTACTGTTTGTAAAATTTGCAATCTCTCGAACACGTGTTTTTTACACGGCAATCCTTGCGAGTTTAACTTACTAAGACCATGTTCCTTCGTCACTAGCATTATATTATTGTTTTGTGCGATCATACAGTAAACTCAACACTACGTACATTTCCTGATTACAAACAAACTTAAACTTGTGTACGTAAATTATATTCGCGTCACTTCGTTGTGAAAGGCCGTAAGGAAAAATGGCGGAACGAGCAGTTTTAACGAAGCGGCAAACACGTGCCTGATTAATATTACATTTCACTCAAGAAAACGCACTACAACGGCACCTACAACCAACTATGCTTGAAAAAAGCAAATGAAAAAAATAATTAACTACCGATTAAATATCCCAACAACACCAACAAGATATTCGTATAATAAACACGATGAGAAAAAAAAGCACACGAACAACGGCCTTCACCGGGCTGGAAACTGGAGACATAAACATGGCTAGCCATTGGCTGGGAAACGTTACTGTTCGTACGTGTCGACATGCTCTGTCATAATGGCTAAACATGTTTTTAAAGTACAGTAACTAATAGCCAAGGAAATGTAATATTGCTTTAAATCATAATTTAAACCATAAATGTTGTAAGTATAATTAAGATTTTTAATTACAACTCTTAGTTCCGAGTACTATTTTCTTTCGAAGCCATCATCAAAATAGCCAACTTAACAACACAAATCCTGCAGCAGTTCATCAGGTGGCACAATACTTTACGAACGAGGGCATTTGCTGTTTACATATTGTGTAGGTTGGTCACGTTGTCTGCCACATTTTACCCCACTTATATGAAATGGGCAATATCGTGAAATACGCTGTACAGTTAAGGATTATTATGTTGCGTGAATTTAAATTGTTGTAAATCACACGTACATGTTAAGTCATGGCCCAGTGTTCTACCTAAATTTTGTCGCTGTCAGTTTCGACATGTTCAAGAAATACTTTCACGAGTTTCTTTTTTCTTCCAAATTTTAATTGGAGAGAAACTTCGAACCTCCACTCAAACTCGTCGCAGATACTTGTCCGATATGACTGATAACCATCGTCACGAGTTTCGAGCGCCACTTCACATACATTGGACAGAATGGAGAACAGAAACCACATGGAAAGAAATGTTATCTAAGCCACGAGATAAACAGTTTGTATCGAAACTATTGTAACGAACTTGGGGGGGGGGGGGGGGTGTTCCTGGAATCAAAACCAGCAAAAATGTTGCTATGGGCTGTTCGCGGTAAAATGAGCAATTTCAAAAACCCTGCTTAAGATCTACTAGTATGCAAATTGTGTATTATTCCACCTTATGTAAAATTAACATTGCCAGGGTCTCATCACTTTATTCATGCGTCGTTCAAGTGAAACTGAAATTTATAGAAAAGTAAACATGTTATAATTCTGCTTAGTTTTACACACTGGGGCGTAAAAATAAAAAAAACTAAGAAATAATTTACATTATCACCCATCACTTTTTATTCGACGTTAACACACGGAACTACTTTCCATCCATCGTTACCAACTTTACCGGACGCACATCACTCAGTGCGGCCGTGACATTTTTCTAAGGTTGATTTCAAAAGTGCTCACCTTATTGTGAAACAGCCTTTATGAACGTATGTCGTCCGTTGTTGAGTCGCAGGACGTACGTTGGGCACCTCACAGACGATGGGCGCAGTGTCAGCGGCGCACAATGTTCTCACACGCGATCTGCCGCTTGCCCCGTTGCTCCCTTCACTGCTCGCTAAACTCGCGGAACTGTGTCCTCGCGCTGGCGTACAGTTCCAGAAAACTACGTAGTCAAACATGTTACCACAATGTGAAACGCCTGTAACTACATGGCAACGCTTTGTAGGTAATATGTTCACAGGACCATTTTTGCTCGTTTTTATCCCAGGAATCAATCACCTACCGAAGTTTGTTACAGTATTTTACACACATTCTGTATACGATTGTGTGAAACTCATATACGTGGGGCGTTTACAATATAACCAAACAAACCCGTTATAATATATATATATATATATATATATATATATATATATAATATATATATATATATATATATATATATATATATATAATATATTGCATCCTGTAGTTACTTCCGCTATCCGATAAGCTGCTTGTGGGTTATTTTACTGTCGAATTCAAACGGAAACATTCTACCCCATAATCGGCAATATTAGAGGTGACCTAAGTAGCTTTTGTAATACCTGTCGAATTTTTTTTTTTGTGATTAAGCAACTTCGCTGTTAATTAAAAATGCATAGGAGCGGAAAGGTAAATAATGTGTCTACTTTAAACTAAAATAAACACACACTGCCCTACGCAATCGGAAAGTGACCCAGCACATCACAAATGATGAGCATCATCCGGTAGATGTGTTTCTCCATTCCTCGCGCAGTGCTTTTTTTTCTCTCTCTCTCTTCTTCTGAATGTCAGCTACTTATATGGTGTACAGAGCTACGCGACCAGAGACGCCATATGTGGCAGATTTCAAGCGTTCCCTTTACAACCGAGGCTGGGCGACCTCGGCGACATCTGTGGGCAAAGATTGCCCCCAGTCCGCAAATACCACACGCCTTCACTCGCTACACGTACGCATCGTCGATTTCCTTCTGATTTGAAGCAGTGACAAAACACAGCGGCGTATTAATTAAGTCTTCGATTGGCGTTTTAATACATCTACGTGATTGTGCTCTTCACATAAAAACTATTCCAATTATCAACGACTCTGTGGGCCACTTTCGACTCCTTCACTTCAAACGCAATGCAGAAAACAAGCAGGGGTGTGAATTACACATATAGTTATGTAGCACTACTCAAGCGTAAACTGCATTTGGATTATCAGTCGCTTTTGTAAGAACCTGTCCAAGTTATTATTATGTGTGTAATTTCAACTCCCCTGTTTAGCACACCGGTAATAAGAAAGACTGTGAAAAACTGACAATGTCTGGAGGTCTATTAAAAAGTAAACTGCATCTAAATTATTATTATGCTCTTCTTTTAGAAATTGTTTAAATTTTGTAAATTAGTGCGTTGAAAATGTGAAATGCTAATCACTATAAAGGCGAGACTACCAACTGAACAAAAGAAAATTAAACTAAGTTTATATGTCTTTTTTAACGTCGCCGCTTTATATTAGCATGATCGGGAGACGGCTTGCACACTCAACTAGCTTAAATTCCTTAAAATCACATTGACACACACACACACATAGCTTATCCGAGATTTTAACCTATAGCATCGTAATTCGAAGGTGCCTTAGCAACCTTGGATGCGGAACGAATCCACCTTACCTTTTAACAAATATGTTATTATAATTAACTTAATCAAACCAATGCCTGAGAATTTCAAATGGAGTCTAACTCATTCACAACAAAGATCAATCGACAAGTCAATTTATTAAACTAAAATAGATATCCCACTCAATATTTTAAAAGCCAAGATTACCGAGGCGTGCGATGGCTATTGGCATTTACCTGGTAACCAACTTGGAAGCTATTGAATGAAGATAGCAGGCCTAAAAATTGATAAGTGTTACTGTGAACAGTGATAGTTGTATTCGTAAACAATGTTTATATTAGCTCTGAGTGGCCAGTGTCGAAGGCAAACAATTGTAGCGGGAGGAATATGGGGGGAGGGAGGGGTGGGGTTGAGTAGGGAGAAAACCAGATGGGGGTTGGCAACAAGCGGAAACACAGCATATGGCAACCAGTTCCTAGTTCCTGGTTCTCCCTCTAGTCGGGGTGCGTTCACTCTGTACCCACTAAAAGACAAAAACATACCCCGGCTCTGTGTGAAAATCCTGCAGTTGATATTATGGGGTGCCGTGTGCAGTGACATTTTCATATATATAGAGAGTGCAGATACCAGGGGTTCCTAAACACTTACTACTAATCCACGAACAATTCCGCCCACCCCTTTTCTAACCCTTTACACATATACGTTTCGACAAATACGATTTAAAAAAATACTGCCTGGCTGAATGGTTTCTTTTGGTCATAATTCATCACCGACAACCATTTATTCCACATTTAATAACTCCTTGCGAAGTGACTAAATAAAAAAAAAAACCACTTGGACAGATGCACTGTTATGCCCGGTTGCACCAACATCATCCCCGATCCGAAATCGAATGATCCTAGTTCCGAATCAGGATCCAGTTTGATCTTGCTTCCAGTGTAAAAGTGTTGCACCAACGAAATTTCATGATTCTGGATCTGCGATTCGTCAATATTTGTTCCAAAGTGAGAGATCGAGATTAAGTATGAGACAAATTTTGCTATTGGTTCGTAATATATGACGTCATAGAAGTGGGCGTATTTTTCACTAAAGATAGAATTAAATTTGCGATGTTTTATCTGTTTTAATTTCCCAAGAAAATAATCGAACGTAGCTCTATCTGTTGGCGTATTTTCAAACTACATTTGTCGACGATGGCTGTCGAACCACGGTGGTGCAAAGGGGCATTAGAAGTGGCGTGGAACCGTCGAACTAATCGGCGCCCATAGTTTTATCCATGCCTACAGCTTAAAGCTATGGTGTGAACTGGCATGTTTGACGTCACTTTCCTGTACCCACTGTGCCTGGAGCATATCCATCTCCAAGGATAAAACCAGGATGCTGAGCGACGACAAAGTTCGGAGAGTCATTATTTCCTGCAAGGGCCGAAGTCGGGTCCGACGATAATGTGGCATAGACTACTGGTCTTGCTTTATTAGCTGCATGCCGAGACGGGTGTGGCGCAACATGGCTGTGGCCGATCAACGAATCCAGGTCGCTCTGTTCACAGCTGGGAGTATTACCAGCAACTCCATTCGCCTTGTCACGGTGGCTATGGGCAGTTCACAGCTGGGAGTATTACCAGCAACTCCATTCGCCTTGTCACGGTGGCTATGGACAGTTCACAGCTGGGAGTATTACCAGCAACTCCATTCGCCTTGTCACGGTGGCTATGGACAGTTCACGATACAAGGAGCACTTTCCAAAGCCCTGCTTAAGATCTACTTGTATGCACGTTGCGTATTCTTCCGCCTTACGTAACACTTACATTGCCACGGGCCTCGTCACTTTATTCATGCGTCGGTCAAGTTAAACTAGAGTTATTAGAAAAGTAAATATTTTACAAATCTGCTAAATTTTTTTTCACTTCGGAGCATTTCAGGAACAGAAAGCGAAAGAAATAATTTAAATTATTCTCAAATGGTTACCTAACACTTTTTATTAGCTGTTAATACATGGAACTACTTTCCATCCATCGTTACCAACTTTACCGGGCGCATGCCGTTAAAGTATATGCAGGCAGGATAGTGACTTTTTCTAAGGTTGATTTCAAAAGTGCTCACTTTATCGTGAACAGTCTATACCTAACTGTTCAGTATACAGTTATCACATTGAGTCTCAAGCAATGTCCACTTGTCTCTTAGGGGGGGGGGGGGAGCAGTATTTGCTGGGAATGGCTTCGTCCTTGACTTCGCTGATAAAAGCTATGGATGCCGGAGTAGCAGGTGATCTTGTTGCTAGCAGCTTGGTACAGTTGCACCATTGTGAAAAATAGACCGCCGCACAACTAAATTTCGGGAAGTGCAACTTTGGGATAGTTGTACGTGTCATTCTCCGGTTGGGGGTGGATGCAGGAATGCAGAAGCTGGGAAGAAAAATTCCAGAAGGGGCAAAATTCCCCCCCCCCCCCTTTCCGAGCAAACCTTTCTCTTCAATTCCAACACTGGTCAAACGCCAAAATTTTGTGAAGGGTTAACCACAGAAGAGCTTGCATCAAAGTCTCCAGTGGGGAAAAATAACTCTTGTTAACATTTACTTGCAATTTTATTTCATACATTCCTGAAAATATTGTTTTTAGGTATATTACGCATTATCTTTATATGTTCCAATTCATGTTTAACATCTTTTTTTTTTATTTAAAAGTTTGGTTCGCCTTGACTAGTCTTACCTTGTTTTGACTATTGAAATTTTCGAATAAATTAGAAGAAAAAAAACTATTACCACCAAGAAACTGTGCGTCTTGCTAGGATATCAATAGCACGTGTCTCCGACGTAAGAGAAATACAAAGCGAGTGAAGCGATTTGGACGGCTCTGGACATCGAGGTCTTGAGAGCCGATGAGGGTGATTGAAGTGAGTATGGAGCTGCGCCGGAATGAAATGGCGGGGGAAACGGGAGATCTCCGAGAAAACCCGCCGACCAACGGCATCGTCCGTCACGATTCCCACATGCGAAAATCCGGAGTGACTCGGCCGGGGAATGAACCCGGATCGCCTTGTTGGGAGGCGAGCGGGCTAACCGCACAGCCACCGCGGCCCCTAGAAATACAATGCGAGTCAGAGGAATGGGGTAGGCAAACAGACCGAAGGTATACTTATATGTTGGTGTTCATGAACAGCACGGCAGCAGAGTGTTTCGAACTGCTCGGAGTCGGCCGCCGAGCCGAATTCTCTTCATGACGAAACCTCAAAGCCAAAATAACCCCTAAATAAATAACCCCATAAATAAATTATCAATATCATGAGCTTATGCAAGGGGGGAGCTGTAAGTGCTCAGCCCTCCGCGACGCGTCACGCGAGTTGGGGAAGATTCTAGGTGGCGGCCTAAGACACTATATATACTGTCGCAACCCAGCGGCCGGCAGTCTTTGATGGAGGCCGTCTGGCCGAGTGCACGCGAGTGAAGTGAAGTGTGAACGACAACTGGAGATTGCGGGACAATGGCGAGCGAGGTGTTGTTCGTGGCTTGAACGGACGAGAGGGTGTGAAACCGACGAGTGAAGCCTACTGTGCGTGAGGGCGCTTGGAGGACTCTAGAACGTTGCGACTGGCGGGACGTGGACTGAACTGAGGTGGGACTGAATGGAAGTGTAATACTGAATTTATTGTAAATATTCGAACTGTCAAATATGGACGCATAAATTATACAATAATTGAATAGGTTGATACGCTGTATATTAGGACTGATCTTTAATTATTTAATTTCATTGATTTCTTTGTCGTTATTATAAATTTTATTAATTGGTATCAATTGTGAACAGTAAATGATATAAATTTATTGTGAGATTTTAAGTTCAGTGAATTTTGATGTAGTTATTGTAAATAAAATAAGGAAATTATAATTAACGAACTTATTATAGCCCACGTAATTTCTAGAGAGAGAAATTGTAACAATACAATATAGACCAAGAGATAGATCACTCTTATTTACCCCTGGTTTACCATAAACGATGTTATGTGCTTAAGATTACCCATAACCTACAGTCTTCATAAAGTGTTTTCTTAAGGTTGGCGAGTGGTGGGGGTCCCAGTAATTACTTCATGAATATGGCTCCGCAAGGAAGCGTCGCAGAGCATTGTTTCTTTGCTCGTAGTTAAATAAACATTGTTTTGTGTAGTGCCAACATATTTCGTAAGTGTTGTAGTTTTTCTGATATTTATCCTGAAACTTACATTTTAAGAGTTTTCTGTTTCATAGAGAATGTTTAAAGGCCAATAACTCTTAAATAGTTAAGAAAATATAAAAATTGACAGGATTTTAAAAGTTTGCCAAGACTGTGAGGTATTTGATAACGTTATATAACATACGATTAAGAAGATATTTATAGAAGTTATAAGTGTCTTTCTGTTTAAGGCACATATCTTCAAATGCTTATGAGTTGTGATGTAGCAGGCAATATTTTTTTTGTTTATTTAAACTTTTTTTCTCATTTGAACGTTGTACATTTTATGAGTCTTTGTTTCTTATGCATATTTGTTCTGTTCCAGTTTTGTCTTTTAAAGTACGTGAAAAGAAGCAGTGATAAATGTCAGAAGCAAGAAAATAGTGTATAATACATACAGAAGGTATATCCGGAAAATATATTGAAATAAAAGACAGTTCCTTGCAAAGAATACAGAAGCAGCAAATACAAGACTAAGGACTCAAATAGATTCAAAGTATTCCGAAGTGTGTCGAAATATGCCTCAACATTATGATTTAACGAAACATTGCTATCACAGTGTGTGCTATAAAAATTTTGACGGCTATTCCGAAACTTGACAGTGATGTAGAATTTTCAACAGTTGAAAATACTCTGAGGTCTTCTATTTCTGCAGAACAAAACGTACCAGTAATATCCACTGGAGTATTTGATAGAATATGCATTTTTTGTGGAAAATTGAGGAGAAATGTTAAAGGGAAAGAAGGACAACTAACTACATGCGAGACAAAAAACTCTGAAAACAATATTAAAGACGCCATCGAAATTTTGGAAGACCAATTATTAATAACAATATGCGGTGTAGACTTCATTGCCAAAGAAGTCTCTTACCATAACTCTTGCCGAAGAGAATACCTCAACTTAGCTAATGCAAAACGTGTTGAAATGGACAAAAGAAACCAACAATCTAACAATAAAAATGAGAGTTTCAATCACAAACTAAACAGTGCATTTAAACGAACTGCAGAGTATGTGACAGAATACATCATTAAACCACAAAAAGCTCAGTATCTTACTGCTGTTCGTGACAGGCACTTGCCTTATCTCACCGAAGAAGTACACGAGTCCAATTATTCAGCACAAAAACTGCATGATAAACTTCAATCATTTTTTACCGAAAAATTGTGTTCAACTAAAGTTGATAATAAAGATATGAAGTTATATTAAAGTTGATAATAAACATATCTTGTATTCTGTAATGACCTATCGTCTACTGAACCTGTTTCATTAGTAAGAGAGCACTCATCTACCACATAATCTAAAATAGAAGATGTAGCTTTGTACTTAAGAAGGTTGATTCTAAACGAGGCTGAGAGATCAAAACTACCACATTCATTGAGTGGAGAGGATATTATAAAAGGTGAAAGCAAA
Organism: Dryococelus australis; assembly: GCA_029891345.1. Taxonomy (NCBI): domain Eukaryota; kingdom Metazoa; phylum Arthropoda; class Insecta; order Phasmatodea; family Phasmatidae; genus Dryococelus; species Dryococelus australis. Next base: position 371,884,234 of record CM056993.1, read on the forward strand.
ATGCCTAAATTTCCCTGGTGCAAAACAAGCCCTTTGTCAAGGTGGCCTGTCTATAAAACGCTCTGAAACATATTTTTCTCGAGTTCCAGTTGACATGGCTCTTGAACAAACAGTGAACGCTGATGCAGTATCACGACTTACTGGTATTACAGCGTTTGCCAACTCTGATACAGCTAGGGCTAGGTGGATGAAAACTAGATCATTGATGAGCAAAATAGTAACAAGTTTGTTGGAAGGCAGTGGCGTATCCAGGAAACCAGACCGTAAACAGGACATTCGAGAGAGTCAGATCAAAAAAGATAACAAACATATTGAGGGTGTAATATCTTAATTCAAGAGCTTTTCAGATCCTTTTGAAGAAATGGACAGAGAAACTCCTTTTACAAACATATCCGATGGACATGTTGAGAACGATAAAGTAAGTAAAGATCTCCTAAGTGCATACTTCAAAGGCACAGAGGCCTTTGAAAAAATTAAGATGTATGTTAGAGATTCACGAAATGTTCAACTTCCAATCCCAAGAAAAATTGTTATGAACTGTGGTTCTACGTATGCTTCTAAAACTATCAAAGGATCAGATTAAAAACACCATGTCGTAAAATGCACCCGTGATCTTTTTGCAAGACTTCTTAATATTGCCTCTGAACAGAAGTGTGTCATGAGAGATGTTTTGGCCTATCCTCTTACGCCAGTTCCCCTAGCTCTTGGACAAATGGATGGCTCCATGAATAAAATATGCAAATCAAAACTGATGCATAAGTTGGAAGAACTCCGAAAAGAAGATATCATATCTGCTCCAGCTACTGTTGACACAATAGTCTTTGATGCCATGTTCATCCTACATGCAATTCATTTCCCCAATAACTATGAGCTCTTGCCAACAACATTCTGGGATTAATCTGTAAAGGGGAAGCTAGAGAAATTCACTTAGTGATTGACATCTATGGCACTCCAACTATCAAGGATTAAGAACATGACATTCGAAATGATAAAACATTAGTGAGAGAATAAAAGTGTCTGAACCTAAACAAAAAAACTCCCAAAAAGTCTTCAGTGGCTCTACGAAGTGAGTCGTTCAAGACATCTTTGACAAAGTATGTATGCAAAGAATGGAGATCTTACAAATATTGCCACTTGCTAGGCAATCTTATATGTTGCTGTAGAACAGATTTGTTACAAGTACTCATGTGTAGGCGCCAACATGGATGTAAATGAGGTGAAAGAACTTGCCTGCAAACACAATGAAGCAGATACGAGGATAATTTGGCATATTATACACACAGCTCGAAATGATGAAGAGAGAAAGGTTTTGGTGCGAGCAAACTATTAAGATATTTTAGTGTCAATGATCTATCACCAAAAGAACTTAAAAGAAGAATGAACACTTATGGCTTGAATGTGGTGTATCTTCAAACAACTCAAGAAGATTTATTAATGTCTACAACATAGCAAAATAAATAGGAAGTGAAATAGCTGACGCCCTGCCAGGCTTTCACGCCTTCAGTGGTTCAGATTACTCTGCTGCTTTTACCAGACAAGGTAAAATCAACCCATTTAATATTTCACAAAAAGCATGGCTCACCAAAAAACTCTGGCTAAATTAGGAGAATCCGTCTTGGTGGATGAATCATTGCTGACTGGTGTAGAGACATTTGTGCGTGGTATGTACGGCCATCCTTCTTACGTCTCAATAATAGAAGTGAGATACAGTGTATTTAAAAAGAAAACGTCTCCTCTGCTAACAAGTAAACCATCGTCAAAACTTAGGCCTGTTGGTCCTAATCTTTTTTCTCCATCAAAAGCAGCTTTGGAACAAAAAAGTAAAGCGGAGCAATGCTGTATCTTGGATGTGGAAACGTGCAAACTTATATAACCCTCTGGAAAACATTAACCCAACATGTCATGGATGGAACTTGGAAAACGGGAAATACAAAGTTAAGTGGTATGAAGGGCCTATATCACCTGATATTATTCCGTCTGAAAATGACGATACTTCTGCAAGTGAGGATGAAGCAGTGACAGTGACACAGACTCCAGTGAGGAGTAATGTCAGTAGATTAAAAAAAAACTGCTTAAACAAGAACGTAAGTGCTAATTTTAAATTGTTTTTGTACAATACATTTATTTAAAAGTTGATATATATGGTAATATTTAGCATTAGTTTTCGATTTAGTTAATTAACATATAGATTTCATGTAGAGTAATTATAAAATATATTTTAGCGTCATGGGTACTAATGAGAAGAGACATACAACACAACTGATGAAATATACATAAAAAAAAATTATTTTATTTGTTCGTTATTTAGTCTTTGTTTGTGATTATAATACATTACCAGTCCATACTAATACATCAGAAAGGTCAATCTTAACTCTCAAGATCCCTGACACAGTGGGTTGATCAAACTGTTCCTGGCTTCAAGAGTAAGGCAATAACCGCCATTTACTATCTCATTATGCATCCAAAGCCCACGTTTATGGCATTTTTCAAATCTCCTGAGATGCATGGTGTTGCGGTCTGGCAATCAGCTGTGGCGGCCAACAAGGTTATCACTTGACACAAGAGTCAGGCACGGTCCGTTGGTTCGCTAACAAAGGCCACGATTCACCCAATAGCAGATATTCACAGTACCGCGAGAAAAAAAAATCGAATATCCCACAAGTGACACAAAGTTTCCACATTAAAAATTAGCCTTCCTTTCTACACTCCGACATGAAACATTACAGCATTTTGTCAAGTATGGATTTTCCAGGTAGTAATATGAACGCGTGACAATGATTAGAGCCGGGTCTTGGAATTTCTGTTTCCTCGAAGTTGTTCACTGGCAGGAAACTTGCTTTGAAAATTAGTCCATAATATTAACCTGCACAAATATAACTGTGATTTGACGGGCACGAATGACATGCCAGTATCCCTTAACCCTTTGACGAGTATGCACGTATATATTCGGGAAACGTTTATTTGGAAATTTCGTTGCTCTTGAAGATAAAATCTCACACTTCTATGGATTTGCTGTTTCGCTAGACTCTATGGGAAACTAAGTAAATAAGTACACTAGTAAACATTAAAATTCATACGAATAAAACTCTTAATTCTAATAATTTCTCAAATGAACAAGATGGATTGTGAAACACATGTTACATCTGCCACGACACATTGGTTGGCACATAGTAAACAAGAGACTCCATTGGCCGATGGGCAGACAATAATAAACGTTGCGGAATATTGTAAGCGTGTGCGGTGTAGCTAGGACCAATAGAAAGAGGGTAAGTAGAAATACAGAGACCAACACAACTAGTATTGGTGTAGTGGAGAATATAGGCAGCTCACTTCAACCTTGTCTTCAGAGACAGTAAATCTGTGCCTTCCTAAAGAGTTAAGAAATGCCAATGCCGACTGTAGCAAGCAAATACTTGCGGGTACGGAATTCGGGGGAAAATGGTTAGAGCGGTAGAACCTTGAAACTACTGAAGGGGACAAAAGTGCCCAATTGCTTATTATTAGAGTTTTGCAGAAGTGATACAACAAAGAAGGTGGAATAGGAGGAGGGAGGAATTAGAGGGGAGAGGGAGAGAAGGTTCGCAGCTTATCGCAGAGACCGTCAATTAGCGGCCGCCGACAATGGGCGGATAGTCCAGTTGCAGCTAATCAGGCTGCCAGCTGCGAGTAGTCGCGCACCAACCAGACCGCCCACCGCTGCGCAGTGACAGTCTCCCCCCCCCCCCCCCGACACACACAAACACACACACGGCTATCTACTTGCAGCAGTGTGCCAGCGGCACGCGGTCAAGGCGAACAAAGGGACTGCAGAGGCCGACTTGCGTCACAGCCTCAGTCGCTGCCACTCTACACACCTGCTACACCCTTCTCACTAGACACCTGCAAAACTCGCGTTATTATTTAGGGACAAGCTAGACGTCATTGCCCTACACGTTTCTGGGTACGACCAGTGATTTCGTTGGCCGATGGCTCCTGTACGAGGTCACGTGCCTGTGTAACTCTGTTACAGGCGATTGGTCACTCTGACGTTGAACTGTTACCATTGGTTAAAAGAGTCTTTCCGTCGTGTCACAAATACTCTGTCATTGAGGGACGTCAGTAGCACGCATAACACCTTGGAGTTTAGTCTACTGCAGAAAAATAACGCGAATTTTGCAGATATCTATTTATCAGTATACACCTGCAAAATTCGCGTTATTATTTGATGACACGTTAGACTTCAAACAATTGTACCTTCGTAAACTTTATACGGCACACCCTGCATAACTCTGCTCCAATAAATGAACGCATCACAATTGTGTGCCCTAATCACGTCCTGTTTAGTTGGAAAGGTGGTGAATTCACATTTATGCAGCAGCCAATGGAAAAACGACGTTGGCCCTAGTGCAAACAGTGCTGTGAAGTTGAGCCTGATGCCAAATAATAACACGAATTTTGCATGCCCCTAGCTATCACATATGCTCTAAAGAGCGAAAAAATTTCGTTAGACGTTTTCAAATGTAACCTGTGACAATAAAAGTGATGAATCGAAGCTGGCAGGTAACTATCGTCCTTAACTGCGCATTTTTAAAAGTCCTGGTTAGGAACTTCTTTTCTCCTAATCGTGTATCCTTCCGCCAGGTGTAAGATTAAATTGCTATGGATAGTCTCACTTTATTCATGCATCACTCACGATAAAACGTGCGCAACTTTTTTTTTTTTTTTTAGGCATGTAGATGTGTTATTAACAAGTAAATACTTACTCTTGGGAGAGTAGAGTCCGATATTCTGACTACAGTAGCTCAAGTTAAACGTTACACTTGAAATAAAAGTCAAAGCGTAGAACTATTCTTTTTAAAATCGCTACCAACTTATCTGTGAGCACCAATGGTAGCACATGCACAGGCTGAATCACCGAAAACTTGCACCGCAAATATTTCGAAAATTAAAAGTGCTATTGATATGCTGGTTTCACAGAATTGAAGTTCAGACAAAGGATCATAATTGCTGACCGGACACAGATTTTAATACTTATTATAATGTAATTTCTTGAACAAGGTCACATTTTATTTATTTTATTTTTTAAATGGAACAATGCCTATTTACATCCAAACGAAAACGAAATCCAGCATGACCTGCGTCACGCTGCAATATTTGAAACCTACGCTTCTGCGCAGTTGACTACTCGCGCCAGTGGTTTCCCACTGATTGGAATTTAGAGTGTACTGGTTCAAAGTGGGAAACTTCACTCATTTATCACTTACTACGGCAGTGTGTGGAACCAAAGCGCCAAGTCGGAAATACGTGGACGTCGTGGTGGCGATGTGTCAAGGGCATCTCGTTGTCAAGGGCATCTCTTGAACAAGATATATAAAAAAAAAAAAACCATGACCGCATCCTATTTTGCATGTCTGAGAAGGATGTGCGAAACGACCCTCAGCGTAGTTCGCAGTTCGTCTGGAGCAGACACAAGGCGTTACAAAGCGTGTGCAATCAGCTTTCGAAACGCGAAATCAGTGTTCACGTCATGCGCGACTGAGATAATTTTCGCCACGAATAACAATGGCATACTGACATAATTATTCTTAGCTGTAAACTAAAAATATATTTCCACAGCTGATAGTACGAATGCCATCATCCTTTTTAACATGTAACGCAATTGAACGGTACCAATAAAATTGTTAAGGTGAACCTTGATCCACAATGTTGAACTCTTGGTTTTACTAGCTAGTTTATATATATTTTTTAAATTCTTAAACTACCCTTATACCCAACTACCTATTGACCTTACACTCCAATACAAAAAAGCCAAGGGAGCTGCGAGCTCATAATTACAGCACAAGTTCAATTCTGCCAAAACTTGGCGATATTAATATATATAAATAGTACGAGTTCGTAGTTCAGTCATTATGTCTGTACTGCTGTGCAAGATCAACAGCTATGATCCATTAAAGATTACTTCACACTTTTCTGAAGCCCTGTTAAAGTTCTACTTCCAGGATATTCCTCCGCCTTTCGTGCAAACTAAGCTTAACTAAGTCTATAAAATTACACCAGAGGACATCGCGCCGAATTCGTGCGCGCTCAGTTTTAGTAGTGATTTGCATGAGAACTATTTCTTACTAGGCGCTACCAACACACATGTTTTCTCACTGTTTTTATTCATATTTATTATTAATGAAATATTACAATTTATAAATAAATTAGAGCCAATAATTCAATTAACGAAAATTAAAAAGTTTTGTGTTAAGAGAGGCTGTGATGATGGCGTATTCAGGAAATATCAGTTATACGCGTGATACACGGGGGTGATTATTCAAAGGTTATATTCCAAAAATGTGAAGAAACCTCGAACAGACTATACTTGGGAATTGGGTACTTTCGGAATGTTCTTTTTAATAATATAAACACGCAAGAAAAATCAGTAAATTAATATGGCGGGGGAAAGTCTGGCCGAAAGTTTGCGTGTCCGAGAGCGCTAAGGGATACTAGGCGTGCGCATCTAATGCCTGTTCGCCTTTACGCGCAAGGCACTGAACCGGGTCGTGTTTCTCTCATCTTCTCGCCTGATAGGACTTCCAGCCGTCATCCTATTGTTACGCGCTCGCCGCTTCGCATCGCGTCCCTCGCAAGAGCGGAAATGTATGAAGATCACCCACGTAACTCAAGTGCGGGTGGCGAACACGAAGATCAGCTTACACAGGCTCGCCACCGCGCGTCGCCCGGCGATAAATCTTCCGCGAAGCACGCTCCTGGCGTTTCTTGTATTGAATTTCTTCGGTTACCTGAAGAATTTTCTGGTAGTTTACTGCCGTAGTTTCTCTCAGCGCGACTCGGGGTGCGGTGAACATCCCGGGTCAAGGCCAACGGCTATACATGAGTCGGGCCTCCGAGCCGGAAGTTTTTTTAATGAGCATCGGGAATATTGACGATCGTGCGACGAGCGAGGAGAGAAACGAGTAGCGCTGGAAATGGTCAGCGGGAGGAAAATCTGCGACTGCGGACAACAGGACAGTGAAAAGTACGACTAGGCAGTTGGACTATTGGACTGGATGCGTGAGTGAAAGGCATTACAAATGATGGCAATAGACAAACTGAACATGTTTTAATGATGAGTACGAGTTAATTCACTATAAACAGACATTAAGAAGGACGATAGAGTTGAAATAGACATTGAATAATGTGCTCACTGAGAAATAAAATGAGTAGTAGTGGAGACAAATAATTTAACGCCGTAAATAATAGCTGTGTAAATAAACTAAAAATCAATTTTAGTTATTGTATTTTTATTAAGACCTCCATCCCTCACGGACTCACATACGTCCCTCAGGCGTTTGGTAACAGTATCATTTTATGGTGTACTAATAAAGACAAAGTTGTGCTGCATGCCCCTATGCTATGTTAAGTAACCTGAACTGGAAGATTCATATATAAAAATTATTACAAAACATTTCTATTAGTCCTGTATCACATGTAAAAAATTCACATTAGATACACGAAAAATTTCTGGAATGCTATTCGTAAGCAGATCCACTCGAAAATATTAGAAAGGTGTTTAAATGGCCACCATATGACTGAACTTATGCGCTTTGTTTGGGGTCATGACGGTGGGGGGGGGGGGGGCATTTTGTTGGCAGGCCTACTCCAAATGTTTGGTAGGAAAATTATATTTTATCGGAGATTTTTTCATGTGGAGAAGTAGATTCCCACTTGATTCCGACTATCACTACAATTATCTACACAACTCAACTAATACTTGCTACAACACAAAACACGAACACAGATAATACATAAATAACCATGAGTCCTATCAAATATGACACCAATCTGTAGCTGTTACCTCGTCTTTTTCTCACCAACAAGCAACACCAAATGCACGTTATGTCACTACTATGCACGCATGACTCAAATTTAGCGAGAATTGTTTTTTTCTTATATTAGAAAAATAGCATAAGTTTTACTTCTACAGAGCACTTCAAAATTAAAAACTTATAAATAATTATGAACATAACTGGGAAACGTGGAGAGGTAACCCTTCTTGAATCATTCCACGAGTATGAGTGCATTCACAGATGTGGAAGTAATACATCAAGGGTTCATAGTATTAAACGCGGGCACAACCTGAAAAGTGATAACTAGGCAAAACATCTCACGAGAAAAAAAGAACTCACTGCTAAGCTTTCTGCACAGCTTATTGTTAAATACGAGTCTTCCACTTTCCTCTCCTTCATGTGTCTATCCACAAATACGCAAATGAATGACGTTGTTAGTAAGGACTGCAGTATGACTCGTCGAATTTTGTGATTATGACAAAGGCAAATAACTATGTGTCACGTAGTGATAACGATGGATGTCTGAAAAATGCATATTCATGCTGACTTCGCGTCTTGGGATCCCCCTCGCGATATCAACTAGTACAGTGCCTAGCAAATTGTAAACACGTTTTGTGACTATTTGCTAGTACTTACTGGCAGGGAAACGCCAGCTGTCAAGACAGCGTGGAGTTACCGGGAATAACGTGTAACGATTCGGGTATAAAATTACGGTTGGAAACGGCCACATGACACAGCAAATTTGAACGGTATCAGCAGCTGAAAAGCAATACAAGAATCGTGCAAATAAGTGAAGCACAGTTTAATATCGGTGTGTAATAATAATTCAGACGGCAGTCCTGGAATATTTCACTACCCTCCTAGCATACTGCCCCAGTCTTCGACAGTAAATCACACAATACACACACCTACATCAGTCTTATACGCTGTTCACGGTAAAATGAGCACTTTTTAAGGCCCTTCAAAACAATCTTTTTCGCCCTATTTCTATCTTCATGCTGTTTTTTTTTAATATCAACATGGCAATGTGACCAATAAACACTTGGTATACATTTCGGCACTCTCGGAAGTTAACGCCTGAGGCTGCAATAAGATATAGTTGTTAGTGGTTAATGCCTGTTGGGAGAGCCCTAAAAAGTGCTCACTTTACCGTGAATAGCCAACACCTTGCAATCATCACGAACGTTCCAGCCTATACATAAACAAGATCCCGGAATCCGAGCATATTGGAATACTTATGGCCTATTTAACATTACGCTTCCCATATCCCTGCACTAATCAAACTATTTTGACAAACAAATTCTGGAAAACGATGTTTTCGCGTAGCGCGCTGTGTCCCTCGCGTTCATCCAGAAAAAATGAGTTTTGCCCGGAACATTATTCCGGAGTTCTGACAAGATATAATTTTGAACAATTAATTACCTGTAGGCCGTTCACGGTAAAGTGAGCACTTTTTAAGGCACTTCCAAATTTTGCTTTCAAGGTATTTTTTTTACGTTTAAGCTACTTTTAATATCAGTATTGTAATGTAGCTAATAAATACGTTGCATAATTTCACCACTTTCAAAGGTTAATGCCTGAGACTGCAATAAAACATATTTATTAGTGGTTAATGCCCGTTGGGGAGGGCCTTAAAAAGTGCTCACTTTATCGTATACAGCCTATAACACAATCAGACTTATGTTGAAGAGTGACTGGAAATTTTCGTAACAAATTACGGTCCTCTCCCCTTCGTTCTTGTAAATGGTTTACGTGATCACTTACGTTGTGTGTTTCGTTAACTCCGACTTGAGCAGTGTCTTTGTACAGACAGGTAAAGGCTGTTCACTATAAAGTGAGCACTTTGGAAATCAACCTTAGAAAAAAGTCACTGCTCCTACCTGCATATATTTTAACGGGCGCCCGGAGTGACGTACGCCCAGTAAAGTTGGCATAAGCTGTTCACGGTAAAATTAGCACTTTTGAAATAAACCTTTGAAAAATATCACTGTCCCTTCCTGAATATATTCTGACGAGCATACTGAATGACATGTGCCCAGTTAGGTTGGTAACGATGGAGAGAAAGTCGTCGTATGCATTAACGTTGAATTTAAATCGTTATGCAAACATGTGAATAGTGAAATAATGTATTTTACTTTGAAGTTTTTTAATCGCGTACAAAATTAAAAATTACTGAATTTGTAAAATATGTACTTTTCTAATAATTTCACAGTTTCGCGTGACCGACGTACAAATAAAGTGACGAGGCCCGTGGCAACTATAATTGTACATATGGTGGTAGAATACACAACGTACATAAAAGTAGATCTTGAGCAGGGCTTCCGTAAGTGCTCAGTTTACCGCGAATACCTCATACTAAAAAACACTCCAAAGAGCCACTTTTCATTGCATAGACATAAACAGCGAAACCATGAGAGACGGTATACGCAAAACAGAAGGCATACTGCACGCGATGGGTGATGTTAACCAGAGGTTATACGGCATATACTTGCGTATACCCTCTACCACTGTACTGGATTTAAAGTAAACTAAAACCGTGACGTTTTGTTCGGCAAGTTGTTAGCATTCTGGCCAGCCACCACACTTCGGCGAGGAGAAGCGAACAAAGCCGGCAGCTCCCCGGTACCTGGGGCCGACATCGACGTCGTCAGAAGAGCCCAGCGCCCACGAACACAAGGTCGAGCGAATGGCCGCGGAATAGCTGCGGCGAAAGCACTGGAACAGAACCACGCCGCCGGCCTTCAAAAACGCCGCACTCGCTTTCGAGAGCCTTGGGGTATATCACCGCTTACCACGTCTTGCATTTTCCACTAGCTCTCAAAATATATACGCTTTCTTGCATTTAAGAAACACTCTATACTTGTCGCTATTGAGTTAAGCCAGGTACAACACACAGGAACAATAGGCCTTTGTCGGTGAAGAAATTCATTGTAAAAAAAAAAAAAACGCAATGGTACTTTTTTTTTAATTTATTTTTTACTAATGTACCTATTAACTTACTTTTTGACCTATGTTAGTTTCGAGAGAGAAACGGCATTCCGAAATGCCAACCCGTGAGCATGAATGCTTTCACCATTGGTCGATACACTGCTGGGTTTCCGAAAACGCAGCTTTAGTCCGGTCAGAGAAACTTCAAGCAGCTGTCTAAGAATTGCGAGAAGGAACACATGCTGTGGGGACACGTCCTTCGCCGAGAAACTGCTGAACATTACGCCACGTAGTCTTGGCTGCGAACAGCATGTATGGAAAAGTTAGCACGTCTGAACTGTAATAACTTGCCAACCTTTCGTCCGATCTGGACTCGCAAAGATGTTTTGAAATACTTGTGGTCAGTTTTTGAATTCTCGCGGCCAGCCGAGATGATTATGGTACACATTTGAAAGTTACTGTTAATGTATCGCGAAACGTTGGACCTAAGTCAAATTTAATGAGTGCGTTGGAATGACCGAAGGACGAAGATTCAATTATGGCACGCTTTTAGAAATTATCATATGAATTCCGAACGCTATGGTACGCCCGTACTACAGCTATGGTACACGACAAATGGGTCTGTGTATTTGTGTACCATAATTATGGTATATTCGGACCCAAAGTATCATCAATAATTGATCATTCATTACTGCACTAACTACATATAAAATACTTGTCAGATATAGTCTACATTATTAGAAACATTATTATTATGTACGAAAATTACTCAATATTCGTTAATGCAATGCCTAAATAATATCTCATAGTAATATAAAACATGTACCATAACTATATTTTATAATTAAGAATTCATATGTTACAATAACGTCTGCGGCATAATTTTATCTCGGCTGGCCGCGAGCAGTCCGAAACAGCTCATGGCTGTCATCTTTGTTGTCCTTGCCACAAAACCAATATAAGCACACTACTGGGTTTCCGTGGAAGAACCACCTAAGTGACAATTCATTAAAAATCACTGGAATAAATGTGTAGTGTGTGAAACATAAGTGTCACGAAAACACTACAACACTAGCTTAGTCAAGGTAGCCAACTTTATGAAAGTTTCCGGATCTTTACACAAAAATCGGCAGATTGTAATCTTAAACTATTTTGAAATAGATCTAAACAAATGATATAAAATATTTGTTTTCGCGGCATGAAATATTAATTAGACAGTTTATTTCCACCATAGGTGTGTATAGATACTACTGTTAGAAAGAAAGAAAAAAAACACCTGGGATATTTTAATGGCGTATTCGTAAAACTTCGCTCACGACAGGGCCCAACCGAATCCTTACTTCTCGCAGAAGTCAGCCTACACGACTACCTATAAAGAGATAATCACAAGCAATAAAACAATAAAACACGTAACATGCATCTGAAGATATTCCTACACTCTCTAAAGGTGTACATAAAATATCCCGGGAAAATTAACAATCCTGAAGACACAAAAGTGCGATAGTCTGTGAAAAAAATAAACCCAGATTTTTCCTTTTTTAAATCGCGAGATGTGCCACCAGATTTTTACGAAAACCACTCATTTTTCGACCTGTCGCAAATACGAAGTTTGGCCATCAAGACCATCTCCTGAAATCACCAGATCTAAAGAGAAAATCACCAAGTTGGCAAACTCTTGAGTTTAGCGCCTTGCACAGTGAGAATGGACATTTAATGAAACCGCCAGCAGGGCTGTCCGATATCTTGAATTGTGATATAGGCCGTTCACGGTAAAGTGAGCACTTTTCAAGGCTCTTCCAAATTTTTCTTTTAAGTTATTTTTTTATGTTTAAGCCACTTTTTAACATCAGTATTGTCATGTAGCTAATAAATAAGGCGTATACTTTCACCACTTTCAAAAGTTAATGTCTGAGATTGCAATAAAACATATTTATTAGTGGTTAATGCCTGTTGGGAGGGCCTTAAAAAGTGCTCACTTTATCGTGAACAGCCGATAGCAATATCTAACCCCCCACTCTAATCTATGTTTTTTTAATTTAATTATATCAACACGGATCAAAGTACTGGGAATATTAGGTCATCGATACAATCAGGAATACAGATATTTCAATCGTGACAGCGGAATCGCATACTAATGAGCACAAAAATGACATCGGCCTACTCTTGGATAGGGGTCCCTCGATAATATCTGCCGCAACACTGCCAAGTGTATTATTAAAACTTGGATAACGCCGACAATAACGTTATTGTCCGTTATAGGGCTGACGTAGAAAATACTGATGATGCCAGCATTGTAAGGTATCGTTAAGCTCTAAGATTGCATATCGACAGTTGGATTTTTTTTTACCGAAAATAATTACAGGCAGTGGAAAATCACGAAAATTTTCCAAACCGACATATTTTCGATAACACAATCTACACAGTTTAATCCTTTCATGATCGGACTATCAAGTTTTTGACTCGACGAAGTTATCTGCGCTTTAATCATAAACGTTCTGCTTTAATGCACGAAAATTTCCATTGGCCAAATGAAGTATACCAATAACGAAAGAAAATTGTCGGCCATGTGTCCATTACGTAGAAAACTAGGAACACGGTCAACTTCTCCTCACGATAAACAATCGCTGCGTTTAATACTGCTATATTTAAGATTGTGTGTGTGTGTGTGTTCGTGTGTGGGACATACATTTACTGCAAATACGTCAGAAGAATTGTAAGATTTTTGGAAAACGAAATATAAAAACAAAAAATTAGCATTCCAAGAAAGGTTTTTTTTTTTTTTTGACGTTAACGGTCTGAAATAACTAGCCAGAAATCCATCGCTCTAGTAAAATATTTGCTCTCGTAGTTTTGCCCTTTCTTCTTTTTTTTTTCTGTTGGTTTCCATAAAATTGTAAAACACGATTACACTCTGTAGCGTTAATTTATGGCCCTCGTGTCCTTAAACAGTGAACAGCCGTAGCGGAAGCGTCAACCTTAACGGTCCCATGCTTCAATGACTCTATCTCGCAATATCGGCGCAGGCAAGCATGCGAAACCGCGCCTTATTTTCTCCTGGAAAAAGTTTTCAGCGGAACAAAGGAGTGGGCCGACCAAGCCGAGTATCACTAGAGCAATGGTTCTCAAACTGTGGTCCGCGGACAACTGGAGTTTCGTAGCTACTAGAACAAGGTCCGCCAAGTTAATATCAATATTAATTGTAGGCCTTTTGATTATTAAATTTTCTAAAATTAAACATTTTTATTTTAAATTTGTACAATGGTAATGCCAATTTTTTAAAAATGAAAATGTGTATTAATAAGAAGCTAAAAAGTTATTTCACAGTTTTCGTACATTAATGGAAAAGGTGCAGTGGTAGGTACTGCTTCCGGCAGATATACGGGCGCGTGAGCTCCCTAGTAGTGAGGGGTTTCCCTTTTCACCCTTTTCACTCGCCCAGGTAACTGCCGGTAGCAGTACTCCGTGTTTGATTGACAGGCGGTTCGTGTCAGGTTAACAGGTAGTCTGTGTTAGGTTGATAGTCTACACCTCGTGGTCCGTGGCGAACTTCAAGTTATCGGTTTCGCGAACCCTAAATAAACCTTGCGGAACTGCCAGGCATTTAATATCGCAGCGAAAAATATACTGTTACGCGCTCGCTGCTTCGCATCCTGCGCGAGTTAGTGGAAGTGGGAGGACAGCAGTTATACGATAGCGGCGGCGGCAAATTAAAGAAATGTTTTGAATGAACAGGTGAGCGACGGGCCGGTGGCCACGGCCCACGTATCTGTTACAAAAAGCGAGCGCCCAATCATAAAGGACGCCGTCACAAACGCAGATACTCTTATCGCAGCTCGCGCCTCGCTGACCCTGAGAAGCTCATATTTATCCGTTTACCACGCAGGAATGTCGTCGCCACCATTTCATTTCCCAGAACATCTTGGATTGCCGAGAACATTCTATACGGCACCTACCTCAAGTATAAATACCACGCGCGGGCCTCTGAGGAGAGAGTGATTAAGAGCGGAGAGTCTCTGCGACCTCAAGCGACAGTTTGGCGATTCCGGGGCGACGAGGGACGACTGCAGCGATCTGCGAGAGTGCGTCGGCGAGAGCTTGTGTGCAGTGAAGAGTGGGACTGATCTGCGGGACTGTGGACTGGATGCGTGAGTGAAAAGACATTCCGGAACGATGGAAAAAGACACGTGCGGAAATAATTGGAGCAGTTCGAGGGACATTAGCAAGAGCAAAGACTGCGATAAAGATTTTAACTGAAATGGAAATAGCAATTAAATATTGAGCTTAATAAAAATAATAAGAGTTGATAGGACACTCAGACTGGTAAATAACAGATGTTTGACTGTTTGTAGCATTGAGAATAAATATAATTAATTGAATTTAGTTCTTTTATTTTTATTAAGACCCCCATCCCTTACGAACTCGGATACGCATCTCAGGCATTCTTGCAACAATATATAGGATGTTAACGACAAACAGTACTTTTGAAAGCCCTGCTTAGGATCTGCTTCTCATTTTGTACCCTTCCGCCACATGTAAATTTTACATTGCCATGGGACTGGTCACTTTATTCATGCGCCACCGAAGTGAAATCGTGAAATTGTTAGCATTGTAAAGAATATCAGAATTTATAAATAAAATATAAGTAAATATAGACAATTTTATTTTAACACACGTACGAAACGCTTGTGATACATGACATATTTGGGAAACAACCAAACATTATATATAGCATGATTTTTTTTTTTTTTTATTTGTTTCTGAAAGTATAGACTATCAGCAGGGTATGGTACAGCAGGATTTCTTGTTAAACAGTAAACTGTCGTGGTGTTCCAATTAACACTTTCATTCCCACGTCAATTTATCCTTTTTCGTTTGCAAATTATAAAAATTTTTTGAAGCTTGCTGTATACTTGATCTGGCGAAGTACTTATTTCGTTATTACAACAAATAACCTGTATGCTTTTGTGTTCGGTAGTCAGTGACGTGAACCAGCCATAACGTAGAGCAGTAGCATGGTTTACGAGTCAGTTAAGCTGGACTCAGAACCATTCGTCTCGCATATGTCAGTCGCCCGTCCAATCGCAGGACAACTGGTTTTCTATCCGTCGATCCGTTAAAACTTTAACCTTCGACGGACAGACGGATGGACCACCGCCTTCTGGCGACATTCCGTAGACGCGAATACGCACTTTGAAATAAAATGCAAGGCGGCGGTGGATGTGAGTTTATTTATCTTTGCCGATAAATTCAGGAATTTTAAAAAGTTAAATACCAAATCAGTATATGTTGTTATTACGGATAACAATTATTTCCCCAAAATTTGGAAATTGAATTCCAACCAAAATATACCTCCGACGAAAGAAAGTTGTCACACTGAAATATTGCCGGACGACGGATTGTCGTGAATCGCTTCCAACCGACGGATGACTGACGGACGGAATCCAGCCTTACCTATACATGGATAATCATTAGGCACTGAAACTCTCCCAGTACAGCGCCGATCAAACATAATCTTCCCGTGCACCATGTACACAGTTGTCTACAATGGGCATAAACGGGTTAAAAACCTCAAAAAAAAAAAATTCAAAACTCCAAATTCGGAAGACGGGGGCGAGTTATGACGGTTGTTCGAGGAGCAGTTTTCAGGTCCTGGCACGGAGCGCTCTCAGTTACGTCACGAGCGGCCGTTAGCGTAGAGGCTGCAAGGTTAACAGGCTGAAGGACGCGTCTGGCCCGGGCTTTCGGGACGGCCAGCCGCGGTCGACGGCTTCTAGTCGCAACCAGTCTCGGCAGACCAGCTAATACAGGCCGGGACACGCGGCCCATGCCCATATTAGGTTGGCCGCCTCGCGCCATGTAACTACTCCCCGCTGGCGCTGATTGAACTTCGCCGCAGAGTGTTTGGAATCCTGGGTTCTTGAAGAAACTGTCCGACGTCCGCCCAGTATGTTTACCAACCGAAATGCATCACATCCCAGACGAACAAGGATAGGTAAAGACTGTACACGATAAAGTGAGCACTTTTGAAATCAACCTTAGAAAAAAGTTACTGCTCCTCCCTGCATGATACTTTAACGGGCACACTGAGTGACATGCGCCCAGTAAAGTTGGTAACGATGGAGGGAAAGTACTTCCATGTTCTAACGTCGAATTAAAAAGTGTTAGGTACCCATTGGCGATAACTTATATTTTTTTCTTTCGCTTTTAAGATTTTTTTTTTTTTATGCATCGAAGTGTAAAAATCAGGAAATTTGAAAAACGTTTTCTTTTCTAATAATTTCACAGTTTAACTTGACCGACGTATGAATAAAGTGATGAGGCCCTAGTAATATTAATTAAGATGGGAGAATACACAACGTGCATACAAGTAGATCTTAAGCAGGGCTTTCAAGAGTGCTCATTTTACCGTGAATAGCCTTTACTTTAAATTTACCACGCATGATGTAAACATTATTATAAAGCTCTCCAACAGAGTTACAAATAAGGCTTTTTCAGGCTGCCGGACATGGGCCGAACAACGATAGGCGTAAGACCTTATGGCCCACTTTCATTTAGGGTTTCAAATGTTCCAAACAAAAATTTGTATGATGCGTGCTCTACTTAAGTCTCGACGCAACACTTGTTTGGTTGTCACAGCCAACGAGCTGTAGGCTGTGTGTTAAGCTACAAGTTATATGAACCAATTACGACCGAGACCAGTAAGACGGTTTGCTGTCGTTTTTTTCCTTCGAAGCAGGTAAATGTGAATCATTATTGTATTTCATAATAACGAAATTTGTAACAAGTTTTCTTTTTTACACCGCCATTTCTAATCACTGCCGAAGTTCAGAGCGGGGGTAGCCCGGGCCCTTGTGAGGGCCCTCTACCACCCAGGCGGTTCTCATGTGCAATGCAGGAGAAAGGAGAAGCTAACCCCCTCCCCCTCCCTCACCCATCAAAACATTTTAGGCCAATGTTATTTTTCTTAAAGGGAAGCCGAGTACTCCCAGCAAACCCTGGTTCCCATTGCTGCCCCCCCCCCCCCACTTCCCTGTCTGCACAGGTTCGTGGGAGGAGGTAACAGTGAGGCTGTTAATTATTTTTGTCCCTTCTTTTTTACATGTCCGCTTTCACGGGATTGACAAAAGTCGAGTTCCAAAATATTTCCACCGCAGTAAGCAGTAGCAACTTCATTGTGTTGGACTAAGTTTGGGCCAATTCGTTGGGGGAAAAAAAAAACTGTACGGCTTACATCTTGAAGTCGGTTTACGATAAATAGCGTCGTACGTACCAAAACTTAAAAAGTAGTTTTACGAAGCCCGAGTGCTGCCGACGTAATATTACGACGTCCCCATTCTTTGAAGAATGTCTTTTCGCCAGCAGTTGTAATGTTCCCTGTAACGTAATACTAAGTTGGCAACACTTAAATGAACACGCTAGATTGTAGATTTGTCTCCGCAGGAAAGAACACATTATTGTGACTCATTCAACTCGGTATTACACTGGCAGAAAGCCGGCCAGTGACGAACGTTGTAAGTATGTCCGGTGTTGGTGTGAACCAATAGGAAAATCGTAAATAGGGATACAAGGAACAACGGAACTTATAGTCCATTCACGGTTTATTCGGCCTCTTTGAATCAAACCTTTGAAAAATCTCCCCTTGTATGGCGTGCTCGATTGTTTCCTAAATACGCCTTGTATCACAAGAGTTCTATACTTGTGTTCATTAAAGTTACTTTATTTTCTGTTAAATTGAAATGTTATACATATTTTACCTATTAATCATAATGCTTCATTTGTAAATAATTTGAATTAAAAAACAGGGAGAACATAGGTATGTTGGTAGCGCCTAGTAAGAAATAGTTCTTATGCAAAATACTGTTACAACAGTGTGTGCACAAATCCGGCGCGCCGTCCCTCTGGTGTAATCTTCCAGGCTTAGTTAAGCTTCGTTTGCACGAGGCGGAGGAATATCCTGGAAGTAGAACCTTAGCAGGGCTTCAGAAAAGCCTGAGGATACCGTGAATCAACAATATTAATAATTTCTTGGTGTTTTCATTCTAATCATGCTGGTCCACTAATGCATTCGGGTCGTTGAAAAATATACGGTTGATTTCCTGGTCCTTCCATTGCACTTCTACTATCGAGAGTCTTGAGTAAATTGACGTATTCTATATCTTGATATTACATCTACCTATTTCGGGATTTTTATTTTGGAAATACGCGAGTGTAATCGACTATACGCCGGATCGACACGGCGTTTAGTTCTGGCTTTGAGTCCGAGCACCGGGAAAGATATACATGTTTTAGTTTAGGTCGATCATCATAAAAAATCGGATAAACTGAGAACACAGGCGACACACTTCTAGACTGTTAGTAAATCTATACCACTTTAAAAGTATTAACTGGTATTGCTCCGTCATACTACCAATCACTGTCTGAAAAATTCCCAGCCTGTGATAGAACCAGAGAATCCGAAGGCAGGAGACCAACAACAAGCCTTCAAAAACTATTTAAAAAATAAGTTCAATCTGGCCTTCTAAACGTCAAACAGAAATACTGAAAAACGAGCTTTTAAATAAAAATAATAATGTGTTCACCATTTGAGACATACCTCGAAGAAAGAGGGGCAGCGGTTAGACTGCTCGCTTCCAAGGCGAAAACGGTTCGATCCCCGGCCGAGTCACTCCCGGATTTTCGTAAGTGGGAATTGTGCCGGACGATGCCGCTGGTCAGCGGGTTTTCTCGGCGATCTCCCGTTTCCCCCGCGTCTGCACATTCCGGCGCTGCTCCATTCTCATCTCATTTCAACCTTACCGGCTCTCAAGACCTCGATGTTAAGAGCAGCCCAAATCTCTCAGCTCAGCTTGAAGAAAGAAGACATTACACGAAACAAAAATGATAAACATGGTCGCACACATTATTCAGTTTCAAGAAATTGAGAAAATACATTCTTGGAAACCTATGGGAACCCACTCGCATAAATTGCAATTTTATACGAGGCTTTGCGTGTCGGCCCTTCTCAGTTTCCGTTTATTTGGAACAAAAAAAAATTGGTTTACGCGTGTGCAATTCCTTCGATTGTATATTCGAATGCAAATAACCTACATGGATCATTTTAACGTATTTTAAACGTAAATAAACATTAATCTGGTTGACCAACTCTCTATTCGTAAACAGTCGTGAATCACGCGCACTGCCTGCTGTTTTGTGCTCTTATCTGATTAGTTGCGTAACAGCTTCATGATAGCAGTTGTAGACAGCATTTTTTTTTTTTTTAACTCGCTGGGGAACGGTATAATTATGTTGTTACTGAAACGGTACTGCGGTTGTAGCAAGGTATTAACCCTCTACTGCACTAATTAATTACCAATGTTTTAAAAACAAAACATATAGGCCTACACTTACTGTTCCAGACTGAATAATTAAACACGTTTAAGATGAAAACAATTTTTAATTTAATTTTATTTTTTCGAAATAGCATTTTTTTTTCATTTACAAGAAAATATCACAGGATGATAAGAAGTATGAACAGCCATAGAACTAATGTGACGTCACTCATATCGAACAGTACAGCGATGGAACGTTTGTAGATGTAGAATTAATTTTCGTCTTCTATGGACATCCCCTACGTTAACTCACGATTTACTGTCAAAATCATGCTATAGTAAATTGCGATGTTTACATTTAGTTTACCAACAAATCCGTGCAGAGATATTATGCATAGTTTATTATATCTTTATTACGTACAATGTTAAAGGAAATGCAATAAACATTTTAAAGTAGGGCCAACGTATTTGTGTGAAGAGTAGTACAAAGCGTTCAAGCCGTATGCTTTTTATAGGACGGTTGGCAACTACTGGCATAGTAATCGTTTAATGTTGGCACGACGGAATTTAGCCTGCGCAGCTGGCATGCCCACTCTAGATACACTAAATTTGTAAGATATGAACCACGAGGCTGTGGGTTCGAATTTCATGTACGCCACTGACACGTGTTAAGTTTAAATGCGATTACAATAAGTATTAGTAATTACGTTGGCAATTTACCGATTAGCCAGCCGAACTAAGGCCCGTGGCTACAATACACGGATACGTAAGAAAACGGACTCGGAAAAGCAAGCGGAACACGCTGACGACTTGTGATGAATTTACAAATATCAACAAGCAGAATACTCGATTCCTATTGGTTACACGGATTCACGGACACGGGAGAGTTGGGAGATGCCCATAGGAAAACAGCAAAATGAGAGATTGCAAAAATTTGTGTTATAAATAGTTTTAGTTATCCCTGAACTTCCTTTGTGTACGAACCGCACGTTTATATTGGGCAAAAAGAACAGCAAAGTACATAGAGGTTATATGGAAAATCAGGCTACGTGATCATTTCGTTATTTAGAAAAAAAAGTGCCAACTTAAACGTGACCTGAATAGGATTCGCAAGTACCATATGACGGTTTCTTAAATCAGATGGTAAGTTTATCCCAGTCTCATGTGCAAAATACTGCCGTAACTAACCAACATAACCAAAATGAAAACGAGATACAATTATCCCAAATGGATTCGTTGCCACCTTACAGTTACTCTCCTATACACTACTCTACGCCAGCGCTAACTGTTTACACGTACAGTCCAAATACGTCTATTACGTAGAAAAAGGATAAAATTTATGTTTAGTGTTTTACAAAATATTTTTAACGTTTCGTCACTTGTCGTGTTGTAAGGTAGTGCCACTCTGGCAATACAATGCGGTAAATATATGCATGCAGTATTGCATTAAAATTAATTCTAACAAGTACAAAAACCACTTTCATATTTATAACAGCTGTTATTAGCTGTCATTCTTTGCTCCCCCCCCTTTTTTTTTTCCTAAAAACCAAAAAAGGAACTCAATGGGCGTCTTTGGCACAGTCGATAGATAAGTGTGTTGCTCGATTATTTCTATAGAATGACTGCACCCTTCGAAATGTTAACACAAATCTTTTTTTAACGGTAAAATTCACATGAACCAAGGTCCAAACGAGCTGTTTAAACAATATGTACAAGGAACAAAAATAATAATTACGTAATCACAACCCACCAATGAAATACAGGATCTATTGTTATAAAGCCAAGTAGAGCGTGGCGTCCGTAAACAAAGGTGGTCACGTGGGCGCTAATCAGGCGCGTGGCGTAGTCCAGATAAGGACGTTTGCTCGACAAACGAGAACTTCTAAAAGCAATGATTACGAGGTGTGAAGGAAGAAGTAGGGGGAGGGTGGGGAGGACCTTTGTGCGCTCTGCAAAACACGAGCGCAGCACGCGTAGTCAAAGCAGCACGGGACAGCACTGCAATGTGGCAACGTGGCCTTCCGTTGTGAATGGCGCCGCAGCAGCAGCAGCAGGCGCGTCAGACAGACAGACAGACACACACACACACACGTATTGATCGGCCGCCCGTACTCAACTCACCGGCAGTACGACTTCAGAGCTGCTGCTCGCCATGCTGGACAGGAACTCGGAGCTGGACACCTCGGAGTCGCGGCTGTCCGAGTCGGTCGAGTGGCCCGAGTTCGAGAACATGTCCTTGCTATCGCTCGAGTCCTCCAGCTTGAGGGAACGGCGCCGCGAACTGCACTTTACAATAGGGTCGTCACGCGGCGCGCGGCCGAACACAGCAGGAGCAACCACCTGCACTGGCGTCCTCTCCTGGCTATGAGTCACCGCCTCTGTCTGAAAACTGGGGAAGCCCTTGCGCCCGAGCTCCCCGCGCATGCGCCCTACCCGCCTCGCTCCGAGCCTCCAGCGCGAGTGATGTCATACTCCGAGCGGGCTATTTTTAACCCGATGAGCTCATTCCGCGGCTTGACGCGCCCGAAGGTTGCCGAGGAAAACCGAGCGCAGCCGAGAGCGTGACACATCGGGGTTGCCGGAAATGGTGGGGTTAGAGAAGGAACGTGTATTACTCCTGCGCGTGCTGCGTATTAGTCATCCGAAAGGAATCTACCCGTGAATTTAGGATGTTTTTACAAGCCCCTAGTTTTTTTTGCAGTTGAAACTGATGTTTTGTTTAGAAATCAAAGTTGATACACAAGTTAAATTACGAACTCAAGGAATTTTATATTATATATATATATATATATATATATATATATATAATATATATATATATAAGCTACAAGTAAAACATTAATTCCTTAATGAATACAGTAATTTTTAAAGGCACACATTATTATTAAATGGAAATCATAAGCAATTTGACAGAAGTTAGGGCGAAAGCCGATAACAATATACTATCTATGTTCTATTTCAGAATTTTATCCTACTTACGGAATACTGATCGGCGACAAAACAAAAAGTATTCTACTTGACATTTATTTTTAATTTTATTTATTTATTTCGACTTTATGTATACTGGCGAAGTTAAGGCTTCAACGCCTTCTGTTACACTTAACGAGATATAACATGATGTTCACATACGTAAACCTACAGAGCAAGAAAAAAAACTCAGGTACTTAAATTAACAAGAGAGGGAAACATAAATATGATAGCTCAAATAGATTAGACTCTAAATATGATCTGTGGTTTCAGTATATACATTCATGAGCAGGACTAGAGACAAGGCAATGTTTAAAGAAATTAAAATTACAATAGCACAATAAGTTGTATCATAATCCGCATTAAAAATCATAAATAAAAATGTGCAGAACCTACAAAGTACTTGAGAGGAAAACAAGAGATTGTATCTCAACTCATTAAAATAAATAAATAGATCTATAATAAGCACTTACAGATGAATGAAAATTGAATGCAGCTACTCCTTGAAATAAATTGACGAGTCGACAGGAACAAATTTCACATTGATTAAAGCGAATGTATAAACCAACACGTGTAGCTAGGGCATACAAATAGTTAAGGGGGTAAAGGATAAACAAATAAAAATACTACGGGATAACGATGCGTGTGTGGAATCATCCGCGCATATACTGGCACGTTAAGAAATATTGACAGAGTTTATGTTTAAAATTATTATTTCTAAAATTTAACATTAAAATTATGATTCTACAAACAAATAAAGAATACATTTTTTTATTACATTTTTATTTTCTTAACGTGGCGGCATTACCAGGTAATGTTAAAACAATTGCAGTATATTTAAACTTGATCTATCGAGACTTTATACTCCGGGGCTGCCAGGTTAGGATGGCAGAGCCTTAAAAATAATCCAATCCAATCATACACTTTAATTACTCTATAAAAGTATTACTACACACAGGACTAATTACCTTTCCAGACTAGCTACTGCCCAATACATACATACTTTAAAATAGACAGTAAGAATTTAACTACTGTTGGGTTGAAATTACAAAACAGTTTTCTAAAGCAGTAGAGGACTATTGCAGATCTTGGCGCAACTCAATAATTTAAATATAATTCAACCAACTTCATGTCAAATTCAAACAAATTTCTAATTCCCCGTCAAATTTTTCAAAGCGCAACTCAAAATCAACCATATTTAGGGTCAAAATAAAATTTAATTTTCAACCTGTGTTAACTCTTTGTGCGTAGTTCTCTAAAGACTAAATTTCAAGCTAAATCATCATATTTTTGATGAAATTCCAAGAATTTTCATACTTTTCTTGTCATATTATTTTTGACTAAATGATTTGGCTTTCAAAATAAATGTAAATATTTGCCTTATTGACCATAATTTTAGTCTCATTCACTCTGAAAATGGACCACTAATCAAAGAGTGAACAAAGTATGTTTTTATTTTTAAAATACGCTTTATTGAGAACGCAGATTTGGGACACATTATCTTGATTTTGGGGGTGAGATTGACGAGATGAATCTTGTTTGAAGAAGAGATTAAAAAATTGATGGTTGAAAGTGAGAAATGTGTGTGAATTTTAGTTAAATTATTGTACTGCGCCAAGATCTGCAATCGTCTTCTACTGATTTATAAAAAATGTGTACATATAAATAAAAGAGAAAGGACGAAATTTCCCCGGAATTAAAAAAAAAAAAAAAAAAAATTCGATAAAACAACTCAACCACAAATCTAAAAAATTGTACTAAAATATCAAAACAATTTCTGGTTTCTGTAAAATCGTTTAAATCATCCACTTAATAAAATTAAACATGTATATATTTCAGTGATAATTTCTTTCTTTCAAATAATCATAAGATAAATTTCGTTGGCTAATTAAAACAACATTACCAATTGTATCAGCCTCAACAGCTATTTTTTTTTAATCTACACTATTTTTTATAATTGTTTTACCTTTAACTACTGCTGTTTATCTATATAGGCAGTCAACAACATATAAAGGTCTTCGTCCCCAAAATTAATAATAATTGATATCGCCATGATAGTTTATAGTTAACTTCAGAATGAAAAAGCGAAATATTTTTTGAATAACTGACTTCAGAATATAAAGCAAAAATATTTTTCGAGTAGTTGACTTCAGAATGCAAAATACATATAATTTCAGAAAATAATTTTTTGTAGTTGGCTTCAAAATGAAAAGCAAACATATTTTTGAGCGTTTGACTTCAGAATGAAAAGCAAAAA
This sequence comes from Dryococelus australis, assembly GCA_029891345.1. Classification (NCBI taxonomy): domain Eukaryota; kingdom Metazoa; phylum Arthropoda; class Insecta; order Phasmatodea; family Phasmatidae; genus Dryococelus; species Dryococelus australis. The sequence continues at coordinate 371,909,505 of CM056993.1, forward strand.
AAATTTTAGAGTAGTTGACTTCAGAATGAAAAATACAAATAATTTCAGAAAATAATTTTCTGTAGTCGGTTTCAGAATGAAAAGCAAAAATAGTTTTCGAGTAGTTGACTTCAGAATGAAAAAGCAAAATATTTTCTGAGCAACTGAATTCATATAACTACGAAAGGCGCGGCGCTTTGCTTTCAACTATCCCACTTTCAGCTACTTTTTTAATTTTCCAAAATTGTCCAAATTTAACACAAAAATATTTTGGCAATTATCTTTAGAATGGAACACAAGCAAATTTAAAAAAAATATTTGGCAATTGTGTTTAGAATAGCACACAAGCAAATTTAAAAAAATAAAAATATATTGCCAGAGATGTATTCGGGGAAAAATTTACACCTAAAATCGTTAAACTTTCATCGAAAATCACACTATTTTGTAACAATTTTTTAACATTCCTTTTTTTCGTCAATTACACGAAAAATATTTGCTTTTTCATTCTGAAGTCAACTACTCGAAAACTATTTTTGCTTTTCATTCTGAAACCGACTACAGAAAATTATTTTCTGAAATTATATGTATTTTGCATTCTGAAGTCAACTACTCGAAAAATATTTTTGCTTTATATTCTGAAGTCAGTTATTCAAAAAATATTTCGCTTTTTCATTCTGAAGTTAACTATAAACTATCATGGCGATATCAATTATTATTAATTTTGGGGACGAAGACCTTTATATGTTGTTGACTGCCTATATAGATAAACAGCAGTAGTTAAAGGTAAAACAATTATAAAAAATAGTGTAGATTAAAAAAAAATAGCTGTTGAGGCTGATACAATTGGTAATGTTGTTTTAATTAGCCAACGAAATTTATCTTATGATTATTTGAAAGAAAGAAATTATCACTGAAATATATACATTTTTAATTTTATTAAGTGGATGATTTAAACGATTTTACAGAAACCAGAAATTGTTTTGATATTTTAGTACAATTTTTTAGATTTGTGGTTGAGTTGTTTTATCGAATTTTTTTTTTTTTTTTTTTAATTCCGGGGAAATTTCGTCCTTTCTCTTTTATTTATATGTACACATTTTTTATAAATCAGTAGAAGACGATTGCAGATCTTGGCGCAGTACAATAATTTAACTAAAATTCACACACATTTCTCACTTTCAACCATCAATTTTTTAATCTCTTCTTCAAACAAGATTCATCTCGTCAATCTCACCCCCAAAATCAAGATAATGTGTCCCAAATCAGCGTTCTCAATAAAGCGTATTTTAAAAATAAAAACATACTTTGTTCACTCTTTGATTAGTGGTCCATTTTCAGAGTGAATGAGACTAAAATTATGGTCAATAAGGCAAATATTTACATTTATTTTGAAAGCCAAATCATTTAGTCAAAAATAATATGACAAGAAAAGTATGAAAATTCTTGGAATTTCATCAAAAATATGATGATTTAGCTTGAAATTTAGTCTTTAGAGAACTACGCACAAAGAGTTAACACAGGTTGAAAATTAAATTTTATTTTGACCCTAAATATGGTTGATTTTGAGTTGCGCTTTGAAAAATTTGAAGGGGAATTAGAAATTTGTTTGAATTTGACATGAAGTTGGTTGAATTATAGTTAAATTATTGAGTTGCGCCCAGATCTGAAATAGTCCTCTACTTAAAGGATCGTGTCAATATTAAAAGTTTACTAACATACTGATAAATACTATTGTAAGTCTTTCCAGTGAATGAGAACTTTATACTAACATGTCTAGGAGTGCGTGTTACTGAGTGTGTTAGCGCGCGTGTAAATGTGGTGTGTGTGTGTGTGTGTGTGTGTGTGCGCGCGCGCGCGCGCGCATGATTTTCAATTTTCGCTGTGAATGTACATTTGTGAGCGAGTTTTAGGCCCCCCCCCCATACCACCAATCCCCTTCACAAATCGTAGCAGCAGCTGTTCTTTCAAGCAATTTCTCTGTTTGTTTAGGATCACTTTGTATTTATAAGTCACAAGTTTGTACTGTTTAGGTTAATTTTTATGTACGGAATTAAAGTAAAAGAGAGATCAGTTGTAATGGGTTTAGTGGAAGAAAACACGGCCATACATAATTAGAGTAAGTAAGCTGATATGTCTCGTTACTATTGATGACAAAACGTTAAAACAAATAACTTCTACGGGTCGCTGTAGATGGAAAATCAAAGCCAAGACTACAAGTTAAGTATTTATCAAAATGGCGACTGTACGCTATGGACGTGATTTGAAGCCAGTGACCTATCAATTATACCGAAGAAGAGGAATTAGAATGGGAAGGATTAAGAACTGAGGGGTGCAATACAGAATTAAAAGGGAATCCGCAGTTAAGGCGAATGATGTGTAAAAAGCCTCTCCAGTTTACAAGATCTTCAACTTTTCATTTTTTGAAACATTTGAACTCATAATTGCAGTAACTACTACCAACTATGTACAGTGAAAATATTTCATCGTCTTTTATAATTACCATAGCTACCATGGTCAAAATCCTAGTTACAGCATACATACCACTATACAGATAGGATACCAACCAACATGACCAGCCAGCCATACCAACCAATAATACTAATCAGACCAACCAACAACTTCAACCGTTCAAACTGACTAACCAGGCAAAACATTCCTCAAAATATTCCTCACTTCATTTATTCCTTAAAACATTCCTCAGAACATTCCCTAGATCCTTACTCAGTCCATTTATTCCTCAGTTTATTCCCCAGTTCATTCTGCTATGACAGTGTTCAATTCCCGACGGGGTCGCTTTCGGATTTTAGAGAGTGGGAGTCGTCCCCGGACGATGCCGTTCGCCGGCGGGTTTTCTCGGGGATCTCCCATTTCCTCGCCCCTTGCATTCCGGCGCTGGTCCATATTCACCTCACTTTACCCTCATCGGCTCTCAAGACCTCGCTGAGACGTCACGATCTCTGCAATCCACTCTCCAAGTTCATTCCTAAGTTCATTCATCAGTTCATTACGATATTTCGTAAAAACTCGATATTCAAGTGCTCACGTCGCCATTAAAATTCAATTTAGGCAGAAAGTGTCGCATATTATGTTTCCCACTTGGTTTTACATGAATCACCTCAGGAAGTTTCAGCAGCAGCATTGCAGTAGCCATGTTGCAGGGAATCACGCACGGGCTGTCCTGTCGCCAGAAACAGACATGCAGCTTCAGTACTGCAAGCTGATTATGTATGGTGAAGGCTGTTCATGATGAAGTGAGCACTTTTGTAATCAACCTTAGAAAAAAGTCACTGCCCCTACCTGCATATGTTTTAACGGGCGCACTGAGTGACATGCGCCCAGTAAAGTTGGTAACGATGGATGGGAAGTAGTTCCTCATCTTAACGTCGAATAAAAGGTGTTAGGCGACCATTTATGATAACTTAAATTATTTTTTTCGCTTCCTGTGTTTTATAATGCATCGAAGTTTAAAAATTAGCATAATGGTTCAATATTTTCTTTTCTAATCATTCCACAGTTTAATTTAACCGACGCATGAATAAAGTGATGAGGCCCATAAAAAAAAAACATAACGTGCATACAAGTTGATCTTAAGCAGGGCTTTCAAAAGGGCTCATTTTAAACCGTGAATAGCCTATAGGGGATGTTTGCCTATAGGTGTTTAAAATTGTCCTCGGCCGTTGTCTCTGCACAGGAGCGCGATTCTAATTCACTTTTCCGCTTGCCAGGAGCCGATTTACGTCGTGGAAACTATACGCGGGATGAACGTTGCCATGGAAATAAGTGCAATGGTCACCTGCCTATCAGAATGTTGTAACTCCGCTAGGCCCGGAGAGCGATGATCACGTATAGTTGATTCACGGTATCTTCGGCCTTTTGTGAAGCCCTGCTAAAGTTCTACTTCTAGGACATTCCTCCGCCTCGTGCAAACGAAGCTTAACTAAGCCTGGAAAACTACATCAGAGGGACAACGCGCCGGATTCGTGCGCACGCTGTTGTAACAGTATTTTGTGTAAGAACTATTTCTTACTAGGCAGTGCTACCAACACACATGTTTTCTCACTGTTTTTATTCAAATTATTTGTAACAGAAGCAATATAATTTAAGAGATAAAATATGAACAACATTCCAATTTAACAGAAAAGAAGTAACGTTTACGTTTACACTAGTATAAAACTCGTGTGATACATGGCGTATGTTGGAAACAACCAAACACGTCATACATGGGGAGATTTTTCAAAGGTTCGATACAAAAAGGCCGAAGAAACCTCGAATGGACTATCATTCAACTTTCGATAAGAACGCGCCCCTGGGCACAGCAGTATTCCATAGATGCGTGCAGGTATAGGCTATTCACGGTAAAGTAAGCACTATTGAAAGCCCTCTCATTTGGAATAATACACAATAAATATATTTTATTTTAGTCTTAGACCTAAATTTCCAAGTGCGGTGGAATATATACACTGTGTTTATTACTTACGTGGCAATATTTATTTTAAAATGCGGTTAAAGTGTAAAAAAAAAAAAACTGCCGAAAGGAATACGCAATTAGAGCCTCAAAAGTGCTCACTTTACCGTGGACATATTATAGTATTGCCTACGAGCTAGGCACTGCATCGCTGCAGCCGAAGATTTGTGCACGTTTTACACGAAAATGGCGTGTCCTTGACAGTTGCAACGAGAGGACCATTTTTGTTAATTAAGTCATACTGCTCAATAAACCACCATTAAATGTTTATCATAATTCCTAGCGGTAAAAACGTTGTCTGCAATAAAAAGGTAGCCAACCCTGATATTTTCATTTAAAAAAAAAAGGGGGGGGGGGGGTATTAAAGAGTGTTTCCTCATAGGTTGAATATCCCGATAACATAAAACTACGTTAGAAGAATGTGTCATTTAATTTCACTTCGTTTCTGATATTTTGCAAAAATACATTTCAAAATCTCGTATACAGTACTTGACGATGGCGAAGTGTAAGGTTGAATGTTCAAAACCCTAAAAATGTCCTGTGTCAGGGCGTATAATCGTATAAAACGTTCCGCGTGGCAGTGATATAGTATTATGATTCACACACACGGGAAAATTGCACGATGAAATAATTTACGTAAAAATGAAATTTGATTTAACAATTTTCCTCGAAGTATAGTTAAATACGAAGAACGATGGCATAGTAATATAATATCATAGAGGCAATACACAACTATGCCACAAGCACATATTTGATAACACCCTTAGAAGATGTTGACAAAGCCCCAAAAATTACTACTCCTTATTAACTGAAAACTCAAGAATATTTACTTGCCGTTAGTGCTAAGTAATTTGCTATTCGTCAATTAAACAACGGACGTTTTGCAGATATAGTCTATTCGCAGATACTTCGCACTTTTCTGAAGCCCTGCTAAAGTTCTACTTCCAGGATATTCCTCCGCCTCGTGCAAACAAAACTTACCCGAGTCTAGAAAATCACACCGGTGGGACAAAGCTCCGCATTCGTGAGCACTCAGTGTAATACCTTGGACACGAATTATTTCTTACTAGGTATTACCAACACACCTATTTCCTCCCTGTTTTTACTAGTATTAAATATAAATGAAATAGTGTTATAACTCGTAGAGAAAATATAAATAAAACTTAAATTTAATCAAAAATATGGTACTTTTACGTTAACACAAAAGCTTGTGCGATATAAACATATTCAGGAAACAACCAAACACGTCATACATGGAGAGATTTTTTTTAACGTTTAGTTCGAAAAGTATGAACAACCGCGAATAGCCTATAATACAAGCCACTAATCATTGAAATTCATCATTTAAGTGCCTCTAAAAAAAAAAAAATCTTACACCGTTATCCTGAGCTCCAGGTACAAACTTTGTCAGATGTCAAATTACTGAAAATGCGGTAAAGGCTATTCATGGTAAAGTGAGCACTTTTGAAAGCAACCTCTGAAAAATGTCACTGCCCTTACCTGCGTGCATTTTAACAGGCACACCGAGGCAGGATTTACAACAGCCCGTTGCGTCCGTCCGTCATCCGCCCGTCCGTCATACGTTCGTTCGTACGTTCATTGCTGCGAACCAATAAAAACTTAACTGTTAACAAATAGGAAAAAATTCTCCACAAAAAGTGAAAATCTGTAGCGTTATTGTGTTTCTAAGTACCAATAACAACCATACACGTAAGTAGTAACGGAAATTAATTGATGCAAAAAAAATTTAATAGCCTATAAAGCATAATTTTATTATTTTTACTATTGCACAAAAGGAGCTCGTGTTTTCAAACGTAATCATCAATTAATCTTCAGGAAAAATGTAACTTAATTTCATTTTACAGTTACATAAACAAACATATGAAAACAAAAGACAGCCAAAACAAAACACTGCACGCACTACACAGTCTTGTAAAGAACTCGGGACGAAAGAGTAACAAAACGTGCAAGTTTAGAAGGCTGTAATTTCATCCGTTCGTCCGTCAAAAGTTAAAGCTTGCCAAGGTTTTGACGGACGGACGGATATAATTAATCGCCACCTCTAATTGGCGATTGGCTGTTGGTCACGTGATTGACGGATGGATGACAGACGGACGGACGTGACGCGTCGTTGTTAATCCTGCTTGTTGACTGGCAGTATTTGACGAGGCTGAACCTTCGGGGATAAATCGCCCTTTGGCATCCCCAATAGCTACCGACAGACCATATGATGTGGTCTCAGAGAGAGCTCTTGATTTGAGTAGCCTAGTGATTCCGATTTTGAGGACTGGCAATCTCACATGTTGTCTGGTGTGAGTAAAGCCTGTTCACTATTAAAGTGAGCAATGTTGAAAACAATCCTACAGCAAAGTCACTGGCCTGCCTGCATATATTTTAACGGGCGCACTGAGTGACATGCGGCCAGTAAAGTTGGCAACGATGGATGGAAAGTAGTTCCATAATTTAACGTTGAATGAAAAGTGTTAGGTGTAACTCAAATTATTTCTTTCCCTTTCTGCTTTTTTAATGCATAGAAGTGTAAAAATGAGCAGATTTTTTAAATATTTACTTTCCTAATAATTTTATAGTTTTTTTTTAACGGACGCATGAATAAAGTGCTGAAGCCCGTGGCAAAGTCAATTTTACATCAGGTGGAAGAAGACACGACATGCATACAAGTAGATCTTGAGCAGGGTTTTCAAAAGTGCTCATTTTACCGTGAACAGCCTATAGCAGTAAGAGATAACAGTATTGTGTACTGTGTAGGTGGCTGCATTAAATGTAAAAAGTAAGGTGAATTTTACAGCAAGGTTAGTGTTTAACATTGTATGATATACGGTATAGGCTGTTCGCGGTAAACTGAGCACTTTTGAAAGCCCTGCTTAAGTTCTACTTGTGTACGTGCTGTGTATTATTCCGCATTATGTAACATTAACACTGCAGTGGGCCTCGTCACTTTATTCATGCGTCGGTCAAGTAAAATTTTGAAATTATTAGAAAAGTAAATGTTTTACAAATCTTACACTTAGATGCATAAAAAACCAGAAAGCAAAGTGAAATGAATATTTTAAATTATCACAGTTGTTAACCTAACACTTTTAACTTGAAATTAAAAGATTGGACTATTTTCCTGCCATCGTTACCAACTTTACTGGGCGCATGCCACCCAGTGCGCCCGTTAAAACATATGCAGGTAAACGGAGTGACTTTTTTCTAAGGTTGATTATAAAAATTCTCACTTTATCGTGAACAGCCTTTAATTGTTATTGCAAATGGTTTTGTTATGTGAATATTTTGGCAAAAAATGCAATATGAAAAGTGATTTTGTGTCCCATTCATTTGCTAAATATATAAGGGTGGCCGCAAAGTGTAAAACGCAATACAAGTATGTATTTGTTACTGTTTCAGATCGTATGCAGTAAACGATTGCTGACACGTCTCAATACACTAGTGAAGAACGTGTTCTAGCGAGTGGTTGGGTGAATGAACGAACTCATGGAGGAAGAAGTATGGCAGAGGTGCGTTCTGACTTTGGGCAGCGGTTTCGACGGGATCCTCCTCCGAGACAAACACTGTCGCGATGGGAGCATAGACTCTTCTCCACGGGCGATGTAAAGGATAAGACAAGATCTGGCCGACCATCAACCAGAGGAGAAACATGCAGTCTCGTCGAGAGGCGTCAGTGGAGAGATCGCCCGAGAAGTCGACGCGTAAACGATCTGCGGAATTGGGCATACCCCGATCGACCATGCAGAAGCACCTGAAACAAGACTTAAAGATGCGTCCATATCGACCTACCCCCCATTAACGAGTTATCTGATGCGGACATGGGTCGATGGAAAGAGGCAGGTGCGGCAATGTTACAGGTATTCGACACATCACCGTAGCGAGGGAAGGTGATGTTTTCCGACGAGTGTGCCATTTACCGGAGTTCGCGACAACGGAACGTGGTTTTTTTGGTCCACGGACAATCCCGCCTTTTACGAAGAGTAGGAAAATAACCCTACGCACGCGATGACACGGGCAGCCATGGTCAACAGACGGTTGTTTGGACCTTTGTTTTTCGACGGTTTCGTTGACCAACATCGTCACCTGGACATGTTGGTTTACATGGGCGCTGGATTGGGCGTGGGCCAGCTTCGCTGCCAGCGCCACTTGCCTGGTCACCACGCAGCCAGCTCAGATCTCACATCATGCGATAATGGACCACGGGGATTCATCGAGGGTATCGTTGCACGAGAACGTTATGGTACCCCAGACGAACTTAAAGATGCTGTAAGAAGAGCGTTTACTCATGTTACGCCAGCAAAGCGCCCCGCGGTATTTCGCACAGAACCTGGCGGGCGTACCATCCTGTCTCACGCGAATGACGGTTCGCACACTGACCCTAGCGATGTTTAAGTTGCTGTATCGCTCCTATCCTGGCGGCGTATCATCATTTGTCATCAAACTGACAGGACATAAACTTAAATTAATTTGCCTTTCTCATGAAAGTCTCCTGCACAGCGTTGCATTTGACTATGTTATTATAGGGGCAAGGGCACTATGTGGTCACTCTGTAGTATCAAATGTAATATGTTGATTGAAGTCTCCTGAGCCCACCTACACTGATTAAGGTTACTTAATCAAACTGACCTAACCTAACCTAACTTAAGGTAACCTAACCTAACCGAAGTTAAGTTAACAACGACGGAGGGAAAACAGTTCCGTGTCTTAACATTGAACCTTAAGTGCTAGGTAAACATATGTGAACACTAGCGTAATTTAAATTACCTTCGGTTTTTTTTTTTTAATGCGCGTAAGTGCAGATTTATAAAACATTAACGTTTCTAATCATTTAACAGTTTCACTTGACCGGCACATGTATAAAGTGGTCAGGCCCATGGCGATGTTGATTTTACACATGGTGGAAGGATACGCAGTACTCATACAAGCAGATCTTAAGCAGGGCTTTCAAAAGTGCTCAGTTTACCGTGAACAGCTTATAGAAAACATAAACGACCTTTCATCCTATGTGATTATTAAGGAAGAAACACACATTTACAAAATTGGAAATAGAAAGTATATGAGATCAGAGAACAAATCCTTCAATGGTGTTAACCTAACTTGTGTTGTATTAATGCACACGCGATTATTACGTCATAAAAATCGATAAATACCCACCGATAACAACATTGTGTTGGTTATAGGCTGTTCACGGTAAAATTAGCACTTTATAAGGCGCCGCTTAAGATCTACTTGTATACACATAGTGTATTCCTCCGCTTTATGTAAAATTAACATTGTAATGAGAGTCATCACTTTATTCATGTGTCGGCGAAGTGAAACTGTGAAATTATTAGAAGATGAAATATTGTACAAATATGCTCATTTTTACACTTCGATGCATTAAAAAGAAACACAAAATGAGCGGTTAATTATTTCCTGAGGTTGTTTTCAAAGTGCTCACTTTATCGTGAACAGACTTTACTGGCATGACATCCTTTAATTACTAATGACGGGCGATGTTATCACCAGCTAAATGTTCACAGATAGTAAAATTTAAACAAGACTGATGCTATGCACAGATTTGTTATTTCGTCTCAAGTAGTTTCTGACATTTTGCAAAATAATTTATTTTAATTCCTAATTTTTAATTTCGTGTTTCTACCAATGGATCACTGCGGCCCACTGTACAACGCGTATGTAGAATTAATTAAAAAATACTACAGTTACTAGGAACATTGCCAGAAAAGTACGAGTTAAATTGCATATGGAAGAAGAAAACACAGTATTTGTAAAACTGACAAAATATTTTTCTAGAACTTGCTTATTTAAAAGGGTTAAACAATGAAATCATAAAAGTTTATTTTTAATACAAATTTAAGCAGGTTTCCAATGCGAATGCTTCATAAAGCACATTCAGCAAAACCATTAAAAAATTTTCTGATAATATGTAATAAAAAATTAGTAATACTGTTTGATAACTAATTTAATGCACCTTAAATTCAGTTATAAAATTATTACTTTCTTGGCTGAAATTGATAATTATTTTAAAAATTTGAAACTATCATAACTAATTTTTCATTACATGCAAACAGAGTAGTTACCGGGGCGTCCCAAATTGGTGTTTTCACTCTTTATACACTTATAACAGAGGCAATGTTAAAGATAAGCATAATGGGAGTGTGCCGATGGGTGTGCGCGGAAGCTTGTAGCCATAATGCTGTTGCCACTTCCGTTTACAGTCATGACCTGGCGAGCTTCTATAATTGTAGAGGAAATGGCTTAGGTGAGGAGGATTTTTTTTTCGACTAACGTAAGTGAATTTCAAGGAAAGTGGCACTGGGAATGTGAGAACATGATTGAAGTGCAGAGCCGGTGGAGGTCAGGATCCGATACTGCACCAGCCGTCAAGTGTCATCGAGGTCTTGAGAGCCGATGGGGGTGATTGACATGCGTATGGGGCAGCGCCGGAATGAAAGGGCGGGGGAAATGGGAGATCCCCGAGAAAACCCGCCGACCAACGGCATCGTTTGGATCGATTCCCACGCGCGAAAATCCGGGAGTGACCCGGCCGGGATTGAACGCGGATCGCCTTGGTGGGAGGCGAGCAGACTAACCGCTCAGCCACCGCGGCCACGTCAAGTGTCACGACGACACAAGTTTGAGAGAGGCAGGACTGTGTCTGATGTGAAAAGAAGAAGGCGCGGCAGGACGAGAAGGACGTAAGATGAAGGAAGTGCGGGGGCAGTGTTGCACACATCCCCACATTCCCCCAGGAAGTTTAATTCCGTACAGCAAGCTGTGCGTGAGTCACCTGTGTACGCCACAAAACCACGGACACTGGAGGCCATCATAAGGGACGCGATAATGACAGCCTGTGAATCCACTCCCAAGGAAACGACAGACCTAAGGCTGTGTGCGAATTCGCCTGAAGTACATACTTGTGCGTACCTGTGCCCGGAAGTGCTGTCCGAACTGCAAGTGAAGTATGCAAGTATACAAGTAAACGAAGTTGTATACTTCTCGCATACTTGCGGAATATGTGCCGCCATTTTGAGAAGCAATTTGTAGGTTACAATTGATTTCCGACATAAATATTTGATTTAAAGTTTAATAGGGCAACACTACTACTTCATAGACATCGGATTATATAAAAAAAAAAACAATCCAAACTGCACTTAGATACAATAATGCAAGACAATAAATTTTAATGAAAATCATAAAAAAATTATTTAATACTTTATTTAACCCCTAAAACCTTCGGCAATTAAATTCTCAGTCGGAATATATGAACATTTAAAGTGGTTAGCTGGCTAATAACTGGCATCGAAGCCAACAAGACTGCCTGTCCGAATTCATCAAGTTTGGTGCAAAGGGTAAGTGAAGTATACAAGGATGCAAGTACGCAAGTATATGCGTGAATTCGAACAAGTCACAAGGTGAGGTCTTCTGCACATGTATCCAACATTGACCTATCCCACACAACGCAACTGTCTATTTCACATTGTCAACAGCAATGAACGTGTTCTTTTATATTGTTACAATATATCTCTCGAAATTCAGTGGGTAAACAAAGTTCTTTAAGGGATGGAGGTCTTAATTAAATAAAAGAATGAAATATAATTTGCTCATTTTATTTACATTAACTACAAACCAAATTCTCTCGACTCAACACTCCACAATAAATTGATCACTTACTGTTTACAATCACTGAATTCAATTAATAACATTTATAATTACCTCAAATAAATCACTGAAATTAAAGAATTAAGAATTAGTCCCGATATACAGTGTGTCAAACTATTCAATTATTTTATAAACTATGTGTTCATATTTTACAGATCCAATATTTACAATAAAATCCGTATTACATGTCCACTCAGTCCCAGCTTAGTTTAGTCCATGTCCCGCCAGTCCGTAATGTTCTAGACTTCTCAGAGCGCCCTCACGCACAGTAGGCTTCATTTGTTGGGTTGCACGCCCTCTCGTACATTCACACCGAGAACACCTCGTGCGCAGTCGTACATTACTAAACTTCAAGCCCGCACTCAGCTAGATGTCCTCCGCCAAAGACTGCAAGCCGCTGGACCGCGGCAGCATATATAGTGTTGTAGGCCGTCACCCAGAATTTTCTATAACTCGCGCGCTGCGCCGAGCGTCCTAATTCCCAGAATATTCGTACGCCATCTATAGGTGTCGGCTTCTTCAGCGGGGGGAGGTGGAAGACATGTGCCAGCCAGTCTGACCAGATTATTCTTGTGCCTTGTGTTAGCTTCTTCAACCGGGGGGGGGGGGGGGCTGTAACGGGCTTCCCAGAAAGAAGGCAATAGGCAGCGTGCACGTCAATCCAGGAAAAGGGGAGGATCGAGGTGTCACCCCCTCCCCCCCCCCCCAGTATAACGGGACACGGGAGCTGGTGGCTGGTGCCAGCTGCAGCCGTAGCCGTAACAATATCATAATTTCCAGAAGACAAGCACTTTTATATATGAATAAAATACTTTTGTCACTTAATCTAATTGGATTTAAAGTTCGTTACAGGAATTATATAATTATCTCAAGGCACTTGTTTACAGAAACAGCGTTACAACCTCAAAATCCCATCCACCTTTATGATAGTCGTGTTGGCAGCAATGCAGTTCAATGATGGGACACGGAGTTTGGTTTTGCACAGCCAGCGATATTACTCCACCCTATGTTCACTCTATGATGGAAACTGTACCTAATGTTCGTCGTTCTGTGATAAAGCGTTGCAGACGATGTATTGCTACTAATGGCAGACATTTTGAACATTTTTGAACATTTGTTGTTAACTTTAGCACGCACCTTTTCTCTTATAGCGGCTAATACAAGCGGCCCGATCAGGTTTTCTTTGATAGTTTCTCTGTTATTCAAATACAAAGGGTATAAACTTTAATTTGGGACATTTTATATTATGGCGGTCTTGCTTCACACAGTTCTTTTATAGCCAAATGTGCTTTCTGAAACATTGAAAATGGACATACGCTAAATTTTCATTAAAAATACACTTTTATTAATTTATTTAAAAATATTTAAATAAAAGTCAATTCTATAAAAATTGTAAAGTGTTACAAAATATCCGCTGTGTTCTTTCATATGCAACTTAAAACGTATTACAGGATGTTCACGGTAAAATTAACACTTTTGAAAGCTCTGCTTAAGATCCAGTTGTATGCACGTTGTGTATTGTTCCGCCGTATAGAAAATACACATTTCCGTGGGCCTCATCACTTTATTCATACGTCGGTCAAGTGAAACTGTGAAATTATTAGAAAATTAAATATTTTACAAATCTGCTCATTTTTATACTTCGATGCATAAAAAAATCAGAAATTGAAAAAATTATCTAATTAATCATAAATGGTTACTCAAAACTTTTTATTCAACGTTAATATATGGAACTACTTTCCATCCTTCGTCACCAACTTAACTGGGCGCATGTCACTCAACGCGCCCGTTAAAATATATGCAGGTACGGACAGTGACTTTTTCCTAAGGTTGATTTCAGAAGTGCTCACTTTATCATGAACAGCCTTTAACTCTGTGTATAGTACAGCCGAGTGCAGTACTCCAATGAACATTTGAAAGCCCCTCTGCTTCCCTTAATAATTAAGTTAGGTCATTGGTCATAGGTTGGGTAATAGGTTTTGTTTTGTACCCCATTTTCCGTTTCATCTCGCATAGTTTGTATCTGGAGTTCAGGATAACGCTGTTTATAGTCCTTTCGCTGTTTCTTCACACTTTTTTGATCTAACCTGTGAAAAAAAATCACCCCATGCATAACGTGATTAGTAACTGTTTCCTAGTCATGTAATATATCACAAACGTATAAAATTATCTTAATTTTGGTCATATTTAAGCTCGTCTTATATTTTATCTATGTATTTCAATTATTTATTTATATTTAATATTGATAATAACAGCGAGAAAATATGTGTGTTAGTAATGCATAATAAAGAAAAAGTTCTCGTGTGAAATATAATTAAACTGAGTGCGTGCGAATATGGTGCGCTGTCCCTTTGGCGTAGTTTTCTATACCCAGTTACGGCTACTTCTACTATAGGTTGTTCAAGATAAAATGAGCATTTTTGAAAGACCTGCTAAATATCTACTTGTGTGCACGCTGTGCATTCTTCCGCTGTATGTACAATTATCATTGCCATGGGCCTCATCACTTTATTCATGCATCGGACAGGTGAAATTGTGGAATTACACGAAAATAAAATATTTTACCAATCTGGTCATTTTTACACTTCGATGTATTAAAAAAAAAAAACAGAGAGCGAAATGAATAATTCAAGTTATCACAAATGGTTACCTAACACTTTTTATTCGACGTTAAGTTATTGAACTATTTTCTATTTATCATTACCAACTTCAATGGGCGCATGTCACTCAGTGGGACCGTTAAAATATACACAGGCAGGGGCAGCGACATTTTTGTATGGTTGATTTGAAAAGTGCTCACCTTATCGTGGACAGCCTTTACAGTTTGGGAAGATCAAGGTGAAAAGTTTGGAAAGGGGAAATTTTCGCCACTAAGTAAGCGCTAGTGTCAGCGAGGTACCAGATTTTCTCTTTTTTTCCACATTAAAGCCAGGAAAATCTGAAAAAACTATAAATAAAATATAAAACAGCTTCGTAATTTGGCAACATTTTTCTCTTCTATAATTCACGTAGCTTAAACTTCGAACTAAAATTTATCTTTTCGAACACTGCGCATCTAGTGGCGGAAATTTTCCATATATCAAACTCTCCCATGGTAAAATTCGTTTTGTTCCTAACCTGAGTAGAAATTAACCTTAACATAGTTAATTTTCGTTTGCGTGAGGCGAAGGAATATCCAAAAGTAGAACTTTAATAATAGCGCTTCAGACAAGTTCTAAGTAACCGCGAATGAGTTATATAACTAGTCGAGTGAACTCTGTACCTGGAGTGTGCCCTGTACTGTGTGTCGGGTAATTCCCGGATACGGACTGCACCGCACGAATCTGTGGCCAAAAATAAGTAGGAAAGATTCTTCGGTAAAAAAAAAAAAAACGCACGGGCGTTAGTTTACGAGAAAAACCACATTAAAGTATATAAAATGACTACGCCACGTTAAGCACAGCATACATCACCAGCATACAAATCGCCGAAACGTCGGAACAGGTGTTCGTAGTTCGCTCTGCCCACGGCATTGCACTTTTTCGCAGTTGGATGCATTCAGCATGCTGGCAGCTTGGCCTCCGGATGCACGCATGTCCCAGTACTCAGTGCATGTGAACTCCATGGCCTATTTGGTACTACTGAGCTCGGTTCGTTCCTTTGACGTATGCCTTACGACGACGCATTGATTGCAGCATCGCCACATCACCTGGCCCTTGTCTAATTGGAATGCGCAATGGTTTTTGGGCATTTCATGGCGTTTTTTCCCCCCTCTTATGTATTTTTACGTAAGAGTATTTTCTACTTAGTTTTGACCATAGATGCATGTAGTGCAGTCCATATCTGATAATTACCTGACACCCTGAGGTATTTGTGGGATGTCTTACAACGCAAACCAAGCACTTGAGCAGGGGGTCGATTAAATATAAGTACCTAACATTTGCACCGGCGCAACGCAACACAACTAAAACTCCACTACACTTGCACCCATAACCACGGGTGTAATTAAATACACCGAACGCAAGTGGGCGGGGCTCTTTTGGCCACACATTTTCACTCCCACTACCAGAACTACAGTGGCCAATGAAATAATTTGTTACAAGGTCTCCACGGCCACGTGGATACATAAGTTGCAATGGGTTTTACATGCACTACTGTATTTTTAAGTGGGCGTGAATAATGTTTTTATCGTGCCGAATAGTTGTTGATATTTTGTAGTAGATATAATCTAAAGGACAACTGGCAGGTGTGTTTATACTCAGACGTTTGGAAGTGGAGAACTGCTTATTTCACTAATTAATGAAGCATGTCGATTGGTGATTAATACGTGGACAACTACATATTTTTAGCAGACAAGAAATTAAAGTTTTAATGACGCAACATAATATCAGATACTCTTGAGATTGTGTGATTGATGTTATTTACGTTAAAGGAGAGACGTGATATCGTATATTATAAGCGTTAATGCGATTTGTGATTGTGTTCGAAGTGTAACCGACCTAATAGGGCCTACTGTATTCACTTCTTTTTTCGTTTAGAAAACATGCTATTCTACATGGCGTTTTTTTTAAGTTCATTACGAATTTCCATACGGCTGATATTTTCTCCGTAAATGCGATCGGTGCAGTGCTCAAGTTAAATATGTAGGTTTATGTAAGGTGTTTGTAGTTTGTTACATTCGCAGACTTCTAACGATGTTCGTGTTGCATGTCGTGGTATAAGGATTTTTATCACCAATAGTCACCGCACCCTTCTACAGTTAATGAAACACGACTCTTTTGTATTCTCTAACAAATCCCCCTCGAAAATATGAGACAAAATGTTTTAAGCACTTCAATAAAAAAATTATTTGTGGACTGTTTTGATAGAAAGTGCTTTATCTTATGTGAAAAGTTAAGCCAGAATCACCCTCAGTTCTCCGTTCTACCCCCTTCAATTTGTTTTTTTAAATTACTCTAATTTAGTCATTTACGCAATTTGCCACCGACAACAATTAACCTAAACGTTTTTTTTTTTTTTTACAATTACAAAACGATAGCCATGTTGCTCGTCAGCTACATGTGTCGACTGCGCATGCGCAGCGAGAGCAATTGCACTTGCGCCGAGGTGTTTGCCAGGGCGCAGATTTCTCTGCATTTCGCATTGGTACGCAGCTACTAGCACCTCTGTTTTTTTTTCATATTTAATTCCATTTTAGTGCAACGAAAGTGCAAATTTTGCATTGCACCCATAGTAACGTGTATTTATCCCCCCCCCCCCCCCCAGAAGATGTGCAGGTCGCAGGTGACAGGCAGGTTGCGAGGAAGGCTTGTATAGGCTGTTCACGGTAAAGTGAGCACTATTTAAGGCCCTTCTAAATTTTTCCTTTCAACCAATTTCCATTTTCCTGCTGCTTTTTAATATAAATAATGCAATGTGACCAATAAACACAGTGTATACATTTCACCACCCTTAAACTTTAATTCCTGAGTCTGCATTAAGATATATTTATTAGTGGGTAATGCCTGTTGGGGGAGGGGGGGGGGGGCCTTAATGAGTGCTCACTCTACCGTGAATAGTCTTTAGTTAGGGTGGAAGGTGTTCGGTGGACGTGACTCATCGTCTCGTGGCAATCAGCACGCTGAATCACGAGACGTTTGTATGCTTGCTCGTCGAGATAAAGAATGACGCGCGCGCGTGTTGGACTTTGCGCAGTCTATTGTTTGATGGTTGACTTCTTACTTGCATTGGACGCCCGAGAAGACTGACTTGACTGACCTACGTGCTCACGGCGAAGGAGTTATTCTGGGGAGAAAAACAACTCTCGCTTTCCTCGGGCCTCCCAACAAATTATCGCCTGTTTTGTCCCCACCTTCAATGCCAACTTAAGTATGACTCACGAATGGCAAAATACCATTTGTTATTTTCTTTACGGCCTACTCAGTTTGTCTGGACGTGATAACAGATAACAAATCATGTCTTCATGGTGTCGGAGCACAGAGATAATTCCAATTACTTCAAACAAAGTTGTGCATGATTTGTGAGCGACTTTATAACGAGCGATCACTATCTCAAATTGCAATGAGTGGAAGCGCACGGGATAAATTACAGAGCCACGTAGAAGATGTTGATTTACCGCAGACTAGTGCAGATATCGTGGCACTTGCCTAAGCACTCTATAAATGGAACTAAAAAAAATTTTTTTAAAGTCCGCAGCAATTGAGTATTAGAACATTTCTATGGCCATGTTTAAAGACAACTTAGATATTTTTGAAAACGTAGAAAAAGGAGAGCTGAATAAGACTCTCCCAAACTGCAGCATAATTTGAGTATCATTAAAAACTGATAGATAAAACATGAGCCCTGTTTGCAAGTTGTTAAGACATTCTAATTTATTGAATATTGAAAATGTCTTTTAAAAAATACATGTCCTCGAACTCAAATAAACTGTATTCTACTACAAAGTTCCTCACGATTAAATGTGATTGCAAAACATATTACATAAATTGTACTCCAAACACATTAACACACAGTTCAAAAACAGTTATGATGTTATGAGATGCAGCAATGAGTAAAAACAAACGTGCGCTGGTAAACAACTAAAAATTAATTGATATGACTTATAACTAACTGAACTTGTGGAAACAGCCTGCATAAATTATGTGCCAACATAACGTCTATAGCGAAGTTTCAAAAAATCTATTACTGCACTTTGCCAACTTCTTACTACCTACGCGAAAATAATGGTAAATAATGAACATAATATATTTTATCCCTGTAAATAATCTTCTTGGATATATCCACTGAACGATATCCATTGTATTTGCCTATGTTGCCACGCCACGTAATGAAAGTTAGTGTATACTGCTGACGACGATAAAAAAAAAAACACTTATTTATTTATTGAAACTGGCGTGAAGCATGGTGATACAACCCACTGAATAAAATATGGCAAACAATGTTTATAATGTATACTAATAAATAAAATTGAAGTGTCAGTCTGTTATTTAAAAATTGATGCCAACATCTAAGCGTATTATGCTATTTAAACCATGCTAAAGCATACATAACTGTTTCTAAAATTTTGTATTACGTCTGTCTGTCTGTGTGACTGGATGTTTTACCAGAATAGGTTCTGAAACGGCTGAAAAGATTTTTATAAAACTTTCAGAGATCACAGAGTTTATTTCTATTTGAAAGCTGTTCTTTATTTCAGCTCGAAATCTCGAATGGTTATGAAGTAAATTAATTTTTTCATATAATTTTATTTATGTCTGAAGTCTTATATTTTTGTAAAAAAATTATTGTCAAAAAGCATTGTTGAAACAACAGTTTTTAAAATAATAATTGATATAATACGCATCATAGAAAAAGATACATACACTAACGCGACGATAAAATTATTTCCTGTATTAAGTAACAATCTTTCAAACCAAATACATATAAAGGTGTGTATTTCAATAACTCCATAAAACCTGGGCGAAGCGCTGACGGGCTGTATTTTAATAACGCTATAAAACCAAGATCTAAACGAAGAGATATTTCCATTTTAAACATAAAACCTGAGGCAAGCGATGGTGGGCTGTATTTTAATAACACCATGAAACATAAGCGAAGCGAAATTTCTATTTTAAAAATATGTAAACAAATCCTAAAGTCCACGCGAACGAAGTCGCGGGAACAGCTAGTCTAAACTATGTCCCATGCGACCCAAAACAGACATAATTTTTACAATACATTGTAACTATTAAAAGAAATTGCATATTTCCCTGATCAAAATTTAATTTTCATAAAATACATGAGGGTGGTGAAGGTAAATATTGAGATTGTAAGTATCAGAGAGCGATATCGAAGTTACATAATAACGCATACGATTCCAAGAAAAAATCAATTTTCTGCCTGAATACTATAATTTGTTCAATTAACGGAACAGCTGGCTTTAATTGTACTGCAGATCTTAAACATCAAACATAAGTAGTATAAAAATGGCGCTTCTGGGACACCAGGCGTCAGGCAGTGAAGCTGTGGACCCTAATGAGCATATTACCAGGCATCGGGCTGTGGATCAAAGGAGCGAGAATTTCAACTTTTACCCTTTTACCCGTTCAAAACGGTCGATTTCGAGTACAAAAACGTCACTTTTTCCCTTTTTCCTTCATAAAGTCACTAATTCCCTCGCGCTGTCGCCGGCTATATTGGCAGCCAGTGATAATTAGCATAATCTGGGCAGTTTGCCATTTGTGGCAGTGGTTTGCCCAATGCGGCAGAATTGGTCAGAACTTCTCTCAAAGTCGGAGATTCTCATTCCCTGGCGGCCAGCTCAGGATGTCGACCATTTTTGTGGCCAGCGCCTCGCTGGCGGCCGCGATGAGACATCAAGGCATCGCGAACGATCGGATATCGTGTAACACTGCTGCCCGTGGGGTCAAATATGCCCCACGTTAACTTATAAGCATAGTTGACTGTAATTTGCGAACTGTTTAAGTTAGAGTTGCCAAATTCATAACATAGACATCATCATCGACTAGAACGGTCGCACAGTCAAGTATGCTATATTTCAGCATATAAGCATAGGTGGATGTAATTTCCGAACCATTTAAATTTTAGTCACCAAATTCATAACATAGCCATCATCTTGGAGAAGTGTTGCGGGATCAAATATGCCCTATGTCAATGTACAAGCATAGTTTGTTGTAATTTCCGAACCATGTGAGTTATAGTCGCAAAATTCATAACATAGACATCAACTATGACTATGATAGATGGCTGCAAGTTACGAAGCGTTCGAGATACAACTACCAAAAAATCAAAATACATGCATAACCCCCCAATGATGAGAAGAGACGTGTGGACATATATCTGCCTGCATGTCTCCCCATTTTTACTCAACTCTGTCTCTCCTGTCCCCTTGGTGCCACCACCTGGCCACACACGCTCACACTTCATGGTGCACTAGTACCTCGGCACCTAGATCAGTACACACTCCACTCGCCCTCGCCCTCTGTCTATCCCTTGTCCTCCCCCTCCACCTGCCTACATCACCCCCCTGACCATACATTGTTGCACACTCGCCACTGCCCGACCAGCGACTCCCTGCATGCCGACCCACGAGCACTCGCGTAACAGAGAGCAGATACCCTTTCCGACCCTCGCACTCAGGATTGCCATCCACATGTGATCAAGTACGACCTATGTCTACATCCCTATGTCCCCAGTATGAGGCCAGGTGAGACAGAATGTCCTGTTTGGTATACAAGCACACTGCCTCCTCCATCAGCCCGTTAGATATTATAAAATTCAAATGCTACTAACACACCATGTCGCCGGCGTCCATGTATCGACTGACCGCCAAAACCCCACCCACTCAACTATGTCCTTGGCATCCGACCGTTACGTAGGCCACATCACCACTGACCATCCACGAGGGTCCACACGACGAAGCCACCCCACCACCAGGCAACCAACTTGGCTGTTTAAATACATATCATTATCATCTGCAATGACGAGAGGGATCGCAGGAGCAAGTTTGACATTTAAGCATAGTTAGCAGTAAGTTCCGAACTAGATAAAATATAGTTGTCAAATGCATAACATGGCACCACTTAGGTATTTTTTCCTTACTAGCATGCTTCTATTACAAGTCGCCCTAGGTGGCCACCATCTTGCAGCCCCACTGACCATCCAACATACACGGACCTTAAATGTGTGTACTTACTCCCAGACAGCATTAGCCATGTACCAAAACATCGATGTATGTATGTAATAAGATGTCACTCGCAATGAATACACAGTTATCGCTAGACAGCCGAGTCCCCACATATACAACAACACATGCTAGAACGCCAAGCTTCCTATTACGAAACGAAGTATCCCCTACCTTAACTGGTGTACCAGTGAATACTCGTAGGCCACGAGCACATCTCCTCATCATCGTCGTCCTCGTCGTCGATGTGACCTCACTGGAAGTGGAGACCACAATATCCAGTTCTGCCTTTCTGTGCACGATAGATATCGTCCATGTACTACATCCCCACCATCTCACCTAGACATTGTACTTGCCGATATACTATTGAAAGGAACCAATACATGTACCCTCAACCAACCTCGAGGTATCACAGATTCGATTCCCGTAAAGATGCATATCTCTGTGTGCTTTCTCACATCGTTTGCTAGAGTGCATTAAAGGAAAAAATCCCCTTCCAACCCGTACATGCATATTGCATATGCGATGGCTAGACAAAGCCATACATTGTATAGGATTCGACAAAAGCCATGTAAGCCCACCACTAATACAAATTGTCAGCAGGTTGGCCGAGCTGCCTAAGGCATCTGATATAAGCTGGTTCAAGTTAAAGGAGGTGTGGGTTCGAATCCCTGCACCTTACACATTTTTTTGTATGCTTGTTGATTCTGTACTCTACTCGAATAAATATGGTATTGTAGGTTTGATTCCCATTGAAAGCACTTGCAGACATTCGTCGGTCCCACTGCCCTTGAACCATGAAGATACTAGCATGACAGTCATACTCTGTCTCCGACCTGCACTCATGTACCGACATTTTTGCATTTACAGACAGTGATATGTCACATAGTTTGCTTTAATTTCCAAACCGTATGAGATATAACTAGCAAAAAAAATCATAAAATAAGCCTATATGCCCACCTGTATCTCCGATCTGCACTTGTGTACAGAAGCAAGTAATAATAACAATAACAGGGAGGGATCAGGGAGCAGTCAGGGAGGGGTCACTCTGCCCTGTAATATGAGCCACACACACACTCTGGTCAAACAAACCCATTTCGAATCAACTGAAATGAAACCATCACCCACGACCAGACCGCAACTTACACACTCAAATACCAATGTTTGTAATAAGAGTCAGTCTTACCCTGTATCGATCCTTCAATCTACAACAGTCATACTCAAACCCGCATGCATGTACTGAACCTTAAATGCTCACAGCTAGCCTGTACCTCCCTTCCCCTAAACTAAGGACAGACCTGAACCTGGTGTGTACCTAGACTACAATGTGCATCCCATAATCAACCATCCCTTTCAATTTACAACAATCATACTCAAACCTGTACTCAAGTATTATAGTTTCAATGCTCACTGCTAGTCTGTACAACCCCCCTCCCAAAAACAACAACTGATGACCGACCTGCACTTGTCATGTACCTACACTACAAGGTATATCACATACAAAACCACCGACGATACTAGACAACTTAGTACAATTGAATTAGACATGGTGAGCAAGGAGATATCACACACATTGCAACTATATGCATACTCTGTTTGTAAAGCAGAAGACCTATAGGTCGTGACATGAACTCACTGGAAGCTCGGAGCACAATGATCGCTCTGTCTTTCCATGTATGGTATACATTTACCAACCAAGAAGGTACATCACAACCACTCTGTGTCAAAACACACATATTTGAAAGTAACTATTGCATGTAACTTCATGATGTTGTATGAACGTTGAAAAAAAAAAGTATTCAAGGTTCGATTCCAGTTGAGAGTGTATTCTGACTTGTCTGCAAACGATCGTTCATCGTCGGTCCCACTGGTCATGAAGACAAGCATGTCGCGACCATAACAGCCATACTTCGTCCCCGACCTACACTCGTGTACCGAATCGTTGCAGTTACAGACAGTCATCATACTCTGACGTTCTTACCTGCACTCGTGTACTGACCAAAACTTTTTACACTTACAAGAAGCCATACTCAGCCAGCCCTGCCCTAACCTTCAATGCATGTACCAAGCAGTCGACCCTTCCCGATCATTTAATGCATGCACTTAGATGATTTTTGTCCAGCATTACATGTTTAACTGTTCCACTATGATAACTGTGATGATATGTTTATCCAGAGTGACACGTCTCCAACCCAGGTCCCTACAGACAGCTGCTTGCTCTACACAGTCGAGTTTCGCCAATTAGAATGCACAAAAAGATTAAAAAATTGTTATAAACAAAACAACTAGTAACGAGCACATTGAGCAATTCATGTTCATCACAAATACCAGCAGTCATAGGTCACATGCACACACACACACTGTGACATCCCGAGAAACGAACCGAGTAAGGAGGTATCACAACACACACACATATGACATCTATGTATGTACTCTTCTCATAGATCATGCAGAGCAGAGGTTTTACCGTAATGAGTGTAGCTGTTTCAGAAGACCTGCAGGGTGCAAGCACATGTCATCGTCGTGAATTCACTGGAAGCAATGACTGCCCTTCCTTTCCGTACACACCATACATTACCAATTATATGTTCGCCAGGAGACAATCGTTCGTCGGAGGGGGAAGGAAGGTCCCACGACCAAAAAGTTTCAAAGAAACATCATCTACAAGCCCTAACCATATGATGCAAGCAAAGTGTGTGTACCTTGTATGCACACAGCAAGAAGTGTTCGAAGGATGACCAAGTTGATTATATACGAGTGTAAAGATTGCTACTTCACAGCCAGCAGATAGACAGAGCACAAGGGCGAGTGAAGTGTGTGCTGGTCGAGGTGCAGAAGTAGTAGTGCGTGGGGATGTGTGTGTGTGTGGCCAGGCAGTGGCACTGATGGGACATGAGAGATAGAGGTGAGTAAGAACAGAGAGACATGCAGGCCGATATATGCCCGCACATCCCTTCTCGTCGTCGGGGGGTTATGCATGTATCGTGATTTTTTGGTAGTTGTATCTCGAACACTTCGTAACTTACTGCCATCTATCACAGTCATGGTTGATGTCTATGTTATGAATTTTACTACCGTAACTCACACGGTTCGGAAATTACACCGAACTATGCTTTTACACTGACATAAGGCATACTTGACCCTGCGACCCCTCTCCTAGTCGTGATGTCTATGTTATGAATTTGCCAACTATAACTCAAATGGTTCGGAAATTACAGCACCTATGCTTATACACTGACATATGGCATACTTGTCCCTGCCACACTTGTCCTTGTCGAGGATGATGTCTATTTTATGAATTTGGCGACTATAACTTAAATGGTTCAGAAATTACAGCCTCCTATGCTTATACGCTCATATATGGCATACTTGAACCTGCAACCCTTCTAGTAGAGGATAATGTCTATGTTATGAATTTGACAACTATAACTTAAATGGTTTTGAAATTACAGCCACCTATTTTTATAAGTTGACATGTGGCATATTTGACCCTGCAACCCTTCTCCTATTCGGGGTGGATGCCTGTGTTATGAATTTGACAACTATTACTTATATGGTACGGAAATTATAGCCAACTATGCATATGAGTTGACATAAGGCATACCTGACCCCGCGACCCTTCTCCTGGTCGTGGTTGATGCCTATGTTATAAATTTGACAACCAACTTAAACGGTTCAGAAATTACAGCCAACTGTGCTAATAAGTTAACATGGGGCATATTTGACCCCGCGGGTGGCAGTGTTACACGAGATCAGATCGTTTGCAATGCCTTGATGTCCCATCGCCACTGCTGGCGAGGCACTGTCCGCCAAAATGGTTGAAATCGTCAGCTGGTCGCCAATTGTGTTAGACTTAGGTCTGCATACCATGATGGCTGCAGAGGAATGAGAAGCTCCAACTTTGAGAGAAGTTCCGACCGATTCCGCCGCAGCAAAGGGTAACCTGCCCGGATTATGCTAATTATCGCTGGCTGCCAAGATGGCCGCTGGTGGCGGGAGGGAAATTAGGGACATTTTGAGGGAAAAAGGGAAAATGTGACGTTTTTGTACACGAAATCGACTGTTTTGAACGGGAGAAAGAGGCAAAAGTGAATTTCTCGCTCCTGGGGTCCACAGCCTGACGCCTTGTAATATGTTAATTAGGGTCCACGGCTCCACCACCTGACGCCTGCTGTCCCAGAACCGTCATTTTTATACTACTAACAAGTCTATAAATTATCCTGTAAAATAGTTTTTGTAAGATAGAGCACCTCAAAAGTTAGTTTTCTTAACATAATTCGAAAACTGGTTAACCAATTGCTGCAAAATTTGGGATACAAGGAGTCTGTGGTTTGTCACGGAAGTCACGTAATTTTCAGTAAATCAATAATTTATTTTGGAAATGTCAACCTTACAAATATTTTATGTTGGTATGTCATGTTTTAACCTATCATAGCACGCTGGCAATACTTACTACGAGCATTAAGTACGCAACTCAACTCACCATCTTCTTCTGTCCGACATATTGTATAACAGCACCAGCTGCAAAACTAAAATTTGTACACACATATTGTGAACTTCTCAGCCTATTGCCGTCAAATTGACATTTAAGTAGTGCTAAGGTAGGACAACTAAATTGATAAGTATTTAGTATGACAGACTTTGTACAATATGGTGGACTATTGTATGTTAGTATGTCATACTCTCTAAGCTTTAGATCTGTTTCAACTAAAATTGGCTAGCTTGCAGTGCCGAATACAAGAATAACATTAAATATTAAATATTGTAATTTATGTGGTTAAGAACTTGCAGGTAATTATATTTATGATAGTAAAAATGGATGTAATGAACATATTAATTATTAAATGTACCGATTTTGTTGTTAGTAGTCCTAAAAGCATCCCTTACTTTATTACTGTAGTCCCAATACCTCACTCGCTGTGTGACTTAACATCACTATAACTAAACAGATTTAAATAATTTAAATTTACCAAAAACGCATTTTCTGGGGTAAAATTATTGCGGCACTTTTCGTAAATTAAATGAAACATGAAAAAGAGGCGATAAAGGAATAAATTAATCATCTGAAGCTTTTAAAATAGGCGATGTAGCTTATAAGGATAACAAAGATTGATAATATAGACACCGAGCTAGTAAAATTCTCCACAGATTAAATGATTGCTTTTGCTGGAATGATGAATACAAAATGATAATTATTTAAGTCCTTTCTCGTTCGTTCTGTTTAAATAAGTACAGCATTTTCACCGCCTAATAAAGAATCAAATTATTTTACTGTAGCAATAAGCATAGTTAATAATTCTACCCCTCTTAATTAGTTAATCCACTAGCACTACTCTGTTCTTTTCTCGTCTTGGCACGCCAGCTTTCGGTCTGGCGGCTACACGAGACTCCTTGACCCGTTACTTTTTATGCAGAAGTGTAAATATTGCATGAGATGGGTGACGGCGCACTGGATATCGCTGCCGCTGCAATGTCTTGCAAAGGCAGTTCACAGTAAAGTGAACACTTTTGAAATCAACCCTTGAAAAATGTCACCGCCCCTACCGGCGTGTATTTTAACGGGCACGCGTATTTGCGTTCGCCCGGTAAAGTTGGCAACAGCGGAGGAAAATTAGTTCCATGTCTTAGCGTTGAATTAAAAGTGCCAGGTAAACATTTCTGAATACTGAAAAAATTACATTTACTATCTATTTACGTGCACATAAAGTGTAAGAATTAGCAAATATGTAAAATGTTAACTTTCCTAATAATTTAAGTTTCCCTAGACCGACGTATGAACGAAGTGCTCAGGCTCATGGCTGTGTTATTTTTAATTATGTTGGAAGAATACACAGTGTGTATATAGGCTGTTCACGGTAAAATGAGCACTTTTGAAAGCACTGCTTAAGATCTACTTGTACGCACGTTGTGTGTTCTTCCACCTTATGTACAATTAACACTGGCAATGGCCTCATCACTTTATCAATGCGTCGATCCAGTGAAACTGTAAAATCATAAGAAAAGAAAACATTTAAAAAATCTGCTAATTTTTACACTAAGGCGCATTAAAAAAACAGAAAGCGATGGAAATAATTTAAGTTATCATAAATGGTTACCCAACAATTTTTATTCGGCGTTAAGTCATGGAACTACTTTCCCCTCCATCGTTACCAACTTTACTGGTGCATGTGACTCAGTGCGCCCGTTGAAACATACACAGGTAGGAGCATTGAATTTTTTCAAGGTTGATTTCAAAAGTGCTCACTTTATCGTAAACAACCTTTACAAGAAGCTCTTAGGCGGGGCTATCAAAAGTGCTCAGTTTACCGCGAACAGCCTATACTGCCGTGGTAACGCTGTTGAATTCGCCGTATACAAGACGCGCGTCTGCCAGCTCCACTCGCGCGAAATCTGCCATGATATGCCAACCCCAGCCATATGCGCATAACTGACCTGAAGTGGGATTCTTGGAGCCTACATTCTCGGACCAGCAGCCAAGGTACAAGGACCCATGTTGCCCAGCTGACTCTGTGACGAGGAAATATATTACTGTATGTGTGCACAAAGTCATATAACGCAAGAGTCGTGCCGGTGCGTGCCGCCATCTTGGATTTGTCATTTTTATATCCGTCATCTTTAATGGTTTTCACGTTGTGTTTATCCGTCATCTAGAGCAGTTTACAGAACACGCCGAAGAAAATACTTCGTGATGCGCCGCTCGCGTTGTACGACAACCATTTGTCTTCAGAGTTATTCGTTTTTATCCCGGAACCGATTCATGAGTTCTAGCTCTACTTGCGACACCGAGAGCGATTATTCGCATCTGGCATGTCCCCCGTGTTCTTTGAAAATACCTAGCGCTCTTATTCACGGGTATGATGTAAGTTGAGATCAATGTGTTGTTAGAAAGTCGGTCGGTCATTCGAAAATACGAACAGTTATAGTGACAGTAAATATGTCAGTAATTCACACATATTTCCTGCTAAGTCAGTCGCCTGGTATGTTTGTGTGAGTGAGGCAGAAATCGATGCCGACCGGTGTATGTAACCTGTACAGACTGTTCACAGTAAAGTGAGCACTTTTTAAGGCCCTGCTAAATTTTCCCGTTCAGCCAATTTCTATCTTGCTACCACTTTTTAATATAAACATTCCTGTGTGGCTAATAAACATAGTGTATTCATTACACCACTACCGAATTCTAACGTCTTAGGCTGCAAAAAAGTGCTCACTTTACCGTGGATAACCTATACGCGCAAGGCGCCCGCCCTACTGGCATGTAGTTTTTTCCGTCGGCGACTCACGTGAACGTTATGTTAAGCGGTGATCCTATACTATTATCGGAGAGGACTCTAGAAAAGACATTTGCATGCTTAATCGTTGTTTCGCATATATCCGGTTCGTATATTTTGAGATATAGCAGTCTGGAAGAGCCGTTTTCAGCTATGCTGGAGGGCATGGTAATAATGTTTCCGATGAGCGTAATGTCCTGAAAATTCTATTTCGTCATCGCCTGCAATGTTTTTAGCTATGCTGGAGGGCATGGTAATAATGTTTCCGATGAGCGTAATGTCCTGAAAATTCTATTTCGTCATCGCCTGCAATGTTTTTAGCTATGCTGGAGGGCATGGTAATGATGTTTCCGATGAGCGTAATGTCCTCAAAATTCTATTTCGTCATCGCCTGCAATGTTTTTTTTATATGCATAGGGTATGTCAAGTCGAAAATCTATATTTATTTGTCCATTAAAATGTTTTCTTTTAATGTATATATGTTTTTATTTTTTAATTTTAATTTGTACCGAAATTGTACATAGAATATATCGGAACCATGCAAAAAAAAGTATCTTATTCAGTCACTATATTTCGGTTACTTCCGAATTTTCTGAAGCCCTGCTGTTGCACCGCCTCATACAGACAAAGCTTAGCAAAGTTTAGATAACTAATCCAGAGAGACAACGCGCCGCGTTCGTGCGTACTGAGTTTAACAGTATTTTGCATAAGAACGATTTCCTTAAGGCTGTTCACGGTAAAGTGAGCACTTTTTGAATTCAACCTTTGTGAAATGCCACAGTCTCCTGCTTGCGTACATTTTAACGGCCACACTGACTGTCGCGCGTGTAGTTAAGTTGGTAACGACAAAGAGGAAAGTAGTTCCATAATTTAACAACGAATTAAAAGCATCATGTAAGTATTTGCAAACACTGAAATTATTTATATCGCTTTCATGTCTTCTGAGGCAACAAACGTAAGAATGAGCCAATTTGTTAAATGTTTACTGTTTTTATAATTTCACAATTCTGCTTGACTGATGCATGAAGAAAGTGGCCAGGACTATGTCAAAGTTAATTTCATGTAGGGTGCAATGATACAAAGTATGCATGCAAGTAGTTCTTAAGCAGGGCTTTCAAAAGTGCCCAGCTTAATATGCACAGCCTATACTAGGCGCTACGAATATACATATTTTCTTTCTGTTTTTATTCGTATTAATTATAAATGAAATATTGCAATTTATGGATAAAATTTAACTTAAAGTCGAATTTAACCAAAACTAATTTACTCTTATGATAACCGAAATATATGTCTTGTGATTCATGATAAAGTCTGTTCACGGTAAAATGAGAATTTTCGAAAGCCCTGCTTACGATCTACTTGTGTGCACATTGCGTATTCTTCTGCCGCATGTAAAATTAATATTGCCGTCGGCCTCATCACTTTGATCATACGTCGGTCAAGTAAAACTGTGAAATTATTAGGAAAGTAAATATTTTACAAATCTGCTCATTTTTACGCTTCTATGCTTAAAAAAAAAAAAAACCAGAAAGTGAAAGACAAATGGTCGACTAACACTTTTTATTCGACGTTAATATAGGGAACTACTTTCCATCCTACGTTGCCAAGTTTACGGGGCGAATGTCACCCGGTGCGTCCGTTAAAATATATGCAAGCAGAGACAGTGACTTTTTTCTAATGTTGATTTCAAAAGCGCTCATTTGATCGTGGACAGCCTTTAGAAGATAAGTGTGAATAGACTATAGATCCCTCTCCTGGCCGCTGTGGGGACACTTGGCTAAGAGCCGCTGTCTTCATTACATAACACGGCGGGCCCGGGCGGTGGCAAGAGAACTTTTGTTCCAGGTTCCGCGGCAGCGAGCGCCAGGCAGGGCGCATCAGCATCAATAACGGGAGCTGCTTCCGAGTAGTCGTTGGGAGACGAGCGCAGCGCGGCCAGTTCGTGGAAAGGCCGCCCGCGGCGTCGTGGCGCCACCGCTCAGCCGTCTGGGCGCCGTGCCGCGCCGCGCCGCCTCCGCACCGCATTTCCCGACCTCTTGGCCGCGTTCGAGCCCGAGAAGCGATAAAGTCGACTCTGCCACACACTTCCAAGTGCGCCATCGTCGCTAAGCGCATGCCTCCGAACTTGCGTGCAGTATGTTCTAGCTGAGTTTAGTTATTTGGCCAGTATATTAACCCGATTTTCGATATAAGTCGTTTCCCAAAGGGTTTGTCGAAATTTTTGGCTCGACAAGACGCAAATAATAATTTTCAACGCCTTTTTACGTTGTTCGATTTTCACTTCCGTCATTATTCTCCCAGCACTGATGGAAGAAAAGAAAGAATTTTTGTTTTCTTGTCGTCAATCAGTGCACTGAGAATAACGAACACAGTGAATTTCGAACAACGTAATAATGTGGTCAAAATTGTTATCTACGTCTTGCCGAGCCAAAAATAAAAAATTAAAAAAATTCGCTGTAGAACCAGTTATGACAAAAATTATATAAATATGCGGTTTGTGTGCACTATTCCCCTTAACGACGAGGTACTGAGAGCCGATGAGGGTGAAATGAGGTGAGAATGGAGCAGCGCTGGAATTCAAGGGCGGGGGGAATGGGAGATCACCCCGAAAACCCATGCAAAATAAATATGCCATCTTATAAAAAAAATGTTTGTTTTGATTTTGATAAGTAATTTTCACATCACGTATAATTTGTAAATGTAAAAAAAAAAGTACTAATATTTATTTATTTTTTAAACTAAACCGTTTGCAAAATATTTTAAGTTGCCGCTTCAATATTTACTGAATGCAGCTGCATGTGAGTGAAGCCTTGCCATACTTTTACAAAATAATTCAATTTCTATTGAATTCAATCCATTGAACTGCATGTGAAGTTCATGTGAACACTTGTATTCAATAAGCTGAATTCAATTAAATATTTGATCGTGTAAAATGGCATAATATATGTTTTAATATTACGAAAACATAAATTTAAAAAATGTGTTGCAAAAGTACATAGATATAGTTACTTCATAAGAGTATTACATAATTTTAAGCTAATTATTTATGTTTTTACATGCATGTTGAAATGGATGTTTTCACGATCATGCACATTTTGAACTGACACATCTTTGAGAATTTTAAATGCCATAGATTAATAGTTTACATAATGTACTATTGTCGCTCCAAAAATTACACAATTTTGTTTATTGGTTTATGCTGCGAGAAGTGTCAAAAACACAACTCTGAGTAGTTAGCTGTATCTCTGAAACTATAAACTATAGTTACACTCCGTTTGGCACGGAAGCTAGTTTATATAGTATCTATACACAGACATAGTAATCAGTGACGAAAATTGTTTGAATTCAATCCTTACGGAGCATGCATTTCGGCAGCAAATGAAAATTAACTAGTAAATGCGTCATTACTACGGCAATTTAAATGAACTGGGTCCGTTACCAAAATAAATAAAATATAATGAAAAATTACGCTGTAAACAAACAACATAAACACGACAGCAAATACAGAACAAGCAAGCAACGGTGATCCTAGCAGTATTTAAAACATCAATAACATAGTATAAACCATCTAAAAATGAACTTTAACGGAGTACAACCTCAATAAACGTCAAAC
The DNA here is from genome assembly GCA_029891345.1 of Dryococelus australis. Taxonomy (NCBI): domain Eukaryota; kingdom Metazoa; phylum Arthropoda; class Insecta; order Phasmatodea; family Phasmatidae; genus Dryococelus; species Dryococelus australis. The sequence goes on from CM056993.1 coordinate 371,942,162, forward strand.
ACGAACAAAAATTTGGTATAAAAAAAAATCGCAGGCTTGTGCAGCTGTTGTTTGCATGTTCTGTGCCTCTGGGTTTTAGGATTGTCGCTGTAGTATTTTGTCCTTATAGGGACTACGATTCTTCAGAAACGTCGGGACAAAATACGACAGTTATGCGGCTATAACCCAGAATCACATAATGCGCAAGAACATTATCCAATTTAAAAATAAGTCAAATATAACGACCAAACTGGCGCTATTAGGTATAAAAAAAAAAAAAAAAAAAAAAAAAAAATTAACTGGATCACAAGTGGAGTGGAGAGATTTGGGCGGCTCTTAACATAGAGGTCTTGAGAGCCGATAAGGGTGAAACGAGGTATGGAACAGAGCCGGAATAAAGAGGGGGGGCATTGTCTGGCACGATTCCCATTTTTTGAAAATCCGGAGTGAACCGGCCGGGGATTGAACCTCAAGGAAACATTAGTAAGGCAAAGGGCATCAGACCACAACACAGTTCAGTAGCAGAAACAGGAATATCCACTGTCTCACCTGAGAAAATGCCCTCAGACGTCGTGAAGTCTTATGCTGTCTGTGTTGCATTTTTGTGTCATCTACATAGAGGAGTTTTATGTCCGTCTCTTTTGCAGTGTTTGTGTCCTCTATTTTTTTTTCTTCTGAAAAAAAAATTAGTTGTGCCGTGGTAAGCATTTAATCAGAACCTGTAATTCCGTTTTATTTTACTGATTTTGTTTATACCTACGTTACATTTAAAATTATGCCGAGGAGTAAAGAACATATCGTTGGTCCAGCGACGAAAGAAAGGATTGAAAATAGCGACGCAAAGAAACTTTGCGTGAGAGTTATTTTAGAAAACAGAATTCTCAGCGAGAACATCACGTGTAAAATTAGAACCAAATCATCCAGATTACCGGAGCTGGAGAGTCGTCGAGTGGCAGCAGAAGCTTGGACGGAGAATCGTCCAAGGATCTTCCATTCGACTCATTTCGTGCACGGATGAGGGGCCTGCTTCAATAAGACGGTGTATAGGCAGTGTTGGGGCCAGCGAGGCAGTGCGTGGCCACGATCTCCCATTTCTACAGCTTTTGCGAGAACGAATTTTTTGAACCCAAACGAAAGCCGATATTGCTAAATCTTCTAACAATTTTGTTACAAATTGTTTTTATTATGTAGTCTAGTTTTTTCAACACAAAAAAAACTGTATACTTTCATACGATTAATAAGTTTTTTTTTGGTGCTGAAATAAAATTAGACTAAATAATAAAAACTATTTGTAACAAAACTGTAAGAGAATTCTACAACATCGGCTCCCGTTTTGCGTTCAAAAAAAAAAAATGAATTCTCGCAAAAGCTATAGAAATGGGAGATCGGGGCCTTAAAGAATACTCTTTCGAGAGGGCACACTTTCGCACAGCCTGACGAGAGCACCACTACTTCGCGCTCTCTCACGCACTCGCTCTGCGAGACTGAGACAACCACTCTCGTTTCGTTTCTCTCCTACGACACGCAGACAGTTGATGCCAAAAAAAAAAGTTGCGAAATCACGGCCATAGTTATTGGAAGAAATTTATGTATGTTCAAAAAATTCACAAATAAGTGTATCGCCACAGGAATAGTTGTCAGCGCATAAGATACCATTATTTTTGTTTTATATCTTACAGTCATATTGCAACAAAGCGACACAAAATATGAGACTTCACTCAAAAAATCCTTATTTATATAAGTATTTATAAATACGTATTACATAAAGGCCCAGAAAGACACTATAACCTTACTCAAACAATGTGTCAATGTAAACAAATATGGCGCGTTATCAAAGCGCTAGCGAGTATACAACTTCGTGCTCTCTCTGTGCTCTCGCTCTTTCGCGCTCTCTCTGACGAATTGAGACGAGCAGAGAACGTTTCCTCTGATGTCATAATGACGTAGTCGCGAGAGCACGAGAGACCGCTCTCTCGGCCAATTAAGACACGGCATGAATTCCGATTGGCTTATCTACTGCGTCAGTGTCAGCGTCGTTAGGTTGTCGGTGCGGTGTCGCATCGTGCACGTGATTGGCTATTATTTGCGCCACTAAATCGTACACCGATTAGACTATTCTCTTTGCGCAGGCGCGGTAAATTTCGGAACGTCGATAAAATAATAATTATAATATGAAAAAATTGAAAATATTTAATACAGTGTGCAGTATCCGAAAGTTTCGTCGTATCACAAAACGCCAAGAGAATTCGTTAGAAGACACGCGGATGTGCGTTATCGAAGCGATCACCGCTGGAATCGATAGTAATCATGGAAATTATAGATGAAAACAACAGACTCAAATTAATGGCAAATATATGTTAGTCGTTTTAAGTGGCAATTTGTATCAGAAAAGCTAGTCGAATACTCTTGTCATATATTGTGAGCTTCAAAAGAACTTTGCTCGCCAGACAAGCACCGACTTATCGTTGTAACAAAGGGATCTACAAGCCGATAGCACCAACACCGTACCTGCAAAACCCACAGACTCACTGCAGCATGTCCGTGAATTACAGCTATGCACTTTTGAAATCAACCTTTGAAAAAGTCACTGCCTCTGCCTGCATGCATTTTAATGAGGAGCACTGACATGCATGCGTACAGCAAAGTTGGCAACGACCGAAGGAAAAATTGTTACATGTCTTAGCGTCGAATTAAAAGTGTTGGGTGAACATTTGTGAATGCTGAAATTATTAGTTCAAAATTTCCATTTTTTTAATACATATATTTGTAAGACATGGCAAACTTTTTGAAATATCTCCTTTCGTAATAATTTCACAGTTTCACTTGACCGACGCATGAATAAAGTGATCAGGTCCGTGACTATCTTAAATTTTATAGGCGGTGGAAGAATACGTGAATACAAGTAGATATTAAGTACGGCTTTCAAAAGTGAGCAGTTTACTGTGAACAACTTATAGTAGGCATGCTGTAAATAATAACAATAAAATAGAAGAACTGGGAAGAGAAATACCATGGAACTACGCCGGCGTTTGTCTAGAATAAGGATTGAAAAACAATTGGGTAAAATCTCCCCCTAGTAGCAACCGAAGGGTGTATGGAGGAAAAATGAAGGGCGTTGGTATGGAACTCATTACCTCATAAATATGAACCAGACACTTCTACTACTACAGAATAGAGCCGTTATTGTGAGAGAATCCGCCGGTTCGTCATCACTGCCGAGGCTCTGCGCGGGGGAGGTACAGGCCCTTGTGAGACCCGTGTACTCCCATTGGCTCATCATTTTTCTCAACCAGGTAACGGGGAGGGGGGTAAGAAGCCTCCTCCTCCTCCCCCCGCCCTGAAGTCCTTCAAAACTGTAGTACCCGCGGCGAGGCCAGTGAGTCGCCGGGACGTGCAGGGCGTCCTGACCTCTGGGCTATGTGTTCTTTGCGGTCTGGTGAGGGAAACTTCCTCAGCCCGCAGAGAGATACAATTGCTGCAACCGTATGGGTGGTATAAGGGCCCGAGCACAACCCCGCTCTGAGCTTCGGCAATGATGAGAGAGAGAGAGGCCAGTGAGTATTTTTGTATTTATTACGTAACCACCAGGTTTCCCCAGTGGTCAGGTTTCTGAGAGAGAATGTTTCCTTGTTCATGTGAGCTAAACACCCAAGATTACCGTTACGTAGATAATTTATGGGTGTAGTTCAACAAACGTTTTTACTAACAATTTCTTTTTCATCGAAGGGTGTCGAATCCACACGTATTAACAAAAGTATCCCGTATGGTGGTCTAGTAGACTTTAACACATGTTCTTGCCTAAACCTAATGCGCCAATTGAAAGAACCGAAGAAATATTCATTCACGCACGAAGAGATTCTCTGCCGTAACATCGAACCTATGATTAGTTCAGTGATTGTAGCTTCGGCGGGGAAAACTCCACTCCGCAAGGTTAAACAAGATGGAATTAAAATTATGAAAAAGCATCTACAGTCTAGGAAATTGCTATATTCATATATTGCGAAGTACAAATTTGGAATGCAAAGTTAATTGATCAAAATGATTAATAGATATATCTCTCAAATATAATTTCCGGGACATCTGAAACAGCGCATGGGAAACGTTTCTTCGTAGACGCCTATCAACTGAGCCCATACTTCATCACACCTTATCAGCTAGAGTGTTGATCTATCAGACTTCTTGGAAACGCTGGAAGGAATATTTTCTACGAAATAATTTAAGAGCAGATCTTCGTTCAATAATACATCTAATTACACTCCCAATGTTCCGATTTTCTCAGTAAGTAATTAAGCTTCGCCTTAAAGGCACTTACCGCAGGTGCTAACCATTTCGAAACATACTTCAAGTTTATTTATTATTTTGAACTTATCTTTTTGGACGAATATGCAGGCGTAGTTTGTCGGTGTTAATCTGTAACACCTTGCATGTGAGTTCGTATGCACGTGTGTATGTCATACATATTAGTGTGTGGTAAGAGCATATACACACCTACATACACAAATACATATACATCGACGCTTCACGAAGTCCCAAAATTCGCGCCCACAACCTATGTTACTTAAATCCTGGATGTAAATGGAGATGAAAATCACAGTGACGCAACTCATTTCTGCAAAATTTTACTGCCGCAACGTATAGATATGGTCAAGGAAAAGTTAATAAATAAAAGTTTGTGCTGATTAACAATGCAAAGTTTTTTCCAGTTTGACAATGATTTCACTGCAAAAACTCATCCGCGTTGCGGAGGAAACGTGGGTTAATTGTTTCACAGCATAATGTAGCTCACTTTAAATGTTTTCTGCAGTCTTACACTTTTGCGTTAGTGCTTCACAAACGCTTGTAAAATATCATGCCGCCGTCGTGTTTGCTCTGTTCAGTGGAACGAAGCCTACTGCATACAATTGTGATGATAAGATAACTTTTCTGCGCTAAGCTGCGTGGAACTGGATCTTTATGTTGGGTGACGAAACTGATAAGCACAGTATCAAAATATTCTCTAAAATGTATTAGTGGACCGGGTTGTACTAGACAAACTTGGTTTGAATAACTGGTCACAGATCGTCTTCAAATGAGCAGGAAGAATTAAAATAGGCTTTACTGAGGTTATTATTTGGTTTAAGTCACTATTTTCACAGTAACTTTATTATCAGATAACACTTCTGTGTCAGTAAAGAACTTAATTTATAAACTTTTGAAACTCAGCACGTTAGTTGGGGGCAGTTCAGCCAACATATTAGGAGTTTTTTTTATGCTTTTGCTGTGCGTGTAATTTACTGTGGGAAACCATTAAGACTTGATATGTAACTGGTAATTTGAATTACTAGCTAATATGCACAACACCAACTTCACAACAAAATTTAGATATAAAAATAACATTCTATTTACAAATATTACATGCACAGATCATTCCAACTATTGTTTCAACGTAACATGCAACGTTATATTCAGCATAATTATAGCAGTTGTTTTGAAAAATGCTTGTACTTATGAATAACGTAAGCCTCAGTTTCTGAGTGTTGCAGCGTCAAGCAGAATACTTGGACTTGTACAGAAATATAACAAAAGTCAATATATTACATTTGATTGAGAACTATGCTTTGCTTACACGCTGAGAACTCCATAATGCACGCATAGGCTGTTCACAGTAAAACGAGCACTTTTGAAAGCCCTGCTGAAGATCTACTTGTATGCGCGTTGTGGTAATCTTCCGCCTTATGTAAAATTAACGTTGCCATGGACCTCATCACTTTATTCTTGCGCCGGTCAAGCGAAACTGTGAAATAATGTATAGAAGTAAACATTTTATATATCTGCTAATCGTTACACGCTGATGCAGGGGGGGGGGGGGGAGAAGCGAAATAAATTATTTAAATTGTCACAAATGGTTACCTAACACTTTTTATTCGACGTTAAGATATGGATGGAACTACTTTACATCCATCGTTACCAACTTTACCAGGCGCATGTCACTCAGTGCGCCCGTTGAAGTATATGCAGGCAGAGTCAGTAAAATTTTTTCTAAGGTAGATTTCAAAAGTGCTTGCTTCATCGTGAACAACCTTTAGTATACCTATGTTGATTGTATTGCAATATAACGATGTGGCTTGTATACTCCGAGTAGGCTTGGCAACACGACATTGCCCGGGTGTTCCCAGAGATAGCTTCCGGGAATGTACCCAGAGTATTTTCTAGAAGCAATCTCTTCACGGACTGTCACGAGTTCATTATCTATAGGCTGTTCACGATAAAGTGAGCACTTTTAATGCCCTATTTATTATTTCCTTTAAGCCATTTTTTTTATCCCTTAACCAACTTTTTAAATAAACTTTGTCATGTAAGTAATAAACAAAGTGTGTGTATTCCACTGCACTTGGAAGTTAACGGTTGAGGCTAAAATAAAATATATCTATTGACTGTTATTCCAAATGAGTGGGCTTTCAAAAGTGCTCACTTTACCGTGAACAGGCTATACCAGAGTAGTAGACATGAAATTCAGATAGGAAGCATTCTGCGAGGAGAAATTAACTTGTCTTTCTTCTTTCCAAATTATTTTATTTACATCGCCAAACACTAGTCCAGCTATTCACCGTCAATTGTGCACTTTTGAAACCAGCCTTTGAAAAATGTCACTATCAGCACCTGCATACAATTTAACGAGCACACTGACTGTAATGAGCCCAGTAAAGTTAGTAACTACGGAGAAAAAGTAATTCCAAGTCTTAATATTGAATTGAAAATGTTGAGTAAACATTTGTGACTGTGGTACTGAGATTATTACTTTTGCTTCCAGTTCTTTTATCACATACATGTGCAAGAATGAGAAAATTGGTAAAATATTTACGGTTTAATAATTTTACAGTTTCACTAGACCGACGCGTGAATAAAGCAGTCAGGCCCATGGCGATGATAATTTTATATAGGTACGGCGGAAGAATACACAACGTGCATACAGGCAGATTTTAAGCAGGGCTTTCAAAAATGACTGTCGAAATACAATGATTTCCTATAGTCTGTTCCACGAACGAGTACCTACACTTTTTTTGCTATGTCCCGAAGACTTACGTCTGTTTCCATGGGTACAGCTGTCTCCCCCGACACAGATGATGTTTACTGTTTCAACTTGGCCAGTATGTCAACAGAAAATGTTTTGCCATTGAAATGACTACACGGTAAAAGCTGTTCACGATAAAGTGAGTACTTTTTAAATCAACCCTAGAGAAAGGTCACTGCTCCTACCTGCATATATTTTGTGGGCGCACCGAGTGACATTCGTCCAGTAAAGTTGGAAACGATGGATGGAAAGTAGTTCCATATTTATACGTCGAATAAAAAGTGTGTTAGGTAACCATTTGTGATAATTTAAGTTATTTATTTCGCTTTCTTTTTTTTTATGCATCAAAGTGTAAAAATGAGCAGGTTTGAAATATGTATACTTTCCTAATAATTGGAGAGTTTTACTTGAGCGACGCATGAATAAAGTGATGAGGCCCATGCGAATGTGAATTGTACTTAAGGCGGAAGAATACACAACGCGCATACGAGTAGATCGTAAGCAGGGCTGTTAAAAGTCCTCGTTTTACTGTGAACAGCCTTTAGACGACCGTCAGAACACTCCTCGAGCAGCGCGTGTTGCAAGGACCCGAGTCGAGCCACGGGGCGGGGCGCGAGGACAGGCCAAGTGTCGTCTGTATGCGGCTGTTGGCCCGGGCCGGGGAACTCCCGTGATCGCGGGCTGAGAAAACCCCCGCGCTCAGCACGCGCGGCACCTCAGTTTGGCTGCTGTCCACGGCCTCCTGCGGTCAGGTGCCCCCGGCCGCGGCTGGGACGCGAGGCTGCCTGCCTCCGCGCCGTGGAAGAGCGGGTCGTAGCTCCGCGTCCCAGCACTGGACTGCTGCAGGCCGTGTCGGTGGAACGAAACTCGGCGTCAAGTGACGTCACATTGACGCGGCCCGAATACGGTCTACCAATGTGTTGTCCGAAGTGAGCTTTCTGAATCGGACACTAGATCGCACTAAATTCGGCATATTGTTTGTTGTTGCTTAGTGATGTTTAAATTTGCTGTATTATTGTGTACTATAGTTTACGAAAATGTTTATTTGAATATTTATTTATAGTAAACGCCTTAACGGTTTTGTTTTAAATAAGTTTACCGATTGACATCCAAATTTCGTTTTTAAACTTACGTTTTAAAAGATTTAGCCTTCAAATAAAATTGTTCAGACCGAACGAAGACAACCCTAATTATTTATTACCATTTCATCATATTTGTTTTGAGAAAGCCCGCCTTGCACATCCATTGTTTACATTAATAACGTAAACATTTCACGAATGCGCACGAAAGTATTTGATCTCTTCTTCTTTATTCTATTAGCTTAGGACACAGACTTGGGACACGGCAGCTTGGGACAGCATCATGACGTCAGAGGGTCACGTGCACCAATCAGCGCGCCCTTGCCATAAGACACTGGTTGGGATGGTCCAAATGTAGAAAGACCCTTATTACCAAGACGGTTCAATTACCGGCGGGGTCGCTCCCGGGTATCGTGCCGGACGATGCCGCTGGTCGGAGGGTTTTCTCGGGTATCTCCTGTTGCCCCTGCCCTTGCGTTCCGACGCTGCTCCATACTCACCGCACTTCACCCTCATCGGCTCTCAAGACCTCGATGTAAAGAGCCACCTAAGTCGCTGCACTCTCAAATCTCCATTCCCCTACTGCCAATACAACTATCAAAAATAATTTGGACAGGATTTGAGGTTACGATATTGTTTACGTAAACAAGTGCTTTGATATATTTTCATACTTCCGCTAACCAATTTCTCATTTAATTAGGTTAAATTCAAATTGGTAAAAGTATTTTGTTCATATGAAAATGGCGGTCTTTTGAAAATTAAGATATATACAAACACGTTCCTCTGATTAGATCATGCGACTTTGAATGTTATTGGTGTGGGATTGATAACTGTTGGGTACATGCACAGAAGACGATACTCGGGCTACATCAGCTAGAGCCTATGGTGCAGGCTGGCTGGACGGCGCCGAGATGTCTACGGGCACAGAGGAACTAACTAAACACAGACGATGACTACATTCCTATTTCTACTTAACTGCACCGAGGTTCTGAATGAGGACAGAAGGAAACAATTTTGGAACGTAAACAACAATCAGTGGTCTCAATGGCAGAACACTCGTCAGCAGTGTCAACAGTAGAAATAAATAGCGTGTCAGCGTATTGCTTTGTCCGAGTTTGTTGTCATATTTTTTTTTCTGCAGTAGAGAGATTCGTTTGTAAAATTTATAAATGGATATTCAATTCAAGCGTAAATAATTTAATTTTAAACCATCCTTACTCTCTTTGCGTCATCTATGTCACAGTTTCTTGGTTTTATTATTTACCACCGTCATGATTGTTCGTCTGCAATCTGCTGAGACTTTGCGCTGGCGGATATACTCCACATTAACCGATGAATTTCCCAAAAAAAAAAAAAAAAAAAAAAAAAAAAAAAAAAAAAAAAAAAAAAAAAAAAAAAAAAAAAAACCCTCATCTCCTAATTTTCAAAGCATTCCAAAATATGCAAGAGTAATTCGGACGCCGAGTTTCACAAATGGGCGATGAAAACTTTAGAATTTATGTGAAATGGCATTATTTCGCGTCTAAAAGCAGACGAAAATACTGTTGAAAATCAATCCAAGGTTATTAAAAAAAACTCAGCTGGTATACACCGTTGTATCATCCATTGGTAGATCCACCGACGAATTTCGAAAACGCAGACTGCCTTACCGTCCGCACATCATTGGTCCCAGCAGGAGATGTAGTCACCAGCCCAGACTTCAAAACAACACTCGCCAGTGACTCATTAGCAGTATCAGTAAATCAAAGAACTTTGGTCAGCAGTCCACAGTAGAAAAAAGAATACAGCCACAGATGACTGCAGGCCTTGCGGTCTTGCAAACTTCGACCTTTAAAAACATTTTTACTATTTAAAAAAGAATATTTACTACTATCGTGTAAATGTACAATAAACGATTATGTAATTTTTTTCTCTTTAGATATTGTAGAAATTGGTACTTGGTTACGTATTTTCATTTTTGATGGTACCACAGCCGTGTTTGTCTGTGCTACTCTCGCATACGTTATGCCTGGTTCTCGTGCCCGCCAATCACGCCGAACAGACAGAGCGAAAAAACTAGAACAGCCAATCAGAAACCGTCCTCGTTTTCTGCACGAGCCACGCCTAAAAGTTGAGCTCGCGCCGGTATTTCTGCTCGCGGAAAGAACAGCAGACTTCGCCGATATTTCCCAGAAGTTAGTTGGTTCACGTATATTATACTACCAATTTATTACATAGTCAACGTAAATTTATACAATAGTGTAGAATAATTCGCCACATGTATTTATAATGAAATACGTGAACATAAACGTTCATTTTATTCACCACACGTATTATGTAAAAGTAGTTTGGAATTAAACCGATAGGTGGGACTAAAGTATAAGGTATTTTTGAAAGTGTAAAAAAAGGTTACCGTCTCTTGGAAAATTATTTACCAAAAGTTCGATCCCCCAATGCACTTAAATAGAGTAGAAACATAAGAGCGCCTAGCTTGTGCCGTCACTTATTTTGAAATATTGGTGTTAAAAATAACGAGCGAAACAGCGAGGTCGTAAATATTCTGCAACCAAACAGCAAAATGGTGAGACAGAAAACTCTGCTTACAAGTGAACAACCACATGTTCTCTCCGATCTGTTCGCCGTGATGGGCGCAAATATGCGAATCAAGCTTCAGTTCGTGCTACGTGAACATGCGCATGAAACTGTTTATAAAGTATTACGTGATTACGATTATTATTCTCAGGAATGCGCAATTCACCATACAAGTTTCTCCTCGAAGCTAGGGCTACATTGAGACATACCGCCGAAATGCTGCAATAGTACCAGGCCCCAAGTAAAGGCTTGGCAAACAGATGTAATCGAGGACGCAGTCTTCACTGGATGAGCTCGGGAGGATAAGGTTTCATAACGCGTATACCTCTCATTCCAAGCTTCTGAATATAAGAGGTTACAACTTCCCTCTATGTCTGTTTCACTATGACTCTAAGTGAGTTCCAGGGAGATTCGCTAAAGGTAGCAGGGAGAAATTTGTGGGATGACTTAAATTATTAAGTATATTTGTTTACAATGTTTAAAAATAACTTTTAGAAATAAAATAAGAAATTTCAAGGTTAATCATTTATATAATATGTATATGCACATATATATATAATATGCACATCCGAATCACATTATTACGACCACCTGCTAGTATCCAGAGTAACCGCCCTTCGCAGCACGGACAGCAGCTAGACGAGCTGGCAGTGGCTCAGCCAGGTGCTGACAGGTCTCCCCGGGTATCTGGAGCCATGCTGTCTGCAGTGCGTCCCTCGACTGTTGAAGTGTCAGTAGCGGAGGAGACAGACGGCGAACACGAGGTGGTTCCACAGATGTTCAAGTGGAGTGAGATCGGGGCTGTTTGAGGGGCCAGGGAAGAACTTTGAAGTCTGAATCGTGCTCTTCCAGCCACGTGCGGACACTTCTAGCCGTGTGGCAAGGCGCATTATCGTGCTGGGAGATCCCATCCTCCCGAGGAAAGACAATCATCATGTACGGGTGGATGTGATCGCCGAGGATCGATTCATAACCAAATCGATCGAGAGTCCTTCTACACGGATGATGGGACCTAGAGAATACTACGAGAACATTCCCCAGGCCATAAAACTGCCCCCACCGCCTTGTGTTCGTCCAGCGATGGATGCAGGGTGTCAGTTCTCCGACGTTTCTCGCCGGACACACTGACGTCCATCCGTTGTTCGATGCAGCTGGAAACGTGAGCCGTCGGAGAAGGCTACCCGTCGCCAATCAGCAGCGGCCCAGTCGCCATACTGTCGAACAAGTTCCAGTCGTTTTCGTCAATGCACCTGTGTTAGCATGCGTGCAGTCATCCTCCTTCTACTCCGCCGGAGCCCCAACCGCAGAAGAGTTCGCTGAACTGTTGCGGTAGACACGTGTCTGGATGCTACCTGGTTCATTTTAACTGTGAGCTGTTCCATTGTAGCTTGTTGGATGGCCTTCACGCATCGTCGTAGTCAAAGTTCACTTCAGGTATCAATGGCGCTTGGAGCTCCGCGGTTTCCACAACGGTTATTCCCAATGATGCCATTCGTCCCCTCATGATACACTTTTACCGCAGAGGCAAGTGAACAGTTCACAAACGTCGCTGTTTCCGAAATCCTGTCCCCCTGGCCCGAAAGTCGATGACCATCCCTTTTTGCAACTCGATTAAATCGCTTTCCTTACCCATGGCAGCAGGAAGCGCAATATGTACAGCCAGCCTGTCGGTCGCGTTATATACCTGCTTCACCAGCCCACGTCACGGGCCATACGTCATGGGCTACGCGCTGTAGATGGCAATTGCAGCAGGTGGTAATAATAATGTGATTCGAATGTGTATATAATATATATACACACACGCGCGCGCGCGCGCGCGCACACACACACACACCATATATATATATATATACACATACATATATTTTTGATGTTAATAACTACGTTATTTTCTGTTATTTAATCATTGATTTAGGTTTTATAAATGTTTGTATTACCTATGTCATCTTTAAACATTATTTGTTATTTATGAAAGAAATTATTTACCAAATACAAAAAATAAAATTCATATATAGTTTACCTGGGATTGTAGAGCAGATTATCACTAAATTTATAACTAAAATGGTTTTATAAATAAAGTGATGAAAATTGTGAACCTATACAATTTATTAAAATAGTTTATGCTGTATCTCTGGAGCGAAAATACGTATTTTGTTGTATATTGACAATAACAAATGAAAACTTCAAATTCACGCATAAATGACATATTTTGCTTTAAACTGCGAGAGTTGGCGTTTCTTACAAATTAAAGACTTTTATTGTTCACGGAACGTTATGACACTATGGCTTCCGTGTTTTTTTTATAGGAAAAAAATGATCACGTGATCACTTTTTGTACATACGCCTGTGCGTGTGTGTTTAGGCGTGAATTTTATCAATTCGGTTATCGCTGAAGCGATTTTGAGGAAATTGCATATTAATGAGTGCCATAAAATCTAGGTTTTTTTTTAAATGGTCGGAGAAACGCCCACAATGTATTAAATACTAAAATTTTGATGCAATTTAGCTGCCAATATTTTGATGATTAGATTTATTTACACAAGTCTGACAAAACTTTCTTCTGCTTACTTTTTTTTATTTAACAAAAACCGTACTTTCTAACTCTCAGAGGATTTAAGTAAATTTCTTGAAAACCTACATGTCAGATCTAAAGTAGGCTAATTATTCGCAGTGATAACATTGGTCCAGTGTTGCCAAGTCTTATATTATAAATCCAGTGGAACTAATTGCAAAATCCACTAAAATTCCACTTAAAAAATGTATTTTTAATAACAATAGTAGTAGTAATAGTATGTTTTTAATTTATGAAAACATATCTTATTCAATATCTTGCGACTTTTAAAGTTTCAGTTAAAGAAAATGTCGGCAGTCGCTCTTTCCCAACTCGTAACAACGAAAATTAAAAATATTTTATGGTAAGTTACATAATAATAATTGTCTTTATATAATCATCGGTGAAATGTACTGAATATATATATATTATAATATATATATATATAATTTTAAAACATTAATGTAGCCCCCTCTCCACCACCCACAAAAAAAATATGTTTGATTGTAAAAGAGAGACACATTTCAAAACATGATAAAGTGAGTAAGGCAGACATTTTGATACTCCAGAAAAGAGCCAAGTTCTCAAACATTTATAAATTGTTTTCTCATTATACCATTTTTTATAATCAGCCAAAAAATTTGATACCTTCCAAAAGTAATAATTTCTAAGCTAAGAAATATTCAATTCCGCTAAAACTAGCTGAATATCAGCGATGCAATAACTACCCTGGCACAGCCAGGCTAGGAGGTGGAGGGTTGTAGTCCCCGGCTATGACGGGGCGTGCCGCGAGCTCGAAGTCCGGAAGTGGGCCGGGGGTGAGATAGGCGCCGGCGCCTGGCGTACCTTGCCCACCCCCCTCCCCCTCCGCGGGCACGTCGACACGCCACCCTTGGCGCCACGGCGTGTACCGAGACATGGCGCTCTCCCTCCCCTGCTAATCTTGCGCCGGTCAGCCTCGTGACCTGGTTCGCATATAGGGCCTACAGCGATTCACGGTTTCTTAAAAATGTTTGAATAAAACCTTTCAAAAGTTACCCCTATCGATGACGTGGTTGGTTGTTCTATAAATACGTCGTGTATTACAAGCGAAGTATCTTGTGTTAACACAAAAAAAAAAAACGTTATTTTTTATTAAACTTAATTGCAACTTTTATTTTATCTATTAATAGAAATATTTAACTTATAAATAATATGGATAAAGAAGGAAGAAAATAGGCGTGTTGGCAATTCCTAGTGAGAAATAGTTCCTATGCACAATATTATTACACTGGCCTGCCTGAACTTGTTTTACGGGTTTGAGGCCGAGAACCGCAGCTATAAGCTGTTCACGGTAAAGTGAGCACTTTCGAAGCCCTAGTTACTTTTTTCCTATCAGCCATATTTTATTCTTCCACCACTTTTAAAAATAAGTATTGCCGTGTAAGTAATAAACACAGTGTACGTATTTCACCGGACTCGGAAGTTAACGTATAAGGTTACAACAAAATGTATTTATTGACTATTATTGCAAACGAAAGGCACATTGGACGCACGTAAATTACACCAAAGTGACAGCGCAAAGTGTATGCGCACTCAATTAATAGAATTTTGCATGAGAACAATTTCTCACTAGGCTTTACCAACACACCTATTTTCTTCCCTGTTTTTATTCATATAAAATATAAATGAATAATATAATTTCTAGATAAAATATAAGTGGGAGTTCAGTTTAACCAGACACTAAGAGTGGGATGGAGCCGCACTTTTTTGTAAAATAGTTGTTTGCGCGAATACACATATCTCGGTAAATACATGTTCTGCAAATACGACTTTTTGTTAGAAAAGATTAAAAAACAATTATCTATGTTCCTATTTTTTTTTTACTTTTGTCACATTAAGCGTATAATTGGAGGAAAAAATTGTTAAAATGGTCAAATATAGCATTTTTAAAGCTTGCCTATGCAGTTTCCTGAAGCGGCAAGATGAAAGTACAAAGAAACGGGCGTAGTTTAAACTGTCGCCTTTCATTGCGTGTAATAAAACTCCTATGTTACAGATCTAATTTGCACAGTACGGCGTCATGACGGAAACACATGCACGTCTTGTGCGTAGGAGCGATGAGGCGCTAGGAAGTGCGTGTTAGTGTCGCCCGTATCGCTCCCTCGCTTCTTGACCTTGGAAGGGAAAGGGAGTCCATCCCACTCTTAATACACTTACATATCATCAAAAATATAAGACGCTTGTGATGCCTGGCATATTTGTCAAACAACCAAACATGTCATACATAAGGTGATTTTGGGCAGATTTGATTCGAAAGTTTGAAGATACTGGGAATAGAGTATATAGGCCATTCACGGTTAGTTCAGCCTTTTCTGAAGCCACGCTAAAGTTCTACTTGCAAGATATTCCTCCGCCTCGTGCAAACTAAGCTTAACTAAGCCTGGATAATTACACCAGAGTGACAGCGCACCACATTCGTGCGCACTCAGTGCAACAGTATTTTGTATAAGGACTATTTCTCACCAGGCGCTACCGACACAATTATTTTCTCCCGGTTTTTTATTTAAATTATTTATAAATACAGCATTATAATTTATAGATAAAATATGAATAGCATTTCAATTCAACAGGAAAAAAAATGTAACGTTTATGAACACAAGTATAAAACGGCTGTGATACAGGGCGTATTTAGGAAATAACTAAACACGTCATACATGGGGAGATTTTTCAAAGGTTTGATTGAGAAAGGTGGAAGAAACTGGGGATGGAGTATAGAAGACTTATGGGCGGCCGGTGCAGGTGAGTGGGCGCGTGTGGCGCTGCGTGGGGGCAGAGGCGGGGGAGGCGTCGTTGCGTGACGGCGAGCGACGGAGGACTACGGCGCCAGTGTGCGGCCGCCTCGACGTCTGCTAGGGGAGGCCGGGCCGGCGCGCGCGGTGACGTCGTGGTCTCCAGACTGTCTGGCGACACCTCTCGTCTCCCCCCCAAGCTGCTGCACTTCCTCCTTGCGCGCGCGCGTGTGTGTGTGTGCCCTTTCACAGTCACGTGTAGCTGCACCTCAAACCACTACTCCCGTTCTAAAGACTCTAGATAATAAAACCTGGCCACTATTAGTAGCGCCCAGGAAAAATCCAGAGACTGCAGCCTCGTCCTCTCCCCTCCGACGAGGTATAATTGCATATGTTTCGCCGAAGGGGGAGACAGGAAAAATCTCCGATGGCCAAACGAAACATTTCAACATCATCCATGAAATCACAAACCACGTCCGCCCATTTCACCATGCTCGTATAAATTCCCAGGTAAGTGCAGAGGCCGAAAATTGGTCAAAGCACATTGACCCGCAGTTCCGAGAAAAAAAATTGTAAGGGGTTGCGAGCACCCTTAATTTAAGCGGGAAGCAGTCAGTAGTAGGGGCGTGATGGTCCAAGGACACTTCTGATTAATCGGATTATCAGTTTGATAATCCGATTAATCAAAACTGGCCTAGGACCATCACGCCCCTACTACTACGGCGTCAACAGACACCTTGGCGTCTAAACTACAGAGGGGGTTACAAACACGTGTTACGAAGAGGTTTGGGTGGGTCTTAACAGCCTACGAGGGTGAAGTGAGGCGGGTTGGCGCACATCCGGAGTGCAGGGACGGGAGAAACGGGAGGTCCCCGAGAAAACCCGCCGACCAGCGGCAGCGTCCGCCGGTAACCGAACCCGGTTCATCTTGGCGGGAGGGAGCCAGCTCAGCTGGCTGCGTGTTGACGAGAGAAGACTTTCAAACGCCTAAACGTCTACTAAATGTAAAATAAATCTCGCCGAAACTATTGCAGTTGTGCAATGAAAGCTGTCAATAGAGCACTTATGAAATCAACTTATGAAAAATGTAAGTTCCCCAACATGCACATATTTTAACGGGCACATTGACTGGCATAGCACTGTAAAGTTGGTAACGACGGCCGCAAAGTAGTTTCATGTCTTAACGTTGAATTCAAACAGTTAAGTAAACATATCTACCGAAACGATATTCTTGTTAATGTCAGTTTTTTTTTTAAAAATACGTATATAAGTTTGGTAATTATCACATTTGTAAAATATCTACTTTTGTAATGATTTTACAGTTTCCCTTGACCGACACACGATTACAGTACATGGCGAAAGAATACACAGTGCATACAAGTATATCTTAAACAGGGCTTTCAAAAGTGCTCAGCTCGCCGAGAACAGCCTGTAATAACAATATTAACACTCGCTTTACATCCTATGCTAAACTGAGTATCTATTCCCATTCACAACTGGCACGTCAACTCAAATTCGTTCGCCGTATACGCATCACGGGATGAATGAATTAGGTACTATTGGATGTTATGTTAGGAGCTGGGCATCACTTTCTGCATGGAAAACACTTTCTCAGTCGTCGCTCATGATTCCAAAACACACATAATATATCACAAACTATATGGCATTTTAGTTTGTTTTTCCTATAACTTATTTGTTATCTACAGTTTAATTTTCCATTTGAACCACAATTCGGCACTACAGGCTGTTCACGATAAATTGAGCATTTTAGAAATGAACATTAAATAAAAAATAAAAAAATCGTGACCCCTGCGTGCATATATTTCAACGGGTGTACTGAGAAACATTCGCCAAGTAAAGTTGGTAACAATGAGTATAAAGTAGTTCCATATTTTAACGTCGAATAAAAAGTGTTACGTAATCATTTGTGATAATTTAAAATTATTACTTTCGCTTTCTGTTTTTTTATGCATCGAAGTGTATACTTACTTTTTAAATAATTTCACAATTTCACTTGACCGACGCATGGATGAGGTGACGAGGCCCATAGCAATGTTAATTTTACAATAAAGCGGAGGAATACACAATGTGTATATAAGCAGATCTTAAGAAATACCTTCAAAAGTACTCATTTTACAGAGAACAACCCATAGATATACTGTGAACTACGTAATTATTACAATGTCTATTATTTAAATGTGTCACGCATCGGCTAGCTCGTAATCCACGCGAACTGTCAACAGATAGGCACAAGTCTTACGTGTTCCGTATTGCCTTGTAATAGCGAACCTACGCCACACGATCGGGCATTCTTGCATCGTCGCGACGAATACGTGTCCCAGCGCTCTGCAGCTGCAGTGGTTATACGACCTCCCACGCTCCTCGGGAAGAACTTCTGATCGTTTTAGCGCAGCAAAATCGCCTTTCCCTTACCAGAGCGGGACGATGTCCCCCTCCACACATTACTTTGTTGGGACCAAAGGTTGTAACGCAGGAAGAATTTGTAGTGCATTATACCCACTCGCCACATCGGCCGTGTGCGAGCCACACTCCCAAAGAGGGAACTGGACAGTACCAAGATGGAAACAATCCCACCTACGCCAGACAACAGGACGGAGGGAGGTGCAACAAATAGCGCCGCTGGACGCGCGCTCACCCCCCACTCTCAGACGCTTCGGCCATTTGTCGGCGTGTGTGAAGCCGATCAAGAAGGCGTATTCTGATGCGCCACCGACGCGAGGTGTCGCTGGTCCAGGCAGCATCCTTCCCACGTCGCAGCATCACATCTCCACTGCTCCCACATCATGAGGACACGGAGGAGCTCCGTTCTATTCCGAACTGAGTCAGCGGTAGATGTACACACAGTAGGGTGCAAGATCAAGTCGATAGGGAAGCTACGTGGTTATAAAAAGAACATATAAAAAATATAATTTAAATATTGCAAGTTAACGAAGAGTCAATAATCAATTGTTTTAGAAATCGTCGTGTCCCTATTTCTAGTTATAACGTCACCCATGATTAAACCTTGTGATATTTAGAATTCAATAGAAGTGCAGAGAAGCGAGAGTATAGTAAGTGTTGTTCTTTAGAGTTGAGGCAGGGACAGGTTCGTGACCTTAGGTCAGCAGGGTTAACTAGGCACTGTCCCAGGAATGTCGTGTGGGCCCGTCATGTAGTTCCAACATTTCTGAAGCCCTGCTTAAGTTCTAGTTCCAGGTTACTCCCCTGCCTGGCGCAAACACAGCTTAACCGAGTTTAGAAAATTGCACCAAAGGGACGGCGCACTGCATTCGTGCGCGCTTAGTGAGTGTAATAATATTTTGCGTAAGTACTATTTCCTACTAGGCATTATCAACACACCTATTTTATCCCTGTTTTTTTTTTTTTACATATTAATTATAAATGAAACATTATCATTTACACGTAAAATATAAGTAAAAGTTAAATTTACCAAAAAATTAGATACCTTCATGTTAACATAAGCATAAAACTTTTTGTGACACATGGCATATTTAGGATACAACCAAATACAGCACGCGTGGGGTAGTTTTACAAAGGTTTGACTCAAAAAAGTGTGACAAAATCGCGAATATAATTCACATATTTATTGCATTAAAATTACATTTACAATAAAATTGTTTTGGATCCCGGTAAACCATAGTGATTGTCTGAATTTACGCAATGAATTACTCCGGTTACTTATCCCGAGATCTAACTTGTAAATTCCCTCCCTCCGCGGCAGTTGGTGGTGGAGTGGAGGGGTTAAAGCGACCCTGACTGCGGGCAACACGCACCAACTGCCATGCGGAAGAGGCCAACCACTCCCTCATGGCACCAACTGTTTGATATTTACCACAGATTTCGTAATTAAAACCCTTACAGGCTCTTCACGATAAAGTGAGCACTTTTGATACCAACCTTAGAAAATAGTCACTGCCTCTACCTGCATACATTGTAACGGGCGCCCTGAGTGGCATGCACCCAGTAAAGTTCGTAACGATGGATTGGAAGTAGTTCCTGTCTTAACGTCAAATAAAAATTGTTAGGAAACCATATATAATAATTTAAATAATTTCTTTCGCATTATGTGTTTCTTAATGGAACGGATTTGTTAAATATTTACTTTTCTAATAAGTCCACAGTTCCACTTGACATAATCTTACACGATGCGGAATAATACACAACGTGCATACAAGTATATCTTAAGCAGGGCTTTCAAAAGTGCTCATTTTACCGCGAACAGCCTATAGTACAATGTAAAAAATAATATGGGATTCTATTAGCTGGCGAGATGACGGTAAAAATGATAACATTATACTCCATTCGCGGTTACTTCTAACCTTTATGAAGTTCTCCTAAAGTTCCACCTTCCAGGATATTCCTCCCCATTTGACAAACTCTAGAAAATTATACTAAAGGGACGACACACAGCATTCGTCCGCCCTCAGTTTGACAATATTTTGCATAAGAACTATTTCTTATATCAGCATTATAAACACACGTATTTTCTATCTTCATTTATACATATAAAATATAAATGAAAAATTATTATTGTAAATAAAATATAAATGAAAAATTATTATTGTAAATAAAATATAAGTAAAATTCCAATTTATTCGAAATAAGGTACTTTTATGTTAACACAGGTATAAAACGTTCCTGGTACGTGCCATATTTAGAAAAACAACTAAGCATATAATACATGGAGTGATTTTACAAATGTTTGATTCCATAAGTGTGAAGCAACCGCAAATGTATTACACCAGTCAAGCTGCCAGTCTTACATTAAACAACATACCTAATACAATGTAGGGCCATCAAAAATTAAAGCATTTAATTTATTACTTTATTTATCATACTACAAGCGTCTATGCAACAAAGACTTCCACAATGTAGGCCTGCTTCATCACTTTATTAAAGCGTCGGTCAGGTGAAACTGTGGAATTATTATAAAAGTAAATATTTTACAAATCTGGTAATTTTTACACTTTGGTGCATTAAAAAAAACAGAAAGGCAAAAAAATTATTTACGTCATCACAAATGGACACCTAACACTTTTTATTCGACGTTAAGATACGGAACTACTTTCCATCCATCGTTACCAACCTTAAAATTCTGAGGAAATAGAACACACACGCGGAGCTTGTTTATGTCATTTTATCGTCGCAGTGCTTTCTCATGACTGAATGAGAGGGACCCTGAGGCGTTAATGTTGTTCACTTGGAATTCCCCTTGTGGTTGAGCGTTGTATCCGGCACGAGGGCCTCAGCTTCATATCTCACAGTTGGGGTGCTCTCACGGCTGCAGGGGGCCGCGGTAGCACAGTGGTCAGACTACTCACCTACCACCAAGGCGAACCGGTTCCCATTCACGCCTGCAGACGACTACAGAGAAGTGTCAACGCGGTATAGCTGTGGGACGAGAGCAGCCCTATTAACTCCCCACATTCTCCACAGACCCATGTGTATTGTCTCCGCGCTGCCAACAACAGCCGACATTCGCTGAACCGAAAGGAACACTTACCACTTAAGGCGGATCAGTCTCCGCCACCTTGTATTTTCGGAATTTCCGCCGTAAATTGCATTAGAGATTTTGTATTTTATTCTGGGCTTCGACAAAGCGTTAGGACATTACATTACACATATTCTACAACATGTATTCCTAGATTACTGTTCCCGGACCATTTATGTAAGTGAAAGCAAGAAAAAATCATTTATTTCTTGCCTTCATTCACTAGTCGAACAATAATTAATTCTATAGAGATGTAATAGTTTGATTAAGCTTAAGGAGCTATTTTCATGTCATGTCATGAGAGAAATCTCATTAAACGTTCTTAAATGGAACTTATCCCCTTAACGGGCCTGCCTACGAAACCGGCAGCCGCGAGTTTCAAATGGGGAATCAATGTTAAACGAAATTCCTTCTCATTACGTCAATTTTAAAGATAACTATTTAAAAAATAAGTATTCTACGTGACATTTCTTAAGGAATGATGTTACGTTAAAATATTTTGCCAATTTTTTAAATATTTCTTTTTTATAAAATGTAAATATTGAAATTTACACAAAAAAAAAAAAAGGATATTTTTTTTCCAAAAACAATTTTATGTAGCAATATTCTCTGAGAAAATCGCGTCAAGGTGTTTTCTGTTTGAAATAATTATCTTTCAAATTGACGCAATGAGAAGGAATTTCGTTTAACATTGATTCCCCATTTGAAGTTCGGGTCTGCAGGCTTGGTAGGCAGGTCCGTTAACTATCATCCATACTTTCAAGAACTGCTTCGGCAAGGAAAAGGTCTGTATTTACAGCCGCGCCAGGGTCTTTCTGGTATACGCTATTCCCCAGTTACGCTCGCCCCAGAGATGATCTAATCGATTGTCGAGAAGTTTCTCGACGAGAGGCAATCCCCGGTCTACCAAGTATCGTACAAGCTCCGGCGGAAGCATCTGCGAGACCTGCTATCGGAGCCTGCATTCAAGCACGTATGGATGTCTCCATGGAATAATGTCACACCACACTTACTGCCACTCAATCTCGTATACTGATGTCGTCCGACCCACAAAGACATCAATAGAACAAATAAACTAAAGGAACTACACCTACACTGTACAACACCCAACACAAACAACAACACAGCACAGACACAAACATCAAACACACGACGGACAGCTCACGAAAACAACCACCACCATCGGCCCCTCTGTCTCCGAAGAGGATGGCGTGGTGAGGGTTCTGGGTGGAGGCAGAGGAATTTTAACTAAAAGTAACCTTTTTCTTTAAGATTATAACAAAATATATTTTTAAATTTTTATAACGTGACAAATTTTATGTTTAAACTATTTTCCAAATTTATTTTAAATTATACTACCTAAGACCAGTTATGATCTTCAGCTGGGTACTGGTGCCAGCTTAATATGTTCTGTTCTGTGCCACTCAAGTAAACGCGCGCACATTCGTTTCGATTTTACTTCTGTATCTATGGACCGAGGACATTATGTACCAAGAGAAATTTTAACTACATTTACTACAAACACTGGTGTTTATCATTATTTTCACGCAAAGACGTTACATGCCAGTAAAACTCATTTTAGATGTTTTTATTTACCATTAACTTTAAGTATGTTTAATGGCCTGTCGTTGTTTCTCAAAACAAAATTAATTCGAATGACAACTACCGTCCTACCGCAACCCTCCCCTCTGCAAGAAATATTCCACCAAAAATTTTCAAACGACCGATTACCAAAACGTCTACAACGGAGTAGTAGTTAGCTAAATCTTCCACAGAACAGCCAATTCCTTCAGGTATTGTAGAGCGACAGTTGGTCGATGTGAACGACACAAAACTTCGCTCCAGAGCTCTCGACGACACATTTGTAAGACGGCATCGTTGTTTGTCACTATCCGACGATAATGGCCACATTTTTTTTTTTTTTTTTTTTTTGAATTTACGACAGTATCCTCTCCGCCGATGTGGTTTGTACGACCTTGCAAATTGCCTTTCTTTCGAACCTTAGATCTTCTGCAACGATATTGTGTTTTCATTTACTTATTGTTGATTATGAGGCGCCACCGAGCAAAATCAAGAATGCCAACCAATTTTATAAGTAGCTACTTTTCATGTGTTGGGACAGTAGCAGCTTAACCTTGCATCGGCTATCCCAACAGCAGGTTACTAAGGTGGAGATCTCTTTCGAACAGCATCCTCGACTACGTTACACTTGTTGCCTCGTGGACCACTGAACAACATGCAAAAAAAATATGGCCGCGTTAGAATTCACCAGCCAAGGGCCCTTGCCTGGCTTCGTGCGCAGTGTGACGTCACATTGTCGCTGTCCGAATTTACGGCAAGGACACACATGCACCGTAGAAAGTCCCCTTCAGTCAAGGGCACCAATCACTTGCACTTCTCGAGTCCTGTATAATTTTCCGATGTGCAACTGTTTGAAATATTTAATTTGTTTACGTTTGGTTTGTTTACAACTTTGCACGGCCGCGGAAAACACTCGCCAACGTAACAAAGACAAATCGAACACGCATGGAGTGAAATTCGACAGAATAAAAGCCGAGGAGGAAAAGAACGAGTGTCCGAATCCATAAACAGATATTTCCTACGAAGCGAACTAGCGCTTGTGACACGGGAAGTGATCTAGTGCATATTGCACTGAAATCTTGCACTTCAGCGGCTGAAACGTACGTGCGTAAAATAATCCATTAAAAATAATTGTAAACATTAAACTTTTTTCTTTACGTACAACCAAGTGTAACTGTGATGATGCTCTTGCCCAAGGCAGTTTGCAAAACTTTCTTTACGAAGCATCCAGGATAGAAATACGCTAAATTTTGATTAGGGACGCGACGAGTTTCAGCCAATCAGAGCTTTGACGCTGGCGACGGGCGTCGAAAGCGTTGCACGAGCGACTAATGCTGGAATCACAATAGCGCGACAGACGCGACGCGAATAAAATAATTCCCCAGCCAATCAGGATCGAGACTCCAGTGACGTCAACGCGACAAGATTTCCGAATAGTTAAATGCTTCTAATTTATAGGTTCTCAACTTTTTACAACAAGGAGATAACACATAATACAAAAATATTAAACAACTCGTAAAATTTCTGTAATCGTGCATTGTCAGTACGGTAATTACTATGAATCCGATATTACGAGGACGCGAAAACAAATAATTTGTTGGGAAATAATGATAAAAAAAAAAGGGGGGGAGGAGGGTTTAGGGAGAGACCGAGCCGCGGGGCAGTGGTTGTCGCGAGTACTGGCTTGCGGCGTCACGCGAGGCGGGTGGCAGGATGATGCGGCCAGCAAGCCGGAGCTGCGCGGCGCGGCGCCGAGGGCAAGCGTCATGGCAGGAGGTGAGATGACGCACATGTCGGCGGCGGAGGAGTGAGTAGGTGTCTGGACCCTGTGAGCGGCAGCCGCGGCCGGAGGCGCCGCCCCTCCTGCGGTCTGCGCCCGCCCGACTTCCTCGCGCTGCATCACGTCCTCAAAGTCACGGATAGTTGCGGCCCCGGCGAGGATTTCGAAGTTAAAAATGTACGTGATACTTACGAACTTACCAAACCTCTAAGCACACCCCGGTTCTCACTTTTAGTAGTTTCTACAAAAGTATTGCATTCTTTTATTGTAGAAATTATGTAACTATTTTTTCTATATGTTCATTGTGTTTTAACTGACCTCTATACTTCGTTTAACTGATTTCTTATTTCTAAATGCTTTAGCACTGCCATTTTAACTTCATTTTGCAAATGCAGTTTGTTCCTTACATGCTTTATCTAGTAATTCAAACATTTCACGCTGACAACATCTGTAGTCGCTTATGTATGGTCAGAACTAAAAAGAATGCAACATAAAAAATGCAATGTGGTTTTATCATTGTATCCTGCTAAACAATTTGTTCAATGGATTATTTTAAAACTCAAATTACATGTATACTGTCTCTTTTGAGTGTGATAGGTTCACATTATAAGTTGTGGTGTCGGAGAACCAAGATTTTCAATTTAATGCCTGTTGTGATACACTAACTGATATCTACCCTAAAAAGTTTTAATTCTGTTCACTGTGTTTTTGAATAAATATGACATGTTGCATGTAAATTCAGTAAAGCCTTCTACAATTGCACTATCCCAACTTGTGTCTTAGGATAAGGACATGCCGATTGGTGCTGACCCTCTGACGTCATGGCGCTATCCCAATCTCCCACGTCGCAGGTCAGCCTGTGACCAAAGTCAAATCATCCAGAAAACTGTACTTTCATCCCAAGTTGTGTCATAACATGATAGAAAAAGATTACAGGTGCTCATGTGCCCATTCATGGAATGTACACTTTGTAAACGTAAACAATGGACTTGCAAGGTGAATTTTCTCGAGACAAACACGATGAAATGCTAATCAGTGCAGTCTGCATTCGGTCTGAACTATTTAATATGAAGAATGAACACCTAAAAAAATTCTTGGGTATCATTTGCCAAGCTTATCTAAAAAATACAGTTAGGGCCTATATTATAAAGATAAATAAATATTTGAACCACACATTGCAAGCATTTTATAATCAACAATTTAGCAATATAATTATCATTTGGTAACAACAAATAATGTGACGGATTTACTGTGATCTAATGTTATATTCTGAAATCCCACTTTTGGACAACGCATTTGTATACCATATTTGGACTGCATGAATGTGAAGTCACTTGACGTCAAGATTCAGACATGTCCACAGGTACAGCCGATTGTTGATAGGTCTTAACACGGCAACAAAAATACTGTGAAAAAACATCAAAAACTGAATACTGCACAAACTTTAAAAACTATATCACATACTGTTATTTTCAAAATATTCACAAAATCTCAATCTTTGAATATTAACATTAACAGTTCATTATGCATCATGACATCAGAAAAAAATCTCAGACTACACGCACCTGCCATTTATCGAG
Source organism: Dryococelus australis (assembly GCA_029891345.1). Taxonomy (NCBI): domain Eukaryota; kingdom Metazoa; phylum Arthropoda; class Insecta; order Phasmatodea; family Phasmatidae; genus Dryococelus; species Dryococelus australis. The sequence continues at coordinate 371,968,617 of CM056993.1, forward strand.
CTGTTACAGCATTGCGTGAAACGTGTGGGCACAGGTGGCTTTAGCCCCGATTCTGCTGCACTTCAGCTATTACCGAGGTCTCAGGTACCTCTGGCAAGGAGAAAATATAGAGCAGCGTGGGCACAGACCATCTGTGCTCCAAAGCAGTGAGGAAAAATATTGCCCGCACCTAAAGTAAGGAGACACTATTCATAGGCCAGTGGTACAGAACTAATGACCAAATATGTTACGCTTAAATTATTAAAGGAAGATCTATAAAAGAGCGCTTATTTGCTGGGGCATGTTAAAATTTATTTGGGAGGGCACGTGGCCCTGCGCCCATTGACAAGAGCCGCCCCTAGTCACGGCGCACCGTCTGCCGACGTACTCTACACTAGGCTCTTCTCGTTAGTCTGCTATACCCTTTTCCTTATTGGGCTGTTCATGGTTATTTAAGGTGCTTTTGAAATTAATCTCTTTAAAATGTCACTGCCTCTACCTGCATATATTTAATGGCACACTGACTGGCATGCATCTATAGAAAAGTTAGTAACGACAATAAAGTTCCCTGTCTAACATTGAATTAAAAGTGTGATAGGCTATTAATCACAAAGTGTGCACTTTTGAAAGCCCTCTCATTTTAAATATGAGCCAATAAATATATATATATTTTTTTAATTTTAACCTTGACGTAAACTTCTGAATGCGGTGGCGCGCGCGCGTGCACACACACGCACACAAAACACAGAGAGAGGGGGAGAGAGAAACTAAGACCTCACAAGTGCTCACTTTAACATAAACAGCCTATAGGTAAACATTGATCAATACTTAAATTATTTAATTTGCTTTTTATCATTAGCAAGTTTGTAAAATATTTCCAATTTTAATAATTTCAGTTTCACTTGACCGACACATAAATAGAGTGAGGAGGCCTACTGCGATGTTAATAATAGTGAAAGAATACACAGTATGCATACAAGTAGATCTTAAGCAGTGCTCTCAATAGTGCTGTATACCATTGACACCCTATACCAACCATAGTGTTTCAAATACCTCATTATAGGCTGATAATGGTAAAGTGAGCACTTTTGAGGCCCTTTCAGAAATTTCTTATCCTTTAAAAACCATTTTAAATAAATATTGCAATGTTAAGTAATAAACAGTGTATATATTCCACCGCACTCGGAAGTTGACGTCTACGGCTAAAATTAAATATATTTATTGACAATTATTCCACACGAGAGGGCTTTCAAAAGTGCTCACATTACCATGAATAGCTTACAATAAATATCATCCTTTCCCGTTCCCTGTTCTAGTAGAAACCAATTTTTCCACTTTGCAATTTACTGAGCGAGGTAGCACACTGGTCACACTGGACTCGTACATGGGAAGACTCAGGTTTAATTCCCTATACGATCATTCTGATTTTGGTTTACCATGGTTTCCCAAAATCACTCCAGGCAAATACTGCAATGATTACTTACTACAACTCAAGGCTGGTTTCTTCCTAGTTCATGCTTCCCCGAACAGCTTGCTCCATCTTTAATGACCTCCTTGTCAACGAGATGTTAAGACCAACTTAAAAAATTGCATGGAATTTTGCAGTTGTGTTCTGTTGAGGGTTTTTTTTTTACTGTGTCTATGCCAGTTTGTTTCCCCTCCCATCTTAGCATAACCATGTCAGAAAACATAGGCGGCAGCCATTTTCACCCAATCCTGATAGACACAATGCACATGTCCAATAGGTAGAATATTTCCTACATGCCTAGGAGAATGAGGTTTGCCTTAAGACACACATATGTCTGCCTCTTTAACTTTAGGAAAAAAATCATCAGTTTATGTATAATGTAAACTATTACAAGAAGCTACTGGACTATGTATGAAGGTGTGGCAAAGGTGATATACGGAGAGTTTTTATTTTAATTACACCCATATTTGTTAAAAATATACTGACAAGGATGGTAATAGGGGGAGGTGCTGTTGGCTATTCCAAACGTAAGTACTCCGAAAACTTCACTATACTCCCCTCCAGTTTTCCGAGTCCTCTATTGACGTCCAGTACGATGTTCAATACTAATCAAACAAACATGATGCCGAAACTAAGGACTCCAATGTAAACATTGAATAAGTAAACAATTTGGAAGACACGGTTACCTTGAATCCTCCGAAGCACTTAACAGTGTCGGAAAATGGCATGCCTATCACATGGAAATCCTGGTTGCAACAATTTTAATGGTACGCAACAGCTATTAACCTCAGCAATTCTGAAACCAGCTAATAGCTGCAGTGATACGGCCCCTGAAACAGAAGGGAAGAGGACCTTCTAAGGAAACGTGAAAGTAAGACAAGTAGACACCTGTGTCACATCTTCACAGCCAGTTCATGGAACTGGCTACCTACCGTTTCCATTCTGTGCCGGTACAGATGGCTGACAGGTCACTTTCTACACTTATGTTCTATATATATGGTAAAACTTTATGTTAACCATATCGTCCCCCCTCCTCCTCAAGTAGACAACATAAGTAAGTTGAACAACTGGGAAACTACATGCCCACAGTTTTCACCACATAGATATGCACAATTTTCCAGCATGTGGCTTGAGTGGAGAAATATGACATAATTATCACATTACAGTGTTTGTTATATTTCCAGAGATGATTTGAACAAAAATGTTACAATATGAAACACAGTTTGTTAACAAGAGATCACACCAAGTCAAAGACATCAACATTGCTACTTACATCTGACACTAATAGAATTATAATTAGAATGAATTAGTTTTAAAAAGAGTATTTCCATAGCAGTAAAATGTGACCAATACACAGAGCTGGTTACTCCGCATCCTTGTGTGTTCCATTGTCCTGATAATTTTTGGGGGGAGCGGGACAAAATAAGGGATGAATCATGCTATTCTCTACACCATGAAGGCAACTGGTATAATGACCGGCAAAAAAATTTAAACATCTTATACAGAATGGCTGCTTCTAATCTTTGATGCTGCAGTTTACAAAGACAATGCAAGTTCTCCTTCACTGATGATGTTTTGACCTCCACATCTATGCTATCTTTTCATTATCCTGTGGGTTAATTCCACTATTTTTGGTGTCAGTTACCATCACACACAACTTAACAAATATCTGTAATTGTTCCGCATGGTGTACTGTGTACATTAGCTGCCAAAACAAATTCTAAGTGCAAAAGTCCACACAATCTTTGGCAGAAATCCCTTCGTAATACTAAAAACTGTCAAGTGAAAAAACAAGCTGGGGGTCTACAACATGGGAAAGAAAAGAATAGGACGAGAGGGAGGGAGTGACGAGATTTGGACGACTTTTAACATTGAGGTCTTGAAAGCTGATGAGGGTGATTGAGGCAAGTATGGAGCGCCGCTGAAGTGAAAGGGCGGGGGGAACTGGAGATACCCAAGAAAACACGCCGACCAACGGCACCATCGGGTATGATTCCCCCATGCGAAAATCGGGAATGACCCGGCCGGGGATTGAAAAAATTATTCAGGTACACAGTCGTATAGTCTATTCCCAGTTCCTTCATACTCTTTGAATCAAACCTTTGAAAAACCACCCCACGTATGACACACTTAGTTGTTTCCTAAATACGTTGACGCAGTTGGGTGAGACAGAGACGAACGATGACAAAATACTTACTGGTAATTTGGGCGCCAGCGGTGCTTCCCAATCACCGCACTGTTGAGACTCAGGGTTCTCAGGGATGTTGTGGGTTCTGTGTGTCTATCTCACCCGTGCGTACTTACAAACACGTTGGCAATACTAAACTTTTAATAAACATCACTGAAATAAACAACTGATAAAACATATGTGGCTAGGACACTGTCACTACTGAATAAAAGAATTGAGTTCACAGTAGACTTTGTTTTTATTCATATTGTTCATACACATCAACCTGCCAATGAAAGTATGATTATCTCGGTCATGACTAGCCAATTCCGCTTGGGTGCTCCCCAGTCCGTAATTAATCTAGCGCACGCCTAAGTGGATGATTTCACTGAGATGCGTGAAAGCACAGCCTTCACAAGGAAAGAGGGCCGACAGCCGCTAGGGTGGACTGACGGTTTTTCCCTGAAGACAGGAGACAGTGAATTACAAATGAAAACCCTTAATACACATTAACATGTGTGATTACTTGGCATTACTAACACATACTCGTCGGGGCTCGCCCTCCAGCATGTAGTTAGTGTGGTGACGGCCTATACATAGAGCCGGGTAGGACGGGAATAATTGCACAGTACACTCATTACACACACTTGAATAATACATGAAATAAGATGGGACACGAGATGAATATTCACAATAAACACACACGTGTGAAAACAAGCTTAAGTGGCGCGGATGCTGCTGGATGAAGTTCGTAGCGGACCACGTGGTGGAGGTGAAATTGCAATATTTCTGCGTGGAAACTGCAAACTAAATTCAAATAAAATATTATTCGTGTTGAGCAAGTGATTCTCTTTACGATTAGCGTTGTTACAGGCTTGTAACATACCAGATGGCAGTGAAATCAAACATTACTGTAACCGCGTGGTCAAGTACAAAAAGCATCAATTTACATGAAAAATACATTGAACCCTGAATAAAACTGACATAGAACACTGAAATAACTATTGCACATATGATGTTATATAAATAAGCTCTTAAAACGCAATGATGGCGTGTAAAAAAACTTGGCTTCAGTCAGCCACATGGTTATACGTGATGTTGCCGTAAAATATTCAAACACGAAAATTACCCTCAAAAACATACATTAAAATAAAGCTCTTAAAATTGTGTGTAGCAATTATGCAGAAGTTACACTGAAATGCCATAAACATGGGCAGATGGCGTCCGATTCAAGTTGCGCGGGTCGTGTGACCTCTCTTGACATCTTTCTCCTCCTCGATTAAGTTAAAAATGCTACAAGGGCATAAGTATTAGTAAAGTGGAAGTATAATGCTGGGGAAAATGTCTGGCAAAAACGTACGCAAGCAAAGATTAACCGGTAAACTACATTGACTATGGAAACCTAAATCAGTGAACAAAAGTTGTAGTGCGTACGTAACAGTGTCTTACCTCGCCAGCTCTCCTAGACAGACTGTCCATATACAAGCGTCGCATGGACCTACCATGGCCGCCTGCGGGGTTCACATAAGCGGAAGTGCTATGCATGCTGAGTAAAATATTTTATATTGGAAAATAAAATGGCACAAATTAAATTAGATATTGTTTTACATTTCTATAACTTTCTTATGAATTTCAGTATTATTTCAATGTCTCTTTGTGATGGCGTTCAAGCCGGAGTAATAAGTGTTCTTAATCTCGGTGCCGCGGGGAGTTTAAATATTCGTAACCAAACAATTTAAATTAGTAAAAACAATTGAAAACATTCTAAGACGTATTAAACACTGTGAAGACAATATAATACATTTTACCCTGAAATTAACATTTATAGGAAAGTTCAAAATTACCAGCCAGCCTCTTTGTGCACATGCGGAACACGTGATACGTGAGCGCTGTTATGGGCTCTATCGCTACTGGCTGTTAGCCGGCATCAATGTGGTGTATCTCAACCGTTTTATACTTCTGTTAGCATGAAAATGCCTTATTTTCTATTAAATTGAACTTTGTTATACATTATTAATAATTTATAATACTTAGTTTTTAATTAATATGAATAAAATGGTTTCAAAAATATGAAATATCACCCAAATATTATAAAAATTGCCACCATTTTGAAAGTAAGCACCAGGTATATGTGTACAAAGTTTGGTGAATGTCAGTTGATGTGTCCCAAAGTTTTTAGGGACATATACACAGACACTTGCACAGATACAAAGGAATGTGGGTTAAAAACCTTTAACACCAAAATAACAATCACAACCTAAAGGATCCTTGAAGCTCAGGACGAGTTTTCATACTCAAAAGTAAACTGAACCCAGCTTTTCATCTAAACCTTGATTCCTAACCAGATATAGCTTGCCATATCCCCTCTCCAATAAAAATGTGATTCCGGTATAAAGGGCTGCAGGGTTTTGTTCAGATTTGACAAAATATTTTTCGGTAGGAAACGCTACCTGTTCAAGTGCCTTATCTACCAAGCTTGCAAAAACTTTTGATCAGGTCTGAACCAGGCACGAGTCACAGCCTTAGCCTTGTTCAAATTTACTGCTGCCTGCTCTGGCTGTCTTAACAAATGAAACACACGAGTCAAAGTCGCTGGTCAACTGCGAAGAGGTATAGCGAGCATGGTCCTAGAGCACCTCAGAAAGTCAACTTCAGTGCAATAATTGCTAGTCCCTGTTGATTAGCAAGTGGTGGAATCTCACGGTGCTTGTTAAGAGAGAGAAGTGTTAGTGATGGCCGATGAACAACTGGCATTTACTGGGACTGAAACTCAATGTATAGTGGTGTGGCGGATGCCCCACTAGACATATAGGACAAGCCATTCCAAGACGTTACGTATGCTCATGGTCACAGCACATACAGGGATGCAGTGCTGCCTACCTGCCATGCTGTGACATAGACAACCTCTGATGTAATTCCACTGACGCCGGCTAACAGCCAGCAGCATTAAGACCATGACGGCGCTCACCACTCACCTGACACGTGGGAAGCACGTGTGCAAAGAGGCCTTAATCTGGACTTTCCCATAGCAGGAATATTATGTATTCAAGTGTTTAACATACCTTTCTATCATTTCAGGGCTGTGTTATTAAATGCTAAAATTTGCATGTTCACAAAATGTTGCACCGTATTTGTTTTGGATTTTAAAAGTGGCATGAAAAACATGAAAGTTACTCTTCTGGTGTGAACACCATAATAAAAGACAGTCGGAGAAGACAGAAAATTCACAATTAAAACATCCAATGTACTTATATATATAAATTAATAAAGTGCCTTTTAATCACGAAGATAAATATTTTACTTGGCGTGCATAGCACTTCTGTTTGTGTGGACTCCATACGCGGCCATGGTAGATCTGAGATGCTTGCCTGGCAGTCCGTCAAGAAGAGCTGGTGAGGTAAGACGCTGTCACATACACACTTCAAACTTTTTGCACTGATGTAGATTACAATAGTTCACTTTTAGTATGCCGGTTAACCTTTGCTTTGCATACGTTTTTCCAGACATTTCCCAGCATTATGGTTCCACTTAACTTAATCATTTATGCCCTTGTGGCTTTTTGAATATAATTGAGAAGGAAGAAAGATGTCGGAGAGGTCACGTGGCCTGCGCAACTTTGAATCGGGCACCATCCGCCTATATTAAAGGTGTTTCAGTGTACTGTCTGTTTAATTGCTACATGCAACATTAAGGGCTATATATTTATTTCAGGGTATTTTCATATTTTATTGTGTTGAGGCCACATCGTCAGATATAGCTAAATACATATCTGCGCAATCTATGTGCTTTCATTGTATCTGTGTAATATCACAAGCGCTTTATTAAATGTCAGGGTTCTATGTAATGTTTTATTCAGGGTTCCGTATATTTTCACATGATCGAGGCTTTTCTATGTATGACTGCGCTGTATTTTTCATGTTTGATTTTCCCGCCATCAGGTATGCTACGAGCCTATATCTGTTTAAATTGTCAAGGGAACATTTTCCCCAACACTTGTTCATATTCAGATTCATTTTTGTAATTCTCCGTGACATCTTCAGGAAAAGCCTACAGTCCACCCTAGCGACTGTAGACTCCTTTCCTTGTGTTATCCGACACCACGGTAGAAGTTATCCATCTAGGAGTGCACTACACAAATTGCAAGCTGGGGGAGCACCCAATGGAGTTAGCTCCACACGTCCGAGTTTCAGCACGTAAAATTCATTCTGGCACATTTTGTACTAGTGGTAAAATTAAACACCATGTTAGCAGTGCATAAAGTCTTTCCTTGTCATGACAGCAACCTCGCCTCAATTTTCTGTGTTAAAATGTTTAGTATTGACCAGTGTTTTATAAGTACGCTCGAGTGAGACGGGCATACAGAACCCACAGCATCCCAGAGAAACCTGAGTCTCAACAGTGTGGTGACTGGGAACCACCTCTGGCACCCCTCTACCGTTAAGTGTATTGTGTCACCGTCACCCGACGGCATCACCACCAAGGGTAAAACTCAAGTATTTTGGGAAGCCTTGATAATGGAGTGCTTTAATGATAAAATACTCAAGATGCTTCTTAACCATTTTGTTGTTGACATCAAAAGGCTAATTTCAGTGTTGTTAGCATTTTGTTGAAGTATTCATTTGTAAATACTTACGTAGGCAGAGAGGATCTCTTCACTTTGACAAGCATCATGAATGACACAATTAAAATTCAAAACTAAATGCGGAATAATATAATATGGCTTGATTAAATATTTGCAACCTAAATGTGATTACAGTAGAACCTCTCTATTACGACCCTGAAAACTTTGAGCCAATTTTGACCCACACCTAACCCTTATGCCCCCAAACTTGCCATTTTCTTGCATGAAGTTAATGTTCAATCTTCTCCAGTGCATAAAAAACCACTTTTTAAATTAAATATAAATGCGTATGTATATTTTAATAGCAGGATGTCTCCTGATTAATTTGATACCCAAGAAAGGCATATTGGACTACCCCTTGTCGTAAAAAAAGAAGGCCTGAACACAGTATGACACGGCCATTGAAAGTGTGTGAAAAGATTAGACTGTGTGTTATTAAAATATAACTAACACTGTTGGAGATGCCTTATGTTTGAAGCAAAACACAGAATTTTATATATTGATAATATATATGAAGATACATTTGATCAATCATATGCTAGGGCTAGCAGCGAATAAATTGCATTGCACATGTAGCTGGACAAGTGTCTAGATCCTATGCAGCGCGGCCGGGCACAGCGGCTCACTCTGTCGATCGGTCCTAGATCCTCGGGGCTGGGCAGCTGTCGGTCAGTCGCTACAAGCTGGCAGGCGGCCGCCACCAGTGCCATCGTTACAAGGCTGGTTCGCTTCGTAACAGCGGCCCGGTGTTGATAACACATACTGATAGATGTAATTCATGTCAATGTGTTGAATTCATACTAAATGTAAGCGGCATGTTGGTCTCTGCACTGGCACGATGAGGCCTGGCAATGTTTATGGGAATATAAAAATTTATTGCGGTCTACTTTAAATATTAATTACCCCTAATTTTTTCATCAAAAACTTCTGACGAAACTTATACACGCACACGGCCTTGCTCGCCAAAATATAACATAAGAACACATTCAATTTCCACACACTTACCTACCTTTATTCACTTTACACGTAACATTGACTCCACAAGGGGGAAAAAACCAAATGCCCACAAAAAAATTAGCATATTACGCAGGCATGGGCGCACATAAACTAAAAAAAAAAAAAAATCATTAACAAAAGGGAGAGTGATTAAATTTTAAGTTATACATACACTGATTAAGAAACTAGTCTGTAATGTGCCACTGTTTTTACAGCAAAAGGGGCGGGATAATGGAAGTGGAAAAAGACAGGGAGGGTAAGGCAGAGGCAGTGGCCTGAGACTGACCTCCACCCACCAACGGACAATACACCAGTGTCCCCTTCTGGCATGAAGTAATTTATTGCTTCACAGGGCTTGGGACAACCAAAGTCTATGACAGCTTGAGAAACTAGTTTCCCATAGACTGAAAACCGTGGATAATAGAAACTTGTACCGAGATTGGAGAAAAGGACTGCAAAAACAAATCCGTGCATAAATAAAACTGCAGTTCAAGATACCAGGATTACTGTATCTATTTTCAGACGTGCCTCACATTTTCAGCTTTTCAAACCAAACTTTTTGCTGTACCTCGGGATTGTGTCGTAATAGACGAGATGGTCGTAATAAATGGGGTCGCAATAGAGGAGTTTTACTGTACCTATTTGTGATCCAAATTTAATTACCCATTTGCAATCCACAGTTCAGTCTGAAGATATGAAAATAATACTGTACATGGATATTTACAGTTGGAGGATATGTTTTTTTTTTGTAACGTCATAACTGATTTCTTTACCTGCTGTATGAATTTGACAGCTATCCTACATTCAATTCATCGATTATTTAATACAGGTGTTGAAGAGCCCAACAAAATAATCACAAGTGTCTAATTTTCTAGGAAGACGTTAACGTGCGACTGCCTTTGACTTAGAGGTGTTCTCATGGTCGTTCAAGGTTTTGTTATGCAGGTCAGAGGCACAGGGGAGTTTAATTATTGGACTACGATCGTTTCACAACTTTGGGCGTGTGGCTTGGCGAAAAGGTATAAAATCAGTCGGTGGTTTGACTGACTGGCGGATAGCTCTTTGGTCTGCTGCAAGTGTGGCGGCTGGCGACTGGAGATGGAGTTGAGTTGGGCCCGTGGAGGACTGCTGGCCCAGTTGCACTGGAAACAGAGGTTGGTGTGTCCCCGCGGTATTTTACGTCCCTGGCGGATGTCGGTAACCCCTGGGTGGGGTCAGACAGCGGGCTTGATAAGAGGCTGGAATAAAGTGTGGGATGGAGCTGGGAGGTGACGTGTCTCCAACTGGTGGGCGACTTGAGCTCGTTACCATGGGGTTACACTGCAAGTGCACATGAAACTGGGTTGCAGCTACTGTTGGCATAGGTTATAATAGTTGCCTTTCTATCGTGCCACCTGGTACCACTATGTTGGATGTATGGCAAAAGGCAGGTACAATGGACATCCTCACGATAGGAGAGCAGGCGACAAAGTTCCCTAGCTATGCGAAGTATCAAGGCCACAGATGAAAAGACCAGAGTCGTACCTTATGCTCCGCTAACCGGCGACACGAGGCAAAGGAGGTTATGGAGAGTAGGGTGTCCTCTGGGTGCCAGATGATAGTGGTTGTGGGTCCAAGTGTTGACAGATCTCCAGATCCAGTATGTCACTCCCTCTGCTGATAGTACAGCACGGTGGACAGGGTGGATCAACTAGACTAGCGCCTGATGACTGTTGGATTGAGTTACCAAGGGTTGGGGCTCTAACTTACTGCACACCAGGTGTACAGTACAGGTAGCTGTCGACTGGGTGGGTTTGCGACATACGTGCACCCGATGAAGGGAGCCCACAGTTCTACACTAGATTCGGTCAATGAAATTTGACTGCGTGGTCTCCTGCTTTGCTCTGTCTGGTCGTTTTCCAATGGGGAAGGAACAAACACTCTAGAAAATAGTACTGTGAGGCTTAAGAGAAACTCGTATTTATTCCGTCAGGAATAAACACGGTGGCCCATACAACCTCCTAACTAACTGGTGCTGGACCGGAGTTACTAAGTGAATCCAGGTGAAGAAGACCTGGTCCTAAACTGAACAAGTTGATCCGGCTGGCTAGCTAGCTACGAAAATATCTGACCCTAACTAATTCTAAGCGTTGTCAAGAAGGGACTACCAGAAGGGGTAGTGGCGATGTGTCCAGAAGGGACCTTTGTGGACCACTACCTGAAGGGGGTAGTGGTGGTGCTTACATTGCCAGAGGGGGCAGTGCGGTTGCTGTTACCAGAAGGTAAGGCAAGAAGTGTTGACTGCGTCTTCGAGGGCTGCTGGAGCAGTGGTGAAGAGCATCTGGAAGGTCTTCTGGTAGATCACTAAGACTTCAAGGGCAGCAGAGAGTGCAAGCACCAGAAGTGGTAGAGCAAGCTGCCGGAGCTGAGAACAACTGGCGTCTTCGGGCTGCACACAGACTTATATTCTCCTTGGACGCAGGCATGTGGTTGTACTGTACCTTACGAGAAGTCTTGGTTTTACTGGTAAGTTCGTCTTGATTTCACTAACTGACATTCTCAATACTCAAGATGTCCAATGCATAGTGTATAGAGGCGCACTGTCATTCAGCCTTGGCACTTGGCAAGTAGTGCCATGAAACGCTACTAATTCTAAGGTTTAAGTATGTAGCACTCTGTCACTGGCTACTATGGGTATATTCACGCTGTAATTACACAGTCTGTCTTTACTTCACTTGTTTTACTGGAGACAGAAGTTTACGGCTGTTTTTATTTGCATTTTATACTGTTTATCTTAGATACTGGTACTGGTGACAGCAGCTAAAGGCTGTTACACCTAATTAGCATTTTCAACATTTTGGTGAACACTTGTGTAGTGGGTTCACTGGCTGTTCTGGGTTTACGTCTTTGTTTTCCTTGGTCGATCCCGCTTCCCGAGAGCTGCGTCCTTGAGGTAAGGCCATGGAGACTCTCAATAGCGGCCAGGTTGACAGCTGCTGTGGTAGGTGCGGGCAGGTATCACTCTGGTAGCTTTGGTCCTTGGTTCTCATCACCAGCAGTGGCCAGCTCGAGGTCAACAGGTGCCGGGGGACGATGGGGAGCCCGCTCCTCATGGAGGGATGACTTTGGGGTGACCGTCAGAGGCAGAGGCTCTTGGGGCTCCTCTGCCTTGTTGGCACGGCTCGACATATCCTCCCATACAAGTTGGAACTGGGTGTCGACCTCAGTATCCTCCAATGTTGAGGCTTTGGGTTTGACCACGCCCTCTGGGGCTGACGTGATCTGGGAAGTCGCCTGAGGCAGAGGTTCTTGGGGGTCTTCTGCCTCAACGGCGTGGCTGCTGGGTCCAAGTGTTGACCTCAATGCATTCTGGCGCAGCGACCTGGGGTGGCCATCGGAGGTAGAGGCTCTTGTGGGTCCTCTACCTCCTCGGCTCACGTTGCAACCATGCCCTCCTGGGTTGGTGTGGTCTGAGTAGCTGCCAGAAGCAGAGGTTCTTGTGGTCCCTTTGCCTCGACAGCATGGCTGCTGGGCTCATCCTCCCGTATAGCAGACGAAGTCTGGTTGTTGTCTGCCTCTGCGTCCTCCGACGCTGGGGCCGGGGTGTTGACAGCGTGGCCCTCTGCTGGAGCGGTTTGGTCTGTTGAATTGAGGCAGAGGCTCTTGAGGACCCTCTGACTGAGAAAGGTAAACGGGAAGATGATTTAGGGTCAAATCCACACTCAAAGGGTGAATTTTTTTCCATCGGTTTGGTGTGTGGGGTTCACCTTCATCATGCTTGGCAGTGGCCAATTCAGGGCCACATGGCATCAAAGCTTGATGAGGTGTTCCTCTTCTGGAGGGGTGGCATCTGGGTTAGGCATCCTGGCTAGTTTGGTTAAGCACTACAGGATGTTTTCAGACTCCCCGAAGTCTGGTTGGCTTTTTGAATGATGCCATGCTAGATTCTGGATCTTGGGGTCATACTGGCCTAGTTCTGCTTCCTAGTCTGTACCAATGAAGCCATGGCCCCACGTTGGGCATCACGACAACTCTTGATGTGTGACGGTATTTAGCTGAGAGGGGTTGTCAGTCATGCAAGGCTGTGTCGTACACATCAGAGGCACGCTGGAGTTTAATTAGGTTGATCTTATTGTTGTCTTATTGGACCACGACCGGTGTACAACTTTAGGCGTGTGGCCTGGCAGCAAGGTATAAAATCAGTCAGTGGTTTGACTGGCGGATGGGCTGGCAAACTGCCACTGGTTTACCTTACCTGTGCTTGCTGGGGCCTGGGACAGCTACTTGGTATGCTGCTGGTGTGGCAGTGGCGACTGGAGATGGAGCTGAGTTGGGTCCATGGAGGGTTGCTCGTCCGACTGCACTGGAACCAGGGGTCAGCGAGTCCCAGTGGTACTTCACGTCCCTGGTGGACGTCAGTAATTACTGGGTGAGTTTGGCCAGTGGTCTTGATAGGAAGCTGGAATAAAGTGTGGGATGGAGCTGGGAGGTAACTTCTCTCCAACTGGTGGGCGACTTGAGCTCGTTACCGTGGGGTTACACTGCAAGTGCACACGAAACTGGGTTGCAGCTACCGTTGGCATAGGTTATAATAGTTGCCTTTATATCGTGCCACCTGGTACCACTATGTTGGATGTATGGCAAAAGGGAGGTACAACGGACAGCCTCACGATAGGAGAGCAGGCGACAAAGTTCCCTGGCTATGTGTAGTACCAAGGCCACAGCTGAAAAGACCAGAGTCGTACCTTATGCTCCGCTAACCGGCGACACGAGGCAAGGAGGTTATGGAGAGTAGGGTGTTCTCTGGGTGCCAGATGACAGTGGTTGTGGGTCCAAGTGTTGACAGATCTCCAGACCCAGTATGTCACTCCCTCTGCTGATAGTACAGCATGGTGGACAGGGTGGATCAACTGGACTAGCGTCTGATTACTGTTGGATTGAGTTACTAATGGTTGGGGCTCTACCTTACTGCACACCAGGTGTACAGTATGGGTGGCCGTCGACTGGGTGGGGTTGCGACATACACGCACACAATGAAGGATGAAGAGAGCCTGCAGTCCTATACTAGATTCGTAAATGTGAGCTGCCGGAGCCGAGAACAACTGGTGTCTTCGGGCTGAGCACTGATATATATTCTCCTTGTCCGCGGGCCTTCCAAGACACGGGGGTGCAGGGGTGGCAAGTTCGGCCTCCTGAGCGAAACTGTCTGCTGGAGCTGTCTGCTAGTGTCATCCCTTGCTCCGCCATAGAACTGCATAACTTTAGGAGGTGGTCTAGGCAGTTTGGCCGATAGTACAATCACACAATTTGGGGTCAGGTTGACGTGACTTAGGACTTCGAGTGAACAGTACAAGCTGACATGTCTGTAGTAGAGCCTCCGTGACAAGGGCATATCCTGTTCACACCCAAGCAGATAACAGAGTACTGTTCTGGCCCCACCTGGGGTGAAGTGAAAGCATGTTCAGATGAGGCAATGTCGTGTGTAGTATAGTCAAGATGTGCATCATGCATCAATGTATATTGTACAATTACACCTTTTAGATGTAGGTTAACATAATTTCTTATATTTTCTACATTAAAACGATATTAAGGCAAGAAAATCAATTTTAATAACACTGCCAGATCATAACTGGAGTGAAAGAACTGAAATTGTATGAAACATCAAAGATAAAATAATTATCAGTTGGCAAATGTTCAAGAAACTCACAAAACAATCTTTCAAGGCAAAGTAATACTGTTTCTACAAAATTCACAGGAGTCTAACAAACTCAGGCATATATTTACACATGACTGCATACACACATACTTAACTTTCAGAGTTTACAACAGGTACTATGACATTCTTATTGCAATCATTTTGAAAGTGCTGATTAGTGAATCACAAACATACTGGTGGAAGAAATGGCTAGCAAGAGTAAATGATGAAGTAGAGAAAATTTAATTTTCATCTTCTTTCATTTTGCCACATCAACTTGCATAACACTGGCACATACATCCAAATTCTGCTCTCAATCAATCTCTACAACCAACTGATGGCATTGCACCAAGGAACATTTCAATACATGAGTCACCACTTAGCGCTCCCACAAATTTCTACCATGCCTTTAAACCATCTACACTTTGTAGGCAAAATCAATACATACAGCATGTACAGAACTAATTCATAAATACACATTAAATGTGCCTCTGTCAAGAAACTGCACTCCAATTAAAGTAAAGAATTCACAATAAAATGGACAACTACGTGCCGGCAATGTATCTTGGAGTTCTGTACATCTCATAGGCAAACTCTTCTGTGTGTGATGGATCAAACTCCACACCAATATAATCTATTTCAAGGTTGAAAGGTCCGTTCACTTTATCACCCACAGAGATGCCAACGTTGGTTACTTTGGAGAGAGGAATAGGACTCTGCTTGTCTTGTATCCTGCCTTTACTTGCTAGAAAGAACTTGGAGAATGGGATCTGTAACACACAGGTTTCCGCATTTTATTATTCAGAAGCTGCCAATAATTGCTACCCCAAATGCCAATTATATTGAAAAATAACAGGTTTGTTACAGTTTGCAACAGTACAGAAGCAATATTGCACTTTATCGAGCCAATTAAAGAAATCACTAACCTACATATTATAAATAAAAATAAACCTGCAGATGTTGAACGTTTACAAATAATGTAGATACTACAACTCGCTAACAGGTTATAAGTTTGAAAAATACCAAGGACTGACTGTTTCCATACCACCAATAACTCTCATTCTTGATAGATGCCATGTTCACAAAACAGGTGCAAAGTTTTTTGTTTGCACTTACATATTTTAAAAATTCTTGAATTTCCAAAATCCTATGTCACTTATTTTTTTTTCTTAATTGGATTAACTGCAATACTCCACAAAAATTAGTTTTCCTCATTCCGTATGAAAAATATGCATGCCTTTGTGGCAGTGATGTTACATTTTTAGGAACAAAACATTTTTATCTACCATGATTCGTTTTTAGTATTAAGATTAACATTACCACACACACAAATGCAACAAAAAATACGTAGTTGGTTATTTGTATGCGCATGTCTGCACTATTATTAGTAGGCCTATTCATGTGACATTTTTTAAAATATACTCTGTGTCTCCTGGGAAGAAGAAGGGAAAAAAACACGCACGCATGCACGCACACACACAAGATTCTGGTGTAATTTATGTTATGTATATTCTGTTTTAATCAGTATGTGGAAACGGCCAGAAATGGTTGTATTTTTGAGACTCACTCAGGTTAGTCATTTTCGAGATAGTAGTAGTAATATCTGATAACACTTGGCAGTGGTATAAGCAGTTTCAGTTTCAGACAATGGGATGCTTGTGCAAACACTAAAATACAGGATTGTCATGTGTGCAGCAGACAAGAACATCAAATGTGATGGTACTTTTTTTGACACATTCGCTTCATTGCAGGCAATGCTTATAAGCATCAAACAGCATGCAGGTATTATATTGGACTTCAATATTAATTACTTACGGAATACCAACGTCAAAACTTTAAGATTTAGCAACAAACATGTTAAGCCATGATAAAAACTGTGTGCAAGGGGCTAGCCATGACAGCAATGCCACTAAAGACAAAGTGGAAGATGTCAAGACAGCAAATGCACATGTTGCTTTACTGTTTGCAGCTGACACAGGCTCTAAAGAAGGAAACTTTCAAAAGTGTTTCAAAATCAAGTCATTTCCATTCACTACATGGGAGTGCAACATCTCAAACGTGCTGATGTTATACCTCCTCTCTCACTTAAGAGCCAAAATTCGCTTCAGAACCACCTGTATCAGCATGTGTATTGTAATCCTGCTTATTATTACCATAATATGTACTCTCACTCATGTACTGTGCATGATGGTTGATATTTTACTGTGTGTCCACATGGTCCATTATAAAACCCAGTGAATAAAATGTGGGCATGCACACAGAGTTTGAGAAAATGTTATCTATTTCATTTCATACATTTATACTGCCACTTAAAATACATGGGAAAATAGTAAAATGTAAATATTTGATGACCAATATATATTGCAGTATTCAAAAACTTTATTTTAGTTTTATTTTCTGCTAGCAAAGTTCATTTTAGGAAAATGTAGTAAATTCACAACTATTATGTACTTATATAGTTTGATACTGAACTACACGTTCATGCATGACACATTTCTGCACTTCCAGAGAGAGCTTTCTATGTTACAACTGCACCCCATCTTGGAAAGCATTAATCCTTATGGGTCAGTTATGCCATTCTTAAAACAGTAATTGAGGCGGGACATGTGGCTACAGGGTAAATTGAAAAGCCCCAACTGATACTACATACATGCGATCCTAGATTTAACTGGCTCTAGCCACGCACCCGCAAGCCATCACCCCCCCCCCCCTTTCTTCGAAGATGGCTCTGGCTCTCTATGAGATCGCCAGCGCTTCTCCACGATGGCTGTAGTATATTACCATTGCACTGCTCGAGAGCAGCACAGCTCCCTGGAGCATCACTGCCTCCACAAGCACGCGCCAAGGCAAAGATATGTCAACGCCTCCGCATCAAGCACATAGGGATCCAGGCACCCGTGTGTAACGTCAGAAAGACCAACCCCCTTGCAGGTGGGGCCAGCTTCCCCCATCACCCTTCTGAGGATCTACAAGCTCAAAAATTAAGTATAAATAGGGCATGCAGACTGAACCTCAAGGCAGTCTGCTGCACCTCCCCACTGTAATTGGCCGGAGGTGACAGCTAAGAGTAAGCACTAGCCCACCTTGTCTCCCGCTGTAATGGCCAGGGATATCTGAACAAAGTTAAGCTAGTGCTAAAACTCTTCTTCCGCATTGGTAGCCAGTTTCCTCCAGAGGGTCCTCAACGGTCAACAGCCACCAACAGCTCCGGAGATCGTGCCAGCAACCAGAGGGTCACCACCTCTTCGGCAACCTCCAGCTCCAGAGGCCTTCGGACGCCGAAGCCACCAAAGAGTCCTGCCAACGCCGTCCTCATCGACCTTGGTATCCTTTCCTCCAGGTATCCAGCCGATCATGACGACGACGTTCCCTCTGCACGACGTCCCCACACCACTTCTTCAGACCCTTCTGGTGCTGAACTCCCCCAGAAAACTATGTTCCTTCAGAACATAGCCTTAATGGGAACATATCATTTTAATTGTGGCTTTTAATGTTAATTAAATTCATTAGTTCAGCCTTAACACACTTACATTACTGTTTAATATCAGGGTGCCTTCCCCTGATCATAATGCCCCACAGTTTAATAAATATATTACTTCATTAGGAGAGTGGGGCATCTCTTGTCTATTTACATTTAATAAACAAACATATATTGAGATTAATTTTCTTTGATTTCTATTAGTATAGCTTTTTTTGAATGTAAGCCCTTCAGGCCAGATGCTTTGATTGATGTTACTTCTTCCTTTATTAAACGTAAGCTCTTCAGGCCCGCAGAGAATAATATTGAGGAGAAGCCGGTGCATCACGCCTTCAGCCACTAAGGCAGGAACACACACTATCCACTTGTGGAATTGAGCAACAGAATACTTCTCTGCTCCGCCTCCGCTGTAAAAGGCAGGGAAAGAGAGAGATGAGTGCTCTGACCACTTCCCACAGTGGAAACCCACCTGTGCACCACTGACACTGAATAAAACTACGGTGACATACACACCCTACCTATTCCACACACCGTTGTGAGGCCGGGCCAGGAATAGAAGAGTGAGCGAACCCATTTGCAACTCAGGGTGTTCAGCCACACTAATTAAGGTCGCAGGATACACCGGCTACTTCCAAGTCATTTATCTTACCGCATACTCATGACTTATATGTGCAAAGGCTGTATTAAATACAGGAGGAAATTAGATATACAAAATCTGGTGAATGAGTTAAGTGAACTAGTAGCCACTATTTGAGCCTCCTACTTAGTTACCCAGACCGCACCTCATACAAATTAACATAAACAAATACAGCGATGCTCTACTAGGACTTGATCCTATTTTGTTAAACTACCATCCCAGTTACATACAATCCTACATCTTCGAGGCTGCTGTTCAACTGCCACCCTCTACAGTCAACCAGACTACACAGTGAGGAGCAACATGGTTGGGAGTGAATAAGGTATGGTGTCTGAAACCTATAGGGCTTACCACTGCAGATTTTGTGCCCATCAGAAAGTCTACCAGACCAGTGTTGTAAAAAGGCAAAGTCCTAACACATAATTTAATCCTGTTTGTTTTGACATTTCTCAAATGTCCTACGCGATACTGGCATCGTGTTGGTCGTCGTCCTCCTCCGTGATCAAAACACAAGAACACTCACATGCTTACCTCTAGTTTCAGATTCTGATTGACATTTAAGGTCCCAGATTCAAATCCCAGAGCGGACACTAATAAGCCCCTACTACGAAACCCCTGTCGCAACGTGGCAGATATCACGCCCACATGCTAACTCACGTAAAGTAACATTCAGGCTTGTGTCTCAACTCCAACATATGCCAATATTTTAGTTTAAGTGTGAAACATTTTGTGAACCTTTCAATTTAATATTTTACCCAACCAAGAGAAGTGTACACCACAACAACGTACAAATGCTATGAGGCGATACAATTTTGACCTATGTCCTACAATTAGGCAAATGGTTGTTGAGGAAACACACAAAGTTTGTAAGGGTACCATGCAGGCAACCAACTGCACTCTTACAAACTTTGTCTGTTTTCTAGACAACCAAGAGGTCATGGTGGCTGAGCGGTTAGCCTGCTCGCCTCCCACTAAGGTGAACCAGGTTCAATCCCCGGCCAGATCAGTCCCTGATTTTCACACGTGGGAATTGTGCCAGACGATGCCGCTGGTCGGCGGGTTTTCTTGGGGATCTCCAGTTTCCCCTACCCTTTTATTCCAACGTTGCTCCATACTCACCTCATCACCCTTACCAGCCCTCAAGACCTCGCTGTTAAGAGCTGTCCAAATCTCTTCATGTACTCATTCACTTGACAACCGTTTACCTGAGAGAGTTACACCAAGGCAATGTTTTTTTGTACATTAATAAACACATGATTATGACGACATTAAAGGTTATAAACACCAAAAAGTTACACAGATTTGTTGAATAATAACTTGGCACCTCCTATTTTATCAATGAAAAGGGATGATATTACTCAACAACAATTGACACAGAGCTTGGTTCAAAACAACAGTATTCACTGAATTTTTCTATCATATGAAGTAGGTTGAAACAATTTGAAATATGGATTTTCATGGCACCTACTTCCCTTTCAAATTACTGGAGGATATAGGTGTAATAATAAATTATATTTCATTTTGCATAGGGAATAATCTCACAGTATTTGTTCTTGTTGTCTAGAATTCTATGTAAAAAAGATTTGGGGAATATCACAGAATAGATTACATACAGTAAATGAAGAATATTGTTAAAACAGGTGCGGGGGAGTGCGAAAAGCACATTACTGACCAATATCACGTCCTTTTTCCTACACCTTGCTTCTTCAAGGACTTGCAGGAGGGTCAATACTGAGACATGGAGCAAGCAGATATGTTTTACAGGCTTTCCAGCCTCTGCTGATGGATAACGGGCCTTAGGGCAATCTCCAATACGAACCTTTCCCAGTAAGAGCTACCGTTCAACTCACCTATGAAACCTAACATTTCACATGCAAATATCACCTTCAACAACCATCCAGAAATGGATGATAATTTAATTAATTAAAAACATTAATTTTTATAATTATTTCTGGATTTTGTGCTTTGGGTTTCTGCTCTTGAAGGACAAAACAGAATAATGCAATCACAAACATTAACAAGTTTATATCAGTTTTTGTAATTTTGCCTTAACTTGTATACACGGAGCTAAATAAGTACTATTAACTAGTAATTACCTTTGCAACTTGCCAGTATGGGCCACCCCTTGTAAAGAGAATGTAGTTGAACATGTCATTCCATAAGATGTCAAAGGCACCACACGTAGCAAGGTTGATCATGTAGGAGCGACCGTCCCCTCTCACTCGCAACACCAAGTGTGTATACACACTCCAGTCAAGAAAGGAATCACGCTTGAATGATTTCTGTAACCAGAAGGACAGACTTGAATATCACTATTGCACAAAATTGAATTAATTTTTACAAAGTATCTCTACTGTCTACTTAAGTGTCAGCTGCTTGCAGAATGCCTTTGTGGAAAAATGTAACAAAGTCAATAAACTGCAACACTTAGGCAAAAATAGCACCGGAGTGGGTGGTCTAACTAGCATGTCCTGCACATCAGAATGAAAAAGTAAGCCTGACTGCAAGGAAAAACTTTTTGTGTCTAAAATATGGTGGAGGACTAAAATATAGGCCTATTGATGATGTTTACATAGAGTGAGTAGTACTCTTAAAACCTCAAGTATGGAACGAAAATAAATACGGCTCATGTAAAGTAGGAGTTTTTGAGACACTCGTAAAAATATTTGCATTTATTGAATGAAAAAGAAATTACTGCGTCATGCATAAGCCCCAATTTATGGCACTGTAAAAACCAAATGCAAACAAAAGCAGCCATTGTGTGTTAACATTCCATGCACAAAACCAACAATATCCACAAACAGAAGTTTAAATCAGATGATTAAATAAGTGAAGGATAATGAAAAACTGATGCTGGCAATTCTTACAGTTTTACTGATGCACGACAGGTCAGAAATAAATACGTGGAAAGGAAGTACGTATTCACAAATTATTCATATATTTTATTTTACATGGATATACAGCAACACTTATTCCCATGACAAAATATGCACTTTTAAAAAATGCAAACATTTTCAAATGAGAATTTTTATTTCCAAAACACTGTTGAAACTCTGCACGTTTACCTTATTGCAGTATAGTTCTCATGTAAGATGTTAAAATAATAAATTTGCAATCCATAATAAATTAAACAGAACCTAAACAATATAACTTGTAGAAAAAAAAATGCTTGTGAATGGCTACTTGATGTGCTTTACACTTTTTTCTCAGTATCTATAAATGTTTCTGAATGAATATGAATGTACCTTTTACTTAAAAATATCTTCAAGTCACTAAATGTCCACTGCTGCTGGTTCTAAAAGCACCAGTATGGTAGTAAAACACTTTGTGAATTGTTTTATTAAAACATGCAAGTAAGGTGTTTTTCTGTATATGACACAGAAAATATTAACTAAAAACCCCTGCATTTTAATTGTGTTGTGGTATGGATGGAATAGATTAGCTGAATATCATACTCGAGCACGCATCGACCTCATGTTGCAGTAGCCTGCTTTCTTGATACGACCATCACGGGGCACTTGAGTGTTGAGAGAGCCACTGAAGAGTGCATTGCCAGTTGGGCTAACTGACAACTCACACTTACTGAAGCCTTCATTATGGTCGCTGTCTGATGTTGTGACCCACTTGGAGTGAACTTCAGGAGATCCAAACTTCCATACAACATCCACTTCACCTGTGAAAAACACACTTGCATATTGTAATTGATTATACAATTTTACACAATAAAAAATTAACTACATTACCACTGTTTTCTGCAAAACCTAATATCAAGCATAGAAATGTATGCCTTTCAACATCTATTAAGAGTTCTGCCTGCCCGGAGTTATTTTGCGAATTCAAAGCCTTGAAACACATGAGCTTTAAGGCAGACTCCTCACTTATTACTTGCCTCATCGCCTCTACACATAAGGTGCTTAACTGGCATGCATGCTGTCTGCAACTTGCCTTAACGAGAGTTTAAGCAGTGCCTCTACATTTTTATGGCATGCTAATAAAGATAAACATATGATGTGTGCCTAAAGACAACTCTGGACTTTCTCCATGGAAAATTTGGGTAGCTAAAACTGATTCTGAAAAAACCTATTTTAGCTATTTTAATACCTAAAAAAATAATTCTTGGGATTGAAATGAAAACTTAAAGCTTTTCTTTGAGCACAAAATGTTTCTTAAGTACGTTCTGTGTTTTGACAATACTTTACAAAATCCAACAGTTTAAGAATAACGTGTTTTCGACGAAACCTCTGCAATGGATTTCATGCATCAGTCAGATAGAACCTTTAACAGAAACACTGAAAAAAATACAATTATTAATGTAAGTAACCTCATTAATACTACAATACCTCTGTCACACATAAAAACATTTTACTTTTACTTTACAGTAAACAAACCAATTATACAATAAAATTTCTTAACTGCAAACAATACACAAATAATGTAATAGGAAAAATAAAACTGTAACGTTAGGTTGCAAAAATTCCATCTGAGAAATAGTATGCAGTTCCAGCATGTCCAAACACAAAGAATCCATAACAGTTTCGTCCACAAAGAAAAACTGACAGATAATCATGTTGCGCATAACGCTGCACCAAATATTCAGTTTCTGGCTGGCTCATACATATTCTATGATCCTGTGCAGTAGCTCAGATACCAAAATGTGAACATTCTACTTGTTTACTTTACTGCACCTGGTACATGAAAAGTGGCTTCGTCAGAAAACATTACCTTTTGATTAGGTCCAGAATCTCAAAGGCAAACTGGCTTCACAGTGTTTTGTCCCCTGGTTTCAGCGCTGCAGGGTCTGTGGCCTGTATGCATAAACATGCAATCACTGTCGGAACACCTTACGAACAGTCACTCCCAACTGCAGTTCCAGAGTAGCCCATCAAATTGTCTTCTTTGGACTTTGGATGAATGCTTGATGGACGTTCTCAAACTGCTAGTCGCTAACATGTTTCCAAACTTCACCATGCCCTTTCAAGACACCATCAATAGCTATAAACTTGCTGTGTCATTCTTTCATTTTTTTAAAAATCTTCCTTTGCACCCTCACAAAAAACAAACTCTGAAAACCAGACAACTTGCTTTTGTTGCTGAGTGGACAACATTTTGGCATTAACTGACAACAGTACAGCAGCAGCAGAGAGGTAGCAAGAAAATTCTAGTGGCAATTTGAACTCCGGTAGTACGCAGGAGAACTGTCAGATTGAAAAAAAAAACATTTACCAATTTTTAACACGACATTGAAATTAGGGCATTTTAATGTAGACATCCTGTAAGTTACTTTCCACTCATTTAAAAATTAAAATTGTAAAATATGAAATACTTGCAATAAAAAAAAACCATGTAAAAATTAATCAATTTTTTGTAACCATTTTGTTATGCTAATTATTTGAGTGGAAAATATATTTGATCACAAATTGTGTAAAATTAAGCATTTTAGACTTTTACAATTTTCTTGCATGTAAGTGTCTACACCTAAAGTCCATAGAATAATCATACAGTGTGTGTGCATAATAAACAATGGATATAGGAACAATATACAGGCTCTATCTAAATCGACCGAAAAACTTTGGCTGCATGTTACTCACGAAAAAAGAAGTTGAAAACATATATATGATCTATTGAAGTTGGACCTGACACACTAGAGTATTACAGATATCGGGGAAAATATGTAAGACGGAACACTGCGTTTCCGGATAATGTGTAGGTGTTAAATGAGCTACAAACACCACAAAGCTGTCGCTGTCAACAAATTAATTAATGAAAATAATAATGGGTACCACTTTTATTGCTAGCCATTCGACATGACACAATAGCATATATGGGATCTTATCGATTGAATATGAATCCGCATGTTCCAATTGACGAAAAAGTTTGCCTTGTGTAAACACCCTAACCCCCCACCGTTTTAGAGTAATACGAGTTTAAAATTTCATAAGAATTATGTTCAAAACCTGGCAGGTGGGCAACATGCACCACACTCAATAATGAATGGTTACAAGTATAAAGGAACTAGATAACAGAGAGAGGGCTGAAACATTCTGACATAAGATAAACAAATGTATTGTGGTAGTTTACAGGTATTTATTTTTAAGTTGTAGCACTAAGAAGATGCCAGGCAAATTCAAATTGTCATTTATTACAGAATGACATGCAATACTGTGGTATAAACAAGCTTTAGATGAGGTGCTCAAACTGTAGGCTTCCAACCAAGCTGCAGAGTGTACATTGATGATGCCTGAATTGCCAAACATGGTCAAACACAACGCGTGTGTTCTTATGATTTTGGCAGCAGCATGTATTCTGGCTACGAGATGCTCCAGAGGCACTATTTGGAGTCTCATACACCGAACACTTTATAGTACCTCGCAAGTAAAGGTCAAGCAATGTAAAATCTGGGGACCATGCAGGCCTAACTTCGGTCCACAGCGGCCTATCCATTTATCTGGAAACGTGGTGCCAAGGTACTCTTGAATATGTGCACCAAAGTGTGCGGTGGTGCACCGCCATTCCGCAACCACATTTCTTGTTGAATCCCAAGGGGAATGTCTTCCAGAAACTCTGGTAAAACACGAGGTACCGGACAGCATGTATGGCACAATTAAACTGTCATCTACAGTACCACACTATACACTAATGCCAAATTGCTCCTCGTAATTGCAGATGAAGGGCACATGAGTGTTTGCCTCTGGCCACACGTGACTGTTCCGAGACGTCAACACACATTCTCTTGTGAATCGCGCTTCGTCTGTGAACAACATGATACTTGTGAAATGTGGTTCTACTGCTCATTGTTGTAAACATCACTGCACCATGTAAACGCTGTGTGTTGTCTTCAACTTTTAAACGGTGCATTTTTTGTCTGCAATATGGATGGAGCAGCTGTTCATGCACAACCCTTCACACATGCATGTGTCCAGTGCGGACTGCATGAGACACTTGATGTGTGCTAGTAGATGGCACCTCATGGAACCTCCTCCTCAAAGTGAGGTGTTTGTACCAACCTTGGACAGTTAGTATTAGGACTGTACACTTGTAACATGTACAATATTGGGACATGCACACTCGGCTTCAGTGTGTACAATGATTGCTGTGACACTACATAAACACACTGCGTGACACTTTTACTCACCATAAATTTCCCCTGTTCATGAAGCCTCCTATCAATGGCTGTGAACGTTGAATGATGTGGCACACATATGGTTGGATGCCTTTCCCTGTACATGCGTGGTGCAGCTGTTCTGTTGCACTGCGCAGCTCCATACATAAGGTGAATGTCAGCTGTTTCAGGCTATGTAAAACTACCCATTTCATGATACTCCAAATAAGCCTCTGCTCCAGTCCGCTAAACACTAGTAGAATGGTTTCTGTTGAGTAAACGACTGAACATATCGCAGGACACGGCCAAAGACCCTTCACTTGACGATGGTATGTGTTGGGTGGCGGCTTACATGGTAGACCATTATGACAGACAATTAATACTCCAACCCTCATGCAACTGTGTTGTGATACTTGCATACAAACGGTATGTACCCGCACCAGCCTCGTATACAAGTTGGCTGTGATAACCATTTCACAATGCCAATTTACAACGTACACCTCATTCACGATAACAACACACACAAGTCAATTCTTACACATAAGAGATGTTTGGTAATTGTGGTATGGACATTGATGTTGTCATAGAATCATCGATTACTACTGTAAACACTTCATTATTGCACGCATTATGGTGGTGTTCTGTGTTCGTTTACTATACATACTTGATACACCACAATCCATTCCACACTCTGGAGTATCTCACCATGGAAATGGCACACAGACAGATGTAGTGTATTTTGCTATTGATTCAATTTATTGTAATTTATGGAATTGCTCAATGCCGCTGTTACATACTTCTCTCTGTTATCTATGATGTTAGCAACCATTCGTTACTGGGTGTTATGCGTGATTTAAACACAATTCTTTTTAAAATTCAACCTCAAATTAATAAAAAAAATGGTGAGGGTTCGGGTGTTTACACAAGGCAAGCTTTTTCATCAATTGGAACATGCGGGTTCATATTCCATCAATAAGACCCCACATTTGTTACCGCACTAAGTCGAATGGCTCGCATTATGAGTGGTGGCGTTTATTATTTCCATTAATTAATTTGTCGACAGCGATAGGTTTTGTGATGTTTGTAGATCATTTCACACTTACACGTTACCTAGAAACGCAGTGTTCCATCTGATATATTTTCTCCGATATCTGTAATAATCTGGTGCGTCAGGTCCAACTTCAAAGACGTGTACCGCCTTTGGGAGTGGATTTAGACCAGGTCACACACACACACATATGCGTGCACACACACACACACACACACACACACACATATATGTTTCCAACTTCTTTTTTTGTGATTAACATGCAGCTTAAGGTTGTCGGTCAAATTTAGATACATCCTGTACAAATGGGAGTGACACATTAAGGTTCCACAGTACGTTATGTAGTTACAGGCAAAATTTTATTTTAAAAGTGAACATGTGAACAGTACTCAACTAACCACAAACAACCTGTATTTACACCTAATATTATTTTCTGTAGCATCTTTTAGCATTATCATGCCCTCCTCAATACCACATGAAGGCATACCATTACTGAGGTCACAAAGTATAATATAACTGAGCTGACTGCAGCTAATCAATTATAACATTAACTAAATTTGAATTTGAAGCATAATGTTATAAATGTCGCTTCTGTGCAGACTAACGCACACTGTAAAAACACACCAATTCATGCTAAAAACAGAAGCAATGTGCTGATGCAAAATATTTCACAACCAGATACTGTTGCATTCCAAAGTAACACCAACATTAAGTCAAAAATACAAAAATTAATCTAGAGTTTTAAACAACAGTTATTTAAGAAGAACTTTAAGATATAAAACTAAACAATCATCTTCAAAGAATAAAACAAGGTACAATAAATTACTTGGTTTTCTCACATAACTTTAGCAAATAAAAACTTCAATATGCCATACATAAAGAAAATGAGTGAGTGCATTTGAGATTCAGTTGACAGTTGTGTATACCACAAGCACTCTCATTTGTACATTCAGGCACGTATCCAATGAGTTCAGGGGTCTGGACTCCTCCCAGAGGTAACAACACTACTGAGTATAATGTAAAGAAAAATAACAATCACAAATTGAAGTTAGTACTAGATAAAACACTTTGAGAGAAGAACTGTTGTGTTACTCGTAAATAGAGGTCTGTAAATATTGCAAATTATTTCGGTGGCAGGTGAAACTTGAAGAATGTATACTAATGTGTTCCTTTCACAATTAGTGCACAATTGTTTGGACATGGTCTGGACAGCTATGCAGTCAGTAAGAAACTAGGCAAAATGTTGTGACCATATCACATGCAGCCAAGTTGAATAAAAAAAGGAGCGTCTCACTATTATAGGAGTCAATTAATTTTTTAACATTTGTAGCCCAAGCATATAAAGAACTTAGAACTCTAGGTTCATGCAACAACATTTCACGCGACTACTCAAAAATTGGTAGCTAAGGTGGTCACACCCTTTTAGCACATCCCTAGGCTCATCTTTACTTCCGTCTAACCTCTGTTATTATTGTGGTTCAATATTTTTGAAATTTAATTTTTTCTTTTGAATGGTATGTTGCACATGAATGTTTATGATTGGCATTGTACACGACAAGGAATCACTCTTAACTTGTGAGAAATCTGATTTGTTGAAGATTATGCACCTCTTAGTTGTGAGTGGTTAATGTTGACAGCACAGAGCCTGATGCACATTGTTCAGTGGTTGCCAAGAAGCACACTCAACATGAAAATCTAAATGATTGCAACATTTGAGCTTGTAAATTAATTCAAGACCAAAGAGATAAATGGGTAAACTAATATCTCTTTACAGAGGCCATGTAAGGCTACTGAAGATACATCAATGGGTGTGGGAATTTTTTTATAACATTTACTTATAGCCATTTTAATTGGGTTTATTATCACATAGGAAACGCATACTGAAATTTGCGTAATGTAGAGTATAAAATATCTGGCAAATTAATTTTTTAAAATACTTCTGGTAGTTGCAATATTCTATTTGGGATTCTGTTTTGCAAAGGGACATGTGCCCCTTCAACTACCACACCCTGCTGACCTTCACCAAACAAAATTCCTGGTTACGTGCCTGGTTCATTGGCTAGTGATTTCACAATGAGCACTTCATCCCGTGAAAAAGTAGAAGTGTGTTGAGGTTTGGCCTAGTCCTGCTCAATCTCTCAAAATTTCCAGATCTGTAGCAAAGAGGTTCTATAGAGTATACATCTGGAGAGGTCATGACGCTGGGCTGCATGTAGTGCCGGCTGAAGCCAGAACTTATTCCCCGACTCAGTACTGGAAGGAAAGCCAGAGCAAGGAAAATTATGTTCAAAGCGTGCAAAAAAAGTCTACATTTATCACATCATTTCTCAAAAACCACTAATTCAAATGGTTTCATATTTACGTAATTGATGGACAGTTTCTTCCTTACAATCACTGACTAGTTATTTTTTAGAAATAATATAAGACAATTTAACTAAACATCTGCGCAAAATTCAGGAAATGTTGCAGCGTGAAATGTAAGATGCTTAGTTTTTTATTTCACAAGATAGATGCAGGATGAAAGCACATGAAATGTAGAGATAGGAACAAAATTTTATGTGAAGGTTAAGGAATTGTAACGAGGGGCCTGGTTTTTACATAATAGGCTGATAAGTTTAGAGATTCTACGGTCAACAAGAATGATTAAGCATTGAATTTAAACGATTCATCAAACTCAATATGTAGGTTCAATACTAGGTCTATGTGAAATACGCAAACCCTATTTTTGTTCCTAAATTACCAGCCTAACAACATTGTACACTATTGCAGTCAGCTGGAATGGGTTCAATTCCTGTGGATATGAATTTTGAAAATTGTCAAACAACTGGACTGAACATTTTGATTATTTTATTCATTACATTGATTAATATTTACCAAATATTGGTAAAAAAATTTAAATTAAAAATTGTAATAAGACTCTATACACAAATATAAGCAAGTAATCTGTAATATGAACAGGCCTCTACAGAAAGAGAGTAAATGAACGATGAATTAATTTATAACTGAATTATATAAAATGACAATTCAGCGTAACAAACAAAATAAGTTTCGTAAAAATCTAGTTGAAGGTGGGAGGGGGGGGGGGGGGAAGAATAATAAGAATTTAAAAAAACTGTATGGCTAAATGGCAAGTGATCACTCACTAAATAATACAAAATAATTGTTTCTAACTGACAAGTTTAATCAATTATGCAATGGCAATCAAAATAGAATGTTAATGGAAAGTAGAAGAAAAACTTATTATTACTTTGGGAATCTGTAAAAGAAAATACTGCAAAATTATTATACAGATACCAAATAAGAGGTTTGAAAATGTCCAGTAAAAATATTATACCCCTACAATAAAAGGGTTGAAGGGGGGGGGGGGGGGGGAGAGGAGGAGGAGGTTTCAATATTTATATTTCTATACAAAAATTTGGAATACATTTTTTTAAAATTATTTTTTAAGTGAGATGCTTTCTGCTTGCTATAAAAGCTTTCTTAACTTCTGGTCCAATACAAATTTAAGACATGGCTACAAGCAGTAAAGTAGCCAATAATATAATTTTACATTCTCATTTCAGTTTTTTGTTTCAACGGTTATGTAATGTATGTAGATGTTGTCAGTATGTGGGGTTGAGAGCACTTGTTTGCATGCACGACCACGAGATGTAATGAAGTTCAGCAGAGTGTTATGTTGTCTTTGGATGTTGATGCTAATGAAAATACAATCGCAATGATAGAAATTATATCTGTAATTCATTCACAAAATCTGGCGATGAGAATGGGATACGATAAATAGCTACGTTAATTACATAACATTGGAATTCTTGCATGTTCTGAGATGAGTTGGAAATTGTAGGCTGGCAGTTTCATTGTCTCATGTTTTAAGATGTTGGGCCTGCTTGGAAATATTGAGGAATTTGATGTATCCAATCCACATGGTTGAGATTCTTATGCAGAATGTCTCAACTTCTATTTGCAAGCAAACGATGTGACAGATGCCGGTAAAAATCATGCTGTCTTACTTAGTGTATGTGGGCCGAGAACTTACGAGGAAATATTGACGTTATTAAAGAATCACTTCTCACCACGGCCTTCTGAGATTTACCAGTGTTTCAAGTTCCACAGACGGAACCAGAAGGAGAATGAAAGTGTAGCCGAGTATATCGCCGAGTTACGTTGCTTGGCTGAGCATTTTAATTTTGGCACAAATTTGGACTTAACCTTGTGAGACAGGTTAGTTTGTGGAATGCGGGATGAAACAGTTCAGCGGCGGTTGTTTTCAGAGGCTTCACTCAGCTTCCCTCAGGCACAGGAGAAGGCTTTAGCTGCAGAAGTAGCCCTACTGCACACGAGAGACATCAGGGAATCAAACTTGGGAGCCGTGAGTACTGATCATGTTTGTCACTTATCCAACAATCCACATGTGCCAATAACAAGTGAAACCAATGTTGTCAGAAAAAAAGCCTAAGCTAGGTAGTACTCCAATTAGGTCTACGGGTATATAGCCTTGTTTAGGTTGTGGTGGTCTGCATGCACGTGTCTCTTTCTGGTTTAGGAATGTTGAATGCCACTTCTGCAAGAAAAGAGGTCATATTGAACGAGTGTGTAATGCAAAGAAATATCACGTTAACAAGAAATCCAATGTTAATGATGTGGACGCTGAGTCGGACATGTACCACATCCAGTTAATTCAGTCTAGTGGAGCTGGGGATATGCGTACACTTATGGTTATGAACACTACCCATATCTATGGAACTACGACACTGGGGCAGGATTATCCATAATTGACGAGGCCACATTTAAGAAAATTTTTCCCCACAATGCACCAGAAATTGTTAAAATAAATTTTACTCTGCACAAT
Source organism: Dryococelus australis (assembly GCA_029891345.1). Lineage (NCBI taxonomy): Eukaryota > Metazoa > Arthropoda > Insecta > Phasmatodea > Phasmatidae > Dryococelus > Dryococelus australis. Next base: position 372,000,630 of record CM056993.1, read on the forward strand.
TCCACAATGTGATAGAGACCTTGGGATCATGTGAAGTGCCAGTTGTTTATGACCCGTACAAATGCAACCTTCCTCTGGTAGTTTCTAAGGGAAGGTGCCGCTCATTACTGGGGCAGAGCTGGATGAACTCTCTTGGTATAAGAGTACAGGGGATCTTGCAGGTGTCTAATGTTATGGTAGAACTAGTAAAAGAGTTTAAGGATGTTTTTAGTGAAGATTTGGATCTACGTAAGGGAGCACCTGTAACGTTTAACCTAGATGTAACAATGAGACCATGGTTAAAAGCCAGATCTGTTCCATTTGCTTTGCTGCCATCAATAGAAAAGGAGCTTGAAAAGTTGGTAAGACAGGGTGTGCATACATCTGTCGCTAGTTCAGACTGGGCTACACCCATTGTGCCTGTACTGAAGGCAAAAGGGGATGTACACATTTGTGGAGACTACAATAGCACACTCAACAAAGCTCTTCAAGAAGATCTTTATCCTGTTCCATCTGTGACCCATTAGTAAAACTTATGGAGGTTGTTGTTTTGCAAAAATAGGTTTGGCACAAACCTTTCAGCAGCTTCATGTAGATGAAAAGGCTGCAATGGCACAAACTGTTGTCACACATAAGGGTGCTTTAAAAGGTAAACAAGTTGCAGTTTGGAGTGTGTGTAGCTCCAGGGAAATTTCAAACATTTATGGAAGATATGTTACCTGGACTGGATGGGGTTGTACCCTATTTTGACGATATCCTGATTAAGGCAGAATCCATGGAAGGTCTAGTTACTATTCTGCGTGAAGTGTTTTAACATTTCAGGGTTGCTGGCATTCATGTGAAGAAGGAAAAGTGTATTCTGGGAGCCTCATCAGTTAATTTTCTGGGCTATGTATTCAACCATCACCTGACAAGGTCCGTGTAATTCAAGAAGCACCTACACCTAGGAAACGTGAAGATTTGTAAGCTTATCCAGGGTTATTGAACTTTTATCATTCTTTCCTGCCCAATAAGGCATCAGTGGCACGACCTCTTCACCAGCTTTTGGATAAAGCAGCAAAATAGGAATGGACAGACAAGCATGACAATAAGTTTTGAAGCCACCAAAGACCTGTTATCATCGGACTCATTGTTGGCTCACTAGATCCATTGAAACCACTCATTCTTACCTGTGATGCATCACAGTACGGCATTGGGGTTGTATTAAACCAACCTAGCGAGGCAGGGGGAAGTACCTATTAGCTTTTACTCAAGGAGAATGTCCACTACTGAGCGTAAATATGCTCAAATAGACCGGGAAACCCTAAGTATTATAGCAGGTGTGAAGAAATTTGATAACTACTTGTACGAAGACATTTCAAAATCAGGACTGACCGCAAGCCATTGTTGGGTCTTTTGACAACCGATAAGCCAATTCCCAACATCATCTCTCTTAGAATGTTACGCTGGAGCATCATGTTAAGCGGATATGATTTTGAGCTGCATTACAAACCTGGCCCCAGTATTCCACATGCTGATGGGCTCAGCCGCCTTCCCCGAAATGTTCCCGACCTTGAGGTGCCACTACCCCAGGAAGTTTTGTTGATGGAAGCCCTAGATAAGCCTCCACTTCAATCAGAGGAAATAGCACACATGACTCAGAAGGACCCGGTTTTGTCAAGAGTGCGAAATTAGGTGTGGAAGGGTTGGCTGCTGAAAAATTAGAAGAAATCTACCTGCCATTTTGCAGGCGCTAACATGAGCTGTCAACACACAGTGGTTGTGTTTTGTGGGGAACACGAGTAGTCGTTCCAAAGATTGCTCAGAAGCACATACCCAAGTGATGGAAGTGAGGGGTTGAAGGGGTTTCCGACAACCACAGCGCAGTCTTGTTCGCAGGGCAGTTCCAGTGATGCTACACTCACCAGAGAGGCACCCAAACACCTCTCTGGTTACTGCCAACACCAAGTTAAAGAACAATAAAGACCCTTGCCCCCTCTCTATTAGTCTTTTCAACTCTACTAACCAAGAGCATGTTCCCAAACACACTGTCTCCTGTATCATTCTTATAAATTAAATTTAATGCATGCAGTAATTTTTGAAATTTTTACTTCTCTGTCGCAAGGGTTTTAACGTCTCTCTTGACGGTTTTTCCCTTGCTCTTAATAGTTAAGACTATCTTTAACTACACTTAGGGAGGTAGTCATGGCCCCAATGTGCAGGCCATGGCTGCCCAATCCCTCTTTGCCACGATGCATGTCTCCTTGCATGATTTTCCTTCCTTGTAGGCGTAAGGGGTTAGCCCTGAGACACAATAAAATCTCGCCCTACCTTCGGGCCTTGAAAAAAAAAAAAAAAAAAAAAGTGATGCTGCAAGTCCCAGTGTGTTGCCACAAGCATCTCCAAGTGACAATGTTACAACAAGACTCTCAAAGATAAAAAATTAAACCCTTTTGGTCCAATGACTGTTGTGTAAAAAGGGGGGGGGGGGGGGGGGGGTGTGTTATGTATGTAGACGTTGCTAGTAGTGTTGGTGTGTGGGGATGGTAGCGCTTGTTTGCATGCGCGACCACTAGATGTAATGAAGTTAAGTTCAGTTCAGTGTTATGTTGTCTTTGGATGTTGATGCTAACGTAAATACAACCACAATTATAGAATTATAGAAATTATGTCTATAATTCATTCACAAAAGTTACTCAAGCCGTACCATTGTTCTACACACTGCACAAAGTGGTTATGCTTGCAAAGGCCTTAGCGAAAACTAACTTCCTATTGGTTAATGCGCTCTCCTCTGTTCCTCTTTCAAACTTGTTCTCACAAATGGCTTCACCCCAACCAAGACTACGGCCTCTCCAGATATTTACTATATATAATCTCCTGGTCTCTAGCCATAAGAAGTTGTGTTTCACAGAGATAATATAAACCTACTCACATTAAGAAAAGCATCAATTTACACTAACAACTTGAACTATTAAACATTTGTGAGTGTTGTTTTTCCATTGAGAGTGCAATACACAACATATTATTATAATCATTATGTTACTAAATATAATTCAAAACATTTCCTGTTACCTGGTCTATAAATTAAAATAGGGTCAGCCATGAAAGTTTCTTTAACTTCGTCTGTCCACAGGATTATTTCTTTTTTGAGTTCTTTCAGGCCTTCACGCACCATCTTTATCCGAGAGAGCTTAAGGGGCCGACCGTACCCACCCTTACGGTCGGGTTCATAAATTATCCTCCTTGCTTCGCATGTGTGAATGGAACGTCGGAATTTGAAAGAAGTGTGCTCACCTGGCACTTTAAAATTTAAATCTTCAAGAAGATAACGTTTGTCATAATCATTTGGCTGGTGGCGGCGAAAATTGCCTTGGTGGCCTAATGGCGTATTACTTGATATAGCCACAGCATTTTGTATCAGTATTCTAGGACAGTGTACCAATTTTAACTGATGCAACAATTTGTATGTGTTGAATGCCATCTTTACACGGTATGGGAATTAAGGTGCATCAGGATAGTTCCATCCATGGTCAGCATTCACATATATGTACTCTGTTTCCTGAAACAGAAGATAAAAACTACACATATACATATAGAAAGTGTTTAAAAAACATGGGGACAAGCTTTGACAGTGCATTCCTGACAAAAATACAAAATTAAAATGTAAGTACCACTTTTCTCGTCAAGTGATTATTAAGAGAACTGTGCACCCCTGAAAAATCCTCGTTTAAATTGCCTTACTCTGTATTGTGGTTGCTCTACCTGGTGTGAAACACACGTACTGTTTTGAATGTTCAACATGGATTATCTTGGAAGCGGTTCACCTGAGTGTTTCGAGAAGACAACCTTTTCTTTAATTCAGATATGCTGATTCACAGGTTGTCTTTAAAAATTAGTTAGAACGTAGTGTTACAAAGTTTTATGTTAATGTAGGGAGCCAACAGCTATTTACAGAAAAAAGGGGGATTATATTACAGATCATGTTTTTAGAGGTGCACTATATCCTTTATACGAAACACCATTCACCGAATTGTTACCTAATCACAAGCGGTTTCTGATATTTTCAAATAAACACATTTTAAAATATTTTTGGGGGTGCATAGTTCCCTTAATAATCACTTTAGGGAATAAGTCGTACATAAATTTATATCTTATATTTTCATACAAAGTTTGTCCCCATGTTGAAGAAACATGCGGTGCATGTGTATATATTGAACACTTGCACTTAGCATATAATAACAGAAGTAAATATGGTATAATGCTGTTCAATTACACACCTCAAAAAATATTTGTATCACCTGTAATTTGGTTGCTCACGAAGGCTGTTTGCTGGGACAGTACGAGCATTACAAAGAGACAGGTGTGGTATTCTGTATAGACAGTATGTATTTTTATTCCATACTTTCCCACGGGTCATAAGCAACTGAATAAATCAGAAAGCCTGGTGGTACAAAAATTTTCTGAGGTGTGCATTTTTAGTGTTACAGAGTTGATGAAGTACATGGCAGAGGTTTAGTAGAAAACTCACAATTAAAAAAGTTTCAATATTTCATAGTGGAGTCTGAACAGAAATGCATTCAAAAAATTTTAGTGCCCAAAGACGAGTTTGAAGTCCTCAATTCAACTATAAAATTTATACATTTGGGTGTTAAAATGGCTAAAACAGATGTTTCAAAATTAATTTCAGCTGGTAAAATTCCCAATGCAAAAATTTCAGTTGTAAAGTTTCAAAGGCAAAGTTTGAGAGTTTGTTAGAGGTAATCTCTGGAACTGGTACCACTTATCCAATTCTAAACAATTCTTTCACTTGTAAGTAGCCTGGACCTTCTGGATGAACATTGGCTATATATCATGACGTTATGACACCAGGGGAAATTTTAAATACAAAAAACTTAAGTAAATATAAAACTATTAAATTACTATTTTTGTATGTACATTCATTCTCAAACCTATAGATTTACGAAAAAAATGTTAAAATCAATTAATTAAAAATAATGTTAAAATTAATTTTCTTACTTTAACTTACAGTTATGATTAAATAATTATATGTATGTAATTTTTTTATGTAGAATTTAATTAGCTACTACTAAATTATAATTTTGCCATACCTGTATTAGTTTAGCAAGAATTGTTAATTTTTTACACTTAATATTAAATTTGAAAGTTTATAATAAAAAAAATATTTTCAAAATAATAAATTGATGCACAGCAAATGGTTTTGTTAATGAGTTTATGATATAGAGTTTAGTTTGAAAACAAGAGATCTTCTTTTATTTGTTTGAGCATTAGCTTAACAATTAACTGTTAACACATACTATATGTTACTGGATACCGGTTTTGTTTTGTTGAAAATGTTAACTGAAAAAGGTAACTGAATTGACAAATAATTTTTTGAATTCGACTAAGTTCGATTACAAATTAATTATTTACTTTTTATTTGATTGTTTTCCCATACCAGTGTTGATTTAATTAAATAGCCAATAAAAAAAAATTGTTATCTTACTGCATGTGTGTGGTTGCTAATAAGGATCAAATAGTATTTAAAGACGACATCATACCTAAAAGAAAATTGCAACTTTCTAGAAATACGTTGGGGGCGAGGACGGCTCAAATACGTTGAATTAGAGTCTATTGCGGAACGTTCACAGCGGCTTGCCAGGCAAAATATGTGAACCTCACAGGCTCGTGCTAAGGAATCTAGCACTGAACACTCCCGTGGCTTGCTGTCCACCGAACACATCCGTTGGAAACATGCACTAAAGTGCCTAGCACTGAACGCTCGCCGAGGCTTACTGCGCAGAGACAATGCACATCCAGATCTAAATTGTATAATATAATTAAAGCCCATGGTAATAGATCTGCTTTAAATTATGATCCAAATTTTGATTATGCTCAACAGAGAAATATGCAAATTGGGCAAATGAATGAAACATACTCTAAATGTTCCGCAAAAAAAAATGGAGCAATGAATTCAATGGTACGTGCGGTGCTGAGGGAAAAGTTATTCGTCCCGAAATTCAGGACCCCCCATAAAGAATAAAAAGTCATTGACAGGCAGTCATCTATTATCTACATATTTTAAAATTAATATACGAAGGTATAATATATGCCTACTTTTAAGATAGGAGGACAGATATACCATCTGATTGGCAGTTTACTCTCATCGTCAGGCCAAAGTCCACAATTTTTACAAATTTACTTCATTTCTGAGGCAGATCAACTTTCCATGCTGTCAAACACTGCCCCATATTTAAAAATTGAGTTAATCAATGAATTACAGATTGTATTTAAAAATCACAATGTATACATGCACAGTTTTAAATATAATCTAGAGAATAATTCTCCATGGAAGATTTAAAATTAATAATTCACGCTGATCGTACACCATAAAATAAACACCGAGGGCGATACAATTTGCCTACAGTAAACTAAGTTGCTGTTTTATTAGTCGATGAAGACAAGTTAATGTAAATTCAATAAAACCCATAAAAAATAATGAAAAAAGTACTTTGGAATAAGAGTTTCATATGTCATATTTACTAAAAAAAACTAAGTTAATTTGAGGGTCACTCCCCTAAAAAAAAAAACTAATTCGCAGATGGTTGATATTTAAAATATGTTAAAATTAATTTTTTTATTTAAAGTTGTAATTACAGAGACCTTTTTTAAATTAATTTTGAAATTTTGTAATAAAAATATAATAATAAAATATTAATATATAAATAAATGCCTGTTAGCTGAGTGGTGCTAAGTTAATGGAAATTTCGAGGGGTGGTGCAAAAATTGTCAGGTGGATATCATGATGGGGATACCGACTAGGCTCCAAGCACGGTCGGCAGGCGGTGTCGACGATTGCTGCTGATGATCTCAGGGTACGGATGGCCGTTCACCCAGATGTACGCAATTCCTCGGTGCATTGTTGGATGAGCCCCTCTGGACAGAAGAATCTGACGTTCCTCACGCCTGATACTTACATTAGGATGAAGTGGGCCAATTCAGGCTGACCCACACGCCTTGAACTGTGAAAAGCTCTGAGTTGAGCATGTCAATTATTAAGGTGACTGATGTGGAATTAGGTAAAAGCATGTTGCAGGGGGCCCGGACAAGTGTGTTAATTCCAATACAGAGAGTTATCAATTCTAATTCCAAGGAAGCGAGTGTGTTCAACAGACTTAAGTTTAGTATTGCCTAACAAGATATCTGGCTTTTTTTCTTTTAATTTAGAAGAATATAATATGTAATTAGTTTTATCAAAGTTAAGTACCCGCTTGTTACAAGTGAATTAAGAATTTAATGTACACAAGGTACCTAATAGAAGTCAAGTAATCTAACTTAGTGTGTGTGTGTTAGTCTGATCAAAACATTTGTATCATCAGCAAAGGAAATGACAGGCACATCTGTAAATTGGAGACTTAAATCATTTACATATATTAAAAACAGAAGTGGTCCTAGAACACTTCCTTGTGGGACATCCACATTTACAATTTTAGGCTGAGAGTAGACAGAATCAATAACATTACATCTGGTTTTTTTATTGACTTTAAGTACCTGCCTTCTGTATATAAAATAAGAATTCAATAATTTATTTCCTATTCCTCTATTCCCTAAGTTAGAAGTATCATTTATCAATGAGTAGCTTGTGATCAACAGTATCAAATGCTTTAGACAAATCTAGGAATACTCCCAGAGCATCCTCAGATCTGTCTTTGCATTTTGTAACAAGTGCAACAAATTCACCAATGGCTGACTATGTGGAATTTCCTTTATTAAATAATGAGATAACTTCAGCAATTTTAAAGTAATTTGGGAAAATACCATTAGCAAAAGATTCACCCACCAAGCGCAGCACTAAAGTTTGGTGGGAGAGAGTTGGTGAAATATTTTGAGGTGCTGATTAACAAGTCCTTAGGAGAGGGGTAAGTTACCACAAGGTTGGAAGGATGCTATGGTGGTACCTATACACAAACAGGGAGAGGATAGGGGGAGGCCTGGTAGCTACAGACCAGTGAGTCTCACATCGAGTACGGGAAAAGTAATGGAGTGGCTGGTGGTCCAGTATGTGGACAAGAGAAATTGGTTGGAGGAGTCCCAGCATGGTTTCAGGAGGGGATACTAATGTGAGACTCAGCTGGCTGGGCTATTAGAGGATCTGGTGCAGGTAGTTGATGAGGGGAAGCAGGTGGATGCCTGCTTCATAGATCTTGAGAAGGTATTTGATAAGGTACCCCATGGGACATTCATGAGGAGGGTAGTGGAATGGATAGGGGAGTTCCTCAGGGGGTGAAGGCAGAGGGTGAAAGTGGGGGAGGCAATATTGGAGGAAGGGGAGGTTACGTCAGGGATGTCACAGAGAAGCATGCTGGGTCCTTTGTTGTTTACCATAATGGTAAATGACATGGGTTTGGGGATTATGGGAAAAATAAAATTGTTTGCAGATGATTGTGTTGTGTATGCAGAAGTGGTGGTGGGGGAAAATTTGCAGGTGGACATTGACAAGATATGGTTGTGGACCATGGAAAATTAAATGAAGATAAATGTAAGAAAAAACTAAGGTAGTGAGATTTACAAGGAAGAAGGTGATAAGCAGGAACATGTACAGATGGGAGAGACAAGAGAGAAGAAACAGCAGAATATAAGTATCTAGGGATTGTACTGCAGGGAGACCTCAGGTGGAAAAAACAGGTAGAGAGGGTGGTAGTAAAGGGAAGAAGGGCTTCGGGTATGTTGGGAAGGGTGCTGAATGGAGTCAGCTGTGAGGTGAAGGAGAATGTGTATGGCACAATGGTATGCCCAATGTTAGAATGTGCTGCAGCAGTGTGGGACCCATACATTGAGGTGGGGGTGCGAAAGCTGGAAAAGGTGCAGAGAAGGGTAGCAGGGAGGTTGAAGTACAGGTGGAGAAGGCAGGGGGGCAGGATGATGAGGAAGAAGGGAACTATAAGCCATCAGTGATGATGAAAGAAATGGGGTGGAGCTCATTGAAGGACAGGAGGAAAGTTGAACGGCTAGTCAGGATGTACAGGTTGGTGAATGAAGAGGGAGGGTGGGGAGGGTTACACTGCAAGCTAAGTAAGGAGGTATTTAGAGGAAGAGGAAACAACAGTGAGAAGCTTCAGAGGGTGTGGAGGAGAACGGAGCGGGGTAGGCAGTCCATGCTTGTGAGGTCTGTGAGGGAGTGGAATGTGTTGAGGGAGCAATTGGTATCTGTGAGAGGGTTTGGTAAGTTCAGGAAGGGAGTGGAAAAGGAGTTGGTTGGGTGAAGGAGAGGTGAGAGAGCTCGCCACCAGGCGGTAGCCTAATTGTGAGTGCATGTAGTTATAAGTTCTGAACAGTCTTTAATTACTTTGATGAGAATTACTTCAAGTCCAGATGATTTTTTAATCTTAAGGTTTATTATTTATTTTAATTAAAAATTTTAAATTACATGTCCTTATGAGTCCAACTTAATGGACTTGTTCCTAGGATCAATATACAGTCAAGAATCATAAATTTGGAAATTAACAAAATAATAATCATTAATTAAAAAGTTAACAATTATCAACTATCAATAATATTACTAATTTGGGCAACACATTCCACATGTACTAATTTTCAGTCACTTCCTTTCCTCAGGTGATGACAGATATAATTCGTAATTACTTCAAAAACCAAGACAAACAAATTGAAGAAAATAAAGGAATACACAAAAAAAATATCAGTGACGGAAACACATTTTATTGCTGCAGTAAAAAATATCAGCGGAAATTACTGTGTGTAGGCTGGCTCTAGTGACACGGTAATTTTGTTTCCGTCCGGAAGAAAAGTTTAAGCGAAGCGGATCGTGTCGCTCTCTCTCGTTCTCTCTCTTCTCTCTATTGGGAAGTTCGTACCACCTGAGTGGCGGGAAAAGTATATATTGATATTTATAATTTCAGCACGTCTTAGACTAATCACAGCAACAATAATGATGTTTGAAATTGTAATTTACAACCGAAACGAGATTTTATTGTTTAAATACCTATTATATGTTATTTAGATGTAATGCAATGGTGCGACACTTACAAATCCAGCAGGTTGGCAGACATGGTGTGGCAAGGAGAATCTAGTATCATGCACTTGTCCCAACCCAATCCAATATGGCGGGCGATTATAATCATTGCCTTATGACTGGCAGTGATGTGGCGACATATCAATGACACTGTGTGTTTCTGAACGAAGTGTCAAGTTCGTATTCGTGGTTTTTAAACATCCTAGCAAGTTACAATGTTGTGGTAAAAAAATGTGTTTCCATGGCAGGGTTAAAAGTGTTGTGTTGTAATCACTGTGTTTGAAAGGGCGTGGTGGCTGCGTTGTAATCGTTACGCAGGCCAGGTGTGTGTGTGTGTGTGGATTTCAAATATGTGCAAAATGTATATGTTTTAATCATGAACTGATGTTATGACGAAGTTACTTATTGAAATTCACGTCTGTTTATCACAATGTTGTACCTTTGTGCTAGGTGTTTATAACATAGTTGTGTAACGAGCTTACGTTTCTGTGATTTGAATGTCTGCCATGATCCCCTCAAAATACTAAGCCCAACAAGATAAATTTAAATAAATAATACAATAAACCTACAAACTAGTAAGTACCAATGCATGTAAACATTAGTGGAATAAACATTACGGTAGGCCTATATGTTTGCATGTTCACCACTATATTTTACATTTGTCGATGCTACAACAATAAATATGCAACACGAGTTGCATGCTTGAATTTACTATGTCCCTTCGTTAAAATTTTTATTCCAAATAAGCTGTCCTTTTAACGAAATAACCCAAAACATATTAATAACAACAGGTTAAATACTAATGTTGTTTCCGCCACAGTTTTAACAAACTCTGTCGTGGCAAAATATTGTGTATTATGTGTAACGTGCTATAACGTGTGTAACAAATAGATATAAAGCAGACCTAAATATTGTTATAGGCCTAAATTGTGAACATCCGTAGGAAATATGACAGCATTCTTTGAACAGAAACCAACGCATTTGACAGTTATAAAAGTAGACATCACATGGCAGTGTTTATGTTATGTGTAGCGGAAGGATACGTAATCAGAAACCAAAAGTAGATATTTTGCAGGGCTTCAGAAAAGGCTGAAGTTATCATGAATCAACTATACCTGCTGGTTGATGACACGGCGAAAGAAAATACCTGGGTCTCGTGGCTTGGAGTACACCAGATCCTTGTGCGTTGTGACCGATTGCATGTTCCGTGACGTCAGTGCGCTGCAGCTTTCCCTCAGGGTGGAACACACAAGCATGTTGGTCCAGCAGATGTTGCTGATGTGAGGCGGGCACCTTGTGCTCGAAATCAGCAAGCGGCACAGCAGTTGTTGTTGTTGGTGGTGCTGCTCCCACGGCATAAACAGACCATCAGCCACGTGTCCCCACGTGCAGACGACTCAGTTGCGTGGTTCTATCACGGTGTGATTGTCAATAAGCCATGACAGTCCCAAAATCACATCTTTGCACAAGTCCGGCACAATGTAAACATCGCACTAGGTACGCAGCTCTCGGATCCCTACAGTGACGTGCACGACACTTTTCGCTTCTCCCTGTTGGTGTGTGGTAGCGAATTGCAAATGTCGCGGTGGCACTCTAGTTGTTATAGCTTGTATCAAACCCTCACCCACGAAACTGTGACTAGCGGCAGTGTCAATTACGGCTGTGACATTTTCCCCCTCAAGTTCTACACAGATTCATAGTGCTTGACATTTTCCCCCTCAAGTTCTACACAGATTCATAGTGCTTTTAAATTACTGTCAGTAACTTGGAATACTTTTGCACCTTCATTAGGCGGATTGATACGACCTGATGGTGAGATTGGTGCAGGTGCAGGTGCGGTTTCGCCAACCTCAATACTTAGTTTCCCGACCTGTTGCCTTGGTAATAATTTTCGCGGTTATTGCTGCGAAAGTTTGATCCCTGTCCGCGGTTTCCTCTCACTGGTGTGAATGCGGCGGCCTCATTACATCTGGCATCATGGCGGGTGTTGACGTGCAGTAATTTTGCCGCGGTGAGTGGTATTCTCGACTCGCGCGCACATCCCTCTCATACAGGCACGCCTCTCTAGTGAACTGTTCCACACTTGCATGCGTTGCTCTTTGCAAGTACGACCTAGGTGTTGACAATGCCACAATTATTTCTAACACTCCGCAAGTTGCCTGTCCCGGGTGTAAGTGCTTATACAAACATAACTTGCGCTGGATGAATTCCTCGATTCCCAATTGTTCTCTTTGCTGTTCGTGATACAGTCGCACTTGTGCATAGGTAGCATCTCCGTCTGTGTCGAATTGACCCAGCAATCTTCCACAGAACTCTTCCCACGTTACCGATAATCTCTCACCAACTTCCACCATGTGGCAGCTGTTCCCCTTAACCTGTTGGCAGTTACCTCAGTCCAATCATCCCTATGCACGCGATGACTATATAATTTTTCTTCGAAACTGCAAGGAACAGGCCTTCCGAGTCGTGTCCAGCGATAGTCGGTACGAGAATGTTTCTGTCAGGTCCCATCAAACTCTGTGGTGTGTACGTAACTACTACTGACGGCGTGAACTTTACCTCTGGTGTCGCCGGTGGCGCGATCTCAGTACAGTTCGTCTTACGGCACTCAACACAGTTTATGACACCATCGCGGAAGGTTACACATTCATCAGGCCCTATGCATTGGAAATGTAAGTTCCGTTGGCACTGTGCCCATTTCGTTCCCGCCCCGTCACATCCGATGCACGTTCACAGGCGTGGTTCTGATGGCGTGGATACGGTGTCAAACGTGCATTGACATAACAGCTGATCCCATAGATTTTCACAGAACACGTTGACTTCACACACCCTTCCACAATGTACGGATTGTTCAATTGGCATGTCCACATAGTTAGTGCTCGCATTCACAGGTGTCGCGGTTGCAAACGCGGATGCCTTAAGGGCTTCTCACCTTTGATCAGGCATGGTGTGCGCCATTTACTTGCAATTGACGCTGAAGGCGTGACCCGGATGAACACACTTGGCCCCATTTTGGATTGCCAATTGATGCCGTCGGGTGAGATACGAGATGAACGATAACACAAATACTTACTGGTAATATGGGCACCAGCGGTGCTTCCCAATCAACACACTATTGAGACTCAGGATTATCAGGGATGCTGTGGGTTCTGTGTGTCCATCTCACCTGTGCGTACTAACAAACAAATAGGTAATAGTAAACCTTTACTAAACACCACTTTGAAATAAACACTTAATAAAATACGTGTGGTTAGGACACTGTCACTACTGAATAAAAGAGGTCAGTTCACTGTAGACTTGTTTTTGTTACTATGCGTACACATCAACACGCCAATGAAATTATGATTAGCTTGGTCATGACTAGCAAATTCCGCTTGGGCACTCCCCAGTCCGTAATAAATTTAGTGAACACCTAGATGAATGATCTCACCGAGGTGCATGAATGCACAGCCTTCACAAGGGAAGAGGGTCGGCAGCCGCTAGGGTCGACTGACGGTTTTTCCCTGATGACAGGACACTGTGAATTACAAATGAAACACTCGATGAAAACATTAACACATGCGATTACTCGGCATCAGTAACGCAAACTCGTCGGGGCTCGCCCGCCAGCACGTGGGTAGTGCAGTGATGGCCTATACACAGAGCTGGGTAGGACAGGAGTAATTGCGCCTTACACAAATGACAAAATTACATAAACCCTCAGAAGATACATGAAACAAGATGTGACACGAGATGAGTATTCACAATAAACACACACATGTGTGAAAAAAAAAGTTTAGATGGCGTGGATGCAGCTGGATGAAGTTCGTAGTGGACCACGTGATGCACGTGGAATTGCAATATTTCTTTGTGAAAATGGGAAATTAAATTCAGACAAAATATTATTCTGATAGAGAAAATTATTCTCTTTGCTATTTAAGTAACTGCAGGGTGTGGCATGCCTGATGGCGGTAAAGTAACACAATATGACCGCGTGGTCAAGTACAAAAAGCATCAATTTACGTGATATTACATGGAACCCTGAATAAAATTTAACATAGAACCCTGAACTAAATATTGCACATACAATATTACACAAATAAACTCTCAAAACGCAATGAAGGCGTATACAAATACTTGGCGTCGGTCAGCCAAGTGGTTATACGTGATATTGCCTTAAAATATTCAAACATGGAAAATACTCTCAAATACATACATGAAAACAAAAGCCCTTAAAATTGCACGTAGCAATAACACCGAAATTATAATGAAACGCCACTAATATAGGCGGATGACGCCTCATTCAAGTTGTGCGGGTCACGTGACCTCTCCGACATCATTCTCCTCCTTCTCAATTAAGTTAAAAATGCCACATGGACAAAATAAATTCGTAAAGCGGTAGCATAATGCTGGGGAAAATGTCTGGCAAAATGTAGGCAAGCAAAGGTTGACCGGTATACTAAATTGACTACTGAAACCTACATAAGTGAACAAAGTTGTAGTGCGTATGTGACAGTTACTTACCTCGCCAGCTATCCTCGACAGACTGTCCAGAGGCAAGCGTCGCACGGCCCTATCATGGCCGCCTATAGGGTTCACATAAGCGGAAGTGCTATGCACGCCGAGCAAAATATTTTATTATTGAAATAAAATGGCACAAATTAAATTAAGTCCTGTTTTCAATTTTATTATGATTTTATCATACAACTTCAGTGTCTCTTTATGACCGCATTCACACCGAAATATTAGTGTTCTTAATTTCAGTGCTTAATTTTATAACCAAACAATTTCAAAATAACAAACATTTCAAAACACTGAAAGATATATTAAACCCTGCAAACAGAAATACAAAACACATCTTACACTGAAAAATAGTATTTATGTGAAAGTTCGAAATATTGGCTTCTTTGCGCATGTGCAGGAAACGTTACACGTGTGTGGTGAGCGCTGTCATAAGCTCTAGCTCCACTGGCTGTTAGTCGCCGTCACCTTTAATTACCATTTCTCATCACCATTAAAGGAAATGTAACAATCTTGTAATGTACTCCTTGTGAAATACCTGTATGAATTTAATTTACTGTCTCACATCCATGCAAACTCCAATATACAAGAAGATAGACATGCTAATGATAAAATTTTGCACACCATAAACACAGAATTTGGAAGACAAGATTCACATTTACAAGGGCACAAACTCTACAATACCTTCGTACTCATACTTAAGAATAAAGCCAATCTCAAAACATTCAAAAACATCTAAAAAAAGTTATTAATTAAGTTGTCTTGTTGTGACACTTTATCATCATACTAATTCGATTTTGATTAAAAAAATTAGTAAAGTACATGCTGTAAATTTTCCTCTTCTTTATTTTTACAATGTTTGGTTTTGACTGAATGCCTTATTTTTATATAGATATATAAAACAAATGGGAGTTTTCTTATTAATTAAATGTATGTTTAAGTGTCTCAGTGTTTGCAATATATATAAATGCGACAATTTTGTAAGAATAGTGTGCATATGTATATGGTCAGATATTAATGTTTCCGATATGTATTTCCTTTTTATACTTGTCTTCTCTTATACACTGACTTTGTATGTTACACAATATCATAATCTTTTTACTTATTATGAAACTGTATATTTTTATGTAATATCAGTCACCATGAAACTGTAATTTTAGTCTCATTGTAAAAGAACCCCATTTTAGAGCTCAGCTCCAGGGGGTCAACCAAAAAGAAATACTGGAAGCATTTTGTACTGTTGTTACTTATATGTGAACTGTTAATTTTGTTTGGTATGTATTAACTAAGTAGCGAAATAAATAAAGATAAATTAAAAAATTATTATATTGAAACAATAATGCATAGTACTCTGCATGGGTAGTTTAGCTCATTACGAACATTGCTAAAAAAAAAAGTAGTTAACCTAACTTGTAATCTGAGGTGTGTGTGCTTACTATATCCAGCTATAAACTTTGTATACTGTAATTAGACTTGTCAAATATCTTTGTACAGCTATGTAGGCATTGAAAAAATATCTTACGACGCAATAAAACAAACAAATAAGCTGATTTTAGTGGAGCTACATCAATTATTTTAGCAATATTTTTTCTTATGTGAGTTTGCAGTTTACAAACACAATAATAACAGTATAATGGCAATGCAAAAATTACGTACCACACCATTACACACTCATATCATCCGAATTCACGTCTCCGAAATCAGATATACACTTAAGTATTTACATCATTACGTATTTAACTTACCCTTGGCACTAGACTTGATGAATTTGGACATACAGACTTGTTGGCTTCGGAGCAGTTATTAGCCAGCTAACCACTTTAAATGTTCAATTAATCCGACAAGGAATTTGATAATTTCCTAAAGTTAAAGGGGATAAAAAAGTATTATATAATATTTAAATTTGATTCACATTAACATTTATTGCCTTGCATTATTGTATGCACGATCAGTTTGGGTGCTTTTTTATCTTAGCTTCTGTAGGTTAGGAATATAGAGCTAATCAGAATTTATTGCTTAGACCTTTTTTTTTAAGGTGAATATTGCGATAATTATTTATTCAGTTCAAAATTGGAGGCGCTGATACCGGACAGGAGGGTAGTGAAATGGATAGGGGACTTCCTCAGGGGGCGACGCCAGAGGGCGAAAGTGGGGGAGGCAATATCGGAGGAAGAGGAGGTTACGTCAAGGGTACCACAGGGAAGCGTGTTGGGTCCTTTGTTATTTACCATAATGGTAAATGACATGGGTTTGGGGATTAGGGGAAAATAAGATCGTTTGCTGACGACTGTGTTGTGTATGCTAAAGAAGGTCCAGGGGCGAGGGGGGGGGGGGGATTTTGCAGGCGGGCATTGGCAAGATATGGCTGTGGACAATGGACAATGAAAAGAAGATAAATGTAAGAAAAACTAAGGTAGTGAGGTTTACAAGGAAGAAGGCGATAAGCAGGAACATGTAAAGAGGGGGGGGGGGGACAAGATATAGAAGAAGTAGCAGAATAAAAGTATATAGGGATTGTATTGCAGGGAGACCTCAGATGGCAAAAAACAGGTAGAGAGATGGTTGAAAAAGGAAAAAGGACTCTGGGAATGTTGGGAAGGATGCTGAAGGGAGTCAGCTGTGAGGTGAAGGAGAAGGCGTATGGCACAATGGTACGTCCGACGTTAGAATATGCTGCAGCAGTATGGGACCTGTATGTGGAGACGGAGGTGCGAGAACTGTAAAAGGTGCAGAGAAAGGCAGCAAGATGGGTTCATGTATTCCGACTAAGAATTAGATAATTACCGAAGGCCTTAGGGGTTAAATATAAAGTATTAAATCATGTATAAATTTTATTTACATTAACATTTATCGTCTTGCATTATTGTTTGTAAGTGCAGGTTGGTTTGCTTTTTTTTGAAACTTAGCTTCTGTAGGTTAGGAACATTGACATAATACGAATTTACTGGTTAGACATTTTTAAAGGTGAAACTTGCGATAATTATTTACCGAGGTCAAAATAATATGCCTACGAAGTAGTAATGATACCCTATGTAAATTTAAATTCAAATAATTATGTCGGAAATTACATTGTAAACTACAAATTGCTTCTCAAAATGGCAGCACATATTCCGCAAGTATGCAAGATGTATATAACTTTAATTACTTGTATACTTGAATACTTCACTTATAGTGTGGACAACACTTACGACGCCACTTCCGGGAACAGGTATGCACAAGAATGTACTTTGATGTGAGTTGAACACTCCCACGTGCTCTCATGACCATTGTGTCGCAGCAGTCAGCTATCGCATTGGTGCACGCCAAGGGCGAGTCGAAAAGCCCAGAGTATGTTGCTGCAGGCCACCGGGAACAGCGAGTAATTTTCCCGGAAACCCGAATCGTGTAACTCCAAATCAGCCATTAAACCTATTTCTCACAAGAGAGAACTCTAGCGGGCAATAAGTTAGTGGTCTGGTATTGCGTCCCTGTGAAGCCACTGCTGTCAGACGATAGTACCATTGGAGGGAACATGGGGGCTGCCTGTAAAACAGCATATCATGGGTCACTAGCTTGGTGTGTGTCGGCGGGCCTGTAGGTCGAAGTATAAGTGTAGCAATGATGTGAAGTATTTCAAAATGCTAATTTATTTACCCCATTCATTGCGTCAAGACGCCACTCGTGTGGTCACAAGTGTTAATATGAATTCCTTTGTAGGTGTGCCGAATGAAGCCACATATAGCTCCTTTTAGCACTCAGTTGCAACTCATAGATGAATTCCACAGGTGTGATGTCGCGGAAAACGTGTGTACACAGGATGTTACTTCATGCAAGCGACACCCTGTGAACGACGAAGTGCAGTACTCTCGCCAGTACCAGATATGGGCAGAGTTTTTAAGAGAATAAATATACAGTGTTTTAAATCATCATTATGTCGCATTTTTACACAGTTTTCATCCAGCATATTCATGTTTATATAAAACATTCATAAGGGCGGCAGCATTCCTGAGACATCAACATAAAACCTGCTAATTTAGCATTTAGAGCCACAGGAATGTTGCCAATATGTGTAATGTAATTAATAGGAATTAAGAGGACATATAGAACTGTTATATAACATTCGTGTAAGAGTAAGGGCAAAAATCGTTATGAGCTAGCATGAATCTGAATGCACCCTCAGTTTTCATCCGCGCGAAACTGAGCATCGTTCGCAGTCTGACCTACGCATCAGCCAGCACGTTGCTTGGGAACCGTGCTCTTCAGTGCGTCCCCTCAGTATAGCAACTTTTGGGCGTTAATAATTCATTTATCAATAGTGGAACTTCTGGAACCTCTTTGCTTTTATTATAATCCCGAAGGGCCGACCGACAGTTAATTTTACAGCAAGAACTTAAGTGCGCAGTATGCACGTTTCGAAAGCAGCATCAGCTATCGACAGGCTACTGTGCCAAGCCCACATAAAAGAGTTTTGTAGAGTACAAGGTACAAGGTCAGTTGTATTCAGTTTATGCATCGTGTGGAGCCAGAACAGACACCGATTGTCGGTCCTCAGCATAAAACACTGGTATGCACGGTAGTGCTTTACCACCCACACAATTGCTGTGCACTCTCTCTCGTTCACGCCATATCGAGATTCAGTTGGGCCAAACTTGGTGGTCCCATACTCGATGACTAGCCTCTCGTTCCCCCAAATTGGTACAATACTACGCCCAGGCCCTTCTCGCTAGCGCCCGTCTGTAAATACAGGTGCCTACTGGGATCATGATGTGCTAGGACTGTTCACTGCCGGAATTGCTGCTTCAATTCCCGAAAGCTTGTCTCCTGGTCTACAATCCATACAAACTTGCATGTGAGTGAGAGTAGGTCAGTCAACGGTGCTGTAATTATTGCAAGTCCGGGAATGTTGTCCCTGAGCCAATTGATCAAACCAAAAACCTTCCTCAGCTAATTGTGAGTTTTCGAATGTTCATGTCGGTCAATCAGTCAGAGATGTTCCGGTGTCGGCTGACTGCCTTGCTCATCCACCAGGTGCCCAAGGACTTCGATGCGTCTCTTGCCGATGTGGCACTTCCTGTTCGCACATGCCAGTTGGTTGATTGTGAATCTCTCTAAGACTAACGACAAATTGTGCAGATGTTTCCAGTTCACAGACCAGATGATCACATCGTCCATATACGCAAATGTGAAGTCACCTATGTATCCTTCGAGTACTCGGACTATCATGGCCTGAAATGTCGGTGGCGCACACTTCAGCCCAAAGGGCATGGCAGAAAATTGGTACCTTCGCCCATTAGGGGTGGTGAAGGCCGTCATATGTCTGTATTCTGGTCGAATTGGTACCTGCCAATACCCACTGCGTAAATCTAGCGAAGTCATGACTGTTTCCTTCCTCAGAGTGCATAGGGCGTCTTTGACACTTATGTAAGGTGGGAGTGTGCTCTGCGTGTTCTTGTTTAGCAGCCTAAAGTCCACACAAAATTCCACGTGCCATCCTTCGACGCGAGTGTAATTACGTTATTGTAGTGGCTGTTCGTAGGTCCTATGACTCAATCTGCCAACATCTCTCTGATCTGCTCCTTGAAAATCACACTCTGGCGTGGTTGGTAACTGCATGCCCCAGCAAATAATGGTTGTCGTGTTCCAATGGTATTGCATGTTCGGCAATTGTTGTTCTTTGTAGTGGGTCGGCAGCCACTATCTATCTGCCTCTGTCTATCCTATCGGTATATTTGTTTTAGCTCGTTCAGAACTACCTCGAACTGTAGGGATCGCAGAGCAGACCTACCTAGTTCAATAGTGACATATAAGTCGCAAATCGGTCGGGAACTGCAGGACAGACAGCGCGAGACAATTGGCAGACTTATGGCCATGCAGCGATCTTTCATTCTTTCTTACTTACTCGTGCCAACCCCAATTGCGTAGTCGGTTGCATGCCGGTCTGCGGTGCGAGGGGCTCCAGGTTCGAAACCCAGTCAGGATATGGATGGTTGTGTCTTCCTTTTAACTTGCTTCATCCTCATCGGCACTAAAGACCCCGCTGTTACGGTGTCGTAAATCCCTCTCACTCACTCGTACTATAAATACGATGTTGCCAGACATACAAAAATTCCCGTATCTATAAGAAAATACATCTGATAGCAGCACTAATATGAGTATAGCTACAGTAAAAAATAGAAAAAACACTCATTAATGTAAAGTCAAATTTTACACACTCTCAATAAAGAAGTGAAAAACTGATTTTTTTCTAGTATATTCACTAAATGCTTCGGATATAGCTTTTTGATAATAATTTACATCATATCAGAATAAGATATCTTTGTAATTAAAGTTTTGTTAAAATGTTTCTAATACTGGTACGAATAAATCCAGTTTGTCGGAACCATTTTTGTTGAGTTTGTACACGTCTTGCTTAGAAAAATTGTCTCGCAACACAGCCTATCATAATATTATTGTCATTACTATCAGTGTCAAAAGTAATTTGGTGTTATATTACGCAAAATAAGCGGGGATAAACACAGTATAAAGATATTTTCACTATTCATTTATCTTACCTCTATAATAAAAATATAAAAAAAAGTAATTTCGTCTACACACAATAATGACTAATTCTTTAGCAATTAATTTACAAACATCACTTGTGTCAGCTATGAAGAAAGTTACAAAAACTATTTCTTTAGTAGAATAATGTAAAATTGAGAGTAAAAGTGTTTAACATCAGGAAAACAAGAACATTATTTTATGTTGCTATGCAGAAACAAAAGTTCGGATATTTTTGAAGATGACAGGCTATTTCTTCTTTCTGTAAGCGTTTGTCCCCCTCCAGGTCCCACCGCTAACGTTTGCAAGTCATTGCGATCAATATTTTCTCTTATATTTTTATCCTGTTCCTTTGAAAACTAACCCTCCCCTCCTATCTTTCGACGAATGAAATGTGGTTGGCTCGGGTGTCAAACAGCTTCGGTCAATACCTTTAATTTGCTTCTCTTTCCGCCTCACGATTGCTTAAATTCTTTTCTTCCGAATGATCCAATTCATTGTAGTGAAATATATTTCCACATCGGTAATTCTTAGTAACAATCTTGGACATTCACCCCACGTGGTCTTAATCGAGTCTTAATAAACCCTCCAAATAAGTGATAAAATTGAATAAATGCTACAGATAAATTTCAAATATACAATATATAAAAAGTAGAAAATAATAGTATCAGCATTACACCAAACCATAACTTTTTGTATTAATTATAATTCACAGTAACAGCATTCAAATCAAATAGCACAATAATTATGTATAAAGAATTTATAGAGCTGCTTATTTATGCACAAATTTATACGAAGAAATTAAAAAAAAATTTGAATATTTTATTTTAAATTGTCCTGCTACCTATCGGCTATTATAGAATTCGGGTTACAAATTCAAATTGATGGTTAAAAAAATAAGTTGAAAAAAAGTAAAATAAATTAATAAAATCAATTAAGTACATTTTTCAAATAAGTAAACATGTAAAAACACTACAAACATTAAACTGTAAGAATTATTCTTTGTAATAGTCAGATGAGGGGGCCGATTAAATTCACAATTTCGTTGGTGCCAAGAATATTATGCACTTGCGTTGTACCTAAATGGGGGAAAAAAATACAGAGGTGCAAAAAGTTGCGTACCGACGCTAAAAGCAAAGAAATCTGAGGCCAGACAAATACCTCGGCACAAATGAATAGCTCTCGTTGCGCATGCGCAGTCAACACATGTAGCTATCGAGTAACATGGCTATATTTCAGTAATATTTTCAAAAACATGTTAAAGTTAAGTGTTGTCTGTGGAAAATTGTATAAATTACTAAATCAAAGTGATTTCAACAATAAATTGAAGTAGGTATAATGGAGAAAAAATGTTTCCTAAGGGTGCTTCCGGCTTACATTTTCACATGATTCGCTGCGCCTCCAGAGGTGTTGGTGATGTGTTCGAGTCCCTCCTTGGAGCAGGTGGGGAACAGGAACTGATGATATACCCGGCGCCACGTTCGGTATAGAGAACGATTGTTGATGGGAGTCGTACGGCCGATGGCGACTCTGGATACACAGTCAATACGAAGGAGAGCTGAGTGAATTTGTCCGTTTTATTACGTAAAGGTAAAATATTGCCTGTGGGAAAAGCTGTAGACCACTTCGCAAGCCTATATTACCACTGATGTTACCCTGCTTAAGGGAAGCAGGCCCCGTAAATGCAGAACACACTGAAATACAATTGTAAATTTGAAGGCTGCTATGAAGGCGCAGTACTCGATGAGCTCAGGAGAGTTAAATGCAATAAAATACGTCTAATTATGGTATGACTGTTTTATTACCGCAAAGGAACAATGGAATGTTACTGCACTTGTTAATGTGAACCTCAGCTAAGCGGACCCGGCACTCTGGACCTGCCGGAGGTCGCTATTGCTAGAAAATAAGGCGTGGGCCTTAGATTGTTATTATGTGAAATGTGCTTTGTGCATGAAGTCCTAGTATGTTACATCAGGATGCAGGGAGACTTCCCCTCTGCTAAATAAAAGTACTAAGAGGTTCTTGAGTTACGCTAACTATGGATATTAAGAAAAATGCAGCCTATATTGAATTGGCGAGGGAGGTACGCGGAGTTTAGTCTGCCCTGCCGGTTGTCTGGAGTGCTGAAGTCTGACTAACGACATAGCGTCGGTTTCGCCATATGTCCGGCGAATCCAGCGTCAAAATGAATACATGAAAAAACTGAACTTAATGAATAACTTGATATGTGAAATTGATGTTGTACATAATTAAAATTACTAAACTAACACATTGGTGACATACTCGTGAAGATCGGAGCCTAGATATGGCTAAGAATATGTCACGAGAATGTCATCGCACTTGAAGTGCGATATTAAATTAAATGATGCAATAGGTGGCTGATTCTTGATAGATGATAACATGTACGTTCTTATAATTAACATTTTAGAATCAGTGTGTGTGGTTTTGTAATTATTTTCAGGAACGTGTATGGATATGACGAGACACTGATTTCGTAAGGGCGAAGCTACACCCTATTTCTATGGAATGTTAATGACACAATATGCTGGAGCGGGTGGCTTCCTTAGTGAGTTATGGTGTAATCACTGTGAATGATGGGTAATAATACGCCTATTAAATAATGCTGCTAGGGGACCGCTCGCCACTTCACACTTTATGCGGGAATTTGATTCACTATCTTTTGAAACCACTCGGAGCCATGTCGCACTCCGAATTCGGCCACGGAGTCCAGCGATATCGCGCACATCGAAAAGTCGAGGGAGTAAGCAGTGCCATTTACCCCAGTGTTCCTTCCAATGGCTGATGCGTCTAACGGTCATGGCTTCACGGGACACGTTCGTTTAGGTCACAAATCCATTCATCACGAGAGTAACCTCTTGTGGCGAATGTTAAATATTATGACTCGCGGCCACGAGTTACAGTGTGGCAAGAAAAGTGTAATTCCGTTCTTGTCGATGTGCACTAATCGAGACTGCGACCTAATGTCGATCGGTCGAGTGTTGCTGTGTGGTTGATGCGTCTGCAATGGAACAAACAGGCACAAGGGATATATGGACGTCAGGATCATGTTACACTTAAGATAAAACACTTTTATTTCTGTCAAAAGAGTCCCAAAAATAATTTTTCATTGAAGTGCTTAGAATTGTTTGCTTCATATTTTGGAAGGGGAATTTGACGTGTCATGTGTCCCTCCCAAGCCCATTTGGCAGCTGTGACACCATATAGCTGTACAGTGCAAGTTTGGACTCAACCCAACGCAAACTTAAGCACATGACGTCACAGCACCCGCTGTAGCGAAGTAATATTAAATAGATCTCGTTTTCCCGTGACATCTTTTATGTAGGTTTTTGTGTGTAATATGTAAACATGGGTGTTCATGTGTATGTTATTTAAGAAAGGAAACAACCCCAGTGCATTTCGGAGAAAGTAAAGTTTGTTTTTTAGTATTTCACTATGTATGATTACGTGTGCCATCCTCACCTCATTCACCCAAATGTAAATAGTGTTCCATATGAAATGTTATTTTTAAGATTCATTTATGCATGTTTCAGCGCAAGGTAAGGAACACAAATAGTTATAATGTATTTTGCAATGTTAAGAAACTAGGTCCACATGGCCCGCCAAACTCGGTCTGCGTGCCACGGCTCGGGCAACCTTCAACTTTTGTTTTTCAATCATTCAATCTCCATAATTTTAATTCACTGGAACTGTGGTTCTTTAGCTGCCCGAAAAACCACACCCATCTTCCCCAGTGCTTGCATCGCCTGGGGAAGCTTAAAATCTTGCACATAATCTTTATCCACGTCATGCCATTTTTACAGTATTACTTCACTGGCACATTGAATCCGTGAAGTGTGATTATAAATGTAAAATGTAGGCCTGAGAGCCTTGATAAATAAACTACATAATTCACGCATTGAGAACTGTTCATGTGGACATTATTTCGTGGCCTTCAGGATCTTCAGGGCACAAGCGTTTAGAACACCTGCACCTTTTTTACTCAGTGTCTGAATATATATTTTCTTTATTCGTTAATGTGCAAGTACCATGCAGATAAGTCACTTCAACTTAATCGGCGAGCTTTTGTATGCCATAATATTATGTAACATGTGTGTGAGCTGACCTGAGCAGGCCACTGCGCACTACGAATTTGGAATAATTGTACAGCACATTTATAAGCAGCAGCAGTCCAGGATAGCACTGGTCGTTGGCCAAACGACCCTGGAGGAATCCTCATCTCTACAGACTCACAGGACATTGTCCAGTGATGTCTTGTGCCCCCAGGTAAAATAACCTTCAAAATTTCACAGCTCCTTAAATCTTGCATCTACCCACTGAGGCATCATTGCGCCACGTCGAAATGGCGCCCAACTTAGTTGCTGATCCTGGAAAGCACGGTATCCCGGAAATTCTTTTTCTAAATTTTCCTCAAACCTTTCAAGAATTGAAATTCCTAAATTTTTTCCACAATGCAGGTGCTGCACGGCCAACTTCGCGACCGATACAGCAAGGGGTATCATAGCTATGCCTTCAGGATGCCTGCACGAGTCGAGAAAATTCGCACATAGTCAGCGGGAAAAGTCTGCCAAAACAATAAAGCACTCACCATTGCTCCAGCGAGGGCGAACAAGGACTGTGAGGCGGCCGTCTTGGGGCAGCAGATGTGACGTCATAAGCATGACATCCTGTAGCCCTCCAGCGGAAACAAAGACCAGGAGAGCATACCTGCGCTACCCCTCCACCACCTGACATCACCACTCGCATTCTGCCGCACACCCAGAAGGAGGAGAGCTAATGAACGTAGGAAAAATGGGACGAAACCAGTTACTCTCTCCCATGCTATCTGCTCACCACATGCCGGCAGTCAGTTGTGCAACCACGCTGTTTGTTGACCCCTGCACCGTGCCACGCCTTGCAGGTCTGCCGCGATCACCTGCACTCAACTTCTGTGCACCACAGTACTTCCGCGACCACGCTTCCACATCAGTACTTCTGCGCTCGTGATGTGTTATCAAGTAGAACACACAATAGCTGGACGTACAGACGAGAGCGCATCGGCGCTTCACTGCCCGCATTGTCTGCGAGAGATGCCGACGAATCTCATCGCCAAATATTAACTCCGCACAACCTACTGCCATTGAAAGCGCAAGACCAGCCTATCAATCAACCACGCTGCGATTAACCGCACTGAAGTGCCAATCGTGAAGGAAATTACGGAACATTCCGAAGAACCCACGAAAATTATAGAACCTAATCAAAATTCGGCACACACCAGTTGGTGTTTTTTATCTTTTGTGCAATGGACAAGGGACACTATTATGCAAAAATGGGCAGTGCTACACGACTTGTTTCCAAGAGTGTCTTTGTGCAACCAAGAACTGCACGCGGTCGGAAATGAAATTTTCCTGTGATAGTTTCAACCACAACTTTGGTCCAGGACCATCCACGAGTAACTGACATAAGCTTGTAGCAGATCTGCGATATAGTATTTTGGAGCAGCCGAACGAGGGAATTGCAGTATCAAACAGTAACAAAGAGGAGACATGGTAAAGGCGTACGACAAATAACAGAGAAGTGGTAACACCGGGCAAGCAAGAGCATGTGGCCTGCACGAGCAAGGAGGGGGTTAGGAGCAGCACGCCTAATGTCACCCCGACACAGGTGGTCGCGATGTAAACAGAGCAACAGAAATTCAGTCAGCCCTGCGTATCTCAAAATTATCCAGTTCTCCTACCTATGCAACTGTTCACGCCGTATATAACCCCATTACCTGCCTACTACCAACAACATCTGTACCAACCACTCCTGTTAACAACTCCTTTTCCGACCGCAACACCAGTAAATTTCCCACTGTACAGCAAAGGACAGAACTCAACACCACATTGGCAACCGGCAACTGAAAAGAGACCCTAAGTGAAAGTTAAGTCAGCATCGAACAAGGAAATTGGTACTTGAGGGGCAGCAAAATGGTACACTGCTATTAACCACTATGGCCTAAACTGGGTCGAATTCGTGAAATCGTTCCAATGGAGATACAGAAGTACTTTAACGTTGTTACAAACCCACAAGAAACTGCTTTGGCAAGAGCAACAACCCAACCAGCAACTGCCGACTTTTAAAATTCAAAAGGTGCAGCAAATTCGACGGTTTCAACCGCACATACCGATGTGGGAAATATTGGAAATCGACACCGAAACAGCACTCCCGGAATACGTGCATCTTTGTTGCCGTTCATGAACAGCGACATCGAGGAAGTACTGAAGGCAGCTGTGATACTGGAATGGAATTCACGTCAAGCTCGCCGCGAGTCAAATGCTGCATGAGGGAAGCACAAGTTGGGGGACAGTGACAGTGTACAACTACGTGAACAATTCTACCGGCAAATAATAATGGAAGATCAGCAAAGAACCAGAGCGACGGGTCCGGGGAACAACAGTAGGGAGAATGCACGCCGCCACGATCAGCCCGTTCAGTGAGTGCACAACATACTACCTAGCTAGGGAACACCTAATGGTAGAAAGAGGGAGGGGACTACCTGCCCCGAACTCCGTGTTGTTATTGTCGGCCAGCAGAAGTTTACCACTAGCAGAGTAGGTGCCTTAACAACCCACACCTGGGCAGTTTTTGCGGCCCAGCAAGAAGCAATCAGGGAAACTGCCCACAGGGGTAAAGCGGCCAGATGCCACCATCGCCCCAGTCAGAGAGAATCACCCAGACACAACTCCACAGCAAGCATTCGTGAATCAAATCAGTGGCAACATAGCACAATTGATCAGAATTTAAATCCACCTGAATGGACAACCATGTCATGCACTTATTGACATGGCTGCTTCGCACAATTTCGTATGGAAAATATTTATAATGCAAAGGACGTCACACCCACAGAATAGAGGGACAGGCGACTGTGACAGTGCAGGTACATGACTTGGAAACAATCACAACACCAATTATCACCGACGAAATTATATAAGATGCAATACTAGGTGTGCTTTGGATGCAGGAACAAAACACCATTGTGGAACCCACCGCCAGGAGTATCCATTTTGGTGCCATAACATCGATCAAAAAAACCTGGAGCAATTAACACCCATCAAACTCAGTGATTTCGACCACGAAGTCCCGCCACAACACCAGGCGGCGTTCCAGCAACTGCTGAGCGAGCATCGCGAAGTTTTCGTGGGACATGATGCTCTTCGACGCTGAACTGTGGCGGAGCACGAAATCAAGCTAACGGGAGAGGAGCCGATTTATACTCCTGCGAGAAGCTATCTACCCAACCAGGTAAGAATCATACAAGAACAGGTGAAAGAAATGTAGGCGAATGGCATCAAGGAACCGACTAGGAGTTACTACAACTCCGCGATCACACTCGTGCCAAAGAAAGATGGCAGCTGGAGGTTCTGCGTGGACTTCCACCCCATTAATCAGGTTGAGTTCCTTGGGCAATGCGAAGGTTATGACGTCGTTGGACATGCATAGTAGGTACTGGCAGGTGCCCGTCAAGCAAGAGGACAGAAGAAAACACCCACCATGCCATATGGGAGATGCTACCAGATCTGCATGATGCAGTTCGGGCTGAAATGTGCACCTGCCAAGTTTCAGTCCATGATGATTCGAGTCCTGGATGGACTGGTTGGGGAGTGCACGTTACCGTACTTTGACTACATCGTGGTCTGGTTGAACAGCTGGGAAGATCACATTCACCAACTGTCCATGGTCCTCGAACGGCTGAAAATGAACGGACTCACCTGTGCGGTGAATAAATGCCACCTAGGGAAGAGCAGTCTGAACTTTCCAGGGCACGTAGTGCAGGAGAACGCGAATTAGCAGAACCAAGAACAGCTACACATGATCGACAACTACCTTGCGCCGAGGACGTGCAAATAAGTCCGCAAGTTCTTCGGACTTGTGAATTGGCTGCATGGGGTCATTGAGGGGTTCGCCGTAGTGACAGCACCACTTACCGATTTACTCTCACCACAACACAGGTTCGTGTGGGGCGAAAAAGAGGTGCATATGTTCCAAAAAAAAAAAATAAAAGTCTCTGTGCTTGTCCGACGTTGGCAAGGTATGATACGATCCGGCAATTGTAACTGCAAACAGACACAAGCCAGGAAGGAATTGGAGCTGTCCTCTACCAGTGTGGAGAGAACAAGACACGGCAGGTGATCGACTTCGCGAGCACTAAGTTGGGAGCAGCAAGGTGAAAATATGAATGAGCGTGAATGCCTTACCGCAGTGTGGGCGGTGAAGAAGTACCGCGCCTAACTGGAGTACAGGCAGTTTGCGCTCCGCACTGACAACCATTGTCTTGTATGGGTCCACAACACCAAGGAAGCCAGGAGCAAGTTAACCCGGTGGCGCTGCTCCTCCAATTGTAAGACACCATGGTGAAGCACGGCCCGAGAAAAGAAAATCAGCTGGCAGATCATCTGTCACGAGACAACCAGAGCAGCACGGTCGTGAACGACAACGCAGAATGGGACGATGTCGTACCTCCAAAACCTACCCTCAAAGCGGCTCAATGCTGTTCACAACCCCCTCATGCCTCACCGGTCTATTAAAACACGTATTATTCGCTGTGGTAGGTCCATCTAGGCTCTGAGAGGGTAGTCAACTTTCATGGTTCCTAACTGGTGGCCTATTGGTTGACCACTTGCCTTATGAAAACAGATTAATTACATGCCAAAATTAATAAATAATTAGAACTTTGAACAAGAGGTTTCCTAAATGGTGACCTCTTCAAGCTGGACTGACATCGCTGAGATTTGGCACAATTGCTCAGAGCACACACACATGATGATATACCCACACATTAATCACAATAGCAAAATAATAAAGAAAAACACGTTTCATTGGAATGGGTATTATGAGTGCCCCTGCCCTAAAGAGCGGTGAGGCTGAACGCAACTAAATAATACATGGCATTCATTTGCACAAACGTATGTTAGCATGATAATTACTATTCCTCGCTGGGAACAACTTTACAAATGGTGCCAGGCACAGCCAGTCGGCATGGGTGAAACAGATCAAAATGGCGCGAAGCCAATCAGTGAATTATGGTGCAGAAATTAAGCCCCTCTGGTCTCCAGGCACGAAAAACTAAATATTTTCCAGATACTAAATAACTATTGCAGTGAATATGGTTGGTGCAAAAACTGTTAGCCCCCGGAGCGTGAATCAGCTACAGTCTTGCTCTTGTATGGTTGACACGCTACCGAGGCGCTGGCTTGGTGACCGAACCTGCCAGGGTGGGGGTTGGCACGCCGAGCCAGGACTACTTTCTTTCACCGTTGCTAAACTAACATGAAATAAACACTTAAACTTGTTTACTTGGTGCTTACAAATTAACAATAAACTTTGTTACAAGACAACACTAATACAACTGATGGATGATGTGAGAGTGATACACATGATATGAAAAATGACAAAATTGAATAAACCTCTTTGACACACACTCACTCTTGCATATTTGTACTTTAAGGGGGATACCGCTGTCCCCTTTTTATTAAGGGTTCTTTAGGAAATCGCCTTGAACACTTTGACTGCCACGTCAGACATATCTGACTGACACCACTCTGTTCTTACAAGGCCACGTCAGACAGATACGGCTAACACACTCAATTTCAGAACAGGCTGTGTCACGCATTCCTAACTGACACCAAATGGAATTTTACTTTGTAGTGTGAGAACTTTGCCTCTGGTGAATCTTTTAACACAATTCCCATGGTCTCACTTGGTCAACAGAATAAAACTATGAGAATTATGTGAGAGACAGTATCTACTTCATGAACTTGTGATTTACACACAACCACAACGGAGCTAACAGAGCATGTGCATTATTGGTTATGCCTGGTGATGAATAGGATTCATGATTTCAAATGAATTTCACAATCAGACAATTCATGCCTTTTATGTCAGTCATATGTATCTGACACTGCCTTGTAATGAAGTCATCAAACAATAGGGCCACATCAGACATACGTGACTGACACATTTTATTGTTTATTTTTACAATTATAAAGTAGATAACCAAATGAAATATATATAAAATATTTTTTTTTTAATACTACCAATGTGTTTGAGAGAAAAAACATACTTGGCCTCAGGGAATCCTATTAACATAACTGCCATGGCAGTCAATGTGTTAGCCCTTTAGTGATGGCTGTACCTTCACTTTGCACTACACAGCACTGCTCGAGCACACGGGTGCTCGTGCATTCGGTGTGCTGCACTTATGCACTGGTGATTTATCACACTACTCCTTCACACACTCCAAAACAGAGCGTGGGTACGTACTGCACTGACTGCTGTGCGGCTGGACAAACGGTCTTAGGAGGCAAGAAACGCGAGCACAAGTCACCACACCGATGCCTTCTTGACTGGTGTCCGTCTGCATATACAGGGGGCATGTAGCGTCAATACGTGCGAGTACATGGCACTGCGAGAAACCGTAATTGACATTCTGGAATGCATTCTGCATGTTTATATCCCATTTATATTTCTTGATAGGCAAGAGAATTTCAGTGAGTGGCACTGTAAGCACTGCAAAATCCTGCAGCTACTGTCTGAGCTAGTTGATTAGGCCAAAGAACTTCCGCAAGCATTTTTGCATGGTAGTAAGGGGATATTACTGCATGATTTTCAATTACTCTGGCATTGGGCGGTTTCCTTCCCCGTCGACAAGGTGGCCAAGATATTTAATACTTGTCTTCCGTATGCTGCACTTGTGATTGGCATATGTTAGGCCATTGATCGCTAGTCATTCCAACACAATTGCCAAGTGCTGAAGGTTATCTTCTCAGGTTTCAGACCACATGATGTCATCTAAATAAGCCATGGCGAAATCACCAACTATCCCATCAAGGACTTTTACCATCACATCCTTAGGAGACAGGTTTTGGTAGTGGCGGTTTGGCTGAGCTGATCTCGCAGCTGACCAAAGCTTCTAGGTTGTCTTGTGAGCTCTGCTCCTTGGTGAACAGCAAAAATTGTTGTTTTAGCTGATGCGTGGATGGTTTGGTAGGTTAGGTCACCACAGGGAATCGAGGTTTTTAAGATTGGAAATGGTTCGTTGATACTTTTTGTTGGGTGCCAGCACAGAGAGCATGAATGATGCAGGGTGTAGGGCCTGGCCCTGACGTGTACCACATAGGCCCCCTTCCCAGCCCATTCACCACATCGCCACTTCAGCATAATCTACACGCAGTGTGCACATGTGTTTTCAGTGTAAAAATGGTCGTATTTAATTTTCCCAGAGCCTTTTAAATTACAGTGTTGTTGTTTACATGTGCCACATGCTTGCCTCAGCAATCATGGAACCATGTGCGTTTGTTTATGTTTAGTATTTCTGTGGAATAAGTCTTTGTGTTTATTCTTAAAGTGTTTTATGTAATTTATTAGTAAGGTAAGTGCACTGTACCACTCGTGTACACAATATTTATGCTCCAGGGTTATGTTAGTATTTAAGAGTGTATTTGTTATGTCTAGTGTCCTTTGTTTTTGTACCAAAACCATTCCACATAATATTCTCACAATATTTACATGCATTAGTCACGTCAGATTGCACAGTACATACACGTAATGTTTAACCCACAAGGGATATATAAATAGCAGTTAAAATTTATTTATTAAATTATAATTATTAGGTTGTGTTAGGATAAGTCATTGAAGCCACAACCTATTGGCTATTCCAGAGCAGTGCCAGAGATCATGCACAGCCAAAATGCAGCTACTGGTGCTATATTATTATTTGAAGCTCATTCCGTTCACAGCTCAGTTTAGCAAGTGTAATTTGGGAATTTCTAATCATGTTCTAGGGGAAGAGAGAATCAGCAAATAAGAAATTGGATTGTCTTTACAGACTCAAATAACGATTGGTGCTCATATAACTTTGTTTTGTGTGAACCATCAAAACAAATAAAAATTGTTATGGTTCTCTACTGTTGCAAAAGGCTACCCTACAAGTGATTATCTTGCTTTTTTACATTATTTGTTGATTGATTTTATTCTAATAATAAGATGTGTGTATAATACATAATATTTCAATATGTATTGTAACAGTACAGATTTGTAAAGTTTGTTGTGAATACCATTTTCATGTCCGAATATATGTTTATTTGTACAGCAAGATTAATTTTTACGTGTGCCGCTTATATCAGTTATACCAAACGACTGCATTTCATCGTAACGTGTTATACTAAACCAGGAACCACAACCATAGATGGCTACAGGATTGTTTCCTGTGGAGGGACAGTTGCAGACACGTGGTATTTCCTGATGTTCCAGACCCAACTTCCTCACACTACTCATATAGTATCTACGTAACCCGAGGAAGGGCTAAACCCAATACGTTATTCACGAGTGCAACAGAATCGCTTCCCATCTAGTGGCCAGTTCTAGCACGTGAAATTAGCATTGTTTCCAAGTGGCAGCAGCAATAAGTAAGCCTCCCCAACAACACACCTGGCAGACAGAATGTTGCCACACCAGCAAAGCTTTTCGAAGAGGGCCGAGCGTCAGACTCCATATAGCAGAGCGCCAAGGTAGATTATCCCACCTCACTCGCTCCAGACAGATGTCACACCTCCCACTCCAGCCCAGGCATGGGCCGGCCAAACGCACTATACATGTCCGTGCACGGCCGAAGACGCGAATTGTCATCTCCAGTAGTTCCCCTCACCACTTCGTATGCTGGGGCTATCTACTGAACCTTAGGCCCTCACAGCCCTCAATAAGCACTCCAGAGGCTCCAGTAGTCTCTACCACCAGCTACCAGAAACTCCTACCACCAGCCAGTAGCAGCCCCCAGATGCTGCCATCAATGGCTACCACCAGCTCCAACGGTTCTGCAGCATCTACCACCAGCTCTTCAACAGTAAGCCTGCAGGCACCAATACCACAATCTCCGTTATCTTTCCTCCTCGTTCGACAGACGCCTCTACTTTCTGGTAGTAGCAACTAAACCCACTGCCGTTAAAAGTAGCGACACCTTTTTCTTAATGTCTCTTCGATACATCCTGAATTAAAGTAGTTGCAACTGAGTTGTTTTTATAGCAGTCAAAGCCATTCTATACCAAGTTAGTTTAGGAGCATGTCACCTGTACCTGTTTTACCGTAGGTTACTTCCGACCACATTTTGCTTAGTAGGTAATAGTACGCGCCACCTTGTTTATTTGGAGAAACAGGTTACGAGTGAGATGGACAAGGTAAGGAAGCCTGACAGAGTAAGTACGGTGTCCTCACAGTCCCAGACTTTGTGCCAAGCCAGATGCCAACTCGGTCTACTCCGCATAATCCAAGACTCCAATATTCCGACAGTAACTTGTAGTTTTCATCCCACGCGCCTGACCTAGCGCAATCAAAACCACATGGACCATGTCTCAGTTCAGGCTTCAGAAAGCAACACGTGTCAATCTATTCATTTTATTTGCAAGCCTACACTCAGTAATTAGATAGTATAGTCATTCTCAGGGTATCACTTCTCTAAAATTTGCATGTAGGCCTATTTTAATTAATTAATTTATTTTACATGTAAATAGTAATTTTTTCTTTATTTGAATGTGAATACTATACCATAATTGTTTTATTCACGTGATTTGCATTGTAAGTTCATTTATCTTAGCAAAGTACTACAGGTACTCCGAGGTTATGGCCGCAGTGATTTTTGTGAGTATATTAAAACTGATTTAATAGTGACATCATGGGCAGTGACATATGGAATTTCTGGTATTTTCCAATTTTGCAAGGTGTCATGTTGAGTGTTGAAGGCCCTGAAAAACAGACTCTCTCCTTAGCTTCCAAGATGGGCGAACCAGCATAAAGTTAGACTGCTGAATTTAATGTTACATTTTGATTGTCTGCACTTCCTAAGGATAGGAATGGTGTTAAAAGGCACCATAAGATGTAGCTTATGCAGGGCACAGCCTTAGAAGAGGTCCAAGATGCATTTTGTTTAGTATTGTAGTGCTTCAAGATGTCTGCTGCCCACTCCACTTCTGCGCCGACGGATGATCTTCAGTAATGGTAACGTGCAGTGTAACTTGATTGCGAAAGGAGACAGCAAGATATTATGGACTAAAACATCAAATTTTGAATGAACCAAATTCAGTAAATTAGGATTTTTCATGTTGGAAGTATTATTTGGACTTAATGAAATTTAGTTAACTTCCATATAGGGCTAATGCTCCACGACAGACTAATGGCCGTTTGTAGAGCCCTTATGTAATTATATTGAGCAAGTAATTTATTTTCAAGAGATGTTGAACCTTATCCGCAAGCTAAAAGATCCACGTTTTTCAGTACTTACGATCACCATATGCTGGTCAATATCTTTTGAGGTGATTAGGACCTCTAGTCAGAATTATAGTAAAATTTAATTTGATGGTTCAGACAGCAATATTTTACAATAATTATGTTGGTTCATAATTCTAACATTTGATACTCAGAATTTTTATCTTGGATGACAATATTTTCAAGTAATATTCCGTTAATTAATAAAAGCAAGTTTTTTCAGTCTACGATAAGGATTTATGAGTTCACGTAGTTTTGTTGTAGTAAGTAGTTATTTTCCTCAGTGTTTGAACTATTCATATAAATAGAATGAACTTTTTTCTCTGTTTTGTTTATAATTAATAAGGGAATCTTGTGCCGTAAGTCTCACGACATCCATATAGTCAGCATCCCCAGTCTGACAAATCTACTTACCTGAGGTGTTACAATAATTATTATTTTGGTAATTGGTAAGCTTAAGGAATTGCAAGCCATTTACTCAAGCCAGTTTTATCTCACAGAAAGCCAACTGACGTGGCATCATTGAACTCCTTGTCGACGCCACGCGCAAAGAGAAAATAAGCTGTGTGCTGTTCACAAGCCTCTCACATTCCTTGCTAGCCCGACACTTTCTTAAATTGTATAAAAGTTCAAAACATTTTATTCTTTCTAGCACACAAAAAATATTTATTTATCTCTAAGGGGGTAACGAACATACTTGTACCATACAGTAACAGCACACATACATGTATTACAGAGTTTGCAAGAGTTCAGTTATCATCCACCTTGCCCCTTTCACAGTATATGTCATGTTTTAGTCTAATTATGTTTTCTTTCAGGATAGTGTATTTTTATGGCAATGAGTATGTACATTTATAAGTACACATACTAATACCATATATTAATTTTAAACAATGCTAATTCACTAATTGTCATATGTTGTGGAGATGCTCACAAAACTGAAGTGATTTTTTTTTTTTTTTCATCTATTGAAAATTTCTACAATTATAGTTTCCAGAGAGAAGATGTAAAACAAAAGGATTTACTAGTAAATCATAGTTTATTTCATGTGTTACAACTGCTAAGGTCAACATCGCCATTACAAATGAACTGTTTGATGTATGCAAATTCAAGAATCTGCATCATTCCTGGTATGACAAGTGAATGAAGAGGAGAACCCAGGTCAATGTTCCTCATGACCTGCAGTGGACATGCCACTATCTTCTGAGTAGCTGAGCCAACACGCGCAACACCCAAGCACAATGTATCCTTTGTGTAAGCTGAAAATGTCATTGGTTATTATGGTCACTTATTGTTTGCACTGAAAGTTTTCAAACAGTACACAATTATGAGTAAATTGCAGACAGTTACAAATTCTTAATAAGGAGCAAGATGTTTAATGTTGCAGTTATTTATTAAACCATTTTAGCATGGATTAGAAATTATAACAGCTACAGCATAAACAAGCACTTTAGCGAAGTGTGTGAAGCCTGGAGAGGGAAGGAGAGTGGGAGGCTGCTTTACTACGGGAAATCTTTTTTTTTTTTTTTGCCATTAAGAAACACTGCAAGTTATAGACATCAAGTTCAACGTGGGGTGAAAATGTTAAATATTTTTTCACAACTCCCTAGGTTTTTAATTAGAATGTAGTGTCGAAAATGAGATGTTTAATAAATGCTATTATGAAATGTGTATAGCTTGTCATTAACTTGTGAAACAAATCAACTTTCGAACTGCATCATGTCTTACTTATTGCTGTGTCAACAGGTATTCTTGAAATTGAACAGGACGAGAAGATTAAACTTTCAAAGGTAAAGTGTATTTTTGTTTTATGTTAAGGTTAGTATAATCATATTTCCATTTGGCTTCAGTATTAACTACAAATTTTAGGGATGGGCCAAATCCTATAGGAACTGCGATGGCAGCGTGGTTAGCCTGTTCGCCTCCCACAAAGCTGAACTGATTTCAATCTTTGGCCAGTTCACTCCCGAATTTTCTCATACGGGAATCATGCAGAACAATGCTGCTAGTTGGCAGATTTTCTCTTGAGGATCTCTAGTTTCCCCGCTTTTTCATTCCAGTGCTGCTCCATACTCACCTCAATCACCCTCATAAGCTCTCAAGACCTCATAGTTAAGAGCTGCCCAAATCTCTTCACTCACTGACTCACTCAAATCCTATTTTTGGGCAAATGCAAATCCACAGTGAAGTAATTTAAAATATTCTTGAATCCAAATTAATGTAACCCAAAAAAATTGGTCTGGTCTCTTCACAGTTTCAAAATTTTGCATAATGAGCATGTATAGCTTTCGGCATATCTGTCTGTGTGATTCTCATGTTACTTTTCTATTGTCTTTGTACTTTACAAGTAGAGTTATTAATGTTTATTCATCCCTCTGTAATTTTTAATATTTTTAAAATTAGTTTTTGCACAATAACAAGACAAAGTGTAAGTAAACACAAGAAACACTCGAATGTAGCTGCAGACAAACTAGCATCGACAGCAAAAAAAGTCTCAGTTTCTGTTTCGAAGGGCCCTTTTGCGAGGCTAGATAAAAAAAAACGTATCTCACAATCTAATATCATTTGAGAAGAGAAACTTGAAACTAATTTCACCTGAGTATGACTTGAGAACTGACTATTAATTAGCGCGGATCTCAAGACGAGAAACGCATCTCAAGACTGTATCACCTGATGCAATCTCAAGATGAGATCTGAGTAACGACTATTAATACGGCCCTTACACTGTTTGCCAAAACCGTTTAAGTTTATTTATAACCTCACTTAACTGCATGTTCCCACCACCAATTCACACCAAGACATCGCTGCTAGTAACTAGTAATGTCTAGTTCCGTCATTTTTCAGAAGTGAGAGTTAGTGTTTGTACACACAAGTATGTGATACCAGAGTGAGCAGCAAGGGGTGTACAAGCCACAAGCCAGCGGGCGTTACTGTAGTGTCTCTTATGCTGTATTGGTGACCGGGCACGCAATTGTCTGTATTGTGTTAGTCTGACTGAAGGTGTGGCTTTAAATGTGTTGTTCTGTTACGTGCGAATGTAAGTATATCTACACAAAACGATGTGATGTTCCATACTCTTTTCTGTACCAAATAGTATCAATATAATTCTCTATATTTTACACTAAATTTATGTACGTGTGAATTACCAATGGCGTCCTCTACGGATACGGCGAGCGATACTGACAGGGCCGGTTTAAGTCCGGCCAAGAAGCGACCGAAGAGGAGGGCGCTCAGTTCATCAGAAAAACACATGGTTCTCAATGTGTATAAAGTCGAGATAGAACTGAATCCAGGCATGAATATAGATGACGACGTTAAAAAAGCAGCACGTTCTACTGGAGTAAGTCCCGCAACAGTTTATCATGTGATGAGTATAAATCCATACACACCTTGACGTTACCGAAGAAAGAAAAACAACGCCGGAAGTTTACGGAAAGTGTTGACGGGTTCGACAGGAATGCGATACGGAGGAAGGTACGCTGGTTTGACTTCCGTAATGAACTTCAAACGGTCAATAAAGTTCTTGCTGTTGTGAATGATTACCTCGATTTGCCTGCTTTTCAGGGAATCACATTTTACCATTTATTAAAGGAACTGCACTTCAAATATGTTAGACGTAGACGAGACAGCATGCTGATAGACAGGGATGATATTATTCTATGGAGGCAACGTTATTTGCGTACCATTAATCAACTGAGGGATGAAAGACTATCAATATAGTACCTCGATGAAACGTGGTTAAATGCAGGGCACACACGAAACGCGTCTGGGTGGATGCCACTATTACATCATCTGAACAGGCATTTCTGTCTGGACTATCAGCTGGTAATAAAGGTCCTTCAGGCAAAGGAAAACGCCTCATAATCACTCACATTGGGAGCAAGTTAGGCTTTGTGGAAGGGGGTTTGTGGGTATTTGAGTCCAAAAGGACTGGAGATTATCATGAGGAGATGTGTGCTGATTTCTTTAAGAAGTGGTTCAAAGGTATACTTCCTCAACTTGAAGATAATGCTGTTATTGTGCTTAATAACATGCCATATCACTCCCGTGAGAAGGAAAGAATTCCCAATGCAAATACTAAGAAGCAGGATATACAGGACTGGCTAACAGCAAGGAATATTGATATCGAAGATGGCATGTTAAAGAACGAATTGCTCAACATTGTTAACCAACACAAGTTAGCATATAATGAGTAAGCAGTTGATGAAATGACTAGGGATGTGGATAAGTGTGTTCTGTGAATTCCCCCATATCACTGTGAATTGAATCCTATAGAACTGGTTTGGGCCCGAATTAAAGGATTTGTTGCAGCAAAGAATAGGTCATACAAGTTGTCGGACATTAAAGTACTTCTGGAAGAAGTAATACAAGCAGTGACTCCAGATGTGTGGAACAAATGTGTATGCCATGTGGTCGAAATGGTATAAAGTGAAATGTGGAAACTGGATAACATTATAGATGAGAAGGAGTTCCAGTTCATCTGATTGAATGAAATTGGTATTGTGTTGTCATTTGCAATATGTATAATGACGATTAAAGTTCATTTTACGTCAATTTGTTTGTGTGCCCCATAAATGTCTGTGTTCTGTTTGTGAATAATCAGTACTTTTATTGTTCCTTTTTGTTTGCTTGTTGTTTCACGTGTTACCGTTGGCGTAAATAAATAGCATGACAGAGTGTGTTATTACTAACCATATTGATGTTTATGTACTCCTATTATGCGGTGGGGCCATGGTGGTGCGGTGGTCAGACTATTCGCCTGGGAATCGTACCGGATGATGCCTCCAGTAGGTGGGTTTTCCCAGGGACCTCCCATTTCCCCCCTCCTTGCATTCTGGCACTAATCCATACTCATCTCACTTCACCCCCATCGGCTCTCATGACCATGCTGTAATGACCCGCTCAAATTTCTCCACTCTACACGTACCATACGGTCGTGATATTACATAGTTATCTACTTGACATATACACTAACAGTTTCGTCAACCTTTGCATATTCGTGCATGTATTTCTCCGCTTGCACGCAGAGCATTCCGGACACCCCTGTGTACAGGCTGTGATCATGTGAACACTGCATGTTTTCACTGTCACAGCCTACCTTCGATCACGTGCACTTGCTTCATGCCCTCTCACTTAAATGCGAATACACAGTAGGTGTGTTATCAAGATAAAGTATTTGTGTATATTTCAGTATGGTTAAGCTACATCATGCATAACATATATGTTAATAATTATGTATACAGAGTACAATAAAGATGTGTGAAGTTCATTTACATGCTGTTCTTTTTTTCCCTTCAAATAACATGGCAAAATAAGTGCAATGTCAGTTTTACACTAACCTGTGCAATAAAAATTAAGTTAGTAAATGTAAAAAAATTTCCAATGAATAACACTTTTGGATTTTTGCATGGAACAAAAATATTGTTACATGCTTGCTGCTGGTCTGCATCACTTCATTGCCTCTCCTGTTCATGAGACCAGAGGAATATGTGGAGGTCAGGCAAACAGTAAGCCAAGAAGTGTGTGTAGATATTTACAAAGACATATTGGCGTAATAATCCTATTGTGACTTGTGTACTCCTGATCTTTGGTGGACTGAATTTCTGGGGTTATCTTTAAAGACTGTTCTATCATCTCGGCTTGACTCAGGATACAGGGAAT
Organism: Dryococelus australis; assembly: GCA_029891345.1. Taxonomy (NCBI): domain Eukaryota; kingdom Metazoa; phylum Arthropoda; class Insecta; order Phasmatodea; family Phasmatidae; genus Dryococelus; species Dryococelus australis. The sequence goes on from CM056993.1 coordinate 372,041,584, forward strand.
CATCTAGATCATGCCAGCAGGACTATTTAAGCAGCAATGGGCCTCCGAGTGGACAATTTTGAGTTCGAGAATTTGAAGAATTGCACGACATTACGCAAAAGATGTGCGAAGACAACAAAGTGACGAGAGAGAGACTGACAAGCGGGACTACTGAACTGGAAGCGTGAGACTAAAACATTTGAAATGATGGCAACAGACAGACTGAACATGTGTAAATAATGAGTGTGAATTAATTGACTATAGTTGATTTAAAGTACCTTCGGCCTTTTCTGAAGCCCTGCTTAAGTTCTACTTCCAGGATAAATATTCCTCCGCCTTGTGCAAACTAAGCTTAACTAAGTCTGGAAAATTACACCAGAGGAACAATGCACCGGATTTGTGCAAACACTGTTGTAACATTATTTTGTATATGAACTATTTCTTACTAGGCGCTACCAACACACATATGTTATCACTGTTTTTTTTCCTTCACATTATTTATAAATGAAGCATTATAATTTATAAATAAAATAATAATAACATTTCAATTTAACAGAAAAAAAAGTAACTAATGAAGACAAGTATAAAACGCTTGTGATATATGGCCATGTTGGTAGCAACGAAGCACATCATACATGGGGAGATTTTTCAAAGGTTTGATTCAAAAAGGCCGAAAAAAGCACGAATAGACTATACAACCAATATAGACAGATTGCGAAGAACTTTAGAATTGGATAGTCAATAAATATTGTGCACACTGAGAATAACAAGAGTAACAGTGGATGTAGATAGAATAATGCTGTTAATAATAGCTGTGTTAATAAATAAAAAATTAAATTTAGTTGTATTATTTATACTGAGATCTCCATTACTCACAAACTCAAATATGTCCCTCAGGCACCTTGCAACAATTAATTTGCTCATGCTTATATGAGCAGGATAAAACCTAAATATTTACATTAATAGATTGATGCATTCCTCTCTCTCTCTCTCACACACACACACACACACCTACTTGCTAACCAGTAGGTTATTGGGAAGGTTCCTACTAACTAGCAGGCCTAGCGGATAAATGAAATAATATCTGGTGAGTGAGAATGCTGATTCCCTCCTATGTTTGTGGGAATACCCTTCAACAGTGTCAGTGCATTCTGGAAGTGCTTTGCCTGACAGGGTCGTGGCAACCCACGTTGGGATATTTAATAGGGCACTGGCTCGGAGAAGGGTTCATAGGTGAAGAGCAATCAAACCCCAGGGTGAGCTTGAAAGCACAGACTTCCCTCCCAGGGAGTTTGGTCCTGCTCACTGTAAAGTTGGCCAAGAAACGTGACACCAGCTGTCACTAATTAATTTAAAAAGAGAATAAATGGGTATGCTACAGTCATGAAATGATGAACTATATTTCTCCTAGCAGTACCTGCTTAGTCTCTCGTATGCTACCTGGGCGTTTATACGGGGCCGGCCTAGTCGGTTTTCTTACAGGGACAAAGTCTGATATAATCATAGCCACCTTACAGGAACGTGCTGATTTAGGGGGAATGATGACAGTTACCATCTTTTCTGGCGGCGGTACGTATTCTACACGAGTAGTGGGATTACTACAGACTGGGCACGGCCATGGGGCAGCGGCTAGGTTCCGGTCTGGAGTCTTGCGGTTCTAGATTACTCAAGTATTCTCAATCAGGACATGGCCAACCAATTTCTAGCAAGGAATCTAAAAATGAACTACAGTCCTCAGTTATAGCGTTCCTTGGGTCGATTAAAGAGAGGCTCAGTAGGATGAGTGATCTGTGGGGACTCACTGGTCGGGCTGGCAGCTGCAGTAGTCTGGGTAAGTTTACTCTCTTTGTAGGGTTCAACGGGCTAGACGTCAGAGCTGGCTACTGCGCCCTCCTCCTTTCCGGGGCATTTAGAAACTATTCTTCTTTAAGAGCAATGAAAATAGATAGCTATTGGCTCACAATTACTACACTCAATTACAATGGTGCACTCCCGGTCTATCCAGCATAGTTCAAGCCCTCCTGGGTTCAGTCTTGTTCAGACGATCCAAGGTAATGAGCGGGTTAGACACTCCCAGGAGCTCCCACGTCTTATGCAGATTGTAGACATACTCAGGTGCCACGAGTCCCAAGATGGTTCGGCCCACTTGTGTCTATCCCGGAGCGGTTACTTGGTTTGAATGAGCCATAAAATTTACTGACAAAAAAAATATATATATTTTATAAGTGACTGGGGTTTAAGATTAATTAAATAGCTTGGAGTAAATTTGGACACAAACGTATTTATTAAAATACTTTTGAAAAGCAGGAGGATGCATGGCTCTGTACACAGAAGTGAATTTAATTAATTATGTTAATGCAGGTGAAGGGGTACCTGCGTGTGTAGATAAAAAATAAATAAATAATTTCTAATTTCTAAATCGCAATTTGGTTTGTGTGGTGAGGGGTGGTAATCCAAAAGGGACTATGATACTACCTGCTACAGCGGAGTTTGAAGGACTGACTCTGGGTAACAGGTGTAGGGACTTCGTGATACCTCTGACTGCCTGGAATGGACATCTTGATGGCGTTGTGGGAGATCACTCCAATCTCGTATGGGTTTTCCGCATGCTGCAGCAGTTGGAGATGGAGAGCTTCTTGGAGCTGGTAGTGGTTGCTTTGCAGTAGGAGAGCCTTGTACAAACTTAGGAGAGTCTTTGCAGACTGGAGAGCTTTGTGCAGGCCTGGAATGTCTTGTGCAGTGTGGAGTGTCCTCCGACTTTACGCAGGTCGGCGGGCCAACGACGACTGGCGAGAGCAGTTTTGTTTCTCCTTACATACAGAAAAAAACTCAGTTTGGTGGCTGCCCTACGGGTGCTGGGTTGCTAGCCTCGTTTCGCAGGGGTTGTTTAAATTAGGGTAACGGGCACTGCCACAATTTCTTATCTCCCTGTCTGGAGGCTGATTACATATTTACTGCCTCCTCATGAGGCTTGGGCAGCAGTGGCGACATCGGCCGCAAGGTGCTGCTCTCTTGCAACATCCCTGCCAACTAGTTTCATATCATCACACCCCTACAGTCACTACTGTGTATTATTAAAGTTGGAGTTCTGAGGTCACACACTTTATTTTGACACACTGTTTTGCTATACCACACGAACACTTAAGTACCACTACAATGTATGCACACAGTTTTGGTGTGCATATCCTTCAAGAATATGCATCAAACAGAGGTAGGTGCACACGCATGCACTCACGTGCACACATACACACACGCACACACAAAGAAATCCAAACAACAAATTAAATAAACATTAGAAATTATTTTATACTTTAAAGTCTAACTAAACAAGAAATGAATACTTATTTTTTTTTAAATAAAATTATACTTCCATCAAATCTGAGCCTCTGACAATTATACCTTGAGGGAGGGAAAAATGTTTTAAATTTAATTACACATAAATGAAAATATTGTGATACCTTGATGCATCTCTCCAGCACCTCTTCGGTTTATAATCTGCAGTAGCTGGTCTGCAGCTTCTCCAACGGTCATGAAACGAGGAGGCTGATATTCCTTTATCTTTTTCGTCAAACTTTCAGGCGTTGGCTCCTTCACTTGAATATCTGATAAAAACATACGTGCCAATAAATTTACACTAATCTTGGTTCAATGGTGTACCTACAGGTCAGTTATGGTAAAACTGTTTGTACTAGTGGGCAACTAAGTGCACCAGTTACAAAACCATTATATAATTTCTGGAATAAAACAATTACAATTGCAACAAATACAGTACATGTTGCCAAGTGCTACTGTAAATATCTGCTGTACAGAACGAACATAGTCACAGTGTTCTCATCTACACTAGATGAGTACATTGTAGTAGATTGCAGCTTTCATGCCTTAGATATTATTTTAGAACTACAGCAAGTTTGAATTTACTTGGGCACATTTCAAATCACTCTTTGAAAATACTGTTGCCATTTACATACAGTAGTGTGCCAGAAAAACTGTGATACATAAAACCTGCAAATTACACTGCAGAACCCCTTGTGTATTGAATGTTACATCAACCGACTACATATATAAAGCAATGAACATTTGTGGAAGATCATAGGGGTTCTTGCACCACAAGTATTGCAGGTTATCATGTTTTAAGGAACACTCAACAAAGTGATATTGCAGGGGCTCGTGAGATTTGTCATAGTATTATGGGAATAGAGATGAAGTTTGGATCTTTACACTGAAACATTATGGAAGAGTGTACCGTGAAAAAAAGGAGTTCTATTGATGCGTGACGCCTCAAGGCTGACAAGGTCGTCACCATGTTAAGGAGGCTGGTTTTGTCAGATGCTAGGTCAGGCTGGGGGGTTTTGAATTCTTTCAGTCCCTACATGATACTGGTGCACGTCCAGTGTAGAGGACTGGCCTGGTAGATCTTCGGCAAGGCACAAAATCGAGTGGGCCTAGGGTGAGCTTTCGCTTCAAAGTATTAACTTTCATCAGGATACCTGGGTGATGCGTAACCTCAGGCGATAGCTTGACCTTATTTGTCTCTGACGGGCGTACATGAGCTACAAGTGCGTTAGAGATCCGGTGCTCAATGCTTGTGTGAGTTGTTGGGGTTGGTTCTGCAGATTCAAATCTGAAGCTGAAGTTCAGAATTTCCAAGGGCTGATCTGATTGGCCTAAGTATGTTGCGATCCTGGGGTGTGTCTCCCCGTTCATACGTGTGAGTGCCTCGAAAAGGTCCTTGAGGATCTCTAGTGCGACTGGTATCTGTAAACGGTGCAATTCCTGGGCTTGAATAATTAGGCAAGAGCTTATTGAGCGTGGTGATGAGGGAGAGTGCCCAGAAGTTGTTAGCACCTGTTTGACCTTCTCTCGGATACCACTTTGATAGGAGTAAGGCATTTGGATTTAAACACACGCTCACGTCTGTGAAGTGACTGCAGGTGATGTGTTGTCCTACCTGGTGTGAAACCACGTGAAATGTCTAGCCACTTACCCGACACCCTATCTCAGCACTCGCCGTCTGAATGCAATGAGAACTGAGAGTCAGGCCTCATCATTGACAGTCCCTGCGCTTGGGTGAGGGTCTTATGGTGGTTTTGACTGGGTTTATTATACATTAAATGATTTGGATTACTGGAGTGAAAAAATATTAGATTCTTAGTATGGTTATATATTAGAAGATGATTTAGAATATCCACAAGAATTGCATAAATTACATAAAGATCTTCCATTTTGTCCAGAAAATAAGGTAGTTCCAGGAACATATCAGTCTAAATTATTAACAACTTTAGATAATAAACAAAAGTATGTAATTCACTATCGTAATTTGAAACAGTGTTAAAATAATGGTTTAAAACTTATTAAAATACATAGAATATTGATGTTTGATCAGTCCGTTTGGCTAAAAAAGTATATAGATTTGAATACAGAGATAACTAATGCAAAAAATGACTTTGAAAAAGATTTTGATGAATAATTCTGTGTTTGATAAAATAATGGAAAATAAAAGAAACAGAGTAGATATAAGATTAATATCAGATGCAGAAAAATGTGAAAAATTAAGATAAGACCAAATTCTAAGAAAAGTACTATATTTAATGAGAATCTTGTGGCATATGAATAAAACAAATGTAAAATTTAATACACCAATTTATGCGGGTACGTCAATTTTAGACATATCAACAGAATTAATGTATGATTTTCATTATAAAGTTATGAAACCAAAATATGGCAATAAAATTGAATTATGTTATCAAGATACCGATTCATACATTTATAACATAAAAACTGAAGATTTTTACGAAGATATGAAGTAGATGTTAGAAAAATTTTATACAAGCGATTCTTCAAATGACAATATCTATAACATGCCACAAATACTTAAGAAAGTTATACATAAGATGAAATACGAATGTAATGGGAAAATAATGAGAGAACTTATTGGTTTAGGAGCAAAAATGTATGCAAATAGAGTTGGCAATAAAGAAAATAAAATATCAAAAGGTGTAAAGAAGTGTGTTGTTAACAAGAGAATTACATTTGAGGACTATAAGAATTGTTTGTTTAAAGAGAAAATAGAATATAGAACAATGAATTTAATACGGAGCGAAAAGTATGAAATATATACAGTAGAAGTTAATAAAATTGCATTAAGTCCTTATGATGACAAAAGGATTATATTAGAAAATAAAATAGAATACACTGCTATATGGGTATCAAACTGTATAATTTTTAATTAATTTTCTATATTAAATTTTAAACATTTTTAAACTCTAAAACAATGTCACTATCAGCACCATCAATATCAATCAGTTTACAGTTTTCATCCCTAATTTCTAGAACGATGTGGTTAAACCGTTCATTATTGATTCTCTAAAAAAATTGGATATGCGTGCTCATAACTAACGATCTCTAACACCAAACTTTTTATTGGTGGAAAACTAACAATTATATAAGTTTCTAAATTATAAGATTCTTCACACTTTATGAACATTCCATATGACAAATTACAATGAACATTTATTGTTTTAAACAAATTAAAATTAGGTAACTTAGTACCTACAACAACTTTGTATTTATCAATAAGCATATTTCTCTCAAAGACAAGAATATCGGGCAATCAGTCATCAAGTTTAATATCAAACTTAGATTTAACCACAACTCTATTTTTCACATTGTCTGATGTCAGTTCAATGTTATTTGTTGAAAATGGGTCAAGTGAATGTATAGTTTCCTTTAAAGATTCAATATCGTATTATCCTTTAGGAACAGTGATAACTTCATTTTTATCAACGACAGCACTGATTTTTTCAATTGTCGTTATAGTATTGTTGTCTATATTAGGAGTAAAAAATTTGGCATAAAAACTAATTAAAGCAGTATATTTAGATTTGTCTTGATGAATTATATCATGGTGAAGCTTCTTTCTTAGAATGGAACTATTATTTGTTAACTTATACAATTTATTATCCATTTATTACAAAAACTGTCATATTAAATGAAAAAAGTTAATTGGGGTGTTGGTGTTTTAATTTCCGAAGAAAATTCTATAAATAAAATTGGTGAAGTATTGCCTGATAACATAAGAGGCTTAATTGTTGGGCCTACTAATTGTGGCAAGACGAATTTAATGATTAATTTTATTTATAAGCCAGGATGGCCAATTTTAATAAATTGTATATTTGCTCAAAAAGTTTAAACAAGCATAAATATATTGAGTACCATTAAGACTTTGATGCAATATCCAAAGAGTTTAATGAAAAGATGGCTTATTCTTTAAATAGCAATGATGAAATGATTCTACTAGATCAGTGTAAAAATGAGTCTCTAGTTATATTTGATGTCATTTTATAAAACCAGGATGTCATCCACAAATATTTTGCTATGGGTAGGCATAAAAATAATGATGTATTTTATTTGGCACAAACATATTCGAAAGTACCTAAACAATTAGTAAGGGATAATGTGAACTTTTTATGCGTATTTTGACAAGATAATAAAAATTTTAGTCATATTCATAGTGATTTTGTTGGTGGAGATATGACTTTTGATCAATCAAAGAGCTTTGTGCAAAGTGCTGGGACAAAGATTTTCGTTTTATCACAATAGATTTGAGCAGAAAAATGAACAGTGGTATGTACAGAAACCAGGTCGAACATTTTATAATGTAAAACTGTCTAGTTTCTCTTGTACACAAGAATTCTTTATCTACTTCCTGACGAGGCACTCTGGCGGGGTGTAACAGCCTCTAAACCTTTGGTAATTTTTAAAAATAAAGCTCACCATAGGTGAAATATGCATTGAACGTTGAACACGTTTCATGTACGTTAAACGATGTTGTGTTTAAAATGATTAGCCTTCATAATCCTGCACGACTGTGATCCTTACAGAAAAATATATAAATTCACAAAACATCTGTTTTATTAATCCAAAAGTTATGAGAGTTATCAAAACCCAACCATTTAACATAAATTTTATCACCTTTAATTTTTACAACTTTTTTAACCAAATATTCATTTGGATAGTCTGTTTTCATAATTTTGTATTCATGAAAATTTCCCTTTACGTCTTCTCCTTTGTCATCTTTGAGTTTGTAAGTCGGCACATCATTATTTAAAACCTCAAAAATGATAAATAATTCTGTTGTCCAATTAGCTGTATGAACCTTTTCAAAGATTTGTTTACTCTTACTCATGCTGAAAATATCACCAACTTTGTATTTTGGTTTAGTAAAAACATTCGCAAAATATTGTCTTAAAGTGTTTTTAATTTTTCTTATCAAAAGTTACAGGTTATCTTCATTTTGGGTAAATTTAAATTGTTTAATGCTCAATTTATAATACCTTTGCCATGATGTTCAGAATTCCAAAATTATTGTGGAATTAAATTTAAAACTCTTATTAGATATGGACTTCCTTTTGGATTGTTTATAACAAAATCAGAAAATTTATTGTTTAGAATATTCATTATGTTTACTTTTTCATTGTAATAACTTTTATTTCCAGTATTTTCTTCACCATGAAAAACTAATAATCTATCAACCAATTTTCTAACATCATCCATCCACACACATTCTTTTGGTAAATAATTGCAATTTTTTTTATAACTTCCCCAGATCCAGGAGTTCTTGGAGAAATCATTAATTTGGGTGTATTTGGCTCAGATTTTGAATGTGATTCCTTTAAATAGTATTGGTTTAATTATATTTATGAATTTCCAACCTCCACTCGAATGCAGCATTGGTTGTTTTAACAATTTCTGCATAATTTTCATAATACTCATCATCAAATTAATTCTCAAGGGCTTTTTGTGAATCTTCTGTTAACAAATTACAAAGTGCTACTGTTAATTTACATTCTTTATCCTTAACAAATAATGTATCATTATTTATCGTTACTTGTGTATCACTACTGTAAAAATTTTGTCCAACTCCATGTAAACAAAATTTTTTTGGTAATAACATTAATTCTTTTAGAAATTTCTGTTCTGAGATTTATAGTAGAATCAGACGCGGTACACGTCAAATCAGACACTGCATGTGGTAAATTTTTCAATAGTACAATTCCCATTTGCTCTTCCAAATTATGAGATTTTGAGAATAATTCTCTTTCAAACAATGTTTCTTCTGGTGTTGTTATTAAATTTTAATTTTCTTCACTTACTTTTTTTTAACCAATATTTCGTAATTCATCGATTAATGGTTGCTCTTTCTTCTATTTTTTCATATTATTTTTCATGACGCTTTTTATATCTTTCAATGAGTAATTTAACTCGAGAAACTCCCTTTGATTCCGTCATTTATATAAATTTTTTTCTTGTTATGAGTTATAAAAATATTGGAGAGTTTCGAGAGACAAACTTTTCCCCCAACTGATCAAACTAGGGGGAATTTAAACTTTTACAATAAGAGAATTGAATTTGATATTCCTGTAGGAGATGGCTTTTCCAAATGATGCTTATGTTTATGAACAATTTAGTTTACTAAAGAGAGATAAGGTTGGAGATGAAGCAAAATATGATGAATCAGATAATGTTGATGTTTGTTCGAACTTTTTTCCTTTTCAATTTTCTGAGTAGAAATTTTAAAACATGGAAATATTATTGAAGCTGTTGATAATGCTGGTATAACATCACAATGATGAATGTTTTATTAAGATCACCCAGTGAACAAAATTATTTAGAATTTACTGATGTTGATAATCTATATTGAGATAAATCTGTTTCTAGTCATATAGCATATAAAGTTAAAACTGTTTCTAGTGATAAAACAAATGAAATAATGTATCCGCTGAGATACCAGTTTGGATTTATTCTAGATAACAATGAAATTTACTCGAAAGGTGGCTATAAAATTACTTTTTTTTGATACCAACTGTTTATTTCTTTATGAAACTTTAGATAAAGATAATAAAGTTACGAAACATCATTCTTATCCTGGTAAAATTTTTATTGAAAAATTAGAAATTATGTGGCCTATTTTTGAATATGAATCTAACATAGCCATTGTAATTAATGGAAAAATATACAAAGATCCAAAAATTCCTATTAGTTTTGATTATTGGCAATTTTTAGAAAAGGAGATTTTAGAATATGTAGGGAAAACATACTAACAAATACAGAGGATCAATAATGATAATAATAAAATATATTAAGGTAATGAATGGGGGTTTGTGTACGGAGTCGTGCCAAAATTGGGCGTCTTGTAGGTGAGTAATCCTAGTGTAGTATATTAGACTTGTGTAAGGTGGCACTTGACAATGACTCTCACACAAACTGCACTGGATAACCCTTGCAAAACTGCAAAAACATAGTCACATTAAATAGTGCAGAAACCCTTTTACAATTTCACTGTTGTCAACTCTACCGCCCCACCTTGCCCGGAACTCCAAGTGGGCAGCAGCAAGTACAGCATCGGGCAGGAACTGGTATTTAAAAGTGTTTGGTTTACTTGAAGAATTAGTTTGTGTTTTCAGGATAGTGTGTCTGAACTCATAGAAATTGAGTAAACTATCTGCTGAAATATTTGTAGACAACATGAAAATTAATCAACACAGCGCAGAGGGTTAACTACCATAATGACAACACTCCAAAGATAAATTTCATTTGTTTAATTACTTTCTTTCTTTTTAATTTCTTTTTATTTTAATTCAAGAAATGAACCATCTTAATTAATATGCAGATAAATTGCCTGCCGTTGCCATAACACTTTTTGTCAACACAGTACACTGTAAAAAATTTAGTAAAATATAAAAGGAAAATCTCTCTCAATAATGTTGTGTTCTCTCTCATATGCCCTCGGTCAAACTCAGTCGTTATGCATAGAAAACTTATACACTCGAGGTACACCCTGAGCAAAATCTGGCAGTGGCAATTATTGTATAAGTTTTTTTTTTTTTGTCAGATACTCAAAGTTCAGGACATACACTTTAAGTGGATAAATAAAAAAAAATAGTTCAGAGGCATACTGAACACACTTGCAATATTAATTAGAGTTACAAAACAAACAGGTCAACTTTATTAATATGTCCTTCCTCTGTAAGGGGGGAGGGAAGGAGGGAGGGAGGGAGAGAGAGAGATAGTGTGTGTGTGTGTTTTTTTTCTCAATAATCTGCAACAATCTTTTGAATTGGCGCTATATCTACCCAACCAATCACAGAAAGACCTCCAAGAAGGATCTTCCTGGGATGGAGATGCACAGATATGCTCACATTTGGAATACATCAAAAACAGCTGTTTTAAATGCAGTATCATACACTTTTGTTTAAAAGTGTGACAGTAATGTCACGCACTACTTCATCTTTTGCATCACAAATGCTGCCGAATCGTTAAAAGCATATGGTCAGGCAATTTTAAATACTAAAATCACTTTTTCATACAAACAATTTGAAAAATATAACATATTAACATGTTTACGTGATAAATCTTAGATAATTTACATTAGCAAACCACGCATATTTAAACTGACAATAATCTGTTGAGAATTTTTAAAAATGGTGCTAATGTAACAAAAACAACTAAAGTAATAAACATAAATATTCCTTTTCCTACTTCTGGGAGCTGTGTAGCAAACATAACCTCACATTCTACCAAAACAAAACTGTTTGTACGCACTGTGTTTTCAAAATATAAACAATAAAGAGAAAACACTAAAAGTTAATCAAATAAATAAAAACATGATATAAACATATGAAATATTGGGTATACAACCCTCTCAAATATATAAACAATAAATAGACAACAGTAAACAATATGTGAAAAAAAAATGTAAACAACATATCCGAAGCACCTGAAATGCTTCAAGGTTCCTGCTGAATCAGTTTAGTAATTTAAAATTTGATAGGCCTGATTTTATAATAGTAGGTTTTCAACTTAATAGAAGAAATCATGCTGAATGTTTGATAATTATAATGTAAGAAATATTTATGTTAAAAATGGTAGAAATTAAATTTTTCCTAAAGAAAACTGGAATCTAAGACATTAAAAACGGCGTTTGCCTTAAACAATTTCTTCATTATAATGATTTTAGAAATTAAAATAGCAAACTAGATACCAACTATAGAAATAATTAACTTTATTATAAACCAATTATAAACTTTGATGGTGATATTAATTACTATTCATTTTGGGGATGAAGACCATTATATGTTATAGATTGTTTCTATAGAAAAACTACTGTAGTTAAAGAAAAAATTAATATAAAAATGAGTGTTGATTTTAATGAAAAAATTGAAGCAGGTACAGCTTGTCATGCTGTTTTAAATAGAAAAAGAAATCTAACGTATGATTATTTGAAAGAAAGAATTACTGAAGATATATAAATTTTTATATTAATAAATGGAAGAAACATCAAAATGTTTCGATATTTTAATACAATATTTTAGACTTATAGTTTAGTGGTTGCATTTAAAAGTTTAACGAATTTTTAGAAATATAGATGAATTATTTGATCAAATAAAGTAGTTTTCATAATTCTAATTAAAATTTTCTCATAGTATTACTTTTTACAAAAACATATATAAATTTTAAATATTATAAATGGATCAAATTATAGAACTTTTAGAAGATTGGGCTTTGGATATGAAATTATAAAAACAGCAACTTCCATTGATAAAGAATTGGACACTGTTAATTTCAAAATTGTTTTAAAAATCAATAAAAACGATTTAAGATCAGATAAATTTTCTAATTTTAAAGCTGTTTATGCTTTGAATTGTTGTGATGGGTGGGATTATGTAATCAGTAATGGTTATGGTTCTTTATTTTTAACTTTCAAGTCTTATTATTGGTGTTTTACTTTAGTTGAATAAAATTTATAAATTCTATCAATTATCTTTTTAAATATTTCATCTGATTTTTTACCCAAATTTGCTTGTTTTTAGCTTAAATTTGCTTGATTTTGAGAATGAAGAATACAAATGCCTATCTTGGAAAAATAGTAGATTTGCTTGATTTCGGGGTAAAATTACTTGATTTCGATGAAAATTGCTCGTTTTTATAGTATGAAAAGTTCTGCATGGCCATTTTGTGAAATATTGGAAAATTTGCTTGATTTCAGGCTTAAACTACTTGATTTTCAATGAAAATTGCTTGTTTTTGTAATTGAAAATTGTTATATCTAGAATCACGAAAAAGCAGCTTGAAAATGAGAAATTTGCTTGATTTTAACTTAAATTTGTTTGATTTTGATAGTTTTTTTCATCAAATTTCAGATTTCGAGTTTTTAATATTTTCTTGTACTTTCATTAAAAATAACGGGAAATAGCTAATGTTACTTTTTTCTTGTACTTTTGGCGGAAATTGCCAGAAAAAGTGGGATGCACCAGGTCCCGCATTATACACCTACTCCCTACATATTGAATTGTTAGAATTCTGGCAAACTTATATTTATCAGTGCAGACATTCAGATATTTTTAAACCAAAAAATGTCTCATGAGATAGCATACAGTAAAGACTGTCCATTTAGATGTTTTGCAGATATTTTAATGAAAAATATATTGGGGGTAAGTGTGCAGCAAAAATTTGGAGAGGCTTTGCAGAACCCTTTCTCGTTTTTCAACAATTAATATTGAAACTGTACTTACATTCACTTGTAATATACATATTCAAGTACAATACTGCAGTACTGATTTGTAAGGTACTGTTAATTAAACACCTAGTATTTTAATTTCTTTTCCGAAATGGTTAGACAAATAAACTCTGTAAGCCTAAATTCTTTTAAACAAGTATTTGAGTTAGCAATGCAACATGACTTGCATTTGGTTCAAATTAACTAGCATTAGTTACTCTAACAAAACTGTCAATGATAAAAATACTCTCTCCTGTCCTGAAAATGATTTTACTTCAATATCTCCACTTACCTGCAACACTATAAAATGTACAATAATCTAATTTTTCAAGTGAATTTAGACAGAATTTATAGGAAACTGTAAAACTGTTTTTCAGATGAACTTCACTGTATAACTATAGGCTGTTCACGGTAAAATGAGCACTTTTGAAAGCCCTTCTTAGCATCTACTTGTATACACATTGGTTGTTCTTCTGCCTTATGTAAAATTAACATTGCCATGGGCCTCATCACTTTGTGTGTCAGTCCAGTGAAACTGAAATTATTAGAAAAGTAAATATTGTACAAATCCGCTCATTTTTACACATCAATGCAAGAAACGAGAGAAATGTTATCACAAATGGTCGCCTAACACATTTGTTCGACTTTAATTTATGGAACTACTTTCCTCTCCATCGTGTCAGGGGCAGTGACTTTTTTCTGAGGTTGATTTCAAAAGCGCTCACTTTATAATGAACAGTCTTTAACACCAGGCTTTCTAGAGGAATTCATTCTCAATAACAGTGTGACGAGAAACCAGACTCTCTATGTGTGTAAATAACAAACACATTTCAAGTGAATCATTCATTATGCTGTAATTAATAGTTAATTTTCCAGCAATTGTAAAGAATAACGACTTTTCCAAAAACAAAAGAAAAATTTACGGAAAGCGGTACAATTCTACTTTACTAATTTCACAGAACACAAATTTACTAAGGGCACCAACATATTATCAATAAAAACCCCAAATACGATGAGCAGTACCAGTTTTTTATTCAAATAAACAAAAAACATTGAAAGACATACGACAAAATTTATTATAATCATTCTGGTACAATACTAGGATAATCAATCAGACCTTTCAAAATCAATAAACTATGACGATAATTCAATTGTATGATTAACTCAAAAAACATTTATCAGCAGCTCAATCTGCATTCCATTATTGGCCGTTTCATTGGGCCCTAAAAATCAGAATACAAAATTTATAACAACTTTATCTAACAGCCTCAAAGCAAAGATAATAAAAAAATACAAGGAATACAACTTGAATTAAAACTAACACAAATTAGCAAACACATGCCCTATTTATTGAGCCTACCAAAGGTGCTGCTAAATATGTATGCATATAAAAAAAATTACACAAGCTTGCAGACACACATCCTATTTACCGGACTTATCAACGGTGCTGCATATAAATACCAAAAGTTGGATACCAAAAAATTTGAAAAAATACATTGAATACTCTGAAGGAGCTGAATACCTAAAACATTACACAAATTAGCTAGAATGATCACCATAAAACTCTTTGTTAACAACCTCAGTTACGTACCTGAATGATAGCAATTATCATTTCATAACTACACAAAAATACCGGTAACAAGTTGTGATTAATACGATTGCAGGCGGACGGACAACATTCATGGCGACTAAGGCAGTGTGCTCAAATGTGCTAACGCAAGTGAAAATACACTGAAAAAAAACGTAATTCAAAACAGATTACCAAAATAGCAAAATCCTAAGCAGGCACCGGACCGACACTATATCACATTAGTTTGACCAAAACCATGATTTGTAATGGGCATCCAAACAGAATTTCGAAAACACGATATGCTACGAAGATTCCTAGCCAGTTAACCAAAACCACAAACTCACATTCAAAAATTTTTTTTACCAATAGTAACTGTCCAACCCACCTGCAAACTGTCGCAGCACGTCGTCTTGAAATACTTAATGTACTAACATTGTACTGTGATGAAATATAAGACCGTCAAAATAATCTTGCAGACACGAAGGTCGGAGAATAGGCAGATAGTGTTTATAAACACCATATGTGAACGTCTTTGTGTATGATACACTATATGTATATTTATTCTACTAGTAATATCTTATGTAGTACAATCCTCTCGTGAATATAGACAAAGAAAGACTTGAAAAATTCCACAGAATTATGTGATATTCTGACACTGTTTGAGCACAGTCATTTATACCTGCATAACCCTAGCATGCAGACAATTACGTTTAATTTACAGATGTGTGTTCTTGAGTGAAAAACATTCTGCAACCCAAAAGAAATATATTTGACATAAATTTCATGTGTTTTACCACATAAACACCCCGATCTTAGTAGCATTCTCCACCATCACAATTCATGGTATACTGTGAAAATTACGTGACGCCCTAATAAAATTTGTATTAAGTGTGATTAGTAATGACCATGTATAACATTTGCAGATATTAGTTTCCCGATTTTTTGGAACAGTCACTATTATTTATAATTACCGATTTTCCAAGTAAAAACGTCCAGTGAATGGTCAGCAAAGCTTACTATCATTAAATGCATCAATTATTATGAACTAACCTAACAGGCATAACGTATGCAGGCCTCTCTTCCTATTGGCAGCAATTTTCTCATAAAAGCTATCCGGTTTCCACGTATCAGTCCAGTATGGGATGGAAACTGCTTCTCCAAAACTGTACAGCTGTAAATAGCAATTAGAACAGATAACCACCTATAGGCTGTTTATGGTGAAATGAGTACTTTTGAAAGCCCTGCTAAAGAACTACTTTCATGCTTATTATAAATCCTTCTGTCATAATTATTTCAGAGTTCATGAACACTTTGTTGATATTGTTCCCAAAAGGCAGTATTTTTGTCAAACACACAATGCAAGAGATAACGTGGAATGTGTTCTGTTAGGTATTTAAGATATGCAAGATCGGCAACACTGTACTGTGTATGTACTTGTATCATGGCTGCAGTGACCTAATAAAGGACTTATTGATAGAACATGGTGGCAGTGGTGGGATTGAAATTGTGACGGAACTTTTTAAGTTCACGAATCTAGCACTGTAGGTCTACATTATAATCATTACTACGATGGCCACAACTGACAACGTCTCTCTATAAACTCAATCCAAAGGAATTTCCAACCTGAAGAAGCCTGCAGCATTTGATTTCTCGTCGCCATTGGTATGGAAGCAATGGAAACAACGCTTTTGTTGGTACATGTTGGTATTGGGTTATACGGACAAGATTCACAAGAAAATTGATATACTTCTCTACATTTTAGGCGAGAGGGCCAAAGAGCTGTGGACTCATTTTACACCTCATCTGGCTAGTTACGAGGAAGCACGACCGTTCACAGTGTCCAGCTAGGGGCTGCAAGTGCTTCAGCTGCTCCAAGCAGGGGCATTGGGCAGTGGTTTGTATGGGTGCAAGTACATCCTGAGTCTATAATGTGCAAGATCAGCATGGTGAGTCACAAAGTGATCAAGCTCTTTATTAGTGATCAAGCTTTGATTAGTGTTGCAGAGTTTGGAAAAAAGTTTCAGTTTCTTATTGACACGGGTGCAGATGTTGCCTGCATTCCAAGCAGCATGGCACCCAAAACTCATTGGGAATTTGTTATCCCTTGCAAGGATAAACTTAAGGGACCAGATGGTAATGACTTGAGTGTTCTCGGGTTTCTAGAATTGTAACTAACATACAGGGCAACATCTCATAGGAGAAGAGTGAATGTGATTTCTAATCTTAAGACACCCGTATTAGGCACAGCAGGACTACAGAAGTAGAACATTGTGTATGTTAAAAGGGAAAACGTAATGTTCCCAGCAGAAATTGTAAATAAAAGTGTCACAGAAAGTGAAAACAAAAATGTAGCAGAACATGTAAATAACTGCAGTGTAAACATAACCTCCTTGCAAACATCACAGGTCAATGCGTGGAAGGAATTTCCTGGTCTCATAAAAAATTTGGGGGAAGTAAAAGGAGAAATTAAAATTGTTCTAAACAATTGGACACCCTACATTCAATGTGTCCCTTGTGTTGCCATACCTCTCTTGGGTGAGCTCAAAGAAGAACTAGAACATTTGAAGAAACTGGAGGTAATTGAACAAATTACCAAACCCATAGAATGCCCATTGTAGTTGTGCCCAAGGGGGACACAGTTCACATTTGTGGCGATTACACGGAGTTGAAAAGATGTGTTTGTAGACCACACCTACCCATCAATAGCATGTACGTTACATTGTCGCAGTTAACGGGGGCGAAATACTTTTCAAAGTTAGATGCAAATTCAGGTTTCTACCAGGCTAAATTGGACAAGCAAAGCCAACTGTTGACAACATTCATTACTCCATTTGGGAGATTTTTCTTTTAGAGACTGCCATTAGGTATATCATGTGCTCCAGAATACATTCCATGTGGATGATATTCTGATCTTTGCACCCACCATGGCTGAACATGATACAATATTGAGGAAGGTTCTTCAAAGACTAGAAAATGCAGCATCTTCATTAATGAGAAAAAATGTATCTTTGGGTCACCCAGGTGAAATATTTGAGGCTTGTCCTTAGTGCGGAAAGGATTTCAGTGGACCCAGACCGTATCATGACCATCCAACACTTTCCAGTGCCCACAAACAAACTTGAAATACAGAGGTTTCTCGGGCTTGAGAATTTTTCTTCCAGATTTCTCTCTGCAAAATCAGGACTCTTGGAACATTGTGTAGAATTTGTATGGGGTCCTCCACTGCAAATGGCTTTTGGGAAAATAAAATATTTGCTATCTCAAGCTCCCACCTTAGCATATTTCGATCCGAACATGCAATTCATTGTCAGTGAAGATGCTAGCGCAAAGGGTTTAGGGGGTTGCCTTATGCAGGAAAACGACGGACAGCATGAACTTGTTGGGTACGTCTCCAGTACACTATCGGACACAGAGAAACGATATTCAAAAATACAAAAGGAGATATTAGCTCTCACATGGTGTGCCGACAAGTTCCGCCAATATATCTTGGGTCTAGAAGTAACACTTGAAACAGATCATAAACCATTAATTCAGATAGTTCAGACTAAACACATAGATGATCTTACACCTTGAGGTACACTTATAGTGTTCAGTATATTCCTCTCGAGGAGAGAAAACAGGAAGACAGAGAGTTGGAACAAGAGGTTGAAGCTTTTGTGGACCAGATCCTTTCTAGTTATCCTATAACAGATAAAAATTTTGTCACGTATTCAGGCAGGACAAGAAAATTATCCAATTTGCAAAAAACTTAAATTGTACTGTTTACATGGTTGGCCAGACAGAAAGTATATTCTTCCATATATGCAATAATAAAATTACATTGCTTATTATCATAATTAATTTCTACTTAAAGGTACCAGATTGATCATTCTAGCTTCACTTCAACTATATTGTTTAAAATGTATCCATGCTGGTCATCTGGGTATTGTGAAATGCAGAGAACGAGCCAAAATGTCCATTTGGTAGTTTGGGTTGTCTTCGCAACTGGAAAACCTGATCCGCAACTGCCCACAGTGTATTCACGAAAGGCAAAACCCCAAACAACAGATTTTACACGCAGAAAAACCCTCTAGGCCCTGGCAGGTAGTAGCGGCAGAGCTATTCAAGTGTGATACATGGTACCTAATAGTCACTCTAGGTTTTTTGAGATATGCTCTCTAACACGCATGTCAGGTATCACGGTTAATGGCAAGTTAAAGGAAGTTTTCGCACAATTTGGCATACCCAGAAATAGTAAGAGTTAACAACGGGTCCCAATTTATATCCAGTAACTTCCAGCAGAGTTTTGCTAAAACATATAATTTTCAAGTGATTACTTCTTCACCTCATTATCCTCAATCTAATAGTTGTGATAAGGCAGCGGTCAAGGTCACCAAGCGTTTAATAAAAAAGAATGAGAATATTTCCTTGGCACTCCTGTCATACCGTACTACACCCTTAGACTGTGGATTCAGTCCAGCCGAGATGCTAATGAACCGCAGACTGAGATCTACACTTCCCCTTCTCCCGTCAGCATTGCAAGAAGTAGAACAACCTCAGCTGGCACAAAATCAAAAACATCTTCAGAAACAGAAACAAGCGGCTAACAGAAGATACAGAGTTCATAACTTACCAGATTTACAGGTAGGGGACAAAGTGTGGATTTCTGAAGTAGGAATGTATGGCACCATGATACAGATTGGTCAACAACTCCGCTCCTATTGGGTACACACCCACTGGGGTCAGTACAGACGAAATCAATGGTATCTGGATTTCCCGCACCTTTTGCTGGCGAAGGTGTTTCGGTTTGAAGGAGGTTATGTGAATGACAGTTTCTCTTGTGTTAGAAACGATGCAATACAGAGAAGTGTACCACCTGCTGGTGTAGATGGTACCTCTCAACTGTATGGGGATAAATAAATGCAGAACAGAAAGGTGGATAAGGAAAACATGATGGAGGGGGACTCGGGATCTGAAGTATTCACACCAAAAGAGGGTTTCAGTAGAACATAACATGGAGAACGTAGAGAATAACTTGAGTGAGTACCAGGAGAAAATAGCAGATAGGCAGAGGAGAAGTGGGGAAAAAACCCAACCTGGATGAATGACTATGTCTGTACATTTGATGTTACATGAAGAGGGTTGTGTGGGAAGAATGTGGTAGGAGAATTGTTTGTGGATATTATATGTAATTTTAAGTACTTAAGAATCCTTGCTTAGTGGTATTATAGATTTAGATTACTTGTATAGGATGTTCACGGTAAAGTGAGCACTTTTTGAAGCTGTTTCATCAGACATAATAACCAATAAATACATTCCACTGCTGCCTCGGACTTCAGGTTTTGGATATGCTGAATGTATACACTGTGTGTATTACTCACATGGCAGGGTTTACAATAACAAGCGGGGGGAAGGATATAAATTGGTTGACATAAAAAAGTAACTACGGGTTCAAAAGTGCTCACTTTATTGTGAACGGCCTATATGTGCAAACTACTGTATGTGAACTTGACAAACCAATTAGTATTAAAGGGAAGATGTTCAGTTCTGTTAGGTACTTTAAGAATGTAAGATTGGCAACACTGTAGGCTTATTGTGTATGCACTTGTATCATGGCGGCGGTGACATAACAAAGGACTTATTGATAGAACAGAATGACGTTACAGCCTTTCACAACTGTAAAGAATTTCTGCCACTTGAGAGCAGATGAGGGTGAAGTGAGGTGAGTATGGAGCAGCACCGGAATGCAAAGAGGGGGGGAGGGGGGAGATCCAAAACACCCACAAGCCTACGGCCCCCAAATACTAGGAGTAAAATTATTTTGCAATATAATAAAACACATTATGCTTTACAGCAATTACATATACAGTAATACAATTACAACAATATTAATAACTTAAAAGCTAATTTTTGACAGTACCAAGCTTTCAAAATGTATTATATTAATCTATGATTATCAATGGGCCAGATTTGTTACCTAGATGGGCATAAGTAGATTGGTGGTGGAAAATTCTTTTTTTCTTATCTTTATTATTAACTGACTACATATGAACTTTTTGCGGTTGACATTTTAACAACCCACTCAATGAAGTTGCAGTTTTTCATCTTTCCTCTGAGGATTAATAAATACTCTACGAGATGTTTAAGACGTTCCCTTGATGTTGGCTGTTCATTTAATGTGGTATGTTGAAACTCATGGCTACAAAATATTGTAAAACAAGAAGAATAAACACTATAAAACCTATAATAAAACAAAATTGTGTAACAGTACAGATTTTTTAAAGTGGTTTTGAATATCATTTTTACATCTGAATGTATGTTTATTTGTATAGCAAGATTGATTAATTCATTTTATTTAATTTTACCCTCAGTAATTATATAGTACAGTCATTCTCATGATATCACCTCTCTAAAATTATAATATAATTTTTTATTCAGGTATTCTGAGGTTTTGGCCGCAGAGATTTTTGTGAGTATATTAAAACTGATTTAATAGTGACATACTAGTAAGTTACGTATGGAATTTCTGGCACTGTCCCGTTTTTGCGAGGTGTCATGTTGAAGGCCCCCCCGAAAAACAAAGACTCTCTCCTTAGCTTCCATGATGGACGGACCAGCATAAAGTTAGGATGTGGAATTTTACGTTATATTTTGATTGTCTGCACTTCCTAAGGATCGGTAGGAATGGTATTGAGAGGCACCCTAAGTTGCAGCTTATACACGGCATAGCCTTAGAAGAGGTCCAAGATGCATTAAATTTAGTATTTTAGTGTTTCAACATGTATGCTGCCCACTCCACCTCTGCATCGACGAGAGATCTTCAGTGATGGTAACGTGCAGCGTAATTTTATCGTGAAAGGAGACAGCAAGATATTATGGACTAAAGTATCAAATTTCGAATTAACTGAATTCAGTAAATTATGAATTTTCATTTTGGGAAGAATTATTTGGACTTGTAGCTATGTTCCTCAGTGTCTGAATTATTCATACAAATAGTATAAACATTTTTTTTTTGTGTTTTGTCTAATTAATAAAGGGAATCTTGTGCTGTAAGTTTCACTACACCCTTATTCTGTAGTCAGCATCCCCAGCCTAACAAATCTACTTACCGGAGGTGTTATAATAATTATTATTATTTGGTAATTGGTATGATTAAAGGATTACAAGCCATTTTCTCATGTCAGTTTTGCCTCAAAGAAAGCTGGTCGGCACGGCATCATTGATAACCTTACCGACACCAGGCACAAAGAGAAAATATGCTGCGTGGTGGTCACAAGCCTCCTTCATTCCTCACTAGCTCGACACTTTAAGTGTATAAAACTTCAAAACATTTGTATTTCTAGCCCAGAGAGAATATTTAATTATCTGTACGATATGGGGGTTCGAACTCGCATGTACCATACAGTACCTAACTGCATACGTCCATAAATTAACATATCATCCCTAGTATTCACTCAAGAGTAAGCCCGTTCCACGACTGATTACTAAATTACCAAAAAAAAATTATAAAAAATAAAATAAAATAATAATAATAATAATTTGTTATTTAGACACTAGAAAAGCTATGAAATGTGACGTACCTGCAAACCACAACATGCAATGGCATTTATTATGGATGCATTATGGACAATCTCAACTTTAATGTTAGCTGATTGAGCTCGGAGAACAATGTCAGCGTGAGTGGTGGCTCCAAAAGGGTCACCAACCACAAGAAACGCAACATCTTTGTCAACTGCATCCAGCAAGATTTGATCAGAGCCCTGTTCCACCAAATCTCTATCTGCAACAATGATGTGCCGGCCATAAAACTCTTCCTGTAAAAATAAATACAACACAATTTTTAAAACAATTATTTACTAAATACTGCCAGCACAAGCTATTGTGGAGTAACTTGTATTGTCTAAGTTTTGAATACAATCCCTACGGTACCACACATGTATAATTTTAAACACATCTTTGAAAGGGAACAGAAGTTAAGTATTTATCTCAGTTTCATTAGTAATAACTTAAATGGATGCCATAAAGATTAGTTTCCCAGCTTTGAGATTTTTTAAATATTTCATACATGATTACACAAGAAATAATTAAATTGTGAATTAAGGACTGTTACAATAAAACCTGAAATATTGCTTTGTATGCAGATACTTTGATACATTACTAGTGAGCTGAAGTACAGCAGCCTGAAGCTAAGTCAAAAGTTGAATGAGTGTTAATGCTTTACTTCCTCCAAGTTCCTTGGAGCTGTTCCAATTTAGCAGCTTGAATCAACCTATCCACTTTCAATTCAACAAGTTCATACTGTAGGCCACATGTTTGCTCAACGCTACAGTGTAATATTATGGCCATCATGAATGGCAGTTCTTTATTCATTTGCTCAATATTTCTATTAACCAGTTGAGACTGTGCATTAAATCTTAGATCTATTTATGTAAAATAAGTGTCTTGCACATCAAATCATTGATCTATAGATATTGGTATTTTTGGCCATCGTTGACGATGGAGATGGGGTGGAGCCTCGTAACAAACAAAGAGTGGAGAGGATGCTTGGGACGTACAGGATGGTGAATGAAGTGGGATGAGGAATGTTCAGTGGACATTTATCCAACCAAAGGGCTATACAGGGAAATAGGTACAAACAGTAGAAAGTATTTTAGAGACTAAGGAGGCAGACAAAGGGGATTGCAGCACATGCTGGTGAGTGAGAACAGTTAGCGAGTGGAACGTGTTGTGCAAGGTGTTAAAGAGGGTTGGGTGATTTAGGAATGAACTGGTAAGTGAAAAGGGTTGAGGGGTGGAAACAATTACAACCAGGTGATAGCCCAATTTCAAGTTTCATTTCATTGAAACTAAAATAATTAATGTTTATTATAAATGTAGCAGATATCACATAGGTAAGAGACGGTAACTTCGCCAGTATAAATAAAGTCGAAATAAGTAAAATCTAAAATCGCATAAGGGAACAATTACCCACAACCAAACGATGATGGTAGGATACCTATTATTCAAGTAATACGCCAGGTTCTATTCATACGTTTGATATGTCCCTGAGAGAACCTTGTACAAATTGAAAATCAATTACAAATTACCAACTCATCTTTTCCAGCGCTCAATACAGACGTATATGATTCTAAATAAACTCTGTCGACTTTCTTTACGATTTCCAAACCCTTAACTGTAATATCTTTAACATCTCCAAGACCTAACCCTATCAAATACAACATTATTTACCGACGTTGCACTGACAACCATAGAATCGGTACAGGTAGATTCTTCGATACTCATTTAAAGGCCTTACACAATAGAAAAAAAAAAACATTTAACTTTATGTTTGCTTTCCGACATGTTGTTTCGTATGGAACTTGACACAATGAAACTGTCAAACGTAAAGTCAAGTACTCTTGACTTTACGATTTCGAAAAGTTGAAAACAAAAGTCAATGTCAAGCAGCCATTTTGCTGAGAATATAAAAAACTTTATGTGAAAAGTGCGATATTTTATTGTAACGAGATTTTATTCTCCGTATATTAAACGAAGTTGGTCTTAAATAAAATTAATGACAAACGAATATAATGTATAGAGGAAATATATGAATTTACATAGTCTAATGAAGTAAACAAATGAGTTTTTTGTGTTTAAATAAACTTCTAATATAAATGTTAAGCCTATTTTTAAAAAAGATACGTAAAATGCATTCCTGGATATTATCACAACTATTTTCATAAGAAGATACACATTTCGACAAAGCTCCCAGAATCGATATTCAATTGTCTGAACCCTGACTTTACAATTCTATTGGGTATTGGTGCTTTCGGCAGAAGAAAGGAAGCGTAAACAAATAAAAAAGTTTTCTATCGTTTAGGGAGCTTTAGTAGAATGCAGCACACTTGCCTTGCAAGTTAGTGCCTGTGAAAAAAACTAATAAAGACATTTTACCACTAGATTTTATGATTTTATCGAATAGATCAGTTTTGAGTCAAAACTTGTGTTTTATATCCCAGACATACTGATTAAACCTACATATAAGTCGGGTGCCGATATAATAACGGTTGCATTTGCGGGTAACGAAATATTTCAAACAGAGCTAACACATATGGGTTGGTGGAAAAGTGGTCAGAACTTTGTCGGAGTTTTCTAACCAAATCTCTGTAGTATTGCTGGGCAGCAGACACAGTCAGTGAGCAGTGTCAATTCTCGGTAGAGCAGACTCCTTTCCCAGGATCGTGTGCCGAGGGCCACAGCAACGTCCTTCCTTGGTTGCTCCATAAATTGAAAAAAATACAATACTTTACCAACTTATGCAGTGAGGTCATAGGGTGACTCACACGCCCATATTTAGGTAAATAAAGACATAAAAACACTGCAAAAGACTTTAAATAACTTTGCATAACACTCTGAATATTTAGTGGGAAAGGAGAGGACCCGTGGCCCTAAAGCCCGTTGGCAACCCGAATGAGAATGCACATTTACATGTTAATTCACAGGGGTTTAATTAACGTTCCTTCAAGAAAGCGTTTACATTGATTTACCGTGCTTTACCCACCGACAGTGTTACACTGCGAAAACGGCACTCAGCCACAAAAGAACTTACGGAAAAATTAAGCCTCCCTAGGCGATGATAACTGCAGGGGAGGAGGAGGCAAAGAATCTTGTGTGGGTGAAGAAAACAAATGTTCCGGTGTATTGATTTATATACGTTATACTGATCAGTTCACAAAGATTAAGTGCCGCCAGAGCACGCAAAATGCGACCCTGTCAGTCCGCACATTCGCCTCCCCGAGACACACAAGTATGACAAACTGGTCACTCGCAGCGTATCACCAGGTATTGGTGGACAGGTAGGCCATGCTGACTATTTTATTACGCAACAAAACTGTGTAAAAACATGACTGATAATTACAATTCTTACATAAATAAATACTTTGAACAATGAAGTCTTTTAAGACACACATTACACTGCATGAGATCGAGATGGAGTGAAACACATAAAAATGGATCTTTACAAACAATAACAAACAAAAGCACTAGAGCCCACAGGGGCATTTCAGTGGTGTAGGGTTCCATATATTACAATCACGTGGACTGGCATTTGGTAAATATTAACCTCTTAATTACACCCTGTATTAGAGGGTCTCATTTTAATATCTGTGCATGCAGGGGCATGTCGCTTTTTTAAACTACACATTTCTTTCACTTCGCTCATGACATGAGTACTCCACTTGGCCCCACGGCCGCACTCATAACTGGCGTTTCTCCAGTTTATCTGCTGTGGTATACTGCCCAACCGGTGCACATAAGCACCCAGTAGAGTGCTGGTTGCTGTAGTAGATGCCAGAAATGGTGGGGAAACAGGGTTGGTGGGAAGTGGATGGTGTCAGCACACACCAGTGATGTGCATGCAAGCAACAGTGATGATAATGCAAGCAATGAGGAAGATCAGGCAGGCTACGAAGAGCAACATGCAAAAGGCGAGGAGACTCACACAAGCATCGACTGCGGCATAACACCAACTGAAGTTGAAATTCCAAGTCCACATGTTACTGTCAGAAGCAGGACACCATCGTCACCAGCAGGAGAAGTCACTCCCCTGGTAGGTCTCGAAATGTCTCAGCTGCGGTAACTGCGGGAAGTGAGAAGGCAGCAATGGCAACATCAGGAGGGAACAGCAGTGAAGGAAATGGGAAGAGTGGGATCGGAACAATCGAGGAGTCTTCAGGGCCACTACCACCTCCCCCTTCACTGGCATCAGGGTCCCAGCAACAGTATCCGAGGAGAAGCCAGAGATGCAACAGTGCAAGTAGCACGGCCAGCACGAGCAGCAATGGACTCTTCCACTGTTTATTGCTCACACAGTATGGATGCAGCAGGGCACTCCGTCTGTTCTTCTACTGCTAAAGCCAATACCTGCTCAAACGGGGGTGTTGCTGGTAGCGCTGTGATGCTTGCACACTGGATGTTCTGCAATACAGCAGATATGAAATGTTGGGTTGGGGGGAGGATTCTCTCCCATTCTTCTTCATCCTGTGCTATGTTGTTCCCGGCATGCGAGAGATATTGTCGGCTAACTGATTTTCCTTAGCAGCCACATGTTGTACTTCGAAATCGTATAACTGGAGTAACATCGCCTAACAAGTCAATTAGCTGTGTTCACTTCATCGAGTGAAGCAGGCAGCGATTATCTGTATGAGGAGTGTGAAGCGTTGATATTCCACGAGCGCTTTGTACTTCATGAAACTGCACACTACTGCCAGACATTCCCTTTCGTTCACGTCATATCGCTGCTCTACTCGGCCGAACTTAGCACTGGCAAAACCCAAGATGCTACATGTTCCATCATTGGCTAGCTAAATAGCACAACTCCCAGCCCCTTCTTGCTGGTGTCGGTTTGTATGTAGATATGTCTAGTGGGATCGTATCTGGTGAGGGATGTGCAGTGTTCAAAGGATTATTTTATTTGCTCGGAACTTCTTTGTTGTTCCGCCTGCCATTTGAAGCAATTAGATGGCGAAATCAAGGTAGTGAGCGGGGCGGTGATGAGGGCAAAGTCAGGAATATAATCTCGCACCCAGTTTACAAGACCGAAAAACTTCCTTTCTCTCTTCCTAGTTGTAGGCAAAGGGTATTCTTCTGTCAACTTCAGCTGTTCTGGTGTAGGCCTGCTCCGATAAACTGAATGTTCGGCATTCCAATGTGGCACGTGTCATTGCCACATGTTAACTCAGTAATAGCGAGGTGCTTGAGTACCAACAAGAGTTGGTGTACATTCTCCTGCCATGACTCGGACAACACTATTATGTCGTTCAGATAGGCTAGGGCACATTTTCCCACGAGTATGTCTAATACCTTGACCATCATGGACTGAAAATTCGACGGTGCACACTTCAGTCCAAACGACACCATGCAGAACTTAAAGCGGTGACCATCAGGGGTGGTGAATGCTGTCAAGTGGCGATCGGTGCGTCGTACTGGAATCTGCCAGTAACCACTCCACAGATCTATGGTGGTGAGAACTTTTGCCATACCCAAGGTGTTGAGTGCATCCCTGACGTGTATGTAGGGTGGTTTGTACGCTGACTGTGACTAGATTTAGACATTGGAAATTTACACAAAATCTCAATGTCCCGTCATTCTTAGGAGCAAGTGTAATGGTGGAATTGTAAGCATTCTCAGATGGCTCAATCACCCCTTCCTCCAACATTTCCGTGATTTGTGTTGCGATGATTTTGCATTGATGCGGGTAGTATCTTTGGGGTCTGTCATAGACGGGGTTTGTCCATTGTCAGGTCGATGTGACGCTCGGCAACAGTTGTACGGTGTAATGAGTTTGCTACTGTGAAAACATCCTTTCGTTCATTCAACATACTTTGCACAAAATCACGGTACTCGGTTGGCACGGCGTGATCAAGGCTGTCCAATGATACTGCCAGAGACTTCCCAGCTGTTCAGGGTTCCAGGTCGTACACTTTGTGGCGTTCCTTTCTCCCAAAATGTATATGTTGTGTCGCTGGTTCAACAGTTTGTTGTTCTGTTAGCCAAGGGAGGCAAAGGGTGACGACTTCACCTATATCGACCAATATAAAGACAGTTGTGATAGTCTCTATTTCTCGAATGCGCACTGTAATCCTGACTTTGCCTGTAATTTCCCCAGTGTGTTGTTGTGTGGAAAGTTGAATGACTTGTTTGACTGGTTTCACTTGGCTGACATATATTAGATGTGTATGTACTAAGTTGTGCGAAGCCACCGTGTCGACGAGTGCTTGGCCGGGCATGTGGTTTATGCATACGGTATTCGGATGTCATTACTATTCTGGCTGATAGTCTGTGGAATTAGTATTTGTTGTGATGTCGGATATGTGTTGCTTTTCGGTGTCGTGAGAAGAGTGACGTTCGGCTGCTCTATCCACTTTTTCCATTTCCCGTTGATGTCTTTTGTGTGTTGTCCCGCAATGGCTCAGTGTCGGCCCATGTCGAGTAGTCGTTATTCCAATGAGGACCTTCGCACCAACAGCATGGCAGCGGTGGTTGTCTGGTTCCCTTAGAAAAACATGGTGCACGTGTGTTGTTGTGTTTTGGTCCAGGTGCCCTGGGTTTCAAGATTATGTCACTTGTGGACACATGTGATGTGTCCACAAGTGAACAACATGAAATGTTGTTGTTCACTGTCTCACTGATGTCCGGCACTTTTGCACTTTATGGAGTCTGTTCGTGGTGTGGCTGGGTACTGGCATGATCGCGGCGATGTTGAGCTGGAACATTTGCATCTAGTAGCATCACTGTTTGAAAAATTCACTTTCTGTGGCGGTACTTGGAACGTGCGGACCTGGCGACCACTTCTAGGATGTACTTGAGCGACAAGTCGGGATGATGTTCTCTCAGTTTGATGATTTTTTGTGTGGCGAAGTTATAGAGAGACAACTCTCCTTGCTCGTCTAACAAAACGTGACTTCTGGCACAGAGTGATGTAAATTTATTTGCGAATTTGCTTGTAAAACTGTGGTGTTTCTATTCCCACGTCACACTATAGAGGGTTATCTTTCTCCACCAAGCTCAGGCATCGACGAAAGACCTCTCGCCTATGCAATTTTCCCAGTCCTCCTGGTCCACTCTGAAGCAGCAAAGCCGCTCTTCACAGGCACATATAAAAGCAATGGGGTCCTTGTTGTTCATTCCAACATAATTTGGAAGCGACAGGAATCTTATTGGTGTGTATCACAGCGAATTGAATTCTCTGAGTTGTTGACTTACTCCGTCCCACTGATGGTCTGGCAGTTCTTGCAACAACGACGTGGAGTGTACCATTGGCATCTCAACAGGTGACATATTTGTGATAGTGATGGTAGGTGGGCATAGTATTTTCGGTCGTGGTATCTCACCCTTTTCTGCGGCGATTTTGTTGAAAACATCTCCACATGAATCCGTCGCTTGCTGAAAGTGCTAGATCCCTGCAGATGTTCCCATCGGAATATTTAGCCAAGAGTTTCTGTTCTTGTTGCTCAAGTTTGGGTAACAAGAAAGCAGAAGATGTAGTGCTGGTTGCGAAGCATCTCCCATTCCTGGGAAGAAATGCACTATTCATGATATAGGTGAAAACATTCTCCGCAAACTAAATTGGTTGGCCCATATCCATCGCATTGCATGTCATTTTCACACTTCCTCAGAATATTGCGGAAGTTTGACTGTCGTTGTTGGTTGTCAACTGCAATGGGCGTGCATGTACATAGTTTAGGTGGGCAAAAGGGATTGATGAATCCTTTAATTTGCACTGGTCGCAGGAAGCATGTGCATTCTTCCTCCTGGTTGCCTCAGATTGTTCGCGTTGTAACCCTCCACTAATGTCCATTTTCAGGTGGTCACACTCCTGTCGTAGACGTTGAAGAGCAGCAGGTTCGTGGCAGACACACTCGTCTTCCTCGGATAAATTGATTAGAGGTGGGTGTGGGTATGGTGTGTGCTGTAAGCACGTCGCACACAATGTCAATGGTTTGCTGCTCGTACTCCACCAGTCCCAATGTCCTTGGTCCTAAGCACTGCGCAGTTGCTGTGTCAATTCCATGTTAACAGTTTGTTTACATTCATCCATGTGGCTTCTCATATCATAGCTGTCACCCACATGGTGCGATGTGGGAGGAGTGGCCCTGCCGACATGATGTGGTGCAGATGGAGGGGTGGAAGGCAGGTGGTCACTTCCACTCGGTGATGCAGCATCCCAAATTGGCGATGTTGACTGACATCACGTTGTTGATAGCTGTTCAAAATGGCGAATACTTTCACGTGATGACCAATGGCAATTCCTTGATGCTAGAATTGTTTTTGCTTTTTTTCAACATCTCTCTTTCTGTAAAGTTCCCATATTTCTTGACATGGTGGTGTAAGAATTGTTGTGTTTTGCCAGTAACAAAAATAGGTACCCGAGTGTTCAAGTGGACTCTACACGTACAACACACATGGTCGCAAATGGTTATACAGACATGATACATTTGGAAAATAAAGGATGAAAACATTGAATACACAGGAATGATAGTATTTATCTGACAATAGACGAATATGAAAACGATGTTCGTGGTGCAGGCTCGTGATTAGCCGCACACTTGGGACCATCACTTGATGTGATCTTAAACTGGGTATCAGGGAATGATTATAGGTTATGATGTTTGATGTTGTAGTTTCAACTTGTCAGGGGTGCCCCTGTCCTCACTCAGTTGAGAACACAATGATGAAGTTGGGGTCGTGTACTGTTCTCCCTAAATGTGGTACCCTGATGCTCCAACGCCACTGCTGCAGCTGTCTTGTGTACTATAATCCAATGCCTGTTCTAGTCGAAGATATCTGAGCTCCCTCGATACGCTCATCCAAAATCATTGCAGGAACTGTTGAGGCCATCCCCACGCCAAGAATTTGCTATGTTAGTCATTTACTGTTAATGTGGAAGAGATGCGGCCAAAACAAATAAAAACTGATGTGATTAGGCAAAGATCAGATTTATTCATTTATGAACCCTCGTATGAGGCAATTACATGAAAAAATTCCACTCTAGCATGGAGTGCTCTAATCCAGAAAAGGGTGTGGATGTCAACAAGTGTTTTACATGTACAATAAGTCCCAATCGCAGACAAACAAACTGGGTTGTCGAGTGGCATGCCCCTGGATGAAGATGAACTTAATGTGTTCCTGACTGCAAAAATGACTATTGATATAATACATGGTTAGGCTAAAATGTGCACATGTTCCTTACGTCCATGTATCCCTTGTGCCCATTTGTTTCATGGCAAACACATTAACCCCACATCACCACTCAACCGATCGTCATTAGGTCGTGGTGTCGATCAGTGCAGGTCGACATTAACTGTGTTTACACTTTTCTTGCTGCCCTGTAACTCGTGGTTGTGGGTCATAATATTTAACATTCATCACAAGAGGTGACTTTCATGATGAATGGATATTTGGCCTAAATGAGTGTGTCCCGTGTAGTCACGATCGTTAGATGCGACAGCCATTGGAGGGAACACTGTAATAAGTGATGCAGTTTAATCCCACAACTTTCCGATATGCGCGATGTCGATGGGACCCATGGCCGAATCTGGAGTGCGATGTGGCTCCAAGTATTGTCAAAAGACAGGGAATCACATTCCCTCAGAAACTGTAAAGTGGCGAGTGTCTCCCTAACCACATTAATTAAGAGGAGCCTTTTTAGGCATTTTTAGCTGTGGTAGCACCACAATTAACAATGGAAGCAGCCCGATCCAGCATAGAGAGTAGATAACATACCAGAGAAGACAGGGCATAGCTCCACCCCTAGTTACGAAGTCCGTGTGTTGTTACATCCATACACATTCCTGTAATTATAACCATTACTACACACGTCAATTTTGATATGTTTATTATAAGAGTGTACATGTATTCACCTATCGAGAATCAGCCACTTGAGGCATCATTTCATTTAATATAACCCTTCAATTGCGGTGACATGCTCATGACGTCACATTCTTAGCCATATCTGGGGCTCCGGCATTCATGGGTATGTCACCAATGTGTTTTAGTTTAGTGATCATAATTATTTACAATGTCAGTTTTATTTATCATGTTAGTTAACAAGTTACGTTTTTTTTCATGTTTTCATTTTTGTCACTGGATTCGCCGGACGTGTAGTGAAGCCGACATCATGTCGTTAGTCAGACTTCATCACTCCAGGCAACCGGCAGGGCAGACAGTAAGCTCCACATACCCGCCATGACAACTCAATCTGGGCTGCATTTTCCTTCATCGCAATAGTTAACGTAATTCAGGATCATTTAAGTATTCTTAGTTAGCCGAGGGGAGGTCTCCCTGCATTCTGAAGTAGCATACCAGGACTTCACATGCGAGACACATTTTTACGTAACTCTAACTTAAGGCCTATGCCTTACTTTCCAAAATTGTGATCACTGGCAGGTCCAGAGTGCCAGGTACGCTTAACCAAGGGTATGCATTTTCATGTGCAGCAACATTTCATAGTCATATCATAATTAGACGTGCTTTATTGTATTAAGTTTCAATAGTAAATCAGGTACTGCACCATCATACCAGTATCAACTTTAAAGTGTCTTTCAGTGTACTTTTTGTATTTACAGGGCCTACCTCCCCCAAGCAGAGTAAATTCAGTGATATTAAAACAGAAAATGAGGAGGATCTCCTTCTGTCTCACTGCGCGCTGGCGCTCACTGCACTTGCATTGATCCGGTGTCACTACCACTGCACTGCCCATACTCCGCCTGTGGTGTAGAGTGTGCATACTTGCTGCGTTGCTTGTGAAGTCTTTGTTTGTTTTGGTGCGGTGGGGAAACTGACTTTCTAGCAAGGGGTTGGGTGTATGCAGCATGCGTCATAAATATTACACCTTACTTTACAATGCACATTATCAAACACCACTGATGCAGTCGAGGTGCTAAAGAACTATACACTTGACGTAACTGTTGCATTGTAGTTGCTTCTTGGTAAATGTGGGTAGTATATGTTGTGGACGAGGTGAGCGGGCTATGGGTAGGGTAGCATGGCACACGTCACACGTAAAAATGGACATCTCTGCTTGATCGCCAATCCGATGAGTAAATGATTTTACAATTGAATTAGTTTTCAATGTTGGTACAGAGGAATTGTTAGTGCTCAATAAGAGAAGGGAATACCTTATGTAGTGACTGGCCCCTGGCCGTAGCCATAGACTAAAGATGAGGTAGACTGATCTCGCTGGCTGCGCACAACCATTCTCAGTGTCCTAACATTGAACTGCTTTTCTGCCTACATGTCTAGCAAAAATGGAGTGAATTGGGTTTGAGGTTTGAACAATGTTTATTAAACAAGTGAATTTGAGATGTTTTTATACCTCTTCTAATCAATTTATTATGCTTTTTGATTACATTCAAATCGGAAAATTTCCTTTCAAAATTAATACTTTCGATAGTATGCTGAGTATTGTCTGCCTACTCTCGTAAACAAATCACATTATTCATACAGTTTAATTTACAGTCTCTTTTTACACTCGTCCACAATATTTTGCTAAGCAATAATAGCAATTTCGTTATTTTTTACTATATTAGCATCACTTTATTAGTTTTAACCTTGTCTTTATGATACTCTATATTGTAATATGGGCTGGTTTCATTTTATTATGCTAATATTGTCTTTATAATGATGTTAAATGAGTATTTTAATGCTAAATACATTACAAAAAGACATTTACAAATGGTTAAAAATCTATCACTCAGACACAATTCGACCTCGCATCCTTCTGTGTAACAATCCACGATGGTACCATTGTGCTACCGATTTATCCTATTTTAATTGACTACTTTAATGTATATATTTGCAAAGATGAATTGATATTAAAATTCTTTTTTGAGTGTATTAATATCACGCCTCCTAAGAATCTGTTTTCAGAGAAGACATTTGCTTAACACAAAACTAGAAATACTTTGCTGTACCCAAAAACTCATGTTTTATTAAGCTTATAAGGTAAATTTCCTTTGAACATTTCATTCATTAGGTCGGCAAAGTTTTGCAATCAGATTGACATAATCGGCTTTAAACATTATATTTATTTTTCGTAAACTTTTCTGGTTTTTACTGGCATGTAATATTTACGAAACTGTCAAATTTTTTGTTTGCCATTTTTTTTTTTTTTTTTTTTTACCTTAATACCTAGTTAATTTCTCCCCTCAGTCGTTACTAAAAGTTATACCGTACTAAAGCAATATGATTCTCGGACTAGCAATAATAATGCTCTCTAAATACGAAAAGTATTGGCTGAAGGATGATCTTTCCTTCGGATTAAAAACGACTATGAATAAAGCCCCAAAAGTAATGGAGAAAGCAATCAATTCTTTGCAACCAAAATTATCTAACGTCTATGATGGCATAAGCTGTAGGTGCAAGATGATGAGGAAAAAGGGAACTATAGGCCATCAGTGATGATGAAAGAAATGGAGTGGAGCTCATTGTACGACAGGAGGAAAGACGAACAGTTGGTCAGGATGTACAGGATGGTGAATGAAAAGGGGGGATGGGGAGGGCTACACTGCAAGCTAAGTAAGGGGGCGTTTAGAGGAAGAGGAAACAATAGTGAGAAGCTTCAGAGGGTGTGGAGGAGAACGGAGCGGGGCATGCAGTCCATTGTTGTGAGGTCTGTGAGGGAGTGGAATGTGTTGAGGGAGGAATTGGTATCTGTGAGAGGGTTTTGTAAGTTCAGGAAGGGAGTGAAGAGGATTTGGTTGGGTGAAGGAGAGGTGAGAGAGGGCGCCACAGGGTGGTGCCTAATTGCGAGTGTATGTATGTTATTATTATTATTACTTACACATGGCTTCAGTGAACTGAAAACTTGTCCATAAAGGGCCATCCTACCTTGGTAGCCAGCTTTTCAATAAGTTACCACAACACCTTGAAGAAATTTGCTTCTGTAACCAAAAACTCTTTAAAAACAGCTGGAAGAATTTTTTTCTAAGCTAACATTTTATAGCGTAGATGAATATCTAAACTACAAAAATTAAGAAATTATGGCATAACATGTCTTTATATGCATTTCTTGTCCCAGTTTTCTGTTTAATTTTTCTTCTGTTTCAGCAAAACGACGACGTCCCACACAATGTTTGAGGAGGATTGGTAAAATTATGAGGAAAAGATGTGATCCGTGTACGTGTAGTTTATATATATATATATATGCGCTTGTGTGTGTTTAAACTTTGTATAAACTTTGTATACTGTAATTTGACGTGTCCAATATCTTTGTACAGTGTTGTATTCAAAAAAAGTTCTTGCGGTTGCAATAAAACAAATAGTGTAATCTCTTTTTCCCATGTATACTCTTTGGCTACGGCAGAGCAGCGGGTTTTTGTTATGAGTGATGGCGTCGCCAACGAAAGTTTTTGTGCATGTTGTCAATAGGAATCGTCCTGTCGCTGACCTTGAAGCAGTCGTTGAATCGACCATAAATATGAAAAATCTCATTTCTGCAGTCAAGTCATTACAAAAAGAAACCAATGCTGTTCTCACGGAACTTGTGCAGAAAAGTGGCGGTCCTAGCCTAGAGAAGTCTGTAGACAACTCGGATGGTAGTGATGCTGACGAGTAGAAAGGTTAGTTGCAGGTTGCAGATGACGTAGGGCGCGTTTAGAAGGTTACGGTAATTCGTGATAGTTCCTACCGCGAGAGCTACTCGCTGTACTATCGCCGTGACGATAGGTACTGTCGCACCGTCAGCTCGAGCTAGATAGTTGATTGTAACTGTCGTGTAAGCCGTGTAGCATCACTATCGTGAAAGTACGGGTTCAAAATTTGTACATGTGTTCACTTTGATGCTGGATGTACAATGCAACGACGAGGTCTTCCCGACAGTCAGACACGACGTTACAGGCCGTCCTTTTCCGCCACCAAAATGTGTCAGTATTTACAAAACCTGACAGTTCCCTTACGACACGTGTTGCGTGGTTTTCGACAAAATCCTGGAATGCCCAGTAAATTGCTACAGAATGTGAAGAAATCGCAGATCATTGTTAACTATTTTGTTTTGATAACTTTGTTAACAAAGTATTTTTGGATTTTGGAGCATTTATTTTCCACAAATATTTATCATCATCATTTCATTAGCTTTCTGTTACAAGAAAACAAGGATTTACACATAGAAAACATATGTTTAATGCTAAAATTACCACAGTAGTGAAATCCGCACGACATTCTTTGTAATGTTATTGTTTTGAAGTTTTTTTCTACTGTCAAGCGATGCCAACCGGTCCGATGCCCGACAAAAGTAGAAATAGAATCTACTTTGTCGGGGTGACCTTGCTTCTGATTGGCTGATGAAAATTTTTTTGTCTGTCTGGGCAGTTTTGTCGGACTGTCAGGTTATTGTAAATGATGGCTACTGTCACCATGTAAACATGCCTTTAGGCTGTGTCCCAATTCGCTGAGAGAGTACTGTCTCGTTCACTCTTGACATCACAGAGTCCTCTGCTGTTCCAACTGGCGGGGGGGAGGGGGAGAGTGCGAGAGGGAGAGTAAACGATGAGGTACTCTCTCTCACACTCACTGGCAGCCATGCTGCTTTCAAGTCTAACCTTGAATATCCAGACCCAGATTTTTTGTTTTTAAAGAAGTGTTAGAAACATTTTATCGACATACCTTAATCATTGCGTTTGTGAAATGTGTAATAACAACAATATTCCGTTTGATATGGAACATAAAAATTATGATGTTACTATGTTCACGTTTCATTTAGGTTAATTGTGTGCATATTATTAAATACTGTGCTTTGCACATGACAATTATGTTTTTGATTAGATTCAAAATGTAACAAATTAAAATAATTTTGTATTTCCTAAAACACTGTTGGCTACATTTATTCAAGGAAAGTGAAAGGCCAGCAATATTTTATATTTCACTGTATATTACCTTTTATGTCAGAGAAATAATACCGAAGTGAGCGAGAGAGCGTGAGCACACTTTCAATTTGAGACACAGCCTTAAGGACCTTCTACAACATAGATTTAAAGATGAGGTAAACTTCTTCTGCACATGTACCCAACATTGACCAACTGTTGTCATACTAGCAAGACAAATTATGTGTTTATTTACTCTTCCAAGTTGACAGTTGTGTTGGTAAATGCTTGGATTCACGTGTAATGTTTACATTTGGCAGATTATTATTCTGTGGTTATTTATATTTGGAGTTTTATGTTTCTCCGTGTACATATTAATTTTGTCAATTTAAGTTTGTTGCTAACAGAACACTTGTTTAATGTAATCATGTAGAATATTGGCTTATTAGCTATAAAATTATCTGTGATATTGATAACAATGAGGAGGCTTGCTCTGTGAAAAAAAAAAAAAAAGGATCTTTCCATTTAGACATGTTGTTTAGCAGTTTAACTTGATTTTGATGCTGGGAAAAATGAAGATTTTTGCAATAGATGATCACCCATCATAAATATAGGGCAATGTTGAGGAGGCCTTGTGAATCGTCTACATTAGTGCAGGCAATTGATGGTGCCTTAACACTAGATTAACAAATATTAGTATCAACAAGAATCTCAGAAGATGAGTTCCAGCAGAGGACATTTAAGGTCGTATGGTATTTATTCAGTCAAACGAACTTTGTGCTTATTTCCGTTTTGTAATAAGTATGAAAATGGCCTCTATAATAATTATTAACTTTTAGCCACCAAGAATCTTGAAAATTTCAGGGTCTATTCTGTTGATTTTCAAAATGATCTTACCCAGTGGTCCATTTGCTTTTCAGTGACTAGTCTGGGATACAAATTTGATATAATTGAAAGAAATGGCAAAATTTAAACTTTCTTTTTTCTGTGAGCAACTTCTCGCGGATGTTACTAAGGAAAATGATGACCGTAAAGTTTCACTTAGCTCTGTCTAAGGTTAAAATTCTTGCTTGTCAGTGCTTGTCACTATTTATCTCAAGGAAAACATACCATTGAGAATGATGGCATTGGTCTAATAGGCGTCTTAATTTACTTATTAATAAAGTTTGTGCCTTCTTTAGGACTTTCGGTTTTTAACCCTCAACTAGTATGGTGGATTTGTATCATGTGTGTGGTATGGTGTGGGCCAAACTGACCCAAATATTTAAATAATGTTTTTTAGTAAAATAAGAATTTAAAAGTTATAGATTGTATTGGATATCATTTGTTAGCTATAATCTTATAATTGTAATATAATATTGACACAAAATCCTTTAATTCCTAAAAGAAAAAAAATAGTTTTATTAATACATTTGTATTTCATGGATGGAAAACAACCTTTCAATCACCTTAAGGTTTTAAAAACATTTTCATCAGATTCGTTCATTTAACATATAAAATTTGCTCTTTGGGATTGTACTACAGGGAGACCTCAGGTGGAAAAAACAGGTAGAGAGAGTGGTTGCAAAGGGAAGAAGGGCTCTGGGTATGATGGGAAGGGTGCTGAAGGGAGTCAGCTGTGAGGTGAAGGAGAAGGCATATGGCACAATGGTACGGCCAATGTTAGAATATGCTGCAGCAGTATGGGACCTGCAAGTGGAGGTGGAGGTGCGAGAACTGGAAAAGGTGCAGAGAAAGGCAGCAAGATGGGTGAAGGGTAGGTGGAGAAGGCAAGGGCAGGATGATGAGGAAGAAGGGAACTATAGGCCATCAGTGATGATGAAAGAAATGGGGTGGAGCTCATTGAAGGACAGGAGGAATGTTGAATGGTTAGTCAGGATGTACAGGGTGGTGAATGAAGAGGGAGGATGGGGAGGGCTACACTGCAAGCTAAGTAAGAGGGTGTTTAGAGGAAGAGGAAACAACAGTGAGAAGCTTCAGAGGGTGTGGAGGAGAACGGAGCGGGGTAGGCAGTCCATGCTTGTGAGGTCTGTGAGGGAGTGGAATGTGTTGAGGGAGTAATTGGTATCTGTGAGAGGGGTTGGTAAATTCAGGAAGGGACTGGAAAAGGATTTGGTTGGGTGAAGGAGAGGTGAGAGAGCTCGCCACCGGCCACCTGACACAAAGCATTATGTTCAAAGTAGGGCTTCATCTTGTTCAGCACACATCACTTTGGGTCACAGTTTTTACAGTATTTCACACTACAGCTTCCACAAATTGGCCGCTGACACACTGTGCATGCCTCTTTTGTTTTTCTGTCCATCTTGGAAGGGCAGATATAGCACCGTCTTCTTTTCCTGGCTGGAATGGGTTCATTGTCGTCCTTGTGGAATTGGTACATCAACAATTCATCTGATAACTGTCGAAGTTCAAGTGGCAATCGAGCATTGTACATATGATGCAACATGTTTGTCTTGACCATCTGTAGCCCCAAGTTTAAAAAAAAAAGACGTTTTTCACAATTTTCCAGATGCATGTAAGTGTGGATGATGAAACTGTTGACTCCTGCTATATCCAACATAGCATAAAAGACCGCCATTTTCCATCGCTGGGTACGTTTTCGTACTGAGTAACAGGCACATTGCTGATAGAGACTATCAATTCCGCCTTTGGTACTGCTATAAAATTCAATTATGTCTGGTTTCCTAGAATCTTCATTGGTTTCAGCATTATGGTGCATGCTGGAGAGCAACAACACATTTGTTGCGTTTTGGAACACGTGACAACAAATAGTCCTTGATATATCCATACAGAGAATATCCTTCTGTGTGTGTTCTACTGAATCAAGTCCAAGTCCATCTGAATCCTTTCCAGCATAAATATAACTGTTATAAAAGTAGTTGGTTTGTGCATCTGCTAAGATCATGACTTTTATTCCGTACTTTTTGGGTTTACTTGCCATATACAGTCTGAATTTACAGTTTCCTCTGAAACCAACCAACATTTCGTCAATACAGACAACTGCCAACTGTGAAAGAAGCCTGGGAATTTTTCACAAGTTCATTGAAGACACAAGAAATGGCAACTAAAGGATCGTTTTCCCTGCGAATTTCACGGTCAAGTGAATTGTCAAACATCATAACACTCAAGAGAAAGAGATACCTCTTCAGACACAATGTTGTATGAAAAACGTCTCTAACAGTCCCGTCACTTGCAAACAGTGAAGTTACATCTTCATGCCCAGATTTTAATGCTCCACTAAAATAACAAAGACCTAGAGTTGCCTTGAGTTCAACCATATCCATTTCACTAACTAAATATCTCATATCTTCTGACCAGCGGCTTTGAACAGACTGTATTTTCTCGTTGGTGCGTTGAAGGATTTCGTCTAACATGTTTTAACTAAAGACATATGACCAAGCACTTTCTTCATTAGAATTTTTATCAAGCTTCTTTGCTTCACCTATAGTACCAGGCAATTTTTGTACAAGATTGTGATACTGGGACGCTGTGGGAGATTGGCTGACCATTTGAAAGGGTGACTGCCTTTGCCATAGAAAAATCGAACATTGTTAGCACTGTTCAGTCCACCACTTCCTTTTTCATCTTCAGATTGTTCACTCCGTGTGTCGTGTTCACTTGACTGTCCTCGCACTCGGAAATATCACTTTCAACATCATCAAACTGCTCATCTCCTTCACTCAATGCCCCTTTACTTGATTTACAAGCCATAGTTGGTCAAAAATTCCAAGCAAACTGTCAGACTAAGTTTGCTTATAAAAAAAATAAAACACTTATGAACATGGATGAAAATTTCCACTTTATAAGAAAAATGTAACATAAAACAGTATGGTACGGGTCTGACTGACCCAGACGCTCTATAACTACCTGATCCCTCAGCCCACAGCTCACCTAACAACTGGCCCTGAAACATGAAGGGAACCAAAGCAGTTACTGAAAAGCGGAGCACTCTAGCGGGAAAAATGTGAACTGCACTTTAAATGATCTTGTGTATGATCTATGCTCAATTTTGTCACATTTTACATTCTCCTATACTACGCACATCTTTTATAGAACATCTTATAGAATTTTGGCAACCCAACTGTGTGGCTATTTTAACTTTAAACAATTGATAAAAATTCTATAGTCTTATAGAATTTTTGGTGCCCAACGTGGGGCGAGTTATAGGTCGTGAAAGTAATGGTGGTAAGAAATAGTAATGTACCAGAGCAAAAACCATACCTACTTTCTTAGGAGCTCTTTGTACAAAATGAGTGACACAAGCTTTGCTGACAAGATGGAGGACCGCAACTTGCATAATATTACCATACACAATACCACACCAAACATGCAGGAAACAAAGAATAATATTATTACAGACACTTCAGTACACTGTGTCTATACAAAAATATTGCAAATAATGGTATTTCAGAAGGGGAGAATAGAAACAAAGTTAAACATACAATTGCAAGCCCCATACCAAATGCATATGCAGAGATGCAAGAACTTACACGCAAGGAAAACAAATACAGATGCAGTATTTCACAAGGATATTAAAACACAGCTAAGGAAAGTGATCTGGTTGTAAAATGTTTGAATGTATTCACAGCTAAGCTAATCTCTTTGCATGATCTACAAACATGGGTAACCAAAATTGTGTGGATCAGCATGAAGTAGCTATTGATCAAGCTGCCGCACATTCAGGTACACGTAACCTCAAAAATGTTGAGGTAAATCCCACTGTGATTGATGAGAAGGTACACACACAAACAATGAATGCTGTCACTGATCCTAGGCAAAAACATGTGATTGAAAATCAAAGGGTAATAACACCAAAGGATTCTGTACAAGTAGAGTGTGCATCCAAGAAGCTGCACACCAAAGCTACTACTAATGTGCAAAATTGTAATTTTGGTGCAACAATTACCCAAGAAACTCAATTTGAAATTACTCCCAACACACTTGTTGATTCAAACAACACTTCACAACAATCACTTGCCCTTGTACTAACACAAAACCTGGTAAAGAAATTGCGTGGGAGGGCAGGTATAGGAGTATGCCAGGTGGACATAGCAAAATGGATTGCACATAAAGTACTACAGTCCATCATTACCCAGTAAATGTTCATGGCCCAGACCCATGTCCAAACCCAGAAACAATCTTGTGCATCTGTCAACCACGTGTGTGCAGCGCAATCCAGAGTGAATGCAGTCTGCACATGAAAATTGTGGTGGTAAATAAATGAGGTTAGTGCACATCAGCATGTACAACTGCTTGACGTCAACTGTACTTTGATTGGCAGTGAGACATTGTTTCTTGTGGTACCAGAAAATGTCAACATCTGTGTCCTTCAACAATGACCAATCATTCCCACACGACCTAGGAGGGTTAAATTTGTTCACTCCAAAGCCAGAACAGATTGAGGTGGCACACTTGGGAGAGGCCACTACCCTATAAACGACACTGAAGAGAGTTGATAGTACTCAAATTGTCTTCACGAGTCAGTGCTCTTGACACTTTTCTAATGGAAGTTTTGCCCCATCTTAACGTGTGCGTAACTGCAGAAGACCCCAAGAAGATATGACTCAAAATCAAAAACTTGGTCAAGAAACACGTTTTCTGCCGCAGAGAGCCAGAAGAAACACTGAAAAACTAGCAAATTATGTAACTTCAAGCTCAATGACTTGGTTCTGAGAAGAACTAATCCAGTAAGCTCATTTTGGGAACAAGTCACTAAAAAGCTATTTTTGATTTGTGAAGGTTCTTATTGTATTACTGGAATAAGACATAATAACTATTATGAACTATATACACTCGATGGAATTTCAGTGGGTAAATACAACACAGCCCAATTAAAACCTTGTTGAAAGCCATATATAAAGTTATAATTTGGCCAGAGTATGCTGAGAAAGTTAATATGCCAATAGCTTGTAATAGTTGTCCAAAAATTGTCTTGGAAAGTGTATTAAGTTTATCCTGAGTATGCAAGATGCTTAATTGAGCTGTAGAAAGTCCCACACGTTGATAGTCTTGCCGTACTACGATAACTAAAGTCAAGTGTTATTGTGTTGTAATTGTTTATTAAAGGGTCCTATGGCTGTGTGCTATTTGTCAATGGATGATGGATTATTAAACACACATCAAGTTATTTTTGTATTTTACATGTATTTCCTGTGCAGAGATGTTGTTGAATGTGTAGGAAAATTTGTATGTAGGATTGTATATAGTGATTTACTTGGTGTTAATATTAGTTAATTCGTTAGGGTTTATGTGTGTTTGCTATCAGAGCATTTATATTTAAAATAATCTAAATAATTTCCTTAATTTTGCATAGGAAAATGGAGCTTGTGCTCATGTAATACACTATCTTCTTTAGGATTATTAGTGTTTCAAGGGAAGCTAGGGAGACTCTGAATTTTGTTTATCTCTCCACTTAGTAGTGATTTGTGAGGGGCTCTCTGAAAAGGTTAAAATTTGTATATGAACTATAATCTATACACTTCAAGATAGTGCGCTATGATAAACTTTTAATTGTATTGTTTCGAGAAGAAAGCAAAACTTAATCAAAGTGCAACGTGAGCGTTATTGTGTGCCTAAACCCCAGGGCCGAATAGTCTGCAGGAAGTGTGGTACTCAGGATTGCAGCAAAACACACATTTTATTTCCTTACAAGGAAAATAACCTGTGAGTATGTACTACCTCCTCCGTCTGCAAGAGCATCTGCCAGGAAGATAACTATGCAAACTGCCGGTAGAGGTGGCAGGTTAAAAACTAATA
Source organism: Dryococelus australis (assembly GCA_029891345.1). Taxonomy (NCBI): domain Eukaryota; kingdom Metazoa; phylum Arthropoda; class Insecta; order Phasmatodea; family Phasmatidae; genus Dryococelus; species Dryococelus australis. The sequence goes on from CM056993.1 coordinate 372,085,760, forward strand.
AAAAGGATACGGTAGGCTAGCACTGTTAGAACAACTTATAACTGGCTATCGCTGGACCCTATTGTTGCCCAGAGGGGGCCGTAGTGTCGAGTGGATAGATGATGGAACGGCGTATACTGGCACAGTACTAAGTTGACCAAGCAGGTTGTGACAGGAGAAATCCCTGGGTAGGGGATAAAGTAACTGGAGATTCCTTCTGACACACCGGTGCAATGAAGGAAGCGAGGATAAGCTAGAGTAGTGATGGCCCGATACAGTTGCAGGTTCCGATATTTAGGATTTTACCAATCAGATACCTGTAAACCGATATTTTCAATTATCATACTGTAGGCAGACATGTGTCACTAACGTGGATGAGAGAAAACAGCTACCTGGAAAAGTTTGGTTTGGATTAAGCTGTTAAGTGGAATTTATTTTATGCCCAGTATATCAAAACAGCAGAAAAAATAGTTTTACATTATACAAAATTATAGCTCGCTATTACATATTACAAAACTAAGTTAATGTTTCAAATAGGGCAAAAAATGTAACAGGACAGGAATTCAAGCCAGCTTCATCAGGCGGTATAGGACACTTTTTCAGAACAATGGAGGCATGCAGCTTTCATTTTATCACTGGCTTTCACCATGAAATGCAACCAAATATCACTTTTTGGTGCCATTGTATGGTGATTCATACAATCAACTTACACTAAAACATTTACACGAAAAGAACTACCATTACGATGATGATCTTGGCAGCAAAACAGTGAAAAAAATGTATTTTATGAAAAAAGGTTAACACATTTAGGTCCATGCTCGAGCATAGTATTTTAATACAATGAACTGCGCTTGAGCAGACGTTACTTCAGTGTTAAATTCATCTGCCCAAGCGGAAATCGATAATAGAGTCTTGAGCGTGCTTCTCACATTTGTGTTAGTACTTCCAACTATCGCTAAATGGCATAGGCAGCCTCATTATGCACAAGTCGAAGGATGCATCTCGCTTGTATTTTTTCACTTTTTAGTGCTGCGAAAATGGCGAATAGAAGGTTGCATGGTAGTGACTAATTATATGAACATGAAGAAATGTATGCTTCTTCCGGTTCAGAAGTTGAAGACTGTGGTACAGAATCTTTATACGAACCATCTTCTAAATATTCCGACACTTCAGGTGCATAACATTTTATACTTGTCCGAGTACATGTTTCAGTTGTTCTTCAATTTTGTTTCAGATGAAGATGATATCGCGCCCAGCAAAAAACGGACTACCAGTATGCCACAAAAAAAACTGATATCTGAAGCACTTCAATTACTTGTCCATCAGAGATACCAAATATTAAGAGTGATTCTGGTTGGTTCTTCCTTTATGAAATTTGCAATTATGTAAAAGTTAGATTTGTTATCATGATATAAGTAATTACTAATGCCACATTGTAATTTTTGGAGGAAAATGATGCTCCCCTAATTCATGCTGTGCAGCTGAGCAACAAATGTGACGGTCATTTTTCTTCTTCTTCACATAAAGGCAAACAATTATAAGCCTCTAGGTGAACACAACACTCAAATAAGCATTTCAATTTTAATTTTCAGATTCCAATAGAGAGTTGCGATTACCGGCAAATGAAAAATCTTCTGCAGCTGATTGTTGGGTATCATCAGACAATCAATCACTGCCTGTTTTTGAAGAAACCTCTGGCATTCTTATTGATGTTGACGAAACATCAGATGAAATTATATGTTTTTCATACTTGATGTCATAAATAAATAAAAACTTAAAATAATTGCTATGGAGGGGCCATGCTTGACAAAATGAAACGAGCAAAGAAGTTGATACCAAATTCAATGTGGCAGAGTTGGACTACTGTAAAGCTTCAGGAAATATACTATTTCTTTGCAATAATCATTCACATGTTGCTTAGTAAAAAAAAAAAGCCCAAATCACTGATTATTGCTCAAATGACAACATAATGCATTCTCCATTTCCTGGGCGTCTCCTTAGCAGGGACAGATTTCAGTACATATTATTCATGTTGCACATAAATGACAATGCAACGTACATACCAAGGGGACAAGAAAATCATGATCCTCTCCATAAAGTCAGACCATTCTTCAATAATTTTGTCAGTCAATGTAAAGCATGCTTTTATCCATCAGAGAACCAGACAACAGATAAAGGAATGTGTCCTTTCCGGGGACGTTTGCACTTCCGTGTATATATAAAAAAATAAACCTCGTAGGTATGGGATAAAGATGTACATCCTTTGTGACACCAATACAGGATATGTTCTAAATTGTGAAGTTTATACTGGAGGTTCCAGAAGTGTAGAAAATTCAATTGGAAGCCTTGTTCCCAGACTTTGTTGTGATTATTTAGGTAAAGTACACATACGGTATATGGACCTGTTTGACACAAGTCCATAGTTGTTTTCCAAGCTGTGGAACGAGAAAACCTTGGCTGTAGGAACAGTACAGAAAAACCAGAGAGCCTTGTCTGTTGAAATAAGAACCACAGAACTCTCAAAAGGCGAAACAATTTTTTGCAGGTGTGGACCAATTTTGGCTGTAAAGTGGAAGGACACCGAGATGTGTACTGCCTCTCAACAAAACACAAAGCTTCGTGCAGTGAAGTAAGTGTGAGAAGCAGAGGTGGGTTAGTTGACAAAACAAAACCAAATGTTGTCCTAGACTACAACATAAACAAAACTGGTGTTGATCATATCGATCAGCTTTTTCCAAAGAAAGTATATAAAATGGTGGAAGAAAATTTTCTTTCACCTGTTTTTGATGGCTATTATAAATTCGTACATATTGTTCAAGAACTCAAGGGCAAATTGCAACAAAACTAGTTTAGAGAATTTTATGAAAGCCCTTGGGAATTAGCTGGCTTCGCACGGTGCAACAGAAGCAGATGATTTTGATGCATCATCTTCATCTTCAGATCAGTTGTCTGCTCGCCATTTTCCAACAAAATTACCAGCAACAGAAAAACAAAAAACTGACATGATACTGTAAAGTGTGTTCCAATGCAGGCAGAGAAAAAGAGAAAACAGGTAAGGGAAGAAACACGGTGGTGGTGCAGAGACTGCAGTTCAGCACTGTGTGCTCCAGAATGTTTCAGAATTTTTCATTCAAAGTCTAAATTTACATAACCTGTACACCTTGACTATTATTATGTGTTTATATTGTATTTAGGGGTATTAGACTTCAAATATGAAACAAGTGATGCAAAACATGTAGGACAGAAACATGGTGCGAAGTCTGCGACTTTGCACTTTGTTCTCAAAAATGTTTTCGCGAGTTTCAAACAGGTGAAACTTTACATAATCTGTACAACTTGACAATTTTTATGTGTTCCTATTTTCTTTAGGGTCTTTCACTTGAAATATGAAACAAAAGAAGTAAAATGTGTTAGGATTGAAACACAGTGGTGGTGCAAAGACAGTGACTGTTCTCCAGAATGTTTCCACGATTTTCATACAAGGTCAAACTTTACATAATCTGTACAACTTGACAATTATTACGTATTTCTATTTTATTTAGAGGTTTTAAACTTGGAATGGGAAGCAAAAGATGGAAGATGTGTAAGGACTGAAACACAATGGTGGTGTGAAGACTGGTTTTGCACATTGTTCTCCATAAAGTTTTTGCAACATTTGTACAAGGTCAAACTAACTTGACAATAATAATTTTTTTATATATATTCTATAGGGATTTTAGATATGAAATATTAAAAAAGATAGTTTTTTATTTAGTGTTGTATCACTTTAGTGTGTGAATTTTTTTTTTTTTTTTTTTTTTTTTTTTTTAGTGCACAAATTAGTGATAGATATCAAAATTTACAGACCTGTGTAAAAATTTTAACAAATATATGAATATAATATTAATAGAAAGCGCACAATTTAATGACAATTTTGATATAGTAGAACCTCTCTATTACGACTCCTCATGGTTCCTGAGAATAGAGAAAAAAAATTGGGGCCGATTTTGACCCACCCCTAATCCCTATGTCCCCAAACTTGCCATTTTTTGCATGAAGTGTGTTCAATAGTCTCTAGCGCATAAAAAAACCACTTTTTAAATTTAATATAAATATGTATATTTTAATAGATGGATGTCTCCTGATTAATTTGATTCACAAGAAAGGCATATTGAACCACCCCTTGTCATAAAAAAGAAGGCCATTGAAAGTGTGTGAAAAAATTAGACTATGTATTATTAAAATTTAAAGTTATATTAAAGATCTATTATGCAGGTCTCATGGTTCATACATTGCTATGAGGCACGTATCGATCAAAAAGTTTAGGTGGCATTGCGTAATATGTGTGTGTATGTGCCATGCTCTCGCTTTGGTCTGGCCATGGGCTGTGTACGTAGCTGAGCGAGCGCCTAGATCCTTAGTAGTGGTTTGCTGCTGAAGCTCGGCCCTGGATCCTCAGGCTGGGCAGCTGTCGGTTGGTCGCTACAAGATGGCGGGTGGTGGCCGCCCACCCAATGGCCCAGCGTTGGGAGAACATGCTGATAGAAGCGATTCACGTCAATGTGTTGAATTTATACGAAATTTAGGCGGCCTCTGCATTGGCACGACGAGGCGTGGCAATGTTTACGGGAATATAAATATTTAGTGCAGTCTACTTGAATTATTAATTATCACAAATTTTTCATAAACATTTGACGTTGCCTATACATGCACATGACCTCACTCTCCATAGTATGGTACCGGTAACATAAGAGCACATTTTATTTGCACACACTTATCTTTATTCACTTTACACATACAATTGACTTCACAAGAAAAAAAATAATTGCCCACCATAAAAAATTAGCATATTATGTATGCGTGGGCACACACAAACTTAAAAATGATAATAAAAAAAGGCATTGAATTAAATTTGAAGTTATCGTACATACACTGATTAAGAAACTAGTCTGTGTAATGTGCTGCTGTTTTTACATCAAAAGAGAAGGGATAATAGAAGTGAAAAAAGGCAGGGATGTGACTAGTACAAAGAATTCTTACTGACAGCCTGCAACCCCCCCACCCGTGCTCCTTCTGCAGACAATACACCAGTGTCCCCTTCTGGCATTAAGTAATTTATTGCTTCACGCTGCTTGGGACAATGAATGTCAAAGTCTATGATGGTAAAGGCCATTCGCGGTAAAGTGGCATGGCAGTATTTGGCATGGCACTTACATGGCAGTATTTACTTTTTAAAAAGTAATTAAAAGGATCAAATATGACTGAAATAATAAAAGTAACTAGGGATTCAAAAGTGCTCTCTTCACTGTGAACAGCCTATACCAAATGTAAACGTAAAAATAGCTTTTCTGTGCATAGCCGTAAATGTGTAAACAAATGAGTCACTCACAGTATTGATGTGTGTGTGCAGAATCTCGAACTCTATTTGAAGATTGATGTGTATGTGTGTGTGTGTGTGTGTGTGTGTGTGTGTGTGTGTGTGTGTGTATATATATATATATATATATATATATATATATATATATATATATATATATATATATATATATATATATATATATATATATATATATATATCAAAACACACTATTCTCGCAGCGATGTTCGTCAATACGGCCTCTGTTAACATTGTTTAGAACTCTTTTGTCGCTGAAAAAAAATCTCGTTTTAGCCAATTTGATAGGGTTTTCGTGGGTGTCGTGTAATTGTAATTCGGTTTAGCCGATAAAATAACAATGGTACATTCTGTGAATGAACACGAGGTTACTTCGTACTATATAGTAATGAATATTTCGTATTAACTGTACGTTTTAACATTGAATTTCCTATCTCAACCTTTGGGGGAATTAAAATGGTTTCTACTCTCGAGAATTTTGCATTAAGCAATATTTTATTAATGAGGTTTCACTGTAATACAATCTATCCTATCTAGAACGTCCATTCTAAATGGTAGACAGTACAATCTCAAGTGGTGGGGTTAATGCCAATGCAAATTTTGAGGACTCGAAAAGCAAGGCTATGCGCTATACGTAGGGATGAGCTGAAGTCGTTAAATCACCATTGCTGAAAAAATGTCATGTGTCAACCTAAACCTTCCTTAAGAAATTCTCTAAATTATGGTGATAACCGCATCAAAATCTATCAAGTAGTAAGAAGCCTTATCCGAATACACAGACATACACGGCCGGGCGACTTTGTTTTATACTATGTATAGAAGTTGGCACACTGTTGTATATTTGTATACCTTTCATTGCTATAAGCAGTGTATTATTGGTAACTTAACTTATGAGTGTGTATATGTGTGACAGTAGTTTTTTGTCTATGGATGAATCAATATGTTGTCGGCCCATGATGCTTGCGAATATGTTTCACAAATATGGAAGGCATTATATTTCCACTACAACTCATACCCTAACAACATCAGACACCATAGTAAAATTATGTCTGTCAGCACTATGTACGGGATTGGCCAGAAACACCATCTGATAAAACAAGAGGAATAACATACTATAAATTGGCAGATATTGCAAATCTTTTAAAATTGTAAACATAGCATCCCCATCAAACAAAACTATACACAATGGTACTGCAAGATTTGGATAAGAGCACAGTTGTCAACTGGTCTGTGTAGTGGCCGGCCCACGGCCACCACTGACCATGAGACTCGTAGTATCGCAAATGCAGCAAAGAGAATCTGCGAAGGCATCTTCCCGTGCAATTCTGAGAGCCTTTCTCAAGTGTTCAGGGAAGAGTATTTCATGTGGTTTCTTCAGCTGATGAATAGCATGATCGGTACTGTATTTGTATCACCATGCCACAAATTGAGATTAGCACTGGCCATTTTTTTTAATCTATGAATTTTCCTTGTTGGAATGGCCAAGCAGAACAGAATAAAATTGTAACTACAAAAAATACACAGACTTTTTTTGACATGCTTTTAATATTCTTAATGTACAAAAATTAACAACTTATTCTAGATATGTATTTTACATCATTCCTAGTACAAAATGTGTGTGAATTTCCATACTTCACATGTACTTTGTTTTGCGTAAAATATAAATGTTTATATTTGCAGGTTTGTTATTCTTTAAACTCTTGATTAAATATACTTATAGTGAATATGAAAGATTCATGTTGTTTGCATTAACAGGATGTTGATAAATTATTGCGAAAGGGCTGCTTTAATCACAGAACTACAGCTGCAAAAGCATCACTTTTGGCTGGGTTTCACATGAATAAAGAAATCTATGAATCTGGCAGCCAGATGAACCATTTTTATAAAAAATTTGTGTCACGGTTTAATCCCAGAAGGAACTCTAAATCTGTTACAATAATTTAGCAACATCTTACATACGCTCTCATCTTAACATCAGTTTCCGAGTATTGTGTATTTGTAGGCTGCTCACGGTGAAGTGAGCACTTCTGAAAACAACCTTTGAAAAATTTCACTGCCTGTAGCTGCATTTATGCTACTGTTGTATGCACTGATGAGGCTCCCAGTAAAGTTGGCAGCGAGTCTAGGGCTATTCAGTTAATTTTCCCATTGGGCCTCTTACAAACAGTGATGGGCAGAACGATTCAGCTGAACAAATCAATTTATTCGAATCAGTTCAGTGAAATGATTTGTTTAAAAGAATTGTTAATTTTGTTCATGTATTACAGATCTTTAGAGTGTTGACTCTCCCTTTCAGAGTCAGGTAGTTGTTATCTCTGCTTCATGTTCTCGGTTCTTGCCGCACCTGCATAGTCAGTATCTTAGTAAAGTTTTTTTTTTTTTTTTGCAGAAGTTTTGGATTTTGTGAACTGTTTTGTAACCTACAAAATCCTAAACTACTATTGGCATTGTCAGGTGTCAAGTTACAACAGCTTGATGTATGTGCAGGCCATATCTATTAAGAGAGACAGTTGTCAAGGCCACCCCTTTCCTTACCTAACCTAACTATACAAATTTCAAATCTGAACAACTCGTGACTCCCAACTCAATTTATGAACTAATCAGATGGTTGGCTCTTCTCGTCTTCCCCTTCTCTTCTTCCAGCTCATGTTGAACTTTTGAATCTTTGACTTAAAAAGAATTGATTCTTTTTGTAGTGAATGAGTAACATGTTTTTGTTCACTGAATGATTATTTTGAATGAATCATTCATGAAAGATCCATCACTACGTACCAATAATTACAATGTCATGGCTCACGTACACACAGTTTGTGTGAAACTGTAACCAAAAAAAGATGTAGTTTTATTACAAATTTTATACTTTGGTTACAGTTCAGCATTAAATTTCAAAAGCATATGTTAAGAAAAAGAATAAATGTTTTGTCGGAGGGGCAGTCGAATGAGTCTGGTGGACCGCATGTGGCCAGTAAGCTGCTAACTGAATAGCCCTGATATAAGTCCATCTTCAATATGTAAGTACGCACAGGTTTACCAGCTATTCAGAATTGTTTCTGTAGAACTCACTCCACAAAACTGACACTAGTAAAAAAAACAATGTATCTTTTCAATGTGTTAAGTGGGATGTTAAAAAGCACCATTTGTTGACAAGTGTGTAGAATAAAATCTTTCTGCACAATAGATTTTCAATACCAGCAATATATCATTTGCACTTTTGTTCATACTAATTAGTTAGTATTCTGTACACGTCGTCATGGATACAGCAGGGAAGCCATTTGGATTGTTCTGTATTAAATGGTCCAAGCTCTATCCCTTAAAAAACATAACAGTTAAAAAAAAATCTCTTGGATTTGTTCTTGGAGAGGAAAACTATTTTCTTTAATTCAGATTTCGTTCAAAATTTGTTCACGAGTTTGTGGTAGGCTGTAGGCCATTCCCCACATCACATCCAAGGTAGATGGTTACACAAATCACTAAATCTGGATGTTAAAGAATTGTTGGAAACAAATTTGTCTGATATATGACTGTATAATGTAAAAACAGTATTGCTAAGCGTTTCACTTTATCCATTTTGTTGAATATACATGTAACATGCACTTACAGTGCAAATATTCTTCCTAATATTTCTTTAAAAAAAAAATGAAATAGTGACAACTGTAAATTGGGCATTACTTTTGTCCTTTGACATTGCACAATACCAACATTTAAAAAACATGGCAGAAGGCAGAGGACTTTCTTTAAGGGCCTGCACTGTGTAAATGTTTCTAAAATTGTGTGAATATAACTTTTGACCTAGTTTGTTACTATTGTTATGTAACGAACACTTTATTCACAAGCATGTTTAGAATGAATTATAGTAAAATACATTTGTACATATGATTCCTGAACACAACCAGTGTAAACCAACACATGTTCACGTGTGCTTTTCAGAAGTTAGTGGCTTCTGGTTTGCTCTGAGAGTCCAGAAGCACTGATGCCTCGCCCATCATCTTGGCACTGGTCCGCACTAGAAACAACAAGTGGCACTCTTCAAAAGGTGTGAGGTCAACACGAGTCCTGACCAATCCGTGCAGCACAGTGGCACGTTCAAGGTCAAGCCACCTCTGGAGGGCGAGCTCCCGCTCAGCGTCCAGCACAATGTCTGCAGGCCCCCACAGAGAGAACTCGAGCACTGACTTGACCTGCGACAAGGAGGTGGCTCGCTCCTGGCTGAGCAGGCTGGTGACTAGGTGTCGCAGCAGGACTTCCGGGAGCAGCTCCTTCACGGCCAGCATGGCACACTGACACAGTGACACCTTCTCCTCCTGCTGGTGGGAGCGCACCACCCCGGGCAGCACGCACAGTCGCTCCTCCCCGCACAGTACGAAGTTCGAGAGGGAGGCCGGGGTCTCCTCTGTGCCCTGTGCCTGCAGCAGTTTCAGAGCGTTCACAAGTTGCAGCAGCACGAAGCAGCCACTCTTGGTGCACTCATCTATGGCTCGTTCCCGCAGCAAGCTGGCATACGATTGGATGGTGTGAAGCTGAAGTCGTGGCAGCACCGTTACACATGCTGAAACATTCATTACTGCTGTGAGTTTAGTCCATGTGTTTCTAAGATTCTCATTTTTTAAAGTATTACCACATTCTACAGTTGATGAAACATTTCTCATCCCAAGAAACTATGATACCCTGACAAAAGAACATTTCTTTGGAGAATTGTGTAAGTATTTTATACAAAAACAGTATTGTTAATGTCACTAATTTCACACGTGATGTCTGTTCAAGAATAATTTTTAAGAAAAATGTGAACTTACGAAGCAGTTCTTTCTTTGAAGAATGGAGAGGTGATAATATGTTTTTTTCTTTCTCTGATGCAAATTAATGAAAATCATGAGTGCTATAATGGAAGGATTTTTATGTTTATATACAAAAATTCTTAAAGAATTAAACTGTCTTAAAAGTTACAGCAAATGCAATTACTCAGCACTTTTTTTGTAGCCATCCCCTATCATCAACAGTCTAAATTCTGTTTGATCAACTTTGTTGCACATTTGGGCTCTTGCTGCATTTCTTGGGGAAATGTGAATACCTTAGGCCTTTGCTGCACTTGGTTTCAATTATTTTAGATGCGAAGTTGAAACACTTGAGCACTCTGTTGTATAATACATGACAGGGTACAGCTCAATAGAGTTTTCGATGCTGAAAATTTTGTACTCATTAAAATAAATATATGTTTTATGCATTTTTAATAGTCTTGAAATTGCTAACTTTTAAGATATTTATGTACAGTACACAAAATTGTAAGACCTTTCATAATTCCCAGGAAAAGGGTTGTTATTTCAGAGGGTTGCTATTCCAGGGGTCTAAGATATTAGCGTTGACTGTATGTGACACAGCTGTTGAAAGGGTTTTCTTTTTTGTGGAAATTATTCCTGTAGTTTGTTAGTGTACAAGAAAATTTTAAATTATGTTTAATTTACATTAATTAACAAACCTGTATTAATCTGCCAAATTTTTCACATGGTTCCTGCACTATTCAACAAATTTATTCATTTCTGCTATTTTAATGTCTTTCAGTCATTTTTGCAGCTACATTCTTGTTTTTAAACTGTAAACGAATTAAAATTATGCGACATAATTTACATGTCTTAGTCTTTTATCTGACAAGTTTTTTTGACCAAATACTATGTTCGTATGTATACACACAATGAATTATTTTCTTTGCAGTATTAAAATTATCACAAGCCTACAATCATGTGCATTTAAACTCATATAACAGTTTGAAAAATTTAACAACTGAAATATTTGGTATGCAAGACACATGTGGAATGTGTGATTTATATTCTATTAGTTGTTACAGTGATGAATGATAAACTGAAGTGAACATACAGTAAAAGCCCAATATAGTGCAGCTGTTGGGGGACATACCTCAGACCCACGTTATAGTTTCCGCGCTATTCCGGGAGTGACAGAATACAGCCTATCTGTCAAATACGGGGCGAGTGTTGTTATTTACCGCCAAAACTCGTGGAACATTTAGCCCCTTGCTATCGTAACTTAATTCTTTTTATCTCCATCACTGGACTTGACAGCATCCACGAGTGGGAAACAGGAGAAGAGAAGCGCACTGTGGCGAAAAGGGGTCACATGCATTCAAGCAAGAATAACTGAAAAATATAGCTTTTCCAGGCAAAGGGTGTACTTATTCCACCAAGGGTGGTGTTCACTGCAAGTTGTTTATCACGCCGGTTGGAGAAGGGGGTTCATTTCCCGCCCCCTGGCAGGCATGGTTGGGAGTAAGTGCGAATGAAAAACAAAGCTCACGTCCAAATAAAACTAAACAGAGATCGAAGCATGCTTGCACTGCAGATGGGATCTATCAGTGCATCACATGTTTGCTCGTCTGATTTTCAATGTACAAAGGAAAACTAAAACAAAAAAAAAATGAACTATTTGTTCTGTGCAAAGAAAGGCAGCTTTTCTGCATTAAGCCTTGTCCACAATAGCTCTTCCACTCAGAATTTATTTATTTATTTTCAAAAATGGGAAGACATACTGTATAGCTAGAATATATGCAGTAGAATCCCGTTGTAGCGAGCACAGAAACTGCGAGAACACTGGTATAACGAGGTCTTTTTGAGGAACTCAAAAAATCTCATAAATATTCCACGAAAAATTGTTTTTTTGAAATTAACCTTAGAAAAGTCACTGCCCATGCCTGCATATACTTCAACGGGTCCACTTTTAATTCATCACTGTGTAAAAATTAGCAGGTTTTTAAAATGTTTACTTTTCTAATAATTTCACAGTTTCACTTGATCGACGCATGAATAAAGTGTTGAGGCCCATGGCAATGTTAATTTTACATAAGGCGCAATAATACACAACGTGCATACAAGTAGATCTTAAGCAGGGCTTTCAAAAGTGCTCATTTTAACATGAACAGCCTATAAATAGAATATCGCTCTTTCTACCTTGACACTGTTTTCATGAACCAGTTCTGCTTTTCCGTAGTCGTTCACTGACATTGTGCTGTCAACTGTGTTTGGTTTCAAACAATTTGGCGCATGTGGATCGAACGTTATTGTTACATGAAAATAAATTTTGTTTAAACATAACAGTCCAAGCGATAACTGGAATCAAATACAGCTACATATTAACAGATTTTCACAGGATTTTTTCCATACTGTGGCATACCAATTAAAGATAGGGACACAATTACTACTACATTTTATCGCTGTGCTATAACGAACTTAATTATAATTCATTTTTATAAAGTTTTCTTGAATTTTTGCTGGTTTTAAATAAGTCTTGCACCATGCAGGTTTTGTTAGTTGAAAATGTATAATGTTCCAGTGACCACTGCATTTACTGGCATAATTCTCTCACTGGCACAATTCACGTCCCCGTTTTTATGATGCCCAATTAGAGAAAAAACTTTTCCTCTCATAGTTCATGCAGTGTGTTTCTCTCAGCGAGGCATGTAATGCTAACGGGCCCACGCGGCATGCACTTTGTTCGACCATGTCAGGTCGCTGACACTTAAGGTCACTGGCCCCGTTATAGATTTCTGGCTGCTGCGCCCCTGTTGCAAACATGTAAACAGAATCAGTCGCTGAGTTTATTTGTATGTGGGTGGTTTTTTAATGTGAAGGGAATAGTTTACATTTACATTAATTTTTGTTTAGTACGAATGCATAATGGGTAAATGTGCCAGTCAAATTGCTGCATTTAAACTTCAGGTAATTGTGTGTGCAGAGGAACACAGCAATAGAGAAGCAGGCCGAAAAATTGTTTCTAGTTTAATGTGCATATCATGTTTTCCCAATACTGGGCCGCTGTTACAAAGTGAACTGGACCTGTAACGATGGCAGTGGCGGGCACCGCCATCCGCCAAAATAATAATGTGGAGACCGACCGATTAGCAACTGCCCTGCCCGAGGATCTAGGGCTGAGTGACAGCGGCAAAACATTGTGCCCGGCCACGCTACAGAGGACCTAGGCGCTTGCCTGGCCACGCTACAGAGGATCTAGGAGCTCGCCCTTCTGCACTGCAGAGGAACTAGGCGCTCGCCCAGCTACGTGCACGCAGCAATGTTTTCACTGCTAGCCCCAGCACACAAGTGATTAATTTTAAATATGTTTCTTCATATCTATTATCAGTAAATAAAGTGCTGTGTTTTTTTAAAAATATATCTCCCACGGTTGGTGAGGGATTACTTACATTGGAAACAGCGAGGACACTCTTAAAGCGAGGATCAAACCTGGAACCATGACACTCGCTATAACGGGACTCTACTATACATTATAATCAAAGAGTCTACATCATAATTATAATGATTATGTAGCGCTATTTTCCATAGGATATTAATTATAGGCCTGTAAATGACTTAGTCCCTACCTTACCCAGAATCTGAACCCAGAGCCCCTCGAATTGAAGGCCAGTTTTTATACAGAATGCGCCACAGAGATGTCTGCATTCCATTTACGACGGTTTGCCAGCATATTTTAACTTATTCTAGTTAAACATTTTGGCATTGAATAATTGTAATTGGTTAAATGTGTTATGCTATACAACGCACATTTCATGTTAACTTGCAAGTGCCAGTAAATGTGTTGACAGCAGGACACTTGCAAGTATGATATAAAGGTTTGGAATGTAGCCATGTCATCCCCCCACACTGATCAAACACGCCCAGGTAAGATGGAACGGTTACTACAGTAACATTTTTTTTGCCTGTTTACAACCAAACAGCAGAACTGGTATAATAGGGTCACACAAAAATGGACCATTAGGAATTCTTCCATCAAAGACATTGCACCACTCTAACAAAACTGAATACGGAAACCCATACAATATTGGATGTAATGTATCAGTAAAATAGATCTCTGCACTGAAAGGAGGGAGAACGCATGCCCGCTCCCTCCGTCTCATCTATCGCCGTCCCAACTGACGACCGCACGCTTTCCACTTATTTATTATTTATTCAGCCCGGGGGACAAATTGCCCAAAGGTATACCTGAATCCGTGGTATAACTGGCCGCTGTATTCTGGGCTTCCACTGTACTTGTAACAGACAATTAGGTAGTAATAAATAATGTGACGCATAGTATAATAATTACATATTTTCTGCCTTTAAGATAAAATTTACCCTGTACAAGTTGCATATGTGAGCGCAGAGAAGACGGCAGGTATTTAGCTGGCACCAAGTCGCAGAACTCGGCCAGAGGTCCCAATGTGAAGCAGCCTTTTGCAGACAATGTGCAGTGCATTCCCTGGTCCTGGGTGACACACACTGTCACTGCATGAGATCCCAATAGAGCTGCATGGAATGCTCGTCGACCAACTACTAATGTGTGACTGTCCTCTGGAATGCTGAAATCTGCCCAGCAAAGATTTGCAGCTGTTTTCAGAACACGTAATGCTGGAGGAACTGCTGGCCCTTGGTTCATCTGTTGGAAAATATTTTAATTCACAAGCATACAGTTTGCAATGAGTGCAACAAGAAAGTATGACTATGCTGTAAAATTGAGTATGGGTTTAACAAAACATTATCTTGTTTATAAAAGCATTTTGGGTTTTGCCAAACAATTTTGTGTGTGAAAAATACATGTTTTTCATTTTGGTATTAACTATGCACATGTTTCCCAACTAATTAAACATTAATGCTAGAGTTGTTCTGATACCATGTTTTCCAATACAGATACCCTGACACCAATGCTCTCCCATTTGTTTGCTGTTCCAGCTCACCATTATTGTGCAGAAATACGAGAAATAATAAAAATTAAAAGATATTTTCCCAGTATTATCGCCTCCAATAGCACAGCAAGATAAAAATTCTCCACTTGTGTCCATGATACAAGTATTTTGGCCGTGTATATGCAGCATCAAAAGTTTTGATGAAAAATTAGGGATAATTAATATTCCATGTATAGGCCACTCTAAATTTTTGTATTCCTGTAAATATTGTTAAGCTACGATTCGGTACAAACATAATAAATTCCAACTTAATTTCTCCAGTACAAAACATTTGTGACAAAAAACTTGTATTATGTTGCAACGTTTGCAATTACTATCCCACAGATGGTAACGTGACTTGAAAAAGCAAAAACATGGCAACACGTTACACAAAATTATGTCTATCAATGTGTACTTGTGGCGTGGCGGCACCTGTGCAATCTACGCAAGATATCTTTCTCTTTTACAGCAGTGAAATTTTTTTCTCATGTACAACTTGAATAGTTATTGATAAGGTGCAGTGAATAGGGTTTCCTTAGTTTTGCGTTGCCTTTTTCTATAATATCTTTTTTATTACACACACACGCACACGCACACAGAGTCATAGCTTTTAAACAGGGCTTTCAAAAGTGCTCAGTTTACCATAAACAACCTATAGACTTGTTGTCACTACTTTCTCGTGCTGTCGGATATGATGGAAGCAAATGGTCTTGTCTTGCAACATGCTGCTAAATTGAATATTCCCGTAGCCTAACAGGTTGAGGTGTTTATGTTGAGGAATAAGTTTTGGTCCAGGCATTAGATGTTTGGAAAAACAGGTGTCCCTAAAGGTGGCTGTGTATCTTCACATAGTCTAAATTATTCTTTTACGAGTCTACATAAAACCACACAACTCCGGCACAGATGATGGCATTAGAAATTGGCCTGGTGTAGGGCATACTCTCTCATAAAATAGTAATGACATTATTATGCTTGGATGCACTGCTTTTCAAGTATTCTGCAAGTTGTGGTGGGAGCAGATTTGGTGACAGGCTACCAGATTTAAGTAGTTTTAACTACACACTTAACCAGTCTCCAGAACACCTGGTAATGATGTGAATCTCTGTTAATCATTGACAGACAAAAAGTTTCAGTTTGGTATTACAGTTTGTTATATGTATATATTTTTATTTTATAATGCAAACACCATAGTTGAAGCTGTAAACTATTAGACAAACATTGCAAATTTGGTTCTTTTTCTCCAAGGGAAAAGAAAGTGGCTTAGTGTGTAGAACAGCAATGCTCCAGGCTGTAAAAATGTTGTTTTACCTGCTCCAACACCTGAGCCAATGCTTCGTGGTTTGCCACAACTACAGCACCGTAGTTGTCTTCAAGGTTCTTGTGGACAATGCTGCGACCCTTCCTCATTCGCAGCTTGCTGACTCTCCAAGAATGAGCAGAGCTGGAATTCCAATCATCATCATCCCCAATCTAAAAACAGTGCATTTGTACCAACTTTAATTTTACATCAGTATAATTTGGTTAATCATTTTTTCTTCTGGACCATTGTACATACCAAATAAACATTTTATACTTGGAGACCTGGGAAATTCACATTATTTTTGCCAACACGTTAAACTACATTTCCCTCTATCTACAAAAGCAGAATTCATGATTTATTGGTTACTGAAAATTATCTGGGGTTGTTTACGTGGGTGACAGTGTCAATGAAGATTGGTGGATCTATTATTGAGCTTTTATTATTGACAGTGTGTCCATAAGACACGTCCTACAAGCTGTCTGCCGATGGCAGACTCAAACTAGTATACATCATCTTTGAATTTAGTCTGCTGCCACATAATGTGAATTTTGCAGATTCCTATTTATTATGTATACTGAAACTGTAAATCACTTTCAGTAAATATATCTATGAAATAAAGGGTGTGTTGCAGGAAAAGGACAATTTTCAAATAGATAATTCAAAGCCGGGGGAGAACGTAGACACAGGAGGCACTTAACTTGCTTGGCCATGCCATTGTCTGCTTGGAACAGATCCAGTGTTCAGCAAGGCTGTGCATGGCACACCCGGTCACAGTCTTGACACCATGGACAGTAAAGCATTGTGTGTTTGGGATAAAACAGTTTTGTGAAAAGTGACCAAGCACATTAGACAAACTTAAGGACACCATTCAGCAAATGGGACCAATTACCCAAGAACCTTTGGAGAGGGTAGAAGTGAACATCAAACAGTGATTTGACATTTGTATTTGCCAAAATGGTCATCATTTAAGTGACATAATTTCCAAACTTATTCTGCCTGAAATTGCATGTCATACTGTGTCCTTTAGTTATAGTAAATTGATTTTGTACTACATGGTACTGGTGATGTACCTTTTTTTCAAATTGTCCATTTCCTGTAATACATCCTATATTGCTAAAACCTTTAACTCACGTCTTCGCTGCCACAGAAACTGTAGGGGGAATATATGTCCGACTCTGTCTCGCTGCCACAGTAGGGTAGCGATGTAGAACGCACAAAGTTTCCACGAAACTTGAGGTACTCCGGTGACATTTCCATACAGCCGTCTGAGCGTCGTACATTTGCATAGCGTGTTTTCAAGTGCTGAGTCGACTCTGTATTCGAGTCGCACTCTGGAGAACTTGAACGGGCCGTCGGTGATACAGATTCGTAAACATTCTCACCTTCATCCTAAAACAATATAATTAATGATGCAATGTGTATAAAAAATAATTGTACATAAAGTCCACACTTCAGTAATTAGCAAAGTTCTTATAGCATTATTAAAACAAATACACCAACAGTCTGGGAAAAAATCAATATTCCTCGCCAAATATATAATTTTCTGCTTTTCATTTTGATATGTACAATAAACGCTTGAAATAACCAGTGAGATTTTCAGGCAACCTATTGTTGTGTTCAGTTAAACTCCCTTTTTTAAAAAAATTCTGATCTCAAAACTTTCTTCACTCCCATTCTGTTTTACTTTACAGCATACGTTTCTCCCTCTTTATATTTTCCTGGTCCTTGGGAAGGGGGGGGGGGGGGGGGGGGGGAGTTTACATAGTATTTCCAGCTTAGATGAGCAAAGTAAAATAATTATAATTAGCATGCAGTAAAAATAATTTCATTACGTTATGCAAGTATGAAATAAAAGTTGAGATTACATTGGAATTTGGAATGTACATAAATGTGTGCTGCAACAGAAAAGAGGGTAAAGTCAAAAAAATTTTATTTTGAGTTATGGCCATGAACAGGCAGACACTGTTATTTGTCAGTAAGGAAAATGGATTATGACAGTAAGGCAAATTATAGAAGATAATGATGCAGATTAGAATAATGAGTGGAATACATTTCTTAACTTGTGACCTCTCTGGAAAATACTGACATTCTGTTCCGTAACACTACAGAAATCACTACTATTAAAATAGTTACTGAATATCCAATAATCGTTACAAATTTAACCCTTGGTAACAAGAATAATGATGCAGTACTAAATTATGTCTTGTGTATGTGAAATTATGTCTTATAAAATTTTAAAAATTTGGGCCACATTTGTGTGGTCAAATCCCTCTTTCTTGGTTAAATTCCTCTTTCTTGACAGTTTGAATAAAGTATGCAGTAATTTCGGCCGTCATACGTATTTATGGCATGTCAATTAGTGAGCACTTTTGAGACCCTAGTTACTTTTTTTTTCAGCCATTTTTTATTCTTCTACCACGTTTTTTTAATAAATATTGCTATATTAGTAATAAACACACACTGCACTCGGAAGTTAACATCTAAGGATGAAATAAAATATATTTATTGACTATTATCACAAATAAGAGGACTTTCAAAAGAACTCACTTAACCAAGAATAGACTATAATTTAGTGTAGGTTTCCAATTCCTTTGCTGCCTGGAAGTAGTTGCATGGAGGGAGACTCTGCAGTGATAGATAGATAGATAGAGACAAAGAACAAATTGTATATATTGACCTATGCCACACTACTGAGCAGCATGTCTGCATACCCTACTTGACGACTTCGCCCCATCAGTAAGTGCTGAGAGCATTTCGGGCAAGTCTAAAGCGGCAGACAATTATTCCAGTGGGCCCATGTGTTGGAGAACTACAGACACGTAAATAATTAACACTATTAATTATGAAATTGTACTGCCCGCTCAGAAATTAGCATACGGTCGCCACCCCTACAAACAAAGATTGTGTTACCCACCAAGTCACGGACACACCAGAGCAGAGAAAGAAGTTAACAGCGACACTACAGGATGGCAGCACCCTGCGACCAGTGACGTCACAGCCACCGAACCTCGAGAGGAGGCTGTAAATATGTCATCAGCCTCCATCCAGAGCGATAAGAAATGTGCATCTCCGTCCGCTACCCTTAAATAATCTACCCCCGCGATGGAAGGCTACCAACCCCCGCACCCCTGTGACAGCCATGAAGCTGTGATTTTGACTATATAACGAGAGCCAAAAAACTCTTGAAAAGAGTTCGTCGGCCCACCGGCCGCAGTGGTTGAAGGGCTCTCCTGGATCTGAGGAAGACCAACCTCTCCAAGCCTGAAGAAGGCTCTCTCCATCCTCAACAGCTTGAAAAGGCTCTCAACTCCAGTAGCCAGCTCTCCAGCACCTACCCCGCAGCCAATGGAGAAAACCTCAGAGGGAAGATCCAAAGGTAACCTCAATATCTACACTCCTCTACCCAAGTCATGCCTTGACTTCCGCGGTAGCAGGCCGGATCGACATCCCTTCTGGATATTAAGCACCCCTCCTTACTTTGCTGTAAATTGCGAAACTTTAGCTGGCTGAGAATTTTTACTTTGAAAGTTGTAATACTTTTTAGGTTCGCCTTCACCTGACATAATAATTAATTTAATTGGAAATTTTTGCTTTCTTTTTGTATTGAGTAGATATCCCCACAGTTTTCCGAAAGCATCAATAAACATGTTCAGTAAAATATAATACCCGGTGAGGTAGTAATTTCTCATCCCTCATTCATTTTTATAATTTATTTAATTGTGGATTTCTTACTAATTTACGGCTCACAATATTAATTACGTGATCTCTGCAGAGTACGGACGAGTGGACTGAACCCTTTAGGTTTCCTGGAGCCTGTATAAGGCTATAGCCTGAATAAGACCGGGACTCCTGAGGTGTGTCCAGTGTACCTGAACATACCTGCAGTAGTGCTCTGACCTAGTAAGTCACATCTCACGTGCGTCTCGGATTGACTGAACAAGACACTCCTCTGAGGGCTGTACTCCGACAGCTAGGGTAAGAGCGAGTAATCCCATTCAGTTGGTATCTAAACAGAGCCTAGTGAAGTGATGATTTCATTTATGAAGTATTTTTCTATTCTAATTCATTGACATTTAGAGTACCGATGCCTAAAGGAGGTGGATAACCGAGTCACATTTGCCGTCTAGCTCGACAAGCCCTGCAGCGAGAGTTAAGGCATTCAGAGGATATTCCTGCAGTTGAACCTCCCAGTGAATTTGTCGCATCTACCCCTTCCCAAGGTAAGAGCTGCAGTATCCAGTAGAGAAATCCCCTCAGTAAACGAACATCAGAATACTTATTTGGATTTGCTACTAGGAATTTGTTGGCCGTGGACCCATTGTGACCATGCAAGTTATCTGAAACCACCTACTCCTACACCGGTAGTGAAACCACCCCCACCTATACAGCCTAGTATCGCTACACCCCCTACCACATATAGAATTCACACGCTGCCAGGAAAGTACTCGAAATTATCATTTGCCCCAAACCAGTATGTAAACCCAGGCTAGCATCCCTCACCCTCAACTTCGTACCCGCTCGTAAGCCCATGCGACCTGCCCCGTATAGGCACCCAGGAAGTAAGTGAGAGGCTGAGTAGGACGCTGTCCAGGGACACATCTCAAACACCTCCATTTCATTATTGTTTGCCTCTTCGTACACATTAAATTCATTTATTGCTGATGTCTGGTGTCCTGTATCTTGACGGCCTTCACGGTGAACAAGATCAAACTCCCTGGGAGGGAATCTATCACGATCAAGCTCACAGTGGGGTGGGGTTTGATTCCCTTCCAATTAATCAAAACCCTTCTACCTGGTGGTATCCAATCAGGTACCTCAACGTGGGCAAAACCCTGACCAGCCAGGTGAAAACCCCTACCTGACAGTCTTCTACCACCAAAGGGTCACCTCGATTATATCCTAGAGGGAAATCAGCACTCACACTAGTGGCTTCTCCATAGCTCCCAACAGCAAGACAATAGGAGAGAGAGGGGGAGGGAGGTAGCCCACCCTAGTGCATATATATATATATATATATATATATATATATATATATATATATATATATATATATATATATATATAATATGAGAGAGAGAGTGTGTGTGTGTGTACACGCACACAATTGTGCTTGTGGGGAATGGGTTGAGTTGAAAGATTTTGGTTGATGTTTAACAGTGAGGTTTCGAGCGCTGATGAGGGTGATATGAGGTGAAGGTGGAACAGTGGTGGAATGTAAAGGCAGCCCCAGCACAAAGGTAATTGTAGGAGTATATAAACATCCCTGTGAGACTCCACCACATCCACCAACCCCCACACCTTGTTTCACCATGTACACAGCTGTCCAAATTAATCATGGCACTGGCCCGGAATCACTAATATATCCTTACATATACTGCCACATGACCAGCATTACACTAAATACCTGCGCAAGCCTACAGACAAATTATAGAACTGCTTGCATATATAAAGATGCAGAAACACTCCTGGCAACACTACCATTTCCAGCAAACATCACCACACCATATCTTTGTGACCTAAGACTTATACAGTATAGTTTTGTTGGCAACTTACCACAACAATTACCACCAAGCTCAAGGACAAGTGACAGTCGTACCTAGTCAGTTACTGCGACACCTTACTTCAACTATCATAAAACAATTCCACTATATCTCTCTAGGATACCCAAGAAACCAGAATGGAAAAGGCCAATACAGGAATGGTGGTTAAGAGAAGATGGAAATGGAGTGTCCTGGCAGCATGTAAACTAAATACAGATATCTGTAAAGCATTTCCATACTGTGTAGATATAGGCTGTCCCCCAAGCTCCACATCAGTGAAAAAAAAAAAGGGGGGGGGGGGGAAGAGTTCCTGTGTTAGCTGTTACAGTAATCAAACCCCTCGATCTCTAACAAAACAAATGTGTGTAAATTAATACATTATATTAACAAAATTTTCTAGTTGTGTGTGTGCACACCATCTACGTATGGCTTGCAATGTATCAAACTGTACAAACGTTATTCCATAGTGGAAGGCACAGGTTTTATCGTTGTTTATAGAGATAAAATTAACTACATAGTCCAACAGCATGACGTAGCATGAAACAAAACCATCATCAAAACCCACAATCTGTGAAAAGGTCAGAAACTTCTACCCAAAAATTACAAGCATAAAGGACAATGACATGTTTGGTGATGTGATACAGCAGTCTTGTCATGGTAAAATTTATTTCTCACAAAATATTTGGGTATGTACTCTACAAATAATATTATTATCTTGTGATTTAAATAATAAATATTTAACATTGCTATTCAAATTGAAGGCAATAAATGAAATTTATTTTCACTGGCACAAAATCTTGCCAGTGAAGTGGACATTAACAGTTTTATGTTCTTGCTCAAAACAAGTGAAAAAATTCTCTTAGCACATCTTTTTTTTTAGAAAACATTGGGTGTAAAATTTTAATTACATGCTATCATTAATATACTGTGAGTATATTCTTGGTCCCCCCCCCCCCCCCCCCCCGTGTGTTCTTTTGACAAACAACATTCTCTTAATTCTTTATAAAGTTTTCTCAAGTTGTGTATGTAAACTATAACGAGATACATATACAATGTCCCCATTAAAAATCAATATCACTTACTGGTACTGGAGTGAAAATTGTAATTGCTTATTTATCTGATAGAAATAATATTACCTTATACTGAATATAATACAGTGGTATTTTATTCAGATAATCAGGTTAAATATCACGAGGTTAAGTTCTGTTTCAGTAAGTGATTGCTAATTAATTTGCAAATTTGAAATAAAGTTGCTACATATCTCCCCCCTCCACCAAGTAATATGTCCCAAAACTACATTCTGGATAAACTCACCAGCGTAGCCGAGTGAGTGGTTGTTGTTTCCTGGATCTCCACCGATTCATATCCACTGTCCTCTGTTGAGTTTGAGTTGGCCATCTTCCTTTTCGGGCCATCGGTGTTAGCATCCCTGATGCTTGCAGTGCGCTGTGGTTTGCTAGGAACTAATCCCAGACGTACCTCGCCTACAAGACAAGCTACTCTTCACTAATCAGAATTATTACCGTTAGCAACAGATTAACACAGTTTAGAATTCAAAATAGGGACTGAATGCAAGTATTCAGTTGCCAGATATTGTTTGATGATAATAAGTGTGAGTTTTCGGTCCACAAAACTAATTTAGACATACAAGGTGCACAGGCCAGGATTGTTCTACAATGATTCTCCACTAACTTTTACTTTCTCAACCTCATGACAAACAAACCTTACACATAAACATTTTTTTTTTTTTTTAATATTACTTTCTTTTGTAAACACATATCAAATTTTATTTTGGAAATTAATTTGTCATGTAACTAGACCCCCACGTTTTCTGACTTCACCACATGAGGTCCACTGAACAATAAAGAACACAACCATAGCTTCTGTGTTTAACGTGCTGGAGATTCTGTTTTAAAATCAATTCCTATGTATTTTATCAATAAATTTTCAATTTTATCTCAACATACAATTTTTATTTTACTTATACGATGAAACCTTGTTAGTAAAACATTATTCAATACAAAGTTGTTTACTTTTGGAGTGAGATAAGGGAATTATATGTTAATTTGTATTCTTAGTAAAAAATTTAAGTTGATTTTTCCACATAATGTGAGGTTCACTGGTAATAAGAATGTCTTATTTTCCAATACGTTAAATCATAAAGTAGAACATTTTTTATATAACTTTTTATAATTATCACAAGCAGCTGTTAATACAAATCTCATTGTTACTAACTACAAAAAAAAAATAAAGATCTTTGATATTTGTCATAAAGAGTTTCACTGAAGTTACATTGTGATTTGTATGGCAGTATTTTAATAAGCAATGGATTCATGTTTACTTTGACAGTGTATTTTCTTTGGCACAAGTCTGCCAGTCAACACATGTAAGTTGTTATTGCTGCCACAGTGACCACGCCACTCACCAAGATTGGCGTACACAGTGTCAGTTGGGGAGGTGGTGATGGGGGGCTGATGGGCAGACAGCTTCTGTTTGTGCAGGATCTCGGCAGACTTGGGCGGGGGCGGGCGCATGGGTTTGCTCACCAGGTCCACGCTCCTCCCCCAAGCATCCAGCACATGGTTTCGAGGTGGTGGGGGAGGCTTGTTAGGGCGCCCTGAAACCAGTGTCCCCCTCAAGTTTGTGCTACTTCACGTGACAACTTCTTATATACAAACTACAGTAAAATCTCAGTATAAAGTTTGGACTTCACTTTAAAGTAATTTTCACTTTAAAGTACAGCTTTTAAGTCCCCACAAGATGTAATATCATTAAATACTTGTTTGGTATGATGTATTTTTCAGTATTAAATTGTCATCCGACCTCGTCTCCTGGCCGTCAAAAGCCCATCATGTGTTGCGTGCACACGAGATACATGAATAGTGCGTTTTTTGTGTGTGATAACCATGGGTTCCCTGTGTTTGCAGATTGTGCTTGGTGCACCGAGGTTAAGCCTAGAGGGCCATATGTGAAGAGGTAAAGCGTTTTATGTTAGTTTGTAAGTGATTCCATGTATTTGTTTTGCTAGTACACTCCAGTGCACGTCTTTGTAAAGTGTATTGTTAATGTTGTGTTTCCTTCCATTTCAATAATGCTCCATCCTTCATACATGTGCTCAATTAAGGAGCCACCACGTCTGGCACAGGGGATGTCTCTTGCTTCCAACGTCTATTGGGCAGTCTTGTTTCTGAGCTCAAGCTGGATGTGTGTGCGCGCCATGAGGTCTTTTGGGACTTCAACATTTTCTATCGTTGATTTGATAATTCTGTTTGCATAATTTGCTTAAATCCTTTTTGTTTACACTTGCAGTGAACTAGGTCCTTCCATTGAATGGAGGGCCCATAAATAATTGTATAGCCTTACTGCCTTTGACTGATGCAACTTTTGTGTTCACCTTGAACTGGTTCAGACGAGGCCTCAAGTAATTTTATTTACACCTAAGGGCTTTTGTACCTTTACTCTTTATTATGGTATATGTGTGTGTAAAGCCTTGTACAATTTAATGTGTCTTGTTTTGGGTAATAAATGCAGGATGGCTCTGGATATAACGTGCACATGGTCACCCTTAATTCTTGCACTTGTTAATCCTACCCTTGTACTTGTATTTAGCATGTTCCATGGCCAAGAACGAACAGAAGAGATTTTGGTTATTCCGCATCACTTTAAACAGCAGAAGCATCGGGCAGGATGGTGCTGACTGATCCAGGTAATACTCAGGGCACAGAAGATGGGCATGTTTAGGCAAGGAAAACAGGTAGCATGTGCAACTGAATTCCTAGAACACTACCGGATGGTTGATTGGTGTATTCCACTGCTGTGCACACCATGATGATGGCCCCTGGAGACTATTTGTGCTGCTGCAGACCTGCGCAGCCATGTATAAATTGTGCCACGATGACACCGCGGCAGGCCATCTAGGTGCTGATGAGATGAGGTGGGCCATGGGCGAATACTTCTACTGGCTGGATATTGAGAAGGAAACTACCAGTATGTGTGCACATGCGAGTTGTACCAGACATGCAAGACCCGTCACTGTGATGACGTAGAACAACAGCATCTGAGAGAGCCTATGTAGCCGTTTGATGCTGCTGCCTTCAATGTTATGGGCCCCAACCCCAAGACTACCCAGGGTAGATGGTTCGCCATCGTTGTCACCACCAACCTGTTCACGTGTTGCGTGGAGGCCTGTGCTGTCCGTAACACATGCGCTAGCACAATTGTGTAGCTGTTTGAATCACAGTTATTTTCCCAGTGAGGTTTCCCCCAAATTCTCATTACAGACAACTGTACATAGTTCATGGACAGGAGATGGCAAGCCGACTGTGTCCAGTGACACGTGAAAAACTCACCACCCCTGTTTACCACCTGCAAGGTACCATGATTGAGCACTGTAACTAGGAGGTGAGGGCCCAGTTGTGGGTTTGTATTACGGAAGACCTTACAAAGTGGAACGTACATCTCCTATGGTCAATGTTATGTCTGTGAAGGTATACCAACGCTGCAATTGGGAAATCAGCTGCGCAGTTGTTGCAAGAATGGTAGCTACTGCGGCTGGGTTAACTAGGAGTGCATGGCCAGGAGGAGCCAGATGAAACCCCCTGCAGTGAGGGAAGAAGCTATAGTGTGAGAGGGATGTGGTGCATGCAGATCAGGCTGTGTACATAGCAGGTCACATGCCAACCACCTCCTGCCAACCTTTATAGTTACAGTCAGGGTATCTTGTGTATGTGCACACACACACCCTGGCAGCAGGACAAAGACAATTTAGGATTAGCACTATGCTGGTCAGTAGACCAAGCTGGTACATAATTGTACCTTGTGGGACTTGGCAATAGCAGACCATAAGAATCTCCCAAGACCACCTGCGAGCAACCTGGTTGGTGACCAGTCAAACTGGACACAGGCATCCCCACCCAGCTGTATGACCAAGGGGGTGATATGAATTTGGACATTGTGTTCACAATCCCAGTCTCCGATCCACGGAGTGATGTGGCAGACACACCTGTTACGGCTACAGGTTTTGCTGGATTTCCACCAGTGCGTTCCATGCCCAAGAACACCGGGTTCACTACCCCCACCTGTGCTGGGTCACAGTGTAACATGTAATGTTTGCTGATCACATGTACAGGCTTCGCAGGCTTTCCTCCAGGTGACTCCGTGCCCATTATTAAGCAGCCGTTGTCTCGCCTGGAAATGCCAGAGGAGCCTTGGCTCTTCTAACAGCCAAACATTTCCTTGAGTTACTCCACTTTCCACTGTATGGTAGATAAAGCAGGCAACGAACCACACCACGTAAGTATCACTGGCAAGTCGCAGGATGCGTGCATGGCAGGCATTTCTGAGTCTGAGAATTCAAGTGGTGAGGGGATCCAGGGCTAGAGACGTACAATATGAACCCACCCCCACTCCCACATAGTCTTAGGAGGGCCCTGAAACACCCACCTCAATGTAGAGACGACACCCCACCCCTTATCTTGTAAGGCATAGTGTCGAGGTGCTACAACCTACGTATTTATTGCTGCAGGCTAGCGCACACCTGTTGCAATCCACACCTCCTCCTCTCTTATGTTACGTTATACAAGAGCAAACAACTTCTGGCACCACACAGCCCATTATATATATATATATATATATATATATATATATATATATATATATAATCAATACATGCATATTTTGGTCTTGTATGTCCACGCCCATGATGGTCAAGGATGTGCAGGAGGGGAGCATTTGATCTTTTCCCTTGACCAGCGAAAACCCATCATTGGTTGCACGCGCACGAGATGTACAAGTGGTGTGATTATTGCATGTGTTCTGTGTGATGGTACGTCATGCTTGGTGCACTGAGGTTAAGTCTAGAGGGCCAACATGCGAAGTGTTGAAGGGTTTTATGTTAATTTGTAAGTGATTACATGTATATGTTTTGCTCGTGCACTCCAGTGCATGTCTTTGTAAATTGTATTGTTAATTATGTGTTTTCTTCCATTTTAATAATGCTTCTTCCTTCATGTGTGTGGTCAGCCACAGGGCCACCATTTCTGTTGCAGGTGATGTGCTAGACTTCTGATGGCCATCTGGCAGTCTTGTTTCTTAACTCAAGCAGGACGTGTGCATGCCATGTTTGCATAATTTGTTTAAATCTTTTTTGTTTACCCCCGCAGCTGGCTAGGCCCTTTCACTGAATGGAGGGCTCGTAAATAATTGTATCGCCTTCTGACCTTTGACTGATATAACTTTTGTGCTCACCTCGAGCTGGTTCAGATGAGGCATCACGTAATTCAACTTCTGCCTAAGGGTTTTTGGACTTTTATTCTGTATTGTGGTATTTGTGTGTAATGCCTCACACAATTTAATGTGTCTTTTGTGGGTAATAAATGCTGGATGTATCTGGATATAACGTGCACATGGTCGCCCTTAATTCTTGCGCTTAAGTGTTAATCCTATCTTTCTACTTGACGTGTTCCATGGCCAATAATGGAGCAGAAGTGCTTTTGGTTATTTGGCGTCAATAAACAGCCACATGGGAACATCATGACCCTAGTAAGGGTTTCAGCTCACCACGTGGGTGTACACAGAATCACTGTCTGGCACCAAGGGATCTTAATTGAAACTCCACAGCACCTGAAAACTCACTACTACTTGATGCCGATAACAAAGTATTTAAAGTCCTTTTGTGTACTTTCTATCGAGATTCTACTGTAAACTGTGACAATTTATTTTTCTCATCTCAAACACATTTTCTCTCAAGGTCGTGTTCTAAACTGCTACTCTGAATATACAGTAGAGTAACATATAGTAAAAATTGATCAAAGTTTGAGTAAAGTTGGTTTTGCAACAAGCATGTCTTCTATTAATTACAAAATCACTATTTCTTGTCAAAAATTTTCCTATCTGTAATGCTGTTTATAACCAAGGTTCACAAAAAAAAAAACCTATATTTAAAGTAGTATATTCATTGTGATAAAATTTTGGACAGTAACACCGGGTTTGCATAAATACATGAAAACTGGATATATATATATATATATATATATATATATATATATATATATATATATATATATATATATATATATTATATATATATATATATATATATATATATATATAAAATGTAATTTTGTATTATAACATGTTTAACCGTTTAGTTTCAGCAGCCTCATGAAGGGGCTCTGCCCCAGTTACCCAGTAGTGTATTGATGAAGGCAGTAAATGATGCACTGTAAAGTTAGACGAGTGGTACATAATTTAATGACAGTACACATTAATACACACATAAGAAAAAATTCTGCCTGAGGTCTGGCGATCATGCAGGCCATGGTATAAGATCACCACGTCCTATCCAACTAACAGGGAAGTTGTTGCGAAGGTGGTTTTGCACATGAACTGCATAATGCACCGGTATCCCATCATAGAGCACAAAAAGTTGTAACGTTCCGATGTATTTAATTTTTTTATAATATTTTTTACTCGGGACTTTTGGTTAAATTCCTTTTTCTTTTGCAAGTGAGTGTAATATTCTAAATTTTTCTTTAGTACCCATGAAGCGGCAATAGTTAATCAGTAGTTGAAGTGGTATTGGGTGGTTACCAGTAATGTCTTTGTTTTTTCGAGTTACAAGAACTGAGAATTACAGTGAGTTTGTGTCAGTTTCTGAGAAGCTTTTTTTTTTTTAATTTTAATTTTAATTTTTTTTACTTCACTTGCAGTTTCTCTTTCGTAAGCAAAATTTGTTCTAAACCTTCTATGAGTTTGCTGCGACGTAGTTCGTTTTGGCCAATAGTAGGAGGTGAGCCCCAGCCAAATCCTATTTTTAGTAAGTTAGTAAGGAGAGGGGGTAACAGCGTTGCCCAGGTGAGCGTCGAAAGCCCGCTGCCCAGTAACAGTAAATGGTTGACTACCGGCAGAATGTAAATCCGAAGTGTCTCGCGACATGAGCGTGAGGATAATTAACATAGTACTGAATTACTGCAATGCTGATCTGCGTCATATCACTGAAATGACAGTGTGTATATCTACATTTCTGAAAGATTGTGAAAGTGTTATCTGAAAATCTACTAAATAAGACTGGAATTAATCTGCAACTAAAATTCATTTTTTTTATTCAACATGGTGCCCTTTAAAAATCTCTTGTGTATATCGACTGAGC
Organism: Dryococelus australis; assembly: GCA_029891345.1. NCBI lineage: Eukaryota > Metazoa > Arthropoda > Insecta > Phasmatodea > Phasmatidae > Dryococelus > Dryococelus australis. The sequence continues at coordinate 372,115,817 of CM056993.1, forward strand.
TAGAACAGGCTGTAAATGCTCCAGTCACCTATTTTGTGATAATTACGAATGTTACAAGCTTCTTTGTGTAGTGTAAGCAGTGATCCACGGCACATTTGAATGCTAGATTCATGGGGCCACTGCAACTAAACTAGTGGCCGTAATACAAAATGACCCTACATTTTCTTCAGAGTTTTCACTTCTCTACACAACCCATTTTCTTACATTGTAGAACAGTTACGCTTGTCTTTGCAAATGCAGGAATTATCAAAATGCCATAAAGCATCACCAATATATTGACAGTACTGCAACGTATTAACTACATGCTTTTCCATTTCCCATCTGGGTGGATCTGCTGATCGCACAGAGATACAGTATTTACAATGGTGCCGTACAACGTTACAAATACTGAAAACAAGCCTGTTAGTACCTTCAGGGCTTCGTGAAATGTTGATTGCTTACAACAAAGGCCATTGTAATGGTTTCAGTATATCATTTTGACATTAATAAATTTTAGACTACAAATGAATGCTATAGGCTTCGCAGGCTTACCCATGTCCTCATTAATACTCAAACTTGTAATCCCAGCTATCGTATTTGCCAGGGATTTTTTTTCTGCCGGAACGCACCGGAACTACGCTCCAGCACTTTTTTGGTGAAAAATAAAAAAAAAAGTAGAAAATTTTAAAAGTAAAGAAATATGAACTTTTTTCACGAAACCACAATCTATGAAAGTGAAAAGTAACCATATACTTGGAAGAGTACGGCAACATCTAAATCAAAGACATGCTTTGTTTTTTTCTGGAAACATACAAAGAACAACAAAACTTTAAAATACGATATGATAACTACAGCAGCAATTTACAAGTGTTACTATAAAATTAGCATTAAATTGCCAAGTGTTACCAATATGGCGTCTGTATTTTCCCTTATTACCTCTCAAATATATCGGGACTCTACTCTGTAGAGATACCAATACAAGTAAAAAGAAAGCATTACATTGTTTTAAATTTTTATAGAAACAGGAACAGCAAATCTAATAGCTATAGGTTGCTTAGTGAAAGAAAACTGAAGTTGCGAGTTTGGACGGCTTCTGACATTACAAGACTATCTATTAATGAACTCTTTATTGTACAAGAAAAGAAGTTAATATTTGTGTTTGGGGCATTTACGATTAAGAGGTTGGTTAAACTGTACTTTGCCAATAAAATTAATAACATTCATGTATTTTGTGTAGAATATCTGCGTTGTTTAGTTCTATTTGACATTTGTTTTAGTTTTGGTGTTCAAGTTGAGTTATTATTCCGAATGCATTTGTGATCTTTTAAAATGGTAGCTTGCACATTACATCTTTCATTTTTGAAAGTGTCATTTTCAGTTATTTAGTGTTTCTAAGAGAAATTCCGATATTGTCTGTCAAAGATGAAGAAAATAACAAGTTTTTTTTTTCACCTCCCAGTAAAAAGGAAAAAACCTATGACGAAGGTAAGGAAAAGTCAAATATATTTTGTGAGCAACCTGCCGAAAGAAATTCTAAGCCAACAAAGTCTGCTTGTGAGCCTAACCCCAACTCCTCTGCCAATTGTTTAATGTCGTCTCAGTACTCCTCAAGTTCACAATTTGAGCAAACATGGTCTGACTCTCGAAAAGACAACTTCACTTCTAAAAATAAATGGTCATTTTATAATAACGGGGAACTTGGCTGTACCGCATGCAGGGGGGTTGGAAGTATAGGTGTTGAAAAAGAGATGGACATGAGAATAAGCAAAGAGTGGGTAAAATGTGAAATTACATTTAATATAGGAAACAGAAAACAGCAGCTAACTTCTATGGGGGAAAAAAATATATATATATATATATATATATTGAACACAGAGAGTGTTGTTCATAAAGCTGCAGTGAAAACTGAGGAAGAAGCAAAGAAAGAAGTGCTGTAAAATGTCTATTTAAAAGCTACAACTAGAGAAAAGGAAATAATTAAAGTGTTCCATACAGCTTACCAGGTAGCAAAAAAGAATCGGGCGTTTAACAACGTTCGAGATGAGATCAATTTGCAAAGAACTGAATGGCACTGATATGAGAAGAATTTTGCATTCAACGAATGCTTGTATTTATATTGTGAATCATGTTGGAAAGGAAATCGTTCACTCAAAAAAGTAAGATTTCCATAGACGAGTCTACTTCAGTGAGTCAGAAATCTCTGTTCATTGACTTGATCGAACTTGAATGTGTAACTGCAAAAGGAATTTTTTCAAGCTTGATGTCACACCTTCAGTCACTAGGAGTCACTGAAGAATTTCTGAGTGAGCATTTGATATCCTTAACATGTGATGGAGCAACTGTCATGTTTGGATCTTGCAGTGGTGTTGCAACACTTTTCAAAGAAAAGTTCCCTTCTATTGCTGTATGGCACTGTGCAATTCATAGACTAGAGTTGTCCCTTAATGATGCCGTAAATGAAGTTGGTGGTATGAATAGATTTAAATCTTTCATGGACAAGTTATACACCATATACCACGCATCTCCGAATAATGCAAGAGAGCTTAAGGTTTGTGTACAAACTTTAGAAACTCAAATTTTAAAAGTGGGGCGAATTTTGTCCGCATGATGGGTTGCAGTCGCTGCAGTGTGGCAAAATTATGAAGCTATGGTTTTACATTTTGAAGAAGCAAAGGAAGACAGGACAAGAGACAAAAAGGATTGTGCGACGTATGAGGGTTTGTTGAGGAAAATATCTTCAACTGAGTTTATTTTAGATCTTGGACTAATGTGTGATTCTCTCCACGAACTATCGGAAGTTAGCCTCGACCTACAAGAAAGAAACATTGATCTTTACAAAGCCCATTTGAAAGTCAAAGATCTTGTTGACGTGTTTGAGAAAACGAAGACATGTCACTATCGGAAGTTAGCCTCGACCTACAAGAAAGAAACATTGATCTTTACAAAGCCCATTTGAAAGTCAAAGATCTTGTTGACGTGTTTGAGAAAACGAAGACATGTCCAAGTTCAGCATACAAAAAATCACTTGAAGATGCAGAAAATCTAAAGTTTTGCGGTGGTGTTCTACATAAGGAAGGCAGACTAGATGATCCACCAATTTCCCCATGTGCTTTCTACGAGAGCTTGAAAAATTTGATCCATAAACTACCACTTTGTAATAGTGATGTGGAAATGGCAAGGTGCAACAGTTTTAGATTTCAGGATCTGGCCAACAGGTGCAAAAGAAAACATTCTTTTTGGAGAAGAAGAAATCTGTGAACTATCAAAAAGATTTAACCACAATGAACGGGAATTGAAGAATACTTTCAGGGAATTTGTGAAATATCCTGATGTAATGCTGGAAACGCTACTTCATCTTGAGAACATACTGCACATCATTCCTATGTTATCAAGTGAGTGTGAGTGGGGTTTTCGCAAATGAACATCATTGTAACACCAGACAGGGCTGCTCTTTTGACAAAGACGATTAAAAATATCATGTTTATAACGATTGTCGGGCCCCCTCTAACCAGCTTCGAACCTTCAAAGTATGTGAAGACGTGGCTGCTTCGAGGACGTCACTCTGCCGTAGACACCAACAGCAAATCAAGGATGAAGAAAAGGAGAGAGAGAGAGAGAGAGAGAGAGAGAGAGAGAGAGAGAGAGAGAGAGAGAGAGAGACACACACACACACGCACGCGCACGCACACACACACACACACACCCCAGCGAGGTATTTTCAACTCAAGTATTCCCTAAGAGATCCACCATTTTTTTGTTCCAGAAAAAAAACCTGGTATTTGCTAGAAAATACAGTTAGAAAACTGCTAATAAATACAGGCAATGAAAAATATTTTTATTAGTTTTTATTTTCCACTGCAGCAAATTTTTGTGACAAAATTATTTTTAGAGTGCTAGCAAATCATAATCTGCTTTTTATATACCCAAACTATGAAAAGTTATATTGTAGTGGCTAACATAACAACAAAATTACATGTAAATATGAATATTCCAACAGCAAAATAAAATGTGTGTACCTCACTTTCAATGGCACAGAGAAAAAGATTTTGTTAATGCACAGCACTAACTAGAGCATTTTTAAACACTGTAAAGGTTTACATACAAAAAACAATTATATGACAAGCTTACCAGAAGTTGCAAGGTTCAAGGTGCTACCAGAAGATGGCCTGGATATTTCAGATTCCTGAAAACACATTTTCAGTTACTTAAGTTCTGCTACTAAGTTCCACTACAATGCCTGCACAACTAATTATGTGTATATTTCTAAAATTGTGTGAACATTAGCTGAAACTAACAGAATGCCAAATACCACACTAAGTAGTGTTTTACAATGTAAATTATCTTACTTGGGAAACTAAAAAATAACAAGTGGTGTAGTACCATAAGATGCTGAAATGCATGGTGTTGCCTGAGGAAAAGAAATAATGTTATAAATCCGTATTTTTTAAGATGCAAGTGACAGATGAAACATTCTGTCACACATACATCAGCCACCAGTAGCCATGTCCTTCCTATTTGCCCCATTCCCATCCCTACCAACATGCCAACCTGGGCAGAAATTTAAATTCAATATATAATATATATTGTGTGTTTTAACAGTACAGGTACGCGAAAATGTGTGCAAATTAACCTTTCTTTACAAAATACCATGCCTACGAGCATAGAATGAGCTTACCAGAGATAACAGCAAAAGTATCATTTTTTCAGTTATCTCTCTCACCAAGAGGCTGTCAAATATAGTGTAGTAAATGCTTAGGGTGAAAAAGGCATGTAGCAATATCTTTATGGCTAAGCTGTTTTCTGTGATGAATTATATATTGGTTTCCTGATACCATGATGTCAGGGAAGACTTAATATAAACAACCTGATAATGCATCATAATATTGCATACGCTGTGCCCTGTTACAGCAAATATATTTTCTAAACTGCTTACTTTAACTTTAAATGTTTACATTTTTGCAGTGGCATGTACAGGATGGGGGGGGGGGGGGGGGGGAGAGAGAGAGAGAGAGGAGAGAGAGGCATTTTGACCACCAATTTACTAGTCACTGCAAGGAACTACACCGCTGGGAATCCATTCCCAAGTCAAATGTTTGCACTGTGCCGTTGGTGTGTACTCTTACAAGGCAAAGCTTTCCCTATGTTCCATTATACTACTAGACTTTTTCAAGACATTTTCTGGACCATTAAGGTAATGAACATGTACAGTATACAATTGCTGTATTAGAGGGGCTTTCTACCTTCTCTGATTAATGCCATGCAACACTTACAGTATGTATAATTATCAATCCAACTGATAAATTATTATTTATTTTTTATTCACTTTAACTAATAATCTTAGGAATTGAAGCCAAGTGTTATAACCATATAAGGCTAGATTTATTCAGACCTCGATTTTAGAAGCATCTTACTGTAGCAAGATAAGCATAAACTAATTTATAACTATGGTTTTAATATTAGAGAAAATATACCTGGTGTAGAAAACAGCTGTCTAACCTACTATACAAAAATTGTATTATAATTTGAAAATTTAAAAACAAATGCATGTTACAAATATTAATGAAGAATGCCATGAAATATTCACTAGTAAGGAATGGGGTGAGAAGAAGGAATGTTGATTGTCACAATAGCAGCAGATTTTCTGAATGTTGAAAATATCAAATGTTTCTCACCCTGTGGTCACTCGAGCTTGAACTGGTAGAGTCGCTGTCCTCGTTCACCTTCTTAACACGACTCCATCTCCACCCACGACCTCCACTTCGAGGCCATTGAGGTTCAGGGGATGGATGATCTCAAGACGAGGACGTGGAGTCGGTGCAGCAGGACTGGGGTCCTCAGGTTTTCCGTGCGTCAACTACTACATCTGCGGAATGCTCACCCTTGTTACTGCCAATGCGCAGAAACTTGCGAAGAGAAATCTAGGCTTGCTGCGAGATTTTTTTGCCTCCGGCTCAGTGGTACTGAGGCTCTCTACAGATACGGAGAGAGGAGACCGCTGACTGGAGGGCTGTGGTCCCTGTGGAGATGGCTCACTGCCTCCCGCATTTTGGGGCTGCACGATGAGGCACGCTCTCGCTTCCCCTTCTCTCGAGCCACTGGTGCTTGACACTTTGTTCCAGTTCCTGCCGGCAGCTTGTGAACAACAAACACGGGTGCCTGCTCTTCCGTAGGGGTTGGTGGAGGTTTTGGAGCCTGTCTTTTTAGTGGGGTACGACTTTCTGTAACTGGACTCTCTAATGGAGGTTCACAAACCTCCTTCTGTGAAGTTTGGCACACACTTGAGGATAAGTTTTGCTGCAAAAAAATTAATTACAATATTTAAATGATTGTGTACTGTATAGATACTTTACATAAAAAGACAATATCTATAAAATAATTTTTTTTGTAAGTTTTGTAATGCATTGGGTATAGTTAAATGTTCAATATTTATAACAAATCAATTACATGCATAACTACTTACAGATAGGTATGTATCTTTGTGTCACATTACAGTGCAATTATACATGACATTAAACAATTCTTACAACAGTTTGTGTCATCAAATATGAAAGAAATTTAAGATTCTTTGTATCAAAGCATAAGCTATAATATTGGCACAAATACTGTAACATTTTTTGTACTAACTTGTCCTTGGAAAAATTCTGCGCGCGATGAACAGCACCTTCGGCAATGTCTCATTACAAAAAAGGTAACACTCTTAAGTTTCAAACACGGTAAATTGAAGGTTAATGTAAAAATTATTGCAGCTAGGTCTCAGCACATAATATTTACATTTCCTAGATGTAAAAGAAAATTACGATTCACATCAGTGAAATGCACCCCATGAGGCATGAATTTTTTGTGTCACCACAGAGAGATTAAAAATGTACTACTTTTGAGAATTTTTTTATTAATGGCATCACCAAAGTACTGATGTCGTCCTCGCTCTGTACGCTTCTCAGGGGGCAGCCCGATAGTGCTCGCTGCTGCTTGAACCGCTCGTTGTGCATCAATGTGTGTAGTGTGGTATGTTGTTCATGCGTGAACGAACTAGGGATCCGTTCACTGCATCCAAAGACCCGCTTGTCAAGAGTAATCGGCGCCTAGCTAGTTTATTTCTGTGTAAAAGTGTGACCCCCATAAAGCAGAGTCTAATGCAAGCCCGAGGAAGTGTTATCTCCTCCTTGCATCCCTACCTTAGTTTGTATTTTAATGTTAAGTGTTCACCCACGTGGTGCACATGTGTTCACGCAGACACGAACTGAGATGCTCTAAATTATTATGTTATTTTTCCAAGTGCTATGTTGTGTGTTATTTTGTTTTGAGATGCTGGTAAATGATTTCACATTTTAAGGAAAATAAACATTCAAAGACGCTTGCAGTTCCAGCAGCCATATTGTCAAGTTCACGGAACAAATTTCCAACGGCTCTCACGTTAATTTTCACTTTAATTAATTTTGATGTTTGAAAAGGGTTTAAATGTATGTTTTGTTTTTGATAAATTTAATTATAGTGTTTTATGTCTTCTGTCCCCTGTTCTGGCATTGTTACTTGTGCAAATTTCAGAGATTCTTAGCAACAATAACGAGAGACTTTCCAAAAGAACTCTGAACATTCTAATCCACGTAAAATAATCTACTGATTATTTTCCTGTACTCAGTTGTCTTTTGTAAGAAGTGTTTTGCATTTTGTCTTGTATAAACATTTCCCTCAAGATGCTGGCAGGAAGGTGTCCGTTGCTAACGCTACCTACATGCCACCATCTTTAGTCTGGTTCGGTGGGTCTTCGAGGGCGGATGTGCGCCACTCCATGCCACATGCTACGGGAGTATCATCAAGTTGTGCTAATCATTTAGGGTGTCAATAGTTTAAAAATTTAATTATTCCAGAACCTTTTTCTTAGCTTTTGTTCTCCTGTGTGCCGACCTTCCTCTCCGCCAACTCGCGACCCCGGAGAGTTTCTTCATGTAATTTTCACCGGCTAGTTAAGCCATTTTCGCCGCATAGGCCCCTGGCAGGCCTCATGTGCCAGGCCCGCTTCAGAAAACGGGAATAGTTTATGTTACGTGTAATCTTTCTGGTAATATATTTCTTTGTTGCAAATCACGTGTATTTATTTTAAACGTAAAAAACTTTCACCTCGGTAACTGGTCCTAACCAGTTACCGAGGTGAAAGTTTTTTACGTTTAAAATAAAGACACGTAATTTGCAACAAAGATATATATTACCAGAAAGATTACACTTACTGATCCTAACCAGTAAGTGTAACCACAGACCACGTGCTCAGAGTGTGTAAACTATTGAAATTACTTTCTTAAATATATAGTAAGACGTGTGCTGCGATGGGATGCCGCCACAGGCTGTCAACCTTTAACGACCCTGAGAGAAGGAGATCCTCAAGCTTTGCCGAGTAATTGAAAAGCTGGCGCCCTGGAAAAACTACTATCTAAATCCACCTCCATCAACGATCTAGAGCATCATTAAGGTAATATGGCATTGTACGCCTCTTGCAAGCCCCACGCCATGTCAGTACATGTTGATATGTTTCAAGTTTATTTCCTATACTAATAATCTAAAATTGTTTCAAGGATAGGTAGGTACTTAGTTAGGGCTTAATGTCTCGTCCACAGCAAGATTGTTGGAGACAGAGCACTATCTCGGAGAAGCAGGAACAGGGAAGGAATCGGCCATGGGCTGTGGTAATGAACCATCCCGGCAGTCATTCACCTGGAGTAATTTGAGAAAACCATGGAAAAAATCAAAATCAGGTCCTTGCAAATGTGAATCCAAAGGTTTACCACTGTGACACCTTGCTCAGTAAATATTTAGGAGAATAACAATTCTTAAAGCTGACAGTTACAGTTTTATATATATATATATAAAATATTATGGTGCCAAATGGAAGGGAAACTGTACTGACCAAATTAGAATTGTAACATCATTTATTAGAAATTTAACTTAATCTGTTTACGTATATAACAAACTGATGAACGTGCAAGTAAAATGCTCTGTTTAAGAGCTCTTGGAATTTTACTAGGTTCACATTTACAAATCCTTCAATACACATTGCGCATATTATCCAATATCAAAAGCATCTAAAATAACTGGATTAAATTAATTACTTATTTTATTTATTTTTTGCTTTGAGCTTGATTTAGTTGCTATACAGAATGTTGCAAAATACGCATCAACACTTTGGGGCCATACTACTCACGTCTAGAGGAAGGAAAAATGTTACATGAACATAGGCTCAGAAACTCTTTGTTTCCTTGGGGCTGCACGCATGCACGCACGCACGCACGCACACACACACACACACACACACACACAATATATATATATATATTATATATATATATATATATATATATATATAATGCTCGAAAATGGGATACCACGTACATTTATCCTCATTGAACACACAACTCTACTACACTTACAAATACTATTTGCTTAAAACTTTATTGAATTAATTTATAATACACTCAAGACACATTTACTGGTTACATGAATTGTAATTTTTGTTTAAACATATGATATACATGTTTATTGTGAAATGGCCTCTTCTCCAGCAAATAAAGTAAAATTTTAGTGACTGATACTCCTCACCAGCTATGTGGCTACAGCATTCCATGTAGATAATGCAAATGCAGAGAAGAAGAATCCTGAGAGACTGTATAGTGTGTTTTTGAAATGAGTGCAGATATTTTGGGGAATGCTGGGGATATCAAGAAAAGTGTTTTGATGTAATAATAAACATGGTGTTGGAAGTGCAACCCTACCTTACAAATAAATAAAAATGCAAGATTCAATTATTATGTAAAAAACATGTAGCACAACATCTCAAAGGGATGGCCCTTGACCTGGTTGCACGACGGCATGCGTCGCATCATTGCCGCTGCACTCATAGCAGCATATGTAGCAGTAGTGATGATTGGTTGTCGACTTGACTTTGCCAAGTGGTTCTTGTAGCAGCGCATTACTATTCCATATTTCCCTGCCACTGTGTCATGGAGAGATGAGGCACTGTTTACCTGCGAGGGCATCTTCATCAGCAACAGTACATCTTACACTTTATTTTATTTGCAGCATAAGGATGCATTTCCGACACCATGTTCATTACATCAGAACACTCTTCTTGACACCACATTGCATCCCCCAAAATATCTGCACTCATTTAAAAAACAGCCTGTATAGTGTGTTTCTATTTATGTCTACAGTAAGAATTGATGTAAAACCAAGTTGTTTATGCAAATTGTAATTATATGGAGAACTATTTTATAGATGTTACATTTTCCGATTAGAATACTGTTAAATTCAGTACTGGTAATTAGATTCTCCATTGTCTTGAAACACCACTAATTTGTCATAGTTCATAAACAGTTCACTCGGATGCATGGAAAAATTTTGAGGATGTAGCTGTATAAAATAAAGACAAAATGTATAATAAATTGGACTTTCAAATATCATCCATAGTTTTTATTATTAAAGTAAACAAAAATTTTTTTTTACTAAAAGATGCAGGAGTATCTACCAGAAAAGAAACTTCATAAACAGAAATACACAATTTTTTTTTTCAAAACGTGGTCACACATTACTTACAAAGAAGTGAGGCAGTTTTGAAGCAAATATGTGTATACGCACCACCAGGATTTCCGAATTACCGATTCTAGGTTGCTCCAAGTCCAAGAGAAAGTATGGGTTGAAAATACAAAATACCAAGCCTGACTTGACAATGTCACTTTGTAATGCACTTCCTAATGTCCCAGTGAACAGCCCTCATGTGCAATCATATTGCAAGTGGTGCAAAACCTTTTTTGAGGTGTGTATTGCAACAGAGCTTCCTGTATTCATTTTTATGTGATCTCATGTTTGTTCACTGCATAATGTATCTGTATATCTATCTCTACACCCACCTATTATCTTATCTCTATATTGATGTATAAATTAAAATTTATCAGTGTAGGCCTATATCTCTCCATGTATACATACACACATATTACATTATATTATCCTCCATAATTACATAAGCATGTGTTGGATACACTATTATTGCTTACTAGCAGTGGACAGGGAAAGTACTCACCAGATAAGCCGGCTGCCTGCCGGCAGCTTGCAGAACCTTGTTTGGCTTGGTGGGAATCTTCGGCTTCTCAACACTTTGTTGTTTAATGCTGCTGGCCCCATGTAGAAACGAAGGCCGTGGATCAACAATCGGTGGAGGACTTCTGGGGAGAGCGGGTGGTTCCGTAGGCTCATCTGGGTCGGCTCTCCCATCTGGTTCCCCTGCCAATTCCCTGCTATGCTGCTCTGCATTAAACATGGAGTTATCGCACCTGCGTGTCATCGCTGGAGGTAACTTGTTGATTCCCTGGAGTGCTAGCAAGGAAGTTTTATTGCTGCTGTCCTCACACACCGAAGAAGTCTTGGTCTCGGATGGAACGCAGCTCTCTGATGGTGTGGGAGTCTCCTTTACTTCTTTCTCTGGGCTAGGCACATCTGATGAGAATTTGCTGAGTTTGTTCAGTTGCAAAGATTGCAAAGGTGAATCTACATTTGTAAAACTGCTTAGTTTGCAAACAACACTAGTCTCCTTACTTTCAACTATCGCCGGCTTAGCAATAACATGAGCAAAATTACCAGTAGCACAATTATTTGCATCTTGTCCAGACACTTTTGTTTTATGCTCTTGGGACATTGTGTCTACAATTTCAGTCTTTTTCAATGATAATATCTGTGTACTGTGTAAAGTACTTTTATTGGAAAAAATAAATGATTGCATTTTTTTAATGTCTTTTTGTGCAGCATCAGTCTTTGTACCCGAATCTCCAAAGCTAGGAGTTGCAGAAACCTCAGAATCTTTAACCGGTATGGTTTCTGTGAATGGACAAATTTTCATTTTCACAACCTCTGGTTCAGTAAATTTTTCTGGTTCAGTTTTTTTAACTATTTCTACAGTTTTACGAATAGTAGGTTTTGGCACAACATCCTCCGACTTACCATGCAAGTCTAACTTACCATTGAATGCTGTAGTTCGAATTACTGGCTTTGATTTCTCAGTTGGCAATCGAGATTTACTAAGTGGGATTCGACTAGCTTTTCCTTCACTTGAGTCACTTTCACCAGATATCTTTGCTTCTTGGGTAGTGGAGGGTAATGTCTCTTGTTTATGCTCGGAGAGATGCAACTTATTTTCTTTCACAACTGGTTCTGGTTGAATCTTACTTTCATTAAATAATTCTGTTGAGTAATGTTCACTACTTTCATTATTTTCATTTGATGTCTGACACACTGGGTTTTCCTCACTTATCTCACTTTCATTAGTTTCTAAAGGGGCACTATTAACTGTGTCTTTTGTTTCATTCGTTTCAACACAAGACTTTTTACACACATCTTCAAGAGAAAAAATTTCATCATTCAATTTGGTTACAGACTTCAGCAGCACTGTATCTTCAGTACCATCTTGCAGCAACTTGTTGAAATGACTCTTCCTGTTGGCAGCAATGGATGTATCACAGCCCCCACCAAAAGGAGTGATAGTCACTTGCAGGGTCTGCCTGCGACCCTCTGAGTCTGTAAGAGGTTTCCCCAACATCACTCGACCACTGGACCGTGTTTGCTTTTCACCCATCAAGTTGGCAGTGAACGTGTTGAAGTCGGTGTTGTCCAGAGTCAACCTCTGCAGTGCTTTAGCCTCCTCACCTTCCTCCTCTTCATCTGATGCAGTGCTGCTGTCTGGAAGCTCTACACTATCCTCTCCATCTGAAGAGAAGTTCTCCTCACCACCATAGCCAATCACCTCCGACTCCTCTGCTGGGAAACGAACTGTAGACCCTTTGGCCTTCTTAGGCAACTGCTGAGTATCTTTAAGGATGCTCTAAAATAACACAATCATGACACATATCTGTGAGTAGATCAATAAACCTGTATAGTTTAATCAGTATATTTATTTTCCAGAAAAATAATGGAAATAAATGAAAATTACAATGTTTTATTACTAATATCCTTTGTAAATTTTAACGTGACACAATATTCATGTAGGTTCAAAGCAATGTCCAAATCTGCAGAAATGTAGATCAAAATGTATAAGCATTTATATTTGCATAACACGTGTTAAATGTACAGTGTTGCCCAAGATAATGTGTGTTTTACACCCCCTTTTCATCACTGACATAGGAAAGAAGGCAGCACACAAAGACACCTACAGTTACACCCAAAGGGTGTTGTTCATATGTATAGATGATGTCCAGCCCCATGCAGATCTCAAGAGATGCTGTTTGGAGTGACCTACAAGAAACATGCAGCTGTTCTGATTGTCTGCCAATGACAAATGGTAAAGGCTGAGTTGACAGTATTTCTATTGCCTGTGGACTTGCCATACCACGGATCTCCAGCTGCAACATGCTGCTTGGATACAGACTGTCTTAAAATAGAAAGACAGGTAATTCAATGCATACAGGCTTAAGGGCTCTGCCTATCAAGCCTGCAGTCGCAGAATTTTAAATGGGGAATCAATATTAAAGATATTCCTTCTTAAATCATCCGAGTGGTATATTAACCTTGTGGAAGAACAAATTTTATCACTCAAAAACTGGTAATGCCACAATTATTTCTGTCCCTCCACCAAAAGAGGACTCCCTAGTAAAATATGTATTGTCTGTAAATTCTGTTTTTGCTCATATAAGTGTATCTCGGTACATCAATGTTCTGGGAATATAAATTTTTTTCCCAGGAAAGATAAAAAATGATTATTTACAACTACTATTTCACTTTAATCCTATTAAACACATTCAAAGAGAAAAAATTGTGAAAATGGTAACACATAGCATTTGTAAGGCTTCACCACACAGTTTCCTTAATGTAAACGGGGACAGTACAAAGTAGCATCCTTAGTTTAATCTATTGGCTTACATTGTGTGTTATCCAGACGTGGCCTTGAGGTGTTTTTTAAATGTTTACTAGGGATTCCCTATAAAATAAAGACTATGTACAGTCTAAACCATCTCTGTGTGAAGTGTCCACATACCTGCACCACAGCCTCAGTTCTCCTCCAGGAGTATGGCCTGCTGGAGTACAAGGTGGACTGGTAACGACTTTTGCCATCGCTGCTCACGGCACCGTTCGCTTCATGCTCCTCCTTGGACTTGAAGCAGTTGGAGCACAGATCTTTCTTCCACGTGTTCTGCACGAAGTGGTGGCACCTGCCGGCCATGGCTCAAAGTCTCGGTCAGCTCTCTGCCATCACCAAATCTGCAAACTGTCACAATCACAGTTAGCAACAGCTTATACACTAGTCACTATTGTAATCTAAAACGTGCATAGAGTGGAGTGGACATGTTTGGGCAGCTCGCAACATCAAGGTCTCGAGAGCTGATGAGGGTGAAGCAAGGGGAGTATGGAGCAATGCCGGGTGGGTAAATGGGAGATACTTCAGAAAACCCACCAACCAGCGATATTGTCCGGCACAATTCCCACGTCCGAGAATCCGGGGGCGACCGTGCCGGGAATCAAACCCGGTTCGCCTTAGTGGGAGGTGAGTGGTCTGACTGCTAAACAACTGCAGCGGCCTCTGTGCACACATAATTTTTTCTTTTGGAGGAAACGCATATCATGAAATAAATAAGCACAACTGAATCCATTAGTCGCATAAGAAAGTCCTTTGAACAAATTACATTACAATGTAATATAAATGTACATATTTAGGCATATTTTCTGCTAAAGGCTATTCACGATAAAGTGAGCAATTTTGAAATCAACCTTAGAAAAAAGTCACTGCCCCTACCTGCATATGTATTAATGGGCGCCCTGAGTGACGTGTCCTCAGTAAAGTTGGTAACGATGGATGGGAAGTAGCCTAGTTCCGTATTTTAATATTGAATAAAAAGTGTTAAGTAACCACTTCTGATAATTAAAAATGATTTCTTTCGCTTTCTTTTTTTTTTTAATGCCTCGAAGAGTAAAAATGAGCAGATTTGTAAATATTAACTTTTATAATAATTTCACAGTTTCACTTGACCAACGTATGAATAAAGTGATGAGGCCCATGACAATGTTAATCTTACACAAGGCGAAAGAATACACAATGTACATACAAGTAGATCTTAAGCAGGGTTTTCAAAAGTGCTCATTTTACCATGAATAGCCTATATCATACAGAATTTTCTAAGTACATTATGTACATAATTTATTCAATTGAGCACAAAATACATAATGAATTTGTTACAAAATAGTAGTAAGTTACATTTCACAATATATTTCAGGGTCTTCGAAGAAGGGAGGAGGTGAAGACCACCTGGACTATTCCTGTATGTGTCACTGTTTTACATACACACACAATTACTACAGAGGTGGAAAAAAAAATACTGTTTACTAGTGAGTAAAAATGGCAATGCACAGACTAAACAAGAGTCTAACTGGAGTAGTCTAAAGTTTGTGCATGGACATAACTTAATGGGATTTAAATGCAGGGTTGTAACAAAACTGATGTCTGTATACTTATGCTCCGAAATGAAGGAGCAAGTATGGTAGCTGGTATTTACCTAGGTCTCTAATGTCCTTAATTTGTAATTTGTTCCGAGGATAATCATGAGATGGGCAACTAATTGTGACATAAACAGGCAAAACTTTACATGAAGGAATCTCAGAATCAGTTATCTGTTGGTGTGGCTGAGAACACCTGGCAACATACTATGCACAAACGGTGTGTCGCTGCTGTAAAGCGTTGACAACAATGCGTGATAATAGATGCGTGACAATCCAGCCAGTGTACATGTCCACAGCAGGCAAGTAAGTTATTCGACGATAGATGTAAGTTTAATGCGTAAAGTAGTAGAGAATGATTTTATGGTATGTTCCCAGTATCTTCATACTTTCAATACCTTAGATAATCACCCCATGGGGCAGCGGTAGCGCAGTGGCTAGGGCGCTCGCCTCCCACCATGGCGGTCTGAGTTCGATATCCGGCGGGTACACTCCGGGATTTTCGTATGTGGGAATCGTGCTGGACGATGCCACTTGCCAGAGGGTTTTCTCGGGGTACTTCAGTTTACCCCGCCCTTACATTCCAGTGCCGCCCCATCCTAGGGTCTCATTTAATGTCATGTCCGGGGATGACGGGCACCTATGGGTCCCAGATGGAAAGCCCGTCACTAGGTGAGTGTTGCCTCGCCCTGGGTTCACTCCCTACGCAAGTTTTTTTTCTTTATCACCCCATGTATGACTTGTTTGGTGGTTTCCTAAATATGTAGTTTATCACAAGCGTTTTATAGTTACAGTATCGTATTTTTATCTATAAACTGCATTTCATTTGTAATTAATATGAATTAAAACAGCGAAAATAGGCGTGTTGGTAATGCCCAGTACGAAATAGTATTCTCATGCAAAATATTCACGAATGCAGTGAAGTGTCCCTTTTGATGTAAATTTCTAGACTTCGTTAAGCTTTGTCGGCATGAGGCATAAGCTGGGCTACAGGGAAGTTGGAAGTAACAATGAAGGCAACAAAACCTCAACTTCTCCGTTTGGTAACGCATCCGCGAAGGACGATATCGGACAGCGCAGAACCGTTCATCATTGTGCATGAGAAACGCGAGTCCTCGTGCTGTGGCAGGTGCGAGGTCGGCACGTTTTATCAGATCAGCGCGCGTGTGCAAGAACAGTTGTTTGGCGTCGACGACACGGGGAGTGGCAGCGCTGCAGGTGTTCGCGTCGACGTGCATGGGGGGGATTGCCACGGTCAGCCACTCTGCTCGGCTCGCGCGCAGCTCTCTTGCGGGGTTTAAGGTGGCTAGTCTCGATGATCCGATGAGCACACGGAAAATGATCAAGAAGAATTCTTGCAGTTTATGATTGAATTAGCAACTGTTAAGTCTAGCCAATCAAAATCGTAGGAGACGTAACCGAAATAACCTGGAAAAATTGACAATTTGCATATATTTAATTATTTGTGGTTACTCCTTGTATAATAGTTTAAAAAAAAAACTCGTGAAAACTCAGAGAAGAGGAACGCAGCGGCGGATCCAGGGGTTTTCCTCGGAGGGGGCACTCTAGGATAGAAGTGTTGGTAGAAGGCAACCAGCTTTTATAATGCTAATGAAATTGCAGTATAATAATGTGGGTTAGTTTCAAAAACACAACCCGTTAAGGATTTTTTTTTAATAATACAAAATACATACACGCATTGTCACACAAATAATACAACTTAATATTTACAAAAAAAAAAAAAAAAAAACCAAACCGTAGTGATTCAAATCCTGTTAAGTGAACATACCAGGCAAGATAAAAGTTTACCTATAAACACCAGGGCAATCCTTTGTTTGCCCCTTAAGCGAAACGTTCAATAACTTTTTCAACATCAACAGCCACATAATCAATACATCATGAAATGCCTTCTATCATGTGAGGCTTGGACCTCTAAGCATCTGAGAAACCATACAGAGCACTCCCGCAAGTTATTTTTCAATCTCCTGAGTTCGGTTCAACAATGTTGGGGTGTCCGGGTGTGTCAGCAGGTAGCGAGCTAGCAACCTAACGGGAGTGGAGGGGATAAACCTCCCGTCGCGCCCCCACTTCCATTTCCCCATTGCATTGCAAGGCCGCCTTCCCCATACTACTAGCTGATTTCACTGGCCAGTCATTTCTGTAAACTCGGTTATCGTTTCGTTATTGATGACGAGAACCGATGGTCAGTAGCACTCGTTTGTAGGGGCTGCTGCGCGGCATCCTGTGCGAGGCTATATTCTTACTGAAAACATTGAACCTGGAAAGATAGTACAGTGTCAGTGAAATGAGATATTGATGACGAGCACCGATGGTCAGTAGCACTCGTTTGTAGGGGCTGCTGCGCGGCATCCTGTGCGAGGCTATATTCTTACTGAAAACATTGAACCTGGAAAGATAGTACAGTGTCAGTGAAATGAGATATTGATGACGAGCACCGATGGTCAGTAGCACTCGTTTGTAGGGGCTGCTGCGCGGCATCCTGTGCGAGGCTATATTCTTACTGAAAACATTGAACCTGGAAAAATAGTACAGTGTCAGTGAAATGAGATATTGATGACGAGCACCGATGGTCAGTAGCACTCGTTTGTAGGGGCTGCTGCGCGGCATCCTGTGCGAGGCTATATTCTTACTGAAAACATTGAACCTGGAAAGATAGTACAGTGTCAGTGAAATGAGATATTGATGCGGGATCTGTACATTATGTTCTCAAACTTTATTTTCAAAGTAAGTCTTTAAAATAATTACATAAATAAATTTGAAACTCAAAAGTATATTTTTTAAATCTCTGTAACTGTCACAGTATGTTGCTATTATACACTACACGATAATACATTGACCACATACATGAATGTGGGATAGATTTGCCGACACAAAGGAGCGCCGTTATTATCACGTATCAGCAATATCAATGTGGTTGATGACTGGCGTTTCGGGGGGGAGGGGGCATTTACATCAATACATCTGAAAAGGTTAATTAAAGCGAATTAAATAACCTCTTCCAAGAAAGAAAACATGACCATGAACTATTCTATAAATTATGACGATACTGTCTCGATTAAAATAATTACTTTCATACGATTTCACAGTATGACATAACATATATACAAGTTATAAATACAGTTTCCCGCCAACAACTGTCGCTGTGCTCTGATTGGCTACTTCGTCTTGACTTGTACTTATAAAACATTACGATCTCTTAAGTCAAGCCAAGAACGCACATGACCCGTCACAACCCGCACACGACAGTCATATACTAATACCCTTGAACACATTGATTCATGTCTTAGGCACACGGCACACTTCTTCTATTAAGTAAATCGTAAACCCTCCTTTAGTCACCAGATTATTGTCAGGCCTATAATGGGGTGGGGGGGGGGGGGGCTTGAGGGTTGCAATGCTCAGGGGCCCGGGTCGGGCCCGACTCGTAAATGTTTATTTATAAAATTACGCATTACGTAAAAATGTAATTTCGACACTCAAACCTGGCGTACTTTTTTTTTTGCATGGATGACGACTATTTATGTTGTTGTAAATGGTCGATTTTTGTTGGGGAACGATTATGAGGGGGGGGGGGGGGGCTCAGCACGCGTTGCTCAGGGACCCGGAATTTCTCTTGGTGGGCCTGGATTATCCACCAGCTGTGGAGGTTCTAAAAGTTTGGGCTGCTCGCCTACCTCAAGTTTGACATTCTTTGACGCGTGTTTGAAATACACGCCCTGCCCCTCCCCCCCCCACCCTCCAACACCAAATTATTAGGCTAAACGTGCGTACAATGAGTAGATCTGCGGAAAGAACACATTCTTGACGAGGCCTGTTGAGTGCTTTTCACGGGCAAATTAGAAACACCATTTCCCAACCCAGCTACAAATGGCTTTTTCAAAGCGCCTTATCTCACAATATATGCGTCAGATACATACGAAAATACTCAAAGGGCCGTGCATTGAACCTTACTGCAGACTTTCAACCAATAAAATTACAGGGTCATTGTGCACGAAGTCCCACAGTTACAAGCAGAACGCTGCACTCCATGCGCTTAGTGGCGATGGCGCAGATAATTCGCGTGGCAGTATCACCCTTATCGCTACCGTGCTTCTTTGACACAGATGCGGAAGGCCCTGGGGAGCCAATAATGAAAACCTCAATAGTATTATTTATGCAGCAATAGTTATTCTGATTCAGTCAATGAAAAGGGGGTCTTACTCCACTGCTCTCCCCCCCTCCTCCTTTTCCACCCTTCCACGGTGTAAATAACATAAAATAATTAAACTATGTTGATACAGGACAGTTTGAGAGGGTTCTCTTGCATTAGTGGGAGGAAATGCACCCACTTGCAGCCTCGTCGCCAAGCCACCACCATCCGGTGCACGCCTATGAGCCGAGAAGTATTCACATGTATACGCCGTTCACGGTAAAGTGAGAACATTTTGAAGCTGTTTCATCAGAGATAATAACCAATAAACATTTCATTGTGGCCTCAGAGATTTGGTTTTTGGTACAGTGAATGTATACACTGCGTTTATTACTCACATGGAAGGGTTTACATTAACAAGTAGCGGAAGGACATAAATTGGTTGAAAGGAAAAGTAACTAGGGCTTCAGAAGTGCTCACTTTACCGTGAACGACCTATATTTTTTTTAATGTATATTTGGGGAAATTTCCGACAGTTAGAAGTTTTTCAAACACACGAGCTACCATTGCCGAGAAAGGAAACTTTACATAAATGAAAAGTGGTTTTAAGTTTGAATCACGAATAAAGCCGTGGACACAAGAGTAGTTAAGTATGCCGAGGCGAAATGAAGTGGCGGTTCTTTTGGTGTGCGCGTACCCATTGCCTGATTGGCTGCTGCGCGAGGCTATGGGAACGGGCCTCGTGTCTGATTGGCGAACGGCTTTCCGACATGTTGGCGGGCAGTAACGCCGTTATGCTGGTGTGTGCGGCTGGAGTGGCGGGAAAAGTAGCTGTTCCACATCTGTGTTCTAAAGTAGGCCTACTCCGTGCTATGTCTTTTAACTGTAAATTTATTATTAATTCGCAACGTAATCCGTTTCCTCCTCCAACTCCCCTCCGGAAGTGAACTCTACAGTAAGCATGGTCCGTAAAGGCTGTTCACGATAAAGTTAGCACTTTTGAAATCAACCTTAAAAAATGTCACTGCCCCTACCTGCATGTATTTTAACGGGCGCACTGAGTGACATGCGCCCAGTAAAGTTGGTAACGATGAATGGGAAAATAGTTCCATATATTAACGTCGAATAAGAAGCGTTAGGTAACCATTTATGATAACTTAAATTATTTCCCCCGCTTTCTGATTTTTTATGCATTGCAGTTTAAAAATGAGCAGATTTGAACAATATTTACTTTTCTAATAATTACACAGCTTCACTTGACTGACGCATGGATAAAGTGATGAGGCTCATGGCAATATTAATCTTACATAAGGCGGAAGAATACACAATGCACATGCAAATAGATCTTCAGCAGGGCTTTCAAAAGTGCTAATTGTATCGTGAATAGCCTATATCACTGTTTTATACTGGCTACAGTCACTTAATCATTACTTATTATTTACACATACACGATCGTAATGTCCGTTGCCGCCATACATTAACATTATTTCAATTCCTATCACTCAAGCATACAGTACCACTTTCTCGCAGTCCCGCCGGCCACTCTCTCTCTCTCTCTCTCTCTCTCTCTCTCTCTCTCTCTCTCTCTCTCTCTCTCTCTCTCTCTCTCTAGATATACTCCCCCGATGCTCGCAGAATACATTCGCTTGTCTCTCCTGTGGCTCCACAGGCCCGACGCCACTGGTCGCACAAGGACCCCCGCACTCTCGACACAAGAGCTACGCCGCAGCTTATATAGCTCAGTCGACCTGGCCCAGAACGTTCTTCGCATCCCCGAGTCGCGCTGAGCCGGAGGTGGGGCGATGACCAGAACATTCGCGCAGCGACTATCCCAACACAGTCGATCTTCCACGGACGGCAGCACACATCAGTGTCGCGCGACAACCAGTTTGTAACTCCGCACGGGCTTCTCCAGTGATGCACTTGGAGCACTTGAACGGAAGGACTATGGAAAAGGACGCAGGGCGGCTGCACGTAACAACACATCACTGCAGGTATAGTCCCTTCGCGGTTTCTTCGGTATTTTTTAATCAAACCTTTGAAAAATCACCCCATGTATGACGTGTTTAGTTACTTCCAACATATGCCACATATCACAAGCGTTTTATACTTATGTTCATGAAAGTTCCTTTTTTCCCCTGTTAAATTGAAAAGTTATTCATATTTTATCTATAAATTATAATGATTCATTTATAAATAATTTGAATAAAAACAGGGAGAATATAGGTATGTTGGTAGTGCCTAGTGAGAAATAGTTCTTATACAAAATACTGGTATACTTAGTGTGCACGAATGCGGGGCGTTGTCCTCTGGTGTAATTTTTCAAACTTAGCTAAGATTAATTTGTACGAGGCGGAGGAATATCCTGGAAGTAGAACTTCAGCAGGGCTTCAGAAAGGGCTGAAGTAACCGTGAATGGATTATAGTATTTTCCCGAGCCAGACACGCTGCCGCATCTGCCAACCCAGGCTCTCCGCGGCATCGAACTTCGCCCGTTTTGGGGTTACGATGAGTCACGCGACAAGTAACCGATTACAGAAACCTGCACCGCCCGCTAGGAGCGTGTTTCGCAATGGCCAGGTGAGATCAGCCGCTGCCTTGTCCCCTGAAGGCAACCTGTCCGCCTCAGGTACGTACCAACAATTGAATTACTGGGCATAGTGTAGGCCGCAGCGCCTTCGCGCTTTTTAAACGAACCTTTGAGAAACCACCCTATTAATGACGTGTTTGGTTGTTTCCTGTACGTGGCATGTACCACAAGTATTTTATTCTTCTGTTTACATAAAAAGCCATCTTATTTTTAGATAAAATATAAGTAACAGGTGTGTTGGTATTGTTTATTAAGAAATAACACCCACTTAGAACATTATTAAACTGGGTACGCACGAATGCGATGCGTTATCCCGTTGATGTAATTTTCTGGACACGGCTTTGTTTGCATGAGGCGGAGGAATACCCTGAGGAGGAGAACTTCAGCAGGGCGCTTCAGAAAAGCTGGAAGGAACCACGAGTGAACGTTGGACCTGCACTGCTCACGAAAGCACCAGCACGAAATCTGTAATCTCAGAGTAATCTCTGGCGCTAGGCCTGTCGCTGCAATCTTAGTGAAAGGAAATATACGAACAGGCTGCGAGCTGCTCTTGCGCGATGATGACGTTAGTGTTTATGGCTTGTTCAAAAGTTAACATCAAGCCTGCTGTTCAGTTTTTTTTTTCTTTCTGCCCATTTGCATCACTCAGCTGTAGCCTACAAGTAAAAAAATGTACTGTTCCGTGGATCCGGATGAACTTGATAAAATAACTGAACATTATCAACAACAATAAACTCTAAAATCGAAACAGATTAAACTGGCCCAAAGCAGCGAATCTGACTGCAGATCTGTTTAAACTGCTCCATTTGAACCAGAAAATTCTAATGATCATTGGCAGTAAACCTTCAGTGCCTTCCACTGATTCGTAAGTAAATAACTGCAGCTCATTAGCTGAAGATTAAATTCTGATCTACTGAGTGAAATCACTGACTCGGATTTTGAGAATAATTTTATTAAAAACTCGACCTAACATTGCAGATGAACGAACAATGTGAATCAAAATAAAGCATTTACGATATTTCTACACCTAACAATTCGCAAATATACGTGCGTGTACTTTAATTTTATATATATATATATTATATAAATAGCGATACGTTTTTACCTACGCTCGAAGTACATAGTGCAGCTTTTAAATAATTCTTACCATGTATTGTTGAATTCCCTGAACTCTCCTGCCAGTGTGTGCCAAAGATTCTCTAGAGTTCAGGTCTGGCTGTACTGATGGAGCAAATAATCTAGGAGTATTATAGAGCAGTCATTCTTTGCTCACGTTGACCGTATGGTATGGTATGGGTAGGCCGCCGAACGGTGTGCAGAGCTCCTGCAGAAAACGTTTAATTAAAAAACTGTCCAACGTGTCTTGAGTGAGGTCTGCTTACGAATAGCATTTAAGAAACGTTACGCGTCTGTTATGCGTTTTTCAGTTCCTCCGTTTCTCTCTAAAGCTTGTTTTTTGTGACAGTGCAGATTGCTCAAACGGGTGTTCTCTCCGTCATTTTTAGGTATTAATTATTACGTCATAAAATGGTAGGGTATCTGCTAAAAAGCCTCACAGAGGCGCGTTATCGACGGCAAGACTGCGCACACGAGTTCACTGCTCTGCGCGTAGAGGCGACGAGAGAGTTCATGCGCATGTTTTGGCTGCCCTTAGTGCTCCCACGCTTATAGGCCTCAGGCGTGCAAAATTCCTTCAACCAGGCGGCCACCTTTGGCCCTAATCGCTAAGTACTTACTGCTCCCGTAGGGTACGTCAAACACCTCCACGTACTTTTTATAATTTCGACATTTCCAAACCCATTATACGCCACAGTCCCAAGCAATACTGATGTTGCCTCCAACACGCTTCACTGTGTACATGGATTTGATTGACGGGGTGTAGTAAAAGGGGGGGGGGGAGGGACGAAGAGCAATTCTTCGGTTCCGAGTCCGTGGTATTTCTTGGCCGACAAATTTGCTTTCGCCAAAAAAAAAAAAGTTTCCAAAAATACATGGTCTCGTTATTATATATCTGAGAAAAATAAGATCCCCTCTCCCGCCTATTTACCACATCGATCCCCCCCCCCCTCCTCCACGGCGGTCTCGCATAAACCTCACTGGCATCAAGAACATTTCGCACTTTTTAGGGTGTTACTACTTTAGATGATGACGACGCCAGGTTTCATGCAAGACACAGCGCACTTTTTTTTTTTCTCTGGATTTTTCAATGTTCTCCTTACAATGCGTCGTCTTCCAGTTGTAATCATCTTTGAAGGTCGACTGGTTCTTCTCTCCTCCCTCTTTTTTTGGTTGTTCCTGTTACTGCTTTCGCGTTTCACGATATAATGGACGATAGAGAAGCTACGCTTCCACCGCAGCTTTCCAATTTCCCCCCGCGGCATTTTTTACTCGCACTAAGTGTCGCGGGCCTAATTTGTTCTCTAAAGGATACGCATTTCACATGTCTTACGAGACATCTTGCTCACTCCATAAGATTCGCGATGCTACGGAACACAGGAAGACCCGTGGGTTCAACTTTGGTCAGGTTTTTGTAGGTATACGGCGAATGGACCCACCATACAGCTAACTAATTAAACCAAGTGTGCAAATATTTTTTCTGCATTACAATTTCCGTTTTATTAAATGTATAATATTAAAAAAAGTTTGTTATTCTACTTCTTGTTTGCCTGCCGTCGGCTTTAATTTCAAAAATATCATATTTTTTTTATAGGTTAATGTTTGTTTTCAACTGAAATTTAACATGCATACGTACGCAATTACTTTGTAATAAACCTACATTGTATTATATATGTTTATTATTTGGCGGACAACTTTATTAACAACGTTGATTAGAAGCGCTTGTGGTTTGGCGTCATTTCTACCACCATCTTGCCATCTATCGAAATACTGCATTATTTTCCACATTGTATCAAGGGTTTCAATTATGAGATTCTGTGTTGCCGCGAACAACTTTTAAATCTTAAGGGAGCGGCCGGTCATTCTCAGCACATGTGGTCCAGGCAGCGAGGGAGACTCTCGCCCCCCCCCCCCCCCCATCCCATTTGGTTTTTTTCCCGGCCATCTGTCGTGGAGAGAGGGGTATTACAAATTTGATCACGGAAAGTAACCACAGTAATTCATAAATGCAATCAGGATGGTTCAATGTAATTTATAACATATTTATTGCAAATGCAATTGGATGGCAATAAATGTGTGGGTTGATTATTAGAATGCGCGCAACACATTGCCGGGACACGGACCAAATACGTAACATACGAAGGGAGGGGGGGAGGACATAACCCCGCCCTGGAGAGGGTGAGGCGATCTTCCTACTCCAAAGCGGGGGTCAGAGATTTTTCGTCTGCAAGTTGTACGAATGGCAAAATTTACTACATAAACTAATGCCGTAGGGCTACTGCGGAAGAATACACAACGTGCATTCAATGCACGTTGTGTATTCTTACACTTTGTGTAAAATTAACATTGCCACGGGCCTCATCGCTTTATTCATGCGTCGGTCAAGTGAAACAGTGAAATTATTATAAAAGTAAATATTTTTCAAATCTGCTCGTTTTTAAACTTCGATGCATTAAAAAAACATAAAGCGAAAGAAATAATGTAAGTTATCCCGAATGATTACCTAACACTTTTTATTCGACGTTAAGATATGGAACTACTTACCATCTGTCGCTACCAACTTTACTGGGCGAATGTCACTCAGTGCGCCCGTTAAAATATAACAGGCAGGGGCAGTGACTTTTTTCTAACGTTGGTTTCAAAAGTGCTCATTTCATCGTAAACACGCACTGAGTGAGCATGAATGCGGTGCGCTGTCCTTTGGTGAAATTTTCTAGACTAGGGTAAGCTCTGTTTGCACGAGGCGGAGGAATATCCTAGAAGCAGAACTTTACCAGGGCTTCAGAAAAATGTGAAGTAACCGTGAACGGCGTATAGGGCAGTGCCAGTACAGGCTGTTCATGATAAAGTGAGCACTTTTGAAATTAACCTTAAAAAAAAAAAAGGCACTGCTCCTATCTGCATATATTTTAACGGGTGCACCGGATGACATGCGCCCAGTAAAGTTGGTAACGATGGATGGAATGTAGTTACATATCTTACAGTCGAATAAAAAGTATTAGGCAATCATTTCTGATAACTTAAATTAATTCATTCGCTATCCGTTTTTTTTAATGCATCGAAGTGTAAAAACGAACGGATTTGTAAAATATTTACTTTTATAATAATTTAACAGTTTCACTTGACCGACGCATGAATAAAGTGATGAGGCCTATGACAATGTCAATCTTACATAAAGCGGAGGAATACACAACTTGCATACAAGTAGATCTTAAGCAGGGTTTTCGAAAGCACTCATTTGATCGTGAATAGTCTATAAAACAAAAATCCCTGGCGTAAATACCTGCAGCTGATACAGAGCGCTTGAGCACACACACACGGCTGGTACAGCTGGCTGGCCCTCAGCCATGCCACCGTGTTCGTTTCGGTGGAAGATAAGGCGGACTGAGGTCCAGAAGGCACGTAGTCACGTGTGACCCTTCATTCCATTCGCCTCTAGATAAGCCCCGGAAGAGAGTGAACAGGCTCGCGAGGGGGTATAGTCTGCACTTTTAAAGACCTTGTTACTTTTTCCATTCAATCTATTTATATCCTTCCACCACTTGTACATGTAAATCCTGCCACGCGATTAATAAACAGACTGTATGCATTCACCATACCCGAAACCAAAAGTCTGAGGCCACAGTGGACTGTATTTAGTGATTATTAAGTGTTATGAAACAGCTTCGAAAAGTGCTCACTTTACCGAGAACGGCCTATACCTGAAGATGTTTTTTTGCGCGTTCACGGCCCAGAAACGAGGAAGCGATACGGAAGACACTAACACGCGTGTATAACGACCCATCGCCTCTAAGCGAAAGAAGCTGAACATGGCTTGCAGCATTTTCGTCGTTACGATGCACAGTACAAATTAGACCTGTAACAGAGGGACTTCAACATGCGATTAAGCTCCACTGCGCAAGCAAGTTCTCTCTCTCTCGCTCTCTCTCATATATATATATATATATATATATATATATAACTACGCGTAATATGATGAAAGCAAACCTATATAGCACTGGATTATTGGTTATCATCTTTTTCTGACAATATGATCGTATAAACAGAACTTTTATTCACTGAGATACGCGTATACGCGTAAATAATGGTCTTGAGCATAGACTAACGGCGATGTAGATCAACTCGTTGGCTGCGCCCAACCAATCTCCGTATCCCAAAATTGAACTGCCTCTCTGCCAACACGTCTTGCAAAACAGCAAGGTCTGGATGTTAGGTTAGAAAAGTGATTTGTAAACAAATGTTTTGCGATGTTTTACAATTCATCTAACAATTTGTATTGAACTTTGATTAAAGTTGTTTTCTTTAGGGGTAGGTCGATGTTGGGTACATGCGCAGAAGACGAATAAGCGGTCTACCCCATCTTTAGTCTATGGTCTCGAGAGCCAATGAGGGTCTAGCGAAACGAGTATAGAGCAGCGCCGGTATGCAAAGGCGGGGGTAAACGGGATATCCCTGAAAAAACACGCGCCGGCCAGCGGCATCGTCCGACACTGATACCACGTGAAAAAATCTGGAAGCAGGTCCGCCGGGAATTACGCCCAGTTCGCCTTGGTGGGAGGCGGGAGCTCTAGCCGCTGAGCCACCGCGGCCCCCCACACAAGGCCGCGCGGGAAGGACGCGGCTTTATAGCTACGCTCAGTCCTCAGTCTGCTGAGTGTCACACTGCCTGCAATCTGCTAACACTTCTTAAAACCATTGGTGCATGAAAGCAGTATATTTATGTAATTTGTGTCATAACTTGTTTCACAGCGGATTTTTCAAAATTGCTGGCATCTCAAGACGTAAATAACAACTTTTAACACCTTCTTACGTTGTTAGATATTCACTGCCGTCATTATTCTCGGAGCACTAATGCAAGAAAAGGAAGAATTTTTTTTTTTATCTGCAGTCAGTGCTCTGAGAATAATAACGGCAGAAAATAAGCTATGACATAAATTATATAAATATACTGCTTTCACGCACCAATAGCCTTAAGGTGAAAGACTAGCGTGACTTCCAACGAGCTCTGTACCTACAACATACATACCTCGTTACAAAGTACTACAGGCTATTCACGGTAAAGCCAGCACTTTCAAAGCCCTCACATCTGGAATGATAATCAATAAATATCTTTTATTGTACCCTTTAGACGTTGACTTCTGAGTGCGGTGGAATATACACACTGTGTTTATTACTTACATGGCAATATTGATTTAGAAAGGCGGTTAAAGGATTTAAAAAAAAAAATATGCTGGAACATAAAAGTAACTCGGACCTCAAAAGTGCTCACTTTACCGTGAACAGCCTATAGTACACGCACTACGGAAGTTGTCAGAAAAAATGTAGCCTATTCGCGGTTTTTTCACACCTTTTGAAATAAACCTTTGAAAAATCACCCCATGCATGCTGTGTTTGGTTGTTTGCTAATTATGTCAGGTATCAAAAGCGTATCTAATGTATAAATCATGACATTTTATTTTTAATTAATAATATGAATAGAAACAGAGAGAAAATAATGCGTGTTAGTAATGCCTAGTAAAGGCTGTTCACGATAAAGTGAGCACTTTTGAAATATCAACCTTAGAAAAAAGGTACTGCCCCTGACTGCATATATTTTAACGGGTGCACTGGGTGACATGCGCCCAGTGAAGTTGGTAACAATTAAATAGAAAATAGTTCCACAATTTAACATCGAATAAAAAGTGTTAGGTACCGGTAACCATTTCTGACAACTTGAATTATTTATTTCGCTTTCTGTTTTTTTTTTATGCATCGAAGTGTAAAAATGGCCAGATTTGAAACATATTTCCTTTTCTTACAATTCCACAGTTTCACCTGACCGACGCATGAATAAAGTGATGAGTCCCATGGCAATGTTAATTTTGCATAAGGCGGAAGAATACACAACGTACATACAAGTAGATCTTAAGCAGGGCTTTCAAAAGTGCTCATTTTACCACGAACTGCCTATAACAAGTAGTTATAACACAAAATATCATTAAATTGAATGAGCGTGAATGCTGTGCGTTGTCCCTTTTGTTTAATTTTCTAGACTCGGTTAGCCTTTGTTTGCATGAGGCGGAGGAGGAATATCACGGAAGCATAACTTAAGCAGGGTATCAGAAAATTTGTAAGTAACCGTGAATGGACTATACACACACTACCGAAATTGCTAACAAAAAAATACATTTTATGTTCCATACGAAAGAATAATGCATACATTTCGTTTCACGCTAAAATATTTTGCTAGGGCAACAAATTACTGGTGACTGTAATGCAATATTAATTTCCCTTTCACTTTTAACAAGAAAGGTCAGCTTGGTGCCTATCTAGTGTAGGATTTGTTTTATTTCTTGCAAGCAACGTGAATGTGGGCATCTGATTCAGGATCTTACAATCACTCGGTCCTTACGGACAACACGATTTAGGGCGGTGATTTTTTTTTTTTAATGTGGGACTTGATGACAAACCCAACTTGTTCAGTACTTTCGTGTTTTCGTGCGTGGGAAGGCAATCTGATGATTAACCGGGTACATGTGAACAAAAATAAGCACTAGGGTAGGGTAGTGGGGTGCAAATGGAACATCCTTACTACTATATAAATGCGAAAGTGTGTTTGTTTGTCCATCTTTCACGTCAAAACGGAGCAACGGATCGATGTGATTTTTTTGCGCAGATATAGTTGAAGGGTCGGAGAGTGACATAGGCTACTTTTTATTCCAGGAAAATATCTTATTCCTTCAGGAGAATTCTTATTGTAAATATGTACTGGATTAAGCTTTTCTTAGGATTCATTACTGCATAAAAAAACCATTGTTAAAAAAACATTTCGTTATTTCTGTTTTCTTTTTTGTCTTTGGACTGTAAACATTTCCTTCCAAAAAGCCGTCGTGGCCCAGCGGCTAGAGTTATTTTAAGTGGGGCCACAGTGACCTAGTGGATAGATATATATCAGGTGGGGCCCCGGTAGCTCAGTGGCTAGAGCGCCTAATAAGGGGGCCGCATAAGCTCAATGGCTAGAGAAAGAGAACCCAATAAGGATCTCACAGAAGCACAGGGGCTAGAGAAACCAATAGTGGGGCCGCATTAGCTCAGTGGGTAGATCACCTAATATTGGGGCCGCAGCTGGTTAGGGGTTAGAGCACCAAATAATGGGGCCACAGTAGCTCAGTGGGTAGAGAACCCCTTATTGGGAGCCGCAGTAGCTTAGTGGTTAGAGAACCCAATAGTGGGGCCGTAGCTGGTCACGGGCTAGAGCACCAAATAAAGGGGCCACAGTAGCTCAGTGGGTAGAGAACCATATGGCCGATAGCTCAGTGGGTAGATACATATTGGGGCCGCAGTAGCTCAGTGGTAGAGACAATAGTGGGCGTAGCTAGTCAGGGCTAGAGCACCAAATAATGGGGCCACAGTCGCTCAGTGGGTAGAGAACCCAATAGTGGGGCCGTAGCTGGTCACGGGCTAGAGCACCAAATAATGGGGCCACATTGTCAGTGCGTAGAACCATAGTGGGCCGTAGTGGTCACGGTAGAGCACCAAATATGGCCAAGTAGTCAGTGGTGAGACCAAATGGGGCCGCAGTAGCTCAGTGGGTAGAACTATGTGACACGCACGCGAAGCAGCGGTTAAAAGCTAGTTTTGCAATTAAGAAGAATATCCTTGACGAGCCTTGACAAGATCCCGTCTAACCATTATTGCCGATGACGGTGTGTAGAGGCTGGTAGGCACCCGGGATAATTAAGTCAACACACATGCGTGCGCAGAGGAGGTGCAGCTGCACCCGCCATTGCATCATATCGTTTGGAAAATAAAACTGTATCTCGCAAATTTCCAATTTTTTTTTCAAGACAATCTGCGAGATTAAAGTGACCACTGTATTAAAAATATGTTTAGTATCGAATTAAACATTCGTGATATATTTAAATGTATCATTGTTTTGTATTTTTAATCTCGTAAATGTGGATCTTCATTTTGCGGTCTGCACCCCCTATTACCTAACTCTGTGCACGCCTATGGGCAAACACACACTGTGCAAGTACACAGATATTTATCGTTATCGCTGTACGTATATGCCAGAAGGCGGCATGCACACAGTGCCTGTTGAAATGTCGCCCACAGTTGGCCAGCCTGTGCAGCGCTGCTGTATGTTGCAATGCACATGATAGTCGGCGTGGAAATGATACAGTCAATTGGGCAATATATCAGAGTGATCAGTTTCCTTTTGGTGTCAACAAGCACTACTTAAGAGACTTCCGCAGTGGTTGTATGGGCCTCATTGTAAGCAGTTGAGTTAATAAAAAAAACAGTTAACTTTTTTTTTCACGATGTTTCTTGAAAATTCAAAAAGTTGGTCGTTGAAAAGTGCCAATTAAGCAAAAATCGTTGTTTTAAACTATATAGTCTATTCGCGGCTTCGTCAAACTTTTTGAATCAAACCTTTGAAAAACCACCCCACGTATGGTGTGTTTAGTTATTTCCTAAATATGACATGCATCACAAGCGTTTTATACCGCTGTTAAAAAGAAAATATCTTTCTTTTATTTAAACTGAAGTTTTGCCTGTATTTTATTTATAAATTATAATATTTCAATTTTAATAAATACGAAGGAAAACAGTGAGGAAACGTGTGGTTTGGTAACGCTTAGTAAGAACCAGTTCTCATGTAAAATATCGGTACAACTGAGTGCGCACGAATTCGGTGCGTTGTCTTTTGGTGCGTAATTTTCAACACTTCAGAAGCTTAGTTAGCACGACGCGGAGGAACATCCTGGAAGCAGAACTTAAGCTGGATTATAGCGACAATGCTGTACCTTTTCTGAAGATATTGCTGTATTAGTACCCTATAGTCACCGCTTAAAATTCTTAGGAAACAGGAGAGACACGCGAAGCTCGTTTATGCTATTTTCATCGCGTCGCAATCCTCCCTTACAGCCTGAAGTGACTTTGAGAAGCGATCGCGGTGGCCAATCAATTGGCACTGGCACTTCTGCCAGTTCATAGGATCGGGTATCGTTCGTCGACGTGTTGACGAAACACAAAGGCAAAATAAGGTCCCTTGCTTCTCGAACCACATCGTATGTAGCCTGACGTGCTTACAAAGGCACATTCTCCCAGTGCAGTGGCAACGCGACTCCTCCAGAACAAGCAGGGAAGGAATGTGGGCCAATTAAGGCGGTCACTCACAGACAACTTCTGCCCAGACATTCACAGCTGAGCTCGAAACCGCGTCAACCCGTGCATTACTGTTACGGTTGCTGAAGAACTCGCTCCTGGTGAACGCGATTCCATCCATGAGATTGCCCGCGAGATGTCGTTATCTTCAGCGCACCATTACAATCGCGGAATTCCACGTGTTCCACCACGTCTACCGGAACCAACTGCTCCACGAAGGACGCTCCACACTGCAATTGTGCGACGCCCAACTCGTGTGCGATGGGCCACGTGCTCATGGACCCCAACGCTGCATCTTCGAACCCGAGTGTGCGCACTCGTCCAGCCCAAGGCCGCGTTTATACGAGTGCTGCTAAACACATTCAGTTAAATACATTTGATAGCCACGTCTGAACAAGTTTGGAAACAGAACGTGTTTTCGCGGTTGCACACCCAAAGCAGAATGAAATCTATGGAAATTCTACTCTTAACGAACATGGAACTTAAAATGTATGATATTTAGTTATAATAGCCTCTAAAATTTACCACTTTTGGTATTTTTTATTGTTATGAAACCTAAACTTTTACTTAATGGCATTATGGTAGGGTATTTGTAAGTACATGCAACCTTAAAACCAAGTTAATTCCACAAGTGTAGGAATTTCCGCCAAATACAGCAATATTTTGTTACACTGCTTGTTTACTTCGAAGCACCCAATAGGAACGCAGCAGAGAAGAGAAGTCGTTCGAAACTACTTATGAAAACCTGTTCATTTCGAACGAGAAGCAAGTGCGATCGGAACTCGTTCGAAGGTAATGTAACCTCTTCAATAGCTGAACTTGTTTTAGTGAAGTAGTTCTTCATCCCGTGTAACCGCAGAGCAAGTATCGAACTTCGTCACTCAAGGATGACATCTCCGCAGCATCTGTCCCAGTCGCAGATACATCGTAGGCGCTGGATGTCTTCTGTAGTGCTACCGTGTCCTGTTTCACGTATGTCTACGTGTTTCTCCATACGCAAGGACCATATTCGTCAGCTCCGGCAAACTTTACACCGACTACAAAAGGGGTGCTATCTGGCTCTGCCCTTGCACACTGTTCTTTCCCTTTTGTGTAGAACAGATCTCGTCAAGACTATCGGTCCCTTATTGCAAACACTACACTGTTTAATGCCTACCATATATTCGAATGCACTCGGTATAAAGGCCCACATGCACCTGGTTTACGTTTGTTATAAATTCACACATTACTCAGCTACACTATCATTAAGAGCACGCCTCCCTGAAGAATCGCGCTGAACTACCAGCCATTAACATACAGTACTCACTTTTTTCGTACGGAGTCACGTAAAAATGTTTGTCGATGGGATTCAAATTAACACAATGCCAAACAAAACTCTTCAAATGTTTTGCTCATTCAATTCATTGTAGTACTTCAATCGAACTATTTTTAAAACTCGCCGGGCATTACATAAAATGCAGCATCGCAAAGTGTAGCGACAGTCGTTCGGAAGGCTCAGCCCAGAACCTAGCCGCACACTCCAGCAACGAGTAAAGTGGCGTTGGCTAGCAGCATGTTGCAGCGTCGCGCCGTTCTCCAATCAGCGTCTGGTAACTCACTCGCCAGACCACTAGGGAACTTTCGTAGCATGCAGTAGCCAACTAGACAAGACCCGTTCCCAGAGCCTCGCGCAGCCAATCAGAGGACGGGTACGCCCATTACAAAAGCAACCGGAACCCCATTTCGTCTCTGTGGCCGTACAGCGAGTGGGCCGAATGCCTAGAAGCTGTTCGCGATAAAGTGAGCACTTTTGAAATCAACCTTAGAAAAAAGTCAATGCCCATGCCTGCATATATATGTTAACGGGCGCACTGGGTGACACGCACCCAGTAAAGTTGGTAACGAAGAGTGGAAAGTAGTTCCATATATTAACGTCGAAAAACAAGTATTTGGTAACCATTTGTGATAACTTAAAGTATTTCTTTCACTTTCTGTTTTTTTTTTTTTTTTTTTAATGCATCGAAGTGTAAAAACAAGCAGATATGTAACATTTTTACTTTACTAATAATTTCACAGTTTCATTTGACCCATGCATCAATAAAGTGATGAGGCTCATGACAATGTTAATTTTACATAAGGCGGAAGAAAACACAACGTGCATACAAGTAGATCTCAAGCAGGGCTTTCAAAAGTGCTCATTTTACCGTGAACATCCTATACCTGTGATTATTAAAATAAACCAGGAAAACAAAGGTCTTGACAACCGATGAGGGTGGAGCGAGGCGAGTATGGAGCAGCGCCGGAATGCAAGGGCGGGGGAAACGGGAGATCCCTGAGAAAACCCACCGACCAGCGACATCGTCCGGCACGATTCCCACGTGCGAGAATCCGAGGGCGGTCCCAGCCGGAAAACCGAACCGGGTTCTCCTTGGTGGGAGACATACAGTCTAACCACTACACCACTGCGGTCCCATTGTTCTCGTTCTGCGTGCACCTATGCGACTTTCAGCGGCGACCCTTATTGGTGGAAAGTATTTAAGAAGGTTCAGTGCAGGGCATTTGAGAAGTTTTATATGTATCAGACGCGTATATTTTGCGATATAACGCTTTGGAAAAGCCGTTTTTAACCATTTTGGAGAAGTCAAAAATGGGTGCATGATGTCTTCAAATTGCTATAGGCTATTTACGATTAAGTGAGCACTTTTGAAATCAATCTTAGAAAAAATCCACTACCCCTGCCTGAATATATTTTAATGGGCGCACTGAGTGACATGCGCCCAGTAAAGTTTGTAATATTGGATGGGAAATAGTTCCATTTCTTAAAGTCAAATAGATAGTGTAAGGTAACTATTTGTGCAAACTAAAAGTATTTCTTTTCCTCTCGATTTTTTTAACGCGTCTAAATATATGAATGAGCAGATTTGTAACATATTTACTTTTCTAATAATTCCACAGTTTCACTTGATCGACGCAGTAATAAAGTGACGAGGCCCATGACAATGTTAATTCCTAATAAGGCGAAGGAAAACACAACATGCGTACAAGTAGATCTTAAACTGGGCTTTTAAAAGTGCTTATTTTACCGTGAACAGTCTATAATAGCCCTCGTCTGAAGTACGTCTTCTGTTCGTAGATCGGCAAATTGGACGCGCGTTAAACAGCTTCGTAGAAAAACGTGTATTCGAATGACACTGCGTGACGCAGTTCAAGCCAGGTATGCGGGGCATAGATTTCCCCTCCTCTTAACAGCCAAGCTAGCGCTCGGGTACCACCCCTCCCCGCCTGGTCAGTTCATCTGGACGAGTAGTAGAACCTCGATTTTGTGTGTTCCTTCGGTAGGAATTCGTTTTCCACATCCCCGAGTCGCTGGGGCCTGGCTTGTAACGTAGCAAATGGACTGTGACAGACGCACTGCAGCAGAGAGGGGAAGGTGGGTAGCGCAGAGTCCAGCCGGCCGCGAGGAGAGGGCGAGACTTCCGACCGGCAGCTGCTGGCGGCCGGATGTGAGGTAGTTGATGCCGAGAGGCAACCTTGTTTGGGACCGGCCGGGGAAGGAGGTCGTGCAGGGCACATGGAGGTCACACAACGGGCACGCCGGCTTCTCACACTACCTCCCCCCTTCCTCTCCCCGCCTCCGCAAACCATCCACACCAGCATTATCCTTCCTAGCACTGCTTAAGCTGGGTTTACTAATAAATACATTATTCTTTAAGAATTACGCAGTAAGCGCTTATATATGCATGTCTCTATTTAGTATTAATTACTAGGGACATGCAAAATTCGCGTTAAGATTTGGCATCAGGCGGAACTTCACAGAACTGTATGCACTAGAGACGATGTCTTTCTCCATTGGCTGCTGCATAAACGTGAATTCACTCCCTTTGTGACTGAACTGCGCGTGATTGGGGCACACAATTGTGAAGTGTTCATTTATTGGCGCTTAGTTACTTAGGGCGTGTCACATGAAGTATGGTACTATGACAAACTTGTTGAAAAGGTACACGTGTTTGAAGTTTAACGTGTCCCCAAATAATAACGCGAATTTTGCAGGTCTCTATTAATTACATGTTCCATCAATGTCTAGTAACGACTTTTGATTTTCTGCAGTGTTTGTTTATTTGTAAGAATTTTTTTTTTCTTCTAAACTGTAATAAGCAAGAGTAAATTGTAAAAATGGTTCAGTGTAAGAGAAGGCAGATATGCCTTATCTGCGCCAAATAAAGACGATTTACTATAATAATAATAATTATTAAATTATTATCTGCACTATGAAAACACATCTTATGTATTCCCAATTTCCAACTGATGTTTTAATTCTAAATTTCAACCACTGGAAGCAGGCGAGAAGCCTGTCATGTTTGCTTTTGTTCCTAACCTAACGTCGTATACCACAATAATTTTTAAACAGCTCATACTTCAAAACCGCCTTTTTCTATCAGAGCACCTTGTTCTTGTGAACAAATATAATCGTAAATGTGTGCACACAAACGCCTGTTTAATTTTTTTATACTTACGTTACTGCATATAACAGTTTCCCGCCAACAACAC
This sequence comes from Dryococelus australis, assembly GCA_029891345.1. Classification (NCBI taxonomy): domain Eukaryota; kingdom Metazoa; phylum Arthropoda; class Insecta; order Phasmatodea; family Phasmatidae; genus Dryococelus; species Dryococelus australis. The sequence goes on from CM056993.1 coordinate 372,152,788, forward strand.
CGACTGCTCCGTTCCGATTGGTCGCCGAATCATAAGTTCCACTTAAGATACAAAACACGTATATTTATTTTACCGTATAAGGAAATCTCAACAACGCACACGACCTGTTAAGTTATATTGGAAAAAAACATAAGATACTTCATATACTTTCAGTTCTTCTGCACACGAAAAACGCATAATCTACAGATTAATTTTTTTTTATTGCAAACCCAGTTTTACAAACATACAACTATAGTCCATTCACTCTTACTTCCAACTTCTTCAAAGCCGTGCTAAAGTTCTACTTCCAGAGTATTCCTCCTCCTCACGCTAACAAAACTTGACCGCGTCAAGAAAATAACACGAAAGGGGTAACGCACTGCATTCGTGCGCACTCAGTGCAATAATATTTTGCATAAGAACTATTACTTACTAGCAGGACCGGATTTCCCATTAGGCCGACTAGGCCCGGGCCTAGAGCGACACTTTTTAGGGGGCGCCATGGCATTGGACAAAATAGCAACATATATATATGCTTCAGTGTTTTTCTGTATTGCTGTGTGCTAGAATAAAATGTATACCGACTTAAAAATAAATCCAATTAAAGAGACTGGTGATTCGGAGTCAATTGCTTTATGATATTAACAAAGGTCCTTGCTGCCTCGGTAATCGCCAGTACGAACTTCCAGTTTTATATTTATCAGGGGACAGAAACTGGTATAGTTGGGGCAAGAGACTTTCTAGTAGATCTTCGTCGAGTTTCGGGTTTTCAATCCTACATATAAAAAGTTAAGCTTACCATCGTAAACTATATAGTTTTATAAAAAGTTAATTCAATAACTTAAATTTTACCTTGTGTTTGACTTACTTGTTTACCTCTGCAATTCAGTAATTTATAACGTATTAATGTTGTGATGATGACGCACCTGCTCTCATTGCTAAGGATTGTAAAATAATAAATAAAGGATTTTTTTTTAATAACAGGTTGCGGAGGGGAAGAAAATTTTTCATGGGCCTAAAGGGGAAAACGTGGGAAATCCGGCCCTGCTTATCAGGCTTTACCAACACGCCCATTTTCTCTCTGTTTTTATTCATATTAATTACAAATGAAATATTGCAATTTATAGACAACATATAAGTAAAAGTTTTATTTAACCAAAACTAAGGTACTTTCACGTCAACACAAATATAAAACGCCTGTGATACGTGAAATATTTAGGAAACAACTAAACACGTCATACATGTGGTGATTTTTTTTAAAGCTTCGAATCATGAAGTGGGAAGAAACCGCGAGCAGACTATACAACTAGTTTTTGGATAGTTATCGGGGTCGAATATTGCCGGACTGGGAAGTAACTCCCGTGACTAACTGGCCTTTGCACGAGAAAAAAATCTGCGAAGATGCAATTTTGATGATTTAAACATTGTCCTATAATGCTGAAGTGTGCCGAATGTAATTATAAACCTATTTACACACTTTGACTCGAAAGCAAATTGATGTCAGGAGAACACACACAATTTTGTCATGACATGAGCTTAATTACTGCACAATTTTAACTTTGAAAATAAAATAAAAAATCGGAGGAGAAAACCACGGATTCCTCCCCACCCCGCACACTTCCAGGTTCCATTAGCAATTCTTGTTTTTATAGCAATACCACCCCCCCCCCCAAATCCACCCGCACTTTCGATCGCACCCTCCTAAAAATGGCCAGCGTGCATCACTGACGCGTCCAGAGGCGTTACCAAGAGGTATGGGGGTTGTAAAGCCCCCCCCCCCTCTTTCTGATTCAAAAATGATTACAAATTAGTGCTAAAATTACTAATAAAGTTATTATTCCGATTAAATATGAAATTGCCGTAAACTTGTGGTGCATTCTGTTATAGGCTATTCGTAGTAAAGTGAGCGAGTGAATAGATTTGGGCGGCTCTTGAGAGACGATGAGTGTGATTAAGGTGAGCATGGAGCAATGCTGGAATGACAGGGCGAGGGAAACGGGAGATCCCCGAGAAAACCCGCCCGACCAGCGGCATCGTCCGGCACGATTCTCACATGCAAAAATCCGGGAGTGACCCGGCCGGGGATTGAACCTGTTTCACCTTGGTGGGAGGCGAGTAGGCTAACCTCTCAGCAACCGCGGCCCCTTTACATAATCTTTATGACTGTAAAAATATTTTTAAAAATTGTGGTATGTACATTATAAAACTTATACATGTAATTTACAGCAACTGAGTATTTTTTGTTTTGCGAGTTGCAGAACTGTTACGTATCTTTTCATTGTAAATTAGCTACAATTAGTAATTCGTTCACTCGATCCGTTTACGTGACCCGTGTCCGTTTCCTTCCGCATCCCGTGTCACTGTAGATTAGAGATGGAGAGTATTTCCAATACCTGTTATCAATAACAGCTATTGAGAAGGAACAGGTATAGCCAGTTCCTATCCTCTGTAAATACCTGTTACCATCCCTCCTGCCTGTTACTGATACTTGTATCATGAAGTAGGAACAATCATAAGTAGAAATCACTTGTTACTCAAAACTCCTGCGATATCATTTCGTACCTGTTCCTACCGTCTCATATCAGAATCCAATACTGAATACCAATAATATTTACGGGTGACATTTTATACCCCCCCCCCCCTTAAACGTGACCGGGAAACTGCTACTTACTGTCGCTATCCAACCAGCAGAACATGAGACGCGAGGAGGTATACTACCACATACCTAACCTCCTCGTGTGTCATTTTTCCCTGGTATAGAACAATTATAATGCCCGGCGTTTACTTGCTCTGCAGGGAATCCCACAAACCGACTTAAAAATAGTTTTTAATATTTTCAGAAGTTAATTGAAAGAATCCAACTACCAGGAGGGTACGCGCTACATAGAGGTAGCTGAAAATATCAGCCCAGTACATGGCTATAGGCAGTTCACGGTAAAGTGAGCACTTTTTAAGGCCCTCCCAACAGGCATTAACCACTAATAAATATATCTTATTGCAGCCTCAGGCATTAAATTTTGAGAGTGGTGAAATGTATACACTGTGTTTATTGGTCACAGTGCAATGTCTATATTAAAAAGCAGTAGGAAGATGGAAATTTCATGAAAGGAAAAATTTAGAAGGTCCTTAAAAAGTGCTCACTTTACCACGAACAGCGTTTAATAACAGGTATTCCAGAACAAGGTGAGAGAGTGGAACAACGCGGCCTAGCATATACAGCATACCCATAACAGGTATTCTCAATAACAGGTATCGACTGGGAACAGGAACAGGTACGGGCTGTTCCTAAGAGTTACTGGTTTAGCTAATCTCTAGTGTAGACGTTGAGCATGAACCCGGGAAAGGGGGGGGGGGGGAGCAGTCACGTTCCCAGGCAGACAGACCCTCCCGGAGTGGGTGGCGCCAGACCATCGCGTCGGCCTAGACCCTTTTTCTGGTCACGGAGGGATCGAACGGCATCTGGTGAAAGGATGGCGGGCAGATAGACGTCTCTTGGCTGGTCCTTATCGTCTGGGGAGCTCAATGGACCGTGTCGCCCCTGCTGCACCCGCCTTGGCAGCCGATTCACATTGGTAAAAAAGCTGTTAACGCCCCAAGGCCACGTCCGGCCGCCGGAAGTAAGCACTGTGACTGTGATGAAGAACAGCATACACAAGCTTCGCTGTTGTGTTCCGTTTCCTCGAAATTTTGAAGCGGTGATTATAGGATTTTACAGCAATCTGTTCAGAAAAGTTTCAACGCTGTCGTCGCAGTTTAAAACACACATTTTTACAGAAGGATAAAGAGCGGAAACAAAGGGCTACTCACGAGCAATTTTTTTTTTACTTTCGACACTTGTCAATGAACACATTTGTGTTTCAAAATAACCAAATTTATGAAATAGTAACAGCATATCCACTTTCACTTCGGTTCTGAAAAAAAATTTACATTAAAATATTACAATTTTTTAAATCTTAAATTGCAATAATCACTACAGCTTAAAAGCTGTTAACGATAAAGTGAGCACTTTTTGAAATCAGCCTTAGAAAATAGTCACCGGACCTATTTTTACGTGTGTAGGCTATGTATATATGTGGGCCTGTTGTGCATTTATACGTTTGTGCAAATGTACTATATTCTTGCGTGTATATGGTGAATATTTTGGCCTAACACCTGCCAGTTCATAAGAGCTTTATTTTTTTTCTTCTAAACTATAATATGGAAGTGTAAATTGTAAAAATAATTCAGTGTAAGAGAAGGCAGATATGCCTTAACTGCACCAAATAATGACGATTTAACATATTTTTAACAGGCGCATTTACTGACATGCGCTTAGAAAAGTTGGTTAACGATGGATGGAAAATAGTTCCATATCTTAATGTCGAATGAAAAGTATTAGGTAACAATTTGTGATAGCTTAAATTATTTCTTTCACTTTCTGTTATTTTTTAATGCATCGAAGTGTAGTAATAAGCTGATTTGTAAAGTATTTAATTTTCTGATAATTTCACAGTTTCACCTGGCCAACGCATTAATAAAGTGATGAGGACCATGGCAATGTTGCTTTTAATAAGGAGGACGAATACAGGACGTGCATAAATTACCCATTAAGGAGACCACTTAACATCAACAGCGAGGTCGCTATCTCTTTTGTCGACTTGAACCCTCAAAAAGAATTACGCTGCTATCCTTAAGCTATGTACATCTTGTAACAATAATACACGGTCAATAACACTCGTTGCGTAAACTTTGGGATGTCGTTATGTTCAGGTAAAGATAGAGCAGCGGTGGGATTAACTTTGCATTAAGAGTAACGTAAGTTCAACGTTTCATGCGACAAGTTGAACCAACTAGGTAACGTAATTTCAACCAATCAGATTCAAATGACAATATTTTCTTTTGTTTTCTGTTTTCAATTTTATTTCTACCAACTTCCCTCTGGACTGTATATTGTTTTATGCTGCGATTACAAAAGACGTAGAAGTTTTACTTTCATTTGTGTGTAAATTAATAACGATTCTAAAACTCCGGAATTTAAGAAACTGTATGGGTGCAAATTAACGTTAATTTAGGTGAGAAATGTGGTTGCTGCTGTCACCCAAAGACACAGATATTTTTAATATTATTAACAAGTGCGTATATGTGCCATTCACTTGCAAATGTACACATGTATACGCTAGCCTTGTTCAGATCCCAGATAGAATATACTTGGCAGCACTGAATTACAACATATCAAAGAAGACTCATTCGCTCCAATGTAAACACAGCTACGATTTTATACAGAATTATCCACGAGGAGTTGCCGCCACTAACAGGGTCTATTCCTTACGTCATTTGGAACAAAGTATGTAATATAAGTGTGGGCCCTATTCCCAATATTTACAGAGTTATTAAACATTTTGAAAAATGACGAGCAAAATAATAACCCTTTCAGAAGTAAATACAGTGATGTATTATCAGACCGTATTGATTACTGTTGACCATCACAATTGCATCTAACAAGCTTATAAATTATGTTAAACAATATTTACGTCTAATTGGCCGCACGCGATAGTCCGCAAGTGTTGTTCTGCGTAGCTTTCAACAGGAATATGAGAAAACCTCGCTAGCTCGAGATTACAAGTGTATTGTCTGGGGAGTGCGTAGGCCCTTGAGAGTGTTTACTTGATTTCTTCCTCCTAACCATGCACCGTCGATTTTTTTTTTCACGATTACAAGTTTATTGTCTGGCGAGTGCGTATGCCGATGTGAATATATACGTTATTTCATCTCCTAACACTTCCCATGCAATGATGCTCGTGTGGTCAAGATGCTCGACTGACGACCCAACGGTGGTCGAATCAAAACCGCAAGCCTCCTGCATTTTTTGAGTTCACAAACTAAAAATAATTCCCAGCGCTCCTGGCGGCCGCCACTTGAACTCGCCTCCTCGATGCTAGCACGCCTCTGCAGGCGACGAGTAAACCAACCAACACACACAAAATGGCCGCATCGATACCAGCGCCCCTAGCTGCGAATGGTCGAACCTCCCACACTCTGATGATTGGCATGGGAATCACAGACGGCTGCCTACAGCAGACAACGACGGTGATGGGAGATGCGGAAAGCAAGAGAGGGACGAAATGGGTGGGAGACAAGAGAGAAAATAAAGGAGATTAGAAAGAATATGAGAAAACCCCAAAAAGGATAGAATATGGGAGACAAGAGAAAAAAATAAAGGAGACCGGAAGGAATATGAGGAAACTCCCAAAGGATAGAACGGGCGAGAGAGATGGGAGAAATGGGAGAGCATCAGAAAAAAAGCATCGGAATTACAGAGCATTAGAAAAAAGAAGAGGAATACAAGAACATGAAGAGATTGGAACGAATGATACAACAGGGAAATAAAGGGAAATTCTAGAGGAAAAGGGAAATCCAAGATGGCTGACATTCATGAGAAATGATAAGAGTAGGTGGTTTCGGCGTGACATCATCCAAGATGGTCGCCGTGGTGCCGTGGCACCGCATCCCCCATCCCCTGGTGTACAACATACACGTTATAACTACTTGTATCATAAAAATTACCAATAATATCAACTACATGTATACAAATACGTGCAGTATATCGTAAACGTTAATAATAACGAGCAATGTCGATAAACAGTAATACAGAAACACCGATTAGTATCGATAATATGGATTCACTGGTATCAAAATTTTAGAATCCGCACATCTGTATTTTATACCTACAATTATCGATTTATAAAACATCGACCAGGTCTAGCCGCAGCACGACGGTTCAGCGAAGTTCTGCCAACGTACTGATGTAAACTTCGATCATATGGTAGACAGGCGACTGCATCATTTGTTGTGAGAGAGACATCTATGCGGAGGCAAAGTAAGAGTGTATTACAAAGCTATTATTAACTTTAGATGGTTAAACCAAAATTTTCTGCACTTGTCTGGATTCCTCAAACACAGCTGAAATGTTTCACAGGCATACGAAATATTTTTTATCTTGCTTTCAGTTATTTCACTTAAAAAGTGTCACCTATGCCAAAGCAAATAAGCGATATAAACAAACACACATTTGGTGTTCAAGTTAAATTAAAACCGGCACAGAACGCCAGAATATTGTACCCAAATTCTACTGCTACGATCAAATGGACAAATTAGTTGTTAGAAAGAAATTCAATACGTGAATACAATGCACAAAACATCTCTCCACCAAACTGCTGATTAAGATTCTGGCATCACAACACAGCACAGAAAATAATAGCCTAAGGCCACTCCATACATACATAAGGTTTCATAACATGCGGGATCCATTCCACTGGTGGGGAGATGAGACAGTAAAACAATTTTTTAAATGTCATTACACACGTGGTTCATTTGGCGTCGTTTCCTAGCTTTAGTCCTGTTATACTATAAACATTTGTTCAAAATGACCACCTTCTGTGTGAAAGCACACATGCAGTTGTATCACAGTATACTGTCTGGCGAAGTGTTCCGACTTTGAGAACGGGCGTTGAAAGGACAATTTTTCAAGTAAAAATCCAATGGGTTTAAGACTGGAGAATACAATAGTCTACGACAGGACGACTGCAGGCGTGCATTAAAGGCGAAAGCGGCCGTTTTGAGCACCTCCTGTGGCGATAAGCAGTGCCACATATTGCTGAACAAACACAGAAGTAGTAGGAGCGGATGCGTTCTACTTCGCCTATGCCCTTATCGACATCGGCAAGCGTAGTGCCATAAGGTTTAACCTGAGGAGAGAGTGTCGGTAGGCGAGCTTGGTATGAGGAATTTCGTTAGGACTTTTGCTGTGTCGCCCTTATAGACATTGGGTGTATGAGTAACCTGTCTAGGGGTCTTACAGTACTTCTAAAATGACATACGGATGGGAGGACGGACGTAGTCTCATACTATATATGGTATGGGATATCACGATTTGAGTGCGATGAGTGTTTTATTTGGATATTAATTTGGATTTAATTGATGTTATATAGAAAATTAGGAAAATGGAATCTTAGGCAAGGCTTTTTTTCTTTTTGTATACCATTATACTTCAGATTAAATATGCGTGATAATGTGTATTGGAAGACAGATGATGGAGATTTGTTCATCTGTGTTGTATTGTAGTTTTTTTAAATTGTTAAGTAATTAGTTTTGCTTGTAAAGTTTGATATGAGGGGTTTTGCAACTGGGTGTAATGTTGATGGTATTATATTTTGAAGTGGTTTCATAATATGGTTGTGTCTGTTTCTGTATGCTTTTTCATTTGAGTTGTATGATATATTGATATAGTTGTCAAGTATTTAGTTTTGCTTGTAAAGTTTGATGGTATGGGGTTTTGCAGTTGCCTGGTATGATATGTGCAAATGATATGTGTAAGTGTGTGTGTTTTGGAGTAGATTTTGGTCTTTTTGGGTGAATTTTGGGTTGATCTGGGTTAATTTGGTTCATTAGGAGCAATTCTTGGGTGGAGCGGGTTTGTCAATTGGAATATTTTAGGTTTTGTGTGTGTATGAGAGAGTTTGTGTTATTCTATGTCTGTACGTGTGTTTTGCTATTACATGATGAAATGGTTTACCAGAGTAATTAATTGGAGATATTCTGTCTGAGGTGTTGGTATATGATGAAATCGTATACACGTTTTTTCCTGTTAGGGTACGTTGACTTATAGGAGTAAAGCATGAAGTGTTCTCGCTTTAAAACAACCTATGGACAAAATGTTTATGGTAAGGCTTTAGTTTCCAGATGTCGTTTCTTGGGAGCGGACATATGTCTTTCTACATATAATATGCATGTTTTTATAAGTGTGTATAGTGAATGCTAGCATAGTGTAAGTGCAATACCTTCCACCCCTAAATAATAATATAAATATAATAATAATAATTCTAATTAGAAAATCTGAAACAAATGAAAAGATATATGACAGTTGAAGTTTGGCTGTTTTGCTGAGATGATATATTACTTTGGTGAATGTTTAGTTGTTAATTATTCATGTGTGTACATGCATTCCTAGTAAATATTCATTGCATGTGTATGCAAGTATGGATTTTAACTATTATGTTAATTAAACGATTGCATCATATAACTGCATTCCCTTCATTCTCGACTTTCAACAGTTGACATCACCATGTAATACATTAGTTGAGCAGTATACACCGATCAGGTAATATGATAGACATCGAGAATAAGTGAATGTTTAAGATTATATTTCCCAGAACTTTTTATAACTATTATGTGAGTCACTTGGGAATCGATCTCGGTAATCCAAAACTATCATTACAATAATTGCTCTAAGCAGGAATCGAACACACAAATAAAATCTGTTTAAATCGAAAATAAAATAAATATTATGTGGGTAAATATGTCTTTGATGAGTATGCATTTGATAAATTTATGCTTAACTATGCTTACAAAAGGTTTTAAGTTGTGTTTGACCTTGTAGTCTTCTTTGTTGTTGGGGTTGATGACTATGATACGAATTTGATGTTTGTAGCTTTGGTAGATGATAAATTATGAGTTGCTATGCTTATAAAATGACTTTAGGTGTGTATGACTTTTTTAGTCGTGTTTGATGTTGGGTTTAATGTGTATGTTATGAATTTTATGATTGTAGCTTTGATATATAGAAAATTATGAGATAGTACGCTTATAAAAGGGCCTTAGGTGTGTTTGACCTTGTAGTCTTGTTTGCTGTTGGGGTTGATGTGTGTGTGTTATGAATTTGATGTTTGTAGGTTTGGTAGATGGGACATTATGAGTTAGTATGCTTATAAAAGGAATTCATGTGTGTTTGACCTTATCAAAAAGGCTTTAGGGCTTAAATGACCTTAGCATTATGTTGTGTGTCGGGTATTATGTCTATGTTATGAATTTGATGACCACAGCATTATAGTTAGGAAATTATGAGTAAATGTGCTTATAAAAGGGCTTATATGCATAATTGACCTTGTCAGAAAGGGTTTAGGGCTTAAATGAGCTTAGAAATATGGTGTATGTCGGGTAAAATGTCTATGCTATTCATTTGATGACCATAGCATCAATGGATTGGAAATTATGAGTAGCTATGCTTATAAATGTTTTTAGTTGTGTTTGACCTTGTTAGAAAGGTTTTAGGCCTTAGATGTATTTGTCACCATAATGGATGTTGGGTATGGTGTTTATGTAATGTATTTGATGTATATACATTAATGTTTCGGAAATTATCAGTAAACTATGTTTATAAAAGGGCTTAACTCAAAATTGTCCTTGTCAGAAAGGGTTTAGGACTTAAGTGACCTGTTGAAAGGTAAACAATGTGTTGTATTTTATGTTCCGAGTGGTGACATAATTAATTTAAAAATAAAAAATGCTTCCATGCTTAATTAAATTCAAGATGGCGATGGTTATAGTTACATTAACGTGTTTTCAATTGATATATTCTTAAGTATCTAATAAATACGAATATTTTGATATGTCACTCAGTTATGATTGTTTCATAAAAAAATTTAATTGGCAACTTTTGTTTTAATCAAAAAATTACATTTTGAATATTTGGCGGTTGTGAGTCTCTAAACCAAATCTCCTTTATTACATATATGATGGAGAGAATTGTCTTAAGCTTCCAGCCAATTTCAGAGTTCATAATATCATTTAATAACATTACCAAGATTGACTCCTGGAGTGCAAGCGACTCGCCCGCTCTCTGGCAGTCATTGTGAGAACTTGTGCCCTACTTACCAGCCGATGACGGCATTAAGACATCATCACTCCTGGTGGTCAACTCTAAAACAAATATGGTGGCCGATGGCTGCAGCAGTGCTGCCTAACTGTCTAGTTTGGAACTGAAGACAGCCTATCTCGCCAGGAAGGAGTGTATGGGGGAGGTACGAGGAGGGTGTTAACCATATCTGAGGAGGATTATGAGGAGAGGGGGTGTAGGTAGGGGAGAGGGGTGATAGTGTATTAGACCTCAGGTGTAGACAACCCTGTTATAGCATATTTTGAAGGGATGATGAGGAGGGGGTAAAGGTGTATTTAGGTGAAGGGGTTGGAGTATGTGGAGCCGAGTGCGGAGCTAGGTGTGGACCAATCACAGCACAGGATTAGCTCTGCAATTGCGGTGCTAAGTACGCAGCTAATCGTGGAGCAGTGCGGAGCAAGGTGGGGTAGGATTTCCAGCGATTTCGGCCCTAGGTTAATCTTATGGGACTACGTCAGCCCCTCCCCCATCCTTATGTCATTCTCGAAGTGCTGTAGGACCCCTAGCAAGGTTAATAACATACACCCAATGTCTATAGGGGCGACACAGCAAAAGTCCTAGCAAAATTCCCTATACCAAGCTCACCTCCGACACTCTCTCCCCAGGTTAAACTTTATGGCACTACGCATGCCGATGTCGATAAGAGCGAAGGTGAAGTAGAACGCCCCCGCTCCTACTACTCACAGATGTAACTAGAAAACAAGGTCAAATGAACTACATGTTTACATGAATGAACTTTCTTAGCCCTTTAGGAATGGCGCAGATTTACTGTCACTGAAGACATGGTTAAAGTGAGCTGCCTATATTCTCCACTACACCAATACGAGTTGTGTTGGTCTCTGTTTTTCTACTTACCTTTTCCTATTGGTCCTGGCTATGCCGTTCACGCTTACAATATCCCGCAACGTTTATTATTGTCTGCCCATCGGCCAGTGTAGTCGCTTGTTGACTATGTGCCAACCAATGTGTCGTGACAGATGTAACGTGTTTCACAATCCATCGTATCCATTTGAGAAATTATTAGAATTAACAGTTTTATTCTTATGAATTTAAATGTTGGCTAGTTGTAATGATTTACTTGGTTTCCCATAGATTCCAGCGAAACAGGAAAACTATTAAAGTGTGAAATTTGTCTTCAAGAGCAAAGAAATTTAAAAATAAACCTTGCCCGAGTGTATATCTGCATACCCCTCGAAAGGTTAATTTTTATCGTTCTCTCTCGTCCAGCGGCGAAGTGGCTCCCACGTATTGAAGCATTCAGTATAAGCTCGAAGAACGTAGCGCAGCCTACAGCGCGGCTTTTAGCGAGACATACAAAGTCGCTCGTCGCGCAGTGGGTTAGCATCCTGTACGGCAGAACTGCGCTGCTCAAGGCCTCACGTGCTACATTTCCGCCCTGCTCCTGAAGTCAGCACACACTACAGGTATCCTTGCAATCTTGAGTTTATTTAAACCTCTTTACAACAGCGGTATCCAGCCGGTTTTTTTTAAAGGGATTTTCGTGGACTTGTCCACGGGCTGCTAGTGTAAAAATCATTAAAACCTCAAATACATATATAGATGAAAAATAATACGTACGATACAGTTTTTATTAATACGAGGCAACATTTCATTACATTAAAAATATTTACTATAAAAAAATTTCAAACCAATTGAAAAGACTAAAATCTTTCTTTCGATACAGGGAATATTGTTTATACAGAATGTATCTAAATTCGACAGACAAACTTACGCTGCAGGTTAGATACGAAAAAAAAAAAAAAAGTTGAAAACGTAGGACATACCTAAGTTGGCGAGACATTTAATTTCTTCTCTCACCATCGTAGGTTACCACGAAAAGGTTTCAAATCGGGCTGAGAGATAGCGCAGGCTGTCTAGTTTCTTACTATCCAAGCGGCGATGCCATGTTCTTTACTTCATGAGTTGTGCACAACAGAAAATTAAGGTGTGTTGAATCTTGCATGAAACTTGTGAGTGTGTGCGCATATAAATTAATAATTCGTTTGAATTGTGTGCTTCAAGTAAGTAGTATTCAGTATATTGCATTCTGCTCTTAAAATACTAGAGAATCTGTTGGCAATGGAGTTTTTAATTTATTTTGTAATATCATTTTTCTAAACCCTTACCACGTTAGCCCAAATTTATGCTTTATGTTCAAAGTTTTTTAAGGGCAACTACACGCATAATTTAAAAAACTAAAATTAAATGTTTAAACCTACGATTTGGATTATCTTATAATGTAATACAGTAAACCATGTGTATGACTTGTATTTAATGACCTTCATTGTGTCCTACAAGCTATCACCAAATTAGGTACTGTCACCAAATAAGGTCATCGCCTCACCAAATAAGGCCCCTACCTTAGAATAAGAATATTCCTGTATTTTGAGAGTAGAAAAACGAGTCTATGGTTTAATTTGTTACTTCATAAATTAAGGTTCCGGCACCCTGCTTTTTTTTTTTTGTGTTTAGGCACAACAAAATGGATCAGCATGATAGAATAAAACTCGTGCCAGATGGAGGAGGCACTTACAGAAAATATAGTCATCCCGACATAGTTGAAGCAGTTGTCTCTGTGCTAATGGAACTTGGATTCCGGTCTTCATCATTTTCAAAAGGTTCTCGTTGGAATGAAGCCTACAAGAAAGACTGTATACCTAACACCCAAGTCCACCTGTCTGATCGAGGCTGGATAGTGAAGGAACCGTTCCTAATGTGGTTTCAGTTCTTCCTTGACAGCAATGATGGTTCACCCAAACCCATGCTCCTGCTCATGGATTCACATGGGACGCACATCACGCCTCAGGTGATCGAGCTTGCAAAGGAAAACAACGTCCATATCCTCGCATCCCCATCACACACGACTCACATTCTGCAACCTCTGGACGTCGGTGTTTACAAGGCATTAAAATCTGCGTGGCAGAAGGAACTCAATGATTACATGACTGAATAACCAACAGACAAGCCACACAAGCAAGTTTTTCATTCTATTTTCAAGGTGCCATTTATAGATCCATGTCTGACACAAACATAAAGAATGCTTTCAGAACATGTGGGATTATTCCTTCTATTCACCATATTGTGAACAAACAATGTCCCCAGAAACGACAGAAAGTGGAGGTTCATCATGCTGCCCCTGAACCTTCTGGAGTCCAACATCGAGGGAGGGATACCAAAAAGAAGACAAATATGTGTGTTTCTAGTGCTAGGCCTACAGTGGATGATGACGACTGGACATGTGGTATTTGCAATGAACTTTTTTCCAAAGACAAAAAAGTTCAAAATGGGAAGAAGTCTCCCTACCACGAACTGTGCCGACGTGAGCCTGTCAGTAGCCTTGTTTACATGTGTGATTTTTGCAGTTCAAGATGAAGTTAATGTGTGAATGGCTATTAGGCTACTCTATTGAGAATTTTTTTTTATAAAAACTCTTAATTAATATTTCCCTAATTTTTGTTATTGTAATGAGTAGAAATACATCAAGATGATCACTTCGGTATGTATTCACTGTGATTATTTCCTTAATCTTTCATATTGTAACGAGACGATAGACATCAACAGGATGACGTTTGTAAAGATTCCTAGTTTTTTCTAATTGTCGCTATTGTAATATGGTAAAACATATTGTCAAAATGAAGACTTTTGAAAAGTCTCCTAGTCAAATTGTTTCTAATTTTTTCTATTGTAATGTGATGAAAGACATCATCAGACCGAAGACTTTTTTTCATAATTAGTTACCTCTAATTTCTTTAAAATGGTGTAAATACATTAGCATAGACAGTATTGAAAGTCAGGAGTTGTCTGTTGTTTTTGTAGGATAAATTTGATGTGATAAAGCTGTAAAAATGAAACATTTTTGCCCGTTAATGAAATGTCCCCAAATTATGGTACCCACATCACCAAATTAGGGCCTATATCACCAAATTAGGTAGGTATAGGCAGGTTTTACATAATCCACACTCCCTCCCCCGTAATTTTAAGTAATTCATTTCTTTTCTTATGGTATTTTGGCAATAAAAGGGTGTACATAACCCTTATCAAATCAGCAGAAAACAATAATGTTTGAATATTTAAAATTAAAAATATTCAGAAAATGTCACCAAATTAGGTAACTTTACCCTATACGAATCCTATGGGCGTTGGAGCGCAGAATATTTCAAATATTGATGGTAAATGGAGAAATTATGTTTATTTGTGTGTAAAAGGTTGCGTTTGGCCCGAACTGAGATGTATACTTGCCCCAGCCAAAATACTAATATTAACTTTACGCACCCTCCAATGGTGTTGACGAAAGTATACAGTAAAAATACACATGTTCTTGGCACTGAAGAGTTCATAAAAATCGTATTTTAGTGGGGAAAAGGCTATGAATTTGAGAGCGAAAGAAACATAGCTGTAATGAAAATTAATTTTTCCATTCACTTAGGGGCCACGGTGGTGTAGTGGTTAGACTACTCCCTTCCCACCTAGGCGAACCGGGCTCGATTCCCGGCGGGGTCGCTCCCAGATTTTCGCATGTGGGAATCGTGCTGGGCGATGTCGCTGGTCGGCGGGTTTTCTCGGGGACCTCCCGTTTCCCGCGCCCTTACATTCCTGCTCAGCTCACCTCACACTCGTCAGCTCTCGATACATTTTCCCTCGAATCCAGATACCACATTTAAATAAAGCAATTGTGAATGCCAAGGTTTTGCTAAATCCAATTTAATGGTCGAATACTGAACTAATGTATTTCGTTAAATATTCACTCTAGTGCGTTCTTTACATATGTTCTAACAAGTTACAAGTAGAAAGATTTTACACGATATGTATTTGTGAAAATTGCAAATATCCAATTTTGTTTACATGCGAAACGGAGAAAACCCGGTACACATGTAACACTAAAGCTACTCGGGAACGAACATAGTTGCCAAACTATTAGCACTGAGCTTCTCAATCTGGGTAGAGTAAACCTGACTCGAAGGCGAAATACTGCATAGTGACCATAACCAGACTCGCCATTACCACACAGTATAGGCTATTCACAGTAAAGTGAGCACTTTTGAAAGCCTTGCTTTTAAGATGTACTTGTATACACGTTGTGTATTCTTCCGCCTTATATATAATTAACCATATCATGGGCCTCGTCACGTCATTCATGCGACGGTCAAATTAAACTGAAATCTTTACGAAGGTAAATATTTCACAAATCTGCTCACTTTTCCACTTCGATGCGTTAAAAAAAAAAAAAAGAGAAAACGAAAGTGGTTACCTAAGATTTTTTATTTAACGTTAAGATATGGAACTACTTTCCCTCCAACGTTACCAACTTTACTGGGTGCGTGCCACGCAGTACACCTGTTAAAATTCATGCAGGTAGGAGCAGTGACTTTTTTCTAAGGTTGATATCAAAAGTGCTCACTTTATTGTGAACAGCTTTTACAGACATGAAATGGCGGCATGTATTGCAAACCCCAGCCACACGCACCGGCAACATGGTGGGACATCGTTCACCAATCAGCTCCTCGAGACGAACTTGCCCGGCCAATAGGAAGTATTCCATAGCGTAGCCAATTAGGCAGGAGGCCCCTTTCCGTGGCCTCGCGTGGTCAATGAGCGAGTAAGTTCGTCTACATCAAAGGAACCACCACGTTATTCCGATGCTGTATACTTATCTATTCTGTACCATCAGTGTGAAAACAGGTTGCCAAACTGCTCCGTGCAGCCAGCCGTAAAATTTCTTTGTTAATTTACCGAGTTAAATGTGATGAAGGGAATGATAATGGTTACCTTTTAAAGTAATTTGTAATTCAATTAATTAATTAATTGCGCCTTTTTTTTTAAACGTGACCACCCATGTGACTTGCCACCCCTACAACTGTAACCTTTCTGGGAAATGTACGGGTATATGTTATGTTTTACATTTACTGCTGTAGGACCACATTATTTTCTTTAAATCCCCCCCCCCCCATTTATTACGCACATTTCACCACGAAAGTGGATTGTCATTTCTGTCTATTTTTACCTTTTAGTGGTTGCCCTTGGTGACCGGAGTATGGTATAGGCGCGGTTGACCCATCCACCACCGTTCTCCACGCACTAAGAGAGAATTATAATTCTATATACTATACCTTCTATAGTGGCACTAACTACAACTAATGTATTTGTGCGCTGCACTACGACTCCTTTAATCAGTGGTGGCTAAGTAACCGTAAATGGGGGGTGGGGGCCACTACTACCTTACTCGATCCCCCTCCTCCCCCCTTTGCCAGAGTATCTCAGGTTTGGAGTCAACGTCCTTATGTCTGAAGTACCTTTTCCGCGCAGAGTCGTCGTTACCCTTCTTCAATTGCTACTATAGTACTATAGTATTTTTATTGTATTTACTTCCCCAGTTTTGTTATCCTTGATATTTGCCTGGCCGTCATCCCATACTGGAGTTAGGGGACAACAGCCCCCCCCCCCTTCCCACTTTAACCAGTTGCGTACTGGTTGTACCTTAATCAAGTTTATTCTTCTGTTTCGTCGGGAAACTCCCAGTTTTCGCAGTGGGTCCGCTTCCGATGCTAGGTTTATGAAAATTCCCCGTGACGAAGTTTTGAAGTAGAATGACCTGCTGCAAACCTGTATCTACTAATACGTCATAATGATTCAGTCACAGTTCCTAAGCCCCATTAAGGCGCGTTACCAACGCTGGTGAAATCAGTAGAGGTGATAAATAGGGACGGGTGTTTTTCACGAAAAGATTTCAAGACCAGCTGTGATCCAAAACACTTTTGTTCATATGCACTTTCGTGGTTGGGTAATTTTAAATATCACGTGCCTCAAGTGTTTGTTCGCGAATCATGGGCGTTCAGTATTGGAGTGCTTAGTTACGATTGGCCCAGTCAAATATGAACATGTCTTCTCGCGTAGAAACGTGTCCAATAACCAAAGGAAGTTGTGGCTGTGGACCTAGTCTAGCATGGCCATAAATATTTTCGCGAAAATCGCCTGTCTCTAGTGATAAGTTTTTCGCAAAAAGATTTCAGGATTACTTGTACTCCAAAATACTAGAGCTCAGATCCACTTTCGTGATTGGGTGATTATAACAGTCACGCAATGCAGGTGCCTGACTGTGAATCACAATCACTCGGTGACGGGAGTTAAATCATTCTGATTGGCCCAGTCGAGTAAGGAACTGTATCCACGTGGCCAATAACCAAAGGAAAACAGCACTTATGCTATAGGGCATTTAAGTCTAGCCTTCGCGTAAATCTTTTCGCGAAAAACATGTTGCTCTAGTGATAAGCAGAGACCTGAAAAATTCGCGAGTTCAATGACCTGCAGGCTAGACTCTATAGCCATATTTGCAGATATGCCGATATCAGCTGCACATTGGTTGTCTGCTGTCACAGTGGAAGGCGATGATTGGGCCAGCGTTTTACAGGAGGCGTCACAACACCGCGTGGACCAATGGCTAAAGTTATATAAACACACGTGTTTTGGATTCTAGCTTGCCCCAAAATGAATCCACGAATTATTCAGGTCTCTAGTGATAAAGCATTTGGTTCCGCGCTCCTATATGTTACCAACACAACAAATACATCCAACAACCAGAGCAAGTACGTAAGTTATGCAGTTAGTTTGTCAGCTGCCCTGTTAACTTTTCCAGCGCATTAAATAGGCAATGGTAAACAAAATTCAGCAAATAAAATAAACACAATACGGCTGGGTGATCGACCGCATTTGTCTCTCGCCGGAAAACACGCGTATCGTCTGTTCCTGGTTGCTTAAACTGTCAGTAACGAACATTTCCTTTACAAGTAACGCAGTAAAACTAAACGTAGTAACTTTTAAATGTTAACGACTGTTGACGTCAAACTTTGTGAGGTCTGCTGGACCCCCTAGCCCTAGTTCACCCCCCGCTCCCCCCGGCCGGCCATAGGTTTGGCTTGTTGCGTCCCTCCCTTCGACCGCAAAGTGTACTGTCGAACGACGTAACACGCATCCTCCAAACATTCCAATGGCCATTTCCAAACAGGAGCGTTTGAAAGATACACCAACGCGTCTATCGCTGACATTTTTGTTTTATAGCATAGTTTGTTGCGCGCCAGCGTACGGTAATGGATGTTCTGGGTTTCTGCCCCGCGCAAAGCGTGGATGTATTAAATTTTTCAGCTACACGTCTTTAAAAATTGTATTGGCATGAATACGAAATTATTACAAAGGTGAGTGAGGATAACACTAATATCATGTTCAGTACTAGAAATGAATAAGTCATATTTTTGCTCAGTTTGGTAAAATGTTTTATTTAGTATCAAGTGCTAACAACAAAAAGCAATTTAACATAAATAAAGTAGTTTCACTGTAACTGCATGATTTTATTTAAACTACGTATTAAGATTCATCACCAGTAAGCGAGACAGTTGTGCGAAAATATGGTTTGCAGGAGTTGATGATACAATCTATAGACATATCGTTACGAAGTTAGTTAACTGATTTGTTCGCCAGAGTTAGTAGAATATTCCCGAAATGCGGAATTAAAAATAGTCTACATATAATTAAAATCTTTAAGTTTCCAAAACCTAACTGAGTTAAAGTTTCAAGCAATCTTACTGTATGTAATTTCTTCTTCTTCCGTCAGGGTCTTCTAGGGACTACGAGCCAGTTTCAATGCTTCGTCCTTTGCTGTTCCGTCTTCTTCCTCCAGCACTCCTTCATCTTCTCAATATATATCTTTTTCTTCTCCTCGAACCATTTCGAGCCTGTTTTGGAATCCTTCCATTTTTAACACTTTTTTATTAAAAAATTTCTCTCTCTGTTGCCTCTTCTTCACTTATATTGTTTCTTTCCTAATCTTTCTTAACTTCCTGAATCGAGGTTGTTGTTGACTTCTTGTTCCAAAGATATTTGAAGATCCGTTTGGTTAACCTGTTGCCATCTATTCTATATAAGTGTCCAAAATAGCAATTGTATGTAATTTGCTTATTTTGTCTTTATTTTTTACTAGCGCAGTTAAGTAAATGTTTGCCTTTTCAACCAATGAAGTACAGCAAATATACATACATTTCAATACACAAATAAAAAAAACCGCTGTAATTCTATCTTAAATATATGTACAAGCTAATTGGTAATGTGAACTGACTATAAAAAGTATTATGACACACAATGACTAATCGATTGATTGATATGTTTGGACGAGTCTTAGCATAAGAGATCTTCAGAGCCCATGTGGTGTGGGAGAACTGAGACGGACATGGGGCAGCGCCTGAACGCAATGTTAAGGGAAACGGGAGACCCCCGAGACAACCCACCAAACACGATTGCCACATGCAAAAATCCCGGTTTACATAACCAGGAACCGAACCCGGATCGCACTGGTGGCAGGCGAACGTTCTGGCACTGCCTCAACCGCGGCCCTCGACATGCTGTGATAACATTTGTGAACTAATATTTTTTTTCCAGAAGTCAAACCAATGAAAATAATTTAATAACATGAATAGTTAACAACACTAATTTACAAATGTTGTACTATAAATCTTTAAAATTACTCACCATAGATTGAATAGACAAAGGACGATGAATAAAAATCAAGAAATCACTACGCCCCAAAACACAAAATTTAAAAATTGCAGTGACATAATCATTTAACAACCTCCAAAGTAATTAGCAATTGATAGTATATGTTTAGGATATGATAATAATACTTAACAATGAACGACCCAAGATTACGATGTGACAAATAAGGATAACTAATGAAAAATACTGAGCTACAAGTATTCAGTTGTAACCAATTATTACTGAACAAGACGTGAGCGTATAATGTTACGGTACACAGTTACTATGAGAATAACCAGTAATACCTAAATTATGGTGTGTGGAACAAAAAGTCAAAATAAGGGAAAATATACTGAAATGTTGAGCTTAAATTTACTTACTTACAAGTATTCATAATTAGAACTATTAATTGGTCAAATGACACCATGTAACATTCATGATTTCAGTTGCTTGGCAAAAAAAATATTTCTGTAATAGTGTAAGTAAAAATTAAATAAAAATAATGTATGTAACAATATAAGTGCAAATAAAAGTGTACAGCAATTTTACAAACTGATAACACACATTGCGGATATGTCTCAACATAGAGTTTGTTAACTGTTGTTGAGGAAGCTTAGGAAAAAGTAAAACTATTCATAGCTCACTAAATCAAAAGTGATTAAGCAAAACAAATTTATGACACTGTAGAGTCAGTAATATATAATTGATCTAATTTCAATATTTACAACGGCTGAGCTAAGCAAGAGATGTCCTATCACATTAACTAAAAATGTCTTACTCACTGCAGCTGTCATGGTGTGAAATTGATTCGCTTTCATCATCTGTGTCGTAGCCGTCACTGTCCAGTTAGATTAAGAACCCATCTACTGCTAACTCAATGAGGCAGTCGTTCTTCCAGTATTCTTCTTCAATTCCTTCAACGTGTCTGCAATATCCCGCCCAGTCTTCCTTTGTTACTGCTTCTAAGGCTTCTGTTGTTAGCATCTGTAAGACTTGCAGTGATAGATCTCCAGTCGTGTTGTGAGCTCTCTTATGACATTTAATCTTAGCCCAGGCTAGTTCTATGGCATTGAAATCGCACATATAAGTGGGCAATCTAGGTACAGTATGGCCATGTTGCTGGAATACCCTGTCAACAGCGAATATTTTCTCTCTTGGTCGATGTTTTCAAGCAATTCAATGAGAGTAGCTTTCCTCAGTGTTTCATCGCAAGAGACCACTTTTCCTTGTAGCCACGCTATTGCGCCAAATTTACAATTTTTAAACAAAATCTTTTGAATGGTTTGTTTGACTGAAAATAATACTTGCATATTACTGAAAAGTCACAGATGACTGTTTACTATTGGTGCAATATTTCAAATGCATACCAGTTCAGTCAAAAAATAAACCTTGCATTTGATGCTGTTGCGTGAGGTATTTATCTTCATCTGTCAAAGTGACTAAAAATTAATACAGATTCATCACATTGCAGATGTAATAAGGGCTCCACTGGCTGGCGCATGAAGTGTATTACAAGAGTTTAGTACAAAATACATGATTCCAAAACAGTTGGATATTTCGTTAATGGCGTCCAAACACCATGTTTTCATTCAAACTCTAAGAATTATTTTTTGATGTAAGAATGGCTAAAACGGGTGCTTTAAGAAACAGTTTCAGCCACACGATTTTTATACGAAATTTTAAAAGTTATCTCGCGAAACATACTGTACTTTTTTCTTATTAGTGTGCCTTTAAAATAAATAGGTTCACTGCTGAAAGTCAAGTGTAGGCGAGTCGCCCCGGGAGAGAGACAGCACGCAAGTTGAGCGCCTTGTGGGTACAGGTGACGAAGCTATTGAGGCGTGAGCAAGTCTTCGCCTTAGAGTCCGCCCGTTTCGAGGAACCCTTAATAGGAGATACGGTGAACAGTGTAAGCACAGTGTTCTTGCCTTCGCTTTCCTGGAGTTGTTTGGGGCTCGCCAGGTCTCTCTCTCTGCTTTGTTTGCGAATTCTCTCGATAGAAGCCTTACTTACTCGCGTGTACTTTGCAGCTCTCTCTCTCTCTCTCTCTCTCTCTCTGTAGCTTTGTTAATAAGAACAAACATATATCTATTCCTTGCCTCTCCATCTACAACACTCCTGACGACTTCTCTTTCCTTGCTGTGTATAACTCGCGACCTCTTGGGTCGCGTGCTACTCGCCATCGTTCGCAGTCCAACACTACTGCGAGGAACGAGGGGGGAATGTGTCGCTCCGGGACGTGCAGGGCGTCCTGACCTCTGGGCTATGTGTTCTCTGCGGTCTGGTGAGGGAAACTTCCTCAGCCCGCAGAGAGATACAACTGCTGCAACCGTATGGGTGGTATAAGGGCCCTCACAAGGGCCCGAGCACTTCCCCCGCTCTGAGCTTCGGCAATGATGACAGAGAGGGGGAATGTGTTTTGTACGGCACGTAGCACGGCGCGGAGGCGTGGCCACTTACTTCCTACACCCCTTTCCCCCCTTGACGGTGCCTTCATCGCCCCCGCTCCTCCAGCCATCACGAGTCTTGGCGACAACAATATTCCACACTACCCATTAACAACATACCTCTTTTCTCACTCTTTTTAATTCACACTAACTGTGAAATAAATATAATGTATAAACAAAATTGGTTGAATTTTTTGTTTAACGTTGAGTAAGATACAAAAATGTCACCGCAAGTATAAACCGATTCTGATATGTGATTTATTTAGGAAAATGTGTCATACATGAGGTGATTTTTCAAAGTTTGATTTTAAAAAGTGTAAATTACCGTGAACATACTATATACACGTTTCTATTTCCAATCTGCACATGTTTCTACTCGGTTATCATACAGGTATGAATAGCTACTTGCAAACAGACACTATATAGTCGCAGTGGGAATGGAGTCATGGGTGTAGAGAGTGAGAACCCCAAACGTAAACAAGGACACGCGAAGTCCCACGATACGAATCGCACGACACGACAATTGTAAACATTGTATTTCGTGAGCATACGCCGAGCTGTGACCTTGCGGTTATTAACATGCGCGCGCACTTTCATCTCGGCAGCTACAACAATCGTCATTTCTCTAGGCGCTTGTGGCAGGATTAAGGTTTTAGACTCGTCGTATATACGTCCGCGAGTCAACCCTTTGTGACGTACCAAAAATCAACACATTCGCAAAAAAAAAGTATTCAGTACTTAAATTTTTAAAAACATAAATTTGATATGAAATATCGATACTTGTAGTGTCAGAGTGCACAAACGAGCACCTAGTCCCCGCTGTATCAGCTGTGTAGAGGCATTACTGAGGAACCCCGAACTTTCGAAAAGATTTACGCAAATGCTAGGTTTCAATACCCTACGAGCGTACCAGCAGTTTCCTTTTGCTTATTGGTGGCGTGTGTCTGTAAGAAGACATTTTATTAGTTGACTGGCCAATCAGAATAAAGTTACTCCGATACTGTATTTCCCTAATTCGTGGGCAGCCACTTAAGAAACGTAGTACCTAGACCACTCAATCACAAAAGTGGATCTGAGCTAAAGTGTTATGAAATGCAACTGGTCGTGAAATCTTTTCGCGAAATGCGGGCGTCCCTAGACATTACTATGGACATGCAAAATTCGCGTTATTATTTGGCATCAGGCGGAACTCCGCAGTACTGTATGCACTAGGGCCGATGTATTTCTCCATTGGCTGCTGCATAAACGTGAATTCACTCCCTTTGTGACTGAACTGCGCGTGATTGGGGCACACAATTGTGAAGTGTTCATTTATTGGCGCTTAGTTACTTAGGGCGTGTCACATGAAGTATGGTACTATGACAAACTTGTTGAAAAGGTACACGTGTTTGAAGTTTAACGTGTCCCCAAATAATAACGCGAATTTCAGAGGTCCCGAGGCATCACGAATATGAAATAATTTACCCTTCATAAATTAATCAACAAAACGGATTGCATGAGTACACTGAGAAAAAAAAAAAAGGATTTTTTAATGGCTACAAAATTGTTTGGGCGATGCTTTCCAAAGCGAAATTTTGTTGTTGGTAAAAACCAGATCTTGGGTCCGACACCCTTAAGAGCAAACCCAACCTCTCAGCTCAACTAAATTACGATTTACTTATATGGCGTCTTAGACGAATTAGTTTAGAGGAGGAAGATGCGGGAGGGTGGACGCAAGGCCTGGCCTCGGCTGCGCTCCAAACCGAGTAATGTTTATGCGCCGAGGTCGCGTGGGCTTGTCCCCGCACTCGCCGGGGGTCACCGTACTCCTGACTAGTTCTCCGCCCACGCCACGTACGCCTCGGTAGTGCCTTACGTCACACGCATCCCTCACTTCGCGATATTTACATTTCGGTGGCGAGCAGCACAAGGTCACGTGGGGCCGCGGTGGCTGGGCGGTTAGACTGCCCGCCTCCCCCACCAACGCGAACCAGATTCGTACGATCCCCGGCCGGGTCGCTCCCGGCTTTTTCGCAAGTGGGAATCGTGCCGGACGGTGCCGCTGGTCGGCGGGTTTTCTCGGAGATCTCCTGTTTCCCGCCGTCACTTGCATTCCGGCACTGCTCCGTTCTCACATCATTTCACGCTCATCGACTCTCAAGACCTCGTTGTTAAGAGCCGCCCAACACGAAGGCCAAGCAGCTGCTTGTACCAGCCGCACACGCCAGCGCAACATAATGGGATATTGTTCTCCAATCAGCGCCTGATAACCTACTCGTCAGCCAGCACGCAGCCCAGCAGACAGGGAACGTTCCGCAGCACGCAGCAGCCAATCGCACGCAAGACCCGTTCCCAGATCCTCGCTCAGACAATCAGAGAACGGGTACGCCCACATCAAAGGAACCGCCACGCTCATTTCGTATCTTAGTACTTATCTACTCCGTGGCAAGGCCTACTGCAGGACTACGGCCATCGGTAGGTGGAGGACGAGGGAGGCATGTCCCCTATAATAACTGATGAGTAGAGATCTGCATAATTCGCGTTATTATTTAGGGACAAGCTAGACGTCGTTGCCCTATAAGTTCCTGAGCATGACCCGTGATTTCGTTGGCTGATGGCTTCTGTAACGAGGTCATGTGCCTGTGTAAATGTGTTACAGGCGATTGGTCACTCTGACGTTGAACTGTTACTATTGGTTAAAAGAGTCTTTCACGTCGTGCCACAAATACTATCAGCCATTGATGTACGTCAGCAGCACGCATAACACCTTGGAGTTTAGTCTGCTGCAGAAAAATAACGCGAATTTTGCAGGTCTCTACTGATGAGTGGGGGAAACCTGACTCCTCACCCCCCCCCCTCCCCCACCACTTCTACGAACACCAGAGGAGAAAGGACATGTTAAGCTATGGCTCTCCACCATAGTTCAAGGCGTTGGTTCTGTGCGTTGCTACCAAATATAGCGCAGAACGTGTCCCTCACATGGTCGATACCGCACACGTACACTTAAACGAACTACATTAGCAGTACCAAGGCAGAAACATGCTCTGATCGCTGAACACAACTCCTCGCCATTCGTCCTTTCAGGTTCTCCTTACCTGGTTACACTGTAGGAGGGCCGCGAAGTGGCGCGGCGTAGATGCCAACCTAGCGGCGTCGGTGATCGAAGCAGCGCTTTGAACTAACTGTTATAAGTTTTCCCAACCGATATCCAGGATCGATTAAAGGATCTTTCTGCGGGAGACTTCTTTCTTACGACACGCTATTCACACTACGAAGGCCTCTAAGGCGGCGGGCGATAGTATCTTTCACGTTCCTACAAGTCTTTAACTGTATCGTATATAAGCAGCGTCGTAATTTTAACACTAGCGCCTCATCCAATTTGCGGAGTTGCTATTACTGACGCTGCTGTTTCTTGGTTAATGGCCAATCAGTGGAAAGAGCTTGAAGAAACGAACTTATCAGGCTTGTTAAGTACTGCATTATTTCGTAGAAAAATTCTGAGACTACATAAACCCTAGCCGGGATGTCTGAATCAAGATCTTAAAACACTGTGACGTGTACGAAGCACAGTATATTAAAATTTTATCACGGGTCCTAATCTGTTACAACATATGTGACACTTCAGTTCTTTTAATTAATAAAGTTGCAAAATTGTACGTCATTATCAATCAAATAACAACCAAAATTCAGAATTATAGATGCAAAGTTTTTGCTATGGCGTATTTTCTATTTCGCTGTTCTTTGGAAGGTCTTACAGCAAAGGCTGGTAGTGGCATCGTTAAAAAAATTTTTTTCCGTACGTCACAAAACTTCCCAGACAATAAATTACATGTATTTACAGAATATTAATGCGCGTAGTATTACATGTTGGAAAGATTATGGTTCCGAGTGCACTTGCTCAATTCTAACACGGCTGTTATTCTTTCTCAAGGGCCTGTACTATGATTGATTAAACCATTAATTTGGACATAGGTTACTGCAATGCTTTGTTCTAAGCTGCAGAAAATTCTCAACACGGAGAACAAAACTTGGACACAAAAATAATTTAACGAAAATTTAAAAAAACGATTCATGTCGGATGTATAAGTAAGTATGCAAAAAACCTTACAAATAATTCCATATAAGTATTACATACATGTACAATATTCCCCGTACTTGAAGGCCAAGAGTTTCTATGTACATATCTGCGAATAAAAATTCAATTATTTTTCTAGCTGACACCAGTACTACTCTTAAGACATGATTTATGTCACTAACGATAGCTCGCTGAACGTTTATATCAAACACTTTCATCACAAGCTAATTATCTCCCATGAGTTTGCAAAATATATACTTACGAGAGTCTTCGATCGTATGAATTGCTAAATCGATTATAACACAAATATTTAACTATACATATATCATTGCAATTGTTTTACAAAATTATAAATGAGAGCATTTTGCGATGTATATTCAAATTATGTTAATTAAGATTAAACTGATTTCTAAAGGCTATGCGCGGTAAAATGAGCACTTTTGAAAGCCCTGCTTAAGATCTACTTGCATGCACATGCAGCGGCGCCGGAAAGAAGGGAAAATCCGCCGAGCAACGGCATCGTCCGGCACGATTCCCACATGCGAAAATCCGGTGGCCCGGCCGGGTATTGAGCCCGGTTCGCCTTGGTGGGAGGCGAGCGTGCTAATCGCTCAGCCACCGCGGCCCCTTCCAAGTGTAAACAATTGCACCACAGGGACGTGCGTGCTCAGTGCATTGCCTGTCTGTTCACGGTAAAATGAGGACTTTTAAAAGCCCTGCTTATGATCAACTTTTATGCATGTTGTGTATTCCTCCGCCTTATGTAAAATTAACATTGCAATGGGCCCCCATCACTTTATTCATGCGTCGGTCAAATGAAACTGTGAAATTATTAAGAAAGTAAATACTTTACCAATCTGTTTATTTTTACACTTCGATGCAGTAAAAAACCGACAGCGAAAGGAATAATTTTAAGTTATTACAAATGGTTACCTAACATTTTTTATTTGATGCTAAAATATGGAACTACTATCCAGCCACCATTACCAAATTTACTGGGCGAATGTCACTCAGTGCGCCCATAAAAATATATGCATGCAGGGGCAGTGGCTATTTTTCAAGGTTCATTTCTAAAGTGCTCATTTATCGTGAACAGCCTTTAATAATATTTTGCATTAGGACTATTTCTTACTAGGCATTATTAACACACCTATCTTCCCACTTGTTTTAGTCGTGTTTATTATAAATTAATCATTATAATTTACAGATAAACATACATTTTAAAGTTCCATTTAACAAATAACAATAACGTGTTTATGTTAATACAAGTACAACATGCTTCTTATACATGACATTTACGAAACGACCATGGCATAAACGCCGTAGATAGGGTTCATTTTCAAAGGTCTGGTTTAAAAAAGAGCCGAGAAAGCGCGAATAGACTATACACGTTGTCTCTTGCCAACATTTTCACTGCGACCTGATGATGGTCGCACGGCGCAGCACAACCCCATGCGTACGTAGCACACGTAAGTGTCCGTTGTTCGCGGAATCCGCGACGACATATCTCGCGACGGCCGACGCGATGGGCCGAGCGCACGGGAGCACGTCACTCCCGCGCTGGCTGTGGCGCCTCAGGCGGCGGAACTCGGATATCTGATAAGCAGCAAAGGTAAGCGTCAGCTCTCGGGGAAAAAAAATCTCAGCGAACAACTTTCCACACTCCCAACTGTAGCAACTTCCTCGCTAACGTACTCTGAGATATACGCTGTTCACGATCAAGCGAGCACTTTTTAAGGCCCTCCCAACAGGCATTAACCACTTATAAATATGTTTTATTGCAGTCTCAGACATTAACTTTTGAAAACGGTGAAAGCATACACTGTATTTATTAGCTGCATGACAATACCGATATTAAAAAGTGGCTTAAACATAAAAAATAGCTTAAAATAAAAATTTGGCAGAGCCTTAAAAAGTGCTCACTTTACCGTGGACGGTCTACAACGTTCGAGGTCACGACATAGGCTTGATTGTCGAACCTGCGGCAAGTATAGTGAGGAGGGGGCTAGCCACCAAAAAGGTTCCAGACACGCTTTCCTGAAAGTGACGACGATAAACACTGATAAAAAAAGTTATAGTTTATGAATAATTGCTAATACACATACACGTGCAGCAGAGATACGCTTTCCTGAACGTGACGACGATAAACACTGATAAAAAAAGTTTTAGTTTATGAATAATTGCTAATACACATACACGTGCAGCAGAGATAGACGCGGGACAATGAAATGTCGAGTACAACTGGAGAAGAGGATTTAATCGCGGTCTATGATTTTCTATACATAGGGATAGGAAACTGTCGTGAGTTTCAATGACCTAAAGGCTGGACTCCTCAGTCCTCTGCATACTGGAGCCTCAGCTGTGTGTTCATTGGCTGTTGCCCCCGCACCTGTTAGTTATGGAATTCGCAAGGTGTTTCCTTGCAAGTCTGCTATTGGCTCAGAGGCGTGCAGGGCGGGTCTAATAAACTGTGATCCAGTTGCGAAGGTGACATCACTATATATGTGTTTGACGTCTATCTTGTCCCGAAATCAATTCACGAAATTTTCCTATCCCTATCTGTACATCAAAGACACCCCGAACACAGAGTCTCGTCGTAATTTTACCGGTATAGAGTGATCACGGTAAAAAGGAGGAGTTTTAAAAGCCCTGCTTAACTCCTTAACATAGTACACCGAGTATACTTGTTCACGTCTGACATGTTGAAGAATATGGTGAAATCATGTTCAGTGCTGTACAGGTCCAGAAGCTTGCACCAATACAGACAGCGTCTTTCCCTGGATAATGATATTAGCTATTGCTGACACACCAACTATAGTCTATTCGCGGTTTCTTCACACTCTTTGAATCAAACGTTTGGAAAATCACCCCATGTATAACATATTTCCTAAATAAGACATGTATCACAACAATGTTATGCCTCCGTTACGATAAAATCCTATTATATTCAGTTAAATTGAAGTCTAACCTATTTTTTATTTGTAAAATATAATATTCCATGTATAATAAATATGTATAACAACAGTATGAATATATGTGTGTAGGTAGCGCCTAGTAAGAAATAGTTCTCATGGAAGATATTATTACAACTGAATCCGCACGAATTCGGTGCGTTGTCCTCTGATGTAATTTTCCAGCCTAAGTTAAGCTTAGCTTGCACGGGGCGGAGGAATATCCTGGAAGTAGAACATTAGCAGGGATTTAAAAAAAATGAGTGAAGTAACCGTGAATGGATTATATCTTATAATTCGTTGGTTCCTGTGCCTCGAATGTACTGAAACCCTTCGCATAGGTACCATAGTGTCAGCTACCATAAGAAACTCGCAAGTACTTTGCACACCATGAATTTCCTCTTTTTCAACGCCTGGGATGGAAAATTAATGTGTGAGTTAAAGAGTTAAGCCAATCGTCTAGTGAGAGATACGTTTGTGTAAGTGGAGGAAACATCGATGAAGCGATACGCTTTTCTGCCGACCGACGTACGTGAAGCAGTATATCCTCGGCTGGTGGTTCCAAAACTGATGGCTGGAATATATATATACACATAATATCTAAGTAGTAGTAGTTTAGTGCCGCAATATAGGCATAATACAATCATCAATACAATGGAATGTCAAGAAATTGACCCCCAAGCTGCCAGAGGAGTCAGGGTGGAATGCAGAAAAACCGTGTCACTCTCACCTTCCAGGAAACTTAGGTGAAGATAAGGTGGGTGATAAGAACACTGCACGTGACCGGCCTTCGGATGACCACGAATAACAAATATCCAGCCAATAGGGAACTTTACGCATCAGTTTCCGCAAGAAAGACAAACATGCCACCGAACGTCACACGCGGAGGCCCGACTCGCTCTAATGTTGAGGCAGGTACTCAACAAGCCTTTGGGTTAGTTTATTACGCGAACTGTTCTCTTGCTAGCCTACCGGCATAATCCTGTAGCAGTATGACGTTTAATTTGCACAAATATATGCAGCTCCATCACTGCGTACGCTACGGTATTATTATGAGTCGTTAGTTCCCAGCACAAGAGCGGTGCAAGATTACCTGTAAGAGGAGGGGGACGGGGGAACGGTCATTTTCCCATCGCGAACCTTGACTTTCGATTCGTGGCACTGTCATTATAATTTTACGAAACTAAATTGAATAAATTAAACAAAATCCGAATTTTAAACAATTCTGATATCATTTCCTCATTCAGAGGAAATATTCATGTCGATTTGAGGGTTTTTTGGGGGGGGGGGGGGGGAGTCATCCCCCGCAACTCCCCTCCCTTTCCTGAGGCCGCGGTAGTGAAGTGGTTAGACGACTCGCCTCCCACCTAGGCGGACCGGGTTCGATTTCCGGCGGGGTCGCTCCGCGGTTTTTCGCGTGTGGGAATCATGTCGGACGATGCCGCTGGTCGGCGGGTTTTCACGGGGATCTCCCGTTTCCCCGGCCCTTACATTCCGACGCTGCTCCATACTCACCCCGCTTCACCCTCATCGGCTCTCAAGACGTCGATGTGAAAGTGCCGTCCAAATCTCTTCACTCACACCCCCCCCCCTCCACCACACTCCTGTAGTATTTCAAATCAAATTTCCAGAAACATGCCGCGTGCAAGTTAGAAATGAATTGCGATAAGAGCTGTTCACGATAAAGTGCGCACTTCTGAAACCAACCTTAAAAAAATGTCACTGGCCCTACTTGCATATATATTTTAACAGGCGCCCTGAGCGACATGCGCCCAGTAAAGTTGGTAACGATGGATGGGAAGTAGTTCCGTACCTTAACGTCGATTAAAAATGGGTAGGAAACCATTTATGATAACCTAAATTATTTCTTTCGTTTTCTGTTTTTTTTTTTACATAGAAGTGTAAAAATGAGCAGATTTGTTAAATATCTAATTTTTTAATATTCTCACCGTTTCACTTGACCGACGCATGAATAAAGTGGCGAGGCACATGACATTGTTAATCTAACATACGGCGGAAGAATACACAACGTGCATACAAGTAAATCTTAAGCACGGCATTCAAATGTGCTCATTTTACCGTGAATAGCCTAGATAGACTATTCACGGTAAAGTAAGCACTCTTTAAGGCCCTTCCAAATTGTTATTTGAAGCCAGTTTTTATCTTTCCACTACTTTTTAATATCAGCATCGTCATGTGACTAATAAATACGATGTGTAATTTCACCACTCTCAAAATGTAATGCTTGAGGCGGGTTTAATGCCTGTTGGGAAGGCCTTAAAAAGTGCTCACTTCACCGTGAATAGCGTATATTAGCTTGAATCGGACGGCGGACGACCTACACGGGCTGCTCCGCCCCGCCCGGCGAGCTCGACCCCACTGCGTATTTACTTGAAAGGCAAGCGAGGCATTCCGACGGCGATGTATCTGCCTCGCCCCGAGCCGTGAAAGCAGACCGTCGACCGCCTTGGTAGGAATCTCCGGTGGTTCTCAACTGGTTCGCCAACCTGCCGAGTTGAGCGAGACAAGTAGCTCGCGCGCGGGCTGTTGTCGCACAACAGTTGCGCGACTCGCCTCTCTGAAAGTTGGACTCGCAACCATCCGTCTCGACCGTCCGTCCGTCGGTCACGTGATCTTCAACCAATCGCAGGACAACTTTTTTTTCTTCTATCCGTCAATCCGTCAAATATATCTCAAACTTTAACTTTCGACGAACGGACGGATGGGCCACCGCCTTGTAATAGCTTTCCTTGAACACGGCTGTCGGAAAACAGTCGCTTGTTTATTTGTCTGAATATTTTTTTCTTTTTAAATACGCAGGGCAGTTAAGTTGTTTAGTCTTTTACGTTTCACCTTTGAATTAAACTGAATATGACTTGTAGATTTTCGGGGGAAATGCTGATAAATTACGTCGGGGAAAGAAAATATATTTATTACATTCATTAAAAACATGTATCTCTGCGCAAGAAAGTTCGTATTGTTGGGTGGTAACACCGGAAATTTTGTAGCTCAACGGTTCAACAGACGACGGACTGTTGTGAGTCGCTTTCAATTGACGGACGAAAAAATCGACTGACGGAAGCGACGGATGGTTGAGAGGCAACCTTTAGTCTGTCGGAAAGACGAGTACGTGACACTCAGCGGCGCGATCGCAGCATGGCCTACGACTACAGCAACACCGCACACAGCCAGGTCTGCCGCTAAGTGGCCAAAAGGCGGCACAGTCCGTCTCCAACACGGTCTCGGACCTCGCCACACATGCTTCGCAGCGTAAATATAGCCATCACGTTAACTCCACAATTATCTGGGCCCTGCTAAAGTTCTACTTCAGGATTTCTCCACCCGTGCAAACAAGCTTGACCGTGTCTAGAACATACATCAAGGAGGACAACGCACCGATTCGTGCTCGCACTAGTGTAATGACGGGACCGCCGTGGCCGAGCGGTAATAGCCACCATTTCTGGGCCCTGCTAAGGCGATTCTCTAGGTTTCTCCCGCCGTCGCGGAAGCTTCCGATGTCTGAAATTCATGCCAAGGACATCGCCGTTGGCTGCACTCAGTGTAATGAGGGTACTGCCCGTTACACCCGCACCAACCGTTCAATCTCCGGGTCGCCATTCGCGAGTTGGAATCTCAATGTTTCATTTCTATATTGTTCACCCCTCATCCCGGCCCATCTCAATACCCTCTCGCTGGTTAAGAGCCGCCCAAATCTCTTCACTTCAGTGTAATGATATTATGCGTAAGAACTATTTCTTATTGACTATTCACGGTAAAGTTAGCACATTTGAAAGCCGTCTCATTTGGAATAATGCTCAATAAATATATTTTATTTTACACTAGGATATTAACTTCCGAGTGCGACACTATGTCATTATTTATTATAAAAAGGTGGTTAAAGGATTAAAAAAAAAAAGACTAAATGGAAAAAGTCACAAGGGCCTCAAAACTGCTCACTTTACCGTGAACAGCCTATACTTTGTTTTATTCATATTAATTGTGAATTAAAAAAATAAGGTAGGCCTACTTGTACACTAACACACTTATAAAAGGCTTGTCACACACGGAACAATTAGGAAGCAAACAAGCATGACATACATGGGGTTAGCTTGAAAGGTTTGGTTTAAAAAGTGTGAAGAAATCGCGAATAGACTATAGCAGGATTTCAACAAGGAAGAAAAACGCGAGTGGTGGTGGAACATGGCTAGTACTAGCACCAGTATGTAGCCTACGGTGAAGCATGCCAATTACGTTTCACAAGTCATTCCTTGAGTAACATGCCAGGCACGAAGAGCCAGCGAGCATGTGCGCAAAGCGGCAGCGCGCGAGACGGCCGTTGGCAGGCCTAGGGATGACGTGTCCTTTAGAAATCGCGACGTCGTGGTCGGTAGAACACCGCGAATTTGCAGTGGAAGCTTATTTATAACATAACGAGTCTTCCATCGCAGTCTAGAGGATGTTTCGGCAAAATTCCGGCCTGCAACGTCACGGCAAGTTGCCCGAGCGTCGCACAATCTGCATATGGGTCGTCCGCGGAGGCATCGTGCGGTGCAAGAGTGAGATAGATATTAAATATTGCTCTCGCTGAGAAAAACAATTGTAACAGTGGAGAAAGATAGATTAAAAATAAATAAATTTAGTTATTTTACTTTTGTTAAGACATTCATCCCAAACAAATTCGGATACGCGACAGTATGTATTTACACCGTGGATGTATCCTTTCGCTGCGCGAACGGCGAAGTATAGGCTGTTCACGGATAATTGAACACTTTTCAAAGCGCTGCATAAGATCTACTTATAGATACGTTGTGTATTCTTCCACCTCATGTAAAATTAACATTACCATGGGTCTCATCACTTTATTCATGCATATGTATGATGAAACTGCGAAATAATTGTAAAAGTAAATACAGTATTTTACAAATCTGCTCATTTCGACACTGCGATGCATTAAAAAAAAAAAAAACAGAAAGCGGAAGATGAAATTTTATGTTATCACAAATGGTTACCTATCACTTTTTATTCGACATTAAGATATGGAACTATTTTCCATCCATCGTTACCAACTTCACTAGGCGAATATCTCTCAGTGTCCCACTAAAATATATGCGCGCAGAGGCAATGACATTTTTCTAAGGTTCACTTTATCGTGAACGGCCTTCAGATCTATTTACCGCGAGTAACCTTTACAACTACGGCCAGTGGTGGATCGCGATGTTCTTGGCTCAGGCAACGCTTTCTGCAATATCCGGTTGCAGCACACGCGAATGCGGCGGCTTGTCTGACACAGGATGAACTATGCCGAGCTCCGCTTCGGTGCCGGTGAGGCAATCTTCGTCCTGCCTGACTATCCACGCACTTGCGTCTTGTGTCGGAGATGTTTTCGTCGTCTTGGAATACTTGCACGCTCAGTTCGGCAGGGAAATGTATCGCAAGTGAAGTCCGAGCTAACTACAGGCATTGATCACCGTGACAGAATCGCGCGAGTAACACGAAGGCTGCCACACGGTATCGTCATGGCCCTACTGTGTATTGGCTCTGTCGGTCACACGGCGCACATTGTTCTTGTAGATATGAATGCTGGAAGGAGATGTTTTCCCGGGGCCACGGTGGCCGAGCGGTTAGCCTGCTCGCCTCCCACCAAGGCGGACTCCGGGTTCAATCCCCGGCCGGGTCACTCCGGGATTTTTCGCATGTGGGACGATGCCGTTGGTCGGCGGATTTTCTCAGGGATCTCCCGTTTCCCCCGCTTTTTTTTCACATCCCGGCGCTGCTCCATACTCGCCTCAATCACCCTCATCGGCTCTCAAGACCTCGACGTTAAGAGTCGTCCAAATATCTTCGCTCACGTGTGGTCCACTTAGTGGCACATCCACGCAAGCAAGCCGCATTAAACACGACATCCCCATTACAAGTGTGAGATGGAGGTCCATTATGTAGATATGGTACGCGCACTGTTTAGTTAACCGGTCGCTCATTTTTCAAGGTCAGTGTCTACCGGCTGGGAGCTGCGAAACTTACGGGCGAACAGTGCACGAAAATCCTATATTTCTATAATTTTTTTCACAGTTTGAATAACAATTTTAAACACCTTATTACAAGGTTAAAAATTCGCCGTGTTCGTTATTCTCGGAGCTCTGATTGAAGATAAGAAAAAATAATAATTTTCTTTCTTCTATCAGTGCTCCGAGAATGATGAAGGCAGTGAAAATCAAACATCGTAAAAAGGTGTTGAAAATTATTATTTACGCCTTGTCGAGCCAAAAATTCCGATAAACCACTTGGAAAAATACTCACGTCGAAAATCGGGTAAATATACTCCTTTCATGCACCATTCCCCTGAAATAGGAAAGCCCATGTTAAGGAGATTTCACCTCAGTGCGTTAATTTTAAAAGGCGTTTCAAACAAAATATATTCTTTTACATAAAATTACATACTGTGCAACATGCAGAGCTCATTGAAAAGCAGCAGCCACACTACCAAATTTATCAGAAAAGTACTATTTATGTTGCATATGAAATTGGACTGAATATATTTTGTGGCATTACAACACATTTTGCTAGAATTCATTTATCTAAATGTTTTAAAAATCAGTTGGTAAAAGTCTATTTTTAACCGAGATTTACGCGTATTTTCGTTTCGCATGCTTTATAAACACATTCTGCGAACCTCCCCCACCCCACCTTCATTAAGTAAGACCAATATTAATTTATTAATAATTACTCCAATTGTGTGCAATAAGAATGATGTAGTAATTTTTCAAACTATCTTTAATATTCGATTTTGTGCACATCCATTTCATCCACAACAGTTATCATTTTAGTTACTAAAATAAAATCAATTATTAAAAATATTTTTTTATTTAAATTTTAGTACCAATATTTTTTTCATACGACCATATAATTACTATAATTTCCTTAACTGACGAATGTTTTCTTGCAGATTGAACTTTTTGAAGCATCAAGAATGGAAGTACTTCTAAATTTTGATTGAATACAGACTCATTGACTTTCAATAAAATTTAAATACGCAGATCCCGAGCAAAATGTTCTACAGCGCTACAAATGATACATATATACGTTCTTCTTTAATACAAGATGTTAACGGTGAAGTGAGCACTTTTGAAATCCAACTTTGAAAAAATGTCACTGTCTCTACGCGCTCATACTTTAACGGGTACACTGACTCGCATTCGCCTGGTAAAGTTGGCAATAACGGAGGAAAGGAGTCGTTGAATTAAAATGGTCACGTGATGAACATTTACGAATACCAGTACTGAAACGATTTATTTCACGTTCAGTTTTTTTAACGCACCAAGTGTAGGAATTAGCGAATTTTTTAAATATTTAGTATTCTAATAATTTTACATTTTCCGTTGACCAACGTAGGAATAAAGTTATCAGACCCAGTGGAATGCTAATTTTACATGTGGCGGAGGAATACATAATGTGCATAAAAGTATATCTTAACCAGGGCTTTCAAAATTGCTCCGTTTACCGTCGAGATCCTATACGCTACATGAAACGTACTTTTGTAACGATTTAGGTAGTGTTCGTACTCCCATAGGCTGTTCACGTAAAATGAGCACTATTGAAAATCCTGCTTAAGATCTACTTGTATGTACATTGTGTATTCTTCCGTCTTATGTGAAATTAACATTGCCGTGGGACATGTCACTTTATTACTGCGCCGGTAAAATTAAACTGCGGAATTATTATAAACGGAAATATTGTACAAATTTGCTAATTATTAGACTTATATGAATTAAAATAACAATAAGTAAAATTAATCTTTTTAGTATTAACAAATGTTTAAATAGCACTTTTAATTCAACTTGAAGACATGGAACTACATTTCCCCCGTAGTTACCAACTTAACTGGGCGTATGCCAGTCGAGTGTCCGTCAAAAATACACGCAGGTTGGGACAGTTCCATTTTTCAAAGGCTGATTTCAAAAGTGCTCAAATAACCGCGAACATACTTCAGTTGAGTTCTGAATGTTGTAATACAGTGGGTGCAGTGGTCCATTGGAGACCAATTACACCTTAATCTGACTGATAACCGTTCCGCAATCGGAACAGCGATGCTGCGGATACCGTGCAATTATACCGGCCGCAGCATTAACAGAAAAAAAAACACACACCAACGAGATCGAAAAAGCAGTTTCGTTTCTCTTCCCCTCCCCCCTCCCCCTTAAGTTCGATGGAAAACAGGTCTGACTCCTCTCAGAACCAGTTTCGTTCTGGCAGTCATTCACGTAACATACCGAGCCATTTCTCATTCAGGCTCCGCCCTGCATTCCTCGCTCGCTGGAACGTCGCAACGGTCTACTCGAGAGCTACACTTTGGTAGCATCTGATTGGCCAACGAGCAACACTTGCCGCGTATTACAATCGGCTGCATTATGTGCGAACTCGGTGCGCCCTGAAAACTAAACTATAGTCCATCGAACGTTCTTGAAGCCTTACTTAACCCGCTCCTTCACACATAAATTTCTGAACTCAAATGTTGCACTCACAAAATTTTGACGTGAATACGTTTTCAAATTTGCGATCATAGTTGGAGGCAATGAAGAAAATCCAATGATAACAAAATCGGGGGATACAGTTTGACATTGTGGCTCTGAATCTATCGTCTACATTCAAAATTCAATTATACCACTCGATTGGCAAAGGAGCAAAGAATATGTTACGTTGAGTGAGGGCTGCGAAGCATCGCGCGCGTGGCTTGGGGGGGGGGGGGGTTGCGCACGCAATTTTGAGTTCGTTTCACCGTATTTCATAACTTTTGACAAGGAGAAGCTACAACGCTCGTTTAAGTTTCAATCGATAGCTCTCGCCAAGATCAATCGATTGCGTGTATAAAAAGCATTCGTGTGGCGTGGTTATTATAAAATTGTATGCATTTAATCTAAAAAAATCAAGAAAACTTAACACAATTTCGGCCTATACTCGTCAAAAAGCTAAGTCGAAATACAGAAATCGTATACGGTCGGATAGAGCATCTGAAAAGCAATCCAGTGATACCCATAAAACCCCATATGATAGCGTGAAGCGGTGCCGGGAACGTAAAATATACATCAAGGCGTCAGAGCGCATCAACGTAGACGTATTCACGCAAAACAAACGGCCGTGTACCCAGCACAGCCTAACCCAATTCTTTATTATGTACGAGCTGTACTTGTGTTGAGCATTTTTTTCGCAGCCAGTAAACAACGAGCTGCGTACTCGTCGATACTGAGATAAACCACCCATGTCAAAGAGGCATATACAATCCCACAAATCAGATGAGCCACAAGGAAGACTCTCAAAGTACTGCACTGGGCAGTGATTCCTTGCTGCGTACAGCACCGCTCATAAGTATCACTCATATGCAACGTGTCCACGATCGTGCTCGACAAGGTGACTGAACGTGTTAAGTTCTACTTTCAAGACCATTCCTCCGCCTCGTGCAAACAAATACTAACCGAGTCTAGAAAATTACACCAAAGGGACAACTCACCGCACCCGTGTGCACGTGTATTTTATCTCTGATTTATTGTTACTATAGGCTGTTCACGGTAAAGTGAGCACTTTTTAAGGCCCTTCCAAGAGGCTTTAACTTTCAATAAACATATTTCATTACATCTTCAGACGTTAACTTATGAGAAGAGTGAAATGTATACATTGTGTTTATTAGTCACATGACAGTGGTTGTATTTAAAAGTGGTCGAAAGATGAAAATTGACTAAAAGGAAATTTTTTTGCAATACCTTAAGAAGTGCTCACTTTACTGTGAACAGCCTATAATTATAAATGAAATGTTGTAATCCATAGATAAAGTATAAGTAAAAGAGCAATTTAACCCAAATAAAGGTACTTTTATGCTAACCCTTTGAGGAGTATGCAAGTACATACACGGGGCCACGTTTATGTGGAAATTTCTTTCCTCCTGATGAAGACAAAACGCACACTTTTATAGTTTTCCTGTTTCGCTGGACTTTAACCGAAATCTAAGAAATAAATTACAAGTTGTCAACATTTCAGTTCGTAAGAAATAAACGGTTCTTTTTAATAATTTCTACAATGAACGCGATGGATTGTAAAACGTTTTAGATCTATCGCGACACTTTGATTGGCATCCGAACAAGGCGCGACTTCATTGGCCGACGACCAGCCAATAATAAACGTTGCAGAGAACAGTAAGCGTGCACGGTGTAGCCAGGACCAATAGGAAGATTGTAAGTGGAAATACAGTAACCAGCACAATATTGATATTGTTGTAGTGGTGAATATAGGCAGCTCGCGTCAACCTTGCCTTCATAGCCAGTACATGTGTGCCGTCTTCAAAAGGTTAATAAAAGTATAAAACGCTTGTGATGTATGACACATTTAAGAAACGGCCAAACATGTCGGGGTAACTTTTGAAAAGTTTGATCCAAAAAGTGCGAACATACTGCGAATAGGCTTTACTGAAATAATCACGTGACTGCCTGAAGCGAGTGCTTGTTTGTCGGCCATATTTGCACTCGAAATGCCGCATGACTTCGGTGACGGTACAGCAAAAATCTTACCGAGTGCGCATTTTTTTTCATGGTAAAGGCCATTTCACAACCAACACCAATCTTTGCTTCGAAATATATTCAACTTTTACTGAATTCTGTTACGTGAACAACTTATGACGTCACTTCGACATCACAGCCACGGCCATTTTACCGTACAATAGATTGAGTGGCTGGATTCAAAGATTCTCGTTTTAAATATTTCAAAATTTTCTAGAATTTAATTTTATTCGCACAATTAGGATGATTCATACCAGTCGAGGAGCTGTTTATATGAAGTTCTCCCTCAGAGGTATAAATAAAAAAAAAAGAAACGATTCTTTACAAGAAATGAGCATTTCTTTATCTGAAGTACATCATTTACCTCAAAACAACTACGGCCTGTAAAATATTTTCCCTTCGTTTCCGGTCCACATTTGTACTTACTATGTCGGTATGCTGTGATGTCGGTTATCTTTTGCAGTGAAAAAATTGATTTAAACTGTACTTTTGTAATAAAAATAGTACAAGCTTTATTCCACAGTGGGGAGTGTATTTCCAAACTTTCAAATTCTCGATTAAATTTATTTCGAATACATATTGCTGATGTAAATGCGAAACCATTTCTACATACAATTGCCTGAATTCAGTTTATTGAATTCAATTAAATATTTTATCGTGTAAAATGGCTTTAATAGCCAACTGGAAAATGGAAAATGACTGCACCCAGTGCGAGTGTGTAACTGGAACTCGATCATTGCGCGCACCCAGTGCAGTATATGTTGATCACGGTAAAATGAGCACTTTTGTAAACCTTGCTTACGATATATTTGTATGCACGTTGTATATTCCCGCGTCTTATGCAAAATGAATATTGTCATGGGCCTCATCACTTTATTCATGCGTCGGTCAAGAGAAACTGTAGAATTATTACACTTTGATGCATTAAAAAAAAAAACAGAAAGCGAAAGAAATGATTTTAATTTATCATAAACGGTTACCTAATGCTTTTTATTCGACGTCAGGATATGGAACTACTTTCCATCCAACGTTACCAACTTTACTGGGCGAATGCCACTGAGTGTGCCCATTAAATATATATGGATGCAGGCGCAGTAACTTTTTTCTAGGGTTAATTTATAAAGTGCTCACTTTATCGTGAACAGCCTTCAATTGGAATTCGCCATTAGCTTCGCCTCGCGGATGCTGCGAAGAAGTTGTGTACAGTAAACAAATGGAGAGGACCTATTCGAGGGTGATGCTAGTTCACGTCTAAAGAAGGTTGAAAGAGGAAAAGAGGAGAGAGCATCAGTCAGTCCGAACGCGTGCTAGTATGTGTGACGATACTAGCCGCTGAGATTGAGGAGGGGAAAGGAGGGGGGGGGGGTTAATCTATTAGTTCTTGCTGCGCACTGATACTCATTAAACGTCCATATAAAACTTATTATAATCTATTCATGGTTTCTTCACACCTTTTGAATGAAACCTTTGAAAAAACACACCACGTATGACATGATCGGTTGTTTCCCAAATATGTCATATATCACAAGCATTTTACACTTGTATTAAAATATAAGTACTTTAATTTTGGTTAGACTAAACTTTTATTTATATTTTATCTGTAAATTATAATATTTCATTTATCAATAACTAGCTGTTACCCGCGGCTTCATCCTCGTTCCTAAATCAAACCTTAATTTTAATCACCAGCGTCTACTTCAAATGGTTGGTGGTAGATTTGATATATTCCCTAACTGTTCGTTTTTTCCGTAATGAAAAGTACACTATGTGCTAGTCCAGAATATAATCTACCCCTGTACCAAATTTCATCCAAATCCGTCCAGCCGTTACGACGTGATTGGGTAACAAACAAACATACAAACTTTCGCATTTATAATATTATCAAGATAAGGATAAAACAGGGATAAAACAGGTGTGTTGGTAATTCGTAGAATAGGCTGTTCACGGTAAAGTGAGCACTTTTGAAGCGCTATAAGTTCCTTCCTCCTCTTAGAAATATTTTATAATTTAACCAACTTTTAAAATTAATATTGCAATGCTAAACACAGGCTGTATATCCCACCGCACTCGGAAGTTAACACCTAATGCTAAAATAAAATATATTTATCGACTATCATTCCAAATGAGAAGGATTTCAAAAGAGCTCACTTTACCATGAATAGCCTCTAAGAAATAGTCCTCATGCAAACACTAAGCGCGCACGTATGCAGTGCACTGCCTCTCTGGTGTAATTTTCTTCTAAGCTTTGTTTGCACGAGGCGGAGGAATATCCTGGAAGTA
Organism: Dryococelus australis; assembly: GCA_029891345.1. NCBI lineage: Eukaryota > Metazoa > Arthropoda > Insecta > Phasmatodea > Phasmatidae > Dryococelus > Dryococelus australis. Next base: position 372,195,267 of record CM056993.1, read on the forward strand.
GAACTTCTTTAGCAGTGCTTCAGAAAAGTTGGAAGTAGTAACCGTGAATGGATTATACGAGTTTTTTTTAATATTAACTGCTAAACAAAACGGTTAAGTTTGGCGTTGCTGTTTCTTCCTTACGTACACTGACCGGTTAAGGCCAGGATTCGCCATGCATGGGCGTATATGGATTCAAAGGCTAAATTCCGACAAAGATCTCTCAGACTTTTTTGTGATAGTATTTTCAACTAAGGTTCCCCCCCCCCCCCCTAAGACTGAACGCATCTAGATTTCTAAACCTTTCAAATTAAAATTTTAAAATTTTAAATGCACTTTTTAATTATTTATAAAATGTCACAATTTTATAAATAATGAAGAAGTACATTGCAAATTTAAAAAAAAATTAAAATTTGGAAGTTTTACAAGTCCAGATGAGTTCAATCTCTAACAAAAAATCTTTAGTTGAAAATACTACCGCAAAAAACAACTGAGCCTTTGATTCCATATACGTCCATGCATGGTGAAGCCTGGCCTTAAGAAAACAACTAAGGCGTATAGTCCCGGCCCGGCGGCAAGGATTACCCAGAATAACTGTCTATCTTCCTTAGAAGATTGCCTGTTTACCCACTTACAGCGGACCGAGGCAGCTGGATGGAATGTTGCTTTCTCCGCTATAGATATTACGTCTCAGAATAATCCGTGCGTCCTCATTACTCCGCGCCTATCTGAGCTTCAATACAATTTAAAGCAGGTATAAAGATTGTGGGAAAATAACAGAGCATTACAACCATTTTTTCAAGGTCGACTGAAAGATGCTCATCGAGAAGAAAAACCTCGATTTTTTTTTTCTTTCAGAAATTACGTTCACATAAGTTTGGCCTCACTGAAAAAAAATACTTTTGAGGCTGCTACAAAATGTTTTGTTGAAACATTTTGTAGCAGGTACAAACTATTTTTTTTTTCAGTGCTTACAATATTAATCTCTGGAAATTATTACACCCCATATAACTAACACTTTTGAAAAATCGATTAGAAAATTAATTACTTTTTAAGGGAATGCCAGACGTCTCGGTGTCTTATGAACTTACACCAATTACGTGAAATGATTGTAATGGTAACTGCGCAAGAAACATGACAACCGCAAAACTAAGGCTTAAAACAAAAAAAGTTGAAGTTGCTGTTGTTTAAAAAAAGTGATCCTTGTCCAAAAGATCTGCTTCTTGGAGTACTATGCGATGATAATGCTACAGCCAAAATTTCGATTTGGAACTGAACAGGATTTGTAACTATAAAATGCAAAATTATAATATTGGTTGAAAATTAAAACAAAGAGATGTATTAAATCAAATATATTAATATACATAATGTATTACAAACACGCCTTAAATGGTAATTGGTGATGAGCCGGTACTATAGGCTATTCACGGTAAAAGGAGCACTTTTGAAAGTCCTGCGTAATATCTACTTGCACGCAAGTTGAATATTCTTCCGCCTCATGTAAGATTAACATTGCCATGAGCTTCGTTACTTTATTCATGCGTTGGTCAAGTAAAACAGTGAAATAATTAGAAACATTTTTTTTTACAAATCCTCTAATTTGTACACTTCGGCGCGTTAAAAAAAATACAGAAAGCGAAATGAATAATTTAAGTTATCAGAAATGGTTACCTAACACATTTTATTCGACGTTAAGATACGGAACTACTTCCCATACATCGTAACCAACTTGACTGGCCGCATGTCACTTAGTGCTCCCGTTAAAATACATGCCGGTAGGAGAAGTGACTTTTTTTCTAAGGTTGATATCAAAAGGGCTCACTTTATTGTGACAGCCTTTAAAAAAAAAAAAAGACAGAAAAACAAAGCGACAGGAACCGAGAACAGAACCGATGATCGATTAGGATCGGATGGACTCCTGATGAACCAAACATATCGCCATCGCACGTGACGAGTTAAATTCACTGTCTCGATAACATTCACATACGATAATATGCACAAGTCCTCTCAATACAATTATTCTTCGCCGAAACTAAAACACGTTTTACCTTTCTTTTGTGAACTGTTCATTTCTCAATTCAAAAAACAGCGTATAAATTTAAATATAAATCTAGAGTAAACACACTCATCCTGAGGGATTTTTTTTTACCATTAGACACACCACACACCTTGCCGATTCTTTTTTTTTTACCATTAGACACACTACACACCTTGCCAATTCTTTTTTTTACCATTAAACACACCACACACCTTGCCAATCTTTTTTTACCATTAGACACACCACACACCGTGCCAATTCTTTTTTTTCCATTAGACACACCACACACCTTGCCAATTATTTTTTTTACCATTAGGCACACCACACACCTTGCCAATTCTTTTTTTTTACCATTAGACACACCACACACCTTGCCGATTCTTTTTTTTTACCATTAGACACACCACACACCTTGCCAATTCTTTTTTTTTTACCATTACACACACCATACACCTTGCCAATTCTTTTTTTTTACCATTAGACACACCACGCACCTTGCCAATTCTTTTTTTTTACCATTAGACACGCCACACACCTTGCCAATTCTTTTTTTTTACCATTAGACACACCACACACCTTGCCAATTCTTTTTTTTTACCATTACACACACCACACACCTTGCGAATTCTTTTTTTTACCATTAGACACACCACACACCTTGCCAATTCTTTTTTTTACCATTAGACACACCACACACCTTGCCAATTCTTTTTTTTACCATTAGACACACCACACACCTTGCCAATTCTTTTTTTTACCATTACACACACCACACACCTTGCCAATTCTTTTTTTTACCATTAGACACACCACACACCTTGCCAATTCTTTTTTTTTTACCATTACACACACCACACACCTTGCGAATTCTTTTTTTTACCATTAGACACACCACACACCTTGCCAATTCTTTTTTTTTACCATTAGACACACCACACACCTTGCCAATTCTTTTTTTTACCATTAGACACACCACACACCTTGCCAATTCTTTTTTTTTACCATTACACACACCACACACCTTGCGAATTCTTTTTTTTACCTTTACACACACCACACACCTTGCGAATTCTTTTTTTTTACCATTAGACACACCACACACCTTGCCAATTTTTTTTTTTTACCATTAGACACACCACACACCTTGCCAATTCTTTTTTTTACCATTACACACACCACACACCTTGCGAATTCTTTTTTTTTACCATTAGACACACCACACACCTTGCGAATTCTTTTTTTTACCATTAGACACACCACACACCTTGCCAATTCTTTTTTTTTACCATTACACACACCACACACCTTGCCAATTCTTTTTTTTACCATTAGACACACCACACACCTTGCCAATTCTTTTTTTTACCATTACACACACCACACACCTTGCCAATTCTTTTTTTACCATTAGACACACCACACACCTTGCCAATTATTTTTTTTACCATTAGACACATCACACACCTTGCCAATTCTTTTTTTTTACCATTAGACACACCACACACCTTGCCAATTCTTTTTTTTACCATTAGACACACCACACACCTTGCCAATTCTTTTTTTTACCATTAGACACACCACACACCTTGCCAATTCTTTTATTTTTTCCTCCAACACACTCAGCAACAGGCACCCACCCAACATCTGCTGAGACGCGAGGAAAGGCCATGTCGCGGCGAGTGTAACAACACCCACGCCTGTTTTTCATTCAGAGGTACTTTACCTGCACTCGCAAGCGGCGAACAATTGAATTCGCGATAAACCTGCCTGTGATTACTCTTTTGTTGGTACCGCCGAAGTCCAGGAACACAAACACTGACTGGAAAATAACGATGTCATGCTAAAATCACACTGGGAATTTCTAAACAAAAACCAGCGTGTAAAAAAAGTTGCGACGTTAGATTTATATTACATGTTTTCATATTAATTTTCGTGGCTCTGATTTATCGATATACTTCTACGCTCGAGTGTTACCATAGGTCGGTAATAATTTAAAAATAATTATTTTTACGTATCCTTGTTGCTGCATGTGCAATTACAGATGGACCCAAATACAGTTGATAAGTGATTGCAGTTTTCAGTAAGTTGCCAGGAATGGCGCGCGGAAGTTCGCAGATGCTGTATGTGACTTGGCTACAAAATGTTCCGACACAGTCACAATTATATAACCCGTTCAAGGTAAAGTGAGCACTTTTGAAGCCATAGTTACTTTTTTCCTCCAACCAATTTATATCTTTCCACCAAGTTTTAATGTAAACTCTGCCACGTGAGTAATAAACACAGTGTATACATTCACCATACCCAAAACCAAAAGTCCGAGGCCAAAATGAAATGTATTTACTGGTTATTATGTCTAATGAGACAGCTTCAAAAAGTGCTCACTTTACCGTGAACGGCCTATAGGCTCTAATCCCTTCACCAACCACGAAAGTTATACATTTTTATAACTGGAATAAATGCCCATAAAATCAATTATAAAAATATTAACGTTATAACTGATTATTAATTTCATACAACCAGAGTAATTATTATTATGGCATTGCTTCATCAAGTGATTTTTTTTTTGCAAAATGTGCATTTTGAAGAATCCAAAATAGGCATAAGCTAAAATTTCAATTAAAAATACACACTTATTTACTGACTTGTTCAATTCTTAAATAACGACATTCTAGTAAAATATTTTACAGTGTTACAAAATATGTGCATTATTCTTTTTTATGCAACATAAATCGTACCTTACTCTCAATTTTGATCGTGCACGTGCTACTTTTTAACGAGTTAAGCATGTTGCACAGTCGGATGCAGAGACCCCCCCCCCCCCCCCCACCAATTGGAAGACACTTTTCTTCTTAAACGGACTGATTTCTGTTCGTTGTAGCAAACTCACGCCTTCGAGGCAAACTCAGCTGATGCTGAGAGAATACACACGCTCAAAGCTATGCTCCCTTCAAGCCACGAGTTTCAAGCGGACTCGCGCTACGCCTTACACGGTAAAGTGAGCACTTTTGGGGCCCTAGTTACTTTTCCCTTTCAGGCATAATATTTAATCCTTTTACTAACTTTGTAAATAAATATTGCCACGTAAGTAATAAATACAGACTACATATTCAATAACACTCGGAAGTAAAAATTCTAACGCTAAAATAAAATATATTTATCGACTATTATTCGAAATGAGAGGGCTTTCAAAAGCGCTCACTTTACCGCGAATAGCCTATACCTGCGGTGATGCAGCTGCTAGGAATTTGTGCGATGTTTCCCCGTTATTAAATACAATTGCGAGTGCCCGGGGCAAAGAACTGTGCGCCGAATTCGACACATTAGTTGGAAATAAAGGCGGAGACTGCACAGCATATAAACAAACTTCGCACACCTTAAAACCTGATGCAGACGGACATCTTTTGTGAGAAAAAAAAAAAAAAGGTGAACACCCCCCTCTTGTATTAAAGTTCCATGTACATACTGTACACACAACAGTAGTGCTTGAATGTTGCAGCATGCCAGTCTCTCATTTCCACCACAATACACAAATATTTTACAAACATAGCAAATCACTAATACAGAATTAAAATCTGTTTTCTACTCTCAAATTAACAATTTCCGCATAAATAAATGTACGGGAATTACATAAACGTATAAAACGCGAATTTAAACAGACTACTTACAAAAGAAGGCGAATGAAAAGTAGAACAGTCTCCAAATGATTCCAGCTAGCATGCAAGCCACTTGCAAACAAGCTAGCCAGTTACACTATGCAAGTCGACTTGAACAAGAAAGGAGTACAACTTCGTGTACAAGAAAGTGAACAGTGTGTAACAGGCTTAAGGCGGTCGCCTGGTGGCAGTTATGTTTGTGTGGGCGAGGCAAAACTCGATGAGGCGGTAAGGACGAAGCCTATCGGCGTATGCAATACGGTATCGCCCCTACGCGCAGGGCGCCCGACTAGCGTGCGGTCTTTCCCCCGACGACTCCCCACGAACGTGACTTTAAGCGTTGACCGTATAATTTTCCTAGACGCGATTTTGTAGTTAACAAATGCATGCCTCTATCGTAGTTTCCCATGTGTCCAGTGTAGATATAGCAGTTTGGTAGATCCGTTTTAGCTATGTTGAAGGGCATGGAAATAATGTTTTCAATGTGTGTAATCACTTGAAAGTACCGTTCTGTCATCGTCTGAAATGTACTTTCTTTTCATAGGTAAACCTATTGGGGGCACGTTTAACAGCGTCTTCAAAAAACCTTTTTTTTCTTTCTTTCAAACACGATGCAACGCATTTTAAGTGCCAGATAATCTTCCTTTGCGTACGTCTATATTGTATTTCATGCTGTATCTGTGGCGGCTGCTGAGATAGGGCTGCGGGGCGCAGCCCTCCTAATAAAATCTCAGAACGCATACCTCTACTTATCTGCTACTCAGTAAATAATACTGCGTACGAATACGGAGGTTATTTCGTAACCAATGTTTCTGAGATGGACGAGACTCTTGTCACGAGAGAAATGTTTTTGGAAACGTCGAGTGATGGGGCGGCAGATTCTTCGCCCGGATGTGGGTAGAGCTAGTAGAGAGAGATGACCGTAACATATGACTAGGGGCGCTACGGGAGGGAGGGCAGACTTCAGGGGCTCGGCCCTTTTCAGCCAATCGCATGCTGTAAATAGGAGAGAGCTGGGCGAGTTCCTGCTCAAACAAAAAAATGGTTTCCTGGAACTTGACAAAGCTACCAAAACTACATGTTTTGTAAGCACACTTTCGCGCTCCACTCTTTTGCAGTGCTTAAACACATTTCTTAACAATGCTTGTATTTATTTCGAATATATTTTATTTATAGATATCGTTCAAACTCGCGTGAGCTTCAAATATAGTGTGTAATACTCTGAATAAGTTTGTTGTTAATTAATGATGAGCTATGAACATCGGTCAGAAGCAGGGTTGAATTGTTGTTAATGTCGTGTTGTGTAAACTTGTAAATAATTGTTAATTCGGCGAGTAACATTTTAAACCTTATTACGGCAAAGATATTCAATTACGAGAATAAACTAGAGCTACAGAATCTGGGACCATCAAAGCCACAGTTAAATATAATTCAACAACAGAGCCAAGGTATTGGTATTAAATGGTTCGTATACGAGAAAATTCGACGTAAGTACATACAATTTCGCGGACTGGCTACGTGGGTGCGACGTTGGAAATGTGTTGTTTTGTTTATTTTTTGCTAATGAAACCTAATGATCTTGCGTAGACTGTCAACGGTGTAAAAGATTTAAAACGTTTGGGAGACAAAGTTAAAATACACAAATCATGTTCGCAACATATAAAAAATGCCATAAAATTTCCATTGCTTGGTAAGGTGAATATACATTGTCAGTTAGATAGCGCGTCCAGGTTGACGAATTGATTTTTAACAGATATATTAATCATGATATGCTACTTTCATCCTCTAATTTAAATTTGACATTAATTTTGTATGTATTGTAGTCTATGTAAATTAGTATTTGGTTCTAAAAATATTAGTTTTAGTATATTTAAGTTATCATCATCATTAGTATGGTAGAATTGGTATTATTATGTTATCTCTCGGCTCGTGTAATGTACCATACCATGTAACTACTGGTTGGAAGGCACATAACCGAAACAAACTTAAAACAAATACATACCTGTGGTAGTGATTAGATCTGAACCAGCGGCCACAGTATGTTGACCATTACAAATCGGGCGATGCTACATTTTTCTTCAAATAACCACACTTATTTTTTGTATTTAGCTACATAAGCTACACTTACTTAAGCCTGTCGTACGCAATATATTTATCACTGCGCCTATTTAAAAAAATGATATTGATATGAGTTAGGATCGCTACAGCCCTCCTAGTTTCAAAAGTCACCAGCCGCCACTGTGCTGTATACGTAACGCAGCTTAACCGTACAGTTCCCTCCATCATCTCGCGCCAACGTGACGTCAGCACACGAAGCATTTGCGCTCCAGACCTCGCGCAGTTGACGCGCGCGAGATGGGCTGGAAGTAGAGTGACGACGTACACAAATGCGACACTAGACAGGTAAAGGCTGTTCACGATAAGGTGAGCACTTTTAAAATCAACCTTAGAAAAAAGTCACTGGCCCTACCTGCATATACTTTAACGATCGCAATTAGTGACATGTGTCCAGTAAAGTTGGTGCCGATGGAGGGGAAATTAGTTACATATATTAACGTCGAACAAAAGGTGTTAGCTAACCATTTGTGATAACGTAAATTATTTCTCCCGTTTTCTGTATTTTTTAATACATCTAAGTGTAAAAATGAGCAGATTTGTACAGTATTTAATTTTCTAATAATTTTAGAGTTTCACTACACCGACGCATAAATAAAGTGATGAGGCCCATGGCAATGTTGAATTTACATAAGGCGGAAGAACACACAAGGTGTGTACGAGTAGATCTTAAGCAGGGCTTTCAAAAGTGCTGATTTTAGCGTGACCAGCCTATAACGAAACAACTTTCATGCGCATTTCAGAGGTAACGGGATGCGGCCCCTGCAGTGTACGCGGAGGCTCTCCGGCAGTACGCAGATGACCCACGATTATTTAAGTGATCACGGGACTATTAACTGTCCCAGACAGTTCCTGTCACGTGGGTCGGCTGCTGGGTACGCACCTCCAGGCTGCAGCCCTCGCGAACGACTCCAAATCACTGACGTCTAACCAGATAGTAATTAGGAAGACTAATTAATAACATTCATCACAGCTACTAAAATTTTACCCTGTACTCTCTTAATCTGAATTTGTGATTTCATTCGCTTCGCCCTCATCAGCTCTCAAGACCTTGATGTTAAGAACCGTTCAAACCTGTCCACTCCACTCAAATGGACGCGTGTGTCTGAAGTTCTAGCTAGTCCTCAGACCGAATTTGCCAAACTTCCTGGTCCCTTCACAAGAGTGTGAAGAGATTTGGGCGGCTCTTAACAGCGAGGTATCGAGAGCCGATGAGGGTGGTAGAGGTGAGTATGGAGCAGCGCCGGAATGAATGGGCGGGGGAAACGGGAGATCACCGAGAAAATCCGCCGAAAAACGCCATCGTCCGGCACTATTCCCACACGTGAAAATCCGGTGACCCAGCCGGAGATTGAACCCAGTTCGTCTTCGAGGGAGGCGAGGGGCTAACCGCTCGGCCACCGCGGCCCCCTAACTTTCGTTGGTTAGAGGAATAAAGTTTTATTTGCAGTCGTCCAGAATGAAAGCGTCTGCTGGCCTAATAATACTTCTCGGAGCCTGTCTGATGGGTCGTCGTTTCCGACGAGTGTCTACCAACGTGACCTGCTTACGCCTGGCCTGCGAACATTTCCCCGCTTTGTAAACACGTCGCTGGATTCCCACATACTTGACATACATATCCGCCACGTGGGAATGTGTGCGAAACATGCCTGCCCTCAATACTAAGACACGCGGAGCTACATCTCTGCTCAAACAGCTGACTAGTGCACTCGAATACGAACACGCATTCTACCGCAATAAATAAGACAAGAAATATTAGTTGATTTTATACATGTGTTAAAAAAGTACGGAGGAGGTAAGTCAATGAAACCAAAGCGACGCAGAAAAAATAACGCTAAGTAATCATTGAGTCACTAAGTAACTATCAGGGCTTTTAATTACACACAATAACCTTGCTTGTCCGGTCCACATATTATAACGATTTCCGTTTTTATCGAGATTGGCAAATACAGTACTGTAGCAAAAATACAGTGGTAAATATAATATTTAATGTTTTTATTAATAATATATCTAACTACTGCACAATTAATTGATAATGCGTGTTTCGTGTGTATTAAAAATTTATGTGAAAATGAAGTTGTCACGTGTACAGTAGTATAAATCAGACAGTACTTATGTTCTATTCTGTCCTTTTGATTTTCGGATGGCGCGAATTTTGGTTACTCCGAATGATGTTCTGTGCCAGTTACTCGGAATAAAAGGTGTACTGTAATACTTACTGCATGATAACTCACAATTAAGTAACAAACTGTCGTCCAGTAAAAAAAAAACATTAGCTTTACCTTCCCTGAAAGGTTTCCCCCGAGGGCAAGGTTGGTATTACCATAACTGGAAGGACTCTGCGGTTTTAATGAGGTTCCGACCCATCCAGACATTTCGTTTCACCCTTTCTTTAGACAGGCAACAGAGGGGTTATTTGCAGTCGTCGTAGGGATGGCGTTATGTGTGTGGCAGACGGAGCATTGTCCCTTGATGCTGCATGGTATGGCGTGCGTGGAGAAAAAAAAAAAAAAAAAAAAAGGGGGGGGCGGGGGTTGGCGCACGTCAACTGGCCTAAAACATATCGCTTAGAACACTGGACGACGGAGACTTTACTAATGAGCGTAACGGAAATGTTCTCGATAGTCTACGTCATCACTAGTAAGTTTGCATGTGTGCGCCCCACGTACGAGATGATGGTTGGAGCATGCTGCTCTGAGATGATGGATGGAGCATGCTGCTCTATCCCGACGACACGCATATCTTTCCGGCAAGCTACGAGCTCTTTTCGGGGCGCCTCTCCCTCTTCCGTATTCATCTCCATGCCATCACACAATATTTACGAACTGCCCGCCGCACTGAGTGAACTGCAGTTTTGGTATGCTTTAACAACAACTTGGTCTTCGTACATGATATTCGTATACGAACTTGTCCGTGTGGTCGAGAGCGAGCGAACTCCAGTAATTAAACATTTTTATTGGTGTGGGGCTGCGTACTCGCTCATTCCTGCTAAAAGAATGTAATTATCTGCTAAGAGAATGTATTTATGGAACTGGGAACACTACATATACTATTATATGGTAATTTTTCATACAGTTAACACGTAATTCGTATACAGCAGTAATAGTTGCGTTGCAGTAACTAGATACCGCTAAATTTAATAAATGTTATTCGTTAATATAGATTATTAGTTGTTGTCATATGTAAGAGTAATTATGTAAATGTATACCCATCAGTTTATAAAACGTAGAAAAGTTTACAGAATGTCTACAATTTACATACAAAGTACTTTTTTGTAACATTAAGCATATTACCAAAGTATAGTTACATTTTTCCAAGGAATATTTACAAAATCGTAATTATTTCCGAATTTTCTGTGCTACATTTATAATTTTATCGATTTGTTCAAATATCACTAAAATAACTATACTGTTAATTATTTCCTTTCCTCATAAATCTCTTTTAAAAACCTCGTAATTATATTAGCGCGCGGTACTTCATCTCTAGGCGATTCTATGCATACGGCCCTGAAATTTGTAAGAAAGACATGTTTACAAAATACATTTATTAATTATCGTTAGTAACGTTTTCGGCTTCGGCGTAGATGTGAACTACTATTCAAGTTGATATTTCGTTCATTAAAAACACTGTCATTATCTGTAATGTAGTTGGAAGTATTATTTACTCAACAATTTTAGTATCTGTAACCTAAGCTCTACCACTGCCATGTTGGATACAAAATAGTTACCGCCTACTTCATAACAACATAAGTCACTTTTCTGATTGGCTAGTCACCGCGAAAATCAAGTCAGACGGAAGAAACAAACAACTGACAGCCGAAATGAATTCGAATGGTAAATTCGTCTACGAACGATAGGCAGGGGAGCATGCCATTTCTACTACACGTATGTTCGTATACGAAAATCACCACTCGAAAATTCCTCGTATACGAACGCTGGAGTGGTTAGGCCCCCCCAGGCCCCTCAACATGGTGCGCGCAGCGCACAAGTCTCTCGGATCTCCCGTCCTTGCATTCCGGCGATGCTCCATACTCACCTCAATCACCCTCATCGGCTCATCCTTTCTACACATACTAGCTAATTTTTCCTGTATTATTTTATCTGTCCATTAAAATCATTCATGTTCAACTGTTTTCTTACATCGTCATTTCTGCGTTTCCCTTTTCTTGTAAATCCTACGATTGATCATGGAAATCTCATCTCCACTGCTTGCAACAGTGTTATTTCCTCACCACGTTTCATAGTCAACAAACAAGACGATCTTCGTGAAGGCGGCGTGCTCAATGCATATATAATACTATACCTCTCCCGGCTTGGTCAAGCACGAGCTTAAGGCGGGCTGCAAGGCCTCAAATTAACCAAACATGGCTGCTAGACGTGAAATTGAAACAAATTTGTATTTTTGTCACCACGACTTAATGTCTACGCGATATTACGTAGGCAATTTGAAAAAGAAAGTATTCCAAATCATACATAAGTTAAGCCCAATTACCTACCTACCTCAACATAATAAATGTTTTGCTATTTCCATTTCGCATAAATCTTCGCTGGTTCGATGTATGAAGTAATCCAATCACCGTCCGCCGTTTAAAAGAGCTCAGTCACAAGTCACCTGTACAGTGGACTTGGCGAAGACAAGCATATTTGCCATCTTAAGCAAGGTCTCGACGACTATGAAACTTGGTTCGAAATCGCGATCTCAAGCATTGGCTGTGGAACAGAAATACTCAGTCTTAAGGCACACAAAAATAATACAGCCTTGTGCCTTGCTCGAGAGAAGCTTAAGTAATGTTCACGAAGTGTAAATACGAACTTAAGACACCTAATAAGGTTGTCTTGACGAAACTAGTGCCCAAGGTATGTTTATGAATACCACACTTAGTTGAGCTTCGTTTGCACAAGGCGGAAGAATAACTTCGAAGTATTAGGAGGGCTTCAAAAAAGTTTGAAGTAACCATGAATAAGCTATATACCCACAGATTGTGTGATATAGTCCATTCGCTGTTTCAAACTTTTTGAATTTAACCTTTGAAAAATCACACCATGGATAACGTGTTTCATTATTTCCTTAAAAAAGAAAGCAATGTGTCGCAAGCGTCTTATTCTTCTGATAACATTAAAGTACATTATTATTTATTAAACAGAACTTTTACTTACAATTTATCCGTAAATTAAATTATTTAATTTATAATTAAGTAAATAGAAATCAGTGGGCACACAGGTGTGTTGGCAATACCTAGTAAGAAATAGCTCTTATGCAAAATATTATTAAAATGAGTGCGCACGAATGCGGTGCGCTGTCCCTCTGGTATAATTTTCTAGACTTGGTTAAGCTTTGTTTTCACGAGGCGGAGGAATAACCTAAAAGTAGAACTTCAGCATACTTCCAGAAAAGTTGGAAGTAACCGTTAACAGACTATAACTAGGGCCACCTGATTTTAGCGAAAATATTTCAGGACTACTTGTAGTGCAAAACACTAGAGCTCAGATCCGCTGTCGTAATTAGATGATTACTGAGACGCTTTGCAGGTGTCTTGCACGGGAGTCATGGACACTGAGTGTCAGAGTTACCTAATTCCGATTGGCCCAGTCAGGTAAGGAACTGTCTCACGACGAAGATAAATGGCCAATGACCAAAGGGAAACTGCACGTATGCCATAGAACACTGGAGTCTAGCAATCGCCGCGTAAAAATTTTCGCGAAATAAACACAGGTGGCCCTAGCTGTAACAGTGTAATCACAGACACTAGAGTACAAGTTTTAAAAGACACCTTCCACAAGGGAAAAAAATCTAGAAATATTATTAATTCTCATTGAAAGAAATACAGATGGGCAGTGAAAGTTTCGAAAGCGAAATTGTCAGTCCAGCGTCCTGATCACCGTTTTCTGCCCCGTCTAGTGCAGCTGTTTTCCCCACAGGCAGTAGGATATCTCCCTTGGACTCTCCTGACACTAGAAAGCAAGAGGAAAGCAATCTAGTGCGAGGAACAAGTCCCGCAGGGTTCAGATCTGCCAGCGACGTCGAAAGTGTTGGTAATTCCACTCCAAACAACTTCTCTATGGCCGCTCACTCTTGTGCCGCGTTTCCCTTAAAAGGCAGACAGCTCGATGCATCTTGAGGTGTATAGGCTGTTCACGGTAAAGTGAGCACTTTTTAAGGCCCTTCTAAATTTTTACTTTCATCCAATTTCTATCTTACTGCTGCTTTTTATTATAATTATTGCATGTAGCCAATAAACACAGTGTATACATTTCACCATTCTCAAAAGTAAACGCCTAAGGTTCCAATAATACACATTTATTAGTGGTTAAAGCCTATAGGGAGGGCCTTAAAAAGTGCTCACTTCACCGTGAATAGCCTATAGTGTAGTCTATTCGTAAATACTTCCAACATCTCTGAAGCCTTGCTTACGGCGCCACTTTACCTGGCGCAAACTGAGATGCAGTGTGTTTGTAATACTTTTTTTTTTAAACACACTATTTTACGCCTGCACAATTTATTTGTACACGAAAATAAGTAACATTGCAAACTAGGACGGAATACAAATTAAAACATATAACCGTTATTGCAAACACTATTTTGAAGCTCTTCTACGCGAGAAAAATAAAAAACAAAATTTTCAAAATGTTATAGGTAGAGCCCCGAATATTTCGCGGACTGAGTTGGCAGCAAGCTAGGATGGACATCCCTCTATACACGCGATACATTCGTTTGCTTATTGGTTGCTGTGATCACGTGAGGCCTCTGTACAGGACTGTAAAACACTCACCCACACTACCGCTTCCTGCTCATTACTGGCTCGCATTTAAACTGGGCGTGTCCAAAGAACTTGTCGTCCAATCATAACAGTAGGAGAAAATAACAAGTGTTTGGGCTACCTCGCCTCCAAACAATTCGTCGAAATACTCGTGACTCTAGTTATAGGTTACAATATTCCGGGCGAATCCCAGCGAAACTTGTGCAGGGCTCCGTATTGAACTTTGCCGCAGACTTTTCACCAGTAAAATGATGGGTCGCCGCTTTCAAAAGTTCCTTAGTTACACGCAGCGCGACGAGACACTGCACTCCAGTTCGGAGCCACGTCCTAGCGGCGATAGGGCATTTGAGAGCGCGTGTAAATGCTACCCTGACTCCAGCATGTAAGGCGGTTTACACGATTGGAAACTTGAGCGGTAGGCAACAGAGCTTGGCTGGGCAGTAAACTAACAAGAATTAAGAGCAGTTAATTCACGGAATCTTGGAAATCACGCTGTGAAATATTTTCGCAATTTAAATTTTTTTGATCAAATAATCTTTTTTTTCCCCCTTCCAGATTTTCATATGTCTCATTTGATGTAAAATAAGTTTTACCAAGCATACCTTAAAATAAATTAAGGCACAGTTTTTCTGTAAATGATTTCGTTTAAAGACTGTTCACGATAAAATGAGCGCTCCGGAAATCAACCATAGAAAAAAGTCATTGCTCCCACCTGCATAAATTTTAACGGGCGCACCCAGTGACACAAGCGAGTAAAGTTGGTACCGATAGAGGGAAACTAGTTCCACATCTTAACGTCGAATAAAAAGTGTTTGGTAACAATTTGTGATAACTTTAATTATTTCTTTCCCTTTCTGTTTTTTTTTTAAATACCTCGAAGTGTACAAATGAGCAGATTTGTAAGAAATTTACTTTTTTAATAATTTCAGTTTCGGATGACCGTCGCATGAATAAGTGACGAGGACCAAGGCAATGCTAATTTTACATAAGGCGGAAGAATACACAACGCTGTTAGGCAGGGCTTTTAAAGTGCTCAGTTTACCATGAACCCAACAAGACACGGCGTTAAAAAACAACAGCAATGACACGACAATTAAAGTTTCACTGTGACTGCTTGATTACAGCACGACACGACAGAACCGACATGCCGCTCTCCACATTTTACCCAACTAATTAGAAGGCGCTGATAGGCTATTCTAGTTTCAAAAGCGGAGGACAAGAGGGAAATTTGGAATACATGATGGTGATGAAGTGTTATCGCTAATGCACAAAAGGTAAAATTATTATTTTTAAGATTTAAAAACAGTAGTTTTCAATATATATTTTTTCTTTAAAGCTGCGTATTTGCCATTGAAGGGAAAGCTTGCAATACAATTTAATTTTGCTAGGTTGTATGTACACTCTGTGTGTCGTGCCGCGCACGACACGACGAAAATAGAAATAATTTCTAATCCAAAATAGCTGATCGGACGACAGAATTTGTCGGGCTTACGTCAGATATTTCTTGTATTCTATTGGTTGCTTAGTTTTAAATGTCGCGTCGGAGCTGTCGTGTCGTGCTTGTCTGGACTATGTGATTACAGCAATGTAAAGATGGAGTCACAATATCCCGACGAACACGATACGACACACCGACACGACGTCAGAAATCGACGGAATTTCACTTTGTATTTTATTCAGTGTTCACAATACCAGGACGAAATCCGCCCGACAAGTGTGTTACTTGTCTGTTGGAAAATCCTAAAACGGCAAGTTATTCTATTAATATCCAATACGAACTCATATTCACGTTAAGGGGAATGATTATTTTTCTTTTGACAATATTTGAATTTATACAAGAGAAAAAAAGTATTTAAAAACAAATCGGAACGATATTTTGGCAAGTTAATTTATTATTTACTACAATAGGGAAATATGGACGACATTTTGTTTTATAATGTATTTACTTTTTTTGCGCGCTTCGACGAGCCCGACGCGACGAAAAGTAGAAACAGAACCTAGCATTTTCGAGCTGTCGCGGCCGCAATTTTGTCGGGCTGACGTAACGGTGACCATGCTTTTCATTGGCTGCTACTCCAATTTTGTCGTGTTGGGGATGTGTCGGATTCGTCGGGGCATGTGAGTGAGCGAGTGAAGAGATTTGGGCGGCTCTTAACAGCGAGGTCATGAGAGCCGATGAGGGCGATTTAAGTGAATATGGAGTGGCGCCGGAATGAAGGGACGGAGGAAGAGGGAGATCCCCGAGAAAACCCGCCGACCAACGGCATCGTCCGGCACGATTCCCACTTGCGAAAACCCGGTGACCCGGCCGGGGATTGAACCCGGTTCGCCTTGGTCGGGGGGCGAGCGTGCTAATCGCTCAGCCATTTTTTTCTAAACCACCTTATTCTAAGCGTTAAATGTAAGTCCGAAGGTAGGGTCGGGTTCCAATTGCATCTCAGGGCTGAGTCCCTTACGCCTAAAGGAGAGGAAATTGAATACAAAGGGGGTGGACATCGCGGCTGAGAGGAAATGGGTAGGCACGGCCATCACCTTGGGGTCATGCCTACCTACCTAGGTGTAGTGTAGTCAAAGCTACATTAAGAAACGGTATGGCGAAACTCACAATAGACACGGTAAAACCCTTACCGACAGAAAATGAGTTAAACTCGTGGGAGCACCAGTGAAAATGCTAAAGGAGATAGCAGGTGTGGAGTCCATGCTGTTTAATATTGGAGTGAAGAATCTAGCAGAGAGGTGGCTCGGCAAGGCACGTGCGCCCTTTGAAGTGGAACTGCCATCCATGTTCCTGCGCGGGCAGCCTGAATCGCTCAGCCAGCGCGGCCCCTCTCCGGGGCAACGTGATACCGGCATACACGTCCGAAGAGAAGAGTGTCAGAGCGTGTCCAGCTGGGGTAGAAGGAGGGGTGGCTGTTGACCCTGGGCAGTGTTGGAGCCGCGGTGACCTCACTGCCACACAGCGGGTCTCGCCCAGCTGGCAAGGCTCCAGCGCGCGCAGCTGTCCATGTGTCTCACACTGCGCACGCGCAGTCTCCACGTGCTGGCCGCTATCACGCGCGCTGCCGGACTTCACTGTGCATAAAGGCGGTGAGCACTTCTGGAATCAACCTTAGAAAAAATCACTGCTCCTACCTGCGCATATTTTAACGGACGCACTGAATGACATGCACCCAGTAAAGTTGGTAACGATGGAGGGGAAAGTATTTCCACATCTTAACGCCGAATTAAAATTGTTGGGTAACCATTTGTGATAACTTAAAATTATTTCCATCGCTTTCAGTATTTTTTTTTTTTTTTGTAATGCGTCGAAGTGTAAAAATTAGCAGATTTTTAAAATGTTTACTTTTCTTATGATTCTACAGTTCCACTGGACTGACGCATGGATAAAGTGATGAGGCCATTGCCACTGTTAATTTTACCTAAGGCGGAAGAACACACGACGTGCATACAAGTGGATCTTAAGCAGGGATTTCAAAAGTGCTCACTTTGCCGCGAACAGCCTATAGGCTATAGTCTATTGGCGGTTTCTTCACACTTACTGAATTAAACCTTCGTAGAATCACCCCATCTAGGCCTATGACGTGTTTGCTTATTTCTTAAATTTGTCGTTTATCACAAGCATTTTATACTTCTTAGCTTAACATTTCTTATTATTTATTAAATTGAACTTCTACTTATATATCACCTATAAATTATAATATTTTATATTTATAATTAATGTAAATGAAAACGGAGAAAATAGGTGCGCTGGACCTTCCCGATGGCCAGGGCGACTTGTGTAAGAGCTCTCCAAAACCAGGAGTGAGTTGAATGAATTAGTGGCGGAGTTTCAGCGATAGACGACGAGCTGCCTCATCACTTTATCCATGCGTTGATCGAGTCCTAACGAAATCACAAATTCAGATCTAGAGAGGACAGTGTACAATTTTATCAGCTGTGATGAAGACTGCAGTGATGGGTGTCTTTCGCGAGGGATGCAAGCCTGGAGATGCATACCTAGTGCGAAATAGTTCATATGCAAGTGCGGATGAATACGGTGTTCTGTCGCTTTGGCGTAATTTTCCAGACTTGGTTAAGCTTTGTTTACATGAGGCGGAGGAATATACTGTAAGTAGAACTTGAGCAGGGCTTCAGAAAAGTTGGGAGTAACCGCGAATGGATTATTTTGCATGTAGTGGAAGAATGCACAATGCTCATACACGTAGATCTTAAGCAGGGCTTTCAAAGATGCCCAGTTTAGCGTGGACATCTTATAGAAATGTGAGGGGCTACAATATAATCAAGCAGCAACTGGCAGGCTGGACTATTGGACTAGGTGCGTGAATGAAAGACATTGATAGTAACAGACGGACTGAAAGTGTGTTAGTGATGAATATGAGTTAATTGACTATAACTAAACAGGGACATTAAAGACGTTGATTAGAGTATAAATAGACATTGAATATTGCACTCTTGAGAAATAAAAAGAGTAATAATAGAGATAGATGGATTAATGCCGTAAATAATAGCTGTGTAAGTAAACTAGGATCAAATTTAGTTACTTAATTTTTATTAAGACCTATGACCTTAACTTCCGCGCATTAGGACCTAGCAGAAATCACTTCCATATATTATAACTGCGAAATATGTTAAAGTAGTACGGGACTGGAATAACCAGGAACGCATCTACGAAAAATATACAGTTGTTTGTTTCAGACAGTAAACTTACTTTAGAAGAATCTGGTGGTTTGAAGTTGGCACGAGGAATTTAATGCAACCACATACTGTCGTCTTTGGTTTTTTTTTTTTTTTTTTTTTTTTTTTTGGAAACCAAATACATGAACTTGCGGAGCGTTCACGTAATTCCCATTGCAACCAATAACACAGCAGCGACGCGGCATATCGCCAATGGAAGTAGGCAAAACACTCGCACATTAGTGGAATGTAACTTCTAACTTGAAAGTCGCCCCAAGAACTGGAAGCTGTCCCGCCAGAGACGAGGGAGGAAACACGTGTTAGCATCTGTACTCTGGCGGGGAGTGGCTAGGACCACTCTAGATGACGTCACATGCCACCCTGGGGTCAGAGGGTGCTGCCCGAGAACTGGCAGCTGTCCCGCCAGAGACGAGGGAGGAAACACGTGTTAGCATCTGCTCTCTGGCGGGGAGTGGCTAGGACCACTCTCGATGACGCCACACGCCACCCTGGAGGCAGAGGGTGCTGCCCGAGAACTGGCAGCTGTCCCGCCAGAGACGAGGGAGGAAACACGTGTTAACATCTGCACTCTGGCGGGGAGTGGCTAGGACCACTCTCGATGACGTCAAATGCCACCCTGGAGTCAGAGGGTGCTGCCCGAGAACTGGCAGCTGTCCCGCCAGAGACGAGGGAGGAAACACGTGTTAGCATCTGCTCTCTGGCAGGGAGTGGCTAGGACCACTCTCGATGACGTCAAATGCCACCCTGGAGTCAGAGGGTGCTGCCCGAGAACTGGCAGCTGTCCCGCCAGAGATGAGGGAGGAAACACGTGTTAGCATCTGCTCTCTGGCAGGGAGTGGCTAGGACCACTCTCGATGACGTCAAATACCACCCTGGAGTCAGAGGGTGCTGCCCGAGAACTGGCAGCTGTCCCGCCAGAGACGAGGGAGGAAACACGTGTTAGTATCTGCACTCTGGCGGAGAATGGCTAGGACCACTCTCGATGACGTCACATGCCACCCTGGAGTCAGAGGGTGCTGCCCGAGAACTGGAGGTGGACTTAGCAAGACAGGGGGACAGCGCACCCCGACGTCCGATGCGGGCACCACACTTGGCACCACACGCACCACAATCAGGGGTCATTATGGGTGATTTTTGGCGTGTGCGGTGCTTAGTGCGGTGCTGATTGTGCTGATTCGACGAGCTGCGGCTATTGTTAGCATCGAGACGGTGACCCGTGTACTCGGAGCGACCTGTGGGGTGTACTCGGGGTGGTTCCCGGACAAATGATGTCCTGACACTGTTCCACAAGGACACCGTGGAGATGGGACGAGTTCACGACAGACTCGTACAATTGGTCCACTCTCACTGATGCAGAATATTCAACTGCATTGTTTTGGTTAATAGGTCTGATACAATTACGATTAGGTGACTGTTGTGGAAACTGGCCTGTCTGTCACTCAGTACTGTGATACAGGCTACTGACAGTACATAATATTGCCACCTCAGTCCCTTCATGAACCTGGCCATATTCGCGAAGTTGTAACACCACTCAAAATAAAAAATAAAAAAATATTTATTTACATATTTAAATCAAACCCGATTTTCGTACATTTTAAAGCGCATAATTGCTGCGTTTATACATACATAAACAGAATTGGGACCAAGCTTTTAAATTTTCAGACACGCGAATGCAAGGCAAACTAGAATAATGCACAGTACGATTCGTGAGATGGCATACAGCAAGTGCTAGCATCGAATTTTTATTCTTTAATTAAACACATTTCTAGTCATTCCATCCAAATTTTCTAACCTTATAAATAATTTTCCCTGGTATTTCCTTAACTTCACCATAACTGTAAAATACCCTGACTTTTCCAATTTTTCCTTTGTTTTCCCTGATGCTAGATACCCTGCACGACAAATGTTGACCATGGAAACAAAGTAGAAAATCTTGAGTATGCTGAGGTGAACCGGATTCGATTCCCGGCGGGGTCGCTCCCGGATTTTCGCATGTGGGAATCGTGCCGGACGATGCCGCTGGTCGTCGGGTTTTTTCTCGGGGATCTACAGTCCCCCCCCCCCCCCCATATCTAACCCCTGGAATCCCGGCGCTGCTCTATACTCACCTCACTTCATCATCATCAGCTCTCAAGACCTCGATGTTAAGAGCCACCCAACTCTCTCCACGTTATAGCTCTGCCAACCTGCTAGCAATTACTTACCTCCGAAATTGATGTCAAAGCGCGCACGATGTTAACTCCACGGCAAAGCTGCGACGAGAACCAGATTTCAGCTGTGTCCGCATCCGTGTACAGAAATTCTCAGACGATGATGCAACACAACCTGGAAGAGGGGGAAAAAAAAGCATTTCACTAAAACGAGCACAATTACACCTTATATTCGGCCCCATTTTAATAACACATGAATAAATACATAGCTGTAATGACGCTGAAAAAAATAACACAAAAGAAATAATTATAGGCTATTCACTGTAAAATCAGCACTTTTGAAAGCCCTGCTTAAGATCTTCTTGTATGCACGCTGTGTATTATTCCGCCTTATGTGAAATTAACATTGCCATGGACCTCATCACTTTGCTCACGCGTCGGTCAAGAAAAACTGTGAAATTATTAGGAAAATAAATATTTTATAAATCTGCTCATTTTTACACTTCAATGCGTTAAAAATAATAGGAAGCGAAAGAAATAATTGTAACATATCACAAATGGATACCCAGCACTTTTTATTTGACGTTAAGATATGGAACTACTTTCCATCCATCGTTGCCAACTTTACTGGGCGCATGTCACTCAGTACGCTCGTTAAAATATATGCAGATAGGAGCAGTGAGTTTTCTCTAAGGCTGATTTAAAAAGTGCTCTCTTTATCGTGAACAGTCTTTAAAGGTATTTGTTCCAAACAAATACAATGTTCTATCCTTGCGTTACATTTCAAAAATGGAGCTCGTGCCTCTATTAACAAAGCAATCAAAAAGGCAACCAACAAAAGAAACAAGGGCATAAAGCTAACCAAGGCAAAGAATCGCACAGTGCGTACAATTCAGCGCTAAAATAGCACGTATTTATGCATTAAAATTTTAAGTAAAATCTATGCCAATGCGATAGATGTGAATTTTCCATCGGGCTAGGAGAGATGGGTGACTTAGTTTGCATAGTTGAGCGTGTGCTGTTGTGTTAATACAAGTCAAACGGCCGTCTCAAGGACTCGCATGCACTGGGATTCCGGGGTAACGAAAATAAGCGCTCGCTTCCGTTATTTCCGTTATTTCGTGAAGGTCAGTTGCCGGTGTTATTTACCAACAAAAAATAAAAAGACGAGACAGACATGACGTAACTGCTTGAGCTACCGTAAGCGGCTATTGACGAGATTCGGTAAGGTTTACTAAAGGCTGTACACGATAGAGTGAGCACTTTTGAAATCGACCTTAGGAAAAAGTCACTGATTCTAACTGCATATATTTTAACGGGCGCGCTGAGTGACATGTGCCCAGTAAAGTTGGTAACGATGGAGGGAAAGTAGTTCCATGGCTTAACGTTGAATTAAAAGTGTTAGGTAAACATTTGCGAGAAATTAAATGATTTCGTTTGCTTTCTGTTTTTATATTTCTCCTAATGTGTAATAAATATAAAATTGTTAAAATATTTACTTTTCTAATCATTTCACAGGTTCACATGTCCAACGCACAAATAAAGTGATGAGGCCCATGACAATGTTAATATTACATAAGGCGGAAGAATGCACAAGGTTCATGCAAGTACATCTTAAGCAGGGCTTTCAAAAAGTGCTCAGTTTACCGTGAACAGCCTATAAGTGATACCTTCCCGCTGACATCCACATTTTCTGACGTGCAATTTAACATTTACAGACTACTACAGTAATGATTACGCATCACACTCCATTAAGGGTGTCGGAACTCATTCAAAATGACTTAACTTATGATTGTACCAAGCACCAGTCGTAATAACAAACACTATAGGCTGTTCTCGGTAAAATGAGCTCTTTTGAAAGCCCTACTTAAGATCTACTTGCATGTACGTTGTGTATTCTTCCGCCTTATGTACAATTAACATTGCCATGGGCCTAGTCACTTTATTTATACGTCGGTCAAGTGAAATTGAAATTATTAGAAAAGTAAATATTTTTAGAACACTGCTCATTTTTATACTTCCATAAATTAAAAAAATAATAATAAAATAAAACAAAGAGCGAAAAAATTGATGTAAGTTATCACAGATGGATACCTAACACTTTTTGTTCGACGTTAAGGCATGGAACTACTTTCCCCACCATCGTTGCCAACTTTACTGGGCGTATGTCACTCAGTGCACCCGTTAAAATAAATGCACGTGGGAGCAGTGACTTTTTTCTAGGGTTGATTTCAAAAGTGTTCACTTTATCGTGAACATCCTATACCTAAGTTGTACAGATGAAAGAATGTACACAACATAAACTAATATATATCACGCGAATGCACTATACTCTTGTATTCCAGGCGTGGATGCGTACTTCGCGGAAGCAGCGCGTCTCGCACAGATCCTAGACGGGAAAGACAACTTGTCTGAGGGGGGAAAAAGGAGGGGGTAGGAGGGGCGTTATTACTACCAGGCATTGTTAGCAGCGGCAGCACGACACGACTGGAGGACGCCTCTTGAGGGATGGGTAATTAGCGGTACAGTTAATTGGTAGCGGCACTTGCGAGACACCGCGCTCTACAGAGTCTTGAGTTCATTAATGCCCGGTTGCACAAACATGTTCCCCGATCCGAGATCGAATGATTCTAGTTCCGAACCAGGATCCAGTTTGATCTTGGTACCAATGTAAAAGTGTTGCGCCATCGAAATTTTATGATTCGAGATCTCCGGTTCATCGATCTTGGTTCAAAAGTGAGAGATCAAGATTTAGTATGAGACTAATTTTGCTAGTGGTTCGTAATATATAACGCCATGGTATTAGGTGTATTATTCACTATAGATAGAACTAGATAAGTAATGTTTTATTTTTTTAAGCGAAGTAATTATTGTTGTACGAATTTTACTGAATATCATTCAAGTGCGTATAACGTTGTTTTAATTTCCCAACAAAACAATCGAACGTAGTTCTATCTGTTGGCGTATTTTCAAACTGCATTTGTCGACGATGGCTGCTGATCTCGGATCGAGTTTTGGCACCACCAATTTCGGCAGTTCGAAATGAACTTAATCTCGATCTCCAGTTCAGTTCTGAAGTAGAATTGTGCAACAATCTTCTGTGTCGATCTTAGATGCGATCTCGGATCGAGTTTCGAACCACTATGGGGCAACCGGGCATAAGCCTGTATGCCGCGACGGAAGATTCTACGACTCCATGCGAGCCTGCGTGGCCGCTTGTATGGATGGTTCCATGGACGATTTGGCAATACGCTCGCCGTTTTCATGGACATGTTCGTAATTGGCCGTGTGCAATTTTAGATTGAAAGTTTCATAAATGCTGTTCACAATAAAGTGCGTACTTTAGAAATAAACCTTAAAAAAAAAGTCACTGCCCCTGCATTCACATATATGTTAATGGGCGCATGAGTGGTATTCGCCCAGTAAAGTTGGTAACAATGGATGGAAGGTAGTTCCATATCTTAACGTCGAATAAAAAGTGCTAAGTAACCTTTTTGCGACAGCTTAAAAATTAATTCTGTCGCTTTCTGTTTTTTTTTATGCACTGATGTGTAAAAATGAACATATTTGTGAAGTATTTACTTTCATAATAATTTCAGTTTCATTTGACCGATGCATGAATAAAGTTGTGCCGCTAGGCGGCGCCTTTAATTGTCGTTAATATTTTCATCAACATCAATTAGCGCCTATATGTGAACCGATTACTTCGGCGATAGTCCGGTACCCCTTCCTTTCTCCTGTCTGTATCCTCTCCTACCTTATCCCTCCCCTTCTAGCGCCATTTTCTTTCTGATGTTTCAAAAATGCTATAAAAAAAAGCTTGCACAGCCCTCCTCCTACTTCTTCCACACAGCCTCACACCTCACAAGAAGGGTGCGTTCTGCCTTTGCTCGACGAATACAAGTTAGCTCGTGACACGCAGCCTGTACACTGTGGTCGGTCTGGAAACAGGTCACCTTGAGCCTTGCCCCTAGTGGGTCAGCGGCCACAGTGGACAGCACCGATCTAGGTACATTTCTGTCAACACTTGCTCGCCAATTGCATACACCACATCGCGAGTCGCTCCACACAGAACCTCCCACCCCCACCCCCCTCACACACCACCCTCGCGGGTCATGGCAACGGGCGGGGAAACGACTGGGCCGTCATGGATGACGGGAAAGAAGCTCACCTTGGAAAGAAGCTGTGAAAATGGCATTCCCTCACGGACCTTCCTATCGGCTCCAACCACACTCAGTACACCATCTTCCTTCCGTGCACCAACACCTGGGGCAGCGAACATGAACATGGAAACCGACTTTCAGCTGGCTAAAAGAAAGGGGGACAGCAACTCCTCGGTGCCTGGGAAGAGAACCGCACAGAACAAGCATCTCCACTCAGTGCCGTATGAGGCACAGTCCGACACCATTCCGATAAAAAATCGGTCCGTCTTGTTACAAGATGCCACAGACAAGGCCTCAAAAAAAAAAAAAAAAAAAAACTCTTCAAGCACTCCCACCCACCAATCACACCCGGCTGCACCTCAAACACGAGAAAAAAGACAAACTCAGTTCAGATTAGTGGGTCCTGACGCCGCTAAACATAATCTCCTTATCCATAAACTGCGAGCAATCAGTAGCGACGGGTTCTCCCTTCTCCAGACTGCTCAGGGAACACAAATTATCACAAAAATTCGAGAACACTACTTAGCTGCTCGCACAATGCTCGAAGCGAACTACATTCGCTACTTCACATTTTGCCAAGCTTCCGAGCTCCCTCACAAAGTAATATTTGATCTCCACCCCGCAGCTGAAATAGCTGATTTCAAGGCAGATCTGGAAAACGCCGGCTACGCAATCCAGCACATATACCAGTCCCAAGAAACGCACCCCAGATCACACAGACCCGAACAAATTCACGGTGGAGCCGCAACGTTTTTTCTGCGTTACGGCGGCGCAAGAACACTCATCTCCTCCCTCTGCTCCCAGCCACCAAGGTCAACATGACCATTGTACACCCACGGCAATACCAGAAACGGCCGACAGACGTGGCACAATGCCGGAACTCTCTAGCCCTAGGCCACACGAAAAATCACTGTTTTATGCCACACTGCGCCGACCCTCACCCCGATAGTGACTGCACCATGAGCACAATAACGTCTAAGCCAAGATGCAGCAACTGCGCAGGCGACCACACGGCCCCTTGGGGCAGAAAAGAACTGCCGTCGCAAAGGACAAACCAACTGTTGTCAAACAGCCTCCTGCCCCGTCCATGTTCACGGTCAGGACATTACGACCAGGCAAGTCATGTTCGCAGGCACTCTCTGCGCCAACTCACAACACAGCTCCCACACTTGACACCCCACAAACAACAAACACGCCACCTCAATCCCGCCCTCGCCTGCGAAATTCGCCAGGGGAGATGTGAGGCGCTATACAGGAATTCGATGTATTCATGGAACTCCTTAGAGCGTGCGACTTCGCGTCGCTCATGGCACATTTCCACCCCTACACCGTCAAACTCCGCAGTGTCACAGAACAGCAAGAGAGAACCTGGCTACTTCTCGAAGCTGTGGCGTCATTTGCGGCTCCCTAGTCCGTCTACTTGGCCCGCAACAAACCACTTTTCCCTACTCTGTACTGGAGCGACTCCGAAATAAATAACACAAACATTCATCACTCTGACGAGCGACACATCGCGTATATTTTTTTATTCACAGCCAACTGATTGCAGTACATAGTTTTGCATTTGTTTAACAGAATTTTCCTGCCTTCAGCAATAAAACAGTAATTACTTTATTAAATAATCAATAATTGACATTACTGGCCATCTAGACAATTTAAACTTCCTTAAATTAGACAAGTTTACTTAAAATCAATTGCTTAATGCAGTGAACAGCACCTAACTTTTTAGTAATTTATTTAGCCTTTTATATGGCCAGAAACTAGCATTACAAGTTTTGCAGCACTATTCATATATTCAAAACAATTAAATGACTTTATTTACATCTTTTAATGTATTTAATTTTTCCGTTTCAAATAAAAGCTGTTCACGGTAAAATATAGACAGTGCTGCCATCTCTTGGGCAACTCCGCAAGCCCTGCGCCAACAAGTTCTCTAGCCCAATCAGAGCCCTCTGGCCAAGTTACAGACCAACTTCACTCACGCGACGCGTTTTCCTGGCTCTGCTCTCGAATTTCACCGGTTTGGCACATAAACAACATAGAATTATATTCACTACGACTCTTAAATTGTTATTTCACGCCTTCAACGCATATATACAGCACGAATTCATCAAAATTAAGCCCCGAAACCGGCCGGAATTCTCTGATCGGTCCGTGACAAAAATCGCTCACTTTTAACAAAACTAGTTTGCGCTAGCATCGCGCCAGTCATTCCGTTCGTAGACTCCGACTTACTCAGATGTTTACATCGTATTACTGCCCCTTCGTCGCTCAACACAGTACATTCACTCACGCAGTATACACAATTATATGTAAAATCACTCAAAATCTTATTATTACTTATTACATAATATTAACTTCATTTAGATAATATTCTCACCACTACAAATACACATGAAATTAATTTCCGCGCAACTTAAATTCACCCCAACAACAAAATATAAATTAATTATTTAATTACCTAAGCCACTCCAGTCATGAAAATAACTTTCTAATCGTTTGGTATAAGTTCTTTTGGCTTTAAATTCCGTTTATTCTCACTCTACTGTCGCTGGCCCTCTTACAGGAGGCTAGCGACAGCCTTCAAAGTCCTGAATATCAAAATTTCGCGCCGATTAAATTTATTTTTAATTTAACTTCACCACCTACCTTTACCCAGTACAGGCAGGGGAAAGGCAGGCACAAAATCAGTCTTGGAAACAGATCCCAGGCGCTACCCTGGGAATCCTGTAAAATAATGATTGCTCCGCAGCATTAAATATTTTACGGGTGTGGAGGGGGAAGGGGGTTAGCTTCTCCTTTCCTCCACAATCTAACTGATAACCGTCTGGGCGGCCAAGGTCCCTCGCAAGGGATCGATCCACCCCCCGCGCTGAGGGAGTAGCGTCCCGGCGATGTAGCATGGCGGGTGGCCTTCTTCTTCGATAGCATAACTTGGTGGAGTTCACTTGGTTAGGACGGCATGAACGTCGCCATGCTGAGGGCACATCGGCGTAGGACTACGGGGGTCTTAATGACTATCAATTTTGAACAGCTAGGGGAAGAAAGCATGGACGACTGCTGCAGCGTGACTCCGCCAGAGGTAAGTCGCCGGTACCGATGATTTTCACTGCGTGTGTGGCGTGTAGATTTCGCACATATTCGGCGTGCTGCGGGGCTTGCTTTTCTCAGTTTTGAACGTTTTAAAGGCATGTGAGAAGCCTCGGTCGGATGTACAGTAGTGTACCCTGTTTCCCCGTTTGACTTTAGCCATGGAGTGTTTATAGTGTCGCCATGACTTGTACCTGTTCACGCTGGCAGCAAGTTTAAATTTTTGGTTGTAGAAATGCCGTTCTAAATGTTAATGTCCTCGGTTAGGAATACTAGGAAATGTATACATATCTTATGGGAACTAATGTAGGGAAATGGTTTAATATTCGCAGTATGTTTGCCTTCCCTTTTAATCAGTGCATATTTACTGCACGGTAGCCGGCGATCACGTAAATATGTTTCAGATTTTTTATAAATGTTCTGAGCACCGTGAGAAATATTTTGAAATATGCACTTGGAGGTGCCTTATTTTTAATTGAAAAATGTGCTGGTTACGTAACTAAACGTCAGCTTTGGTTGCAGTTGGTAACAAATGGTAACGATGACGTCTAAAATATTGTCATTTTAAGGGTGCGAAAACTGTAAGGTCATTGAAAAGTAATATTAATATCACCCATTGTACAATGTTCGCATTTATTGCAACTTTTAATTGTGAAATCCGGGAACTTGGTCGGGCGTGGTAGCAAATTTTAATCAGTGATAATGCCGACGTCTAAAATATATTGTCATTTCATGGTTCCATAAGGATCCCATGTTAAAGAAAGGTGCTTTTAAAGTTACCCAATACATAATGTTTGCGCTTGTTACAATTTCTAAACTGTGAAACAGTGATTGGTAACGATGGGTAGAAACTAAGGAGCGAAGTAGCGCTTGATCAAGACCCGCCCCTTGTATATTGTAACTGGGCAGCAGGCTACTCCGCCAGTAAAATAAGAACGAAGGTTACTCGTACATTTAAGTTGTTGAGATTTGAAATAGCAGCAATATTGGGGCGTTGAACATCCGTAAAATTGTAGTGTTTTTTATAATCAAATATATTATTCAAATGCATATTGTATTATGAGTACCTGGGTGTGGAATTCATCATAATCAATTAATTATTTTTTTAAAGGCAATTATAAGCCCGTGTGGCAAATGTTTTTGTACCAAACGTATATAAGGTATAAAAATGCCCTGATTTCAGTAATTTTGGTAAGCCAGCATATTTACAAAAGAGTTGGCTGGTATAAGTAATTCAATTTGGGCCTGGTTGTTTAGAGAAACAGCAGCCTATTACCTTTTAAGGCATGGTAATTATTACATTTTTATGTGAAACATTTGATATTTTCATATGGCTTTTTGAGCAAACACGTGTTAGCGATTTGTTGAACCATTTATACCTTGTACCCCTAGGTTCAGTACAAAGTGATGAGGTCCATTGCAAATTTAATTTTACATAAGGCGGAGGAATACACAACGTATATACAAGTACATCTTAAGCAAGGCTTTCAAAAGTGCTTATGTTGCCGTGAACAGCCTATACAAGGTTGAAATTTTAACTAATCAGAGACAGGGTAGTCATTTTGTTTTCAGAAAGCCGGAAAGACTATTAAACACGAAAATGTTTACTGATTCGAAAATAGTAATGTGTGAAATTTCAATTCATGACAACAAACCATTAGGCGCTGTGCATACGTAAACGTACAATGGTGAAATAGTGAGTTGCAGAAGTAAAATTATAAAAAATGCACTCGTCTTTACTTCTGCGGCAACAAGTATTGTTGGATAGTTTATTCCAAAGAACCCTGGGGCCGCGGTGGTGTAGTGGTTAGACTACTCGCCTCCCACCAAGGCGAATTGGCTTCGATTCCCGGCGGGGCAGCCCCGGATCTTCGCACGTGGAAATAGTGCCGGACGATGCTGCTCGTCAGCGGGTTTTCTCGGGGATCTCCCGTTTCTCTCCGCCCCTTCATTTCGGCGCTACTCCATACTCACATCGGCTCTCAAGACCTCGATGTTAAGAGTCGCCCAAATCTCTTCACTCCCTCACACTCACTACGACATCCGCATTCTTACGAAGACATGGACAACCAAATATTACCCCGCTGGCATGTGTTCGTACGGTTCTCTGTAACGAAGTAATACGTCAACGACACTTTAAAGTGCAAATTACTCAAATGAACATCAGGATCGATTGTATGTTATTCTGTGTGCGAAAGAACACTTGATTGGGACACTTTCAACGCTACATAATACAGGCAGAGTGCCGGCCAGAAATGGACGTTGTTCAGTGTGATAACCAGTCCATGATACAATGCGCATAAAAACCAATTCAAGTTGCAGCTCATTCAAATCTTGCTCATCCGATAAGACGTGAATTTTCAGAGACATGCAGCCAATCCCTGCAAAAGATGACGTGAGTGAATGAAGAGATTTGGGCGACTCTGAACAGCGAGGTCTTGAGAGCTGATGAGGGTGATTGAAGTGAACATGGATCGGCGCCGGAATGGAGGGGCGGAGGAAACGGGAGATCCCCGAGAAGACCCGCCGACCAATGGCATCGCTCGGCACGATTCTCACTTGCGAAAATCCGGTGACCCGGCTGGGGATTTGAGTCCGGTTCGCCTTGGTGAGAGGCGAGCGTGCTAAGCGCTCAGCCACCCTGGCTCCGGCGAGGAAGGAGACTGCACTCGGTGACAAACACCCACATTCCTTTACCTCGCCTTCTCCCTACAATACTGACATCCGGTACAGACATTTACTAATAAAATGACAGGGCTATCGCTTGAAAGTCCCATAGTTCCAGCGGTACGACGACAGCACTGCACGCTAGTTCAGAACCTTGCGTGTAAATACGTCGGGGTGCGGTAGCTTAAATTCTGGAACAGTTCCACAACATAAACCTTCCCAATTTCTGAGCGAAGAACTGAAGCTCCAGTACTGGACGGTGCATGTCCGTCAGTCTGGGTTCGCGGTAGATTTCAGTTGACTGGATGTGTTGGAGTGTAAGCTGCCGCTTAATATTGCGTTTTAGGAGCAGGGTGTAGCCACAGGCGAAAATCGCAGTTGGGTAGCAGATTTTTCGGGTGCTTTATAATGTGTTGGTGTGCTTTGTAACATTAAACTAACTTCACTCTTTACATGATTATTTATTTGGCCCTGAAGGAATCTGGTGCTGTCGTCAAAACGTGACAGTAGCCTCCATTAAAATGAATAGCTCTAAATTATTGACAAGCGTTTTTTTCTATAGTGCTCGCCATCAGATGGTACCACAGTCAGACTCCGTGTGAGGGCCCACTCAACTCACTATAGACTATTCACGGTAAAGTGAGCACTTTTGAAAGCCCTCTCATTTTGAATAATTAATCAATAAATGTATTTTATTTTAGCGTTAGACGTTAAATTACGAGTGCGGTGGAATATACATACTGTATTTATTACTTACATGGCTATATTTATTTTAAACAGTGGTTAAAGTATAAAAAATTGCGGTAAGGAAAAAGTAACTGGGGCCTCAAAAGTGCTCACTTTACCGTGAACAGCATACGAAGCTAGTGATGGTTGTATGTTAAGAAACGAAGGGCATGTGTTTAACAGCACGCCTACCCTCTGTAGTCCAGTAGACCTCTGTGTTCGTGTCACTGATTTAATACGGATATAGATCGGAAAGGGAGAACGAGTCTATAAATAGATGGTTAAGGGGCATGCGTTCTGTCTACAGTGCAGGTTGTCGGAACTATACATTTCAACAGGAATTGAAATACGATCCATCTTGCGTAATGTTATGTGTCGTATTTACGAGTTAAATAATGGTAATAGAATAAAATTATTAATAAAATAGCACAGATGAGATAATTTAGTTTTTTTTTATAATTATTTAAATATTAAACCTATTAAGTATTTCCAATTTTTAAATTAGCCAAAATTCCTACATAATTTATCCAACATGTTGAAAAAGGTGAATATTAACATTGATTTGTGACTTTATATACCTTGTTTTGTGACTTGTCTTGCTCGCTCGTCTTTAGTTCCAGCTGCTGGCATATTCTCTCTTTGCCAGGGAAGTGACCTAGGTTAGTCGTATTCGCGCATTGCGTCACTTCCGTCGTCATTTCCCACTTCATCGGGGGCGTGTCGCTGATTTTGCGAAGTGTGTTACGACACTGTTCCTTCATTGCGCTGCCTCGGCGGCCTTAATCAGTTGCGCCACTGCTCGCGTGTTGTATTATACATGAACTACGCCGCTCCAATCTTGGAATGGGCCGCGACAGTTAATAGAGTGGGTAATAGAGCTCCCCAGCTGGGAGGTCATGAGGTTAAATTGCAATGTTAATTCATTTTCTCTGATTGCCCAACAGACATAAAGCCCCTATCACACTGTTAAAGTTGTTCCGTCAAACTGCTTCCAATAAGTTTGGTCAAATAAAGTTGGACAGTTATGACGTCATCGAAACGTCATAAACGCCGCCATAATTATCTGAAAAAGGTTGGATCCCTCCAGTTTCCATCATCAAACATTTGAAAATTGGACTGGTTGTAAATTTATTTGATGTTTGACGGTCTCAGCCAATTAGAATCGTGCGCGACAAAACTTGACGTCAAGAAACTTAAAATAATGAACAGCTGCTGGAGACGAAGTAAGTTATGAAGATAATTTGCGCAGAAGCTGTTTGGGCACGAATCATCGGCCGGGTTACCGGATTTCCTCGAATGGGAATCGTGCCGAACGATGTCGTAGGTCGGCGGGTCTTCTCAGGGATCTCTCGTTCCCCCCCCCCCCCCCCCTTCATTCCGGCGCCGCTCCATATTCTCTTCAATCACCTCCATCGGCTCTCAAGACCTCACTGTTACGAGCCGCCCAAATCTCTTCACTTCACTTGATTGGTAGCGCATCCAAGACATTTGTTGCATAGCGCTTATGATTAATTACTGTTGAAGCCCGGAAGGTGGCTACATGCTGACGCACTGAACAATTTCGCATTAGGAGTAAACGTCGTCTACCACGCAAGGCGTCATTCGCACACTTTATCGCGATGGTGTGTGCGCCTCACTGTAAATTGTTTTACCATTCTCCCGCACGGACTCCATAGTGTTAACACCATTCAAAGACTTGCCAGACACTCCCGTAATGTTGGGAGCTTGTACCACTGACAGCGCAAAAAAAAAAACACTACGAAACCCAGTTCATGAAGCCGATGAACGACTGTTTTTGTAGTGTCTAGTAGCGTATCTGTATCGCTACCGTAGACCCGAGCATTAGCGAGTCCGGCTGTGCGGCCCCAAACACCCCCCCCCCCCCCCTTCTACACAGAGTCACCTTCTCGTCGGCTCCCTACTATAAACCATACTATAGGCTGTTCACGATAAAGTGGGAACTTTTTAAGTTCCTTCCAGGCATTAACCGCTAATAAATATATATTATTGCAGCCTAAGGCATTGGTGGTGGTGAAATGTATGCACTGTGTTTATTGGTCACATTGCAATGTTTATATTAAAAAAGCACTAGGAAGATGGAAATTGGATGAAAGGAAAAATTTATAAAGGCCTTAAAAAGTGCTCACTTGACCGTGAACAGCCTATATAAACGTCCCCTGAGTGTTTCCGATCAGTACATTATGTGATAAGGCAGTTGGAGAATTGGGAAATAGTGTTTGCAATGTGCGTGGTGTTTTGAAAGTAGCCTTTGTGTCTCGCCACAAGCGTATCTACTTTTCGTAGATCAGCACATTTGAAGCATGTTTATTAGTTTCGTGGGAAAACGTGTATAATCCATTCACCGTTACTTCACACTTTTCTGAAGCCCTGCTAAAGTTATACTTCCAGGATATTCCTCCGCCTCGTGCAAACTAAGCTTATCTAAGTCTATAAAATTACACCAAAGGAGATTGTGCCGAATTCGTACGCACCTAGTTGTAATAGTATTTTGCGTGAGAACTATTTATTATTAGGCGTTACCAACACCCATGTTTTTTCGCTGTTTTTATTCATTATTATTATTAATGATATAATTTACAAATAAAACACAGGCAAAACTTCAAATTTACGAACAATAAGAAGTTTTATGTTAAAATAGGTATAAAACGGCTGTTATAAATGGCGTATTTAGGAAATAACTAAACTCGTCATACATTAAGTGATTTTTCAAAGGTTTGATTCAAAAAGTGTGAAAAAACCACGAATAGACAACATAATATAGGCTGTTCACGGTAAAATGAGCACTTGTGAAAGCCCTGCTTAAGATTTACTTGCATACACGTTGTATATTTAACATTGCTATGGGTCTCATCTCTTTATTCATGCGCCGGCCAAATAAAACTGTGAAATTTTTAAGAAAGTAAATACTTCACACATCTGCTCATTTTTACACTTCGATGCATTAAAGAAAACATAAAGCGAAAGAAATAATTTTAAGTTATCACATATGGTTACCTAACACTTTTTATTCGACGTTTAGATATGGAACTACTTTCCATCTATCGTTACCAACTTTACTGGTCGAATGTCACTCAGTGCGCCCATTAGAATGTATACATGCTAGGGCAGTGAATTTTTTCTAAGGTTAATTTCTAATGTGCTCACTTTATCATGAACAGCCTTCAGACACTCTGGAACGCAGGTGCGTATTACTGTTAATGCGTGACCGAACAAGTAAATGAAATGAAATGTCTTCCTTTTCCAGAATCTACTTCCTACTTTTATATCCTGTGTGTCTGGAAACCATATTACTCCCCGCCCAGCATCGCTGTCACTGCCCCTGGCGGCGATAGCACGCACTCGCCTGTTGCCGAACTCTCGACGTCGCGAGCACAGACTTTCGATTTCCACGCATGCGCTGTGTGTCATTTCGCCCGGCGCGGCGCGGCGGCTCGTGGTAGAACAGGAACGCTTCAGCGGATCGCCGCAGGGGCTGCAACTCGTCTCCCTGCTCGAACCATACACTGAAGCTTCTCCCACAATAGAAAACTTAACATTTGGCTTCACATTTCCTTTACTTTGACGAAACCACCAAAACACAATAAAATTGTAAAGTCAAAGTTGAAAACAATTAAACATCTGTTTTGCGAGCTTCGTAATAATGCGTACCTTATGTAAATCACTATCATATTATCCAGGAATGCATTTCACGTACCTTTTTTTTTAAATGTTTATTTAAAGTTTATTTCAAAACAAAAACTCACTTATATACTTTATTCAAAAATATCAATATATTTTCTCACCAGATTATATTTGTTTGCCATATATTAAACACAAGACAAGTTCTGTTTAATGTACTGAGATTTAAATCGCCTTACGATAAAATAACACACATTCCACATAACTTCTGTTAGATTCTCATCAAAATGGCTGCTTGACTTTGACTTTAAATTCCAACTTTTCGAAATCGTAAAGTCAAGAGAGTTTGACTTTACCTGTGACAGTTCCAATGTGTCAAGTTCCATAAGAAACAACATGCCGGAAAGCAAACGTAAAGCCAAATGCCAAAAGTTTTCAGTTGTGTAAGGGCCTTAACAATTCCTGCGCGGTGGCAGGCCGCAGCTGCGACACTGAGGGAAGGCCCTTGTTCATCAAGAGGCGGCTGGAAGGGTCCCAGTGCCCACAAAAACCTCCCGACACAGGACCACGTAGTGCGGAACCAACTCGACTGTCGGGGGGGCGCGGCTAAAATTATTCCCCGCCCCAGACACCGCGGCAACGGCTGGCCGCGCGCACCCGGAGGAAATTCCCGGATAAAAATACCAAACAGGAGCCGTCTTCCGCGGCAGACAGGTACTTCCTCCCGCAAAAGTAAAAATAGCGTCTCTAGTCAGAGACGATGATTCTCTCCGGATCCACGACGAGCTACGTGTTGTCCCACACTCGTATTCAAAGAGCGCGAAACGTGTTCACCAAAAGTGGTAAACACTCGAGGGTAATTTCTAGTAAAATATTGTCTGCAAAATTAGTGCATGTGGGTATATACGCGTATCTCAGTAAGGAAATAATCAGGGAATACGATTATTTATCCAGGAAAGATAAAGAAAAAAATTATCAAGGCCGCCACTTTCTACTTTTATCCTATTTAACACATTAACTTACAAAAAAAAAAAAGTAAAACCCTGAATATACTACCGTAGGGTATAAGTAGGCACAGGACATGGTAGTACGTATCCAGACAATATAAAAAATATTGTACCACACAATTGCAGGATGCACTTAGCATGGTGATGCACTGCCCGTAGCACGCAAACAGGCGGCAATACGGACAGGCATACAGACGTCGGGTGTTCTACTGAGGAAGAGTCTACCACAGCTGGCGCACCTGGCCCTCCAGACCCACCGTAGCTGCCGCTGGCCGAAGTCACCGTCCAGTCTGGTCCCAGGCGTTCTCGATGGTCTATAGTCGACCGTGTTGACACAGGCCAGAGATACCCGTGCAGCGTGACGGCCGGGCATTATCCTGCTGGGAAATACGTGTTGACAACCTGCTCCAGGGAGGGGAGCGTGGACGTATCGTCGCGCCGTAATCACCGCCAGTGGGGCGCGAGGATAGTAGGAAATGCGCAGTTTGGGGCATGCTACGTGTTCACTGAACTTGGCTCTGTCGATCAAAGTGTTCACACTGCTACAAAGGCGTCATTCGTTGTCTTGCAGCTATGAATGATGGAGGGACATGTATGCGCCCTAGCGGCACATTCACGCAAGCAAAGCGCATTAAGTTCCCGCCATCTTCGATTTTTACTTTCTTTGCCATAAATTCAATTTAATAACGTTTATTTGATTTTTCGCATATGACATAATAAATCTGTTACATCCCTATACAATTGGTTGTTTTTTCGACTAGTGATTAAATGCACGAAATAAATTGATTTTTCTTGCTTTCGGTTACAGAAATGGTCCTGGCAACAGCAGTCTAGCAATACATGTTTCAGAACACGTGCACTGTAATGTCCTACGCTTTGTCGAGGCCCAAAAATAAAATATAAAAGCTGTAATGCAATTTACGGCGAAAATTCCGAAAATCCAAGATGGCGGGGACTACTGATCCGCCTTAAGAGGACTATGTAGCTGCACGTCCAAGATCAAGAAGCGAGGGAGCGATACGGGCGACACTAACACGCACACCTAGCGTCTCATCGCTCCTACGCGCAAGGCGTGCCAGTGTTTCCGTCGTAAAGCTTTATTGTGGAAACGAGATGTGTAACCGTGGGGTGTTATTACACGCGATGGAAGACCACAGATTAAACTACGTCCGTATCTTTGTACTTTTCTCTTGCCGCTTAAATAAACTTCATAGGCAAGCTTTAAAAATGCGATATTTGACCACTTTCACAATTTTTTTTTCTCCATTAATACACATGATAAAATAAAAGTAAAAACATAGCGACATTGACAATAATTTTTTATCCTTTCTGGCAAAACTCCGTATTTCCAGAAAAGTTATTTACCGAGATACGCGTTTACGAGCAAACAACGATTTCACAGAAAACGTTTCAGTACACAGGAACTTCAAACGCAAATGTGACACATGTCGTATTAGGGAGATACCGTGTGGCAACCTTCGGTATACTCACTCGATTTGGTCATGGCAATCAATTTTTTTTTATTTTTTATTTTGCAAATGAGTGTATATCCGAAGAGAAGAAAATATACTGAAAACGGCAAAATCAGCATTCTAGGGCTTTCCCGCGCAGTTACCCTAAGTGAAAGTAAAAAAAAAAGGTATACAAGCGAGCGGCATGTGTAGTTTAAACCATTGACTTACATCGCATTTAATCTGTTACAGATATCACTTGCGAGAAATTCAGCTGCCCGAGGAAGCATAGGACAACCGTGTCCTGAAAGAATGGGCGATTG
Organism: Dryococelus australis; assembly: GCA_029891345.1. Classification (NCBI taxonomy): domain Eukaryota; kingdom Metazoa; phylum Arthropoda; class Insecta; order Phasmatodea; family Phasmatidae; genus Dryococelus; species Dryococelus australis. The sequence goes on from CM056993.1 coordinate 372,233,720, forward strand.
TGGTGGGAGTGAAGACGCACTAGCCATTTCCCTGAAGGCAGGAACGAAAAACCAAGGAATCCATCTTCACAGAGTTCAATAGTCTAAAATTATTTTCGTCGTGACAAGTCTGAAGAAAGTATAACAACGGAAGGATACTACTTTAAAAAAATTAATGACACAAGCTAGACGAATTTTAAATTTATATATATTTTTTTGTACAAATCTCTGAATTTAACAAAAATAGATAACCTGTTAGGATGCAGCTCGAAATAATAAGTCATGTTATTCGAATGTTATGAAGAATATTTCTCGGAAATTTGTTTAGCGGTTCGCCTGCATTTCAGTTTTAAACTTTTCAGACAAAATTTCGAGGTCAAAATAACAAGAATGTCGTATTTCAAAGAAATTGCAACACACCATTCCCATGACTTAATAAAAAAAAAAAAAACACTTTAGTTAAAACCAAACATGATGTTGAAATTACTTTTCGAAATTTGTACGAATCAACATTTTTAAGTTAAAATTCTCGTATTTACGTTTAAAAAAAAACGCGAACGTTATTTTTTTATTTTTTTTTTTTTATGATTTGGTACTTTAACCATATACCGTTAGCAAATTTAGGGGGAAAAAAAAAAAAAAAAAAAAAAAAAAGTACTTGAACAGTTTTACGTGTAACTGGTTTGAATCAAACACAGAGGCGTGCATCGCGGCAGAGAGGGATTGGGCAGCCATGGCCATGACTACGTCCATAGTTGAAACCATAGTTAACCTATAACTACGAAGAGAAAGGAAAGCAACGGCATAGACACCGCAAAAACCCTTTCTACAGGAAACAATTCAAAAAGTTGTTGCTTGCATTAATAGAAATGCTACAGGAAACAGGAGAGGCTGGAAACACGCTCTTTATGAGTGGGAAAGAAAGACTAGAACAGAGGGGGGCGGGACATATTCTTCTTTGATCTTGGCGCTGGCTCAACCAGAGTGATACTTGCGCACCACTCTGGCGCAACTGAGCCCCTTCCCCTCCCCCACCCAACGGTCGTGGAACGAGACACAGAAGTAGGTACAGAGTGCAGACAAGGTTAGAATTACAACTTTGTCAGTTAATCTGCGGCATCTCTCGACCAGGTAGTTTGCCCTATTCTGGCGAGATTTAACAGTCCTGATAAGAATGATTTGCAGAAATAGTATAAATAAATCATTGAACGCACGATTTGAAATTCTCCCTTTCACGTGATAGTTGTATACGATATGTTGCCGCGGTACACAGACATATCGACTCAGTAGAGCAGCCTACTTATGTTTTTCGGAGTAATTTTTTCAGTCACTCCTGTCCCGTATCTGCACGGCTTTATCTCAACAGCAAACTTTCCCTGAGTGTTGTCTCAAGCGGGATTTATAATAACCCGACAGTCCGAAAAAAAACAGCCCCGACACCGGCAGAGATTTCTCATCAGCCAATCAGGAGCATGGTCACCCCGACAAAATCACAGCCCCGACAGCCCGACAAAAGTAGATTCTATTTCTACTTTCGTCGGGCGTCGGACCGGTCGACCTCGCTTGTCAGCATGAAAAATAAACATAAATACGACCTTCAAAAACAAAATTTCGTGCGAATTTCACTACTATGGTAAATTTCACTGTAAAAATATGTTATCTGTGTGTATAACCTGGTTATTTTGTAACATAAAGCTGTTGAATTGACGAATATAAATATTCGTGGAAAAATAACTGTTCCAAAATCCGAAAATACTTCATTTACAAAGTTGTCAAAACAAAGTAGTGTTCAATGATTTGTGATTTCTTTGCATTCCATAGCAAGTTGCTGGCCATTCTAGGATTTGCCGAAAGCCACGCAACACTTGCCGGATGGAAACTGTCGGGGTATTGTAAACACTGAACTCATTTTGGTGGTAGAAATGGTCGAACTGAGAAGTCTAGTTGGACTATCCGGACGACTTCGTCGTGACATTGTAAATGCAGCATCACTAGCGCTCCAAGTCACATGGTTTACAATGTGGACCAATTACAATGCTCAACATAACGACGTCGTTATCACACCCGCAGGCGAGCACAATCTTCCATGCTCTTAAAGGCTGTTCATGGTTAAATGAGCATTTTTGAAAGGCCTGCTTAAGATCTACTTGTATCCACCTTGTGTATTATCTTGCCTTATGCAAAATTGTGTTAATTTTACATAAGGCGAGATAATACATATGTCATGGGCATGGGACTCATCACTTTATTCGTGAGTCGGTCAGGTGAAACTTTGGAATTATTAGAAAAAGCAATATTTCTCAAATAGGCAATATTTCTCAAACATGCTCTTTTTTACACTTCGATACATTAAAAAAAGTACAAAACGAAAGAAATATTTTAAGTTGTTACAAATGGTTACATAACACTTTTAATCTGACGTTAAGATATGGAACTATTTTCCATCCATCGTTACCAACTTTACTGGGCGAATGTCACTCAGTGCGCCCGTTAAAATATATACAGGCAGGGGCAGTGACTTTTTTCTAAGGTTGAGTTCAAAAGTGCTCACTTTATCGTGAACAGCGTTTATAAAGCCATCCGCGAAACCGCTACCACAAACAAGAATGCAGCGTATTTCAAGACGACCAATTCTCTTACGTCGTGAATGAGCCGAGTTATCAGGCGAACACAACCTTGCGAGCACAGCAATTTGTATTTTTGCCCCTGGCCTCAACAAAGCAACGAAACAAGTAATATGCTTGCCTTTTTAGTGGCTTCCTGTATCCGAAGTACAGGGCTTATGCCCAATTGCAGAAACAAAGTTCAGGAAATATTCCGAGATCATTTCCCACGTGATCCAAGATCAGCGGCCAGAATCGTTCCACAAACCTCGATCAAGAGATGATCCAAGATCATTTTACTCTCTATGAACCGCTGATTTTTCTGTTTCATATAATTATTTCGATATCATTAAATAATTGTAATTAGAATTTATATTTGAAATAAGTGTTTCTGTGAAAATTATTTAATCCACATATAATAAGATGATTATAAAAAATACATTACTGAAAACATTCGTTCCATTTGTGCAAGTTATGTGTTATTCATAAATATAGAAAAGAATAATGCAGTTGCATGTTTGTAAATTGTAAATGTTTTAAACCTACAATTGACATGGAAATAATCCCATTTAAATACTTAATAGCCAACTTTTTTTTTTTTTTTTTTTTTTCCCGCCTTTTAAGTCAGTGCATGAAATGACGAAAATATTGTGGAAAGTTGGAAGTCGGTTACGACATCGTAAATATAGCAACCCAATAGTTACAATATTCAATTTTTAAGAGACTACAAATTGTTTATCGTATACAATGATTAGATATTTACATTTTAAAATAATGTTTTCCCCTGTCATTTCCTGTTGTTTCCGAACATTTCCAAAGAAAAACAAGTTTTACAACACCCAAAAGAAATTAAAATATTGAAACACTGTCCCAACATTACGGCTCGTAATTCCGGTCTCTTTAAATAATATTACTGGAGGAACACTGACGACACAATTTGGCCAATGCCGATTGAACAGCGTTGGCCTGTGCGGTGTCGTAAGCTTTACGATTCGCTGAACTAGGGATGTTGATAACGGGGAAAAAAATATCGATATTATTTACATTGGTTATTAAAAAACTTACAGTTTTACAAACCGATACACCGATACATCGAAAGAAAAAATCTATTTTTGGTACATCAGAATTCGATATTTTATGTTTTTAAGGCCTTGACAAATGAAAAATTATTTTGCATATTCAGGACATGAGGCATTGCAGAAAGATGTGACGCCTGTTTTTGGCGAATGTTACCAAGTAAACATAGTAATATTTAAATTCAATTTTTGTATTCAAAACGAGTTTATTATTAAAAGAGCATTAAAAAATATATATATATTTCCGATACATGGAAAAACATTGATTGCGATAAAATATCGTTGAAATATATCGACGATTTATATCGATATATAGTTGATATAATATCGTATATTCTATATATCGATATTTTTTCTACCTCCCTACGCTAAACTTCGGTCATGTGATCCGAGATCAAAGAACCTCGGATTTTGTTCGTACAACACCTGCAGCTCTGATCCGTAGGTCATTTTTGTACTGAAATTAGCGGATCTCGGTTCAAAGGTTAGAACGGTGCAAACGGCCGTTAGACGCCCGACACTTCAGACGTTCTTGCGTGAGCAGTGTCGCCGAACGACCCGGATAACCCTCGACCAGTGGTTCGCGAGAAAGGGAACTGGTTTTCTTCGCCCGGTTCTGGCCAACACTGCCACAACGCTGATTGGCCACTCAACTACAAGCAGTTTCACGCTCATCTCTGCGGGACTTGATTGAGCACGATCGAACTTGGTTCCCCTTCTGCGAAATTAATCATTATTTTTGTCAACAGGGACTTTCGACAAGATTTGCAAATTATGTAAACTCTGTCGATGAGGATCAGGATATGTCACAATTGTTTATTCGCCTGAAAAAAATAATAATCATACTAGAAGCCTTCGTAGAGCTACAAACTCAAACAGAGCTTATAGATGAGAGCGAGCCAGTAGGTTCAGAACAAGATGAGTTTGGAGCTTCATACTTTTCCACAATATACAAGGATCAATCATATTTGAACAAAACTACCACATGCACTAATGAGGCTTCACTATCAGTAGCCCATACATTGGCTGCGATAAAGCTTCCCACACTCGAATTATAGGCTGATCACGGTAAAATGAGCACTTTTGAAGGCCCTGCCAACAGGCATTAACCGCTAATAAATTTATCTTATTGCAGCCTCAGGCATTAAATTTTGATGGTGGTAAGATGTATACACTGTGTTTATTGGTAACAGTGCAATGTTTATATTAAAAAGCAGCAGGAAGGTGGAAATTGGATGAAATGAAAAATTTATAAGGGCCTTACAAAAAGCTCACTTTACAGTGAACAGTCTATACCTACATTCATTCACAGGCAGTTATGAGGATTGGTTACCTTTCTATGATATTTTTTTTGTCACTTGTTCACAATAATGAGTCACTATCGGATATTCAAGTATGCACTATTTACGATCAGCTCTTCATTTAACTATCAAGTCGCTTCGGACTTGATAAAGGATCGTTACCACAATATCAAATCAATAGTACAGGCACGTGTAAGTTGACTTTTCGAATTGCCCAAGTTAGATAGAGAGACAGTAAATGACCTTCGTCAATTTTTGGATGTTTGTCTAATGCATGTAAGAGCACTTGCAGCTTTACGACAACCAACTTACTCGTGGGACACACTACTCACTGATATGATGACGTAAGAGTCAGCGGTATGGAGTTGAGCCATGCTTCAATCTCAGTTAAAACTGTGTACATCTCTCGGTGTGATAAGACTGCTAGACCTACAACTCTTCTCAAGTGATGTTTCATTGTGCCAACACTCGCCTCTCACAAGACAGCGAAATATGTTACACGGGTGGAATGAAACGCCACTCAGCGCCTTCACTGCACAGATAACCCGTAGCTGTGTGAGCAGTAATGGTATCAGGCCTTCACTATCTTTATTGCCAGGGGTGGACACTTCCCATCTCTGTTCCTTAGAGCGAACAAATTGCATTCTTTAGAGTTGTGAAAATGGCTAACAACGGTGTTTTCAAGAAATCAATAAGGTACAAAATTTTTAACAAATACATGTTTAGGTAGTACAGATATGAACAGGTAATTTTTCTGTGACATATTATGACAAAAACTGACGGGGTAGCCGCTGAAATCCCCATGGTTGCAAGCTGCATGAAGAAGAGAGTCGCACATTCATGTCAATTTAGTGCCTTGTGCATAGAAGCGACGAGACACCTGATGCACATACCAATGTTCACCCTTACCGTACCAGTATGTCATACTTAGCGTACCAGTAACACCTTTATCCTACCAGTGTCATCCATAGCATGCCAGTATCACTCTTAGCCTGTGTCATCCTTAACATGCCAGAATCACCCTTAGCCTGCCAGTGTTATCTTTAGCGTACCAGTATCACACTTAGCATGTCGGCGTCATACTTAGCATACCACTATCATTCCTACAATTCCAGTATCACCAATGGTCTATCAGTGTCATCCTTAGCGTACCAGAATCACCCTTGACCAGCCAGTGTCATCCTTAGTGTACTAGTATCGCCCTTACCCTTCCAGTGTCATCCTTAGCGTACCAGTGTCATTCTAAGCATACCAGTATCGCCCTTAGCGTGCCTGTGTCATCCTTACCTTCGCACCGCATCCGTGGAAAATAGTCAAACGAAGGCAGGGGCAACCTAGTATGGTGGCTCGGTGATTGACAGACAATAGAAGTGGTGCGGAGCGCAGCTAACAGTGGTTCGGTGGTTGACAGACAATAGAAGTGGTGCGGAGCGCAGCTAACAGTGGCTCGGTGGTTGACAGACAATAGAAGTGGTGCGGAGCGCAGCTAACAGTACTCACAATGGAGGCTGGAGAAGATCATCTGCCGCTCTGGCCCTGGGAGGCGAGCAGGCAGGCACCCACGCGGTCCCCACACTCGCCTCAGCGCTGTGACCTCGAGACTGCCTCGGGCACCGCACCATCCGTACAGCCGCCGACACTTATGTCCCTAACTAGTCCCATCCGCGCCCACTGTCGTCGCCAGAGTATTGTGAACATGGGCGAGAGTGCGCGCCCAAGGTGCGCAATAACCACTTCGCGTCCCAACATTGGACTGCTTTTCTGCCAACACGACTATCATAACCGACGGGTAGGATTTGAGGTAAAAAAAAAAATACTGATTCACTTGACCGACGCATGAATAAAGTGATCAGACCCATGACTATGTTTATTTGAGACATGGTGGAAGAATACACAATGTGCATACAAGTATATCTTAAGCAGGACGTTCAAGAGAGCTCAGTTTACTGTGAACAGCTTAAGGCCCTTACACAATCGAAAACCTTAACTTTACTTTACGTTTGCTTTCCGACGTTTTGTTGTTTCTTATGGAATTTGACAAATGTAACTGTCAAAGGTAAAGTCAAGCACTTTTGACTCTACGATTTCGAAAAGTTGAAACTTAAAGTCAATGTCAAGAAGCCATTTTGCCGAGAATCTAACAGGGGTTATGTGGAAAGTGTATTATTTTATTGTACGGCGATTTTCAATTCGGTATATTAAACAAAGCTCGTCTTAAGTTAAATAAATATGGCAAACGAATATAACGTGAAGGGGAAATATATTAATTTACATTTTTTGACTAAAACAAGTAAGTTTTTGTTTTGAAATAAACTTTTAATATAAATGTTATGCCTATTTCGAAGGAAAAAAAAAAGTACATAAAATACAATCTTCGATAAGATGATAATGATTGACATAAGAAGATACACATTTTCACGAGGCTCACAGAACCGATGTTCAATTGTCTGAACTCTGATTTTACAATTGTATTGTGTATTGGTGGTTTCGTCCCTAGACTAAAGATGAGGTAGACCGCTTATTAGTCTTCTGCGCGTGTACCCAACATTGACCTACCCCAATCCTACACAACTGTCAAAGTCACACGGTCAACAGTGATGAACGTGTTTGTTTACATCTTAATTTTTAAATGGCAAGCACTATTACTATAATATTAAAATACTTTTACCAGTTTGAATGTGATCAGAAAGCATTACAAACTGATTAGAGGACTTATAAAAACATCTCAAAAGCACTTGTTTACTAAAAAGTGATCTAACCTCAAACACAATCCACGCCACGGAGATTGGTTGTGCGCAGCCAGCGATCGGTCACCTCATCTTTAGTCCATGGTTTCGTCACAGTAAAGGAAATGTCAGGTCAAATGTTCTCTACTGTGTAAGGGCCTTTATAGTGACTTTTGGAGCGGAGGGGGGTGGTGGTGAGTCACCGACCGTAACCCCCTCCTCTTCCACCACCCCCGCCTCCTGGAACTCTGGTTGCTTGCCAGGAACAGTGGCCACGGGCTGCGCGTGGCGCGACTCCGAACGACGTCGCGCAGGAAATGACACGGGCAATACGTCACTGCACTCCCGCCACCGTCGCTTCATTCCGATAGTGCCAGCCGTCTTCGAGCACGGCTGCCACATCGACCATGGCTGCTGCTGCGATCTGATCTATCACGCGTGGCGTGGTACTAGTCAGTTTGGTCGACACCCAGCGATAACAGTGACCAGGGAACGCGTAAGTCGTGTGCCCAAGAACTTAACGCCATACTTCGAACTGAGTGAATAACAATTGCACATAACAGGTCGTGTGTACGTCAGGTGCTGACATTGTGCGTAAAGTAAATGGTTGTAATTATTTCATTTCTTACGCAGGTGCATGTGGCAACATAGTATACAATTACCGACGAAAAATTGTGTATTTCAAATCAAGGAACAGTTATGCTGCAGAAACGAAGACATGGTGCAAGATTTATAAGTTTATAAGAAAGAACATGTGACAGTGTACTATGGACTATTCACGGTAAAATGAGCACTTTTGAAAGCCTTGCTTAAGATCTACTTGTATGCACGTTGTGTATTATTCCGCCTTATGTGCGATTAACATTGCCATGGGTCTCATCACTTTATTCACGCGTCGGTCAAGTGAAACTGTGAAATTATTAGAAAAGTAAATATTTTACAAATCTGCTCATTTTTACACTTTGATGCATAAAAAAAAAAAAAACGACGAAAGGAATAATTTACATGATCAGAAATGGCTACCTAACACTTTTTATTCGACGTTGAGTTACGGAACTACTTCCCATCCATCGTTACCAACTTTATCGAACGCTTGTCACTCAGGGCGCCCGAAAAAATATATGCCTGTAGGGGCGGTGACTTTTTTCTAAGGTTGATTTCAAAACTGCTCACTTTATCGTGAACAGCCTTTAGCAGAAATTTTTACAGACTATTCACATTTTTTTACGATTATGAGAAAACAAATGTGTAAATTTTTTTAATCGCTGTCCATATTCAGCACAATATCACAATCTGTTACTATCCATTTTATGTGTGTAAATGGAACCATAATATTAGAATATTATTTACCATTACTGTCAACTGCCAGAATCGCTGCATTATTTCATTGGCTAAAAATAATAGGTAAGTATTCAATTATGAATCGATTTCGCACAGTATTTCTGGTAATGCGTATTTCTATTGTTATGCCCGATGTTCTGTATCCATGTTTTTTTTTATTGCGAATTAACTCTTAGACACTTCTGCAAGCACATCACATATTTATGTATCCCATGTTCATTGCCTTCATTCACACTACCACATCCTAATAAACTCACATATTTCAATTCTAAAACGTAGTTCCCCTATAAAAAACGGCGTGAAGAAAAAAAAAACTTTTGAATTTCAAGGAATAATATTATTTGGCAGAGTTGAAGAATTCATTTTATCGTGCAAGCATACTGGATCCTGAGTAATCAATGTCTACAACGTCCCGTGGGTTTAACGACCATTTATTTAAGAAAAATCGCTGTTTCGTATGTAAACATGCCAGTGCTGGTTGAGTAAAAATTATGGCAAGACAACCGTAAAGGGAAATCATTCTGTCTGGCATATTAAACCAAGAGAGTGAAATTTCTGATCGAGTGGAGCATTTCCTTCACTATAGTGTGCGCAGAAAATTGTATAGGTGTAACATTTACTTTGTGTCAGTATTACAATATAATATAAAAATTATTATTTAAAAATTTTAAATTAACGAAAAAATATCAACTGTACGCAAAATGGAGTTTCTTTTGCGAAAAGACTTCGTGGTGTATAATGAAAGTGAAATAAGTTCCGCAGAATGAAGTCACGTCTACGGAAAATTCCGTGCATTCAAATCCCCGCAATACGACAGGAGGCCGATAATTGTTGCCAGCACGATGTTCTAACTTCAATTACTTTAACAGCGACAGATTCCGTATGCACTTGTGTGGCGTACATTTGTGTCGCGGCATGCCTATACTTAACGCTTTCAGATTGACGCGTATGCATTAAAACTTCACTCGGGAAATCCGTTTCCAACATGGATAAGAGGGAGCGTCCGTCAACGTGTTATGTCAATAAATACGCTTCCCGTTCCTTCGCACTTAACATTTCCCACTCTAGCTAGACCTATAAATATACCATAAAAACGAGACGCGCCACGCGTGAGACGAGGGAGCAAAATACGGGGTAACTTGGCGCTATTTATAGACTGCAGAAGCACCTTCGGTACAAATGGAAAGCCATTTATCTTCGTCTTCATATTCAGAAAATTTACCAACAATAACTATGGTTAGATGGACCAGATTCAACCAATTATCCAAATCAAAGTTGGAACTAGGAACAAAATTGTTTTTAGTCCTTTTTTGCTTGTATTACGCACAAATAATAAGCAAACAAAAAAAGAAGGGAGGAGGAACGAATTAATTAAAAAAAAAAAAACTTAGTTCTAAGACGTGACGTTGTATTGAGAATGTACGATGAGAATTTATGGTTTCTGAAGTCAGGATGTCCACTGAAATTTCATTTTGGAATTCCCTGACATTTTCCTGTTTTCCAAGCAGAATATTACAATTTCCCATTGCCAATTTTCAGGAATAATGAAACCTTCCAATGCCATCCCCCCCCCCCCCCCCCCGCTGGCGGAACAAATATGTGATCAGTGAAGGTGAATTAAATTACGATGCAAAAGGCCTAGCAAGCAGGGCCAACATTTTATTCAGCTCATCGATATTGCTCGTAATATACGTCACTGACTTTACATGAGTGCCCAATACAAACACAAAAATACTTTATTATGTATGTATACCCCCTATACCACTTGGTAAAAATTTGTGATTGCCAGGGACAGGTGTTTTTCGCGAAAAGATTTCAAGACCATTTGTAATCCAAAACACTTTTGTTCGTATGCACTTTCGTGGTTGGATGATTTTAAATATCACGTGCCTCAAGTGTCTAACCGCGAATCATGGACGTTCAGCATCGGAGTACTTTATTACGATTGGCCCAATCAAATAAGATCATGTCTGCTCACGTAGACACGAGGCCAATAACCAAAGGAAGTTGTAGTCGTGGACGTAAGATATTGAAGTTTAGCATGGCCATAAATATTTTCGCGAAAAACACCTGTCTCTAGTCAGTGTCAGTTCGCAAACTTAAAAATTGAAATCTTAAAACGCATAAGCTCATAATTATATTATCATGCAGTAACTTAGACAAAAAAAACCTGATACCTTGAGCCGTGAGAATGAGGATTCTGAAGTAACTGAACACAGCCTGAAATACTGTCTGGCTAGTCCTCTATGCATTACAGCTATTCAAACTAAGCAATATATCACACTGTAATCATGGACCACTGACTGAAATTCGTAATTTCGCACTGGATAACAGTCTATCAAGATTTTGTTTCTAAATACTTCCAACGAAAGTCGTACGCATAAACAGCACAGATCAGAAACTTTAAATTTAAACTGATCACGCGAAACATGAATTGTAGCGCGACTAAAAGCTGCCTTGCCTCCATGATAAACTGTGCTATAATGCCATGGTCTACAAGTTTTTTTTTTGCTTACTCTTTCAGAGGACATTAACTAAAAGTACATACTTACGTCACGGAAAACATCACATACCAATGTTAAACTCCGAGCTTGCGAAGTATTCACGCATGCATCATTTTCCTTGGCAATAGTTCTTAACACTTTGATATCTGCACACATTTACTGACATTAAAGGCAAGATATAGAAGCAAGTCGCCTACCACAGAAGGAAAACCAGTTCTGTTGGTCTTTATATTTCCGCTTACCGCCGTGGTATTCATCCATAAAACGCCGGGCACGTTTAACTGTACTTCAAAGCCTACAGTTATTGGCAGGCGCTCAGTCAGTGGAGAGCCGAGATAATTTTGCCCCAAGCAAACGTCCTTCACGCGTAACAAGATATATAATCCGCCACGTTAATTCGGGTGATAAGTAAGAACTTTCCTTTTCTTAGTCAGAAAAAGAAAAAAAATTTTCGTCGTCGTAGTGTTGTTATTGTATTATAATAAACACTAAAGGTGTAAAAAAAAAGTGCGACCGTAAAAATTTGCACAGGAAAAAAGTCTAATGTTGGTGGAGCAAAAAAAAATACTAATTAGGCGTTTATTTAAAAGTCTATACTGTAGTAACATTAATGATGTTATAAAGTTACTTATTTTAACCATTTACAAAGTCTTGCATTACTGTAATGCAAACATACTGCTAAAGTGTCAATGCTAACGGAGCCTCTAAGTAATGTTGCCGCAACCAAAAGTTGTATTACGCTAAAATTAACAGGAAGTACAAAATATTTTGTTTTACTGCGACATTGAAGAAATGTCCAACCAACACAAGGTTGGCATTGTAAAGATGGCGGATAGAAGTTAACGGCGATAACCTCGTAAAATGGCACCACTGTATTTAAATTATAAAGCACAATATGAAAACTAAATGTAGCCTAGACCAGCCCGCAAGCCTTGCAAAGCAATTTACGTGAGCCAAATAAGCATATATTGCTTGAGCATAAAGTATTTTCACACGACGACAGAGAACTGCAATTTGTCGTTTAAATTCTATTCAATATCTCCAATATGAAACGCAAACAAATACGTTATGGTAGAGCAGTTTGTAGGGCGCCGGGTTCTGCGAAGTGGAGTGCGTCAAACATTCGGGCATGGGTTCGATTCCTATGTCTGCCGTCATTTGTTTTCCTTAGTAATTTTTTTGTGACAAAATAATTACACATAATTAGTTTTAAGCTGCAATGTTTATTTAAAGCAAAAATAGTACAACATTTTTTTTTTTTTTAACACAAATGTTAAAATCAGTGCAACACCAAAAGTGCCCTATTTTTTTGTTGAATTTTACTTTTACTTATATTTCATTTTTGAATTATAATGATTCAATTATCATTAATATCGATAAAAACAGAGAAGAAATTGGTGTTCGGTAATGCCAAATAAGGAATAGTTCTTATTCAAAATATTATTATACTGAGTGTGCACGAATGCGGTGCGTTGTGTGTTGTGTCTTTGGTGTAATTTTATGTAATAGGTTAAGCTTTTTTTTTTTTCGCATGAGCGGAGGGATACGTATCCTGGAATTAGAACTTTGCCAAGGCTTCAGAAAAGTTGTAAATTACTGAAAATGGACTATAGGAAACAAGTTTCATAAATCCGCAATAAGTTCGCATGTAATTAGCGACGCCTAATACCTTGAGGCGTGCCACGGTTGTAAACGCTGTTCACGATAAAGTGAGCACTTTTGAAATCAACACTAGAAAAAAGTCACTGCTACTATCTGCCTGAATTTTAACGAGCGCACTGAGTGACATGCGCCCAGTACAGTTGGTAACGCTGGATGGGATGTAGTTCCGTATCTTAACGTCGAATAAAGAGTGTTAGGTACCAATTTCTGACTATTTAAATTGTTTCTCTCGCTTTCTGTTTTTTTTTTTTTTAAAGCGTCGAAGTTTAAAAATGAACAGATTTGTAATGTATTTACTTTTATAAATAATTTCACAGTTTAACTTGGCCGACGCATGAATAAAGTGATGAGGTCTACGACAATGTTAATCTTACATAAGCGGAATAATACACAACGTGCATACAAGTAGATCTAAAGTGCTCATTGTACCGTGAATATCCTATAGACGTGCTGTGTTGGTCCTGCTCAGCCAGGAAGGGAGACTCCATGCAATCGCCATGTGCTCTCTTCACCGAGAGCACATGGCGATTGCTAGCGGGTCACGTTCCACAGCCGCGTTCCTAACTTCCTCGTGAGCTGCCGACCGCTGGACGTGTTTTCCTTGAGCATTCCACTACCTGCCGCAGCAGGATGCCTGCTGTGCACTTTCATCAAGGAGAGATATTACAAGGAAGTAGGTATGACTTGCTACTACTACAGGCTGTTCGCAGATAATAGAGCAATTTTGGAAGTCCTGCTCTACTTTCCCTCTAAATCTGTGTCCTCTCGTATGAGAGATTGACATTGCCGTGGGTCTCATCACTTCATTCATTCGCCATACATGTTTAACAGAATTCATGAATTGGCGACCAAATATCGACTTTCATTTGTATGCTGAAAAAATATTCATACAGGCATGTTTCATAGCTTTCTTTTTAATTGTAATGAGACCCTTATGACAACTAGGAAAGCCCCTTAAACAAAATTTCTTTCCGCCACCACATTTTCCTCACCCGGATCGCCACTGCCTGACAACAGCTCAGCAGTAAGGTTCCATACAATGTGAATTATAGGCTGTTTATCGTAAACTGAGCACTTTTGAAAGCCCTGCGTAAGATATACTTTTCGACTCAATTGGTATTTTTCCGCCACATGCAAAATTAACATTGCCACAGGCCTAATAATTGTGTTCATTCGTGGGCCAAGAAATACTTTCAAATAAAAATACAACAGCGAACATTTTACAAATTTGCAATTTTTTCCACACACAGGCATAAAACATCCTGCAAACAAAATAAATCATTTTCAGTAATCACAGATGCTCACCCAACACTTTAAAACGTGGAACTACTTTCCCCGTGCAGTTACCAACTTAACAGTGCGCACGCCAGTTATTGTGCCCGTTAAAATGTGTGGCGATAGAGGCAGTGACGTTTTTAAAAGGTTGATTTCAAAAGTGCTCATTTAATCGTGAACAGCTTACGCATAAACAGCTGTATTTCCTGTATAGCGCAGGCAATATTATGATAACATACTTGCAGGGAAAGAAAGGCGAGAGGCGGGGTCCGTGACGTCGGCTGGTACAGAAGATAGTCGACTCTCGGCCGGAGATGACGGGCGAGCGGGCGGAAGGAAGTAGGACCGGATCGACCGGTAACAAACCGCCTCGGGGGACAGACAACTAGCGGCTTGCGGAGGGGATGGGCAAGACCAATGTTGTGGAACTCTCCATGACGGTGTTCTCCCCGGCAAGTAGCGTCGTCCCCTTTCATTGAGCGTATTTGGAATCAGAGGTTAAAGATAAGGTAGAGCGATTCTTCGTCTTCCGCGCATGTGCCCGAGACATTGGCCTACCCCAAAACGACACAGCTGTCAAAGTCACGTGTCCAACAGTGATGGACGTTCGTATTTACGTATTAATCTTCATGAAGACAAGCGCCTTTATATGAATCAAATAAGTTTACCAGTTTGAATTTAATCACACTGTCTTACATACTGATTAGAGGAAGTTTACAAAATGTCGAAGCACTTGTTTACTAAACAGTGTTGTTACCTCAAATCCAGTCCATGGCGTTTACGATAGTCGTGTTGGCAGAAAAGCAGTTCACTGTTCGGACACGGGGAGACTTGTCGTGCAGAGCCAGCCGAGATCTCTCTACCCTATACTCACTCTACGGTTGAAACAGAGCTATACGGGCTTATTCAGCTACTAAAATATATTCACCCCCTAAACCCCCCCCCCCCCCACACACACAAATATCTCCCGAACCGCTGAAGGTATCTAAATGTTGATTTCGAATCCGTAAATGGCACTACGGGGTTCATTAGACACCGTCTGTGTCTGTTCGGAGATGTAATATTGATTACCGGGCTTCAGGGCTTCAGAAAAGTGTAAAGTAACCATGAGCGAACTATACCTTCGTTCTTATACCTGTTACCGCAAGGCACCTCCCCGTCGGCTCTTGCACCCCTCAAACTATCTACTCTTGTGGCCCAACTCGCACGAAAAGCACTTCGCTTATGGCGTGGGTGACGTAAGTGGGCGCTTCAACAGCGGTGTGGGTGTGTGTATGTTAACCTTTCTATAGACTGTTCACGGTAAAGTGAGCACTTTTGACGCCCTAGTTACTTTTTTCCTATCATCCAATTTTTACCCTTCCACCACTTTTTAAAATAAATTTCGCCATGTAAGTAACAAACACAGTGTGTATATTCCACCGCACCTGGAATTTAACATCTAAGGCTAAAATAAAATGTATTTATTGACTATTATTCCAAACGAGAGGGCTTTCAAAAGTGCAGCTCCACCAAAGACTGCATTTGTCTGCATCATTTATTTATTTATTAAGCTTCCACTTTACACAACATATGTGTTGGGAATTATCAATTGATGTTACATTAAATGATGTTACAATTAACAAATACATAGAAAACTCACAAAAAAAAAAAACGATTTCATACGAATAATAATACGTTAATCACATTACAAATTTTTTGCAGTTGTACATTCTACGTATCTATGTATCTGATATCCTACTTTTTTTTTCTTAGTTTGGGAACTTCTAGGGAGGAAACTGGAAACAGAGAATTGGGTCAAAGTGATTGCGGTTGTGTGTAAGCAATCCTAGCGCAGCTGGTTTTCTGAAAGACAATTCCCGGAAATTATTAAGACTAAAACTGAAGGTTGGTAGCTCTTCATGCTACAAGAAATTTATGGATACGGTTAGGTTGCGTGTTAAAAGCCGACCTTGATTGACGAACCGCATATTTAATAACGGAGATCAGTACCAATTAAGGTTTGGTTTTCCTTTTTTTCCCACGGTGCTGGTCTAGTTACGGTGTAAGGAGGTTTTTCTTTCTTTCTTTTTCACTCTTGGCCTTGGGATTGCTTAGTGCTTGAGTGTTTGTGAGTCAGCTAAATAGTTGCATATAACGATGACAGTTTTTTTTGTTCACAATCTGGCTCTTATTTCAACTACTCACGGGATACCTTACATAAGGACTGAATTAAAATAATAATTTAAATGCAAAAATTTGTGAAACATTTATATTGCACTATTTATAAAAGAGAAGGATAAATCAAGTGATCGATCTCTGATAAGCCGTAGTTATCTTACGTATGCTTCATTTAAGTACTCCGATATGTTGTGCTTCATATTTTCACATCGCCACGTTGATGAGTGTGATAAGGTAGCATACAGAACAATGTGTGCAGGTTGATTGCGACCTTATCCTCGTAAACTGCTTCCCGGCCAATCTTCCAGCATAAAGCGGAAGCATAAAAAACAAATCTATACCGGCACAGTATCCATCAAATTCGGAAATAACCCGCCGAGTGTTTGGATATATATTTTCCCACTTGACAAACACTGTAGGGTTGGGTTTCTCAAAACACTATGAATGCGGTGCAGATATGCAGAAATTCAATACAACATGGACGCGGGTAACATAAACAGCCGCAGAATGACCGACACTTCTGCGGGGCTTTACATTCCCACTAACCACACTGTAAAAAAAATTTTGGTAAACTTCCTCAACTATAGTGGAAGTTTTTAACCGATACAGTGTATGGTAATATTACTGCGTATCAGGCTGAAAATATGGGAATGTTTAGCGTCGCCACTATACAAAGTTGGGAACTTCCCTACACATTTGACTCTTTCCCGAGCAGCTATAAGAACGTTACCATTCATGTATGGGAAAATATCTTACCATTCGCGCTTTGCCACTGCACGTATACACTGAAATGGTAAATTTACAAATAATTTTTTAAGAGCGATCGTCCCGTTAGCCCACAATACACTGTATGCTACATTGTACTGTGCTATGTCAATTCCTGATCGGCTCTCTATGCCAACATGATGGCGATTTCTCGATGGCCCAACGAAATGTTCTTTCCTATGCAACGAAGTGCACAATCAATCGTGCTAATTTGGGTAATTTACACTTTCAGTGGTGCCGACATGCAGCGAACGTCATGGAAACTGCTGGCGAGATAATGTTACGTCATCAATGTCTTCAAGGAATTCGGACGTCGTTGTACCATTGCGGAAAACTCCACGAGACTGTTGAATTCGGGTGACGTAATATTACATCACCGGCACTGAAAAGTGTTACGGCGGCCGCCTGGCGGAAAGAATTTTGCATGTCTGGACCTAGAAGCGTGGGAGAGTTAGGGGGCGGCCGTCGCCTCTACGCGCAAAGCACTGAACTGACGTGCAGTCTCGCCGTCGATAACGGGCCTCTGTGGAATTTTCAGCGGACACCCTACCATTTTATGACGTTATAATAAAAACAAAGGTTTGACGCACATCCCTATTCCCTTTTTAATGTTTTGTACCGGAATGTTCGTACCTGAGAACGACCGTGAGAACACCCGTTTGAGCAATCTGCACTGTCACAAAAACCAAGCTTTAGAGAGAAATGGAGGAACTGAAAAACGTATAACAGACGCGTAACGTTTCTTAATTGCCATTCGTAAGCAGACCTCACTCAAGACACGTTGGACGGTTTTTTAATAAAACGTTTTCTGCAGGAGCTCTGCACACCGTTCGGCGGCCTACCCAGGCGGCCATCTTAACCCATTCAGACCTAGTGCACACAATTGTGTACATTACGCACGTGTACATAATTTTTGGTCTCTACTGCACACTGTGAAGCTCAATGGCCAATGATCTTACCCGTGGGCAAATGATTCGCAAACCGTCTCACTAGCCTAGGTCATAATTGATTCCTATAACTTTATCATCGAAAAAAGTGTTGTGTCGACCTAAGTACAGCACACATCATACAAATTTTTGTTTTGCAACAGCTGACACCGTAATTTAAAGTGGGCATGAAAGAGTTAATGCGAGTGCGGTAATCGAAGAAGCAGTACGCCACGGCATGAACAGATCGTGGACGAGCATGAGACGCTGAGGTCCGGAGACTTGTTCCGTGACCCCGGGGACAGCCAGGTGGACCTGTAGTGGGACGACGGCAGCTGTTGACCAACCGCTCATACTATCGCCGGGATAGCGTACCCGCTCTCTACCTACATCCTCCACAGACCGATGACCCTCCACGTGCGTCTCAGCACGTCAGCTTCCCACCACAGTCCACCTTTACTGAAGCCCTGCTTAAGTTCTACTTCCAGGATATTCCTCCGCCTCGTGCAAACAAAGCTTAGGAAATTACACCAGAGGGCCAGCGCACCGCGTTCGTGCGCACTCGACGTAAAGGGCCGAAGGGCCCACGGAACCGCGACAGGGCTCACGTCGGCCGGTGTGCTGGAATTTGAGGGCTCGCCAGAAAAAAAAAATAAAAAAAGTCGAGAGTCTGGAGACTTGTACAGTGGTGAGCGACACGTGAGAGCAGCCTTCGGCACGACGCAGAGTGGATAATGAGACAGATCTGCAAGACTGCGGCTAAGTGGACTGGATGCGTGAACGACGGACATTTGCAATGATGGCAACACGACAGTTTAAACTGCACATGTGTAAATAATAAAAGTGGTATTAAGTGACTGCAGCTAGTATAAATACAGCAATAAGGACTATTTAGAATCGAAGACTGACAAATATTGCGCTCACTGAGAATAATAAATGTTATAGTCTATTCACGGTGTCTTCACACTTTTTGAATCAAACCTTTGAAAAAAAAATACCCCAAGTATGATATGCGTGGTTGTTTTCTACATATGGCATGCATCACAAACATTTTGCACCTGTGTTAAAATATAAAATACCTTATTTCTGGGTAAATTAAACTTTTGCTTGTATTTTATCTATAAATCGTAGTATTTCATATATAATTAATATGAATAAAAATCGGAAAACGATAACTGTGTTGGTAACACCTATCAAAAAATAGTTATGCAAAATAGTACTACAGTGAGTGCGCAAGAATGTGGCGCATTGTCCCTTTGATGAATTTTTCTACACTCGGTTAACCTTTGTTTGCATGAGGCGGAGGAATATCACTGAAGTAGAACTTTAGCAGGGCTTCATAAAAGTTGGAAGTAATCGTGAATGGACATAGTAGGTATAGGCTGTTCACGGTAAAAATGAGCACTTTTGAAAGCCCTGCTTAATATATACTTGTACGTAAGTTGTGTACTCTTCCGTCTTATGTAAAATTAACATTGCCATGGGCTTCATCACTTTATTCATGCGTCAGGCAAGTGAAACTGTAAAATTATTGGAAACGTAAACATTTTATATTTATGATAATTTTTACACACTAATGCATTAAAAAAACAGAAAGCGAAATAAATAATTTAAATTATCACAAATGGTTTCCTAACACTTTTTATTCGACGTTAAAATATGGAACTACTTTCCATCTATCGTTACCAACTTTACTGGGCGCATGTCACTGAGTGCGCCCGTTGAAGTATATGCAGGCATGAGCAGTGACATTTTTCTAAGGTTGATTTCAAAAATGCTCACTTTATCGAGAACAGCCTTTATAGGTAGTTTAAAGTTCTAAATAATAGTTCCGTGTATTTATATGACCTTATAAACAAACTAAGAAATTAAGTTTAGTTACCCTACTTTTATTTAGACCTCTATGCCTCAAGAATTCGGATACTTCCCGGGCAACTTGTAACAATATGTCGACACCTGCCTGCACATACACTTTCTGCAGGGCGAATAGCCGTTTCTGAAATGAACTGGAGAAGGCCCGCGTAAAATTCAGCAACCTTCGCGCACAAGTTGGAGGCAAAAAATTCGAGCATTTGCATACGATTATTGGATGGCTTCACGATTGCCTTTCCTCTAAACATTTTTAGCGTAATTTCTAATATGCATGATTTAGATTTAGTACCTGTCAGTACAGGCACTAAGACAAAGAACTGCGCAAAGTATTGTGAAACTGTTTGATGAGTCCAGTTTCTGTTTTCGGTCAGTGAAATAATCACTGGATTCATTTTTAATCGTACTATACGTTGCATAGAGAATTAATAATTTCTGTTAATATTCTGAACTAGCAATATATAATTTCTTACTAACTTTCCTAATGCCAACCACAACGTGTTGACTGGAGGAGGTATGAAAGTCATATCAGCAAACGGCGAAGAGAAGGGAAGCCTCTGAGATAAGGAACGGAATGGAATGGAGATATTTGGGCTGCCGTTTAACATCCTTGGGAGGCAAACTAGAATTGTGGCCGCTAAGACACGTGTGTTATCTGTTGAACCAGGAAGGTGACACTACTGCTAACAGAGATAACACTGTCAGCTACTGCTGCTCGTGACTGTCACAGCTGATGTGATATAAACATCCACTACTTCCACTCTGGCTGTTACACCGGCATAACATATCGTGTCAAAATTGAGTACGTAATAGTGTATAAAGCGCCAGTCCTGCTCCAGAATTTTCTCCTTCACAAATTTCCGTAACAGTCCACAGTATTTCAATTATAAAATACAAAGATCACAACTACGATATTTTTTTTTTAAATTGGTCTGAAAATCAGTTTTTTTTTTTCTCTTGGCAAATGCATAAATGTTATAAAAGAAATAGTATGCACCTATAATATATTTTGAGAAAAAAAAAATCCTGACTAAACAGACAAAAGTACTCCCGACTCCGACAGACAAAAAATTATTCCTAACTTTAAAGAGAAAAAAAAAATACTCCCAACTCTGAAGAGAAAAAAATACCCCCTATACCGAGTAGAAAAAATATTTGCGACATCGGAGAGAAAACAATCTGACTGAAGAAATCTCTCTGGAAAAACTGTCACTGAAAGAAAAACTGAATACGAGGAACGTAGAATGTGAAATATCGAACGCAAATGCCAAAAGCCTGACGTTCTATGATATCCGCCTTGCTTGCGTTTATTGGTCGATTTTCTGTGTTTAAGTTCAAACATTATTCCTGTGCCGATTCTGCATTTATTTTAAAAGTACAAAATTAGAAAGTAGCTGAAACTTTGCAGCAGAAAACAAAGCAAGGTTCATTTCTTGCGAATAAATAAATAAATAAATAAATAAATAAATATATATATATATTAAATATTAAATATTCGCTGTTTTTATGACATTTTCAGTAAGAAAAAATGAGGTAGAAACATCTAAAAATTATGTACGATATACGAAAAATCTGCAGATATAAACTTAAAACTAGTATGTTATATTGTAATGCATTGTATCACTGCGTAGTTAATACATTCCTGAAAAATGTAAGAAAAAAATATATTAGTGCTTTGCTTTTTTAATGAATATTTCACAAGGAACACTGCAATTTCTCAATTCACATTCTTAATGAAAACGTATTAATTTTTATGAGAAATTGCGAATTTCCTATTTTTACTTGAAAAACCTTAATTTTTAAAGGGTATTTTGTATGAGAAAAATTTTACGCAGGACCGGCGCTTTACATACTACTCGTCAAGTCGAAGCGACATTTAGATTAAGTGGTAAATTAAAACTGCCATCTGCTTCACCGTACACTGTTTCGAGCATATAATAAATAAACATTTCGACTTTTCAAAACTATTTTTTATTGATTAATCCGTTTCAAAATTTAGCTTGGTACATATCTACGCAAGAACTCACTGTCTATCATTTACAAATCGCGCATTCTAAAGGCCTAAACCCGAGTCTTTGCCCATTCACTTGCATGAAATCAATTTGTCAACAATTTTTCAACCATTGAACAAAATAACAGCTAGTAAAAATAATATGACTTATTGAACAACTTAAGAATAACTGAACAAAAGCAACCACTCAGCTGAATATTTCTGGAAGATATAGCACACCGCTACGATCCATTGAAAAAAAAAAATACCACTACCAATTCCCCTACAGGACTTGGATGTGAGAGGGAGACATGTGACCTGCAATACAGAACGGAAAAAAACATAATTTTTAATTCTAGCAGTGTCGCATGTTTAGTCTCGCCTTGGGCTTAAGTTGTCCCCCCCCCCCCCCAAATGACTAGATTTAACTATCTGCAGTAAAAGGAAGTAGGCCTAGGGGTCCCAGAGTGGCGTTTTGATAGTAGAGTGGTTTGAAATGTCACACGTTACAGAAAAATAGGGGAGGGGATGAGAGTAAAAATATATCGAGAAAAAAGTTTTTTGATCAAACAAGATATGCTTGGTGCAACTACATCATCATTTGTTTGTATAGGGGGCAATGAAATATTTTGTTGCTGAAACCGAATTATTTTGTTGTTCTCATTTGGTTGCCCCAAACTGTGAGATTTGATTGGTGCAACTAAAAACTTGTTTGGCTACACGTACATTAAACAGTTTGGGCCGATATAAAAATTTTTTTACAAGTTCGGCCGAGTTTCGAACCTAGATCACCTGCGTCCGCGCGCTACGCTTTAGTAATATCAGCTGATGTGACAACTGATAATGCCAGAAAGCTCTTCAATAGATATACCACAAATATCGGGCACTGTGTGCAAACAAATATTCCAAGTTTTACTGCATTACTTGTCAGTTTCGTGCTGCATTGTTTTATTAATGTGTTTACGCGATTGTTAATAATCAGTAGACGCACTAACAAACACGATACTATCCCTATTGTCACACAAAATACAAACAAACTCTCGAGCTGTATTTTATAACGAAGGCAGTCAAATGAGTGGCCAAACAAATATATATATATACAGTTGATTCAACAAAATATTTCGTTGACAGTCTAATTTTTTTTGGCCCACACAGTTTGTTTGTTCAAACATATATCTTGTTACACGAACAAAAGTAATTTTGTTGCTTTTCAAATTTTGTTTGCTCAACAATATATTTTGTTAGGGCAACTAAATATATAGTCGGCCCTATACAAACAAATGTTTTGTTCGATTTTCTCTCAGTGTATGTTATGTGATGCTAAGTGCGGGCTGAGTGTTACTCGAAATAATTAAAAAAAATAGCCTTTGCCGGGACCTACTGTACGTGTGTAATGCATACAGTAATCAAGTAGTTTTGATATTCTTACACGCAATACTCAGTTTTGGGACGAAATAGTTACAAAATGTGCAGAAATTCAGCAACAATTATCCTCCAATGTCCGTGATTTGCACGACACACGAAGTACTCACTGGCTTCGACAAGCGCGAGTTCTGGCTGATCTTCAAGTATCAAAGGCGGGAAAATATGACACGAGAACTTGTTACTGGTGCTTACTTGATGCTCCCGAAGGCAACGTACCCTCCCATAGAACAGTATGACAACTGTATAGAACAGTACTCCCATAGACAGTATTTACGCACGCACGTTTCAAAAACGACCAGACGCAAAGCCATCAGCTGTAAAGAACACGATAACGGGCAGGCGTACCAGAAAGAAAAGGTGTCCGGGAGGATCACGGGAATCAAAACTGCCGCACGGTATTCCGCTGGGAACGCCTGGCTTTCCAGACAGGTTCGCGGCTTCGGGACTCGAGCAGAAGTCGTATCTCCAGCTCCAGGCTTCGCTACGCTGCACTCGAGACCGCTAGCTAGTCACGTCTGAGCTGGACTGCCTCTACCCACTCTCTGAGAACAGTAGGCGTTTCATTATGGAAGCAGCGCAACATAAACATAATTTGCCACTGTAGCACCTACGATAATTTATGATCTTCCCCTTTACTATACATGCCTATCGCTGATTCACCACAAATTATAAGAGATCCTTGTAGTAACTTGAGTTACCAAAGTTTTTTTTTTTTGTTTACATACTACGATAGTATGTTATCCGCGAAGTATATACACTGTAAAAGAATTTCTGGTCAACTTCCTAAAATGTAATGGAAGTTTTTAACCTAAACAGAGAAAGAAAATTGTACCACGTAACAGGCTGAAAATATGGGAATTTTTTCATCCCTACTATACAACGTTGGGATCTTCCCTACGCATGTGACTCTTTCCTGGGCAACTGTAGCAACGTCACCATGGATGAATGGGAAAATAATATACCATTCGCGTTTTGCCACTGTACATTGATATGGTAATTTTACACATAATTTCTTAGAGTGTACGTAATACTTCCCCGTATGGTAAGTAATTGGTATTCGTACGATATTTGATTGAATTAAGTTAGTATTTACGTGATACGTTATATATTTATTAATTATTAATCATCTGTGTCGGGCATGTGTTATCACTACACAGCTGACAACGCCAAATTATACACAGACATTGTATGCATTATTAATTATACCCTGTCAGCTATTCCTGAAATCGGTTCATTGTTCCCGAATCTGTTAATTCGGTTGTTTCATTTATTTATCTCCGAAACTGATTATCTCCACCCCCTCCCTCCTCCGACAAAAAAAAAAAGCTACAGGAAACGGATACCATATCTAGATCAGTGAAAATGGTTTTATGTGAAAACCTCTCGAAAATATAAGTTACACATCAACAAAAAATAAATTTGAAATAGGGGTCCTCACTGACTGGGATCCCCAAGGTTCAAGAATTGTAGCAGCGAATCGAAAATCACGTGGTAGCAAGCTCACTCTTACAACCATTCCTTACAAAAACGTACGACAAATAATTATTTTTAAAAGAGCAAACAGAAATACTCACGAATAGTGAAAAATAGCCAGCAAGCTAAAACTATACACGGTCTTATTAAAATAGTATTACACATTGCAAGTTCATGTATTTATTAATATTGCGATATGATTGCATTGCCATTGAGGGATAGGTGTCGTAAACTCGTGAGAATAAACTAATAAATAAGAGAGTCCTCCTTTAAATATAGTTACGTGCTGCAGCTGGCGCCGACTCAGCTGCCCCGCATCGTAATCGGAGACCCACCTCGCCCTCCCCTCTCCCTGGAACGATGGGCTCGTGGCCTCCTGATTTCCCCTTCTTAGAATCCCGTGAATGCCGACAGCGGCAAGACTTGCTGGCGTCATAGACCTCCTCTCGCCTGCTAAGAGTTTCCGTTACGTTTAGCGACACTGCAAGAATGTTCTGGTGGGACTGGCTAGCGCCTCAGCCCTCCGCAACGCATCACGCGAGTTGGGGAAGATTATAGGTGGCAGCCTAAGACACTATATATACTGCCGCAACCCAGTGGCCGGCAGTCTTTGATGGAGGCCGCCTGGCGAGTGTGCGCGAGCGAGGTGTAGTGTGGACGACTGGAGATTGCGGGACGACGGCGAGTGAGGTGTTCGTGTCTTGAATGGACGAGAGGGTGTGGAACCGACGAGTGAAGCCTACTGTGCGTGAGGGCGCTTGGAGGACTCTAGAATATTGCGACTGGCGGGACATGGACTGAACTGAGGTGGGACTGAATGGAAGTGTAATACTGATTATATTGTAAATATTCGAACTGTCAAATATGAACGCATAAATTATAAAATATTTGAATAGGTTGATACACTGTCTACTGGGACTGGCCTTTTATTATTTAATTTCATTGATTTCTTTGTCATTATTATAGATTTTATTAATTGGTGTCAATTGTGAACAGTAAGTGGTTTCAATTTATTGTGAGAATTTGAGTTCAGAGAATTTTGCTGTAGTTACTGTAAATAAAATAAGGAAATTACAATGAATTCTTTTATTCCGACGAAGACCTCCATCTCTTAACGAACTTGGAATAGCCCACTTAATTTCTAAGAGAGAGAAATTGTAACAATATAATTGCTTTACTGGCTCGCACATTAATGACGCCTTGCAGGAAACTATCACAACTTCAGCTGCTATTTAATGTTATATATATTCAAGGAAGCTAACTAAACGAAATAGGAACTCCTAACCCCCCCCCCCCCCGCGCTCCTACAGAAGGCCGGGCCTCATTGCTACAGCAACACCAGCAATAGTCTCTCTTCAGAGGGGTCACGGTGGTGTAGTGGTTAGACTACCCGCCTCCCAACTAGGTGAACCGGGTTCGATTTCCAACTGGCTCCCTCCCAGATTTTCGCATGTAGAAATAGTGTCGAACGATGCCGCTGGTCGGCGGGTCTTCTCGGGGCTCTCCCGTTTCCCCCGCCCTTCCATTCCAGCGCTGCTCACCGCCCTCATCTCATTTCTCCTTCATGGGCTTTCAAGACCTCGCTGTTAAGAGTTATATGGACCTGCACGTTTTTTTTTTTTTTTTTTGCAATAGTAGTTTGGGCGAATACGAGTGTCTCGGTAAATAAATGTTCTGAAAATACGACTTTTTGTCAGAAAATATCGAATAGAATTATCTATGTCCCTGTTATTTTACTTTCTAATATTTAGTATATTCTCGGAGAAAAAAATTTGTGAATATGGTGAAATATCACATTTTTAAAACTTGCATGTGTAGTTTCCTTAAGCGGCAGGAGAAAAGTACAAAGATACGGACGTAGTTTAATCCGTGGGCTTTCACCGGGTGTAATAAAACCCCACTGTTACAGATCTGAATTGCACACTACAACGTCACGACGGAAACACTGTACGCCTAGCGCGTAGGAGCGATGAGGCGCTAGGCGTGCGTGCTAGTGTCGCCCGCATTGCTCCCTCGCTTCTTGACTTTGGACGCGCAGGTTCAACTAACTCTTAAGAGCCGTCCAAATCTGTCGACTCCACCCTCTTCAGAGCTGTACATCTGCAGAGACACCGCGATACCGCGTCACAAGCGCCAGCCGACTCCAATGATTCTGCACACCAAGCAAACAAGCGCAGGTTCGCCGGATGAAGATCTCGCAGCCGCGAACGGCTCTCGAGCACTTACACGGAAAAGTGCACAGCCAAGGACGTTTATTCCAGTTTGCTGAGTAGTTCTGCTGCGATAACAGCGGGATACCAGGAACGCCATTTAATATGTTTACTTTCTACAGCCTTCTCTCACGACACGGAATCAGCTCGGGAAGTCCCCTCTGTTATCTGCTCAGAGGATGACTTCAGCAAAACATGGAATTTCTAAAGGCTCTTACACAATTGTAATGATTGCTTTTCGACACATTGTTTCTAATGGAGCTTGACACAATGGAACTGTAAAAGGTTAAGTCAAGCTCTCTTGACTGTACGATTTCGAAAAGTAGAAATCTAAAGTCAAAGCCAAGTAACCATTTTGCCGAGAATCTAGCAGAGGTTGCGTGGAAAGTGCGTTATTTTATTGTAGGGCGATTTTAATCTCGATATATTAAACAAAGTTCGTCTTAAATTAAATAAATTGCAAACGAATATAATGCGAAGAAGAAATATATGAATTGACATATTTTAATAAAGCAAACAAATGAGTTTTTCGTTTTGAAATAAACTGTTAATATGAATTTTGGCGTATTAAAAAAATATATAAAAAAAGAAACGTAAAATTCATACCTGGAAAATATCATAATTATTTTCAAACAAGATACGCATTTTTACGAAGCTCGTAGAACCGCTGTTCAATTATCTAAACTCTGAGTTTAAAACTGTATTGTGTACTGGTGGTTTCGTCAGAGGAAAGGAAGTGTATAGTCAAATGCTAAAGTTTTCTATTGTGCAAGAAGCTTAAATGGACGCATTCAAATAAATTCATAAATATGTTCAATGCTTTATATCCCCCACGAAACAATTACAATTACTCGGATAGGGTGAACCGAGGTATGGAGCAGCGCCGGAATGCAGGGGAGAAGAAGATCCCCGAGAAAACTCGCGCCGACCAGCGGCGTCGTCCGACACGATTCCCACGTGCGAGAATCCGAGAATGGTCCCGGCGGGAATCGAACCAGTTCATTCCAAAGAGCTAGCTCACTCGCTCTCGCTCTTGGCGGAGAGTCGTTCAACAGAGTCGTTCAAAAGAGTCATTTAGTTCGCGGATTCAGTCGGGTTTCAAAGAGTCGAGAGTATAGCTGTGAAGGAGTAGCTCGCATCACTGCGCTGATGTAAACACAGGCGATCGCATTATACAAGGCATTTTCTACACAGTTTAAGTTATTGGAATTATTTTCGTAACGTTTTTGTTGTTTTTGAATTAATACAAAATGTTAAATATAGCAAACTTAGTATGTATACGTAAACATTATTACTAAAGTGAAAGAAAGTCTTGGTGAAATGAGATTTGTAGAAAACTCGAGAGCACGCAATAAACGATATTTACGTAATCTTCGCAAACTATTTTGATGTCGCAATATTAGAAAAATAATCATAGCAAATACTTTGAAAACCTCCCGCTTATTATGCTTGAGTGCTTTTGTCCACTTTTAGAAATAAATGGCCACATTCACGAAATACGCCGTTTGAACGCGATTGTTAAAAAATGCTACACTGGCAGTTTTGTCGTCTCTCCCGAGCCGACGAGCTGTCGCCTTCGGGCTGACTCCTGACTGAGCGGAGCCTTAGCTCTCATCGCACTCTAAAAGGACAGCAACTCGCGAGTCGCTCTCGACGGCGAGTCGTTCGTTTTGAACGACTCGTTCGCGAACGAACCGTCACTAGTCTGCACCGCGGCCCCTGCAATTGCGTGACGCTGCGCATCTCCCGCGGTGAATTTCTCCTAAGCTTCCCCGTTTCGGGTCTACAATGCACGCGATCTCACGACTGGGTTTGGCGTTCGCACACTTGAAGATGCAGACGAACTTGACAGATCCTCGTCCACGGTACAAGAATCCTCGTCCACGGTACAAGAATCCTCGTCCACGGTACGAAAGACAAGGCAGCCGATGTAACCTTCACATTGTTTCACTACGAACAACAGATGAGTAAAGGTTATTTGAAGTCCACAACCAGAACAAGCTGCTTTCGCGCACTCACAATGAAGTGAACGCACTATTTTTTTTTTTACTACTAAGGTTATTATGAAACTGCAGCAAAGTTTCCTTTTTTAACTACTGTTTTGTTTCAAATATCTCTCCCTCGCTTTTATTTCCCGCAATATTGGTTTTGTACACTGTAGGGTTTATGAATATTTGAGACCCAGACTCCCTCTTTCATAGAGTGAAGTTATATTACAGGCTGTTCACGATAAACTGAGCACTTTTGAAAACCCTGATTAAGATCTACTTGTATGCACAAAGTGTATTCTTACGCCATATTTAAAATTAACATTGTCATAAGACGGATCACTTTATACACGCATCAGTCAAGTGAAACTGTGAAAATATTAGGAAAGTAAAATATTATAACAATTTGGCAATTCTTGCACTTATAAACGCATTAAAAAAAAACTGGAAACAAAATAAATAATTTCAGTATTCACAAATATTTATGTAGCACTTTAAATTCAACGTTAAAACATCGAACTATTTTGCCTCCGCGTCGTTACCAACTTTATGGAGAGCTGGCTCCTCAGTGTGTCTCTTAAAATATATGCAGGCATGGGCAGTTGCACATTTCAAAGGTTGATTTTGAAATGCTTAAATAGTTTTAATTCCTCACTTTATCTTTGTCATCATGTCAAACCAACAATGAGTATTTCGTCTACAGGAAACTAATATTACTAGTATTCTAAGTAAAAAGTTCCCTGGGAGTCATCATGCCTTTAATTAGAACATTTAGACTGTCGTCAAGTCCAACATCAACACTGCCTTTGCAGCTGATCAGAAGCTCTTACCGCGGAAATTTACACATGTAAACACGCGCCCCGCTTAACAGGAGAATTCGAAACAGTGCAGCGTCATACATAAACTGCAACAAGTTCACTAAACACCAAGGCCGCGTCTCAATTACAATAATACTCTTTCTATTTCGGACAACCTGGCGAGAGCACTGCTTCGCGCCCTCTCTCTCTCTCTCTCTCGCTCTCGCTCTCTCTCTCTCTCGCTCTCTCTCTCTCTCTCTCTCTCTCTGTGAAATTGAGACAACCACTCTCTCTGACGACACGCTAACAGTGGATGCCAAGAGGCGCGAGATTATACTAAGCTGAAGTCACGGCTACAGGTATGGGAAGTAATAAATATATAAATTTTTAGTCACAGATAATTATAGCACTAACGAAATTATTGTTAGGGGACGAAATACAATTATTATTATTATTTTTTATACATCTGCGTATGTTATATCAATTGCACGTGCAAAACTGTGCAAAAGTGGCAAAAGTAGAACCGATGCACCTTGTCAGAGAAGTTCTTATCTATACCTACTTGTTATGAAAGTTTTTTCGATGGCTAAAACAGTTACAATTATTCACCTGCAGGTATTGGCGACACGCCGGCCACGAGAGGCAAGCAATCATTGTTCCTAAACCATGGTAGGATCAGTGGCAGCAATGTTTGTAACTTGACTGATTGCTCACTCTGCAGGGGAAAATAAATAACTAATGCGCCGCAAAAAAAAAAAAAAACGGACCGCGTACGTTTTGTTCATATATCATTGTAGCAAAAAAACCAAAGCCGAATATATATATATATATATATATATATATATATATATATATATATATATATAATTTTATATTTATTTTTACTAACAGCATATTCGCTGGCATGCATGCTGAGCTTCGTTTAAGTCCACCATACCTTCGTAATGATTCAAATCTTTATTCATGCCTGCTACACGGTATACGTTTGGTTTGGAACATGTTATCTATATTCCGTAAGGTTCTGTCCCTTTGCCCTTCAAAATGTATCTCCTCCAGGGGTCGACTACTACTGAATGCTATAACGAAAACGCAAACCGATATTTTTTTTTTTTTTTTTGGACGTTTCAGGTAGTTGGTAACAGATGGTTTTAGGCTATACAAAAGAGAACCTAGCCATTTGTACGGTATCTGCACATACCCACGTTCAAATATTGCCATGATCGCGCGCGGGAAGATGAAGCTGGCTCGGTTCCTGTTTACAGAACGAGTTCCAGTGCTGTTAAAATGTAATTTAGGAGAAAACCGCCCCGTGTAGACAGTCTACAATGACGCGGTTGCCGACACGGATCGCGGGAGCGGAACACCTAACACACTCGCGTGTTCGCTCTACAATAGGACGCTTGCGTACGCGGATGACGCACGGACGCACGAAAGAAAGCTGGGTCAATCCAAACCCTTCTGGTGTCCGCGGATCCGTGTAGCCAATACGAATCGAGTATTTGGTTCGCCGATATTCGCTGTCGTGGCCATCGTGGTATGCAAGGCAATAAGTGCATGAATTTGCCGTGGCTGTTTTTAATTTTTGTTTTAATAAACACGTAACCCTACGCGTGGTTTTACAGTATTTTTTTTTTTACGCAGTATTAAACACTGTAAAAATATTTTTGAACATTAGATGTATACATTGTAAAACTTAGGTCAGTAGTTTGCAGTAGCCCAAGTATTTTTAATTTCGTACGTAAGTTGCAGAACTGAACGTTTGTTTGTATTGTAAAATAACTCGAAATTCGTCCCGATCCGTCCGCTCGTTCCGTTTACGTGTTCCGTGTCCGCGTCCGTTTTCGTATGCATCCGCGTATTGTAGAACGGGCCTACTTGATTATCTTTGATAGCCCTGCGTAGGATCGACTTTAGTTATCAATTTGTATCCTTCCGCCACTTGTAAGATTACCAATGTCCATGGACCGTCTCACATTATGCGCCATACAAATACCGCAGAACTGTTAGTAATATGCGAAATTCCCGCTCCTGTGTGTATAAAACAATAAATACTCGGGCCACTGCCGATTAAAAGGTTAGCCATTATACAAAATGACCCATATATTATTTTCAGTTTTCATTTGTCCACCCAACCCCGGTGTTACAAGCCGCCATTTTTTTTTTTTTAACTTAGTATAATTTACCATGAATAGCCCATAACAACATTTGTCTCATACTTAATCTCGATCTATCACTTTGGTGCGACACTTTTACAGCGTAACCAAGCTCAAACTGGATCCTGGTTCGGAACTAGGATCGGGGTGGATGTCGGCGCGACCGGGCATAGGTTGGCAAGAGTGGGCAGTGTTGACCGCAGCAGAAGGCAGCTGCAGTGTGCGTGTGCGACGCCAACGCCTCCCCGCTCTCACAATTAACGCTGGTCAAGGTCAGAACACTTGCGGCGGTGAGCTCACACACAATGCACCCGACACCCGAGCTCATGGATTACTTACACTCGTGTGCAGGCGGGCCTGGGCGCGCCTCCCTGCTGCACTCGCACTCTCCTCTACTTCCCAACTTTTCTGAA
This sequence comes from Dryococelus australis, assembly GCA_029891345.1. Classification (NCBI taxonomy): domain Eukaryota; kingdom Metazoa; phylum Arthropoda; class Insecta; order Phasmatodea; family Phasmatidae; genus Dryococelus; species Dryococelus australis. Next base: position 372,266,356 of record CM056993.1, read on the forward strand.
ACGGCGGCCGTAGAAGACCGGCACGGACGCTAGCTTGAAAAGTTGACGCCCTCATTGGCGGGGGGCCACGGTGGCTGAGCGATTAGCGCGCTCGCCTCCCACCAAGGCGAACCGGGTCCGATCCCCGGCCGGATTTTCGCCAAGTGGGAATCGCGCCGGACGATGCAGGTGTTCGGCGGGTTTTCTCGGGGATCTCCCGCCCCCGCTCCATGTCTCCTCTTCAATCGCCCGCATCGGCTTCTCAAGAACTCGCCGCTAAGAGCCGCCCAAATCTCTTCACTCACACCCAACCACACAGCTCTGCCACCAAAGTAGTGCTGTTTGACATGGTCACGTTGCACTTTTTTTTCTTAAAATGGGTCAATGACAAAACTAGTTTGCTTGCAGCGCTCTGCGGCTACTGCATGAACTAAATCGGTCATTAAGGAGGGTCAATTCGCTAACATTGTTAGATAGGCGAGTGTCAAGACCTGTCCTCTACGATCGTGTCTGAAACCCTGCCGAAGTTCTACTTCAAGCATATTCCTCCTCATTTTGCAAACGATGCTTAACCGACCTACAAAATTACACCACGGGACAACGCACCGCATCCGTGCGCACTCATTGCAATATAACTATTTTTTACTAGACATTGCCAACATATATAGATCCTATCTGCCTTTATTCATATTAGTTATGAATGAAATACTATAGTTCTTTTGGATAGAATGCAAGGAAAAGTTGAATTCAACCAAAAATAAGGTACTTCTATGTTACCAGAAGTATAAAACGCTTGTGGACCTTGACATGTATAGGAAACAACTAAATACGTCGCACAGGGGTGATTTTTCAAAGAAGGATTGATTCGAAAAGTGTGAAGAAACTACGAATAGACTATACCCGACATCTGGCGGTTGAAAGAACTGCGTTACGACCACCGCTATGCCCCGAATATGGCGCACACGAACAAAATTCGCTTCTCTACGAAATGAATCTCGCGACAAGTAACGTTGGTAATGGCTGTTCACGGTCGAGTGAGCACTTCTGAGGCCATATTACAACCCTTTTTTTTTATCCTTCCACCACTTTTTTTAAATAAATACTGCCACGTAGATAATAAAGACAGTGTGTACATTCTACCGGAGTCGGAAGTTATTATAGACTATTATTCCAAATTCAAGAAATGCTCACTTTACCGTGAATACCCTATAGGCCTACACACTCGCATGGAGCTCCCAGTTAAGTTGGTAGCGAATTAACGAAAATAGTTCTAAGACTTGACGTTGTACTGAGAGTGTAATATGAAAATAGTAAGCTACTGAGGCCGTGCTCCAATTCGGCGAGAGAGTACTCTCTCGCCCACTCTTGACGTCACAGGGAGTCCTCTCTGCTGTCCCAGCTGGGAGGAGAGAGCGCGAGAGGGAGAGTGAACGACTATGTTTATTCACTGCTCACTCTAGCACCCTCTGTGGCAGCCACGTTGTTTTCAAGCCGAACTTCGAATATTCAGACACCTATCTTTTGTTTCTACAGCAGTGCAGGACAATTTTTTTTTTTTACTTAACGTAATCAATACGATGGTGAAATGTGCACAGTTATAAGGGCCTAAGTATTTTGTTATTGTAACTGGCTAGTATTCTATTTTATAATTTGATTTACGGAGACCTATTGTTACGTGTGTATGGATGTGGGCCTGTAGTGCGTTTATGCGTTTGTGCAAATGTACTATATTCTTGCATGTATATGTGGCTCTTATACCTGCCCGTTCATCAGTGTTTGCCAGTTCATCAGTGCTCTATGGGCTTGTTTAGACTTAATCAGTACTTAAGTTAAATATGCATGTCACTATTTAGTATTGATCACCAGTTCTATCAATGACTGGTAAGGACTATTAATTTTCTGCAACGTTTGTTAATTGGTGAGCACTATTTTTTTTCTAGACCGCAATAAGCTGAATTATAAAAAAAAAAAAAAATGGCCCAGTGTAAGGGAAAGCAGATATGCCTTAACTGCGCCAAATAAAGACTATACTTCTTCTTCTTCCCCCAGTAGTCCTTCATCTTCTCACTATGTATCTTTTTCCTCTCCTCGGACCATTTTGAACCTGTTTTCTTTTCCTTCCTGCCTTGGAATACTTCCATTTTTAACACTTTTTTCTTAAAAATTCCTCTCTTTGTTGCCTCTTCTTCACTTATATTGTTTCTTTCCAAATCTTTCTTAACTTCCTGAATCCAGGTTGTTGTTGATTTCTTGTTCCAAAGATATTTGAAAGTCCGTTTGGTTAATCTGTTGCCATCCATTCTATACAATGCCCAAAAAATAGCAATCGCCTGTACCGTATTGTTTTTGTTATGCTTTCTACGTTGCGATATATTTAATTGTTACTTCTTAATTAACAGAATTTTGTAGTTTTTAGTGGCCCAAGTATTTTACGTACAGGTAATTCTTCTTCCTAGTACCTCTAATTTACGCAACTTGTAGGTCAGTGCTAGACATTCACTTGCGTAAAGACATGCAGGTTTGAATACTGTGATGTAGTGCTGTATTTTAAGATTTGTAGATTAAAGACTATCCATTATTATTATTATTATTATTCACTCTACGTCGGTAGAATGCCAATGAAGGGGAAGGACGTAACTAGAGTTATTAATGTTCCTGGAACACATACGCCTCACACTGATATATTAAAAGGGGCATAAAATGGAGGCAAGAACGCGGGAAGACTAATTGTGGCGCGGTCTGTCGGCTGAAACCCGTGACCACCATCCTCGGTGAGTCACGCGCGCTGTCGCATGTCCAAAACTGTTTGCTGGATGACCTTCCCTCTAGCATTTTTTTTTCTCCTGGAAGTTTACTTTAGTTTCCAGCGCCCGTGAATTTTTTTCGTGTACATGTTTGTGCAATGATACTGGGCAAGTCTGTGCTTACAAAAACTTACAAGAACACAATACGGTGACTTGCATAAGCCAACAGGAACGAAGGCAAGTGCTTCTGGCCGACCTACGCTCGTACTTTTCAATCAGCCTAAGAACGCTTACTCTGCAATCCACAGGCGGAAAATGAAAGAAATATATAACAAAAGAAACGATGCAGCGTACACATAACTTATACGAACATCGTTGCATTTAACATTTACTATACGCATTCTCGTTGCCAGAATACAAGCACGAAAGAAAAAAAAAATTCTTTTTTAATTTATTAAGTTTAATATTTTTGGCTGGGAAAACACCTACGTATAACTCGAAAGCATCTCGGAAGTTTATACACGTGTCCACTAAAATTCCATTGTGGAATTCTCCGACTTTTCCCTGTTTACCAGGCAGAATCTAACAATTTTCCCTTAACTATTTTCAGGATTGAATCTTTCCAATACCATATCTTTCCACCACTGACAGCAAATATGCTGTCACTGAAGTAGAATTAAATCACACTGCGACAGACCAAGCAAGCAGGTCCGACATTTTATTCAGACCATCGATATTTCTCGCAATACATGCTACTGACTTCACACGAGTGCCCATTAAAAACACACAAATACTTTATCTTGTACGTATGGGACCTATGTCACTTGGCAGAGATGTATTACATTTGGACACATTTAACCTCCCTGGATTTGTTCACACCCTCAGAAGGCTCAATACTGTGTGGTTTTATACTATATGTGCAAATTGACATAATTATGAATATTCTCCATTTGTTTGACATTTTCAAATACATTTTATTTTGTTTGATTTCTTCAACAAATGATTATTTGGAAAGCGATATAACTGGCAACAAAACAAATTGGGAAACGTCTACTCAACGTAAACTTCTTGAAGAATCCTTCAAAATATAAAATTAAATTCCTTTACCAGAATAGAAACTGAGATAAGTAATAGAGATAGTTAATCGCATTGCAATTGCAAAATTATTTATTTATTTTAGTTAAAACAACATCGAAGTAAATAGACGGCTCACAGCTTCAAGTCATTAAAAGAGGCACCCGAACAAAAGGTAAATAAAACAAGTTAGTTTCCAATAGCATTTACTTCGAACGACCGTAGTTTTAATGCGTACAACAAAAGTTTCTCGTGGACCTCTGAAATTAACACTTCATTAGCAGATCCATAGCTTGCGGCCCGCTTCTGAAACTAACATATTTGATCGCTCCCGCTTAGCCAACACAGACTAGATAGTCGGTGTTGGCTTAGCCCGCTTTCTTGCCGCGTCGTCCACCCGCTAATCGCTTCCACGGTCAGCACCTAACATTGCTGTAGCTTACTCTGTTTACCCGGTAGCCGCCCACCTCGCCATGGCGATCTTTACCTAATGAGTCGATCTGCTGAATCGTTCTAGATCGTGACACACAATATCGATGCTCATTAAAAATCGGACGGAAAAATCGAGTTACCGGAAATTGATTTTCGATCTTTCGGGCCGATCGTATGGACAAACTTTTCTATGCAGTGTTGCCAGATGGCGGGGAGTTTCCCGTTTTAAGGGAAATTTCAGTTGTTGGTGGAAAAGAGGGATAAAACTGGCAAAAAAAAACGGGAATTTTGGCCATGCTGCATATTTGTTTAAGTTTTTGTATAGAATTCCATAAGCCCAAAAGACTAAAAAGGCAGATTCCCACCCTTCATTTTGGATTTATCGATTTTTAGCCATAGCTTCTTTTCAGAAGGTGTATTGAAATTTCCCGCACGACATGTCCTAAACAAACTGTCACAGCTTCGCTACATTAATTAATTTTTAGCTGGCAACTGTCGAGGCGAAACGTGAGGTTATTTCTTGCGGACGATTACAAAGGCGACGATATCAACAGTAATCAAGAAATACTGACCTCAGACTATTCACTATGCTATGCTCTGTGCTCTGTCGTTCCAAAAAAAAAACATGATAACTATTTCCAGTATGACAAAAATTCAATAAATCCAAGATGGCAAATGGGAATCTGCCTTGAGTAACACGCAATCGCTGAATCGAAAAACGATTCTTCAAAAAATATATCGATTCCGAAATAGGAGTCTAGAATATCGATCTAAAAATCGATTTTTTTTAAACTGTTTTATTCGGTTATCGAAAAATATATATTTAATGGGCATCCCTACGGGCGCCAGCTTCAACCGCGTGCACGTAGTTCGAGGCCAGAGGAGATCCCGGGGGCGGAGGGGGCTGGCGCCCGACAGGGCACAATAACGCGCGGCAGACGCCTGGGAGCAGCGCAGGTAACGGCAGCCTTGAGCACGCTACGTTGGAATGCAGTTACTTGTGAATCACGCCAGGGGCGCTGCGCCGACCGCTAACTGGGACCTCGACAAACACACGCCGCGCCGACACGTTTCTCTCTCCGCTCCTCTCCGCACCCTCTCTCCGCGCAGATGCAAAACGAAAAACCCCGTTACCCAGCACCGCGCCAGTTACCTACAACGCCTGCCTGCTTCAGCACGTGTTGCCGCACATGCTGGCTCGGGTATGCAGTGTCTAGCTAAGGCGCACGTGGAATTGTTCCTGTGCAGTGTCCCTCCAACACATGGACCTCAACGTGGGGGAGCTGATTCACAGGCCGTGTCCGAATTGGCAGACAAGATGATCACGTGACCCGATTTTGCGTACAAAAATGGTGACGTATTTGGTATTTTGTATCTAGCTAGCAAAAAATACAAAATGACAAAATAAGCGCCATGTTTGTTTTTACTTTAAAAACACATGCGCGAATGCGTAAATAAGATGACTTTTAAAACAAATTAACTGTACATAAAATACACTAGGCATGTTTTAAAAAGCAAGTAGGCCTAAGTGTTGTTCTTTGTAAATAAATAGAGCAAATTTTTTTTTTTTTTTTGCAAAGCCGTTAGTGCGTAATTTATTATTTTCTTATTTATTGACGTATTCGTAGTGTTCCAGTGATGACTGCAGAAATATTACGTATGTTTTAAGCATTAGATAAAAATATTTTACACTGTAAATGTAATAATGTGTCGCCGCGAGTGTTAAACAAGCGACTGTGAACAACGTCCCAATTGATACCTACCAAATCACGAATTCGCAAAAATCACGAAATTTGTCAATGCCATCATGGTGCCAGTGAACTTCGCAAAAACTTGTAACAACAGACAAGCTTACTCACCGGCTTTCCTTCACCTACCTACAAATAGTGCTATTTTTTTTTTTAATCCACGTTTCATTGCAGTGACAAAAAAGGGGGGGGGGGATGTGTACTTGAATGCGTCGCTCAGGTTTATTAGTTGCAGTGAAAATTATGTCTCACGTAGTGCCTGTGGAAATAATGTTCATCAGCAACATCCCTGAATTAGAACTGCTGTAAAACATGCGACTAGCAGGGGACGACCGATATAGAAGAGAGAGAGAGAGACAGAAATACTAAAGCACCGGTTTAGAACTTTGCAAGTAGCCAATACGGCAAACCAGTGGCGTGTGGCGAAGTGTTGCAAGGCAAGCCTGGTGCTTGCTCAGAGCTGTACGCACTCGGCGCACGCGGCAGGAACCGGTAACCCGAGTGGGGCCGGGAGAAACTGAATGCACTGCGGCCACTCACGAGAGAGCGGCGAGGCACCCAGTGCACACGCGCTGTGACGTCAAATGCACTACTCTAGGCTGTTCGCGTTTAAAATGAGAACTTTTGAAAGCCCTGCTTAAGATTTACTTGTATACACGTTGTGTGTTCTTCCGCCTTATTTAAAATTAACATTGCCGTGGGCCTCATCACTCTATTCATGCGTCGGTCAGGTGAAACTGCGAAATTATTAGAAAAGTAAATATTGTACAAATCTGCTCGTTTCTACACTTCGATGCATTAAAAAATACAGAAAGCAAGATAAATGATTTAAGTTATCACAAATGATTGCCTAACACTTTTCATTCGATGTTAAAATATGGGACTACTTTCCCCTCCATCGTTACCAACTTGACTGGGCGCATGTCACTCAATGCACCCGTTGAAATATACGCACGTAGGGGGAGTGGCATTTTCCTAAGGTTGATTTCAAAAGTGCTCACTTTACCGTGAACTGCCTTTACTATTCCGTGGGCAATGTATAAACTAGCAAACGATCAGGCACAGCACAGAGATAAACACAGCTTGCCTTGCAACAGTTCGCCACACGCCGCTGGTGTCGCCTCTCTACTTTACTTTCTCTGTGGGAAGTGCCACCTGGTCTCTGTATGGTTACCTACTCTATGGCCCCGCCTCCTCACCGGGACGCAAGATGGCCGGCCGGCCGGCAATCCACGTGACCTTGTGTCGACGCCTCCGCACATTCTGCGCCGGTCGGCGCATGTACCCGGCCACGCCAAACCTCACCGACGTACCCATTAGACATTCGCACCTCACGTCATATTCCCGAAACTTGCACTCACGCACCGACAAAACTGTCAACAGCTTCTCGAAGGCATGTAGGTAAATGAAATGATGTGGAAGATTCTGATAGGACTTGTAGTCTGTTCACGGTAAAATGAGCACTTTTGAAAGCCATGCTTAGCATCTACTTGTATGCAGATTGTGTATTTTCCGCCTCATGTAAAATTAACATAGCCATGGGCCTCATCACTTTATTCATGCGTCGTTCATGTGAAACTGAAATTATCGGGAACGAAAATATTTTACAAATCTGGTCAGTTTTATACTTCGATGCACTGACAAAAAAAAAAAAAAAACAGAAAGAGAAAGGAATTATTTAAGTTATCATAAATGGTTACCTAATACTTTTTATTCGACGTTAAGATATAGAACTACTTTCCATCCATCGTTACCAACTTTACTGGGCGCGTGTCACTCAGTGCGACCGTTAAAATATATGCAGGTTGGAGCAATGACTTTTTTTATAAGGTTGATTTCAAAAGTGCTCACTTTATCGTGAACAGCCTTTATCAATTTATACAAGACTGGTTTTGTGAAGCAAGCTTCACCCAGGGACAAACATCCGTATATCGCGTCACGTTCTCCACGCCGACAGAGACTTCTAACAACTTTTTAGATACCTACCTAGTACTCACGTGGGTTTCATTGTATGCAGTCGTGTCTATCATAATTAAAAAAAAAAAAAATGAAATATTTAAATAAAAATATTTTTTTTCCAGGACAGAAATAAAAGTCAATATTTTGTCGCCGATTTAAAAATTTGGTTATTGAAACATAAGTATGGTCGTGGAAAAGTGTCAAAGAGGCAGAGAAAATCGCTGTCAGTCGCCAGCCTATGTTTAATATGTTTTATTATTTTTCTGCAAAACAGTGCCTTAAACTAGGGCGACAATGCTGTATCGTTTCTGAACATACTGCTGCATTAACACCCTGAAGTCACCGCTTAAAATTCCGAGCAGACAGAACACACGCGAAGCTTGTTCATGTCACGTTCCTTCCATCGTGTGCTCCCTTATGGCCGGAACTGACCTTGAAGCTTTAGGGAAGGCTCTTTGAAGGCGTGGATGTAAATGATACGACATACCGCGCGAATATTTTTGGAAGTAACTACCTTCTAAGTATTTCATGTATTTCTTGGAACACTTTCATGTAGTCAGGAGAAAAAAAATAATTAACACCACGACCTAGACAGAATCCCAAACCTGGTTTATAACATCATTAACCGAGTAGGATCCAGAACTCGCTTAAGCTGAACGTTCATTATTCCAATAAGAAGACTACCATGGCAACTGTTACTACGATGAATACTCAAAGAGAAGAAACATTAATCATAATAAAACGTTTAGTTTTTTAATATTTAATTAGTGTACAAAGTTTACATGAAGTGGTTGAACATTGCTGCCAGTTAAATTACAAATACACTCGACTACTTATGCTGAGAGCATGATTTAACTAATAAGTAGGAAACGATTTGCGGCTCAATTATTAACTGGGTACCGTAACAAATCAGGTTAGTAAAAGGAAAAGGCAGCTTTCAGCTCAGAACTGGACTTGTAATTATTTTCATCTCCCCTTCCACAACTCCGTACCAACAGTGCAAGGCTAACTGAAAATCCGTCCACTCCGCCTACCACCCAAATCTTCTCCGCTATAGGCTATTCGCGGTAAAGTGAGCATTTTTGAAAGCCCTCTCATTTGGAATAATAGTCAATTGATATATTTTATTGTAGCCTTAAACGTTAACTTCTGAATGCAGTGGAATATACACACTTTTTTTATATTACTTACTTGGCAATATTTAATTAAAAAGGTGGTTAAACGATAAAAAAAAAAAGCTGAAAGAAAAAAAGTAACTGCGGCCTCAAAAGTGTTCATTTCACCGTGAACAACCTATACCTCCTTATCTCTCGAAAAAATTGAAGAAGAATTGTTTGTTTGTAAAAAAAAAAATCGTAAAGGAAAAACAGTAGGATCAGTATGACCCCCCTCCTCCCCAACCCTTTTTTCGCAGAGTAAAATGGAACAACTATATAAAAATTCTTGTAAAAAATAATTTTTACAGAAGTAATTAGCAGACTTAACGATTTAAACACAACAAACAGAAGTTACTGTGGGTTCCATAAGCTATATTAACGTGCCCTCCACAACACATGACATTCTAATCATACTCCCTCTCCCCTCTGGTAGCTATGCGTTTATACACATGCATGCACGCGCACACACTAACACACACACACACACACACACACACACACACACACACACACACACAATATAATATATATATATATATATATATATATATATATATATATATATATATATATATATATATATATAAAATATAATATAAGAGAGAGAGAGAGAGAGAGAGAGAGAGAGAGAGAGAGAGACACGTAATGCAGTTCATTGCGAATCCCAAAATATATTCCAATCGCGGTTTCTTCACACTTTCGAATCAAACCTTACAAAAATTACCCCATGTATGACGTGTTTAGTTATTTCTTATAGGCCCTATATGCTATGTATCGCACGCGTATTATAACTCCAACATAAAAGTATGTAATTTTTCGTTAAATTGAAGTTTTGCCTATATCTTATTCAAAAATTATAATATTTCATTTATAATAAATATGAACAAAAACGGCGAGAAATAGTTTTCATGCAAAATATAATTACAACTGAGTGCGCATAAATTCGGTGCGTTGTCCCCCTGGTGTAATTCTCCAGGCTTAGTTAAGCTTAGTTTGCACGAGGCGGAGGAATATCCTGGAAGTAGAACTTGAGCAGGGCTTCAGAAAAGTGTAAATTAACCGCGAATGGATTATACTTGGCGTAGAGCAAGCTGGAAATCCTGATAAGGAACAAGTGTTTGTGCATCATATCATATCAGTAAGTTTTGTTTCAGACAGAGTGGACTACAAATTTTTTTTTTAAAACTACCAATGCGAATTGCTATTTGAATTCGTCGTTAGAAAAAAACAAAAACAGTAGGCATGAGTGCTTCAAATAGTATATAAATGTGGCTGAAGATATTGTTTTTAAGTTTAAAAAATTAAAATAGTACACAGAAAAAATGTGGTATACTACATATTTTTGAGCTTTGCACTTTAATGACTTAATGTTGAAACCACACAAATTGCACGCTTAAAAAATAAATCAGAAGTACAAAATTTGCTAACACAGGTTTATCAAAAATGCTTTTAAGGCCAATGGTGCATGAAAGAAGAATATTTATCCGATTTTCGTTATAACTTGTTTAGATGGTTTATCGAAATTTTTGGCACTACAAGGCGTAAATATTAATTTCTAACGATTACTTGCATTGTTTAATATTCACTACCTTTATTATTCCGCGAGTACTGATAGATGATTACAAATAAGATATTATTTATTAGCTTCCATCAGTGCTCCGATAGTAGTAATGGTAAAGAATATCTATCATGTAAGAAGGTGTTCGAAACTATTCTTTACGTCTTGCGCCAAAAAGTTTGAAAAATTTTCTGAAAAACAACTTTTGGCAAAAAATTTAGGTAAATACACGGCTTTCGTCCACCATTCGCCTTAATTGGTTTTCCTTGTCCAGTCAATTCCTTGGAAACGCTAGCCCTTGCAGCCTGACAGCTCTCTCTCTCTCTCTCTCATCATTGCCGAAGCTCAGAGCGGGGGGTGTGCTCGGGCCCTTGTGAGGGCCCTTATACCACCCATGAGGTTGCAGCAGTTGTATCTCTCTGCGGGCTGAGGAAGTTTCCCTCACCAGACCGCAGAGAACACATAGCCCAGAGGTCAGGACGCCCTGCACGTCCCGGCGCAACTCGGACAGCCCGCCAGTCAGACCAGCAAAGCCGCGGTTCGCAGCCTGACGGCGGGCTCCTTGTCTATAGCGATATAGCACTCTGCCACTGCTATAGTCACGTTCCACCTGTTACCTCTGACATTTCCTCTCTTTATACTCTTATCTCACTCGTCTCGCTCGTGCTGTCTCTGATAACTGTTCCGAAGTATCGAATCGCCTGGTGGTAGGTGCATTTGACTTGTGACTTTGTAGTGGACACATCTTCTGCAGCAGCGGTTAAATTGCCAGTGCAATTACAGACGCATTTTTTATTCCACTTCTGCAATTTCTACGTAATTGTTTAGATTTACTGCTGGTCGGCAACGTGAGATTTTTTATGGACGACGCTGTAGTGATTAAAGCCGTGTTAACGGAGCGTATCTCACTCAGGATTTTCCTTTTCCTTGTCGGTGTCTTTTGACGCTCTAATTATTAAATATTATTGTTCATCTAAAATTATTAATAGTGTTTTGATTAGATCTAAGAAAATTTTAGAGTGTGCAATTTGCTGACATAAATGCACAAGAATTCAGTCACTTAATTCACTATAGTCCATTCACGACTGGAACAAACTAATGAAAACCAACCTTTGAAAAAACACCCTAGCCATCAGCTGCATGCAAAGCTAGTAAAAAAAAAAAGTGGCGGAAGAGGATACAGTACCCGTACCCACCACTTTTTTTTTAAAACTACATATGCTAATGACTAGGGTGTTTTTTTCAAAGGTTGATTTTCATTAGTTTGTTCCAGTCGTGACTGGACTATACATTTATTTGTATGCGTGTTATGTTATATAACCGTAACGATAACTACACAAAGAAATAAATGATACAGCAGAAATCTAACACTAAGAGTGAAATACTCCTCGAACAAACTAAACTGAGTTCTATATTTATTCCGAGTAGACACATTCACGAATAAAGCTTTGCAGAGTACGCAAAATCATAATCAGTGCTGTACAAAGTCAGAAGCCAGAATCAGTAGAGACAGCGTCTTTAAACGCGCAAGTTAAAGGTTTAAGGCCTTTGGTGCATGAAAGCAGTATATTAATAAATTTTTTGTCATAACTTGTTTTCCAAAAGGTTTGTCGAAATTTTTGTCTCGAAAAATAACACTTTTAGCGCCTTCTTGCGTCGTTAGATATCCACTGCCGTCATTATTATCGGAGCACTGGTGGAAGAAAAGAAAGAATTTTTGTTTTCTTATCTGCAATCAGTACTCCGAGAATAACGAACATAGTGAATTTGTAACAATGTAAGCAGGTGCTTTGTTATTTAAGTCTTGTCGAGTCAAAATTTTTGAAAAATCCGCTGTGAAACAAGCTACGACAAAAATTATATAAATACACTGCTTCCATGCTCAATGACCTTAACGGCGAGAAATCGAATAGGGTGTTTACTGTAACCAAAAAAAAAAAAGTAAATCCGTTTACACGGATGTGCAAACCACACAATTAATATTAACGCCAGACATTTCGACTGCGACAGAATTTTGTGACTTCTCAGCATGAAGCTTATTGTTATTTATTACCAGATTCTCCTGTGTGGACAAAATCGCACGGCCAGTCAGAAAGTTTACTTATCGTGTGTAGATTACTTTTATTAGCTCCACTGGCATTGGTTCTTCGTATATTACGAAACCCCGAGAATCGCCTTTCAAGACCTGGTAACTACAGTGGCGAAACCATTTGTTTCTGTAGTGGTAAACAAAATGTTAAGTTGTTGACTGAAAATGATTTAAAAACCAAATACATTTTTTTTTAAATATATTTTTTTAAGAGTCACACTTTTTGGGTCCTATTCGCTAGTATTGATATTTCATGGCCTCTCTATCACGATTTTTCAAAAATATGGAACACATTAGTCAACGAGTATAGCATTAATTTCTACCCCATGCGCTCTTTACCACATACACAGCTATAGGCTGTTCACGGTAAAGTGAGCACTTTTGAGGCCCTAGTTACTTTTTCTTTTCAGTGTGTATATTCCACTGCATTCAGAAGTTAACGTTTAAGGCTACAATAAAATATATTAATTTACTATTATTCCAAATGAGAAGGATTTCAAAAGTGCTCACTTTACCGTGAATAACCTGTAAATACATACATCTCGATCTCAACCACAAGTTATTCCAAGACGTTTACCGTACGGTGATGGAGAGAAACTGCTAATTGACACACCACAGACCACCATAAACCCAGGCCAGGAATACACCATCACCACATACCTACTTAAGTGCCGGCACAGCTGATATCACGATAAAGTACCTACAACACTTAATTTGAAATATCATGGGTCCTCCGTGGTTTAGACACAATAACAATCCTATTTCTGCTGAAGCAGACCCGGATAGGGCTCGGTACACGATCAATTTCGCGTACGTAATTGATGTCTGCATAGGAAGCGTACGTAAAAAGCGTGGCCCTTAATGAGTGTATGCGTTGTGTGTAGAACCAATCACACGCGATAATGAGTGTACGCGTCGTGTGTACAACCAATCACACGCGACTAAAAATTAACTTGATTTTGATACCGTACTGAACTATTAAATAAATGCCGCAGTTCCGAAGTATTTTTGAACGTGCAAGGGGGAAAAAAAGAGTAATTTCTATTTCCAACTAAAATCTTTAAATCAATATAAACACTACTGGTTGAAGGTCTTACATGACACGAAATAAAATATCGCCATTTCGTACACACTACGCGCCAAGATTCTTACACGACAGGAAGACGATGACACGAGGGACAAAGAATATCTGCTTCCATTTTTACATAGCGTAAGATGTTCACGGTAAACTGAGCACTTTTGAAAGCCCTGTTTGGGATCTACTTTTATTCTCATCCTGTAATCTTCCGCCATATGTAAAATTAATATTGTCAGGAGCCTGAATACTTTATTCGTGCGTCGGTCAAGTGAAACAATGGAATTAGTAGGAATGAAAATATGTGAGTAATATGCAAAATGCATACTCTACTGTGTACAGAACGAGAAAAACTAACTTCTTTAGCTATAAATTTAAACATTACATTCACAATACCAAAGTCACGTATTAAGAACTATTTTTTTAATCAAATTGCTACCAATTAAATTGGGAGCTTACATGCGAGTATGTACCGTAGCACATATGTAGTTATATGAGCAGTGATTATTTTCAAAGGTTTGTTTCAAAAGTGCTCCCTTTACCGTGAACAGTATTTACGTACGCATTCATTACGTACACGGAAGACCTCGCCGTGCCACGTCGGAAGCAATGCAGTAATTAGGCCTATTTGCATTCCATCGCTAACAAACCGCGACGTATACAGCTCGCCAAGGTCTCCAGCCGAACGTTGTCGGCGTGCCGGCCGAGGTCGCTTCAGTCAGACTATAGGTAGTTCACGGCTATTCTAGCACTTGCGAATTGAACCTTTGAAAAATGTCACTGCCCCTACCTGCAGTCATATTTGGACATAACAGTGACAAACATGAAGGCTCGGGATTATGTTCAGAGCTGGAGAGTCATGGATGAAAGTTCTAGTGACCATAGACTCATTGTTTATGAAATGCATTGTGGAAGGAGGGAGAGACCTTCAATAACAGACCAAGAAACCAGATATGTACACAGAACCGCACACTGGCCAACTTTCGACCGGGCCCTGCTGAGTAAGCTAAGGGTTTGAGTCCTGAGCTGCAAGATGAAGATGTGAGAACAAGAGTAGCAGCGCTCACGAAAATTGTTGAGGACACATGTGAAGAGAACCTCCAGAAGACCACACAGGGGCTTCCTAACCTATCTTGGTGGGATGGGGAGATGGGAAGGGAAAGAGAGGGAGAGAAGGAAGCTTCATAGGCTACGGGGTGAAGAAGGGGAGCAGTTCGCCCGATGTTATAAGGCCGAGAAGCAAGTTTACTTCGGCAGAGTCCGCAAGAAGACAGCCAAATCATGGAGGAGTTTGTGACACAGGCCAGCAACGAGGATCCATTTGGCCTTGCGTACAAGCTGGCAGCAAATAAGATCAAGAGAACGAATCCTCCTCAATGTATAAAGGTCAATGGAGAGATGGTGTCTGATTTGAGCGAGTCGATGGAGGTTCTGCTCTACACACTCCTGCCAGATGACTCCCTGGATGGAGATGGGGAGGAGCATGCTCCCAGTCAATGAATATAGTTTCACATGTTCAGAATTCGACATGGAAGAACTGACTCCAGTAATATATAAGATGAAAAATGACAAAGCTCCTGGACTTGATGGACTGACTGCAGAAATCTTGAAAAGGTGTTACTCCAGGATTAAGGACAAATTGTTTAAGATTTATAATGACTGTCTTCGGATTGGTGTGTTTCCTGCCCCTTGTAAACAAGGGTGCTTAATAATACTGTATAAAGGCAACGATACGAAACCTGATGACCCTAAGTCATACTGGCCGCTGACGTTGCTTCCGGTACTAGGCAAAGTTTTCGAAATATTGGATTGGTCAACAGAAGGCTGATTATGGTCTTGGAAGCTGAAGGCCCTTAAAAGCGAAAAACAGTATGGATTTCGCCAAGGAATGGGCACGGACTTCGCATTGCACGACGTCATGAAGACTATACGGGAAAGTATGACGAATTACGTGATGGGGATCTTCCTTGACATCTCTGGTGCCTTCCGACAATGCCTGGTGTCTGGAAATGATGTATCAGCTTAAAAAGAAAAGATATTCAGCGAACAGCTATAGGGTTATTCAGGACTTCTTTAGAGAAAGGTGGAGTCTTTATACGGCAAAAACCATACAAGTAAGGAAGAGGTTGACAAAAGGACGTCCCCAGGGGTCTGTCATTTGACCGATCTTATGGAATATCCTCTTTGATGGATTTCTTGAGCTGGGTCTTCTGATGGGGTGCGCGGTTTTCGGCTATGCAGTTTAAGGCACAAAATAATAGTGAATGGCCCGAAAAGAGAAGAGGAGAAAGTTCTGAGCACTGCCTTACTCATCAGAGTACAGTTACAATGCGGGAAGATGGAGGGAATTCCGGCCTTCAGGCCATAAAACCTGCCCCTACTTGCAGTCATAGTCTTATAGGCCGCTCAGATTGCTTCCAGTACTGGGCAAAATATTTGAGCCCATCAACAGGAGGCTTGGGGCTGCACTTGAAGCTGAAGGAATGCTAAGTGAAAGACAGTGTGGATTCAAGAAAGGAAGTGGCACTGACTTCACTTTGTACGATGGCAGATTGGCAGTCACAAGCAATTAAGAAAAATATGTTATGGCCATATTTTCGGACATCGCAGGAGCATTCGATAATGCTTGGTGGCCAGAGGTGATGTGGCAGCTTAAAAGGAAGAAGTTCCCGGCAAATATTTATAAAGTATTAGTTAGCTTCTTGAATGTAAGAGGGGAATGATACTCTGCCAGAACCATACAAGTGAAAAAGGTACTGACGAAGGGATGCTCCCAGGGGTCGGTCCTAGGGCACATCATATGGAACATTCTCTTCGATGGGATGATGGAGATACCTCTGCCGGAAGGATGTCGGGTTTTCGGGTACTCTGACGACGGACTCATCTTGGTCGCTGGATCAGCATGGAGGCAGCTTGAAGAGAAGGCAGCATTGATAATGGGAAGAACTGATGAGTGGGCTCTTCAAGTAAAGCTGAACTTCTCGACTAGCAATACCAGGGTGATGATGTTGAAAGGCAAGCTCGCAGGTTTTCCAACAGTGAAGTTCAAGGGCGAGTTTCTCCGGTATGCCAAAGAGTATAAGTATCTTGGGGTCATCCTGGATGATCAAATTAACTTCCTAGGGCATGTGCAATATGCTGCCAGAAAGGTTGTTGTAGTATTCCATAAACTGAGAGCTTTAAGGAATACTGAATGAGGATTGAATTTCCCTACACCGAGGGAAATTTATAAGGCAATCTTTGTAGGTATTACCGCATATGGTGCAGTGATGTGGTATACAAGAATAGATCTGGTTTGGCACAAGCGGAAGCTCATTAGTGCTCAGAGGGCGGCGCTGCTGGCAGTATTGAAAGCCTATAAAACAGACTCAGATGATGCACTTCCTGTCTTGGCGGGAGTATTGACAGCTGATCTGCTGATCAGAGAAACGGGCTGGTAGTGGAAAAGAGAAGGCAGAAGACGGGAAAACTTTCCAAGATGGCGAAGTTAGAATTAAGACAAAACACATTAGAAGTTTGGCAAGAGAGATGGAGGAACTCTAAGAAAGGGAGAACAACTTATGAGTTGGTGGTGGCTAAATTACATAGTTTGGGACTGGTCTCCTCCCCACTCTGCGATGTATGCGGAGTCAATGATACACTCCAGCATGTGCTTTTGGAATGTCTGAAGGTTGAAGATATACGAGAATGGTTGCAAGGAGTGATAGACCAAAAAGGATTGCTGTTCGAAATGGGAAGAATAATGGCAGATAAAGAACCGCACCAACTCTGGAACGATTTTTCTACCAGAGTTGGGAAAAGATTGTAAGAATGTGACCAGTGGCAGTTGACACATTCCAATGACCCATGAGGGAGTGCTCGGGTAAAGGCTTAATGTACAAAGTCAGAGCATTACTGAATGCCGCGAGGAGGGCAGGTTTTACTGAGAAAACTGGCAGAAAGCCGTGTGAGAATTAAGAAAGGCACAAGGCACGAATACCAGAAGAAGAGAAAGTGCCGTGCACTGCCTTACTCCACTAAGTATAGTTGCAGTGCGGGAGGATGGACGCTGTGCGGGTTTTCAGGCACACTGCCTGGCATGCACCCAGTGAAGTTGGTAACAACAGGAAAAAAGTAGTTCCTAACTTGATGTTGAATTAAAATTGTTAGGTAAACATCTGACAATATTGAAATTATTTATTTCGCTTTAAATTATTTCTTAACACGTAAAAGTGTAAGAATTAGCAAATGCTTAAAAAATTTACTTTTACAATAATTGTACAGTTTCACTTGACCGAAGCATGAATAAAGACATTAGGTCCATATCTATGTAACCTTTACATTGGTGTGGTGGAAGAAACGCATGGAGCATGCAACAAGTAGATCCTCAGCAGGGATTTCAAAAGTGCTCAGTTTACCGTGAAAAGCCTATAGGCCTACCTGATAATAACTGAATAAAATAATAATACAGAAGGAACAAAACTAACAGATTTTTTGCGCGTTTTTTTTTTTGGGGTTTTGTTTCCTGATACGTAATCAGATAGCTTCCGTTTATCCCCGGCGCCGTCGTGCGGCGTAAACAAGCAGCACAAAGCCCAGCAGACATCTGGACACGCCATTGGAAAAGTAAGAGTTTGGGGGGGGGGGGGGGTTCGCAAGGTAAGGAGAGTTGCGCGCGCAGGGACGGGGTCATACCATTAGCTATCTCACAAACGTCAGGTACAGTATGTACCTGTTGTTAGCGAATACTGAAGACCAGATGTTTGTGGGATGACGACTTACTGTGTTTAACATTCATTGTCAAATGTGAAATGGTGATTGAATTTACCTAGGCCCACAAACAATGTTTAACCTAACTTAACCTAAGGTAAGGTAAGGTAAGGTAAGGTAAGGTAATCTAACCTAACCTAATCCAAATTTAATATTATTTCAGATCCCCAAAATGAGTTGGAGGAACAGGATGTATAGAATTTTTTTTTGTGACAGTTCAAGTTCTAGGTTAAAACCAGACGTAAACAGATGACACATGCGCAGAAGACTATCGATAATCAGTCTACCTCGTCTACAGTCAGCGGGTCAAACGTGTGTCGAAGGGGCCGCGATGACGCAGCTGCTAGAAAGCTCGCCTCCCACCGAGGTTGAACCGGGTTCGATTCCCAGCGGGGTCGCTCTCGGATTTTTCGCTTGTGGGAATCGTGCCGGATGATGCCGTTAGTCGGCGGGTTTTCTCGGGGACCCCTCGTCTTGCAGTCCGGCGCTGTTTCACACTCACCTCGCTTCATCCTCATCGGCTCTCAATACCGCGATGTTGATGGTCGCACAAACTTCTCATCTCCACTCCACTCAAACAAGCGCTGCAATAGTGGAAATCTGGTGTAACATGATCCACTTTTCATATAATTGAATAGTTTTTCTATTAATTTCAATTTAAAATATTTTATTAACAATTAAAATAATTAAATTTATTTACTTAAATCATTGTTATATTTCCAGAGCCGTATGAGTCAGAAAATTTGACTTTTCAATTTTATTCGTAGCTTTTATTTTATACTTATCTTTTAAGTTTCATTTTTAAATTGACGTTTTACATGAATTATTGTAATCCACTGTAGAAAAATTTTTTAATTGGATAATTAAAAATATTTTAAATTTTTATTACATAGATGCATTTTTTAATTATATAAATAGTGATCAAAGCTGTAAGTTACATGATACATACTACTCGCCGCTATGCTGTACCAAAGGGAGGGGCGTATACAGACGTAGCCATGTAAACCTCACAGTCTTGTCCCCGACGCAACCACTCCCAGTTATTTTTTATCCTGTGTTTCCGATGTTTGATGACACGTTGGCCCATAAACCGGCGGGCGGGCGCACGATCGGAGAGCGGGCGGGCGGGCGCGGCTAGTGCAAAGCGTGGAAACGAGGACAGTGAGGTTAGTGCAGCAGCAGCCTCGGGAGTGAAGAGTGTTGATGCGAGGCGGCTAGCAGTCGCACTTTCCCCACTTCCGCACCTGCACGCACGTCATCTCGTGGCAGGCTGGGGCAGCTAGCGCACTTTCTCCGGACGGTGGCCGCCGACTTCTGAAGGGGCGCGCTCCCGCATCGGCAGGTGCAGAGCTCGTTCTCGGTGTAGGGGAAAATATGGTGGAAGGGGGGGGGGGGGGGCGAATAAAAGTAGACCCACAAAGCAAGTAAGATGAAGAGACGAAGCTCAATGCTATTTTGGTGGGTCGTTCATTTCCTCTATGTTTGGGCTATTACGTAGAATTTGCTGTCGACCGCACAACTTTTAAACTTAATTATTTCAAATTTTCAGTCAGACATTTTAGTTACGGGTAATAACAATTAGGTAAAAAATGTCATAATTAAACGCTGTATTTACAAACGGTAAGATGGAACTAAATGAGTGTTTAACAATTTTGATGGTAGAGAATACATAGGTTGGCTAACCTGTTAACTACATAATCGTTTATTCAGATGTTAATTGTACATATTTATTTCTTTTAAATTAAAAAGGCATTGTCGCTGTTATCAATAACTCTTCTACTATTTATTCTCAGGCAATCAGTACTTGGAAATTCAATAAAGTTCAATTATTCCAATTCCTGCAATTGGCTGCAAACATCAACTCCACTTTTTCCGGCAACGAACATAACAACGGAAACAAAACCAGTGAACAACTCAACGCTCAGGCGCTGACAGTGCATACCTACACAAAAATTATATACTCGTATTTTATGAATGACAATGGGAATAATTAAACTTAATTTACTTGTGAGTTACGTATATTTAAAAATAAAATTATATTGTTTGTAAAGTATACAGCTTTCTTTATTAAATAGCATTATTTTCATTTTCCCAGCAGTTGGCAAAGTCATTCTGCCTAATAATTTAGTGGCCCACGAAATCCCTGTATAGCTTCGACCTCTGAGTAGACCTTGCTTGAGTGGTGCACGGTAGTAAACTCAGTATCTTTGAAAACCTTGCTTAGAATCTCCTTCTCGGATTATCATTTCTAAATTTTACACTTCACTCATGCGTCCAGTCAAATGAAACTGTAAAACAATTATAAAAGTAAATGTTTTGCAAATCTGCTGATTCTTATACGTAAGTACATTAAAAAATCAGAAAGCGAAATAAATCATTTCAGTACCGACGGGTCGTTACAAAACTTTACTGGGCCTACTTGCGAGGTTTTTGGCGCGTTTGAGGCAGGGAAACAACGCCGGGACGATAAGGACTACACTGCCACGCGCGCCTGATGCCACTTCGCTCCTACGCGCTAGGCGCTCAACTCGCGTGCAGTGTTTCCGACGTGCCACGTGTACCTACGGAACTTCAGGCGTTGACTTATCATTTTATCGGTGGACAGTCTAAAGCAATGCACAGTCAATGCAGGTCGCTATGATAGTTTCGCGTGTTTTCGACCAATATATTACGAGATACAGCAGGGTGAAAAAACAGTTTTTAGCTACGTTGGAGGGCTCGGGAATAGCATTTGTAATATACATTATACTTTGAGAGTATTGTACGCACCTCGCCTGAAGCGCGTTTCCTTTTAGTACATTGGTATCATGGGGATACGTTTAATGGTTCCGTCAAGAAAATGAGGAATTCAAAAACTTTTCAACGCCAGGCAGGCGGCGCCCTTTAAAATAAAGAAAGAAAATGAAATAATTTTGGTATTTACAAATGTTTACCGAACACATTTAATTCGATGTTAAGAAACGGAGCTACGTTCCCTCCATCGTTACCAACTTTACTGGGCTAATAGCAGTCAATATGCCCGTTAAAATACATGCAAATAGGGGCAGTCACACTTTCCAAATGTTGTTTACAAGAGTGCTTAATTAATAGTGCGATGGACCTGAGCGTTTTTTTGGTGAAATTGTTGTTTGCTCGAATACGCGTATGTCGGTAAATAAATGTTCTGCAAATACGACATTTCGCAAGTAAAAAAAAAAACAATTATCTATGCCCCTATTTTCTTACCTTTGTCATAATAAGTGTATTATTGGAGTAAAAAATTTCTGAAAATGGTCAAATATAGCATTTTTAAAGCTCGTCTATACAGTTTCCTTAAGCGACAAGAGAAAAGTACAAAGATACGTTTTTAACGAATTTACCTAATTGAATCAACTAATGCAGTGACACCCGATTGTCGCGAAAAAGGGTTCTTGTCATGTTGTATATTACAAAACACTTCAGCGCAGACAGTTTCGCAACTGGATGGTTTTTCACTGCTACTGCTATACTACAATCAGAGCTGTTAAGTTTCGGGCTACGCTAAATGTTATAGGCCCAGTCCAGTGCCAAGTGTCGTCTCAAGAGACACGCGGCCAATTACCGAGGGGAAATGTATATGCGAATGTGTAGTGTCTACCTCTTGTACCAAGAAGGGAAAGTCTCCAACTTTCTGTGACAGTATCCATGTTCATTTGAATATTCACTCTCTCTCTCTCTCTCTCTCTCTCTCTCTCTCTCTCTCCCCCGCTCTCTCACTCAGCGTTGTTTATACGTGTCCTCGGTTATACACGTATGTAACATTTCATGTGCGCTAAGTTTTGAAATATTTTAAAGAGGACGAAGCAAGCAGTATACAATAAGTCATAAAAACTTATTACAAATTGACATAGTGACCAACCAGTGTTTATCAACCCCGGGGAGCGACGATCCTGCTGGCTGAAAATTGGCGGGGCGATACACTATTCCCCCCCCCCCCCCAAGAAAACTCAACGCCTATGTGAGCACGTATATACTTTATTGAAGTCTAGCTTGCGTGGAATTCCTTTCGTGATAATCACGTGTCCCTAAAATGTAAGTAACTGTATACATGCACTTAATTCGAATGACATATTGCGGAATGTGATACATTTTGATGCAAAAGAAAACAGAATTTGGATGCATACCTACAAACGTTTTTTTTTCTTTCATATAAATATTTATATATTTTTGATAATAGTGTCATGGAAATGCCATGCCAGTGTTTTATGCACTGCAGAATACAACTATCCTCGACAGATAACACCATCGCGGGCGGTAGGGGGCCGCGGTGGCCGAGCGGCTAGCTCGCTCTCCTCCCACCAAGGCAAACCGGGCCCAATCCCGGCCGGGTCACCGGATTTTCGCATGTGAGAATCGTGCCGGACGATGCCGTTGGTCGGCGGGTTTTCTCGGGGATCTCCCGTTTACCCCGCCCTTTCATCCCGGCGCTGCTCCACACCTCAATCATCCTCATCGGCTCTCAAGACCTCGCTGTTAAGAGCCGCCCAAATCTCTTCACCCACTCACCCTCACGGTAGACAATTGACAACATAGTTCCAATTGAACCGTACTAAATTACCAATAATAAAGTGTCAATTTGAAACACGACCTCAGTTGGGTGAATAAGAAGTCTTAAGTACACCTCAGTGGAGTAACAAATTAGGATCTTGGGGGGAGGGGGGAAGAGTTAGCATTGCCTCTCCCTAAATTCAGGAAAGAGCTGCTCCAGAATGGGAGTAAACAGACACCCAAGCGGGTTTGTTCACATGGATAATTTTGCTGTATTGTATACAGTCTCTAATGCTTGTCTTCGCAGTCATGTAACTGACTTGAAAAAGAGCTAATATTTTCAATTCAAATTAAATGTTGCAATAGCCACTGTTGAAAAACTGTTATAATATAATTCCGATACTTATATACATCTTCGCTTTTGGGTTATAGACACTTCTCTAACTTGTATGCAGCATGCGATTTACGTTTCGGTCGTCTAACGACTCGTACCCTCCTAAGTTAGAGACATACATAGTTTCGCCACTGCCGTAAACCCTTAGAAAAAAAAAGATTTTATATTTCGTATTGCTTAAAGCATACGTACCAATAATAATTTCAAGTATGCTAACGCTGGAGGGGGGGGGAGGGGAACTGAACTTTCTGTGTATTACCAAAAAGAAACTTATTAATAAACGTTCGACACTAAAATTACTTATTGCGAAACAGACGAGTTTTTAACACTGTCGGTAGATACCCGAAAACACTGAATACTCGTGTTTCTTTAAGCTAAAATTGACCACCAAAAGTAGTTTCTACGCTTCGTGAAACAGAGTCGTTAAAGATCGCGCGAGTGTTGACCAATTACGCGATTCGTCAATCCCGAGGTCGACGAGATGCGAATAAAAATGATTTCACATTGAAAAAGCATCTATCAAATGTAAGGAGTTTTTAAATAGCTTATTTAAGGCTGCATTAAAAAATTTGCAGAGTACATACGTGTGTCATCTGCGTTAAATGGAGTCGAATTATTTTACGCTTCAAAACCTTGTAAAACCAATTATTCGTTGAATTTGAAGTGTGCGCGAACACCGAGGAAGCTGCATTGCAAGATATTTTTGTGAACGCCAAAAACTGTAATGGAGAAACTAAAAGAAATTTGTAGTCGTAATTCGGTTAAATGTTCTGCTCTATTTGTGTTCTCTACAAACTCGCGAAAGCCATTTTCGCACAAAGATACTCAATGCGACAATAAAACAAGTACACAATTAAACATTCGGCGCTGCATGCATTCATTGCCTGGAGGGACAACATAGCGCTGTATTAGACTCGACAATAAAACTGGAACACGCCCGCGCCTGAAGAATATCGTAATGCGCTCGCGTGTGTGTATGCACGCGCGCGGGCAAGACACCTAATTGTAATTGTTGACTGTAATGTTACGAACTCAAGAATTAGAGCATGTATAGCTTTATTTTATTCAGTTCTGAACGAAACTTCACGGAAGTGAAAAGAAAAAAAAGGTTGTTTTCTAAATATTGCAAGGATGGCGTCATTTTCACCGGAAGAATTGCATTTACTATAGGCTATTCACGATAAAGTGAGCACTTTTCAAGGCCCTCTCAACAGACATTAACCATTAATAAATGTATCTTATTACAGGCTTAGGCGTTAAATTATGATTGTGTTGAAATGTATACACTGTGTTAATTAGTTGCACGGCAATGTTTATATTAAAAAGCAGCAGGAAGAAAGAAATTGGGTGAAAGTAAAATTTTTAAGGGCCTTAAAAAGTGCTCACTTTAGTGTGAACAGCCTATATAAGGCAAGATCCTGAAACCCGACGGTGTCCTCTGCACAGCTAGCTGGAACACAGATTTTCGAAACCTGCCCCCAGAACTGGTTAGTTCGAGTCTGTTTGCAGGCCAATGAGCCAACATGTAGGTCAGTAAGACTTCACTGAACCTTGCACAGAAGTCGTCCATGTCGTCTCAGAACCACTCACTACCCCATGCTCAGGCTACCTCACGTTCAGGCTACCCTATGCTCAGGCTTTCACCCATGTTTCAGGCTACCTCATCCCCTCGGCTACCTCACCTTCAGGCTACCCCATGCTCAGGCTACCTCACCCTTCAGCAGCTAGCTACCTCACCTTCAGGCTACCCCAGTCATGCTCAGGCTACCTCACCTTCAGGCTACTCACGTTCAGGCTACCCATCTCAGGCTACCTCACCTTCAGGCTACTTCACGTTCAGGCTACCCCATGCTCAGGCTACCTCACGTTCAAGGCTACCCCATGCTCAGGCTACCTCACTCTCAGGCTACCTCACCTTCAGGCTACTTCACGTTCAGGCTACCCCATGCTCAGGCTACCTCACTCTCAGGCTACCTCACCTTCAGGCTACCCAATGCTCAGGCTACCTCACTCTCAGGCTACCTCACCTTCAGGCTACTTCACGTTCAGGCTACCCCATGCTCAGGCTACCTCACGTCAGGCTACCCCATGCTCAGGCTACCTAACGCTCAGGCTACCATGCTCAGGCTACCTCACTCTCAGGCTACCTCACCTTCAGGCTACCCCATGCTCAGGCTACCTCACGCTCAGGCTAACCCCATGCTCAGGCTACCTCACGTAGGATGGTGGAAATCCTCTCTCCGAACACTTTTCTCTGTAGATCAGCAAATTGTCCGTAATCTTGTCACGCGATTGTACACGATAAATGTTTAGACGACCGCGCCGCAAAGTATTTATGTATGCGGTGGTGAAACTGCTGCTTATTCCGCGAATTCCAGACACACGTGCCATCAAAATGGCGTCACTGACTACCCAGGTGCCGGAACCAGCATTAACTAAATGTGAGGCAGGCTGATTATTAGCCTCCTGCGCGTGCACCCAACATTGACCTACCTCAAACCAACACAACAGTCAAGAGTCACATGGTCAACAGTGATGCACGTGTTTGTTTATATCCTATTGTTACAATTTTCTCTCAAAATCAATGGGCTGAACTCAGTTCGTTAAGGGATGGAGGTCTTAACTAAATAAAATAGTTATTTGTAATCTAATTTTATTTACAGTAACTACAAACAAGATTATTTGGGCTCAATATCTCACAATAAATTGATGTCACTTGCTGTTTATATAAATTACTTCAATCAATACAATTTAAAATTACCTCAAAGAAATTCAAATCGGTAAAATTATTGCATTCATATAAAAGCGATAGTATTTTTAAAAATAGTGTTACGCGCTGCATCTCGCGCCGGCTGCGAGCTCCCGTTATGGCGGTCCGGCTCTGTGGAGGGTGACCCACCGCGACTCTCACCTCCCCCCATACAGACCTGCTCGCCGTCTCATTGCCATCACCCTCCCCCAACCCTCTGCTGAAGAAGACAAGTGTAGAGGATGCGCAAGAATATTCTGGGAACTATAACCCTCGGCGCAATGCGGCATTTAGAGTCATTTCCGGGCGATGGCCTACGACCCTATAAATATTGCAGAGGTCCAACGGTCGGGAGTCTTTGGCGGAGTAAGTAATTAAATAATTAAAAAGCAATCCCAATAGACGGTGTACCAAAACCTATTAAATTATTTTACAAATTATGTGTCCATGTTTGATAGTTCCAATATTTACAATAAAATACGCATCACCTGTTCTTTCAGTCCCACCTTAATTTAGTCCAGGTCCCACCAGTCCGCAATGTTTTAGAGTTCTCCGAGCGCGCTCATGAACAGTAGCATTCACTCATCAGGTTGCACGCCCTCTCCTCCATTCACATCACGAACACCTCCACAAAGCCGAACCGCCATAACGGGAGCTCGTGGCCGGTGCGAGATGCAGCACGTAACATTATTTCTAAAAATACAATCCCTTTTATATGAATACAATAATTTTACCGATTTGAATTCTGCGCAGCCAGCGAGCGAGCTCTACGCCATATTCACTTTGCGGTCGGAACACCGTTCGCCAATCAGCGCCATATACTCGCCAGTGGGTAGCCCAGCCAATAGGAGACATTCCGCAGCACGCGGCAGCCAATCGGATACAAAGGCCCATTCCTCGAGCCAACCAGCCACTGAATAAACCTACATCGAAGGAAACTCCTCGCCATTTCGCCTCTAGTGTACTTACCGGGACTCCTCGTCACAATGAACTCCCAACCATTTGCGTAAGAATCGATATACTCAGAAATTTAGGATAATTCCGAGAGTTGGGCTGGAACCACTCCTACTTTGGATATCTCATTTCTTGAGTCCATGGACACTGGTCAACCCTGTGAATCGTGCCATTCTACGACGAACTTTAAGGGAAACGTTACAGTCAACCCGTGGTTAGTTTGAACCCGTTGTATGCCGATTATTTGCCAGATGACCCAAAAAAAAAAAAAACTTTCGAGTCGTCCAAAGTTACCAAATTAAAGCTCTGACAAAACATATTTAAATACAGTGTTATGGCTCTGCAGGTTGCAATAAACTATGGATGCAGCAACACCTAACTTTCGTTGTAAAGCGTATACTCGTTTACTAATCCGACCTACGTAATAAATGCAGTGTTACAGCTTTACAGAATCACTTGGCAAGAATGGCTTTGGATTGTCTTCAGATGTTTAAAAATAACGGGTCCTGGCTCTCCTATTGTAAGAAGTGGAATTAAGATTTCCTGCGAAACATGGCATGTCACTAGTGGTGTTTATAGTAAACAGAAAATGTGTTAGTATGGACAGTGGACTCGGGAATATATAGTAAAACAAACGACCAATGATCGCGTGATCATCATAAAATCTACTGCTGTAATCTTCAAAGACGATATTGGGCAGTTACGGGCGTGTGAATATGAATTACGCCATTACGTTTTCATGGCAGCTCGCAACTCAAGTTACATAAAAAAAAAAATGCCATTCTTCAGATAAATTTATCGCTGCATATCTTAACTACACTTTTTTTTTTTACAGCTAACAGGTGGGTAGACTCACCATTTCGAAGGAAACTGGTGTCATAGTTCCACATACACAATGAGGCTACGTGCAAAAAATAAAGGGAACAAAGGAACAGTAGGAAGCTGAAAAGACCTTGTCAGCGTGGCAATTTGCGACTTTGTGTTACTAATTATCCCCGACGTGTCTACCTCTAAGACGTTTAAGTGATGGCCAGTGTGCTAAACAGAGCGATTCACGACCACATTCCTACACGCAATATCGCCACACACAAGACACGTCACTACTGTGTGTGTGTGGGGAGGGGGGGGGGGGTGTTAGGCGACGTCGACAACAATCCTGCAATTCACTTGGAAAAAAAACCTCGCATTGTCACTCTGTGACTATTCTCGTGTAGCTGGAATCAGAAGCCGTTTCCTACCTGCATATATTTTAACAGGCGCACTGAGTGACACATACGCCCAGTAAAGTTGGCAACGATGGAGGGGAAAGTAGTTCCATGACTTAACGACGAATTAAAAATGTTAGGTAACCATTTGTAACAACTTACATTATTTCTTTTGCTCTTTGTTATTTTTAATTTCATTTGTGTTCGAAAATTAGCATATTTGTAATATATTTGCGTTACTAATAATTTTACAGTTTCACTTGACCAACGCATGAATAAAGTGATGAGGCTCATTACAGTATTGATTTTATATAACGCGGAAGAATGCACAAAGTTCATACAAGTAGATCTTAAGCAGGGCTTTTAAAAGTGCTCATTTTACCGTGAACAGCCTATAGTGGAACCAATTCGCTGTGACGTGTGCAGAGAACTACTTGTAAACGGGGCCTCGTACATCATTGAAGCAATCGGAAAGGGACAATTCGCGAAAGTGGAGAGCGGTTGCGCAGCAAAAAATTTCGGTACTTGTTACAAACAATTCTCTGGAAACTATTAGCCAAGGATTTTCTTTTATCTCCACAACTGAAATATTGTTCAATTAGAAAACACACGAAATTGTTAATGTAACTCAATGTTTATAATAAACTCGAAGTCTACAACACTTGCTTGTAATAGTGTATTCACGGTTTCTTCACACTTTTCGGATCAAACCTCTGAAAAATCACACCATGTATGGCGTAATTCGTTGTTTCCTAAACGAGCAATGTGTCACAAGCATGTTATACTTGCGTTAATACAAAAGTACCCCTTGGTTGGTTGAACTGTACTTTTACTTAAACTATATCTATAAATTATAATGATTCATTTTTAATTAATGCGAATAAAACAGGGAGAAAATAAGTGTGTTGGTAATGCCTACAGTAAGAAACAGTTGTTAGGCGAAATATTACTAAACTAAGTGCACAAGAGTCCGGTGCGTTATCCCTCTGGTGTAGTTTTCTATATTCTGTTAAGCTTTGTTTGCACGAGGCGGAGGAATATCCTGGAAGTATAACGTCAGCAGGGCTTCAGGAAAGTTGGACGTAGCCGTGAATGTACTGTGTCTACAAAACTAACTTTGGCAACTAGTTTCCAAAAAAAAAATTTAAAAAATTGTATATAAAACGTACAAGAAATTGTAGTGAGAAAACCGCACAAATACCTGCTTGTTTTCAATGTTGGCAGAAAAATTAAATGGGAGAACAATTTGATGGATAGAAAACCACACGACAACCTGTCTGCGTGTTTGATGTGTACAGAACCTACCATTTCGCGATACGGGAAGGCGCCGAGCTAGTCTCGATACTTCTTATCGTACGCTAGACTAAGTGACTTGTTCATTGGCTGCCATCAAAGGCAGGACTCGTTCTCCTGTTTAACACAGTCGCAGGGAATAGAATTCTGTAATGGTAAATGTTTGCTATTAGTTCTAAGTCCTGCAAGTTCTAAGGCATAGCTCGGATGAGCGGAGGTACATACACGTAAAACGAACACAGACTCGGATGCCGTCTGTCTTAGTACTGAATCATGACGCGAAATGATGCGTTACCACCACGTGACAAAAGGAACTGGAAGGAAAATGCGTACCTGACTTCCAGATTTATCACGTCGTTTCTGATGAGAAATACGTTTATAAACGCAATCGATAAATCCAGAATTCAAAAGCAAATATCTGGTCTAAAAACCTTCCTTAATTGGCGCCTACATGTTGATGGCGCGTGTTTGAATACGTAGCACATTTGAAAACTACAAAGGAGGGCCATGGTGGTCGAGTGGTTAGACTGCTCGCCTCCCACCCAAGCAAACCAAGTTCCGTCCCCGACCGGTTCATATCCGGATTTTTGCAAGTGGGAATCGTGCCGGACGATGCCGCCGGTCTGGTCAGCGAGTTTTCTCGGGGATCTCACTTTCCCTCGCTCTTTCATTCCGGCGCTGCTCCATTCTCACCTCGCTTCATCTTCATCGGCTCTCAAGATCACGATGTTACGAGCCGTCCAGATATCTTCACTCACTCCCTACAAAGGAAGGATAACGTGAGATACCGATCAACAAGAATAAACACCTTAAAATTACGTTTTTTTTTTCCCCAGACTTTTGCGTGAAAGATTCTTTAAAATCCCCTGAGACACACATTTTGTTTTATTCTATATATTAATAACCTAACTGAATGCTACACAAGTACATTTCTCGTACGGCGCGTTACGTTTTTGTTTTTCTTCGCAAATTTGCAGTATTTCAGAGTTGTCATTTTAATTACGGTATCAATGGCGAGTAAACACAGCATTGCGGGTATTTGTTTCACAATGTTTAACATGCACTTGATGTAAGCATATTAATGTCAAGCTATAGCAAATGAAGAGCATTATAGGCAGTTCACGATAAAGTGAGCACTTTTGAAATGAACCTCAGAAAAAAGCTACTGCCCCTGAACACATCTATTTTAATGTGACATTTGCACAGTAAAGTTGGTAACGATCTATGGAAAATAGTTCCATATATTAATGTCTAATAAAATGTGTTAGGAAACCATTTGTGATAACTTAAATTATTTATTTCACGTCCTGTTTTTTTTTTTTATACATCGACGAACGAAAATAAGCCGATTTGTATTTAATATTTACTTTCCTAAAAATTTCACAGTTTTACGTGACCGACGCATTAATAAAGTGATGAGGCGCATGGCAATGTTAATTTTGGATAAGGTGGAAGAATACATAACGTGCATACAAGTAGATCTTAAGTAAGGCTTTCAAAAATGCTCATTTTACCGTGAACAGCTATACCAGTGCGACAATAGATGGTATATTTCTGAGACATGGAACCACCCATACACCGAAATATGTAGCCATTGCAAATCATACATTTTACGCACTTCCCCGGATTTTATATTACGGTACTACAAAAATAACGGACAAAAATGAAACATTTTTATACGAAACTACGAAACGTGCGTCCAATATCCCGATCTACGAAAAGTACACATATTTCAGAAGAAGTTTGTTGAGTGATTTCATGACGTCACGCTCATTAGAAACACCATTTCAGAGTACTCGAAAATGGCTAAGGCCGGCTTTTTTTAAAGCGCTGTATATCAAAATATACGCGTTAAATACGTACATAACTACTCAAGGGCCTTGCATTGAACCTTCATACAGACTTTCCATCAATAAAATAATAGTTGAGAGCCTTGCTCTTAGCGGCGTTGGCGTACTCGATGTGCGTGGCATTGACGACCTTAATCACTCCCGTGTTTCTCGGCCTGAAACGCGAGAAAATAAAAAAAGCTCCAGGACTCACCTTAAGGGCTAATGGTGCATGAAAGCAGCATATTTACCCGATTTTCGCTGTAACTTGTTTTTCAGAGGGTTTTTCGAAATTTTCCACTTCGCACGATAAGACGTAAATATTAATTTTTAACGACTTCTTGCGTTGTTAGATATTCTCTGCCTTTATTATTCTGCGAGCACTGATGGAAGATGAGAAATAATATATTCTTTCTTATCTTCCATCAGTGCTCCGTTAGTACCGTTAGTAGTAATTGTAGTGAATATCTACCAATGTAAGGTGTTCGAAATGATTCTTTATGTCTTGTGCCAAACATTTAGAAGAATTATGCGAATAGCAAATTTTGATAATATTAAGGTAAATACACGGCTTTAGTGCACCGTTGGATTTACAGAAGCTTGCAATAGCGAACGTCTGCAGAAAGCTAACACTGGACAATTTTGTTAAATTACTTTCTCCTGCTGAATGTCCAGGGAAAACTTGGGGGGTGAGGTTCAACTTCTCGTTTCTGGCAGACGGCGAGTGTGAGTCATTCGTAACTGCCACACTCGCCTGGGAAAATTGACGTTCATTACGTCCCCCCCCCCCCCCCCGGTGCCCTCTTGCCATACCTTCCCGCTCTGCCGGATACCTTCCCGCTCTGCCGGCAAGGTTATCCAGGCTCCACTTCACCGTAGCTGTAAGTAAGACCTCGTTCACAATGCGCAGTCGGCAATCCAGCGCCATATCCACAATGCGCGGTTTACACACTGCCAGCCAGCCACTTTGATGCTTATTTATGTTATTGTTATTTGCAAAATATTTTACATTGTGTATGACAAATCTTTAATATACATATATAGGCAAGTGCACTTTAAAAAAAAACTGTTTTTTTTTTGTGACTGCCACGAGGAGTTTTTTGTTTGTGTTCGCCCTGTCAAATATTTTTGTGGTGAACACAGCATTTTTTTGCATGTACCAAAAACAAACTTTTTAGTGGCCACAAAATATATATTTTTTTGTGTACGTAGCTGTATGAAAATAAAGGCTAAACGAATCGGAATGTCTGGAGTTTGGCAAAATTATACCCAACAGTGCACATAGGCAAAATCTTACTATAGTCTATTCGCAATTTCTTAGCACTTTTTGAATCGAACCTTTGGAAACTCACCTCATATATGACATTTTGACCTCTATGTATGACATGTATCACACGTATGCCGTAACTTGTATGCCGACACGTAACTTGTGTCAACATTAAAGTCTTAATTTTTTAAATTGAACTTTTACTTAAATTCTATTTATAAATTATTATAATATTATATTTGTAATGAATACGAATAAAAGAGAGAGAAAATATCTGTGTTGGTAATGCACTGTAGTAAGACATAGTTCTAACGCAAAATATTATTACGCTGAGTGCGCACGAGTACAGTGCGCTGTCCCTTTAGTGTAATTATGTAGACTTTGTTTTCATGAGGAGGAGGAATATCCTGGAAGTATAATTTAATAGTGCTTCAGAAAAGTTCGACGTAACCGTGAATGCACTGTACCAAAACCCTTATAATGTTGACCCGAAATCAGCTTTCATGCTTTCTTCAAAAGATAACCGAGTCATCGCATACAATAATTATTTCCTTAATTAGAGTTACTGCGTCACAAAAAACTCGTTTACTGAATACAGCGTCAAATCACGTGCCCTTAATAAAATTACCTTGTATTCATTTTTATTGATATTGACTGGAATCTGTTAAATAGAATAAAAAAACTTTGTGTACGTCTCGAAAATGTTTATTTTCTGTAATTGTACATGAGCCTTACTTTAAGAGCATATTATGTCCGTATCATATTTTGTAAAAATATCATTTACGCATCTAATGGTAACAGTTTCTCTTCAATTTAGTTGTATTCTATTTGTCATCTTTCTAAATGTAAGTATATCTCATGTTTGTTCTGTCCTCTGCATTGT
The DNA here is from genome assembly GCA_029891345.1 of Dryococelus australis. NCBI lineage: Eukaryota > Metazoa > Arthropoda > Insecta > Phasmatodea > Phasmatidae > Dryococelus > Dryococelus australis. The sequence goes on from CM056993.1 coordinate 372,300,000, forward strand.
ATATGTGTTGTCTTTAAATTATGCAATTTTGACTTGTATTACCTCATCGCGTGTTGTTGTCCTGTCTCATTTGTGTATATTTGTGTTGTATTTGCAAAATGTATCTTTGACTTGTTTCATCTCCTAGAGCATCACTATTTCACATTGATCTATGGAACGCAAAAAAAAAAAAAAAAAAAAAAAATAGAGCCACGAGATTAATAGTGTTCACACTACGTGATAAGTTACATCGCACATGATTGGCTGAAATCTTTCTGAAGTCGGCAGTCGCGCACTTGGGAGATCAAGGGTACCCATCCGCAACTGCTGAACTGCGGACAGCTCGACTGCTGACAGCACATTGTGAATACGCGTATCTGAGCACATGCAATTTATTTCAATTCACTGCCTGCCGAATGCGCAATCCGAATCAGCCCTAGTGTCTCTCTTTACGCGGAACAACAATCGTAAGAACTACGGATGGGTAGAGGCAGGAAAAAATCGCGAGTTCAATGACCTGTAGGCTCGACTGCACAGTCTTGTGTACAATAACGCAGATAAAAATATTCATTGGTTGCTTGCTGTCACAGCGGAAGGTGATGGTTTGGCCTGCATTTTGTCGCGTGTTTCTTATTGGCTCAGGATTCTTCAGGCGCTGTTAAATAACGTGAGTACCAATTGCAATAATAACCCGAACAAAGGAGTTTTTGGATTCTAGCTTGACCCATAATGAATCCCCGAATTCTTCAGGTCTCTAGGGATGAGTAATATTTCCCACCACGGCGACTTTGTCACAGTTCCAAGGTTGTCACTGTTACGTGGCGTGACCATACACTAAAGATGAGGTCGACTACTTATTCGTCTTCTGCGCATGCACGCAACATTGACCTACCCCAAACGAACACAACTGTCAAAAGTCACATGGTCAATAATGACGAACGTGTTTGTTTATATCTTAATTTTAAAATTACAGGCATTTTTATATTGATAAAATACAGATACCAATTTAAATTTAATCAAAATGCATTGCAAATTTGTTGGAGGAAGTGTAAAATTGCTCAAAGCACTTGTTTACTAACCAGTATTCTAACCTCAAATCCAATCCGTGCCATTTTTTGCAAGTCGTGTTGGCAGAAAAGCAGTGCAATGTTGGGACACGGAGATTTGTTGTGCGTAGCCAGCGAGATCGGTCTACCACATCTTTAGTCTACAGGCGCAACAGGAGATTCCAAGTGACGGTAACAGCGACCACAGCTGGAGGTTCCCACGAGTCGGCGACCATTGCTGGAGATTATCTTCTCGCTGTCATCCTGTTTTTTTTTTTTTTCCCCCGTGGCCAGCCAAAGCAGGTCACGCAATTTTCTTATCACCCCCGTACGTCCCCTTTCGGGGTAACACAGGGGTATGGGGTTTTCCTTTTTTTGTTTTCTTTTATTTAATACTTTTAATTTCCCATTACAGCGTTTATGGATGACAACTTTATATAGTATTACAACCATCTACACCAAGTTGCCTGGAAGGTGAGAGTGGCGATGTTTTCTTGCATTCCACCCTGACTCCCCTAGCAGCTTGGAGGTCAATTTCTTGACATTATATTCTATTGACGATTATATTATGCCTATATTGTGGCACTAAACTACTACTACTTAGATTATATATATTTCAATTCCAGCCATCAGTTTTGGAACTGCCAGCGGAGAGGGGGGCCTGTGGACTCCTTTTCGATCCCCCTCCTCCCTTAGTCCGGTCCTTTAGTCTGGAACATTGCCATACCATTACTCTTTCTCCTTATACATTGTCTAAGTCTTCAGTGTCCTGATTCGTTTCCTATTCACTTGCCTTGGTCATTGATATTCCGATTTCTCGTGTCCTTTGTTCGTGGCTTTGATCGTGTTGATATCTTTTAGGATTCTTCTGAGTGGGAGGCAAGGCCTCCCAACTCATCAGTCGCCTTCTGACGTTTCCTTTCTAAGTTCTAGTCTATGTGCATTGGGAACACCCAAGCTGTGTGGTGGGGCCGCTCCCACAACAATGTTTTTATAGGGGTTTTACAGTGTCATTTCCAGTATAACTAATTGTTTTTAAATCGGGTAATGGAAACCTTTATCTATCCATGGAGGAGGATCATTCGCGAACTCTCGTGGATTTTCTCGAATCCATTCTTCGAATTCTTCCAGACGTTTGCTTATCTTTCGTGCAAACTCTTCCATTATCTTGGCAGTTTTTCTATTTGCCATGATATTTCTAAGATCTATTTCATTTTCTTCTATTTCAAGCTTCCTACAAAGTTCAATTCTTATATCTTCTATTCTTGGACATTCTCTAAGTACATGTTCGGCAGTATCTTCTACTTGACAGATTCGGCAGAAGGGAGAGCCAACTAAATTAAATCCATGTAATTTTGCATTATAGTTTCCATGTCCAGTTAGTAACTATGAGAGCTGATGATATGTAACAGTCCAGTGCTGGCTATATCTTTCCATTATGTTTGGAAAAATTCTATAAGTGACTCTGCCCTTCTCCGAGGGATAGTGTAACTCTTCTGGCTTCTTTCTTCATGATCTTCGTTGCAGATCTTCCTCGAGTTTCTTGCTTTAGCTGTCCTCGTTCTTCTACAAGCAAATCCAGTAGGGTTGCTCCAGCGATCATCTGTAGGTAGTGCTTCAGTTTATGTTGTCTTGTAAGCCTTTGTTATGGCTAGTAATGCAGCTCTTTGTATCTTTAGCAATAATCTCTGAGTATGTACTAGTCTTTGTTTTCTATACCACACACCAGCTCTATAAAGGGCGATTCCTAGGAATACACTCTTGTGCAGTGTCATCATGGTCCTGAACCCAAGTCCCCATGATGATGCCAAGACTGCTCTCATTTTAGTGGATAGAGTCACTGCCTTATCCATCAAATACCTTATGTGTTCCTGGAAGCGAAGTTTGCTATCCAAGAGGACACCTAGGTACTTCACTTTACTCTGTGCACGTAGTGGTCTTTCCTTGAAATGGACCACAGGCGATCTCTTTAAGCTTCCTTTAAGTAACATTAAGTTGGTCTTCTCCACTGAAAATTGTAACTTTACACGTCTACCCCAGCACTCAAACTTTTTCAGTATTTCATCAGCTTTGGTCTCAATTTCAGCGCGGCCCCAGGCTGGAATTAAGAGCGAAGCATCGCCTGCATATGCAAATATCTCACAGTCCTATGGCAGCTGCAGCCGAAGAAGTGTATCAAACAGAATGTTCCATAGGATCGGTCCAAGGACCGATCCCTGGGGACATCTCTCTTAGAGTTTCGTCACTGTCACATTGTTTACTTCATACTGGCTGTACCTTTCTTTAAAGTAATTAACAATAATGCTGTAAATGTTTCTTGGACATTCCTTTTCTCAGAGTTGCCAGAGAACATCTAAGGCCACCATGCATTGCCGAATGCACCACTGATATCCAGAAAAATTCCTAATACATAGGTCTGTCTGCTTGAGTTCACTTTTTCAACTACATCCATGACTGCTTTCTCGGTACCTCGTCCTTTTCTAAATCCATATTGTTTTTCATGGAGCCCTTGTGTAGCTTCAAGGAAGCTTATCAATCTCATATTGACGAGTTTTTCTAACATTTTCCCCATGATTGGCAACTTAAATGACGGTATAACTTAGCTAATGTTGGATCTTTATTGCCTCTCTTATAGAGAATTCTCAATATTCCTTGTTTACAGATGCTAGGAAAACAGCAACTTTGTAGGCAGTCATCATTAACTGCAACAGATCGAGTTTAACCCGAGGATAAACTCTCCTCATTATTTCAGCAGTGATTCCATCACGTCCTGGAGCTTTCTTGTTTTTTAACTCCTTAATAACTTTATCCAGTTCTTTTATAGTCAATTCAGTGGTAGGAGGAGTGTCTGGCAACACAGGCATCTTCTATCTCTTCATTTGATGAATTTCTTCTTCATCTTTCACACTATCCTCTGGCAGCAGTGCATTTATAAGTTCTTCTGCATTCTCCTGCTGAGCGATAATGATCCTGTTCTGGATTTAAGGCTTTTCCTAACTTGGTTATGCTTGAGCCTGTTTGCAAGGATCTTGTATACGAGCCCCCACAGGTCTTCATTTCCTTTTTCTGTTACATAGCTTCTCCAGGATGTCTGTTTCTTTTCTTTCAACATTATTGCATAGTTCTTTCGTTCGACTCTATATTCTTCCAGCACTTCTACTCTTCGTCGAGGATCTCTTTACAGTTTCAGTTTCCTCCGAATTTTCCGAACATGCTTTCTCAAACTTTCCAGTTCACCCTGGCACTGCCACCGTACTGCACGAATGTGTACACACTTGATCCATTCCAAGATGGCAGCTGATATAAATATTACCAGCGGCACAATCAAAGCTAGCGGCTGGCTTGTCGGTTCACAGTATCCCTATAGCAACCATTGGGCTATCGAATGTTGCGAGTAGGGATATTGTGATCCGACAGGCCAGCTGCTGGCTTTGATTGTGCCGCTGGCAATGTTCATATCTGCTGTCATCTTATAGTGTAGAGTTAGTTGCTGCCCTGCCGTGCCACTGGCACTGGCAAATATTGTATGACACGCCAATTCGGCCAGACCTAGCCAATTCGGCCAGACCTATATGACACGCCAATTCGGCCAGACCTAGCTACCTACACAAAGGTAGTTCAGTAGGCATGGCACTACCGCCTCGTGGAAAATTACTTTTTCTTGTTACAACTAGCTGTTTTGTTGCAGGATCTAAATTTTACGGTTTGTATTATTTAAATCGTCGTGGTGCTTAAGCAATAGAGATTTATTCATAAAGTAGAACTTTCCTGTGTTCCATATTTCGAATGTCATCGCTTCGCTAACGGCTCCGAAATATTGCGTAAAAATTGCATCACATAAAGAAAGATAAAATATACCTAAAAAAAATCCGTAAATATTATTTAAAAAAAACGAATGACATTTAAACAAACTTAAAATACATTTCAAACAAAAAATATGGAATTTAATACGTGCCTGTAAAGTAAGAATTACTAACGTCTAAATATTTCAAATTAAATTTACATAGAAAAATCTCACATAAAAAATTCAAAATATTAAATTTTAAGGCAATTTTACATCATTTAAACTATTTATTTGGCAAAATTCGCTACATAAAATATGTTTCTTTATATCGTGGACGTCTATATCAGTAGTGTATAAACTGATAGTATCGTTCTGGATAAGGTGCCTCAAAATATAGCGGTGGTTTGGTAATTCGTATTTGTACACTACTAAAGCTTTAACTGTGTTTGTTCTAAATGTTATCCAGACCGTTTAGTATTGCAGTTTACAAAAAAAAAGTATTCCCTAGGGAAGGGAAGATGAGCAGAAGTGTCAGTCACCGTTATTTGTCACTGCGCTTACGTGTTACTGTCATTAGCTATCACCTTTCTGGAAATGATGTCACTACTCCCATCTCTAGTAAGAACGTGGTGCAGCATGTTTATTTGCTGAGATGACACAACATAAAAGCTGCAGACAGGTTCCGCACTGCAGGAAAATTCCCCATTACTGTATTTAATGGTCAAACTGTCGTATGACTTGCACAATTGCACTTGCATAGTTTTAAGCTACACTGTATCATTCATAGTTAGAGACCTGCATGATTCGCGTTATTATTTTGGGACAAACTAGTCGTCATTGCCCTATAATTTCCTGAGTACAACCCGTGATTTCATTGGCTGGTGGCTTCTATATGAGGTCATGTGCCTGAGTAGCTCTGTTATAGGCGATTGGTCACTGGTTAAAAGTCTCTTTCACGTCGTGCCACAAATACTCTCAGCCATTGAGGGACGTCAGTCACGCATAACACCTTGGAGTTTAGTCTGCTGCACAAAAACAACACGAAATTTTGCAGATATCTATTCATAGTTATTCATGGGCATTCACAGTACCAACAGAAAAGATTTGCGAAATAAATATCACACTCATCTTGAGAACCTTGCCACAAAAAAAAAGTATACATGTCAACAAAAAATGTAACCAAACTTGGTATCAAAACGAACCTTTTTTTTTATATGGTAAGTTTACTCTGCATGAAATAAATATATGCAAATATTTTTTTAACTTAAAGGCGTGTAAGTAATGTAGTAATACAATGCACTTTATACTGTTTTAATCTTTGGTTCGCTAGCTGAAAAATTCCCTTAAAAAATATAGGGCATATTCTAAACGAAAAGCTTTGAAGAAATTCCAGCCAATCAATGGTTTGAAAGCCAGAATAGCAGCGACGTCATAGAGACTTCAATGAATGCAATTCAATACATTTGAAATTTTTTCTTCCTACTTTTTCTTAGAAGCAGTTTCTACAGTATTATTTTTTTAAATACAGCTAACACACAACTAATCAAATGTACGCACAAAGATTACTAACGAGACTGTTTTTGTGTACACATCTACCCTTACAGCCGCAGGGTTTTTATATTTACTAGGTCCTCACGTAGAACACGTCATTTTTTTTTTAGGAACCTACAGAACCCTATTCGTACCTTTACCCTAGGGCTGCTTTGAACCGGGTACCTCAAGTTGAACTGGCCACTCATTCGATTTTTTTAAAGTACAGGCCACATTTGTATAGTTTGAATGAGTTTTGCAGTGGGGACAGTCAATGCGCAACAAGCCAATCAACAAAGCTATGCAATGGCATATGTCCAAAAAAATTTTTTAAATTCTGTATTCAGAAAATTAAAAATATAAAGAACATTGACAAACAAGACGGCATTTCGACTGATTTAATATATCATAAATATTTGCGATACACGCTCATTTTACTGCTAGCGCATCTTAAACACCAGTCAATGCTCCCAAACAAAAACACCAAAATTCACGTTTTTATTCGGCAACAGGTTGTATTTCAAGCACGTATACCTCTGACCTGCTTTCGTGACTGGTTCGTATTTTATTTGTCACAATCTGTGTAACTTTACGCCAGTGAATAAAGTCTTGATATTGGCGTGACTGGAACATGCGCAACTTACCTACAAGGAAAATTTATTCACATCTGGGGGAATTGCAGTATAATCCATTCACGGTTACTTCAAAAATTTCTGAAGTCCTGCTAAAATCGTACTTCCAGAATATCCCTCCGCCTTATGCAAACAAAGCTTAGTTAAGTCTAGCAAATTGCACCAAAGGTCAACGCACCGAACTCGTGAGCACTCTATTATATTAATATGGGGCCTATTGCATGAGAACTATTCCTTACTAAGTGCTACCAACACACACGTTTCCTCACTGGTTTTATTTATACTTATTATAAATTAAATATTATAATTTACAAATAAGATGTAGATAAAACTTCAATTAAACGAAAAATAAGATAACGCTTGTGACACATGACACGGGGTGATTTTTCAAAGGTTTTATTCACAAAGTGCGAAGAAACCGCGGAAAGACTATAGTAGTTGCAAGTCCCATACTGGTAGCTACAAGTATGCTCGTGTTACAGAAAACATACACGTGTACAATAGGACTTGTGGGAGTTGTGTTATATGCGCTCCTGGGCAGCAGCCAATGAACACATACCTTCGGCTGGAATATGTACATGCATGGCTGCGTCCAACGCGACGTCCAATGGTAACGCGAAATTGGCAGGTCCCTAACAATGTTTCATTTGACAGCACCGGACGAAAAACATCTGACACCAAGAGAAACTATCAGTGCTTATCGCCAGAACAACTTGCCTTCTAAACTTAGCCTTAACTTACAAACCAGTTGGTCCCTATACAAGCCATCGTTCAAAGGTGATCGCTGTATGGCCATTTCGCCTAAGCCAAGACAATAAGTACACTGTTGCGCTAAATAAAATTACCTGATTGCCAAGACGGACAATTTGGAGGAAGCGATGCGCGATATTTTTTTCTAACATACCTGAAAATTAAGAGAACAGTCGGAGCTCCTGGACAAGGATGGGACCTAAGTGAGTCTCAGGGCAGGGCAGAGTCCCATTAGCCTAGGCATGCTGGAAAAATTCCTAATACATGAGCATATGCATAGCGGCTTTTCCGAGATTGGGCAAACATGGCCATGATTGGGGCCATACCAGCCATGCCAATTGCTAACCTGAGCTATGAAGGGAGGGCGGGGTGGAGGAAACGCCATAGACACCGTAAAAACCCGATAGAAAAGAACTGCATAATTTAATGCAATTTATGAAGTAGGAAAAAAAAAAAGGTTTCTACTGTAACAGAGGATGAGAAAGGAAAATCTCCATTAATATGCTGTTTGAAACACTAGAAGAGAAAGGTTGGTAGGAAGGGTTTAATTTGTAACCAAGGGTTGGAAGATACCACACCCCTGGTCCTGGTGGAGGGGATAATGCACAGCTGAGTATTCACCCTCCCGGATCCCCAGCACACACCTGAAAGCGGTGAGCGAACGGTGCGCGCACGACCGACGTGGCAGCACGAGAGGGACAGACAGACAGACAGACACAGAGAGAGAGAGAGAGAGAGTAGACCCACAGACGGGAGAAGACAGCAGAGGATGCGGTGAAGCGGCGGCAAGCGTGTGGAAATGTCGGCCAGGGTCCTCGTTGAGAAATATCCGCGAGCATGGAAAGTGCATGGCGGGGAACCTTGAGGCGGGGCGAGTAATACCTCTGGCTGCGTCGCACATCACGGGCGCCGCCCTCCCTCCCTCCCAACTACGTCACCAGACGTCCTCCCTACACTTCCGCCTGACGTCAGACCCAGCAGCTGTGACCACTTTCTTTACTCTATTCCTTTTTAATAAAAGTACTTAAACTACAATGAAAGTTGCCGACCTCCCGTGGCGCACCGATCTGGGGTGCGGCAGGCTCTGTGTTCGAATCCCGGGTAAGGCATGGGTGTTAATTTGAGTTAGGTTATAAGTTAGTCTGTAAGCCGTCCCTGCTAAGCATAAAACCGGGAGACGTTAGAAAATCTTTTACAATATAATACAATAAAGTTGTTGAGTTGACTTGTGAGAATGGAGCAGCGCCGGAATGAAAGGGCGGGGAAAACGGGAGATCCCCGAGAAAACACGCTGACCACCGGTGAAATGAAAGGATCCTGGGGCAAAATTTCGACAGCGCGTACATGCAATCACTGTTTACCAAACATTTTCAGTGCACAAACGACATGCATATATTTGTGAAGATGGTTGCCATGTGGATGGATCTTCCCATCTCCTTAATGTCATGTGAGTGGATCTTCCCATTTTCATACTATCCAGTGAGTGGATATTCGCCTTTTAATACTGTCCAGTGAGTGGACATTCCCATCTTCATAGTGACCTGTGAGTGATCTTCCCATCTCCGTACTGTCCTGTGAGTGGATCTTCCCATCTCCTTACTGTCCTGTGAGTGGATCTTCCCATCTTCATGCTGTCCTGTGAGTCGATCTTTCCATCTTCGTAATGTACTGACAGTGGATCGCCTTATCGCCATACTGTCATGTCAGTACATCTTCCCATCTTTGTACTGTCATGTGAGTGGATATTCCCATTTCCCTACTGTCCTATGAGTGAATCACGATCTCTGAATCCACTTGGAAGTACATAGAGTGCACCAACATTCGCGACACACTCGCAGGCTGCTGGACGCATTCCGACATGATCACGCCGTCCACAGGGAACTATGTTGACACACTTGGCTGCCAAGTTCGCTAAACTCTCCGCACCTTTTTACAACAGTCACAAACCACAAGCTTGGTGCCCTGGATTTAAAAAAGCTCGGTACTCAGTTCACCTGTTCATTTGCCCGCCCGCTCACAATGCACAATAGGCAACAACTGATAACTGAATGCACTGCGTACTTATTAATACACTGTTATCCTACTAGTTTCTTACTCTTCTGTAACTGCGAGATAACACAAAGCAGTTTCGAGATGTTTTTTTTTTTTCGAGAGGTGAACGCACGAACACATCATTCAACTTTCTAATAACAGGGTTTTCAGGATCCAGTCCATCGCGACTTGTCCTCCACGTCACCAATCACCCCCCCCCCCCCCCCCAATTTCCTCCACCGCCTGGAAAGTGTTGGTCACCTGCATAAAGGGGCGAGGAAGAGTGCGGCGAGCAGCGCACAAAAATGTTAACAATATATATGTATACGTATATATATTATATATATACACACAAGCATACATACAGATCCATACACAGAAGGTCTTGTGACCTAAGGCGTTTTTTCACGAAAAACTGGATGAATCTGTCGCCTTCTACAGAGTCGAAAATGTTTGGCTTGGAAAAGACTTTCACGAATATTTATAACCAATAAAATTTTTACTACATTCCAAAATAAATTTTGTCATTTTTTAATTAAATCGCTTTTACTATACTGAAAAGGAGTTTCACTATGGCCACTTCAGATTGTATATCTTGTAGCTGCAGAATATGTCGTCTGCATATACACCAGTGTGTAAGAAATAACCTCTGCATTATAATGTGTGCAGAGCAATCTTGTCTCAGCAGCAGTGAAGAATCCTCGTGTGTGGTGTGTGATGTGTGTGTGTGTGTGTGTGTGTGTGTGGTGAGAGAAGAGAGAGAGGAGAGAGAGAGAGAGAGAGAGAGAGAGAGAGAGAGAGAGAGAGAGAAGACACTGTGCGTGACAGTGTGTACAGCAGACGTGTTGAACTGGTCATACCAGTTTTGGATTACCTGTCCCTAGCACCGTCAGGCGGTGGCCTTGTCGACATCCGACGACTCTGCGGTCTGTATTTCGTTCTTTCGTTTTCTCCTTCTTAATTCCCGCGCTAGCGTGCTTGACCTCCAGGAATGACGAGCCAGATGGTTCTTAAGCCTGATACAGACGGGCATCTTTTGTGATCAACCCCTTGTATTCAAGTTCAACCCCTTGTATGCTGCACAGACAGCAGTAGTACTTCCATATTGCAGCATGCCATTCACTTATTTCCACCACAACACACAGATATTTTTACAAAGCTAACAAATCACTAATACAGAATTAAAATCGTTTTTTTTTTTGTTTCAAATAAGCAATATCAGCCTTAATATATGCACCGGAACAGCAATGCATAAAACGCAGATGTAAACAAACTACTTGCACAAGATGATTATAGCTAGCACGCAAGCTCTTGCATGCGAGCCACTAGTAAACAAGTTAGCCAGTCACACGATGCAAGTTGATTTGAACACGAAAGGTGCACAACTTCGTGTACAATAAAGTGAACCGTGAACCTTTTAGAACAAAACCTTAAAAAAAAAATCCCCATAACGTGTCTGCTTGTTTCCTAAACATGCCACGTATCACAGACGTAAATGTGTCGTATTTTTGGTTAAACTGGACTCCAACTTAATATTTTATCTACAAATTATAATAGAGCCTATCTCGTTTATAATCAATGCAAGTAAAAAAAAAAAGAGACGAAATAGGCGTGTTGATAACGCGTAGTAAGAAATCGTTCTCGTGCGAAATATTACTACACTGAGTGCGCACATAATACGGCGTGTTGTCCTTTTGGTGTGATTTTCATCGCTGTATACGCTGATGATCTAACACAATAGCCACAGATAGTTTCGACTGACGCCGCGAGGTTACATTCGTCAACAAGTGTGTTCGTAGATTTTGATTTGATTGATAATGTGTTTTATTTGCATTAAAAGTGCAGAGATAATGGCAGCAAAACAACATAATATAAAACTTACAATGAGAAAACACACGAGCCAATTTACAAACTCTTCTGTTGTACATGGAGTGAATAAACCAGTGACAGGATAATACTGGGGTACGACTGCGTTCGTAGAAGTAGTCTATTACATTGTATTTTGCACATTACAGACACTAGGCCCTATTTAGAAACTTTAATTTTTTTTTTATTTTTTTTTTTTTTTTTTTTTTTTTTTTTTTTTTTTTTTTTTTTTTATTGGCATCATCAGATTAAGTGTTTCGCGTTGTCGGGAATATCCCTAATGGCATATTTGAAAAAAGTTGGTAAAGGCTGTTCACGATAAAGTGAGCACTTTTGAAATCAACCGTAGAAGAAAGTCACTATCTCTACCTGCATATATTTTAACGGGCGCCCTGAGTGACACGCGCCCATTAAAGTTGGTAACAGTGGATAGAAAATAGTTCAACATCTTAACGTCGAATTAAAAGTGCTAGGAAACCATTTGTGATGAGTTGAATTATTTCTTTCGCTTTGTGTTATTTGTAACGAATCGAAACGTAAAAAAAAAAAAAAAAACAGATTTGTATTTTATATTAATAATTTCACAGTTTCACTTGACCGACGAATGACTAAAGTGATGAGGCCCATGACAATGTTAATATCACATAAGGTGGCAGAATACACGACATGCATACAAGTAGATCATAAGCACGGCTTTCAAAAGTGCTCATTTTACCGTGAACAGCCTATAGCCGAAATAACCAAAGGTGTATCCAAGTTTCACTTTCGGGCGACATACACTGAAGAAGCTGCTCGATAACTGATGCATTAGACTGGAGGCGCCTGCGACACACTGCGGGCTTTGTAGTTTCATCCGGTAAGGTAAACATCTGAAACGAATGTATTCCTGTTATAGGCCATTCACGGTAAAGTGAGCATTTTGGAAATCAAACTTTGAAAAATAATCACTGTAGTAAAAACACTTTCCCACTCGACTGATGCATCAATAAATTCATTGACAACGTTCAATTTACACACTGTGGAAAGATACCGAGTAAGGAGAAAGGTAGAGCCCAAGCAGCACTTTCGAAAGTGCTCACTTTACCGTGAACAGCCCATAGATATGATAGCAGCCAGTCCGTCCGGCGCGGCGGGGCGATGGGAGCCAGACGTGCTCGCACGAAGCAGCTGAGTAAGTGTCTCAACAGCTCAACGCCCGCGTCGTACATTCGAGATCTAACTAATTAATTAGGTTTTTTATGACGGGATAAAGTGGTTAATTGTTCTGCAGTTTGACGAGGAATTGTGTCAGACGCTTCAGAAGGAGCGCGCGTAAGGAGGACTTGAGGTCGCGGTTACACGGGCTGCAGAACTACTTCACTAAAACAAGTTCAACTATTGAAGAGGTTACGTCACCTTCGAACGAGTTCCGATCGCAGTTGCTTCTCGTTCAAAATGAACAGTTTTCATAAGTCGTTTCGAACGACTTCTCTTCTCTGCTATTACAATTAAATATCAAACATTTTAAGTTTCCACGTTTGTTGAGGTTAGAATTTCCATTGATTTCATTCCACTTTGGGTGTGCAACCGGGAAAACACGTTCCGTTTCTAAACTAGTTCAGACATGGCTACCGACTGTATTCAGCTGAATGTGTCTAACAGCACTCTTGTAACCACGGCCTTAGTTAAGAACACACACACACACGAACCCAATATCAAAATGATTCTGGTTGAAAGAAAAATCAAATTATCATGGGTGGGAGAACGGTGAGTATATGCTGTTCACGGTAAAATGAGCACTTTTTAAGGCACCTGCAACTTTTTCCTTTCACCAAATCTCCATCTCTCTGCTGCTTTTTAATATACACATTGCAATGTGACCAATAAACACAGTGTATACATTTCACCACCATCAAAACTTAATGCGTGCGGCTGCAATAAGATATATTTATTAGTGGTTAAAGCCTGCTGGTACGACCTTAAAAAGTGCTCACTTTACCGTGTACAACCTATAGAAAGTTTTGAGTGCAAAGGCAGAGAAGGTTGTGATGGGAGATACATAATGTATTGGAGGGTGGGGGAGAATCCATTGTGTTTCAACTACGTTTAATGACGGCGGACGTGGGTACAGTCGTTGACAATCACGGCGGTGGTTACAATCCCCCGCACGACGTCGTCAAGATTACCATTTGTAAAACTATAGGCGGTTCACGGTAAAGTGAGCACTTTTTAAGGCCCTTCCAACAGGCATTGACCACTAATGAATATATCTTATTGCAGCCTCAGGCTTTTAAATTTTGAGTGTGGTGAATGTATTCGCTGTGTTTATTGGTCACATTGCAATGTCTGTATTAAAAAGCAGCAGGAGGATGTAAATCGGATGAAAGGAAAAATTGAGAAGGGCCTTAAAAAGTTCTCACTTAACCGTGAACAGCCTATACTAAAGTTTCACTTCCTTTTTCAACGGGAGACGAGGGCGGGCTCAATTAATGATACTCGTCAATACTATGGCTTTTTTTTTTTTTTTACAAGTTATGTCACTTTATAGATTTGTTCCCTTTAGGTACTGAAAGGATCGGTGAAGGAGGGATATAATTCCTGGATTTTTTAAAATAAGTTCCGTTCTTGAAGACAGATTTCTCTACTATACCTGCTATTCCGCTTGCTGGTGGATTTATTCGCACACTACAATACCGATCGTAACAGTGCATTTTTCTACGATTTTCGTGTGTACATTGTACAACCTCACGCACGTTTGCAAGTTCTTAGCTGCCGATCTAAGAAACGGAATGCACGTGAGGTCGTCAGTTAACACTGACGCCCCTGTAAAAAAAAAGCATCAACATCTGCGTCAGTAACTCATATATATATTCCTCCGCCTCATGCTAACAAAGCTTAACCAAGTCTAGAAAATCACACCAAACGGACACCTCACCACATCCGTGCGCGCACTGTGTAATAATATTTTGCATAAGAACTGTTTCTTACTAGGCATTGCCAACACACCTATTTTCTCCCTGTTTTTATTCATATTAAATATAAACGAAATATTGCAATTTATACATAAAATTTAAGCAAGAGTTCAATTTAAACCAAAATAAGTTATTTTTATCTTAACACAAATATACAATACGCTTGTGATACCAACATGAATAATTTAGGGAAAAAAATGTCAATCATGAGGTGATTTTTGAAAAGTTGAATTCAAAAAGTGAGAATAAACCGCAAATAGACCATACTATAGGCTGTTCACGGTAAAACGAGCACTTTTGACAGCCCTGCTAAAGATCTATTTGTATGCACGTTGTGTATTCTTCCGCCTTATGTAAAATTAACATTGCCATCGGCCTCATCACTTTATTCATGCGTCGGACAGGTGAAACTGTGGAATTATTAACAAAGTAAATATTTTACAAATCTAGTAATTTTTACGATACGTTTAAAAACAGAGAACGAAGGAACTAATTTAAGTTATCACAAATTGTTACCTAACCATTTTTATTCAACGTTAAGATGTGGAACTATTTTCCATCCATCGTTACCAACTTTACCAGGCGCATGCCAATCAGTACGCTCGTTAAAATATATGCAGGAAGGGGTAGTGATATTTTTCTAAGGTTGATTTCAAAAGTGCTCACTTTATCGTGAACAGCCTTTACAGAATACGGACAGGACTTACGCCATACACTGGCGAGCAGGTAGATGCGATACTGTACGCCTACACAGGAAGGGGCGATAACGTATCACTCCCGCTATAATATCATGCACGCGACGTAGGAAGTACGCGCAATCCGCGAAACGTTCCAAACTCGCTCCTGAATCAAAGAAAAGCTTGCTTTCACACGATGCAATTATAGAATTTCGCACGAGAGCCCGCATATGCTAACTCTCTTGCGACAATAACAAGCAAATTCCGTAGGCCCACGAAACAAAACCACGCACACTTTGCGTAAAGCCCGTTCACGATACAGTGAGAATTTTCGAAATCAACCCCAGAAAAAAGTCACTGATCCAGCCTGCATATATTTCAACGGGCGCCCTGAGTGACAAGCGCCCAGTAAAGTTGGCAATGATGGATTGGAAAGTAGCTCCGTATCTTAACGTCTAATAAAAAGTGTTGGTTAACCATTTCTGATAACTTAAATTATTTCTTTAGCTTTCTGTTTTTTTTTTCTAACGCATTGAAGTGTATAAATGAGCATATCTGTTAAATATCTACTTTTCTAATAATTTCACGGTTTCGCAATACCGACGTATGAATAAAGTGATGACGCCCGTGCCAATGAAGATTTTACATAAGGCGGAAGAATACACAACGTGTATACAAGTAGATCCTAAGTAGTGCTTTCAAAAGTGCTCATTTTACCGTGAACAGCCTATACAAAGATTGTGGCAACATTTATTCTGGCACAACTTAAATATTAATACAGTTAACACACAATCGGCCACATAATCCGTGATAGTTTTATAGTATCACTTGTGGCATTTATACAGAATAACAGGATAAGTTCTATATCACTTTTTCGTATATCTCCATCTGCCTTGCACGAGACATTTTTCAATAATAGGGCCTATTTGGTGCAAGACCAGAATCTTCCACGAGTTCGTGGTTTATCTTGCGTCATGCAAAAACTGCCTAGCAATTAATTACATACTTTTTTTTTTTTTAAACAGCAGAGAAAGAGCGATAATATTGAAAGTCTTGTCTTGTCACGTGCTCTGATGTATGTTAGTTGCAGACAGTAATTTTTTTTTTTAAATCTACGTCAGCTGGAATTGTTAAAACATACAAGTTTTAATTTTTTTGCGGGATCTTGTTTGCGGAAAGAATGACGCTCTAATTGTATTATTTTATGATCAAGACTGTTTCAGGATTAATAATTCATTAATTTGTAATAATTATTTTGTTGGCAAGTTTGACAATGCGCTCTTTTCGTGACTGCATTTATTTGAAATTCTGGCATGGAGCGTTTGCTTTCTCGTAAGAAAAAAGCCGTGCATTGGTGTGCAATCTCGAGGGCACAAGAAGGCCGTGGGGGAAGAACGGCTGAAGTCGCAGGAGAAGACGTGTGCGAGTGTATCTGAAGACGGTTACAATGAGGAGCCTCCGCCTTCGAATTGACTTTCGAGTCTCCTGGAAACAATTGGGCGGCGAGTAACAGGACGGCATGAGGAGCATCGCGCGCGCCTTGCCGCTGTCTGGACCGGCTCAAGATCTCTGATGGTGCGAAATACTTACATCTCTCACCAAGCAGCATACAAAGATACAGTTGCAACTGACACAGTATAAAGGGCTTCACACAACGAAATAATTAAGCAGTAAGCTGTACGAAGAAGACAGCGAGGTCATTAGAGACGGTGCAAGTTGCACAGGATTCGGAAGGAATCAGGATGGTCGGACAGGGAAACGAACTCGGGTCCTCCCGAATGCGAGTCCAGCGAGATACCACTGCGCCCCCTCGCTTAGTTGATGTGAAGAGGGAGTGGGGGACTGACACAACAATCCTACAGCCTAAGTTCAACCAACAGAAAATAATTTTACAGTGTAATATTTGAAATCAAAATAGAAGGTAGTTTATTACTTAATAATATTTTTGCAGTCGACATTTGAAATTAAACTATAAATATGTTTTCATTTAAAAGTATGCTCTTCTGTGAATGGCTAAGCTTATAACTTCAGAATTTATTTATCTGGTTTTCAACTTTTCCTACAGTATAACTTAAGACAGTAATAAGTATAGCAAGCAACTTCAGCGACGGAAAACTAAGTCCTGCTCCTGAATGCTTAAGTTTTTCATTGTGTGAACATCTTTACGAGAGAACCTCATATTATTAATTTGCTTGCCAAAGTAGGTTTTGTAGTACTGCCAATTTCAAAACACATACTAAGTTACCAATATTAGCGTTATGTTGACACACAAGACGCATGACGTCAGGAGCTTGTATTTCATTTTTATTTCAAGATTGGCCTGCGGTTTTGGCCACACACACACACGCCTCACGATCACATCTCTGACATGACATGACATGGGTGTTCGCATTTTAACTCAAACGTAATTATAAAAGAAATCAGTGGAGGCGGATCCTGGCAGAAATTTATGTTGTTTGCGTGGAAGTTCGTGTCTTACAGCGCACGTATGGGGTTCGCGAACACGCCGTCTCAAGCACTGCCCTGAGCCAGCACAGACACACGACACTGCGTGTTCAGCTGCAAGTGTGGAAATGGTGGAATGTGCGACGAGAGCATTAAAAAAAATCCGTGCACATACCACCAACACTACTCATGAATAAATTCGAGGAACCAAGTTGGTGGGCAAAAACCACCACATGTGTTGAGCTGAACCATCCGGCAAAAAAAAAAAAAAAAAAATTACAATGGTGTGGTTTTGGCCCACCAGCTTGCTTACTCGAATTGATTCATGAGTATGTTTATGTGTGTATGTGTAAATATGTTTCGTCAAATGGAGCGTTTTACTTAGAATCGTCGGTTCTAGAGTAGGTATTGCCATGTCCCATCTTATATGGGCATGAAAAAACCTATTTCCAATAATGTAGCGATGTAAATAAACGCTAAACTTTTTAACTGGCATGCCAAGTATCTGGACATTTTATCTGGATGCCAAGTACTAAATAAATAAACGCCGGCGATCCTGGATAATGCTCTGCAACGTTATAGACAGGAAGTATTGGTGATATCGTGATTGAAATAAATTGGGACTGAATGGACGAGCGATACGGACTTGATGCGATTGAAAACTTTTTATAAGGACTGGTTTGAAGTGTTTTAGTTCTGCTAATTTTCGGGTGGTAAGGGACGATTATGTACATAGCAAGTGATGGCCAGTTTTGTCGAGATTAGTAAGTTTGGAGTGTCTTATCTGAATTGCCTATGAATATAAACACCCGAATCTCTCGTAAAGATTTCCGCACATACTGGAATTCAATACCCTTCGGACGTTCCAGCAAGTTTTCCTTTCCTCATCGGCTGCGTGTCTTTGTGAGCAGACATCTTCCTACTTGACTGGCCAATCAGAGTTAGGTGACTTTAATACTGTACGTCTCTGATTCGCGAGCAGACACATCAGACACGAAACACGGAAACCATCCAATCACGAAAGTGGGTCTGAGCTAAAGTGTTATGAAATACAACTCGCCCTGAAATATATCCTGGAAAATCTGGTGTCCCTATTGATGAAAAAAATTTAAAAATTATTATTACCTCTTTTATTTAATAGGCAATCCCTATCCCTTAAAGAACCTGCATACGCCAACAGACTGTAAGCATTGGCCCTGCAAAAACAGCAAATCACAGAAGGAAGTCTTAACTAGGTTGCTGGGCTGGTGCGGGTTGGCTAATGTGACTTCGAGACTGTCTCGGATTCGCTTGAACCAGTAACAAGAGAACAACAGTGTTTTATTGTGCAGTAAGTAATCCCACTAACTAGCTACGTTTTATAGCAGTGCAGTTCAGTTATAAATCTCTACAGTTGAACCAAGGCCGTTATATATCAGCTGCGTCCCTAGTACACTGCACTTACATCAGCACTGACAGGATAAACTCCGTACGACCGTTACGGATTATAGACAAACTAGAACAAAAGTAACGTATTTTTATATACTGCAGATAAGAAACTTGAAAAAATAAATACATAAACTAAAACAATGAGAAATCACATATGATCATCAATTTATGTCAAAAAATACGTTTAAAACGACCCTATGTACTGAGTAAAATATTTACGCAAATAAAGTTGCCATAAAAAAAAAGTAGTCAAATTCCTCATGTCGTGTTGAAGGAGAATCTACAACCCTGGCAGTAAAAGCGAAGAAGTGATTTTATGGTTAAACATTTTAGAAAATTGTCTAACGATTTCAAAAACCTGCAAAAACCGACGAGCTTCTCGTTTTCAACCCGAAAATCACATTTCTTCCTTTTAACAGTTTACAATTATCACGAAAAACACTCTTTATCCACACACAGGCAGGGCCAGATTTAGAAACTGTCGACCTAACCAGTGTGTTTGCCCCCCCCCCCCCCCCCCCACTTCTCCCTCTCCTGCTCGCTGGGCCAAAATTCTTTTCCGCAATTAAAATAAATGTAAAAAACTATAATGAAATAAATTTCACACTACAACAATAAACAAAACCCATTTTCGCATACACGCATGCATACCATCTTACATTAAAGTAGTTCTGGTATAGGCTTTTCACGGTACGTGGGACCACGGTGGTGTGGTGGTTAGACTACTCGCCTCTCACCAAGGCGAACCGGGTTCGATTCCCGGCGATTTTCGCATGTGGGAATCGTGCCGGACGATGCCGCTGGTCGGCACGCCCTCTCGGGGATCTCCCGGCTCTCCCGCCCCTTCATTGCGGCGCTTCTCCATACCCAACCAACTTCACCCTCATCGGCTCTCAAGACCTCCATGTTAAGAGCCGCTCAAATATCTTCGCTCGCTCTTCACGGTAAACTGAGCACTTTTGAGGCCATTGTTACTTTATATATATATATATATATATTCCAACGTCTACGGCTACAATAAATTTTATTTATTGACTATTATTTCAAATTAGAGGGCTTCAAAAAGTGCTCACTTCACCATGAATAGCCTGTACAGCACCAAACATGTCTTGGCCTCTTGCTGACACAGATAGTTTTTAATTATCTTTAGCACCAATGTGATGCCGAGTGTACTTAATAATAATAAGCAAATTATTCTTGTGAAAATCCACCCAACCCACCTCACCCCTGAAAAAATGCCAGCCTAGGCAACTGCCTAGTATGTCTAGACATAAATACGCTCCCTACACACAAGCAATTAGAGTGACAGATTGGTAAAAACAACGCTGTTAGTTCTGCGGCGTCTGATTAGCTATCAGTGTGAAATGACCCAGAAAGAACAACACTTACCGACGCTCGCAGGGTGCGTACTCTCTGCTCCCGTATTTCACCAACACTATGGCGAGCCTCATTCACCAGACGCTGGAGTTAGAATCTGAAATAGGAGGCCAGGACGCCTGACTGGTGGGCCTTTGCCTTCGATTTCCTGCTCGAGTTAAAGGCGCACTAGGAAGTCAATGGCGCAGAGTACCTAATAATACAGATGTGAAATACCCGCTTGAGGAAGACTCACAACCATCCCATCCGTCGCGTCCGTCAGTCAGTCATCCTTCTGTATTTTCGTCCGTCATCGGGTGAAAGTGATTTACAACCCGTCGTCCGTCAATACTTCTGTGCGGCAAAATTTCCAGTGTGACAACATCGTTACCTCTCTTTAGTTACAGATATATCTTGGTTGGAAATACATTTTCAAGAGTGAAATATTTCCGGGAAATAATTTTTTCACGTGATAAGAACTGAATATTTTTACATTTAAAATACCTAAAATGGCCACCAAAGATAAATAAACACACATTCACCAACCAGGAATTATATTTTAAAGTGCGTATTCGCGTCCACAGAATGTCCGTCCGTCGAAAGTTAAAGTTTGAACAATATTAGACGGATTGACGGATAGAAAAAAAGTTGCCTTGCGATTGGTTGGAGATCACGTGACCGCCGGCCGACTGACGGATGCGACGGATGGTTGTGGATGCTTTACAAAGCGTGGCGCCGTCTGTTGGTGCGCCGCCGATCTAAGGTGCAGGAGGTTCTGGGTTCGACTCCCAGGTAAGCAATGGATGTTAATTTAAGTTACTTAATAAGTTAGTTTGTGAGCCGTCCCCTGATAAGCCTTCAAGCGCAACACTGGAGGACGCCTTTACAATACAATAAAATAACAATGCAAAAATGCCGCTGGTCGGTGGATTTTCTCGGGGATTTCCTTTCTTTCCGACGACGCTCCACACTCACCTCAATCACCCTCATCGGTTCTCAAGACCTCGCTGCTACGAGCCGCCCAAATCTCTTCACTCACTCACTCACTCAGCGATACACCAGATTACTGCATAAGGTAAATATAAAAAATATGCTGTGATATTTTTTTTGCAATCTGGTCAAATGAATATCAAGCATGTACGTAACAAAGCAAGCACTAGTATTATACATCTAAGAAGAGGGGAGGTGGAGAATAAGTTCGGCGAAACGACCAGTGGCGTAGCCAGAGATTTCTCAAGGGGAGTGGGCGACGCGATCAAGGGGAGGGAATTACACTGACTGAAATTAATGAAGAAGGGTTACATCTGCATCAGAACAAGGATTATTAAAAATTTTAATACAAATTGTTGACTACCTAATTGGC
Source organism: Dryococelus australis (assembly GCA_029891345.1). NCBI lineage: Eukaryota > Metazoa > Arthropoda > Insecta > Phasmatodea > Phasmatidae > Dryococelus > Dryococelus australis. The sequence continues at coordinate 372,321,838 of CM056993.1, forward strand.
AAGGGGAAGGTTACACTCCTGCCCCCCCCCCCCCCCCCTGCACCGCTGGACTAAGCCCATGACACAAACACGCACCGTTTAAGCTGCATAATTTGAAACGCCGACACATTATTGCTTTGGCATGAAGATTAGTTTGTCACACTAATAAAATATTTCTTGTGACCACGTAAAATAAAATTATAAATAATTTGTTTAAGAACTCTTTCCTGTCAGCGTATTTCTCCGTGGTATGTTGTGCGAGAGCACGGCGAATATCCAACATAAACTTTCACGGGTTCACTTTTCAAATGATACAGGATTTTCTGCGCGGAATGTTAAGTTTCGTTTTCGTCTTGTTGCCAGGCGCTGGCAGCCAAAATCTGGCCTTCGTAAATGGAGGCTGCTATGCGGGTTGCAACCCGTACTATTCACAGGTGGTTCACAGTTTGTCCGCAAGGGTCCCCGCTTCTATGGTCTATTCCAGGTTCCTTCACACTTTTCGAATCTACCCTCTGAAAAATCACCCCATGTATTACGTGTGTGGTTATTTCAGAAATATGTCATTTACCACACAATCGTTTTATACTTCTGTTAACGTAAAAGTACCTGATTTTTGTTTAGTTTGAAGTTTTTAACTTATGTTTTATCTATAAATCATAATATTTCATTTATAATTAATATGAACATAAACAGTGAGAAAACATGTGTGCTGGTAATGCCCGGTAAAAAAATAGTTTTTAATGTAAAATATTATTACACTGAGTGTAATTTTCTAGACTTAAGCTTCGTTTGCACGAGGCGGAGGAGTATACAAAAATAGTAGGACTTAAGCCGTTAAGTTTCGGAAAAGTTGGAAGTAACAGTGAATCGACTATAACTGCATATGCTCGACGGCTCTCGCAGTCCGTTGCCGACGACCGCGCCGTTCCAAACCGGTTTCTCCGCACTGATGAGGGCACTTTCACACGTGACGAAGAGAGCGACGTTACTACGGGCCATTCACGGTGAACTGAGCACTTCTTTAAGACCCTTCTAACTGGCATTAGCCACTAACAAATATAATTTATTATAGTTTCAGACATTAACTTTTGGGAGTGAAGAAAACTATACACTGCGTTTGTTTGTCACGAGGCAATGGTTACATTAAAAAGTGATAGGAAAATAGAAATCTGTCAAAAGGAAAAATTCAGCAAGGCCTTAAAAAGTGCTCACTTTACCGTGAACAGTCTATAACAGCCGTGACATGGACGGACCCTAAATGCGTGGAAAGCCACGCCTATAGGCTATTCACGGTAAAGCGAACACTTTAGAAAGCTCTCTCATTTGGAATAATAGTCAATAAATATATTTCATTTTAACCTTAGCCATTAATTTCCTAGTGCGGTGGAATACACACACACACTACGTTTATTACTTACGTAGCAAAATTGATTTTAAAAAGTGGTTAAAAGTAAAAAAATAAAAAATGCCCGAAAATAAAAGGTAACTAGGGCCTCAGAAGTGCTCACGTTACCGTGAACAGCCTATAACTACGTGAACATCTGGGTTGACATATTTTGCAAATATCACAGGATCACAGAGTACTTCGCACTTCCAATTCTGGGCGAAATTATGTATAGTCTATTATACGCGGTTTTTCATACAGTTACAATTTCTCTCTCTAGAAATTAAATGGGCTATACCAAGATCGTTAAGGGACGGAGCTCTTAATCAAATAAAATAATTAATTATAATTTCCTTGATTTATTTACAATAATAACAGCAACATTCTCTGAACTCAAATTCTCACAATAAATTGAAATCACTTACTGTTCACAATTGACACCAATTAATAAAATTTATAATTACCACAAATAAATCAATGAAATTAAATAATAAAAGGCCAGTCCCAATAGACAGTGTATCAACCTATTCAAATATTTTATAATTTATGCGTTTATATTTGACAGTTCGAATATTTACAATAAAATCAGTATTACACTTCCAGTCAGTCCCACCTCAGCTTAGTTCATGTCCCGCCAGTCGCAATGTTCTAGAGTCCTCCAAGCGCCCTCACGTACAGTAGGCTTCACTCGTTGGTTTCACGCCCTCTCGTCCATTCAAGACACGAACACCTCGCTCGCCGTCGTCCCGCAATCTCCAGTCGTCGTCCACACTTCACTTCGCTCGTGCACACTCGTCCAGACGGCCTTTATCAAAGACTGCCGGCCCTGGGTTGCGGCAGTATATATAGTGTCTTAGGCCGCCACCTAGAATATTCCCCAACTCGCGTGATGCGTCGCGGAGGGCTGAGGCACCTGCCAGTCTCACCAGAACATTCTTGCAGTGTCGCTAAACGTAACGGAAACTCGAGCAGGCGAGGGGAGGTCTATGACGCCAGCAAGTCTCGCCGCTGTCAGCATTCACGGGATTCTAAGAAGGGGAAATCAGGAGGCCACGAGCCCATCGTTCCAGGAGAGGGGAGGGCGAGGTGGGTCTCCGATTACGATGCGGGGCAGCTGAGTCGGCGCCAGCTGCAGCACGTAACAATACTTTTGGAATCAAACTGATATTCCTGTTCAATAAATTACAATTTATCAATCAACTCCAATCCTGTGACGCAAAGCTAAGCGGCTCATTTGAAACTGAAGCCTGTGAGAAACCCTATCATTGTGATTGGACGACGCGCACTCAAAGTAGATAGTTTTCTTTTTCGAAGTTGCAAAAAAATAATTTATCGTGCAATAGCGCCCGCAGGAACAAGGACAGCGTTAACGACAGAAATCGTGCATTGGAAAGAGAGAGTGAATGTCCTTTACACCGCACACTGCAATCTAAGAGTGAGTTTCAGTGTCGGAACTCGCCAACTGGTTGCACGCAGCCAGCGAGATGTCTACCTCATCTTTAGTCTGTGGTTGGAAGTACATTAGTTGAAACAGCCGCTTATCCAGCGAACTCCAGTCGCACACGCCAAAGAAATGGCATCACTTGCCAACATGTCGGAATGCCGTTCGCCAATAAGCGCCTGGTAACTAGGTGCCGGCAGGCAGCCCAGCCAATAGGGAACCCTTCACAGCACGCAGTAGCCTATCAGACACAAGAGACACTTCCACAGTGTTGCGCTAGCATATCGAACGAATCTCCGCTGTGTACTTGTCTACTCTCTTACAGGATCCTTCATGTTGTAGGCTGTTCATGGTAAAGTGAGCACTTCTGAGGCCTGGTTACTTTTTCCTTTCAGCCATGCTTTACCCTTTAACCACCTTTTTAAATACATATTTCCATGTAAGTAATGAACACAGTATGTATATTCCACCGCACACGACAATTAACGCCTAAGGCTACAATAAATATATATTTGTTGACTATTATTCCAAATGAGGGGGCTTTAAAACGTGCTTACTTTATCGTGAACAGCATATACCTGGGGAATTCACATGTTTCTTCCATGCCTTTTAGAAGCGATCCCACTGACGATAACACAGCACAGTGGTTCCAAAACAACGAAGCCTCGCCTCGCTGTGGATTGCAAGTGAAACAGTAATTACCTCGACATTACGTTCCCACAGTGGCGTGCGGTGAACTGTGGCAAGGTGAGCTGGTGCTGTGCATTCTCGGTGCACGCCGCAGGAGCCAGTGACCAACGTGCAGTCTATGGAAACTGGATGCATTCCTGTCAGTCGCAAGCAAGCAGCAAGGGACCCATTACACGCTTGCTGTGGCGTCAGCTGCCGAGCTACGTTTTAGTGGTGGAAGTGTATACTAACAAGCAACAGAGTGCAGCACAGAGCTAACGCCATCCTACCTTGCAACAGTTCACCACACGCCACTGATTTCCCATCACGGTGGAGTAAGGGAGTGATGGCTTGAACATGACTTTGCTCTACTGAGTGCGGATAAAGTAAATGGCAGAACCGTGGTTACCTTTCAAAATATCAAGGACCAGTTTTTTTTTTCGTACATGCCAGTTCATGTCTCATATCACACTATCATCTGTATGGAAAATGAATTGTCAGAGAGATTTCGAACAGTTATTACGACTATAGGCTGTTCACGATAAAGTGAGCACATTTTAAGGTCCTCCCAATAGGCATTAAAAACTAATAAATATGTTTTATTGTAGCCTCAGACATTAACTTGTGAGAGTGGTGAAAATATACACCATATTTATTAGTCACGTGACAATGCTGATATTAAAAGATGGCGGAAAGATTAAAACTGGATTAAATGAAAATTTTGGAAGGACCTTAAAAAGTGCTCACTTTACCGTGAATAGCCTATACACAGAATTTTGAATAAACAATCAAGACAGTATACGAATAAATGGGGGTTTCCAGTTAATCTCCGACTTCACTGCACTAGTAAAATAAAATCTACTTGGGCTTTGCTTGCAGTCGCATAGATACCTTCATACACGTGTTTTACAAGTCTCACAATAAACTAAGACCACCGGACACAAGTTACCAGCAAATTTTAGTACATACGCAATATGTACACCACAGATGCGCTTATTTATCTGTGTTTAGGTCACGTCAGCTTGATATAAAATATTTCCTATGTAGCGTTAATACTACATACTACTGGAAAATGTTATACCTAGGAAGTCGTATTTATTTTCAGCAGCCTTTCGGGATACCACTAGAGTTCATATAATACAGTCGGCAGCGGATGCAAATTTGTGATGATCAAAAAATTTCTTGCAAGGAATTAATTTGTAAATCGTGATCACCGTGTTCGCGCACTATCAGTTTCGTGAGCTTCAGTATGTCATAAAGGCCCTTGGCTCCGATCCTCGTTCCTTCTGGAGAAGGGGCCACGGTGGTTAAGTGGTCAGACTACTCGCCTCCCTCCTAGGATAAACCGGGTTCGATTCCCGGGCGGGGTCGCTCCCGGATTTTCGCATGTGGGAATCGTGCCGGACGATGCCGCTGGTCGGCGGGTTTTTTTTTTTCGGGGATCTCCCGGCCCCGCTATTGCATTCCGGCGTTGCTCCATATTCACCTCACTTCACCCACTTGGCTCTCAAGACCCCGAATTTTAAGCCACAACTCACAACTCACTTTAGGCGTTGCTGAGAGGCACACTGAATTATTTCCAGCTATGACTTTATTAGCTGACTTCAACTACAGAGCTGATGACGCGACGGAGGAGCTACTCGCACGAGCCACGCCCCTACCACTTCCGCCCGCCAACACAAGCGGAACGAACTACAGCCACCGCCTATCTGTCTTCTACCGTTGCGGCGGACATACATAAGGCTACAGATGAGGCACACTCATCTTCTACTTCTGCCTCGTCATTTGTCAACTGCACTGTCAAAAACGTGTGATCAAACAGCGACGTGACGTCTGATTAAATGTAGTTTTCCAAAAAATCCGTAAACAAAAATATTTTGCATGGATAAATACATCTTCATTAGATAAATACTTGGTCGGAGGAACTGTGGTAAACTTTACTTGCACGTACCACGCAACATTTCCGGCCTTACGATATTTTTGACAGGAATACTGGCAACAACTGGCAAAAAATATTGTAAACAAAACTTTACATACATTACAACACACCGTAATAATGTTTCAGTAGTTGGTTGCACTTGTGAAAATTAATAAACAGACGTACAGAGGTTGGCAGCAATGGCGGGCGTGAGGAGAGACGCGATTCTCGCCAACTTCTCTTTTCGGGAGCCTAATTACATGAGCATCGCTAACTGGGCGTAGCGGAGTTCACGATATTCTGATAAAGGCTGTTCACGGTAAAGTGAGCACTTTTGAAATCATCCTTTGAAAAACGTCACTGCCCCTACCAGTAGTTATAAAATGTTCCTTCACCAGAGCAGGCTGCAGGCTGGGACGAGGGGACGAGCTGGCTGCCATCTTGGATGACGTACCTTCGAAACCACCTGCTCATCATTCCTCGCCAATGGCGACCATCTTGGATTTTCCTTTTTTCCCCTCGGAATTTTCCTTTTTCCCTCCTGCTCTATCATTCCTTCCAACCTCTTCATACTCTTGCATTCCTCTTATTTTTGCTCATGCTCTGTCATTCCGATGTTATTTTCCCCCGTACCTCTCTTTCCCTCCTGTCTCTCTCGTCCGTTCTGCCCCTTGGGATTTTTTCATACTCTTTCCGGTCTCCCTTATTTTCTCTCTTGCCTCCCAACCATTTTGTCTTTCTCTCTCTTTCTCTCTTGCCTTTTGTGTCCTCCATCACCGTCGACGTCGTCTGCTGTAGGCAGCCATATTTAATTCCCGCCACCATTGTCTGCTGTAGGCGGCCATCATGGATTCCCGCGCCCGCCACCAGTGTGTGCTACGCGGCCATCTTTGAGTCTCGCGCCCGCCACCAGTGTGGGGAGGTTCTGCCGTTCACATCTAGAAGAGTGATATCGATGCGGCCATTTTTGTGCGCGTCTGTTGGTTGGTTCACTCGTCGCCTGCAGAGCCGCGCTAGCATTGGGAGTATATGTCAAATGGTGGCCGCCAGGAGCACTGGGAATTTTTTTAGTTGTTTGTGAACTCAAAAAAATTCAGGAGGCGTGCGGTTTCGATCCGACCACTCTTCGGTCTTGAAATTTCAAAAAACATTTCCTCGTGCAATTTAATAGACGTCTTGATGTAGTTCTTGGTGTAATTTTCCCCTGATGCTCGCCACCCTGAGCATAGGAAGGAATGGGAGTGGCGCAGCAGGTTCGGCGTGGTCCAGCTGCTGCCTGAGTCGCGCTCAGACCATAGACTAAAGATGAGGTAGACCGCTTATTCGTCTTATGCGCATGTACCCGACATTGACCTACCCCAATCCTACACAACTGTCAAAGTCACATGGTCAACAATGATGAACGTGTTTGTTTACTTCCATATTTTTATGTGACAAGCACTATTATATTAATAAAATACTTTTACCCGTTTGAACGTAATTGAAAAGCATTACAAATTGGGTATAGGAAGTATCAAAGTATCTCAAAAGCACTTGTTTACTAAACAGTGTTCTAACCTCAAACACAATTCACGCCATTTTTGCTAGACGTGTAGGCAGGAAAACAGTTCAATGTTGGGACACGGAGATTGGTTGTGCGCAGCCAGCGAGATCGGTCTACCTCATCTTCAGTCTATGGCTCAGACAGACGCGGCGTTGCGCAACTCGGACGCGCACTCCGCGATCGCGCTTGATGGCGATGCGGTGAGCAGCTGTTTGTTCCAGCTCATCTGACCCCGATTGGCGGTCGGCCGGCGGCCGTGGCGCTATAAAATACCTATCAAGGCTGTCTGCACCAGACGTCTCACTCCAGCTCGCGCCCGTGCCACGACAGCTACATCAACACAGCACGAGCAGATCTCTGAAACATCTAGCGATGAACCGAGAACATCTCCATCTGTTTATCAGCGTGGGGGCAGAGGATGAAAAAATACATGGATCACAATGAACCATTATAGTGCTCAGTTGCACACAGGTCATGGCAACTTTAAAGCGAAGCTGCACGATCTCGGGCTAGTAACATCCTCACTATGTGAGGTGTGTGGTGTGGATGATACGGTACAACATGTATTGATGGACTGCCCTAAAATTGAAGATCTAAGAGACGGGTTGCAAGGAGCGGCAGAACAAAGAGGATTGCAGATGGAAATGAGAAGTGTTATGGGAAATCAGGAACTCCACAAGTTGTGGAGCAGATTTGCAACAAGAGTTGGGAAAAGGCTTGATGAGTTTGACCAGTGGCCACTGGAGCATTCCGATGACCCATGAGGGAGTGCTCGGGTAAAGGCTTTAATGTTTAAAGTCAGGGCATAACCGATTGGCGGGGATAGGTTTAACTGAGAAAACCGGCAGAGAGCCGTGTGAGACCAAGATAGAAGGCATAAGGCACTAAGACAGAAGAGGATAAAGTGCCGTGCACTGTCTTAAGTCATCTCCGAGTACAGTTGCAGTGCTAGAGGACGGAGGGTGTGCCGGCCTTCGGGCCGTAAAACCTGTTTATCATCTCGAATTAGGCGAGAGAGTGATGAGATTTGGACGGCCCTCAACATCGAGGCCATGAGGTTGAAGCGAAGTGAGGTAGGAGCTCCGCCGGAATAAAAAGGCGGGAGAATCGGGAGATCGCAGAGAATACCCGCCAACCAGCGGCATCGTCACGCACATGCGAAAATCCGGGAGCAACCCCGTGGGGAATCGAATCCAGTTCGGCTGGGTGGGAAGCGAGCAGTCTAACCACTACACCACCGCGGCCTTTCGAATTATGGTTACCAACTTTTGCGTGTTTGCCATAAGGGATACTTACAACAACGCGACGCACATCTGAACTCAGTGTAACGATCAAGGAAAATCGGTATTTAAAAAAAAAACAGTTTTAAGTACTCTCTGTAGTTTGCAACATTAATTATTCATTAATCATCATTTTCTCTAAACACATACAACAAAATATTAGTTGCAACTTGTCAAACTAATTCAGCTTGAACTGAATTTTTGATATAATCGGATTTAAAACAGACAACAATACACTCTGTAAGAAAATATACCGTAGACATCTTGGCAAAAATTTCTTACGAACGAACTTGTTGACGAATGCCACCTGCCGGCATTAATTTTAACTATATGTGGCAGTTGTTGAGTTAGAGAATCACAGTAAATGTAATCGCGCAAGTGGTAGATTATTCACACTACGTTTATTAATATTCAGTTTATTTTCGCAGAAGTCTTCAGATATGGGCTATACGACGTTATGTCCTATGTCCATATGGGATAATTCTTACAGCCCCAGGAAACGGGAAATCCTGTACAATACAAGATAGTTAGCAAGCCTACGTCAAATCATTTAAATCTCTCTATCCCCTAACGAAACCTATCTGTTGGAATATATACGACACTTAATACTGACCAAAATACTAGTGTTTAGTTTAAAATCAATGCTTAAATATTGTTACGTGCTGCAGTTGGCGCCGACTCAGCTGCCCCGCGCCGTAATCGGAGACCCACCTCGCACTCCCCTCTTCCTGGAACGATGCGCTCGCGGCCTCCTGCTCTCATTCCCAGAATACCGTGAATGCCGACAGCGGCGAGACTTGCTGGCGTCACAGACCTCTCGCCTGCTAGAGTTTCCGATACGTTCTGGTGAGACTGGCTGGAGCCTCATCCCTCCGCGACGCATCACGCGAGTTGGGGAAGATTCTAGGTGGCAGCCTAAGACACTATATATACTGCCGCAACCCAGCGGTCGGCAGTCTTTGATGGAGGCCGCCTGGCCGAGTGTGCGCGAGCGAGGGTAAGTGTGGACGACGACTGGAGATTGCGGGACGACGGCGAGTGAGGTGTTCGTGGCTTGAATGGACGAGAGGGCGTGAAACCGACGACTGAAGCCTACTGTGCGTGAGGGCGCTTGGAGGACTCTAGAACATTGCGACGGGCGGGACATGAACTGAGGTGGGACTGAATGGAAGTGTAATACTGATTTTACTGTAAATATTCGTACTGTCAATTGGACACATATTTTACAGAATATTTGAATAGGTTGATACACTGTCTATTGGGATTGCTCTTTAATTATTTTATTTTATTGATTTATTTGTGGTATTTATAAATTTTATTAATTGGTGTCGATTGTGAACAGTAAGTGATTTCAATTTATTGTGATATTTTGAGTTTAGAGAATTTTGCTGTAGTTGTAAATAATATAAGGAAATTATAATTAATTCTGTTATTTGATTAAGAGCTCCATCTCTTAACGATCTTGATATAGCCCACTTAATTTCTAGAGAGAGAAACTGTAACAATATTATTACTTTCTGATGTGTTTATCTAATCGTTATAAATGATATCTGAACATACGGATGCAACGGATGAAGACGTTTATGTATTTATATTATTATATTCGTAAATAATAAGGTAACAAGAGTATCTGTTGTAAGTATAATTCTTCACTCATTATTTTACTTTACATAATCACTTCAGACCATAACGTACACTAATGTGAAGTAATGCCGGTCAGTGGCACTACACTTGTGTCACTGTTTGTATTAATGGAGTTATACTTGGGTGTTTAATTCCTTAGTGACTGCTAGAAGCATGTTGAAGATTAAAATAAAAATATTTTTTTGAGAGTTTTAAAACAGCACTTCATTGAGAGCTACGAATAACTGTCTATATTGAAGCACTGTATTTCATTAGAACAACTCTATTTAATCATTTAATGCAGAAAAAATTCAGATTGATAGTCTAATGCAATGCCAGAGCTATCATGTTGAGAGTTTTATTTAGTTCTCGTGCATCTGCTAAATCGTGAGTATTTTAACTATTTTCTAAACAATGTTCCGTCAAGTTACCTCAGTGAATTTTGAAGACATATTTTATATGTATCCTTATATCAGAAAAATGCACTTTTACCACTATTACATAACTTGCACACATTAAATTAAACCTCATATTATACTAGCTTAAATTTTGCAATCCAATATTTGACCATAACTAGGTCATAATAACTAAAAAAAAAAAAATCTTTAGCCAAAGTTATCTCTTAAGAAACCAGTCTTACAACGATCAGTATCTTAATATTTTGGTACGCATTTATCCTGGCCAGAATTGAGAAGTGGGCTTATTAACTCCTAACCATCAACAAGAAAATTATCATTCCTCAGAAAAGTGTGGACAAACAATATGTACATTGCGTCTTTGCTTGTACCCGGTAGACGTTCAGATACATATATAAAAATGAATTTAGAAAAGAATTAAACAACATACAGAAAGAAATTTATGGAAACATCTCCACTTCTAAAACGATATATCTTCAGATGCGTAATGCTAATTTTGTCAATTTCCTTATTTGTAGCTTCGGTATTCGAGATTTGCTGATTTGTTTTATATCAACTGAATATTCACAACTTGAAAATAAGTTGCGTTGATCGTACAGTTACATTACTACACAGCGTCGCAGCGTCTGTTTTGATACAGTCGGTTAGGTTACAGGTTATCTCCTACTCGCTTATGATGAATCAGTAAAATAAGTTGCGTTGATCGTACAGTTACATTACTACACAGCGTCGCAGCGTCTGTTTGATACAGTCGGTTAGGTTACAGGTTATCTCCTACTCGCTTTATGATGAATCATTAAAATGTTTGTGTGGAAAACAGATCCGAGCAATTGCGGCAATAAAGTATACGAAAAGAATATACAGCACAACTTAGTCTCGAATAGTGGGGGGGGGGGGGGGGGTATCGTTACTATTACATAAAAGCAGAGACGCAGCAATTACGAGGTGAGCTATCCACCGGGGGGAGTAGATGGCTCACCCCGTAATTGCCGAGTCCCTCCCACCCCTTTTTAGTCAGGGGTGTCAAGGTTTTAAAACATTTATACAATTGTCTTGAAGATATATGAATATCCCCAACGACAAATTAAATAATTTTCTGCATTTTTTCAACAGGCGCTGATTAAGCCTTTGTACAGGACGCGTTAGTCAATAACCAAAGCTACACAACGTTATCCGATGAAACCGCATTTCATGAAGGATTGTACCTGAGAGGTGATGATGCAGCGCGTCTTTAATACAGCGGCGGCAAAATGTTAGAGGAAATTTATACGACCGATTCATAATGAAAACAAAAACACTGTAATAGACGTGCCTTAGGGTGTGTGGCCTGTTCAGCTTTCCCCCCCCCCCCCCCCGCCAGCCCTCCCCCAACCTATCAAACCGAAATAATGATACGCCCCGGCACAGAAGAGACAGAAGAGTTATCGCCCATTAACGGACCTCGCTCTGCACGCTGTGTGAAATGAAGTCCGCAGTCGAGGTCTGGCTAGCGGTCGCCGCGTGTGCGAGTGGCTAGAGAGAGAGAGAGAGAGAGAGAGAGAGAGAGAGAGAGAGAGAGAGAGAGAGAGAGAGAGAGAGAGAGAGAGAGAGAGACACTGGTTAGCGATTCATGTTCGGCACAAGGCACTTACGCATCGTGCTTAATTTTCCACGTCCTCTCCCTCGCCGACTACGCAGTCATCTCCTGGTCTGCTCCCTTGAATGACCGAGGGGGGTGGGGGATTATTCCACGGCACTGCTAAGGTAAAAGCTATTCACGGTAAAATGAGCACTTTTTGAAAGTCCTGCTTAAAGCCACGATCCTTCATTTCTACAGCTTTAGCGAAAATTAATTTTTTTTGAACCCAAATGGAAGCCGAACATTATAAAATCCTCTTACAGTTTTGTTACAAATTGTTTTAATTATGTAGTCTAATTTTTTCAAAACAAAAGAAGTGCATACTTTTATCCAATTAATTAATTAAGAAAATTTTGTTTATTTAGAAATTGGTAAAAAATATACAGTTTCTTGTCTTGAAAAAATTATACTGCATAATAAAAACAATTTGTAACAGAATTGTAAGAGGATTTTACAATATCGGCTCCTGTTTGGGTACAAAGAATGAACTCTCGCAAAAGCTGTAGAAATGAAGGATCGTGGCCTTAAGATCTACTTGTAGGCACGTTGTGCATTCTTCCGCCTTACGTAAGATTAACATTGCCATGGGCCACATCACTTTATTTATGTGTCGATCAAGTGACACTGTGGAATTATTAGAAAAGTAAATATGTTACATATCTGCTCATTTTTACACTTCGATGCACTAAAAATACAAAAGGCTAAAGAAATAATTAATGTTTTCGCAAATAGTTACTTAATGATTTTTTATTCGACTTTAATACATGGAATTAATTTTCCATTCACCGTTACCAACTTAACTGGGCGCACGTCACTCAATGCGCCCGTTAAAATATATGCAGGCAGGGGAAGTGACATTTTTCTAAGGTTGATTTCAAAAGTGCTCACTTTATCATGAACAGCCTTGAGTGGAATATACTCAGGTTGGGAAGCTCAATGTTTTTAGTTTGGCAACTAAAATTTTTCGCCACTAGTGTCGCATATATTTATAGCTCAAATATAAATCAACTACGTAGCTAAGATGAATGAACTCGTTTTGCTCTTTACCTGGGTAGAATCAACCTTAGCAGGTAATTTTCAAAATAAATTTTAAAAAAATTACCAGAGAATCAACGTGTTCGAGAAAACTATGCGTAACTTGTGAAACGCAAAACAAAGCATAAATTAAAACAGATCAATCAAGCATGCGTGAAAATATGGATAAAATGAGGCTCACAGGTGCCACCAATGACTAACATAAATAAACTGAAGAATAAAGTCGCACAACTATCAGAATTTACAAAAAAAAAATTCGATTTTTGTTGTGCTCCAGAAGAAAAATTAATATTTACAATGTAATACAGCTTTTGGGTGTTATGGCTTCGTGCCCTTGAAAAGTGTATCCCGGATGTGACGTCACATTGCCGCTGCCGCGGGGTAGGGACACACATGCATCGTAGAAAGTTCCCTTCAGCCACGGGCACGCGCGGCTTGTCCTTCTCGAGCCCTACACAGTTTCCGGATGCGCAGTGGTTTGAAATATTTCGTTTGCTGGTGTCTGCAACTTGGCACGGCGGCGCAAAACACTCGCTAACGCCGCGAAGGCGAACGAAACTAGCGACCAGTTAAACTCCACGCGGTAAAACCCGGGGCGGAAACGAACACAGGCTTCCCAATTCACGAACGAATATTTCGCGTGAAGTGAATAAGTGGGGGATAGGAAAAATTTTTGCGTGTTCAACGATCTGTAGGCCATCGTCTACTGTCTTACGTATTTTCGAGCGTCAACTGTCTATTCATTAGCGACTATACACTGTTCACGGTCAAATGAGTACGTTTAAAAACCCTGCTTAAGATCTACTTGCAGGCACGTTGTGTATTCTTCCGCCTTATGTAAGATTAACATTGTCATGGGCCTCGTCACTTTACTCATGCGTCGGTCAAGTGAAACTGTAGAATTAGTGGAAAAGTAAATATTTTACAAATCTGCTCATTTTTACACTACGTCACATAAAAGAAAAAAAAAACGGAACGCTAAATAAATAATTTAAGTAATCACAAATGGTTACCTAACACTTTTTATTCGCCGTTACGGTATAAAACTACTTTCCATCTATCGTTACCAACTTTACTGAGCGAATGTCACTCATTGCGCCCATTACAATATATGCATGCAGGGGCAATTATTATTTTTCCTAAGGTTCATTTCAAAAGTGCTCACTTTATCGTGAACAGTCTTTAATTGTCTAGACCCTGCTTAGGCTCTGCCTCGCTTCTCGTTTTGTATTCTTCCGCCATATGTAAAATTAACTTTGTCATGACCGTATCACATTATTCATTCGTCACACCCACGTGAAACAAAGGACATTTTAGTAAAGTTAATGTGTTGATAACATGCTAACTTGTGTTCTTTCACGTATCAAGCAAAAACAATTATGTCATTATCCATAAATTTTAACATTAGACTCGCTATACGTCAAGTCTTCGAACTATTTTCATTAAATAGCTGCCAAATTAACTGTGATCCTGCGAAATAGTTGTACTGTATAGCCTATTGGCGATAAAGTAAGCACGTTTGAAATATACCTTTAAAAAAGCAATTGTCCGTTACTGCGTGTATTTCGACGTACACGTTGGCTGACATGCGGTCTGTTAAGTTGGCAACAAGGTAGGGAAAATAGTGCCATATGTTGACGTCGTACTAGAAGAGTGGCGTTTATTTTAAGGACAGTGGATTTATTTAATTTAGTTTCTTTTTGTTTCATGAGCAGAAGCGCAAGAATTTATTTATTAATAGCATGTTTACATTCCTTACGATTTTAGAGTCCAACTTGACTAAAGTGATGTGGCCCGTGGCAATGATAATTTTACATATAGTGAAAGGATACGAAGCGGGGGACAGAGTTAGTACCGGACATCGGCCAGCTAATGGCACCCCTTTAATTCCCTGTTGGGGAAAGACAAGTAGATCCTAGGCAGGGCTAACAAAAATTTCTCAATTAACCGTGAACAGACTCTAATATAAGTATATGTAGTAACAGGGTCACTAAGCGTAAGCGAAGTAAGCAGACACTAAGGGCGACCAGCAAACAGCAAAGGGGACGCCGAAGACGCCATAAAAACTTTATTACATACATAGGGAAAATATGTAAAAAAAAAAAAAATATAAAAAAAGAGGGAAAAAAGGGGGGAGAGATTTGGCAAACATTTTTTTTTAGGAAGAATACTGTTGCGCGCTCAGTGCTTCGCATCGTGCGCGGGCTAGTGGAAGAGAAGGAAAGAGAGTTGTCATACGATAGCGACGGCGGAAGGCCAGGCAATGACGGGTGTCGAATTACAGACGTGTGCGCGGACTCTGGTAGTATTGTTTTCAGCCGGTATCTTAAGAATGCTCTGGATTACTGACCTCGTTCTCCCAGCGCATCTCGGGGTGCGTTGAACCTTCCAGATGTCACGGCGGGCTGTATAAGTACAGCGGCAGACATCCGGGCTGGGAGTTTTTTAGTTGGAGTTGAGTGAATGAGTGGCTGAGTTCCGAGCGATAGAAAAACGACCGGCGTGAGGAGAAAAGTGACCAGCGGAAGGGAAGTCTGCGACTGCGAGTATCAAGCAGTGAAGGGTGCGGCCGGCAGGCTGGACTATTGGACTAGATGCATGAGTGAAATGCATTATAAATGATGGCAACAGATAGGCTGAACAGTGTTAATGAGTGTGAGTTAATTGACTGTAACCAACAGAGATAATGAAGGACGCTAATTAGAGTGGAAATAGACATTAAATATTGCACTCACTGTTAAATAAGAAGAGTAAAGGTGGAGACAGCTAATTAATGCTGTATATAATAGCAGGGTGAATATATTAGAAATCAAATTCAGTTCTTTTATTTTATTTTATTAAGACTTCTATTCCTCACGAACTCAGATACGCCCCTTAGGCGTCTTCAGCATGTAACAATACTAAAAAGCAAAATTTTAAAAGACTAAAAACTATAATTGTATTAAAAGGCATTCTTTAGGTACTTTATAATTACCCAACTCAGTGAAACCAGTTATGAAGAAGGAAGTGTTGTGGAGGGAGGGAACATGACTCCCGCCCTGCCGCTTTCTTCGCTCACTGACATCGTGAGAAGCAGACGACACCCCTTGTTCAAGATTAATGGGCTCATCCGTTTCTTGCCAAAAGCCACCACGACTGGCACGCGCTTGGCTGAAAATTATTCATTTAACTCTACGAGCCCTCAGCCATCGTGTGACACGGAAGTAACTTAACGAAGTTTCAAGAAAGTCTATCACTGATTACAGGGAGAGAAAACAGTTTTGTATTTCGAGTCGTGGGCTTTTTGACGTTTTATGATTGTTTTAAAACGTAATCGCCGATTCTAAGGGGAAAAATATGAATCATTTTTCCAGAAAACACAACTACAGCAAACTGGAGAAGATGAAAAACAAACAAAAGTTTTTTAAGATTTTCTTTTTTTTACTATTCTATCTACTTCAGCGAAAATTTGATGATAGTCCAACGAATAGTGAGTTTTCAGTATCAGTCGCCGTGAATAAAGCATGTACAAGTCTTGAAAATATTGTAACTGGAAGTTGATTTATACTATGTAAAATTTATATTTATCCTTTGGTACTACGCCAGTGTTTGTAACGTGCTCGTTTATAGTTAGACATGTTTGATGCTAATAATCAACCTTAACGGGTTTTAAGTTTTGAAAATCAGCATATCATATCATAAACAAGAGCACATATGATTGACGAAGGCGCCTATAACATATGTTATAACTAATACATAAGCAATTTTTTTTTTGCATTTCTATAAATTTAATTATTTTCGCAATACAATAGAAGCCCAAAATACTGCAAAGGAACACAATGGCATGTGTCTACATTACAGATGTGAAACAACAACATGCAAATCACATCAAGATGATACATCTCGAATGGAATTTGATGAACACTTACTGCTGTATGAAACTTCCGAGCAGACAGAAGTTTCAAATACACCTGACAAAAATACTGACGGCCTTCAAATATTCGCACGCATCCCCCCCCCCCCACCCCCTTACGGTTTTTGTTAGTTTGAGAATACTTCTGACTCTCCCTGTTTCAGTAGCCAGAGTGGCAAAAGGAGCTTTTTCAAAATTTAAATTAATCAAAGCGTACTTAAGGTTGATTATGCAAGAGCGATTCCGCGGACCTGCAAAAAAAGACAATTAAATGCGGAATTTTGAATGAAATCAACACAAATTCAGTTCTCAAGGAATTTCCGACAGTTGAAAGCCAGGAGAATCTCTAAATGTTTGCTTTGCTTTAGAGACACGCAATTCAAACTTAAAAATAAAGTTCATATTATTATTTATAAGTTTAATTCTGGTCGAAGGTATTTTAAATAATCACATTGTCACCACAGGCACTAAACACATCTTGAAATCGTATAGATTGTTTAAATGGTAATAAATCACGTGTTAAGATTTTAGAATAAAACATTGTTACTATCTTAAGTTACTGACACATCCCAATAATCCGCAAAGTGTCGCTAACCACCATTGCAGAACAGTTTAATATTTTAATGTGAGGAGGGGGGTGGGGCACCAAAATTAATGTTCGCCTACACTTTAAAAATGTCTAGGGCAGGCCCTGTATAGTAATGGACACTGACTTTTTTTTTTCTTCAAAGGTTGATTTCAAAAGTGCTTACCTTAATGTGAACAGCCTTTAGTTTAATAGCTTTTCCGAAAACTTATTAACTTACTAAGCAGGATTATAAACAACCAATCTCATAAATTGGAAGTGTTTTAATGACTTCGGCAAAAATAGACGATCACTGAGTTTTAAAGTGCTAAATATTGACCTAATCCTAGTTGTTCAGGAATATTGGCTGCTGCAAAAAAATCCTACTTTATGATACAAATATCGAAATATGGTTCTCCACTCTATCGTAGAAAAGGAAAGGCTGAACATTTCGTGTGTTTTATTACAAGTTTACCCCAACAGGTACGGTGAAATAATGGTGGATGGTTTGGAAGAGAGATATTACACAGCGCACCTTTTGATGTAAAAGTGTTTGGAACGATTTCAGCGCAGTTATGGAATTTAAAACAATCTGTGGTATATAAACATGTTTTATTCTTTCCATTAATTTTGATTCGTAGGCATTTCATAATAAAACAGAATACACAGACAAATTAAAGCCGTTTTAACGATGTATGTGTTGTGCAGAATTACTGAAAATTAAGACAAGTTAGAAGTTATGCATATATTAACGACTGCACAAACATCAGTTCTGGTGATCTCTGTGCGAGTCTTTTTGAATAAACATTTGAAAACTCACCCAGTAAAGTTGGTAACGATGGATGGAAAGTAGTTCCATATTTAACATGGAATAAAAAGTGTTTTGTAATCATTTGTGATAACTTAGAATTATTTCTTTTGCTTTCTGATTTTTTAATGCATCAGAAGTGTAAAAATTACCAGATTTGTAAAATATTTACTTTTCTAATAATTTCACAGTTTTACTTGACCGACGTATGAACAAAGTGAGATGAGGTCCACAGCAATGTTGATTTTTCATAAGGCGGAAGAATACACGATGTACATATAAGTAGATCTCAAGCAGGGATTTCAAAAGTGCTCATTTTACCGTGAGCAGACTTTACAAGCATTTTATATTTGTGTTAACATAAAAGTAGCTTATTTTTGGTTAAATTGAACATTAACGTGTATTTAATTTATAATATTTAATTTATAATTAATATGAACAAAACTCGGGAGAAAAGTGTTGGTAATGCCTAGTAAGAGATAGGCCTAGTTTTTTTTAAATGCAAAATTATACTACCCTGTGTGCGTACGAATGCGGTGCGCTGTCATTTTGGTGTAATTTTCCAGAGTCGGTTAAGATTTATTTGCACGAGGCGGAGGAATATCCTGGAAGTAGTACTTAAGCAGGGCTTCAGAAAAAGTTGGAAGTAACGTAAATGTTCTATATATATATAATGTAAAACTTTGATGACCGGCTGGCTTCCTACGAATATAATAAGAGTTGAAAGTTTCCCGACCGAATGTTCATTCCTACACAGAACAACGTACGATCCATCCTGTTCATTTGAGTAATTTATACTCTTAAGTGTACCGTGTTGCTGACGTAATATTGCGTCGCAGAGAACCTTATGGACGTTGCTGGCGAAGTAATATTTCTTCCAGATGCAACAGTTATCGCAGCTGCTGTTTTATCCCGTGTTATCCTGAAGAAGACGGAGGCTGCTGTGTAATCGTAAACGTCGGGACGAAATACGACGGTGACGCGGTTACGATCCGAAACCCGCCGACACAATCAGCTGAAGGCTCTTCGCGGTAGAACGAGCACTAGTGAACGACCTGCTTACGATCTACTTGTACGCACTCTGTGTATTCCTCCGCCTTACGTAAAATTAACATTGCAATTAGCCTCGTTGCTTTATTCATACGTCGGTGAACTGAAACTGCGAAATCATTCCAGGAAAGTAACTATTTTATAAAACTGCTAACTTTTATACTTCGATGTATTGAAAAAAAAAAAGAGAACCAAACAAATAATTTAAGTTATCACAAACGCTAACCTAACTCTTGTTTATTCGACGTTAAGATATGGAACTACTTTCCATCCGTCGTTACCAACTTTACTGGGCGAACGTCACTAAGTGCGCCCGTGAAAATATATGCAGGCAGGGGCAGTAACTTTTTTTCTAGGGTTCGTTTCAGAAGTGCTCGATTTATCGCGAACAGCCTTTAATTAATAAATTCCTAAACCGTCAATTTGAACAGAAAGAAACGTTCCGACGCTCCTACTAAGCAGGATGTAAACTTACGAGCGCTGGCCAAGAATTAATTTATTTTATATTTGTACTGCAATAGTGATGATGCGGTTTAGTCATGCACAATCGATTATATATATATAAAGATATTCAACTTATAGAAATATTTGTGACTACGTTTTGCTAAAGTAAATGTTTCTTAGACTGCGTAGTTTTAGAAAAATTATGATGTCAAAATCAATATTTCACTGTTTCTGTAATGTACAAATAAAGTAAACCACACTATTAGCAAAAAATGAAACAATGGCAACTTAAAGATATTGTCTTAATTTATTTTAAGGTATGCTTAGCAAAAATTATTTTTACCAAACTTCAGGGAACCAAAAAGATTCAATAATTTCATCAGAAAAAAAATCCTTGTCCGAGTTCATAGACGTCTTGGTCTTGGAATAACTATTGGCTGGCCTATCAGTGTGAATTATCGCATCTTTGTACGTAAGTTAGTTTGAATTATTTTTACATTTTTAAAACAGTAAAATTGTGGTTTTCACTTGTATTTACGCGAAAACTATGAGCTCAAAATTTATTTGCGAGAAAAGAGTAGATAATAACTGATCATGATAAACAATTTCTTTTTGTGGGTAGTGTCATTAAAAGTGGGCTGGAGCTGTGCGTCCACGGTCAAGAAGCGAGGTAGCGATACGGGCGACACTAACACGCACGCCTAATGCCTCATCGCTCCTAGGCGCAAGGCGTGCAGTGTTTCCGTCGTGACGCTGTGCTGTGTAAATAAGATCTGTAACATAGGAGATTTATTACGCGCGATGGAAGACCACAGATTAAACTACGCCCGTATCTTTGTACTTTTCTCTTGGCGCTTAAGGAAACTGCATAAGCAAGCTTAACAAATCCGATATTTGACCATTTTCTCGATTTTTTTTTCTCCAAGAATACGTTTTAAAATAAAAAAAAAAAAAAAGGTTCATATTCTCTTTGTAAACAAACATTTATTCTTCTTCTCCGTCGCAGGTTGACGCCGACAATCGCACCGTAAGAATTGCGTGCAACGCATGTACTCGACGCCGAACGCGCTGCGACGGAATCTGCTTCATCCTGATTGGCTACCGCTCATCGCAACGCATCGCGCTATTGCGGAACCAGCTTTACAATCAGGAGGAGGCAAGGTCAGCTGTCAGCACCAAGGAAGTAATTTTGGAGAGATTTGGACGGCTCTGAACAGCGGAAGTCTTGAGAGCCGATGAGGAGGATCGATGTGAGCATGGAGCAGCGCCGGAGTGGGAGGACGGGGGGGGGGGGAGATCGCCAGGAGGGCCCGCCGACCAACGGGATCGCCCGTCACGATTCCCACACGCGAAAATCCGGTGACCCGGCCGGGGATTGAACCTTGTTCGCCTTGGTGGGAGGCGGGCAGGCTATCCGCTCGGCCACCGCGGCCCCATGACAGTAGATTCGTATTTCTACTTCCCGAGCTCGCCTGGGTTCGCCAACAATATAAAGTTACAAAACAACATTTCTTGTACATTTTCGTACTGCAGTAAACAATAGGGCCCAACCGATTTGGCGCCAAAATCGCTTTTCTGTTTGTCTTCAAATACACGTTGTTCTCGAATCCTCCAAACTTTTGCAAATGCAAAGAATCATTCACTTCATCGTGAGGTTTATGGAATGCTGTAAATATTGGATGTTGGGTCTACGTTGGTGGAGTGCCATTTTAGGATTTTCCACCACTCATCGGACATTATCGGAGAATTGTGACCACTGAATAAATTAGCGTATGAAATTTTGTCGTGCTACAACAAACACATCTGGCGCGACAACAATTGATGGATGATAAAATGAGAAACGATGATGCAGACAGCTCGTCTAGTCTCTAGTCAAATACAGTATTAAATCTGCCTCAAATTAACAGTACAACTTTACAAAACACTTGACAAAATATATGCAGGTATATTTTTAGTTTCGGTAAAATTTTATACTAACATTTATTCACTTTTACTAAACTTAGAAACACTCAGTAAGTTTTAATGACATAATTATTACAGTAACAGTTTTCAACAATATTTCTGTGTGATTCCGTTGCGTGTTTTTTTTTTTTAATTAGTCATCGAAACACTTAAAAATATACAGAACCGCGCTAGTTACGCCTCCACATATAGCACAGTTCCACATATGCAGATACCGGCACTTAAGTTTAAACGGTGACTATAAAAACTTCCCACTCTGTAATCGCTGTCTAGACAACGATTTTTAAAGCTGAACTGATCAAAACAACGTTTCGTTGTTTACATTGCAGATCGCCTGGCAACTGGGCGAATGATGATACGTCTTTTACGATTTCCAAACGGTAGTTCAAAACGATGTTCTGTCCAAGTACAATTTTCTGCCCCGGTAATAATAATATCGTTACGGCCACGGCCAAACAATACCCTGTCCGATCTGAGGTGTCAACAGCCCGAAAACGACAACCATTAGCTAAGAAATAATCGGCGCATAAATACTTCATACCCAGCGATGTTAAAATCTCACGCATTTTATTTATTGAATTGCAAACATCTAATTTTAAAAGGAAAGAAAAAGAAAATTTATCGGTACTTTGCAGTGCTAAGAGACAGTTGCAAGATAGGCAATATTATAGATATAATACGGACGTAAAATCTTGTAAATATACGAAACGAAAAATTCTTAGCAGGATATTTCCAGCCAACGAATATGTTACCTCGGGTCTTGATCTTTGGAATATCATTAGCAGTTTCATTCCACGTATCGCTGGATCACGACAGTATGGGGGATTTACAAACCCTCCCTTTAACAACGCAAAGGCATTTTTTATATTGTTTCAATTACGAATAACCCATGTTGCCCTAAGGATGAGCATACATGACATACTATTGAACAATAAAATACTTTAAAACATAGTCTTAATGTATACATATATGCCAGCTGTAAAAAAAGTTAATTGTTACCCTCTCCACTTTAAGAAGTACCTTCTATACGCTGTTCACGGCAAAGTGAACTCTTTTTAACGCCCTCTCGCCAGCCATTAGCCACTAATAAGTACGTTTCATTGCAAATTCAGGCATTACCTTTTGAGAGGGGTGAACGTATAGACCTTATTTATCAGTCACATGGCAATGATATTTTAAAGTGGCGGAAAGACAAAACGTAGTTATAAGGAAAAATTTGGAAGGGCCTTAAAAAGTGCTCACTTTACTGTGAATAGCCTGTACGGCTCTTCCTTTGCTACGTAAATAGTTCTCGATTGTCAAACATGTAAATAAGTAAACAAAGAATGACTGCAATCACATGGACTGACAGTAACATGGCACAAATCCTTCGCAACATCAAATATATGATATATGAACAATAACCAAAGCCTAGTCTTATAATTTCGGCTGGTTAGCCCGGCAGTACGGGGCGGCGCTGTTTTCAAAACACACCTGTGGAATGCCGTTACTCTTACCTGCGTCGGCGTGGCAGTTGGAATCACGACACAGCACGCTTCCAGGCACTCGGCGAAATGTCACGGAACGAGCCAGCGGCGCGCACACGCCGACCGTTCTCGCGATGTACACACGCCCTGCGTGGGTAGAACCTCTCGACAAGCTAACGCGAACCTGAGCACGCGTTCCTCGCTCCGGCAAGGCAGATTGGTCTCTGAGAGTGGTCGCGTCGCGTCGCGTCGCGTCGCTTTCGCTCCGCCCGCGGCCGTTGCCGCTGCAGTGGAGGCACCTGGCGGCGGGCCGCGCAAGCTGCTCCAACCCCCCCCCCCCCCATGCAGACTCCACCATGTTGCGGCGTCCTCGCGCCAAACATTCAAAACTATAGACTAAGGATGCGGTAGACCGATCTCGCTGGCTGCGCACAACCAATCTCCGAGTCCCAACAATGAACTGCTTTTCTGCCTACACGGCTAGCAAAAATGGCGTGGATTAGGTTTGAAGTTAGATCACTGTGTAGTAAACAAGAGCTTTGCAGATGTTTTTTTTACTTCCTCTAATCAATCTGTAATGTGATTTTGACAGTTTTGTTCTTTTGGGGTAGGTCAATGTTCGGTACATGCGCAGAAGACGAATAAGCGGTCTACCTCATCTTTAGTCTATGTTCAAAACCTGGCTCGTGTTCTTTTCCCTACTAGCAAGGCAGGTCCTTAAGGGCACTGCCCTACTGGCTGGCAGCTGCGAAATTTGTATAGGAAATCCCACGTTAAGGAAATTTCTCCTCAGTGAGTTAATTTTGAAGCTAGGCATTTCAAACAAAATATATTCTTCAGGAATTTTTTGGACGATCCCTACGAGCGTATATTTTCAATATAGATAGGCAGTATAGATTGTTTTGTAAAAAATTAAATTAAAAAATTCCTTGCAAATATGATATACGTGTTATGGAAACATACCCTCTGTAAGGAATTTCTGAAAAATTAGTGAAGAATACATTTTGTTCGAAACGCCTGTGTTTAAAATTGACGCACATAGGCGAAATTTCCTTAACGTGGAAATTCCTGTTTAAATTTTGCAGCTGCCAGCCGGTACGCAGTGCCTTTAATAATTTGAGTTTAAGCAAACAATATTTTCGCACCCTCACTCCAACACCGCTCTTCCTTTTCAAGGCGACGATAAAAAAAAAAATTATGGGCGCCAACCCGAGGTCAAAATATTTTTAAGTTTTCTTACATGTACTTTTAACTAATTTCAAATTTTTATTTCGTAAATGTTGATTGTAAGAAGAACACAATTGGGGAACATAAAAAGGCAGTATTATAATAGTTTGCATCGCGAATTTTTTATTCTAGCTATGAGTCGGATTAGTTCTATTTACAACTCCCCTAAACCTAAACCTGCCAATAATTTCAAAATATCATCTCTTCAAAATCTGAAAATAAACAAAAATAAATTTACACATAGGAAACTATAAATCCAATGTATATTTAAAACAATATGGAACAATTACGAAAGCTGACAGTTACTTAGGCCATGCATTTACTTCCGTGTCATACGATGGCACAAAGTTCTGCGATATAAACGAGCAATAGAATTTTGTTATAGGCTGTTCACGATAAAATTAGCACTTTTGAAAGCCCTGCTTAAGATCTTCTTGTATGCACGATGTGTCTTCTTCCGCCTTATGTAAAATTAACATTGCTACGGGCCTCAGCACTTTATAAATGCTTCGGTCAAGCAAAACTGTAAAATTATTAGGAAAGTAAATATCCAAAAAATCTGCTCATTTTTACACTTCTATGCATCAAGAAAGCAGAAAGCGAAAGAAAAAATTTAAGCTATCACAAATGGTTACCTAACACCGTTGATTTGACGTTAAGAATTGGAACTACTTTCCATTCTTCGTTACTCAGTACGCCCGTTAAAATATATGCAGGCAGGGCTAGTGGTTTTTTCCCCTTCTAAGTTTGATTTCAAATGTGCTCACTTTATCGTGAACAGGCTTTAACATATAAAATTACTGGTCCACACCAATATTCCACAAAATAGGAACCACAACTGCGTAAGAGTTTAATCAAGGACGGTCCAAGGGTTGGTGGGATCCGGATTATTTTTTTGGCACCCCCTCACTCATCACACATTTTCCCACTCATTCTTCAGAACCCCTTCTTTTAAACTCAACACATGAAATAACATAATATAAATATACCACTGCTTTAAAATGTGAAACGGAATATATTCTAATGTTTGTACAAATGAGTCAATACAGCCCATATAAGACTAAACAATAGAAGGCTTGGTAATTAAAATGAGCACTTTTTAAGTGGGTGAGTGAGTGAAGAGATTTGGACGACTCTTAACATCGAGGTCTTGAGAGCCGATGAGGGTGAAACGATGTGAGTATGGAGCGGAGCCGGAATGCGTAGGCGGTGTGTGTGTGTATGTGTGTGTGTGTGTGGGGGGGGGGGATCCGCGAGAAAACCCGCTGACCACGGGCATCATCCGGCACGATTGCCACATTTGAAAATCCGGGGACGACCCCTACGGGAATCCTAGTAGGTACAACGATCAAAAAACTATATTTTGTTGTGGCCTGATACATGAACTTTTGAGAGGCATAAAATGTAAACACTGTGTTTATAAGTTACATGGTAATTTTTATATTAACAATTGGTGAAAGGATACAAATAAGTTGAAACGAATTTTGAAAAATGCCCTTGAAATGTGTCCACTTTACCGCGAACAGCCTATATAAAAGTCCAAGGAGTTTTGCAGGTTGGTAACTTTGTACATAAACTATTCACAGTAAAGCGAGAACTTTTGAATGCCTTCTCATTCCGAATAATATTCAATAAATATAATTTATTTTAGCGTTAGAAGTTAACTTCCGAGTGCGGTGGAATATACACACTGTGTTTATTACTTAAACGGCAATATTTATTTAAAAACACTGGTTAAAGGAAAATAAATGGCTGAAAGAAAAAAGTAACTAGGGTCTCAAAAGTACTCACATTACCATGAACAGGCTATACTCGTTTCTTTCAAGAAACTATTAAACGTGCGCCCAAAGTGCTGACATACGGAAAGAAGACACATCTCATACGAGGGCGTCGAGTGCTTTCAAAATGTCACGCACATTAGAAACACAATCTCGGAGTACTCCAAAACTGCTAAAAAAAAAAAATGGCACCAGATACATACAAAACTACTCAAGGACCCTTCACTGAACCTTCCTGCAGACTTTTCACCAATAAAATAACAGAGTCATCATTGAAAGTCCCATAGGCACACGCGACACGACTAGAACACTGCACGTCAGTTCAGAGCCTTGCGCTTGCCGTACATCACTGCAGACAATTACCTGATGGCACGCGACGTCTACCCTGCCTCGAGCCCCATTCACGCGCCTTTGTGTCTCCAGTTAACATGGTTGAATACACGTTTGTGGAATACACAGACATGATCCTCGTGTGTGGCACAGCTGAAGGTAATGGAAGAGCAACTCGTCGGCTGTATCAAGAGCGTCATACACAACGTGCGACAACATCGCATACCCTTGTTTGCCACACTTACGCAACTGCTCCGAGAACAAGGTACCTGTATCGCTGACAGGAACGACCATGGTGCTCCAAAGAGACGCCGCACTCCCGAATTGGAAGAGGCTGTATTGCATCACGTTGAACACAGCCCGTCAGCGAGTACGCGAACAATACATAATGGCGCTCGAGGAAGGGTAGACGTCGCGTGTCATCAGGTGATTGTCTGACGTAATGTACTACCTACCTGGTTGCATACCAGCACAGGCACATCCGAGACATTGCTCTTTCCCTCAGCGGAAGTGGACGAGCGATACACCAGACTTGAAATGGCTGCAGCATGGAAACGGTACATTTCCGGACATGAGTCCCTATTCAAGAGATAGTCTACTCAGTC
This sequence comes from Dryococelus australis, assembly GCA_029891345.1. Lineage (NCBI taxonomy): Eukaryota > Metazoa > Arthropoda > Insecta > Phasmatodea > Phasmatidae > Dryococelus > Dryococelus australis. The sequence goes on from CM056993.1 coordinate 372,348,871, forward strand.
CCCCTAAACAAGTCCTGGGAGCTTGTAAGGGAAATTTCCGAGCACTCTGTATTTGAGACTTTTACTATGGTGCGGTAGCAGTACACATAAAAACACGTTTCTTTCAACTATAATAAATGTAGCTGGTGTAGTATAGTCAATGCATCTACACCAGCTTTCGCTCTCTGTGTAACTACACTTGCAGAGCAGAAGAAAACCCATTTCTTTTTCTGCACAAACCACAACACGTACTTTTTTTGTGGCGGATTTTTCTTCGTCACAAAAACACGAGATACATGTATTGCTTTATCTTTATCACGATGTATTTTTAGCTTTCGTAAATCGTATCAGTAACCTCTAATCTTCAATTACATGTATACAGGTTCTGACATTATTAACAAACGTACCTATACATTTTAAATAATGTTTATTGCTTAGCATATTAAACAAAAATAATATTCGAAATTTCTACATAAGGTCTAACTAAGTTCACATTAATTTATAATAGTATTTTCTGCCAAAACAAAATCATGGAATACTAAAGGTTACATTAAGGCCACGATCCTTCATTTCTACAGCTTTTGCGAGAATTAATTTTTGTAGGTTTCCAACCGGGAGCCGATATTGTAAAATCCTCTTACAATTTTGTTACAAATTGTTTTTATTATGTAGTCTAATTAGTCCAAGACAAAAAAAAAGTGTATACTTTTATACAATTAATTAATTAAAGAAAATCTGGTTTTTCGTACTACACCAAATAAACTTCCTCTAGAGCTGGTGTAATTGTTGTTACACACAAATTCCACCAGGTGTGGCTGAGCCAGTTTGAAAAAAATATAGTTTACGATAGGTATGGCATTACATCCGGTTGCAAGAACCTAGTTTCGTGAAAATTTGCTTGCCTGTGTAGCATTTGTGCATTTGTGCTCGGCTGTAATGGAGCGCTACCCTTGGGCGGAGCAGGCAGGCGTGTATTTATTGAGCGGTGCAAGCAATGAACGTATAGGCTGTTCACCGTAAAGTGAGCACTTTTAAAAGCCATCTCATTTGAGATAATAGTAAAAAAAAAATTAATTAATTTGAGCCGTGGACGTTAACTTCCTCGTGTGGTGGAATATACGCACTGTATTTATTACTTACATAGCGATAATTATTTTAAAAGATGGTTTAATGTTAAAGAAATGCCCGAGAGAAAAAATAACTGGGAACTCAAAAGTGCTCACTTTAACGTGAACAGCCTATATCAGAGGCCAATATCGTTTGTATTCCAGCCAGCAGGTATCTTCCCACTGCATTTCTGTTCCCATCGACTGGCCTTTCTTTCCCTAACCTACCCTAAGGAGGTAACGACGGGAGCTAGATGTGTCTCAGGGCTGAGCCTTTTACGCCTACAGGGGAGGGAATCCATGCCTGGAGGCATGCATCGCGGCGGAGAAGGATTGGCTAGCCACTGCCACGTTTGGGGCCATGAGCCATGACTGCCTCCCTAAGTGAACCTATAGTTAACCTATAACTAAGAAGAGAAAGGGAAAAACCGGCATAGACACCGTAAACACCCATTCTACAGGAAATAATTAAATTGTTACATGCATTAATCGAAAATACTACATGAGACAGATAGGTATAGGCTGTTCACGGTAAAATGAGCACTTTTAAAAGTCATGCTTAAGGTCTTCTTGAATATACATTGTATGTTCTTCCGCCTTATATTGCCATGGGCTTCATCACTACATTCATGCGTCGGTCAAGTGAAACTGTGAAATTATTAGAAAAGTAAATAGTGTACAAATATGCTCATATTTACATTTCGATGCATTAAAAAATACAGAAAGCGAGAGAAATAATTTAAGTAATCACAAATGGTTACCAAGCTCTTTTTGTTCAACATTTATATATATATAAAACTACTTTCCTCTCCATCTCGCTACCAATTTTACTGGATACAGGGGACAGTGACTTTTTTTGAAGGTTGATTTCAAAAGTGCTTACTTTATCGGGTTTCAGATACACGGGTTTCAGATACAAAGGGATACCACCTTTTTTGATTAACCTAATTAATTTGATATCAAATTGATATCAAGGGTTAATTAAATTGACTGAAAGGGTTAAATTTAACGAAAGGGTTAATATTGTTGAAAGGGTATTTAATGTATTGAAAGGGTTAATTTTTTTTGGTGTAAGAGTGTGTTAAGGATCAATTTACTTTCTTTTTGTGGGGAGCTCTGGTACATCCTCACCCTTGGAGCTCTGGCACACGGATGAGGTGTGACGTGTTGGGAACGGGGCATATATGTGAAGAATTTTGTGCAAGAGTGGTCTAAGTGTATTTTTTTTTGTTTGGTAGTGATCTTGCTCGTAGATGGTGTTGGTAGATAGGCGACTTTGAAATATAGCACTATCCGGAATGCAATTAAACGTTAGAGAAATTCAGAGTGTTCTACGTATGAATATTTTACACGCATGAATCGCAATTTCCAAACGTGACTCTACAGTATTAATTTAAACATAAAGAGATGAATTAGTCTACCCCGACCTATATGCTAGAAATATAATTCACACAAGAGAAGTATAACGAATAAACACAACTATGTGAATATGACAATTAAGTGAGTGTGCAGTATGAAATTAACGACTTCTACCTACAATGAATAAAAAAGTCCCTATAAATTAAACAAACACAATAACAAGATATATGACATTACTCTCGCACATACCTTACATGTCTGTCTGCCTGTGAGACTGGTGAGGAGGAACTTTAAAAATATAATCCACAAGTAAAAAGAAATTAATTGATTAACACTCATAACAAAAAATTGCACCTCTCCCAAAACACGTCTGTCCAGTTGTGAGCTTAGTGAATCACTGTTTGATTATAGACTGAGGTGAAAAACTCGGAAATTTTAAACAAAACTAATGTTTCCAAACAAATATAAAAAACACGTAATGCAATCGTACCAGGAGCCCCCTGAAAACACATCCGTCCACCTCGGAGGTCAGTCAATTAATGAGTGGATTGTATGATGTACGCACGCTTATAAGCTGTTACATGGAGAGTGGCTGAGAATAAATTTACGACTGACAGAACCTATTTCCTTACCAAGATAATTGACACACACACACACGCACACACACACACACATATATATATATATATATATATAATATGTATAAAACTCAATTATATATATATATATATATATATATATATATATATATATAATTGACTTTTATACATTCACATACTTGTAGGACAAATAGTGCAATCAAGTTGTTATAGGGCTTGATTGCACTATTCGTCCTACAAGTATGTGAATGTATAAAAGTCAATTATTTAAAAATAACGAATGTACTATAAATTTTTTCCCCAGTCAAGTCTGTGAAATTCACGGCATTTGGTAATAAAAACGCGATTTGAAAATGCTACGAAGTTTCGTCGACTGAACTCAGAAACCGGGTTTACACAAAAAAATGTACTATCACACAGTAAATTAAAGACTTAGAAAATATATTTCACACTATAGTTTACGAAGACTGTGGACGAGATCTGAACCCCGGAGCATATAATATCACTTAACAAGAATCGCAGCTATCACACTTCGAAGCCCGGTGTATATGAATGAGCTGTTGAGGTATATGTCCATCTAGTACAAGCTTCTATGAGCAACTGAAGATGGCGGTGACTGGATACAGGGGTTCAGATGGCTCCTGACCTCTTCCACCCCTCGCCACAGCACACTACGCTGTCCTTGAGGTTACTCATCCCTCTACCCTCGATTGTATATTTTTTCGGCAATTTAACAAGATGGTGGTGACTGGCTATATATGGCCATATCGCTCCCATCCTCCCTGCACCCACACCTCCCACCTCCACCCCTCGCCCGAGCATTGTGCCCTGAGGTAATTCACCCGTCTGCCCCAATTGTCTATTTTTCGCCACTGAGTCAAGATGGCGACGACTGGCTAGAGGGCTTCACATCGGCCTGCTTACCTGTAGGCACCCCCAACCCTCCTCCCCTCCACCACAGAGTTCGTTTTCACCTGAAAAGTCAGTTTCTTCTCCAAAGCCAACCATCCCCAGCCCTTGTCAATGACCACGTCTTCGGCGATCTATCCCCCTCCAATGCAGAGTTAGTTTTCAGAGGGATGATCTGTCCAAGGTTACACACCCTCGCTCTCGATCTAAGAGCAAGCACCTGGAACCCCTCCCTTCACCGTTAGCCCAGAACGTGTCTTTTGTCTGGCAACAACTTCAGGGACTCTGCAACTGCAAGACACTAAGTTGGACTCTTCCAAGACTTTTATTTGTTTGGAAAACTACGCCTTACCCATGAATTGTGGACTCTCTGGAAAATCTGTCCTGTCTCGTTCTGCTATACCTGGAGCTGGTCAATACCCTTCAAACCTTTGTTTTAGAGACTGAAAAAATTTTCGCATCTACACTCTCAAGTGTTTGAACGTTTATTTCCATCGAATAAATTTTAACAACTTTTGCTGAAAAATTATTCCCTTACCATTAATAACGTTATTGAAAATACTAGCAGTAGATATGTATCTGTATTTACAGAACTATGGTTTATTGTTTCCGAATAACTTTCGCTATAACGATAAACTATTTTTTAACAGTTATTCTATCGAAACCTACCAGCTCACACATGGCAAAGTGAAATTTTTTTATAGATTTTTGATCAAAATTTTTCAAAAAGTAATTTTTTCCATTGTTATTATTAACGAATTTAATGCTACGAAAGAAATGAAATAATAACATTTTTAACACTGGAAACCAAGCTTACATTAGGATGTCTAAACCCATTCTGTATGTTTAAGGGAAATTAGATGAAAATATTGTAAGGAACACACAATAAACATCAACACAGGTTTAGTCCTATCTCTCCTGTTCTTCTATCCTCTCTCTCTCTTTGCATCCATGAATCCGACTGTTAATGCAGGAATAATATTCCCTTTCCTTTGTAACAGATGGCGGTTCTAAGTTAAGAAAGAAATAAGTTTGGAATAACTTTAAAGAAATGTATAATTAAAATGATTTAAACACACCGGATTATCGTTCAAACATTAATACAATGAAACGATGATCCAATCAACAAGGGGATTGATTACACAATAAATTGTACATACATAATCTATCTACAGCTGTAGTAAATAAAATACCACATAAATATAATAGAAATGTTTCATTTAGTATTATAATTTACAAACATTGTATTAAAATATTTTAAGATCTTGATTCTTAACCCAGGAGTTGTGTGCTTTTGATAAACCCCTCCACCAAACCAAGAACATATCTTTTTCCATTTTAATGATTTTATCGATGAAATATTCATTTGGAGAACTGAATTTTTGCAGTTCATGTTCGTAAAACCCACATCTTATTAGTTCTCCATCATAGGTTTCAATGTAATACACTCTGGGATGTTTGTCTAATTGAAATAATTTTAAATATTTCATAAGACCAATTAACCGTGATTTTTTTTTCCATAGATTCCTTTCTTCTTCGAGATGAGTAGAAATTCGCCAACTTTAAACTTTGGTTACCTTTCGTCGATGACTTAAACATTATTATAAATAGTTTTCATTAAATTACTATCCATAACTTCTTTGGGAGCAATCTAGACAGTTCTATGATATCTGAAATGATAAAATCTAACTATTTCAGCAAAACATCAACCCATTTGTAAATCCCCCTCAATGTGAAATATTTGTATATTACCTGTTTGACCGATTTGTTGTAACGTTCCACAACACTGGCTTTAAGCTCCGAATACATTGTATAGTGATTAATAGCATATTCAGTCATTAGTTTCCGGAACGTTGCAGAAAAAAGTCGGTTCCTCTGACGGTTTGGAGCAAATTCGTCTTTCTCTCTTTCAAAACGATCTTCATTGCATCGGTAACCTGTTTCCCAGTTTTTTTTTCAAAGGTATGCCCCAACTATATTTGGAATAATCGTCTATTAAGGTTAAAATATACTTGTATCCCTTATTGTATGTGGAAATCAAAGTCATTTCACACAAATCGGCTTGAAAAAGATCATTTAAACCATGAGTTACAACTCTTCTTCTAAGAGATCTTATCCTTGCAGGGGCAAGAAGCTCTTGAGCAATCTTAGTAAACTTCATTGGTAATATAACCGTCTTAATTCAACTCTTCAATAATAGAAGCCATTTCATTCGTATGTGAATTAATCCCAGACTCTCTCGAAGCGATGATAAGTTTTAATTTATCAACCAATTCATTAGGGTTGTTCCAATATACGGGAGAAAAACGATCTCCAACTTCATCTTTATATATTCCACTTCCGACTATATCTCCTATAAAAGGTATTTTCGTGTGATTTTCATCTCCTGAACGAATGTTAGAATTCGTTCGACGCACAAGTTCTATATATTTCTGCAAATCGGTGTCAGAATATCTATTCAGAAAGATTTTAAATAATAATTCAAATAATCCTTGACTCACATCAGTTACATAATAACCTATTTTAATTTAATGTCACACAAAAACTTCATTACCAAATCTCCCAGGATCCAGACGTTATCATGTTTATGAACACCAAATGTATCACACGTAGATGAAGATTGTTTTAATTCTAAATAACATTGTGTTAATTGAGAAAAAATTTACTTTTTTTTTGTTAAAGGTTCTTCTTCCATTTTAATTTCCAAAGCTGTTTCATTAGGTTTATTGAACACAGAATGCAATGTATCCAATCTACTCGTAAGAGGTTTAAATATTTCTTCGATTAAAACATCCCATACCATACAAGCTCGTTTGACTTGTAAATATTTTTCTTTCACAGTAGATATAACATTATGTAAGTAATTCCGAAGCAGAGGCAGGCATGTTTTGAATATATTACATTAAATTCAATCTATTTATATATGCATTAAGTCATTGCTTTTCTAACTGATGTAGTAGGTCCAATTGTTTGAACTTTTTCAATCTTATTGACTTTACATAAAACAACATCAAATTTTGTTAAAGTTTTAGCTTTCTAATAATTTATAAAATAATTGATTCGTGTTTCCAAATCATTATTTTGTTTCTCAAATCTGTTTGCGGAACTAAACCAAATATTTTATTAATCAATTCATTTCTTATATATTGCATTATTTGTTCCATTCGTGTTTCAAGTTGATTTGTAATAGTAGTGTTTACCACTTCATTAATTAAAACTCTTAGATTTCCTTGCATTTCTGCAAGTGGTGTTGTAAAAACTATGTTTGTCATATCGTTAAAGTCCTTACTCTGCAAATCAATGCTAATATTGCATAAAATGTTTGTAATTACACTCATGTTTTTATAAACATGATCATTCAAATACACTAAATTTATAATTTCTTTTGAATATTGTTCGATTGAGACTTAAATACATTTAGCGTGAGACAATTTAAGTCTTCCACATAACGTTTATTTACGGCATCGGTATCTTTCACAGCCATACCCATATTATGTAATATGTCAGTTCAAATCACAATCCCCATCGCGATTTTTGGTTAAAAATCTATTGTAATGATTACGTTTTATACCGCTATGTTCAAACTTTGAAATACTCATTGTTCTTCTCCTGGAAGTAAAAAACTGTTAAAACCAGACCTGTATCTGCCTTTATATATGGAAAAATGTTGGTATAATCACCAACAAACAATACTTGTCTTTCCAACAGGTAAAAACACATATCCTTAAATTTTGTAAAGGTCATATCGCCTAAAACAGGATCATTGTAAATATGTTGCAGATTCATATTATCCATTTTAAACACAGTTACCATATTTGCATTATCGCGTAAATTATGTTTCGGAATACGTGTGTAACTTTGCGGTAGATAAAAACAATCAACATTGGAATATCAACCAAAACTGAAATATTGCTGTATTTCACCCTGCGGTTCACACAAAACGTCGTCAAAAATAAATTCGGAATTGAGTAATGCTTCATTCGGAAGCACTATATCTTCTTTATTTGTAAAAGGGAAATATCGCATTCCATCAATTAACGACAAAATGGTCGCTAGTCCTTGATATTTCTCATGTTGTAATGATTTAGAAAACACATATATGTTTTCAAATTTAAGATGGTTGGATGTTCTAACAGTCACATAATAACACAAGTTTTTCCACCTGACCGCTTATTATACAACATATATTTGATGGTAAAATAATGCCATATTTCTGTTCAATAACGTTTTCTTCCGTATTTACAATTACCGGCAGATGTACATTTGTTTTATAACCTTCATTTCTACACAATTAGACAATATTACATAACATACTAAAGTAAAAACAATAGATGTAGGTCTATATATAGGTGCACGTTCAGTTAAAAACAATAAGGATGTGGTGTATTGAATACATTGATTAATAAATTGCCATTTGAATTGAATTTACCAAAATACAATTATTGCGGACCACATACTAAACTTGCAAAACATTTGGCACGGAACGATAAAGAAATAAATTCTTTGGATGTGTGTAAAGAACACAATATAGTTTACGACCGAACAAACGATTTGAAAGAAATACGTATAACAGATACAATTCTAGCCTATAAAGCTGCAAATATACGGAAGAATCCATCTTCATATACAGGTGAAAAGCTAGGTGCTTGGGTTGTTGATAATGTTATGTGCGCATAGGTGAAGAGAGGCATGGGCCTAACACGTAAAACTAAAAGAAAAACAAAGAAGGGAGGAATCATTCCATTCCTATTTCCAGCATTAACAGCTCCTGGATCAATCCTCGGAGGAGTTTCGGCAATGAGTAGAGCAGTTAAATCAAAAGGTAAATTAATATATTTGAAACCTTATAAAGTTGGACAAGGGCGAAAAAACTCCAAATGTGAAAAAAAAAAAAAAAAAAAAAACACACACACAGAAAGTCCTAAATAGGCTGCATAAATGTGCACTTACAAACAAAGATGTTAATGTATTTGTAAAGAAACTGGATATACCCTATGTGATATCTGTATCTATGACAGTTATGTTATCTTGAACGGGAAGCATATGCATGTGTGTGTATGTGAAGGACAATGCAATGTAAATGGAAACTTAGGTTAAGAGTCTGTGTTATAATCAGATGAATCTACTGGTACCTATTGACCTAATGAAAGTTATGCGATTCCGATATGACATCATACAGTTATTACCTGGTGCATTCGCATAAAGAATCTATGCATAAATTGAAGTGTTACGAGTGACGAGAAGCCAAGAAAGAAAAAAAATATATTCGGGCATGGTGTAATCGACAATGAAGATGACTACATTAAAACTGCCGAAGTGCCTAGTATTCTCGGGCAACATAGCAGAGAACTTCAAGAGGTTCAAACAATCGTTTGATCTGTACATGATGGCGAGTGGTGGGAACACTCAAACGTCAGAAGTGAATAGTACGATATTATTTCATGTGATAGGCGAGGAAGCATTAGATATTTATAAAACCTTTGGACTCACCGAGGAGGACAGGAAGGATTATACCAAGATAATGGATGCTTTGAGGAGTATTGCATACCAAAATCGAATGTCACAGTGGCGAGGCACGTTTTTTTTTTTCCAGTAGGAATCAACTGCAGAACGAGACAATTGATCAGTATACAACGGAACTAACAAGTTTAAGTAGAGATTGTGAATTTGGAGAAATACGGGATAGTCTCATCAGAGACAAATAATAAGTGGCATAAACGTTGGAAAAGTGAAAAATAAATTGTTAAATACTGACGACCTTAATTATGAGAAGGCAATCTCTATCTGCAAAATGGTAGAACTCACAAACCAGCACCTTTTAGCTGTGTCAACAACTGCAACCACTCTGCAAAAAAGTGTGACCAGTGACTCGGATCAAGTGCACTCTGTACGAAGTAGAAGAGACCAATGGACTCAGAGAGAATATCCTGGGGTACCACCCTATGCCAGAAGACGAGTGTCAACATATGGAGATAACCAACCAAAAGTGCCATGGCAGACCCAGTGATATATGCAAACGTCGTCAGCACGGGGAGAGGACAGCTTAAATACTTATCGGGACAGTTATAGACAACGAAGTGTTTCAAACACGGTAAGAAACACCCTCCACAGGTATGTCCAGCTCATCAGAAACAGTGTTTTAATTGCAAGGGTTTCAATCACTTTAGTGCACAGAGTAAAAAGAAATTCAGTGTTCGGTCAGTAGGACTCTGTGACCCAGAGACTGGCCATATGAATAATGTGTACTCTGTAGATGTTCGGTATGATAGCAGTGAAATTTTATTTTTAGAAGCTGTTAACAAAAATCCTCAGACTAACCATCATGTAGGTTTGGTTACTAAGCCAGAATGGACTACTAGAGTTGTTATTCACGAGAAAGTTGTTATGTTAAAGCTTGAAAGTGGAGCGGATGTTAATGTGGTCCCTACTAAAATTGCTGTTACGTTGGGTGTTAGAATTAAGCAGTCAGCATCACAACTTAGCAATTGCTCACCACATTTGCAACACCATTCGGCAGGTATTGCTTCACTCGCTTACCGTATGGCATATCAAGTGCACCTGAGGTGTTTCATAGAGCATTTACAGAAATCTTTGGAGGATTGGATGGAGTGGAAGTGTATGTTGATGATGTAATCATATGGGGTCGTGCGATTGAGGAACATGATGAAAGATTGAGACAAGCTCTGGAGAGGGCACGCGAAAATTGAGTTAAGCTTAACAAGGCAAAATGTAAATTTAGAGTTCAGGAAGTGACATATGTAGGACATAAATTACGCAGCACAGGTATGACACCAGATCCAGACAAGGTTAATGCTGTTACAAGTATACCAACACCTTTAAACAAATCTGGGGATGCTCACCTATGTATCCAAGTTCATACCAGACATGGCTGAGTTAACAAATCTGTTGAGGGAGCTGGGGAAACAAAATGTGGAATGGTGCTGGTTAGAACAGCATGAACAGGCTCTTAGAAAGTTGAAGATCATTTTGACTACTAGCCCTGTGTTACAGTTCTTTGATGTAAACAAATCAGTGGCACTGTCAGTGAATGCATCACAACATTGTTTGAGGGCAGTTATCTTTCAGGATAACATGCCCATTGCATATGCATCTAGGGAACTAACAACTACTGAGCAGCAATATGTATGGATAGAAAAATAAATCTTAGCAATAGTTTTTGGCTGCCATAGGTTTGAATAGTACCTGTACGGAACAGAGTTCACAGTTCAGACCACTCACTTAACACTTATTTCAATCTTTAAAAAACCACTTAACCAGTGCCCTCTGAGGTTACAAAGAATGAGATTACGTCTGCAGCAGTATAGTTTTAATTTAATGCATGTGCGGGGGAAAGAGCTGTATGTGGCTGATGTGCTGTCACAGGCACATCCTCCACTCGAAGAACACACAAAGGGTTATGACATAAGTAAAGACATAAGCAAGCTCATGTAAGACTTGTAATACAGAATCCTCCAGTGACAGGTAGGAGGTTAGGTGAAATTAAAGTAACATCAGGCAAACCAGGTTGGGGTGGCCTGACAACATTTCTAAATGTTTCAGTCTTGCTAAACCCTACTATAAATATAGGGATTGAACTACTATTTAAGGGTGGCCAAGTGGCCATACCAAAGAAAATGATGAAAGACGTGATGAGCAAAATTCACTATAATCACATGGGAGTAGAGAAGTGTAAAAACAGAGCGAGGCAGCATGTGTTTTGGCCCAATATGTGTAAGGAGGTGGAAGATGTTGTGAATAATTGTTATGAATGTTCGAAGTGGCAAAGAACAAATGTTAAGGAGCCAATGTTACTGAAGGAGATTCCTGATAGTCCGTGGAGAACACTAGGAACAGATATTTTTCGTTTGAACGATCAGAATTATTTAATAGTAGTCGACTTTTTTTACGAAATTTGTGGATGTTGAACAATTAACAGTTTTACGCAGTCGTGAGGTTATACAGAAGCTCAGGTCAATTTTTAGTAGACACGGAATACCCCAGACATTATTCTCGGACAATGGTCCACAATATAGTTCAGACAAGTTTCGCCAGTTTGCAGAGGAATGGCACTTTTGTCATATCACATTCTCTCCAAATTACCCACAATTGAATAGTCTGGCAGAGAGACACATTCAGACTGTTAAAAAAATGCTCAAGAAGGTAATGCATAGGGAGAAGGCTGTTAAGATGGTACTATTGGAACTGAGAAACACCCCCATTGATGGGAACCTGCAGTCTCCAGCTAAAATCATATACAAAAGACAGCCACACAGTCTACTCAATTTTGTTCCTAAGCCATATACCACGAACAGTGATGACAAGACTAGAGAATTTCTCGGACAGAGGCAGGCTAGGTAAAAGATTTATTATAATAAAATTTCGAGGAATTTGTCAGAATTTCAACCAGGGAATAGCACAATGATTAGGCATCCCAACAGTGGCAGGACTGGCTTGCTGAAAGGAGTAATAGTGGATCAAAGTTCACTGAGACCTAGATCATACAGAGTCATGAATGACCCAGGTTCAGTAATAGAAAGGAACAGAGCTCACTTGCATAGTGGTAGCCAGGAAGAGTCATTCACAATCAAACAATCAACAGATGTCGACAGTTATTGTACTCCTAGGTGCTCTGTCTCATATGATATGAAAGAATCACCAGACACTGGAAATCTGAAAAGTGCTGTGCCTCCTCAGTCCATGAGATCACAAACATAACCAGCATGAATGTCTATCAGTACTCGAACAGACTGCATTGTTAACAAGCCTAAGTATCTTGCAGACTATGTCATTGCTTGAATGTATTTTGTCAGTAGTTTGAATTAAATCATGTAATTAATTATAAACAATTGTTGATGCAAAAAGGGGCAGATGTGATATATGTATCTATGATAGTTATGTTGTCTTGGACCAGAAGCATGTGTGTTAAGGACAATGTAATGTAAAAGGAAACTTAGGTTAAGAGTCTGTGTTATAATTAGATGTATCTACTGGTACCTATTCACCTAATAAAAGTGATGCGATTACGATATGATGCCGTACAGTTACTACACACAATTTCCGAGGTGTGTATATGAGAGCCGATTTACCAAAGAAACCAAATCTTCGTGAATGCATGATTGTTAATTTAGATTCGATAAAAAACGAAGGAATGCATTGGCTTGCATTAATTAAAAATGTAAATAAATCATTGTATTACGACAGTTTCGGCGATTTACATCTTCCAATTGAAATACTTAATTATTTAAAAACACACAATTAAGGTATAGTTACAAAATGGAACAGTTACCAAATTCAATCAATTGCGTACATTTATGTTGATGTTATTTTGTCTATAAATAGGGTATATAAGTAATTGTAATAGTAAAACATGTTAGGAATATGCCAATTACATTGTTATAAAGTGAGAATTCGTCGCAATTATGTGCGGAATATATTTCCCTGCATTGGAGTTAGATGGAGAATGGCAAATAAGTCTAATTGGATTTGTAACTTACAAAATCATACCAAACATTGATATGCACAACCAATCATTTACGGCTAATACAGGTGAAAAAATCTACAGTATTGTGATACCGGTAGGGTTTTATGAATTGGATGACTTAGAAACATTCCTTAAAGCTGCATTACCTGAATATGTACATTTCCGATTACGTGGTAATCCAGGTATGTTAACTAGTGCAATGTATAGTAACGTTGATATCGATTTTTCGGAAGACAATTCAATTGCAGATTTTTTAGGTTACGAATGGAGAGTATATCCAGCTAATCAATAACAAGAATAATCAAAACAGGTTAATATATTATCGGTAAACGTATGTAGCATAAATGTTAATATTATAGGTGGTTCACATTTGAATGGAAAACCGACAAATACAATACATGAATTCACGTGTGTTGTGGCTCCAGGATATAAAATAATTGAAAAACCAAATACTGAGATATATCTTCCAGTAATAGTGAATCGTATTGATGAAATAGTTGTTACAATTGTCTATCAAGACAGTAAACTTATTAATTTTAGAAACGAAGAAAATACAGTTCGTTTACATAAAAAAAAGCTATATAAACAGTTGCATTTCGTTGCGCATTACAATCATAATGGGTATTGTATACAATATTAAATTCGGATGTAATGTAGGCGGTTCTTTTAACCCATTTGCATCCACTGACCTTAAGAGCCTAAAAGACCATGGAATCCACCAACTTTTTTTTAAGTTAGTGTAATGGAAACTATTTTTTTTTAAATTTATTTGTTTATTATATTTTTAAATAAAATGTTTATAAATTTGGAGTACATGATAATTTAAATTTGTTTTAACCAAACTACTCATATGTGGTATTTTCTAATTATTCATATTCCAATATTTCTAACTATATCTTCTACCAAAAAAGGGATACCATTTTTAATCCAATTTCTAATGTATATACAACACTTTCATTATATTTAGGCAATAATTAGCTAAATATCAATCAAATAACAGGATGAGTATATGTATGTGTGTGTGCATATATATATATATACACATACATACACACACACACACACATTTATATCTATCGACAATTCCAAGTATTTGTGTATGCAAATCTACATTTATAAATATTTTTGTCTACATGAATTCATATTTTTACACTTGTATTACATAAATTTGTATGAATATGCTATATATATATATATATATATATATATATATACACACACACACACACACACAATACCTTACTCAAACAGATTGTAAAAACTATTCACTCACATAATAAGTAAAGCAATCATATGTGGCTAATAAGAAAACAAAGTAAACAAATTAACATTACAAATAATTTTATATATATATATATATATATATATATATATATATATATATATATATATATATATATACAATATCTTATCTATAGTACAAAAATTCACTTACATTAATAAGTAAAGTAATTATATGTGGCTTATAAGAAAACAAATCTTCACATGTGGCTTATAAGAAAACATATTACTAATACAAATAATTATTTTCAAATCTTCTTATATTTGAACAATATAAATATATATATAAAACATACAAGCATAACATGCAAATGTATATAAATGAAATGCCTTACCCATAAACAAAGCGTAAATATTCGCTTACATAATAAGTAAAGCAATTATATGTGGCTTCAAAGAAAACAAATTACCAATAAAACTAGCAGTATCTCTCTGGGCTGTCTGTAGTAATTCTTGAGTGTGTGGTACGGCTTGAAGTGCTCAATACACAAAGCAAAATTACAGCTGTCAAACTTCCAAGTTGATTCCCTCCTTTGCTTCTTTTCTAAGCACACAACACAACATTTTGCAAATTTTGCCCCCTTTGCTGCAGAGGGAGCAAGTTTCTCTGGTAAATGTCGGCCACTCAGACGTGGAGGTAAATCTCCAGGTGTTGCAGACCTTCTCTTGACCACATCCTCTTTGAAGTAGGATTCCAGAAGTTCTGCTAATTTTTGTTTGAATACAAGGGACGTTCTGTCCTTCTTACCATGTAACTTTTTATACAGTACATAACTGTTCAATAGCATCATGCCCACAACATAAAAAAATATTTTCTTGTAAGCCTTGCTGTATACGCATTACATGGAATTTACTCAATATTTGGTCACCTATATCGACACCTCTCATCTTCATGTTGTAATCAATAACTGCAGTAGGCTTCATAATTTTAGTTTGCATTTTCCAATGCAACTTCCCTGTTTCTGCGAAATCAAGTGTGTTTTGTTGACAACACGCTTACCTCCCTTTTATCTTTCCACTTCATTGCTGTAATATTAGTGCTACTGTAGGCTACAGCTTCTCCTACTTTCAATTTTTCTTTCGCAAGTTCTTTGGGCATATGTTTCCTATTGGTGCGAACTGTACCGCAAACATTTGTTCCTGCAGAGAACAGTCTGTGGAAAAGATCGAGTGAACTATACCAGTTGTCTATGTACAACGAGTATCCTTTATTTAGCAGATCACATTTCTGCATCATCTCCGTCAGAATTGCTGTGCTAGCGGGAATTCCCATCTGTTTTGTATTTCCCCACATAAATTTTGAAGTCTCAGATGTACGAGTTCGTGGAGTCACAAAGTTTGTAGAACTTTATTCCGAATCTCGCACGTTTCGATTTATTGTACTGAACAAAATATAGTCGTCCCCTGCACTTCATCAATGATTCGTCGATGCACACACTACCTGACGGTGTATAAACTGCCCGAAACGAATCTGATGCCATACTTATTGGGCGAATTTTTCGTAATGGATCTGCAGGGTCTAGAGTTTCGTTATCCACTAAATGCAAATACTTGTTTAGGGTTACAAAACGCCACCATGGCATAACAATCATAAAATATGGTGTATCTACATTTACTCCTTACTCCAGTACTAACAAATGTGCTATCACTTGGGCCATATTTATTAGTATGTAAACAATATGCTGTACAATATTGTCATTAAAATACAATAAAAATATAGCTGCTCTGCTGGAGTTATTATCTAAATTTAGATTTGGTGCTATGCCAGAAACACCGGTGAATGGATGACACATAGGTTCTATAAGAGTCTTTTCCCATATCCAGTCAACAACATCGCCACAACTAGTATACACAGCGGTGTTATCTTTGCCTGACTCTGAAGAACTATTATCTGTCTCATTATCAGCTGCACAGGACTGGTTTGCTGCAACTAGTCTAATATTATCACAGGCCATTTCATCTTCATTGCTCGAACTTTCAGATGTCAGCATTTCAAAATAACGCATCATTGCCTCATCATCTTTAGCACAAATGAAGATATCGCTTCTTTTTCATGCTGCCATTTCCACTTTACTAAAGATATACAATAAAATTTACAGAAAAATTATACTTATTCGGCACAGTTTCACAGCACTGATTTACTCTAAGCCATTGTCGCAATATTAAAAACAAAGTAGTTTCGCAAGTCTTACAGTCTATATTTTAGTATAAAATTCGCACTAAACTGCTACTAAAATAACATCCAATAAACGTAATACACACATAGTGTAAACTAATTATATTACTGTCCCCGATATATGCATATATTATGAACATAAACAATATGCGCCAATATGAAAACGAAGTCAATGTTTAAAACGATAGGTGGCATCATTTATTAGTAAAATGCTACAGTTCAAATTTGTCATTATAGATGTCATACTCGCCCGAAACACGAGATAAAATAGTCATGCTATACATACAAAGATGTCACAACAGGCTGTTTTCACGTCCGAATGAACAAACATTCACTAAATACTCGTAGATAGCACTGCCAGCTCATTGACTGCAGTCAAACATTCCCACGTACCAGTACGCCTGCGGTGTTATCGCCCAGATATGCGGCCGCATAACGAAACACGTGATAAGATAGTCGTGGTATGCATCGAGAGATGTCGCCACAAGCTGCTTTTATGCCCAAGAGGACACACATTAACTATATGATTCATAGATAGCGCTGCCAGCTCCACAATGGCAGTTGTGTTATGTCGCGTACCAGTATGCTTATGGTGTTATTGTCCAAATATTCGGCCGCATACCAGCATGCCTGTGGATGCAAATGGGTTAAGAAATAAGTCACTAAGGAACATACATCAAAGAAAGGAAGTAAAAAAAGACATGAATGCAAACATAAACCACTCACTCCAAATAAGTCACCCATGAAGTTAGCATGAGACCACTAATTGTATTTAAAAGAATTATGATATACTGTGAGTAGAAATGGAAGACATACTTAATGTTGAAAAAGCGATCACTTATGATAATGCCATCACCAATACGGAAATACATGTGCATGAAACATTCCGAGGAGGCACGTATACATTTCCTTCGGAAATAAGGATTTCAATACAAAATCACGATATTTACACGTTACCGTCGAAATCAAGCTTAAGGTTTAGAGGAACAATTAGAAAGACAACTGAAGCAAGTAATCCAGCACTACAGGAATAGTAAGAAATGGAATACTTCATTTAATCGACAGAATTGCATATCTGCTAAATGGAGAGGAAATCGATCAAACACGAGATGTTGGGGTTACTTCCACGATAAAAAAAAAACTATCTCTCAGGTACTGTAAACGATCTTTATGCAGGGCTTATGGATGGGTGGAGAATTGCTAGTGATTACTCACTAAAAATAAACCCAGGTGGAAAATTTGAAGTTGTTATAACTTTGAGTATGGTTTTCGGCATTTTTGAAGACTACAAACACATCATATTAAATGCTAAACAAGAATTAGTTATTCTATTTGGCAATACACACTTGAATGCTATATACGATTCTGCTAATAATGAGAAAGGTGCAACATTTGAATTAAACAGTGTGGAATGGTTAATGGCACATATTGAAATTAACACTCGTGAATGTGTAAAGTTTTTAAAATTTTTCGAAAAAGGGAAGAATTTAGACATTGCATTCAGATCGTGGGGATAAAGAGGTATGTTCAAGTCTACCATTAGCTCAAAAAATAGTGTGGAGTGTGAAATAAAATTTTTCATCCGAAAAACCGAGATATGTTGTCATTTGTTTTCAAACAAATCGAAAAAAAACAATTTAAAAGCTGATAGATCAGTATTCGATAATTGTGATATGAAAAATACTAAACTGTATGTAAACAGTCAAGCTTAACCCTATTTGGATTTAAATATGAACTTTGCTAATAGCGAATTCCTTATTTCATATGATATGTATACAAAGTTTCAGGAAACATATTATAACAAAAACAGTTCACCGATCCTAGAACCCGAAACATTTAAAAGTAGAGGAGCGTTATTTGTATTTGATGTAAGCAAACAGAACAACACAATTACAAATAGTCTGATTAATTCACGAATTGAAATTATTGCAAATACACCAATCCCAGCTAATACACAAGCTTACACTCTCATAATTCACAATATATTAACGAGTTATAGTGAATGAGATAAGCTGGTGAAAATAATGAATTGAGTCAGTAGACAATGAACTACGGCTACAGCAAGATGTTTTGCAATGTGCAAGGATTTCAATCTGCAGAAAAAAAAATCATTAAAGAATTATCTTTTACTTATATAGAAGAACATACAACTGTATTCAGCTTTAAATCACCATTTGACTGGAAATATCTAACACCCAAATACAATAAAACTAATAGATGGGCTACTAACAATCACCACGGTTAAAAATGGGAGAGTGGCTGTATGGAGTATGATAACATTGAAGATATTTGCAAACATTGCCTAATAATTGTGAAATATATGTAGGTGGAGTAAAGCAAAAACACATTTTACAAAATGTGTATAATGGTAAAGTAATAGATATTCAAAAATAATACAATTACCCATCATTCAAACAATTATGTAAAATATGTAGTTCTAATTCAACATTTTTCTCTGCAGAGGAAAACTCAAAATTAATGCTAACTTGGGCAATGATGTCTGATGGGTGAAACAGACTACAATGAATATCGAATCTCAAATCACCTGTGGATATTATTCGAGTCATATGACATTATTTAGGATGAGAGTAATTTAATATAAAATGTATTTGCTTGTACGCCATCCACTAATTCGTTTAGCTGGAACAACAATAAAATGAAATCACCTGTGCTTGCATACAGAAATCCAAATGTAAAGTGAGTATCAGCAAGTTAGAGCAAACCATTTAGACTGTGTTTCAGAAAGAAATAATTGTATATTTTGTGTGACATCTTGTACGTGTTTAATGTATTTTGAATCATCCTATATTTGTTTGATGTTATATTTTGGATCACCCTGTATTTGTATATATTTTGAAACAATTGTCTAATATTTCCTATGTTTTGTAACATTCTATAGTTTCCTAATTTTGTCAATATTTTAATGTTATAAAATGATTTTTTTTTTACTTTTATTTAACCTATACCTTATTAAAAGTGAACTTGTTTTCCTATGGAAAATATTTTCTTGGCAGAGAGAGAGAGAAAGAGAGAGAGAGAGAGAGAGAGAGAGAGAGAGAGAGAGAGAGAGAAATAATTAAATTATCTCAACAGAGAGATTCTAGAATTTTCTATTAAAAGTACTTTGCATTAACATGTTCGAGTAGATTCTCACCAGTTCTTCTACTTGTAGATGACAGGCGCCAGGTATTTTAAGAGAAATACCAACTAGCTAACGTAGATCAGACTCTTCTCCTTACTGGGTCGTGTACTGACAACCTACAGGTTGAGTCCTCCCTGTGCTCCAACCGTCGTGATTAATTCAAAAACAGTTTTGTTACTGAAACCCTGCACAGTGAAATTGTGGGGTGGCTCACACGCCCATAATTAGTTGTACGTGGAAAAAATACTGAAAAATAATACAAAACACTGATACATAACCCTTACTGATTGGCAACCCGAGTATGAATGCACGCCATTTTACATTGAATCATTGGGTTTTATTAATCGCTCCTCCAGGAAGCAAACTTATACACGATACCAGGCTTAACCCACCAGCAGGGTGACACTGTACAAACGGGCCAAAGACGACAAAGAACTTATGTGAAAATTTAAGCCTTCCCGTACGATGCTATTCAATGGAAGGAAGGAGTGCAGAATCTTTGGGCGGCTGTGAAGTAAACAAAGGTTCTGGTAAATTAATGTATATTCCTGTTAAGTGATTAGTGAACAAAGATGAATCACCGCCCAAGTGTGCGAAACACGACCCCATCGATCAGCACATCCAACTCCCCGGACACCATGTTATGACTAACTGTCCCGCACGGCATGCTGGCTGAGGTTTGGCGGGCAGGCCAGCTGCAAAGATTATTTTCTTACACTCTCAATCTCAAGAAAACACATCCACGTTACTTTAAATGCTACAAAACTTACAAAAACAATTACACTTGCACAGGAACCCTTTAATTGACAAACTACACTGTATGAAACGAAATGTATATGAAACACATGAAAATGATAATTAATGAAAAATACAGAACATTGTAACTAAGGCCGGCGGGGGCATCAAAATATTATAAGGCTCCTTGATTGGCCGTTTTGTGAATGGGCGTCCTTGAGTGTTTCTTAATTAAGCTTGATTACACTTATGTCCAAATTTGCAGGGTCTCCTTTTAAGACTCGTGCGTGTGGGCACACGTGGCTTGCTCAACACTTGCATTTCCCTGCTGATGTCACAAGTGCTCTCTTCGGCCCCTGCGGCCACACTCGTAACTGAGGTCTTCGCGCCTCGACCGCTGTGGTGCACTCTCCAACAGGTGTGCATGAGCGCCTGGTAGAGTGCTGGTAATGGCAGCGGTTGACGGTGACAGCGGGCAATCGGGCTTGGGGGAAGTGGATGGCGTCACTGGGTTAGAGTCCCGGTTAGGTCATGTATGATTGTAACCACGTAAACATAAAAGGAATAAAGAACGAATCACTGTTAATTAAACAAATATAAATTCGTTCATGTACATGAAAAAAGCTAAATATGCTCAATTTTATAGATGTTTAACCTTAAATGAATCATGTGGAAAATTTCCGATCAAATACTATTAGCTAACAAATATATATTAGCTTCAAAATCTAAGACTTATAGCATTTGCCAGTGTTTCAAGACGTGAAAAAAACAGTTACTACCAACTACGAAACCCCATATCTCATAAGTTGGCAGTCTGAGTCTAACAAACCCCTGGGAAAACACATTTTGGTTTTATTATACCCTAGGGAAATTGAGTCTTCTCGCAAAGCAAGCTGCCAAGATTCGTCCTGGTGTGGAGGAGACTTCAGGTCAATGATTTTAACCGTCAAGGAAAACAAGGTCGAAACTTCTTCCTATCTGTTCGAAAACTCTCGAGCAAAAAAATATTGTGTCTTGTACTTGATAAAAATTAATATTAACTTCGCAAGCTTCATTACGCAGGAAAATGTACAACAATAAAAAAAATATGTAAGATGTATATTAAAAATGAATAACTATTTATTAAACAAGTTTTATTTCCCCATACACAATAACCTTCACCAGCAAATTTAAAAAAATATATCTTAAAAAGAAAGATAAAATTTTAGCCATATAATAAACAGTAATTACATTTAAAGTTTCGAAAGAAAAGTAAATATTATTTTAATTCAAAGGTAAAAGTGATCTTAGAGAATAAAAAAGAAGGATAATAACAAGTGTGAATGGTTTTTATGGATTATAATACTTTGTTTTTTCTATATCTTATATATTGCTTTATTAACTACATTGATCTCTAATAAATTGCTAATGGTTTTAATTGATTATTTATTAAACTAAACTTATTTGTTTTGAAGAAGAAATTATTTTAGTGATAAATTAAATGCTATTCATTTCATTGAGGATGAATCTCAGCAGAAAGGTTTGTCTCCGAGGTTTGGGGTGCTGGGTTGAAGATATTTGAAAGTCGATGGTGTGGTAAGAGAGAGGGGCTGGGTGTTCGGATTTCTGACTTCTGGTTGAAAGGGAGAAATCAGGCCAGTGACGTATTTATTGTGTTTTGATCTTGCGGGATGTTTTAAAATGTGTGTGACCTAAATAAATGCCCTTTTAGTGTAGTTCATTACATAAAAAATGCAATGCTATTCATGTGTTGAATATTTCTCGCATAGGTGCGGACAGCGACACATTAATCGCATACAGTTCTTCCGATGAAGTTAAAACTTTTTAGTTATAGTAAATTGAATATTTTCGTACGAATAAACTTTACCACTATTTCATCAAAGTAATGTGAGTTCCAATCGCCAATTTCTCATAAGAAGAACCTCAAAACAATCTCGTCTCATGAAAGACGCAAAACTTTAGTTCCCCACCCCACCAATAAAATAAACATAACCCTAAGTAGTATTTACATTGTGAAGTTTAAATTTATTGGTTTCAAGAAATAGCTCAAGTGTTATGTTATTGAATAAGTCAGCACACAAAATTTTTTCGAAGTGGCAGACAGGTGTAAATTCATTTCACTTAGGTACCTGTTCAAAAACGGCACCTATGACGATCTATATTAAATGAACTACAAAAATAATTTACTGCATAATATTTCTATAACACTAGCAACAAATTCTCGCATATACACACATTTTAACGGAAGCTAACTCAATTGCAATGACATTTCACCAGACTAGTAAACTTAATTTGGTCAGAAAAGACAATTGTAGAAAATAATAAAATCGATGCAAATACATGGCCGGGAAAGGTAAGTTATTTGAAATTTGTGTCGCCTTTGAATTTCTAGCGCACCAAAGCATTTCATCCAATACCTGCTCATCGGAATTGCTGTTAAATACAATTCATTTCCTGCTGCCTGCCACCACATTGTACAAGCACACAATTTGACATGCTGATAGATAGCTATCAGGTGGATGAAGTACCTGATAGCTATATCAGCTGATAGCCTGCCAAATAGGCAGTATCAGTGAGGCGTAATACACATTTATGTGCTATCTAGCTGATAACTTTTATTCAGGACTTTATCAGATGGCGGTAATACAGGCCCTTAATGTATTCATATATGTTTTGTTGGTAAGGGTTTATTAGTATGCTCATCCCATCGGCATTGCAGTATCCACTTAATTTAATTTAATTAATTTCACAATGTTTTAATCACATAATGTGATTTGGTCAACGAAGGTCTCGGCCAACGAGGGAGCTCTGCGCCAAAGGCATATTTAGTAGTGTCTTGAGTATTGTGAGGTGACGACCGCATCGCAGTGCTTCAGGAACATCAACTTTGTAACCGACCATAATGTAATTTCTGTCGTTTAATTTTAGTTTACTGGAACCTTTTGTCTTTTGCTCGCCCGGAGTACGTGTCGCCTCACTCCTCGGTCCGGCTTTTATATGGCCGAGGCGTAATCCCGTTATAACCATGTAGGGCCTATGGCCATCTTTCTCAGTATCAAAGCCCGCCAGGATATTACGGCAGAATTGGAAATGTAACAGGTCGTTGGCCGAACGACCCTGAGATTATATCGACATCATGCTCTACCAGTTATAGAGCACTGGCGCCCACCAAGAATTTCAGCTTTCCGACATCACCCATCCACATAACCTTTATTCTCCCCATGGTCCAGCCCAGGCTAGCATAAATTGGCACTGTAACTAGTGGCCTATCATTTCCCGCCAATTACTAATTCTTATTAAAGTTTTATTTTCAGTACCACTACATGTAAAATTAATCCCACACAATTACATGCTACAAATGAATGCGACAAAATTCCATGAAATGTGACAGAATAATGTGTGCCAGAGTCTACACACATAGGTGTACTGAGACGTAATTTTTACAGCCTGTTATATTTTTATGCAAATGAATGGTTTAATGTGTCAATCAATAAGCAATTCATGCAGTTTTGTGTCCCACTTTAATCTCGACAGTGGACTTATCGTTAACTTTAATAAATAATGAAATTATTTACAACAGTTCTATCCATAAATATCCAAAAGAACTTCTAAGAATATTACGTGATAACATTTTTATTTGTCCATAAGAATCTAAAGCTAATCTCCTTAACTCTTTCTTGGTTTCCACAGGTACAATACCCCTCACCTCCAAAATGACCGGCACCACCCCTCTGTATATTTTATCTTCATACATCTGGCCAATCTAATACATTATATTTTTCAACTTTTTCTTGCACTGCCTTTACCAAACTATCCTCCTTTTCATATCTTATGGTGATCTCAGCTAGTAACACCTCCTTCTCATTGACCAATACAAGGTCGGGTTAAAAAATTTTGCCAGGCATTTCGAGGGTGGGTTCCTCAACCAATGTTGCACCTTTCTTCTGCTCAATCCACTCCCGAGCTATGATTTTACAAACATCATTGTGCCTCTTTATCATATCCGCTTTTGTACTGGGGTAAGCCCCTAAAATATGTCCTGTTATTTCTGGACTCATATTACATTGACAGCAGGTTACATTACCACCCTTGTACCTGGCCAAGGTCACACAATTGTTCATTTAATTCGTTCGCAACTTTATAGCCTCGGGAAATCTCGAGGACTTCAGGGACTTTGGCTCATAAATCCACCTACTGGATTCTGGATTATCCCTGAGGTAATTAAAACACTCTCCTTGAGTTCTTTGCTGCTCCCATTGAAGACTCATTATATTCTTAAGATATTTTTTTATTTTTTAATTATCTTATCAACATCTCTAATAATTTGGTCCTCCATTTGCTCACTCAACCTTAAGCTATTCAACTCCTTATCAATAATTCTCTCTACGTTAATCTCCTTACACACCCATTGTGACACTTAATCCTTACTACTTAAATTTTAGCAAATTGCTTCACCCTAGACAAGGAGACGGTGTTCTAGAACCTTAAAACACCAAGCCCCCCATCCCTCTTGCCAGTGTAAAGAAAACCATCTGATGTCTGAGTTGGTATCTTCAAAATTCTTTTGATTCCTCTTTTAATTATCCCATCAATTTCATCCAAAAATGTTTACTATCACCATGCAATATTAGTGAGTAGAGGAATATAAGCATTAAATTGGTTTGTACTATTTTCCAATTTCTGGAAAGGCTTCAATGGGGCAGCGACGATCTTTTCTAGAGTATCCTCAATATCCTTTAATATGTATTATACCTATCCTTATCAAATTTATATTTAATACCTAAGTACTCCGGATGTTCCCCTCCTTTCATTGTGTTTAGTCGAGACCCCCCAGAGGCCAAACATTGTAGGACAAAATGTCTCCCCTCCCCTCCGCCACGATTTTCATCCCTCTCATATTCTCTAATTGCTCCAACAATGGGTCAATTGCCAGATTAAACAATAATGGGGAGAGTGAGTCACCCTGTTTAACTCACCTTTTAAATTCAACATTAACTCTTTCCCTTCATATCTCAATATCAGTATGACTATGTACATACATTTGACTAATTATTCTAATTAACACCTCAGGCATTCCCTGACTCTTCAATCTTAGAATTATTTCGTGGGGGACCATATCAAAAGCTTTCTTTATGTCCATTTGAATAAAAATCCCCCCTATCTGCTCTACTATCTGTATCAATTTTTGCAATATAACCACATTATTGAAACAACCAGCCTTTTTTAAAATCCTTTTTGCCTATCAATAATCTCAATACCACCCTCAATCCTCTTGTACAACACATCACTAAACAATCTGCACAAAATACTGCCAATAGTAATTGACCCTAAGTCTTCAATTTTCTTATTTTCTCCCTTGTTTTTAGGTATTAAAACTGTCCTGTTACTCTCCCAATCTTTAGGAAAAATCTGATGTCTAATCAAAATATTGAAAAGGAGGGCAACAATTACCATCACTCCTGGCCCATACAGCCCTTCTTACCATATCAGGCCCTGGCGCACCCTTGGAATTCATTTTATTCCCCTTTATTTTTTTACAATTTCATCAATTGTCAATGGTGCTAAACATTGCATAAAATCCCACTCCTTACCATTTACATTATCCTCCTTTTCCTTAACTAATTTCCTAGTCGTCCATTACCATAATAAAATCCTTTCACCCCTTCCTTACTAATTTATAACACTGCCCTTCCCTCCACAATACTATCCTCCAATATTTTTTCAATAAAAGTCTTGGTGAGTTTGTAATCAATCTTTGTGCTTCCCTAAACTTTGCAGCTTTATCTTTACCTCCCTTTGTTTTTGGACGATCTCTAAGCCTTGTTACTTTCCTTTTCTTCATTCTTATTCTCATTCTTTAAATAATTTACTTACAAAATCTACCCATCCAATCATTAATTCGGTCCACTGCCAATTCACTATCTGCCAAATCACTAACTGATAGTTACTCCTCCCTCAACACCACTATTTTACTTTCCATATTCTTTTTCAATTTCCATTCCAAGGGTTTACCAAGCCCTTTTACAGCTTCCTCTATTGCAATTAACCATTCCCCCAGTTCAATATTTTCTTCTCTATCTATTTCATAATCGTCCCTTTCGTCAGCTATATTCCCTATCTCAGCTATTATTTCCACACTTCCTAGAATACCTCTCGCACTCATTATCTCCTCCACCTTTCCAAGTACATTATCCTTCTCCTTATTAATATTGTCATTACTACCAACCTGACAATCATCTTCCTCCCTGTTCTCTTCCATACTCTCATTAGAAAACCCCATCCTAACTTTACTTTTATCCCTAACTCTTTTTCCTATCCTATCTCTAATCTTACTCCTTCCTCTATCTTTAATAGACATACCACCCTTACCAAACTTACAAGTTTCAAAAAATCTCTCTTCATATAACTCGACCTCTCCTAAACTAACTCTTAGATCATCTTTCCATTCTAACGACCATCGATTCCTTGGAACATACCTTCCTCCTCCTATTCCAAAGTTCAAACCTATATCATTCGTTCCCTCCCCAACATATTTTACTAAATCCGATTCTAATACTTCAGGCAATAACCTATTTTATACAACTCTTTCATTCTCAACCAACTGACTCATCTCCTTTTCCACCTGAGCTTCAACAAAAACATTCCTTTCCAATCGCCTCACACCTCCACCTTCTGGTCCTCAATCACTCCCTTCATCTAAATAACCACTAACTTCCTTACTAATCTCATCTACAATCACCAGACTCCTTTCCTCTTCTACCAAAACCTTATCCTCTATCTGATTTCCTACCTGTATACTTTCAACTTCTTTATACTCACACACACAACTCTAGCCCCTTTAAGCATAATATCATTAACCATTACTTCCATCACCCCTTCCTCCACACCCTTCTGACCAACCACACTATCTCCTCCGTCCACATTTACTTTACCCAAACTCCTTTTTTCTTTCATCCTCTTCTCACTTATCTGTTTATTCGTAAACCATGGCATCTCCTTTCCAATAAACTAATCTATATTATAATAGGATCTGTATTTATACTCGAGCTCCCTTAGAATATCCACCTCCTCCTCTGTCCACTCACTCGATCGACCTGGCTTACCCTTCAGCACTGTAATTGCTTCAAACCTTTCTGTATGTCGAGTCTCAGTATGTACCACCCTCACAGATCCCACCCTCCTTGAGCTTCTTGAGCTAGTATTATTCTTAGCTTCACATGTTCCATAATAAACAGCTATTGCATGATATTTATCATAAACTGCTTACATTTACCACATTTAAAGTTTACCCTACTGCCCTTGTATTGACACAAAACATGATCCAAAAAATTCTTATAATTAACAAATTCAAAACCTTCACACCAAGAACACTTGTCCTTGTCCAAGGGATGATCCACAATAATAATCTCACCTCCGGTCTTCATCATAAACAATATTCTTACCTCATCTAAACACAAAAATGCACGACGCACCTTTTTGGGCTTAAAATCCCTTAAAACACTTACAACTAACACCTCAAAATTAAAATACAACAAACTCTCTTGAAACAGAAAACACTATCCACTCAATAACAACAGAATAGGCAACAAGGTTAGTTATACAATGGCTCGTGGGGTACAAGACCCCTACAAACATTTCTTTATAAAACAAAAAATTTCGTCTGTTTCTTCCACAGATGAACAATTGTGGAGAGATTTGGGAAAACTGTTTTTACACTTTTGCAAAAGAGAACAGATAGAAAGCTGTCAACTACGATCTTCTACATTTGTTGATATAATTTCATCTTATCTTGCTTCTTCAGATAGATCTTATAATCTGGAAGAAGAATTTTGATGCACTAGCCCTCCAAGAGGAGAAAGAACGAAAGAATCGACAATACTAGCTTTTTATTCATGGTTTATGTGTATAAGAACCTTTACAGACATCTGTTCATAAAACAGAAAATTTCCTCAGTTTTTATATACATTCAATAGTTTTCAAGAAAAACTACAGAACGGCTTTTCTTGACGTACCTCCCCACTGAGTGACTCGCCAGTGAACTTGATACACTCTTCCATTAAATTCCTGTAACTTATTTTCCTTGGACTTCGTTCCAGACAGCTACTATTCAACTATAGTCCATTTCCCATTGGAAGCAACTTTCTTGGAGCCCTGCTACATATCTTCTTGTAGGCCCGTTTCATATCCTTCTGCCAAATGTAAACAAATATTGCCACGTGACTGCCAGGTAGCATCTGTCAAAATTAATGTTTACATTCCATTGTGTGTGCACATGAGTTCGAATACTTTCGCTACAGCTAAAAATAAACTTTGAAATGTGACTTCTACTTTTATGCCTGTCAAATGTGTTGTTTACTGTTTACAGCTTTTCAAAGAATTCTGTCATATTCCAAAAACCATTCAGTATGATTATTCACAGTTTAGGCCTCTAAAATTATTTAGGTCAGCGTTATGACGTTTTAAAAATGCCTGAGTTAAAGCCAGTTCTTACGGTTATTTTACATTATCATACTTGTTTTCCACGATGTAGCTCAACACATGTAATGCACATTAGTATTTCGCAGTGACTGTGTTTAACACTGTTACAACTGTGAGGAAAAGGGCTGTACTAATTGTAATTATCCTTTTGCTATTGATATGTGTTGGGTCATTTCTCTGGAAGGACGACCTCAGTTGTAATAAATATTAAAACGAAGGAACAACCAGTGAAAAAGGCTCATTAAATTCAAGCACTCAACTCGTGTTGCTAATTTTTGTCATACAAACTTAAAAAGATACCGGTGATCATGCACACAAATAAACCTACAATAACTTTTATTCCGCTCATATTTCTATGTATTGCTACTTACTGTTTATTAGGTTTATTGAAATTTATCGGGCTGGGCTTAGTATTTTTCTTCTGGGATTACGGCAAATTACGTTACACGACTGTGTTTCAAACCCCTTAGGGCAAAGGTACGACGTGATAAATAAACAGACATGAGTGTAAATAAATAACTTCGTTATAAAAGCAGTTCACATTTAAAATGTATAAATAGGGCTAATCAAATATTTGAAATCATGCACATTCAGGGCCAGCATATCGACCATGATGCACAGTCACGTCATTTCACAGACGCAACGATTAACGAAAAACACACGTCACAGTATATTTATTACTGCCGTGGAAACACAGATTTATCACACCATCGTAACTTGCCTAGGTAGGTTTAAAAAACACAACGTGTACAAATGTGATGTATTAATTTGAAGTATTTTTCGGAGTAAGAATAATTTACGTTTCGTTTGCCAAAAAGTAACACACCATATCACGGCTCGCCATGTCTGCCATCTTCACTTGGTAACTGCCCCACCATCATATCTAAATATATTAGCATACATATTCAAACAGTAAAATCTCTTTTCAGTTGTAAGTTACTAATTAAAAAATAATTATTTTGCTGTAATAGGTATGCTTTACTTCAAGCATATGAATATTTAGAAGCACCTTTCACTATCAGTGATTCAGTTTATGGATCAAGATTTTTTATAGCAACAGGATTTCACGGTCTTCATGTAATAATTTGCACTACATTTTTATTTGTTTGTGTTTTATATGCTACAATTTAAAATATGTATAATTTTCTTGCTTACTAGCGAAGTTAAATTTCCTGAGTGTGAAAGAGATGAAGAAAGAGAAAGAGTACGACAGCCCTCGCCAGCAGGCAGTTTTTCACTGCTCTCTCGCTCGATCAAGCAATACCATACCATTATGGTCTACTCACGATAATTTCCGTTGTTATTTTAAACTGTACAAATGAAATATGTTGCCATTGGTGCTACTTAATTATTTCGATAGGCACAGTTTAATTTACAAATAGTATACCAAAAACGAGGTTAAAATAATAATATAATTGTGAACTATTTGTTACCAGTTGTTGCAACCCATCGCTGTTGTTAATTCATATTTAAAAAAGAAATAAATATGACATGTTATAGAAGATATTAAGTTAAAGGTTCATTTATTCAACAATACGGTACTCTAAAGTTAACCACAGAGTGCGTGTGCGTGTGTGTGTATATATATGCGGAATACAGGTTTTCGAGAAAAAAAAAAAAAACAGGTGACATGTTATGCCTGGAGTGTTTTTTTAAAGGTTGATTTTCATAAGTCGCTTCCAATCGGGGATAAATATTAGTAATTGCCAGTCTCCATGGATACTACCATAATCACCTTTATACAAGTATCTATGCTAAATACACTCTAAAAGTGGTCTCAAGTTGTCATGCCACTTTGATTTTCTATATAATTCCAGTCTTTTAGCCATCACATCTATGACTCCCCAGTTAAAGGCCCTTACACAATATAAAACTTTAGCATTTGACTTTACGTTTCCTTTCATCTGACGAAACCACCAATACACAATAACACTTTGTAAAGTCAGAGTTAATACAATCGTACATCGGTTCTGTGAGCTTCGTAAAAATGTGTATCTTGCTATGCAAATAATTATATTAACCTGGAATGCATTTTACTTACCTTTTTTTTAAATATGGGCTTAAAATTTACATTAAAAGTTTATTTCAAAACAAAAAACTCATTTGTTTACTTTATTAAAATATGCCAATTCATATATTTCCTCTTCACATTATATTTGTTTGCCATTTATTTAATTTAAGACGAGCTTTGTTTGGTTTACAGAGATTAAAATCGCCCTACAATAAAATAACGCACTTTGCACGTAACCTCTGTTAGATTCTCAGCAAAATGGCTACTTGAATTTTACCTTAAATTTCAACTTTTAGAAATCGTGAAGTCAAGAGTGCTTGACTTTTTCATTGACTGTTCCATTTTGCCAAGCTCCATAGGTAACAACAGGTCAGAAACGAAACGTAAAGTCAAATGTTAAAGTTTTCAATTGTGTAAGGGCCTTAATAAGTGTCTTTATAGTTAATATATTATGACAATTGACACAATAATCGCATATATTTCTTCAAGCAAATATGGCGAGAACTCTTAAAATATTCCCAAATGAAAATCATCTCCCCCTCATGCGTGCCCAGTCTCCAAGGTAAGCACGCCCCCCAATAACTTGGTAAGATTTTTCCTCCCCAGCAGCCACCCCACACTTTTCGCCCCCTCTTTCTCGTTAAGCCCATATGTACCTCCCGGTCGGAGGGGCTTCTCCCACACGAACACTCCAGGGCTCACAAAAAAAAAAAATAATAATAAAAAAAAATCATATACATAAAAATCCATAACAAAGTATTTAAAAAAATCCTATCCTGCCGAGGGAGTGTAAACAACTCCGAGGTCGGGTTAACACGAAACTAACAAGAGTTTCGTGTTAACTCGAGCGGATTCCCCTAGGTTAGCTGGTGCCTATCAAATAGTTACTGATTGTACTCGCGGCCGTGTGTCAAACCCATTAGCGCTAAATCGGCACGTCCGTGCTTGGGCTTCACACACACACGCACGTAATCCCCGCTAGATGCCATGTCTTTTTGCTTTAAGTGGTTATTTTGTTCGTGGTCGGCACCGCACTGAAAATATTAATAAAGAAAGTGTAGTCTTGTGAGACAGTCTGTTAACTTTAAAAGAACAAAAACATTGTTACCTTTAATACATAAACACTAATTAAAAATATCACTGGAAAAACGGGATTTTGACAAGTTCATCACATTTCCATAGACAAGTCGTCGAGTGTACTATTCAACAGCAAACCACACACACTTCGTGGTGTCGCACCCTGTGAGGTATTTACTTGGTAGAAGAGTATACTAAGAGCGGCATCACTTTAAACTGTAAACAAAGAAAACTACTTATGATTGCACTTCCCTATGAACCATAAACTGGGCATGAAGAGCAATGTTATTCCCTGTTTATTACTAAACACTTTGGGGTACGCGGTACTGCAATTTGGCCAGCAGGCTGGTTAAGTATGCGCTTATTAAAGAGCATTGTGTGGCTAAACGCAGGCAAGTACTGCGTTCCCTCCAATTGCTGTTGCACCCAACAGTCGTGGCTTTCGGGGAATGCCGTTCTGAACCGCTTACGAATTAACCCCAGGAGTTACATGTTTTAAGAAATTAGGTTAAGACGGCCATTTGGAGATATGCAATTTAGGTCAGCGGGAAAAGTGATTCCCTGTTCTTGTCGGCCTGCATCAGCGTACTATGGGCTGTTCTTGTCGCCCCAGTGTGCACTAAATGTGATGAGTGCGGTGGAGCAAACTGTCAGAGAAGCACTTGGGGACACTCGTCACGTCAAATGCCCCCCTCTCTGGTGACTGTTTGACCCCAGTCACCCCAAGTGACCACCATGCCGTCAGACACAATAGGTAGGCATCGGTCTCCGCTGTCGGCAAGGCCACAGATGGTACGGCTCATGCAGCTGCTGACTGCTGGGCCAGGACCCTGGCGAGGACGCAGTGTTGCGGCATGGGTGTGCATATCACAGGCAATGCATGCCATGCTTAACGGGCGGTGTAATTGATTGAAGCGGTGGAGTCCACTTCCTCCGTCTCATTGCCACTACTGCTGCCGCTGCTAACGCAGAGACACCGGTGTGATGTGGGTGTTGGCAGAGGAGGATAGGGCCCAGATGTAAGGCTGTGAAGCCCCAGTATGCTCCCCTTTCGCTTTTCTCGGCATCCCTCCGTGCAGATTCTTCCGCTGTCAGCACCTCGAACGGCATCGCGGCGGAACTGTCCAGCGAGCTGTCTTGCGGGGAGCTCTGTCCCACATGTATCCCTGTTGATTTGCCTTCGGTGACGTCTTGCGTACCGGACACTGCGGCGCCACGTCATCGCAGCTGAACTATACTTGTTTTGCAGTGATGGTTGGTGTGCGGTGTTCCTTCTCTAGCAGAGGTAGCTCTCCTTGGGACTCCTCTGTCTCTCCCATGTCCCTGACAGGCATATCAATGCTGGGCATCATGGCAGTAAACAGTGGTGAGATTGCTTCTCCATCACTTTCAGAGCAGTCTGCCTTTGTTTCACTTTCTGTGGCGACTGGTGGTCTTTCGCCTCCTGGGTTGGGTGTCGTGAAATTAGGCACTTAGATCGCTAAACAGAGGTCATAGTGGTGTATGGCGATCCTTCGTCGAATACCTACTGTGCCTAGGTATGTCATGTAGCCCAGCAGTTTGAGGACTTTGTGTGGTCTTCTCCATTTGGTGTGAATCCCACACAAAAGTTCTTGGCACTATTTTGATAAGAGATGCTCCCTGACCAACACTAACTGGCAGTGTGTTAATCGGCGGGGTGCGCATTTGATGGCAGGCACCCATTGTGCTATTTATTGCCACTGGGCTCCTTGGGCAGCTTTAAGCTCGACCTCTCGTCTTTGCCGTCCTTGGGCTCACCTACACTCTCCACTCTGGCTGGCGAACTTGACGGACACCATTCGCAGCTGGTGATTGAACCATTGCTTGGTTTACCCCCCACCTTGTGGTGAATACTGTGGCAGGTAGATGTTCCGCCCAACTTGTGTGGTCTTTACCTACTCCGAGGTGAAACTGAGTTTTGAGGTCCTGGTTCCTCCGCTCTGTTGGGTTAACCCTCTGTGGTACATTGCCGTGGTATGGTGCACCACTCCCCACCTGGTACACAAGTCATGCCAGTGTCTGCTTGTGAACTGTGTTCCATTATCATTGAGGATAATCTTTGGATACCCTAGCGAGGAAACTCCATCTCCAGCTCGGCTCTTAAGACCTCAATGTTAAGAGCCGCCCAAATCTCTTCACTCACTCACTCCATCTCCAGTGCGCGTGCCCTGGAAACTGGGCACGATTAGGTCCATCTTAGAAAGCTGTCACTGATCACCAAAATGAACCTCTTGCCCATAGGAATACAGGGATATGGGGCCCAACATGTCGAGGGACACAGTCTCAAATGGTTCCTTGGGCAGCCACGGTTGCTGTTGTGTGATCCCATCAGCCCTCCTACTCTTGAAATGGTTCCATTGGCGCACATCTCTGGTTGCTCTTGGCCAGTGGAAATGTTGAAACAAATTTCTGGCCGTGTTGCCCCCCCCCCCCCCAGATGACCAGCAAACTTACTGCTGTGGACATACTGGAGCACTTGACGGCATGTATACTTGGGGGCATACAGCAGCCATGGTTCATCAGTTTGCCTGTGTCTGCTCTCAACATGTCTCTTGTATATGCCACCATTCGCTAGTACTTTGGGCGAGGTCGGCCATTTTGTTTCATCTGCAATGTATTTTGTGCAAGATACAAATGCACATGGGGCAAAATTGATATCAAAATCAAAATTATGGCCTGTAATGCAATAATTATTTATCACCATGCAAGAGTTTTCCACCTTCAGGAGCTTTATTCACAAGCCCCTAAGTGTGTTAATGTTAGGCTCACCTCTCATTTGATGAGAAATCCAACATTTTTGATTATTCATTTCAGATTTGTAATTTTATCTTTGGAAAGTTTCGTTGCCCCATGCTCTTGTGCAGAATATTTTAAATTTTAGTTGTTAATCAGTTTTCCTATGTGGAAGATAGGCATGGTAGCCTAAATAACATTTTAAACTTGTATTACAGTAGCAGTATTGAACTTGATTTCTATTCCTGGCAAAGCTTTTAGGAATTCACGGCTGTTATGAAGTCACTCTTTTTCCGGCTATGCTTAGAGCATACCTTTGTAGGCTTGGTTTTTCACATTTTGAAAGGTGCTAGTTTTTATTAGAGCCAGCCTGTCAACATTGGTGAGGCATCCCTCCTAGGAGGAGTTAAACCATGGTTCTCATTATCCACCTGCAGCCATCAGAACTGTAAGCTGTAGCATAATCATCAAAATGCATAAATCTTGGTATTTATTTGCAACATTTTGAGAACTATATTTAAATTACACATAATTCCATATTTTATTAGGAATCCACATGAACATGCAAAACAGAATGAAGAGCCACCCAATCTCTTTTCCTGCTTTCACAAGAGTTAAAATCAGGGAACTAATATGGAATAACTCTTACATTAATAAACATCTACATTATTTTCCCCTTAGTAATTAATTTCTACCCAAAAATTTATATTTAATTTATTTATGTAATCAATATATTTCACGATAAAACTTACATTAATTCTTGGTACATGTTGTGAGAGGTGGGAATAAGCTAGTACATGTTAGTTCCAATCAGCATAATCATATTTCACTAATTTAAAGTTCAAATTAAAGTAAAAAATCATATTTTTTTCTGGAATACCTATGGCCATTTTTCATTTAAGGCAATGAGAACTTATTGTTCCCAAGTGACGTTGGTTGTTACTAGTGTGTTATTTTATTCCTTGTTATTGTTAAATGCATGTTCTGTGTTGAATATTCTTGTAGTTTTAATGTTTTTTGTGCTTGTTTCTTTATTTATTATTTCATTTCTCTGACATATTAAGAATCTGATTCATATTAGTTTACCTGGATCCCACCGAGATGCTGTAACATTAAAATTATGTTTATTACCAGCACAATAAAATAAAATGGAAATATTACATCTCCAAAATTATTTACTTGCATAAGAAGCATATATCGTACATTAGTCAGTGAATCAACCAAGGCAAGTAGGGGGTGCATTCTTTGTGTACAGTGCCCCATTTCCAGAAATAATGTATGATGAATATCTTTCAAGCACATGAACCTAGACTGTGTTAATGCACTAACTTCCCATTTTTTAGCGAAGGCAAAGGCATTTTTTTTTAAAGGCATAGTTGCTGCTCTACCATGATACTTAAAGGCTGGGTTTTTTGAAGACTTTCAGTAGTTTTTTTTCCTTAGGGACCCGAGCTTCACACAAGTAAATAAATTACGTAATTTCATGCAGTCTCCTGCATCACCTCCGTGGTCCTCTGCTGAGCTTGTTAAGGTGCCATTCGTGAAACAAAAGTTATGGAAACTTGAAGATTTGTTGTGCTTTGATACCAGCAATAAATTACTTACATCTAGGCATCATACAGAGCCCTTTCCTGGTGTCATGTTCTAGAAAGGTGCTTCACGGCTATGTGGCAGATGCGTTCTAGAGTGTAACCTTCAGCTATGGGCACATGGCACATATCTTTCTAGAACATTTGATAATTTTATTGGTACTCACTGTTTGAAATGTTTCATTTATTGATGATTTATTTCCTTTTGACTCTGTAACTATTCTTATGTTGCATTATATATATTTTTTCATGAGCGGTAATGTTTGTTTCAATGTTATATCCTACACATCCTTTTAAAATTATTTAAAACCCATTAGGTGTTGACGTGGCCCTCACAGCCCTGCTCGGGAGGCAGCCCAATGCTGTTCGCAGTGTTTACTCTGTGATTAAGTGTGATCCCCCAAAAGCAGAGCCTAATGCACGCCCGAGGAAGTTTCATCTCCTCTTTGCGTCCCTGTATTAAAGTGTATTTCATTGTCAAGTGTACGCCCACGGGGTTCACGTGAGATCATCTAAAGTGCTCATAATTCTTCATTCTGTTTTTGCAGTGTTTTGTCATGTATCATTTTGTTCTAAAGGCATAACTCACATTTATTCTTTTATCGAAGTATGCAGTCAAAGATGCTTGCAGTTCCGGCAGCCATCTAGCCACGTAACATTTAAACAGTTTGCCTATTAAATTTGAGCTAATTTAATATCACTATTTCAAAAGAGCTTTTGTGTATCATTTGTACGGTGGGGCGTTAATAATTTGGACGTAAAATTCGGACCATTGATAATCCCGATTAGATTGTACTGTACACAAAATAAGACAATCTGTACACACAATACTGTACATACAGTACAATATTTTTTTCCCAATAATTACAACACGAAAATTTTTACTACATTAATGGTTTTATTCATCTGCTCCACTTCTGTAGTCAACAGTGCGAATTATGTGCAATTTTAGCAAGTTTTTTTTATGTTGAAGATGTCTACCGGCCATTTTACTGGTTCATCTTGAAAATCCGGAAAACGTCCGGTCCCAATTAATCCGGATTATCGACGCTCCACTGTACTTGTATTTTATTTTATAGTGCGTTTATGTGTTCTGCATGAATGTCCTGGCATTTGCCGAATATTCTGATTTACGAGAGACACTTAGCAACAGTGATCTAAGACTTCTGTCTACAATCGCTTTCTTATGTATCTTGTTCCACATTTGTATTTTGTGAGCATTTCCCTAGAGATGCTGGCAGGAATATGTCCATTAGTAACGGTATCTCTGCGCCACAATCTTTAGTCTGGAACAGTGGGTCATCGAGGGTAGATGCGCATCGCGTGCCACGGGAGCTTCACTTTTGTACCAAGTGTAGTGTTCAATAGTTAATCGTAATATACCAGAACCTTTCCTTTTGCTCCTCTAGTGTGCCGACCCTCCTCTCCGCCAACTCGTGACCCCAGAGAGTTTAACGCTTAATTAATTTCATATCGTTTTCTACACTTTTCTTCCGCAACGGCCCCTGGCAGGCCTCGTGTGCCAGGCCCGCCTCAGACACAGGGATTCCGATAATACAACTAGTTTCATTGGGATCAGTGTCTCGTTTCCTAATATTTATTCAAATTTCCACCACGGGAACTGGCCCTCTCCAGTGAGGGTCATCACGCGTAGGAAGGTGTAAGGGTGTAACAGTGAACTATAAATACGTTAAGTAGACGTGTGCTGCAAGGGGATGCCGACACAGCCTGTCGACCTGTAACGATCCTGAGAGACGGAGATCCTCGTGCTTTTTCAAGACCTAGAGAAGCTGGCACCCTGGGAACAACACCAACTATATATGCATCCATCAGTATACAAAAGTATCCAAAGAGGTCTGTATCTTAATCAGGCACATCCAGCCTCCCGCAAGCAGCAGAGCACGTCATTGTAATGTGTGAATACACAGTGTAGTGATAAAGTCTGTTCCCATGGTTTTGGTGTGCGCCCACTAAATGAAGCTGCATTAGCTGCCAAAATGGCTCACCAAGGAAGCACAATGTACACCGACGTATAGTAGCATATTATATAAATAAATAAAAAAAAAGCTGACAATGGTTTGAAATGATCTTGCATATAGTTTTCTTGGCAGCATCCAACACTGAAACATCTGGCATGTCTTAAGCATTTTCAGTGCGTGGAGAGGAGCTCGTCCCAATACCATTTTCAAGTTGAATGATACCCACATGCTAGTGCAGTCAGCCAGCAGCAGTGGGCACAATAATTGC
This sequence comes from Dryococelus australis, assembly GCA_029891345.1. Classification (NCBI taxonomy): domain Eukaryota; kingdom Metazoa; phylum Arthropoda; class Insecta; order Phasmatodea; family Phasmatidae; genus Dryococelus; species Dryococelus australis. Next base: position 372,387,794 of record CM056993.1, read on the forward strand.
TGGAAAATATGCTGAATGCATACAATCTTTTTGTTTGCAGCAAATGACATAGCTCTGTTTGTTTAGACCAAAGTAACAGTGAAAGCAGTACAGATTTACTGTCTGAGCAAGTCGTGTTTGGTGGCACTTGTTGGAACGAGGTGCGAGGATTTGCAGAGAGGGGAAACAACTCTGCGTGGAGCTCTGGCTGTGTAACAGCAGACCTAAAAATGTATGCTAGTTAAATTTTCTTAGATAAGTTTTTGTGCTAAATTGTTGATAAAATTTATTCTCTATTTTTTAAACTATATTTTGTACATTACTTCTGTGGATAAATTTTATATTGGGGGGGGGGGGGGGGAGAGGAGGAACACATGCGTTAACAACTATACTGTGATTTTATTCCAGTGTAAACTGGTAAATGCTTCAACCAGGTTCACCACAACCAAAGGGTTAAAGTACGCTTATAACAATGTTGGATGATAATAAATGATGTTAAAATGAAAATTAACTGCAGTAAAACCTCAATTAAGAAATATTAAATTTAGTGAAATATTCTATATAAAAAATTATTTTGGTCCTGTCAAGTGCCTGTGAGAACAATTTATATTTTATTCAATGAGCCAAAATTTATAGTGCGTTTTAAACTGCAAAATTAAATTTGTTTCATCCTCATGTGGCAAAGAAAACTACGGTAATGACTTAATTTTTACTAAACATGTACATACAGCGACACCCAACAGAGTTCCATTTGAGCCATTAATTACAATATTAATAAATGTGAACTGGAACAGTGTGTCAGCATGAGTAACATATGTAGGAGATTTTTTTAACTTCACTATGTTTAGTAGCAGTAGCAATGTGTGTGTGTGTGTGTGTCTCACACACACACACACACACACACACTTTTGCCATCTCAAAAATCAAATGAATCTGAAGATATCAAAATAACAGGTGCACTGCAGAATGGTATTTGATGAAAAATCATAAAATTATAAATAAATCAACAATGATAATTTTTAAGTTTGCTGTAGTTCATGTCTGCGTAAGGAAACAAATATTCACACCAGGACTTTCTTTATCAGATTGCAGCTTCACAAAACAACGATATTAATAACATACTAACACAATAACCAAAATCCTATTAAAAATACAGTTGACATATAATTTTAAAGAACAGGGGTTTACCTATTAAAACATCACAGTATCATAATTTAAGAGCGGGGGAGGGGGACGAGACTAAATCATCTGGGCTCTAAAATTATAAATTTAAATAGCATGTACACATGTCATACAAATCGTTCCTTTGCATAGAAAACTGTCATTGAACTTCTAGATGCAAATTTACAATGTTTCAAGTCTGTTCCTTTAGGCTTCCACCTACCGAGTTCTTGTCTGGATCTGAGGCTGAGAGGAGCAGAAGTGATAGGGGCAACACGGCCTCACATATCAAGTGTGCCATCACCATAAAGCACAAGGCTATGAACTGACGCGCAGTAAATTGTCTTGCACTGCATGTACCTAATGGGACTTTCAGCTGCGACCCTATTCTTTTATTAGTGGAAAGTCTGTAGGAAGGATCAATGCAGAACCCTCAGTACTGTTTTATGTATCTGACACATATATTTTGAGATACAACACTTTGAAAAAGCCTTTTTAGCCATTTTGGCAATGTTTCTAATGTGCATGATGTTTTGAAAGCACTCAATAGCCTTCATCTGAAGTGTGTGATTTCGTAGATCAACATATTGGGCGTACATTTAAAAGTTTTGTAGAAAAACGTGAAATTCTAATATCCTGTAAAGCAGTTAAAGTGCCAGATAGCCAGGAGCCTTAAAAAGAGACTATCACTACACGAGGAGAATGAAGTATCCGTTTACCCATTTTCAAGTGCCACTACTGAATGAACGGAAATACCATACTGTTGTACATGTTACAATTATTTTCTGTGCCACAGTGCTTAAACTGTTACTTATTTCATGACAATATTTTCCAACAAAATTGTTAATCCTGAATGCTCGGCACTGTCAAAGATGGGAAACAACAAATCATTTAAATTAATCAAGTCAAATGGTCTATCGCACCTTTCGACAGTACATAAAATATCTGACCAAAGCCTTTAGACAGACTGCCAAACACTAACACGTAATTATTAATGTTTACTGTGACATGCTACCTACCACCCTTTTTGCAGAAATTCATTGTTTCCATGTCATAATTTCAGTTTCAGAGGTATTATTGAAAATGTCTGATTATGAAAAATTTACAATTTACTAGTTGGTTAATACATTTGTATCTAATTTTCACCGTGTGTTATTTCCTGCTTACAAAAAGATAGGAACTTATTGGCAAAATATAAACATGTTCAACCCTTTACAAGCAGATAACACAGTTACACACAAAAATATTAGAAAACTCATAAGATTTAAATTTCCTAAAATTGTACAATGTATGTAAGTTAATTACTATGAATTTGAAATAATGATGCAAAAATAAACAATTTCTGCAAAAGTGGTGAAAGCAAGGCTTGCTTTCACCATACAATAATGGAAATACTGTACGCATCATAATCCCATACATCTTTACAGATGCCTCTTATTTTTTAATATCTAGTCCATTTTAATTTTAGGGTAATGAAATATCCACCACTGCATTATTATGAAAATACTGGGATGTTTTATTATTATTAATAGCCCTCTTTTACACAAATAACAAATGAAGCTGAGAAAGACAGCAGTAATGACTTTTACAGTGATGTGTGCACATATTAACTTTAAATTTCTCATACAAAGTACATATTAGATACATGTAGTGTTATATAAGTCACTTCAGAACTCAACAAAATTTAAGATAAATACAAAAACATTGTGTTTAAATTACTTTATACAATAATGGAAAATGCATTTGTGTCGACCCACTTAAAGTATAAAATACACCATTACAATCAACTTCAGCACCACACTATACTAATTACAGTATAATTATAACAAAGACTTATAAAAATATATAACATACAACAATCAGAATCTTACTTTTCAAGTGTAGGTTTCAGGTCACAAATCTCAACAGAATCAGATATATCCACGTCCATAGATATGACATCAGTTTGGTACTACTCTATACCCCATTTCCCTCTCAAACTGTTCAGCACGAAGAGTGCCATCAATGGATTGGCAATCAGGGTTGAAGACTGAGTACGCACTGATTTCCCCATGTTTCTTGGGCCCAGTCCTTGTGTTTACCCAAATCACACACAGTAGAGACACTACGGTGAACACTGCACCAAACTCATAGTGAGCAGCAATGAGAAGTAGGGTAAACCACAAGAGGATGTACAATAGCCACGTCACAAGTGTCAGGTACGGTACAACTGGGCACTTCAGTTCATCACTAGTGTCAAGGTCGTCTGCATCTACAGATGACTGTGGTGAAACACGTTGCTCCTAAAGAACATAGCAAGATTCATGACTGCATTGAAACAAATCTTTGTAGACAAGCACAGTAAATATATATCAGGACACTGAAGTCTGCTGTCATTGTAGACACTGTACGTGAGCATGACTGGAAGTATTGAATATCACCAACCCCAATTCTAACATACAGACGTTCTTAACAGATAATTAGTCCAACACCATTTCAGGATATTACACTGTAATTTAATTTATATGGGTATTTTAAATTGAACTGTACTATGCAACTTAACTACGTGATGTTCCTGCAGTATGTAACACTGTATAAACATCCTAAAACAATGGTATATCATTAACAACACAAACTCAAATGTAAAAGTGTATCTTCATTAATCTACAAAATACAGACACTGAGATAAATATACACAACTCAGCATTTTCAAATCAAATAATCCATCTGCAGGAATATAATTATGACTGTACGTAAAGAATTACAGTGGGATATATATATTATATATATATATATATATATAATATATATATATATATATATATATATATATATATATATATATATAAATATATAAAACCGGAGTTTTGCAAGTAATAGAAATGCTACGTGGCAAAATTAGAAGTAAATAAACAACAGTCTCCATGTAACAAAGGAAAAATTACAATATTTTTACCAAATGGTTACAATAGTTGTTCTGCATTTTGTTATTTTGTTCATTGCTGCTGTAAAAATTTACAGGGCAACATACAAGACATCAGAACAGACAAATTTTTAGTACTTCAAACTTTTGAGGTATGTAAGGATGGATTATTACACCTAAAATAATAGGGTCACCAATGAAGATCCTATGTAGGTGCTACTGACAAAAAAAAACTGGAGTTTTATAATTCACGCAGTGCTTTGTACAGGCCTGTCTAAATACTACTATGACTAAAACTACTTCTACGGTAGGTGAAACTCTCAGGATAAAATAAAACTGTTATCATCCAGTTAATGTCTATACTGGGCACCACATATCTGCAAGCCTGGACTGTGGTTAGAAACAGCCACTATCTCTTGGAGGAGGGTACGGAGGAGGGCAGGTATCTTGAGAACACAATATGGAATGGTTTCCTACTTACCGATAGAAAAATATTAATTCCTTCAATACGTTCAGCACTGTGAGCAACTTAGTTTCCAAGTTCAAGGTATGTACAAAACAATAGTAAACCCATGCATTATTAGTGATGAAAGGAGAGACAATAATGGTGTACTCTGTAGACATTAGTGGATGACTTTGTAACTATGAAGGGGTGTGAGGAAACAAGTAGTCACCATGGACAATGTTTTCTGTTATTCTTTAAATTGTGTGTCAGGCTACTAATCTGCTCTGTTACACCCCTACCCTTTGCACTCTAATGGATTTAAGGAATTGTCAGTGACATTCCTTTCCTCCTGACGTTGCTCAAGCTTGCAGATATCTGGCGAGTAGTACGAGTGCCTTAGTCTATGCTGTAAAAATGAGCAGGGCTTGCATGTACACACCTCTTCAGCTGCACTCAAGGTGACTTTTCCCATGGTATTTTCCATCACCATGCTGGTTCAGCTAATGTGGTTTCACCTTCAAATGCCTAACCATAGAAGTTAGATTAGAGGCCAAACAGTCATGAACCTGCCACTTATATGCAACACAGTTATAAAGTTTAAATACATTGTTCCTCTTGGTTAACATGCAATACAGGAAGTACTGTCTGTCTCGTATAAGATGGCAAGATTTTGATGGTTCAGTAAAACTAGTACCAATGTTTAACTTTTCATTTATGTATCCTTCCACCATCAATTGGCAGGTCAAAAAAGTGAGTACGTATTTTATACCCACACTAGTCTATGTATTGCTGAACAAATTCTAGGATTTACAGATGGAAATCAGACTCAAAAATTGTTAGGCTATAAAAGTATTCAAAAACTAAATATTTGTCAGCAATGTTTAATGTATTACAGATGGTGAATTTTGGTTAACATTTGCGAGACAGTGATTGAAGTTCATACCACACAGTAGCAGTTTGGACATTACAACAAGTATGTCAAGCCTGGAAATGAAAAACATTCTGGGAAATTGCTACACAGCGTACTCGCTAACAAACTACGGGTTCATTGGGAGAGAAGCCCTGTCAGAAAACATGGCGTGTCAAGGGTTTAGGCGTAAAACCATTACAGGCAGAATATAAGTTACTAGCAAACACCAATTCTACACGTGGAAATATGTTAGGCCTACTTTGAAAATTATACAGAGCTAAAATAAAAATATACCTCATAGCATCCACCTAAGTATTTACTATTTTACATAAGTAAAACAACTTTTGTGGCTGGTAGTGTCTGGGGTACACGCTAGCCAACAGAAGGCAACGCAGAGAGTGAGAGAGTGTGTGTTGTGAGAATGCTTGCCAACAGACAGCAAATTGACCTCGTGAGATCCCTCATGTTGAAGGTAAATTTTCCTCCTATTACTGGCATGGAATGACAAAGAGTTTGAAATGCATTACATCAAATTATTTGGGAGAAAAAAAAATAGTTTTTATGGCCTCTTTGAATGAATATCAAGCATATGTGGATGGCATGGTGAAAAGGGTTATAATGTAACCTGAACAGTTGCAACTTAAAATAGTGCATTTCAAATGATATGCATTTCATTTCAAACATCTGCAGGTTATTACTGTACCATAATGTTACACTAACAGCTGTTTTGTGACCACATAAAAAATAAGGGTTTGTCTGGAACTCTTTCTTGTAGTACATTATACCTAACCATAAAGCAAATGTCATCCTTACGTGTTGAACGTGTAGCTTTTGGTTCTGTTATTGAATGCCTTAGCAATTTCAAGACAAATACCCTTTCCAAAGAGTATACCTAGTCAAATCAGACAATAACCCATAAAGACACACATTCAGAAAAACTCTTCAAATATGACATAATACACTCCAACAATACTCAAATAAAAGAACTAATTGAAAGTGTATAAATGCATTTAATTGGATATCTAATCAGAATATTTTTTTTTGTGGTAGTGTACATTAAAGAAATCAACTGATAGTGTGCCTTTATAAAACAAATGAATTACTGACAAATATTACATAGATATATTTCCCTACAAACTTTTATTGAGGAAAAACAATTGAATAACTGAAAATGTCTTCAGTTGCTCTATCAATATCAATAAAATTCTTAATCATCTGTCTCACTTACCGTAGGTATATATTGATTAACTAAACAAATGTTCAAACTTGGATAAAGATGATTACTGTTTGAAATAGTTTCAAACTAAAACCTTTCTTGAAATCAAGTAAACTCAGTTGGGGAACTTGAGACGCTATATAAAATGCATTTGGGTAAAATTAGACCATCTTTAAATGAGTTCCAACTTAATCAAATTCAAATGATAATCTTGGCCGTGAAAGAAATAAGGTGATAGCGACCTCAATCAATCTGGAGGTGGGTTTACGTCTCAGCAACCTCACTGTATACGGATCAAGTCAGTCAAGGCACTTAGGGGATGCCACGTCCCTCGGGAGGTGTCGGCAGTTTTCACACTAATATTCCCTATGAGTGAGTGCCTGTTCGGAACCTCTTGCCTGAGTCCACGCTCCGTATCCTGACTTTCGACAACATTTTGGTCCGCCAGACTGACTAGAGATAGAGTTATGCCGGTCTTGAAGGCCTCAGAAACTGGAGCATTCCCCATATACTTCTACTCCTTACGATGGTCCGACCAAAATAGACGTGAAACAAATTCTTATGCACGATAAGTCGTATTTTGCGCATCACTTGCTATCACAAGAGATAAAACTAAGCCTAAATTAACCTCCAAGAGAGCAAAGAAGAAGAAACTGATCTAGTGTGCTAAGAACTCCTACAGATTAAATGCAAAACACATTGCCTTGGCAACCAAGTCAATAAACATACAAAAAAATATAGCTAAATCCTAGAAATGGAAGGGTGACACAACCTTAAAGTAACCAAAACCAAATTTAACTAAAATGAAAATTTAAATTAAATCTAAAGGTTAAATTCCAATACTATTAAATTTTAGTTACATATAAAATCATGAAAAAAAACATAAACATACTGAACTGTAATATTATTATATTACATTGCCATCCTTATAATGTATTTTTCTTTCAATTATCTGCAAAAAAAAAATGTACTGTGTCTTTGGTACATTCTTGTTTTGGTAGGAAACCATGGGGCGCATTTACTGCGTATTCTGTCTGGAGCCTTGAGAAGTTTTCACTGCTGTGTTACTCCACTATAATTTTTTGAAAATATATTTTCTAATATTAAAATACGAAATGGCAGTCATTTACTAATGTGATATTCTACTCTCCAAAATAATTCTGTAAGTATTTTAATGTTTAAATACTATTATCACGAAAATGTATAAAAAAAATTAAATATGAAGTCAAACAATTGAACACTGTTACAAAAACATATAATTTTTCTTGATCACTCAGAAAAAATGAAGTCCGGTGTCTGGCCCCATGGAGCCGTAAACTAAAATAGCGGCTGTGTGTTTGCAATTCTTTAAAAAAGTATTTAAATTTTTATCTTTCACAGCAAAATTATAGTACAATTCAGTTACTTATATTATTATTTTTTTAAATTAAACTAATGTTGAAATTGCTTGAACATCAATGGATACAGTAAATACATTTCATTAAAGTGTTAACAAGTGGATCTATAGAAAACTACATACAATATCATATAAAAATGGATTCAAGTCTCAGATTAGTTCTTAATTTTTATTTCCAAACAACAAGTTCACAATCTTCCAGTACTGCAAAGTCATGAATAGTCAGATCATCTAATGCTCTACCAAAACTGAGCTATCTGGGATGTGATTTCTTTGACGTCTGTGACATTAAAAACATGGCACCTCACGTCGGGCATCATGTTTGTAATATTGTAGACGTCAAAATTGGTGATTGGATATCACAGCTCAGTTTTGCTCAATTTGGAGGGGGGGGGGGGGGGGGGGAGAGGACAAGGGAGGGAGAGAGAGAGCTCTCAGATTAGTTGCTTAATTATATTTAAATTCCAAACAATACGTTACACTCTTTCAATAATGCAGTCACAAACCGTCTACTTATTAAGAAACATAACAGCACTGCAGTAGTTTATTTATTATAGTCGACAACACATGCATTGCAAGACAATCAATCACAAGCATGTCCCACACTGGTGGATAATGTTCAAGATCGATGCGTCTCCTTCACGGACTTGTAGTAGACTATTAGTGGGCAGCAGGCACTCAGGGTTCAAACTGCCTCGTGCCTTCCTGCACCACGGTACAAAAAAGTGACCAAATAAGGGCATGTATGGCATGGTCTGAAATCCCTTCCCTGCGCCATACCGAACTATGTCGTAGCAAAACTAACCAAACTTCTAGAACATTCTGGAAGGAAAATATGTTTACGAAAGTAGTAAAATCTTTTATTTCAGCATGCTGACGCAACCTTAACTACGACTTCAGAAAAATCAACTGCATTACAAATAAATATTCTAACAAGGCCAAAACTTCAAATCCTGATAAAATATTATTATTGCTAGCAAAACAAAGAAAACTAACCAAATATCAGTATTAATTATAATTAATAACTTGCATCATTACAATACTTCGGAATCATTACACAGAAACATGGAAAAGCTGTTGGCTAATGCAGAAATAGTTTTATGGGGTAGTTATGAAGACTCACAACTTGTCGTACAGTAGGCCACAGCAGTATGAAACTTGCAGGTATATTAAGCTTTTAAAGGCTTATATAAAGGTTTTTGTAATATTTATAAAGCCCACAGTTGTCTGCCACATTTACTATACTTAATGGGGTTTTATAAATTGTTTTAACTTCTATTGTGTGTTGTGGTATGGGAAATAATAATTTATAGTGAAAAATGAATATAGGAGTAAGAGACACGTATTATATAAATATTTTTCCTTCCTCTGTGGGATAGCTCGACAACCATTAACTAAGAAGGATTAGCATCCATCATACCATGTTATATTCAGGTAACTAAGCATTAAATCCAGTGAATAAAGAATACCATGATGTAGTAACAAATTAGCATCTCTGAAAAGGTAAGTGTGTGAATAGTACCACTTACTATTTATATTCCTGGTGCCAAACAAGCTGGTTCAAACATAAGAAACATTCAACACAAAGAAACGTAAATCATGCAAATGTAGATTGATTATGACACACCTTTATTGGTAGACAAAAATTCTGTATGAAATCAAACTCGGACACAAATAAAACATTACCCTTTACCATAAAACAAGACATTGACCCTTTAATGAAATTCACTCAGGCTTTAAATTATGTTGCAGTTCATAATTCTCAGAGCTTATATGCAGATTTATCTCCATTTATCTGAGTAATGAAAGCAAAATAATTACACAGCAATACTTGACAAATTTCTCCACGTAGCTGAATGAAATTTATCCTGTAGAAAATTATTCTTCAGATTAGTTCTCACTAGGTAACATACCATGCGGGATAGCGGGAAATCACTTACCCAGGACGTATTGAGTTCCAAGAAGTTTTCATGCAAGAAAGTCAATTTGCAGCATTTTTCACATTTGAAGAAATTACTGGCATGTTGCAAATAGTAAGAAATTGCAGGGCTCCCACAAGGTCCAGCAGGCAAAAACATATGTACCAGATACTTTCGAAAGAAAAAGTGACCAAAAAAAGAGACCTAACATATACTATATTAAATGTAAACTAAAAACAGGCATCTGAAAACCAAATATATGTTACCTGTTAAGCAATTATGTACATTCATAACTTCAGCTTGATACACAAAAACTATCAATGTCCTCCAAAATTAATGTACAAAAATATTACGCTTGTCTTTAAAATTAACACTAAAAAATCATTATCAGTATGTCTTAGAAAATTAATGCTGAAACTATTGTTTTGCCTCCTTGGCACTGCATAACTTCAAAACAATATCAGATTTTCTCTTCTCTACTAACTGTTGGGAGTTTATCCACTTCCTTCTTATTCTCTTCTGCTTCTTTACAGTACGCAGCAACCCCTACAAACATGCCTTGTGCAAGTCCTACTTCCTGCCTTTGCAGCCGCCGTAAGCCTCTTCTGGGCCTCAAAGAACAGTTTATCTGCAAAAATTCTGTTCTCTTTTTCCTTGTTCCACAAAAGACTAAATTTTCTTCATATTTTCCCAGAAATAGTTTCTCTTTCTCTACCTCTTTCATTTTTTTTATTTTCTTTCTTGTCATCTTGCATTTTCTTTTGAGCTAGCTCATACTCTCTCTTTATTTACTTTGTCAAGATAAACTTGGTATTTGTTACGAGCATAATGTGCCATTGCGAGGAGCTCTTGGGTGATAGGAACTAGGTGTGGCATATTATTAAAAAGTTCCAATGCACATTTTACAGTCGTTGTGGCATTCAATGTCCGCTCACCCACGGATGCAGGGTCACTCGTCAAGGTACACACTGAATCAGATGCCACATTCAACATAGGAGTTGCCATGAGATAGGGAGAGCACTGTTTTGACCACTTTGCTAAAAGTAGGATACCTTAAATCTTCTACTGGATTTTTTTTCTCAAAGAACTGAGCCCAGTAAAGATCAATACGCTCTTCTTTCACGTACTCCCCTTCTGTCTGCATGAGAAGCCATTCACAGAGAAGAACGCCACACTTCACATCAAAGGGAAGAGCATCAGCTATAGTGCAAATGTCAGACCCACTAGTTGCAGATTTTCTTTCTTCTCTTTGTAAGCATTTGAAATGTTTCAAAAGCTTCCTGGTTTTGAATTTGGATTTTTTTTTTATATGGCAGCACGCATATACATAGTGGTTCTGAGCATCCATAATAAATAGAAGCCTATATTTTTCTGGAACCTGAACCATTAATTCCAACAAACTAAGTATGCGTGTTGTCATTTACGAATGAAAGTGACATGAAAATGTGAACATGTCACATTCAACTATAACACATTGAATAACATCTTCATACATTCAGCTGTCACTGCAGCCTCCACAACTAAATCCTTGACAGGAAGGAGATTTTCTTTCGTGAGTACAGACTCGTCTACTCCTAGTCTTTCAATAGCCTCGGCTTTACATGTTGTAGTGTCTCAAGCTCAGTATGAAGTACATCTATGAGTGACTCATTTCTTTGGAAGAATATAGTAAAATATGTGAATACACCGGCAACAGGAATGATGAAATGAAGCTTAGCAATCATGATTGTACTTTTAAGATGACTAGTTATATCTTGACATGACTTCTTCTTTGCTAAATGAGGCATTTCCTTAGGAATGTATGTCAGAAAGTAATGCTTCAGTGAAATAATCTGCTCAAGGACCATTTCAGCTGTGGGGCCCAGAGTGAGCCAGCGTGATGATACTTGTTTTACAAAGTGGTGTTGGGGAACTTTCATGCCCCTCTGTATATTTTAATAATCTTATCTTGTTGGCCAAGCTTTGAAAAATTTATGAACAGCAAATATCAACTGAGATGTATCTTCACCCAAATGTTCTAAACCACAAAGACAAGCATTATGTACAATGTGTGTGTTGCATGAGCCCACGTCAAGAAGTGGCTTTCTTTGTAGTGCTAGCATGTTTTCATTCATTTGCTTCTCAACAGTTTTATTAACATTGGGCCCATCACTGCCAAGCATGAGCATGCTTTGGCGTGGAAGTTGTGTGTCATCTATTGCTTGGAACAATTTTTTAATAATATCGCTTGCTCAAGCATGCTGAATAAAGAACGACTGAAGATGCTGGGTAACTACATGGTTTTGAGATTTTATGTACGTTATAATATTTTATCATGAAAATACGTTGAAGTACAGAAAGACCTAACCAAACAATACCTAAATTCACAATATTTCCAATACACACACACACACCCTATATTTGTTTTTATGATAAATTCCATGCTTCGCTGATGCATTTAGCACTTCATGCTATATACATACAGCCAGCGTGCCATGAATCACTGTTTTGGGGATTTACTCTCCTGCTGGTGCTGTGACTTTGCATTGGTGCCTAATATTTAGTTATGCTTGAACAGTATTTTTCAGTTCGAGGGGGCTATGCTTGAACGTTGTTTACAAGCAGACTACAAAATGCAAAACAAATATATACATATACCACACATAATAAAAAACTTTACTATGTATGTGCAATTAATCACCTAAGTTGGCAATGGGTACAGTATAATGTTTCCGTGTCGTAGATAACTAAGCACAATATGTTATCGTGGATTCACTTTGATGTAACTCCACACACACTCAAATTAACACACGCATATTATATTGTAATAATTCACATGTAAATATTTGTGTAGTTATTAAGAATAACAGCTTTTCCAAAAATTAGGAAAATAATATCTGGAAATGTTATATATGGTTATTACTAATCACACTCAATAGCAATTATTGGGAGGGGTGTCCATGTAATCTGTAGTCCATGAAATGTAATAGTGAAGATGCCTATGAATATTGTGGTGATTATGCAGTATAAGACCAACAAAATAAATTTATATGAGTTGCGCATGGCCTACCTCTTCATTATTTACGGGGGCGTGATGATAAATTAACTAGATTGTCGAAAATAAAATTATTAAGTGATTTACGAATAGAGGGTGCAAGTATGAGTGCTTCGTAATGATGTTTTGGCCACTACCGTTTGATTTTTTAGTACATCACTCCTGTGTTGTAGAATGAGATAAGGTGCAACACACGTGTGACGGTAGTTGAATTGGCCGAGGAGAGTGAACACTAGACCCACCGCCTACTTAGGCGAGTAAATGTACATACATTATTTATACGTAATTATGTATTTTGTATTTATTATTGCATTTTGCAGTATAATGTATTAATGACATAAACGTGTAGCCTCCTGGCAGTGAAAAATACTGTACAAGCATATTCAAACATTATGCACCGAGCCAGAGTCCCAGAGCCCGCAGGGGATTAAATCTCCAAAATAGTGATTCAAGGCATGCCAGACTTTTTTTTAAGGTAATGAGCGCTAAGCGCTCATACATCCACGAAGTTTAGTGTGTGCCATAAAGAAGTAAATTTGTGTGTGTGTGTAATGGTAATATTGTGAATTTAGGTACTGTTCGGTTAGCTAGTTTTGCAATTAAATATGTCTTCGTGATAAAATATTACGATTCCATACATATTTTTCAAATGTTTTACCCTGCAATTTCTCTGATCTTCTTAACCCTACTACTATCGTATTTGTTCCTTGTATTGGTAATATGGTCAATTTAGGTATTGTTTGGTTAAGTCCTTTTGCGATTTCATGTATTTCCATGAATAAATAATACAATCATGTAGATATTATTCACTTGTTTTACCCAATATTTCCCTGATCTTCATAGCCCTCCCCACTATCATTTTTAGGGTTTGTATTGCTTATATCTTGATGCCCCTAGTAAATTCACGTTCTGTGCAATTAGTAGAGTGGAGTTATACCACTTTCGAAGATTTATTTTTCCTAAGTTCATATTCTTCATAATTATCAATCATTTTTATTTTTAAAAAATTCTACTATGCTTATGAAAGGACTCATTTTTCTGAAATAAATGAATGTTTTTGGACACGGATATAAATACTGAAAACCTGTACTCACATGTGAATGTTAAAATCTCTGAGCTCTTGAGAAGAGGTCTAAATGAGTCTGACTTTCTTTCACCATTGATTATTCTTATACATCTCTTTTGCACGTGAAACACTTTTTTACTGTCAGTGGCATTACCCCAAAAAATTATACCATAACACATGATGGAATGAAAATATACAAAATACACCATTTTTGTTCTAGACCTCTGCAACACCTCGCAGAGCGAAACAAGCTGAACATAGTTTGGGTAAAATATACGCAATGTGAGATTTCCAGTTCAGTAAACTGTCTACTTTTAATCCAAGAAAGTTAGTCACTGTTGTTTCATTAATTTTATCTCTGTAATTACTAACATATGAATTATTGTTTTTTTCTGCACTTTGCAAGGAAATTTATAAATATGTTTTATCTAGGTTGAGAGTTAATTTGTTTGCAGTAAACCAGGCATTTAGCTCTGTAAATGTTGTATCTGTTTTTTGCATAAGATCATTTACCGACTCTCCAGGGACTAAGATGCTAGTATCATTTGAAAATAAATTAAGGCACATGGGAGGTCATTTACATAATAGAGGAAGTGTAAGGGGCCTAATATTGAGCTTTGTGGGACCCCATGCTTGATTTTTCCTGGTTCAGAGTAGAACAAATTAGTGATTCTCAAAATGTTGCCGCAACCTCCTGTAAATTAGTTTTTCAATTACTTTTTGAAAAGGAGGTAAGAAGTGAGATAGGTCCATAGTTGGTTATTTTGGTCTTGTCACCTTTCTTGAACAATTGTGTCACAATAGTCCATTTGAGTCTGTCTGGAAACTATCCCATATTGAAGATAGCATTACAAATATGACTTAATGGCACACTACATTCAAAAGCACATTGCTTTAATAACCTACAGCTTATGCCATCATAGCCACTTGATAATTTTGGTTGCAAAGATTTGATTGATTTCTCAACTTCTTTTGGAGTTGTATATGTAAAAGATATAGCAGGGTATTCAGTACTATGGAATGTAGAAACATGGTTTATATCTTGTTTAATATTTTTGTTAATCATGTTTTCTACAACATTTAAGGAGTTTCTATTGATCCCTAGTAAATACGTGTTCTATGTAATTAGTGGAGAGGAATTATACCACTTTCCAAATTTTTTTTAAAAAGCCCCTTTTCTGGAATTTTACCCCTATTTGTACATCCAAGTTGCGCTCTGAGGATAATTTGTCCAAGCAAATGGAAAGCTCATCAATTTTGCTTATTAAACCTCTAATATTTGAACAATTACTGACTGTTTCTAGTATCAAGTATGAGAGTAAAACTTTTTTATCATATGAATTAGGCCTTATGGGCATGGGCTTCTTTAGCCTAAAAAATTTCCACGGTTTCCAATGATCACCTGGTGAGGTCAGCAAGTTTCCCCTTGCCAGCACGACTCAGATGCAGACCATGTCTCGTGTGGTCAGCCCTAGTTATTTCCTCTAGACCAATCACACAAACATGGCTCAGTCTGCCCGACCTTGCACAGCGCTGCACGGCAGTGTTAGCTGTCTGCACCTTCCTTTGTAAGAAAGGCATGTCATGCCACTGCAGTGCCTCACATGCTAACACATTGGTGTGGCTCGTGGCCCTGGCAGTGTTGCGGATGTCTCCTCCAACTGAATAGTTTTTGTCCCTGTCAATGCTGTTGCCTATTCCCCCAACAAAACAACCTGATCTGGCCTGCAAAACTATTTGGTAAATTATCACAAAACCTTCAAGAAATTTGCTTCTCTAACCAAAACCTATTTAAAAACAACTGAAAGAATACTTTATTAAATGTGCATTTTATAGCATAGATGAATACAGTATCTAATCTACAAAAATTAAGAAAACTGTATAACATTTCATTGTACACATTTCTTGTTCCTTTTCTTTTCTGTTTCAGTAAAAAGATGCAATCTGACATATATGTGTGTGTTTACTATATTCAGTGTAAAAACGTTATATACTCTAATTTGACTTGTCCAATATCTTTGTACAGTAATGAATTGAAGCTTATGGACACAATAAAACAAACAAACCCACATTTCCCTTACCTTTATTTCCTTTCGCTGTGAGTTTTTGGGATAAAAATCACAAAAACCTGTCTTCATGTACATCCTGTGAATACATTGAGTGAAGAAATGGGTAATTCTTAAGAATAGGAGCTTTTTCGGAAATGGGAAACATAATACCTGGATATGTTAGATATGATGATTAGTAATCATAATTACTAAGAATTTTGGAGGGGCTTCAAGTAGTTGTCAGAAAAAAATAAAATAAAATGTGATACGGAGGATGGTTGTCAACAGAGCTGTGCTTATGATATAAAACACGTTTAATTTATGTAGAATATATTTATATCGGGTCACTTAATTGTTTTACATTGAAGAATACTGTTTACAATGCATATTTAAAGTGTAAAACCTCATTTACAGGGCATATTTATGCCCCCCCCCCCAACAGAGGTTATACAGGTATATAACACAGCTATCAAACAGTGTCTGAAATCTGGTGAATTAATCAAGGCTTACGTTGTCTACATTCATCTACCTGATTGATATGTACGGGGGCGTGAGTATACAATAAATAAAACACACAAAATACAATAGTTTCATATAGGAGCGGTCCGCATTGTGTGTCTACGCTGGCGAACATGTTTGACGTACCATTTATGGTACATGTATCAGTATTTGGCCTACTGTACGATGATGAAGTAGTAATGGTACAAAATGTACCATTATGTTGTGTCAGTGTACCATAATATTGTATACCCCCCTTCTACGACGGAACAGTGCTGATCGACAAGCCAGCGCCGGTGTTGGTACTTTAGTTTCTGGTTAAATGCCAAGTAGTGCGGTTCGTGGTCAGGAAGTGTTGCTGCACTCATGAGTTGTGACGCCCGAATCCGTCCGTGTGAAGAATTGTTATATACGAATGGAGGGTGCTAGTAGGAGTGCTTCTGAGCATGACCGTCACCTATGTGGAGGGTGTTACCTGGACATTAGCGAATTTATTGAATTAACTCTCTTTTGGCCGCTATTTGATTTTTTAGTAGATCACAGTGTTTTGTTGAGTGAAGTACTGTAAGATGCAACTCATGCGCTGCGGTAATTGAATTGACTGAGGACAGTGAATTTTTTCGCTCTCAAAGGTCAGTTAGGACACATGTTGGTAAAAAGTATAAGGCGCTTTGCAATTTAAAGAAATCTTTTCGGCACGGCACATGGTTTGGAAAAAGTAAATTAAGTATTGAACTGATTTGTAAGATTACATATTATTATTTAATTATTCATACTCCTCACACCCTGTTTATTAGTTGAATGTGCCATATTAGTCAACCTAACATCGTTGATTGGTTGTGCTTTTGTCGCGAGGTGATGGTTGACTGGCGTATACATGAGACAAGGGGTAAAGTAAAATGGGGAGAGGAGAAGAGGGGGTCTCTTTCGTTGAGATAGATGAAGCAAAATTTTTGGGAAATGTAAATATAACATGGGTCGCATCGTCCAGGGGCAGTGGGTTTTCTGAAATATTGAGAGAAATACGAATAGTATTATTCTTGTTCCTGTCAAAGAAAATTGTACTAGCAGGACGGTTTTGAAAGTGATCAAGGAATTCATTGAGCATGGAACTACAATTACACGCAACTGTCGGCATGCCTAGTTGTCTTTCACAGTACGACTACAAGCACCTTTGGGTGAATCATAGTATGAATTTTGTTGATCCTGATACAGGAGCGAACACCCAAAGGATAGAGCGAGTGTGGTGAGATGTGAGGCACAATTTTCCTCGGTATGGCAGGAGGGCACCGCACTTTGTCGGGTACCTGTTTCGGCGGCGGCACCCACACCGAGTGTGTATGCATCACTTCTTGCTCGCAGCGGGTGAATTGTAAGCATCACCTATTAAGGTGAGTAAATACACATACATTGGTACTGCATTTGCGAGTGTAATAGTTTTTACGTTGTATGTATTTTGTACTATTTTGCCTCCAGTGATGTGACGTGTGGAGGATGTAATTCAGTTAAACATAAGGTAAATAAACATTGCAGTAAATGTGATGCAGTATTAATGCTGATGATGTGTAGCCCTCCCGCAGGAAAAACTAATGTGCAAGCGTAGCCAAACATTATGCACTTAGCTAGAGTCCCAGCACCAGCAGGGAAATAAATCCCCAAAACAGTGATTCAAGGCACACCGGCAATTTTTTTTTGGGTGGTGACACGAAGCACTGCGCAACAGCAAAGCTTAGAGTTTCCCCACAAATGATTGTCATGTGTAGCCTATTTTAACAGGGGAATTTTTTTAACATAGTTTTGTACTATTCTTAATATTACTGTAATATTCTCATGAAAACATCTTAAATTGCTAAAAGATTGAACTGAACATTGTCTAAATTGACAATGTCAGCAATACAATTTAGAAATAAGATAGTAGGGAGGGCTATGAACTGGAGCAAAATTGAGGGGTAAAGGTTGATAATGAAAATATACATATTTTGTATTTATTTTCCCCCACAATTTCCCTGATTTTCATAATTCGAATTCTGTGTAATTAGTAAAGTGAAATTATAGTACTTTCTGAGATTTTTTTATCCATCAAAAAAGCCCCTATTCTTAAGAATCACAAAGAAATGTAATTTATTTGTGTAAACTTATAGCCTACTGTTTGCTGAAGATTTTGAACTTCACAATATACTGCACCATGTGTATTACCAATTTATTATATTTTACCTTTCATATTACTTCATGTGAAAACTGCAAGGCTACTTACATGTCTAACCGATGGTGAACTGGTAGCTCTAACATGTTCGTTAACTAATACTTTTTTCAGTAAAGATTGTGAAGACGGCATGCTTACTTTCCTTTTTAATTTCACACAATTCAACTTAGACCCTTTTTCCATACCAAAAACCGTTGACGGTTCTCTAGTGCCACTCCATTACCATACCAATTACCAACCGTAACACAAGTCACAGAATAGGGAGGTTATAGACAGAACACTGCTATGACACTAGCGCTATCTCTGTTTCACAACCAAAACTACAAGCGACATTGATTACTACAGACTGCGAGGCAGACAGATCTCGCTGGCTGCGCAACTACACTTATCCGTGTCCCAACATGTAGCTGCTTTTCTGCCAAGTGCCAACCAACCTTGCGAAAACAGCATGGTTTGGAGGCTAGGTAAAAAAAACTGATTTCTAAACAAATGTTTTGATTAGTATGTACACTTCCTCTAACGAATTTGGAAGGTAGTTCGATTAAATGTAAATTGGTACAAATATTTTCTTTCATATTATAGTGCTTGTCATTTAAAAACTGTTTCCCAATGACTGACAGTTGTGTTCTTTTAGGGTAGATCAATGTTGGGTACATGCGCAAGACTAAGAAGCGGCTACCTCATATTTTGTCTATGGTTTGGATTGATTTAGTGCACGTTACTCCTACTCTGTTCTAAGGATCTGGTGAAATGTAAATATTTATCTAAGAATTTAAATATTTTAGGCGGTAGTTACATGTGAAGATAAGTTAAGTTAGTTTTATAGGTAACATATTTAACAGAAATAAACTTTATTGTGTGCGAAGAATCGGGTTATGTTGGACATGGCAATATAAAAATTGCGTAGCCGCCTAACCGCGAACAGCTTATACTTGCCGGTTCGTAAGTGGTTCAGAATATTTTAAAACTACAAATGCTACGCCCAAGCTGTAGCAATGTTGTGGCCTCAAGTAACAGGGATTACTCAACCCAAACAGACTTGGTCCCCCCGAAAGTAAGGAGGACTTCACAGTCGGACATCATAGTCCCGACATCAAGGAAGCCACCTGCGAAGCCTCTTATCCCATACATACGATACAGCAGTAAGGTCTGGAGTCAAGTTAAAGCACAGAATCCTGATGTTAAGTTTCGGGAAATTGGGAGGATCATCGGGCAGATGTGGCGAGAACTGCCCGAATTAGAAAAAACGGTTTTCGTTGAAGCGTACAAAGCAGAGAAATTGGAGTATGATAAGCAACTGCAGCTCTACCGCAATTTCGGAGCATTTGCGGGAAGTATGGCTGCCCATGATTATTGTCCTCAGAAAGAAAGAGATAAACAAGAGACCTACAATTATCCTGGAAGTGGTCCCAGCAAGCAGAGCACCTTTATGTACAATACCATTGAGTCTGTCAATGTGGAAAATGAGGAAATTAAGTTTGAAGGAGTCATTGAAACTGGAGCAAAAATGATTAAAAATGAGGGAATTAAGACTGATGGTGAAATTATTAAAATTGAAGATGAGGTAATTAAGACTGAAGATGAAATGATTAAAAGTGAAGATGTAACTAAAACACATGATGTAATCACTGGTTTACCATAAATGATCAAAACTTGTCATATATAAAATGTGAAAACGTGCTTGTCAGTGGGAGGGAGAGATTACAGTATTATACTGCACAGGAAGCCCAGAAATTCTGACTATCATGTCACATAGCTTAAGGAATACACTAAGTTAACACAACTTTTAAAAGGATCATTCCATGTCAGATAAGTATAGTTATGACACACATAATGTATACAGTAAATATAGTTCTAAATAAAATACTTGAGCAAGTAATATCAAGTGACCCTTCTACAGAATTCAAGAGATTCTATAAAATTGATGAAACTTCGCATTTGACCCAAAAATTATATGTACTTTCAGACCATTATGGAATCCTAAGATTTAGGAAGTGTAAAGCAGTGGTAAAAAAAAAAGGTTTTGACATCTTTTCTTAGATGGTTTAATTACACCATCTAAGTAAAGTATTGATGTTAATTTGATTACCTGAACACAAACAATACTTTGAAGAGTTGAGACTTAGTTGAAAAATCGCTGAAAATTTCAGGGAAATGGTTCTGCAGTTGGTGTTTTTATCGTATCTGGCATAAATCCACATGATTGTAAAACAAAATATTAATTTAACTAAATGGACAGCATCTTCGCAAATGAAAATTAATTTCCCAGAAGCTTATAGGCCTACTTGACCTTCATTGTTACAAAAAATTGTTTTTCACATCGAGCGAGTTGTATTGCCAAGTGCGAAGTTTATTTTCAGTGACTTCTTGTGGGGAGGTTGGAGGATTTACATTTATTCAATTCAACAGACACAAGCATCTTTTGAATAAATTAAGATCCTGTTTAAAGGCCTACTCTACAGATTTTGTCTAATGCGTAAGGGCAGAGCCAGAGCGCGGCGGAACAGGTGTTAATTGTACAGGAAAAACAAAGGGCATGATTTTAAGTGACAGTTACTGAAGACAGTGAAGAAATAACTTTTAATTGCTTTATTTATTAATCCCCCGTCTCAAAATTACTCTGTTTTTAAGTGAAATATAAATTACTTCAACTATACATTTTCCACGTGGATTGTGTAAGCTCCTGCTATCCTCGAAGATATTTGGCAGAGCTCGTTTCCTCCCCTTACACAGCTGGCTGGAAGGGAGCTAGTTTCTCGGCAACCAGCGTGGCATCCACGTGCGCTCGCTCCCTCCCTCTGGATGCTGGCTGGTTTGGAAGTGGAGGGTAGGCCTACATTTCTTCATTCCTCCTGCTGCTGGTCGATAACTTCTCCACGTGCTCACAGTTGATTGAGTGTGCACGGGACATTTAAAATTTGACTTGCATTCAGTGTCTGTATTTTGTGTCGATGTATTCTTTGTTTAAACAAGTTGAGGTTAAATGTCCTTTAAGTATTACATATTTACAGCAATACTTTTGTTTTAAAAAAAATCACATTTTTATTTTATTTTTTTAAAACTTTATTCACAAATAAAGGACAACTCTCATACTCAAACATGAATTCTATTACGGTTAGGAGTTGTAGTTTATTGATGTACATATCAGAACCCTCATCTGCTGAAATCCCAGATGTATGTAAATTTTTTGACAAGTCACCTAAAAACCAGTAGATAGGGCGTCCACTGTATACATGTAGTTCTTCCTAGAACACCCACAAATTTTTTTATGTGGGAGATATGTTTAGGCAGCCTGTTATAATAAAAAATCATAGGTAACTCTGAACTTTGCTTTCGCACAGTCAGGTAAAAAGTTAATTACCCCCTGTGTTAAATCCTCATAACAAATGCAGCTGTATTATGCCATTTTGTCTTTAGTTTATGTTGATTTCTTGGGTAAAATAGGGGCTTTTCTGATTAAAAATAACCTCGGAAAGTGGTATAATTCCACTCCACTAATTACACAGAACACAAATTTACTACGCTCATCAAGATATAAACAATACAAACCCCAAAAACAATAGTGGGAGATCAGGGAAATTGAGGGGTGAAACTAATAAAAAATAGGTACTATTATATGATGAAATTTTACATCGCAATTTCCCTCCAGTTCATAGCACTCCCCACTATCATATTTGTTTTGTAATTTGTACACGTAATCTTGTAAATTTAGTTATTGTTCTGTTAGGTCTTTGCGCAATTTAATGCATTTACAATATAATTAAATATTTCGATAACATACATATTTTTTCACTCATCGTACCATCCAATTAACACAACCACACACAATACTACACGCTTCATTTCACAATATAATGACTTGCTCATCCAAAATTGAAAATGCATTACATTACTCACCCAAACACTACATCATACAGGATTAACCACGACACAAAATGTATTCAATTTGATGACTAGACACTCAAAATACAGCACAAATATTACATTTTAACTTTTACCATACATCTAATATCACACACTCAAATTTTTGCACAATTATTCCATTTCACACGTCAAACTGAATGAAACGCGATAAAACACGCCAAACAGCATTAACCTCCGCACAGTCCAACATCAGACCTTACAATTATGCCGGACAGAACCACAATGCACCTTTAATGTCTACCAATTTCAACGCACATTTGTTTCCCGTCTCTTGTCCATTATTGGTCACTGTGTATCATAAAGTAACATGGCGTTTTACTGCACCTGCTTTTAAACACAGTCTCTTAACATAATTTCATATCATAGTATACCATATGTATATTTATTCTACTAGGAATACATTACATAGTACAATCCTTGGAAATGTGAAGGTAAGCCTTGAGCAATTCACCAGAATTACATAATGTCCCGACACTGCTTGATACCTGTGTTATTTACCTGCATAACCTCAGTGCCGCTGTATAGATATACCCTGTAAATGGTGTTTTATATATTAACGATTTGTTTAAACGGTATTGTCACACTTAATACAATCACGTGGCCTGATATACATATATTCAACATAAATTTTACGTATTTAATTGCATAAACACAGCATTCGTCATAACTCTCCTCTCCATTAGTAATAATCATATCTAACATCTCCAGGAATTATTTTCTCGATTTTCAAAAAGCCTCTATTCTGGAATATTATAGATGATAATTAGACTCAGAATAAAAGAGAAGAATGTTTAGATCAGTAAATAAAGTTTTAGCTGTAGCATTTGGTTTTGCTTTACACATCATATGAATTGCCCTCTTCTGCATTCTAAACACTATTGTGCTGTGACCACTTAACCCATATTTTGATTCCATACATCATATTAAAGTGAAAAAGTGCAAAGTATGTAGTCCGTAGAGAATTTTTGTATGGAATGCTACTAATAATTTGAAGTGCATTGCAGGAGCTACTCAACTTGTTATCTGATCTATGTGAGCTTTCGATTTAAGATTTCTGTCTATCATTCCCAAAGACTGAGTTTGGTTTATATTCTGGTCTTAAAATTGAGTAAGCGTATCCCTTTTGAATTTTTAGCTCTAAACCACTTCTTTATGGTTAATAACTGATATTCAGTAAAGATATACACACATTCTACCTACTTTCGACTAACAAATAAAGGTACTAAACAACTTCCTACCAACAGAGTTTGTGTTAACTTAGGAACATTAAACTGTGATTTCTGTTTTCTGGCGAAGCTTTTGTATATTCCCGATTGTCATGATGTCACTTTGGTCATCGTAAGATTAGCAGTTTCCAATCCAGGAATGATGGTTTTTAGGCTGCGTGACACAAGGTTAAGTGTACAGCATCGTTCATTATTTTTGCATGGGTGAATATGGAGAAGCCCTCAAACAAAAATTAATTAGCTTTATTAGTGCCAGCCTGCTGAAAGCCAGCCTAGAAGGAATGATACCACTGTTCTCAACATCAGTCTGTAGCCATTAGGGCTGTAAACTCTATTTTGGAGACATTGATATGTGTGTAAATCTTGATATATTTACCACAAGTAACCAGGACACACATAATGTCTTGTAACAGCCTATAGTAATCCATAATTATTGATAAAACTTCCACGTTATCTTTTCCTTCCCCTAATTAAACACCACCAAAATATTCCAATTTAATTCTAACCATATATTCAATTAGCCATAATCCTGAGAAAATTAATGCTTATTCATGTTACATGTGAAAGAGGTTGCAATAGGCTAGTAAATCTCATTTCAATTAAAAATTTTAATTTTGTGACAGTATCAGATTCCACTAATTAGATACTAAATGAAAAAAAAATTTGCCTGCAGTTGGGATACAATTTTACAAGGCCTCGCTGTTCCTGAGAATGCCCTCGTAAAAACATAGTACACCATTTTGAACACCAAAACAAACCCAAAGATTACATTAAAAGTGCAATTTTCATGTTTATTTTAAATTTGCCTCTGGTACAAAATTAACAGGTTTGTAAATTAAATACTAATTTATTTCTTTGAATAAAGTATACTCCAGAACAAGAGGTCTATACAATCTCTCCTCGACACAAAAAAATTAAACGCCAGACACCAAGCCACCTTTAGCGAGTGTGGCACCTATTTCAGTAGGTCTAGCTTACTTGTGAAAAAAACTTGACAATTTTATTAGAAGCGTATAACATTTTTTTAATACTTAAATGTATTCAAAATAAGATATCATCAAAGAAAGTCACGCACAACTCTTTGATGCCAAAATTTGAGTTCAAATAGAGTGCTCTGTAATGTCCAGCAATCATAAATTCCATTTTCATTTCTTACTCGTGGGAAAGTCAGCAGTTTTAATAAGGATGTATCAGTATTCAGACATGTTTCTAACGATATGATAACCTGAAAGAATACATGTGAGCTGCTGATGTCAATAAAGAAGATTAAACACAGTGCTATATAACTCCTTCCAACGTACTGGGACATTTGCTTTAAGTCTGATCCAGTTTAACACCTCCACATTTAAGACATGCTCATATGAATACACGGAGGGGGAGAGAAGGGATTTAACAAGCAATGTAGACTGTATTTTCTGTTTCATAATTTGTAAGCACACGAGTGGAACTACATACGTAAAGTAGGTTAACAGGTCATCAGAAAGTCAAAAGCAGAAAATATAAAACCTAAAACTAAACACCGCATGCACCATAACTTAACATGCCGAACCAATCATGAGACTATGGGCTGAAGGTGTAAATGATGGAGTGTGTAACATGCGTTGTTATTTGTTGGCCTTATTGCTATACATGGTTGTGAACCATTACTATCAACACAAGAAATAACAGGGGGGGGGGGGGGGGGGGGGAGTGATGTGGATATAGAACAAAGCTTCCCTTCATAACGTCACAAGTCACATGCAGGGTGGGCTGACCTGCAGACACAGGGCAGTATGCTCACTTCAAACGCCCACTGCCACATTTTTTGCCTTTTTAATTCATATTGTGGCATAACGCTTAAGTCGTGATGCTACAACCCACATAGTTTATCACTGCGGACTAGCTAACGAATTTTTAATCAATTTTCATTGCTTTCTTAAATTTTGGCGGAGAGATTATTTTTTCTGTAAATATTTGTCTTTTTATGACAGTTCCCAAGAATGGCCTTGTACAATCGCTGCCATTGTTAAATCAGGTATTCATAAAATTGGGTCCCAACTGTATATCTTTCTCGTAAACATAGATATTTACCTTTTAAGTCAATGAAAACATTTTATTATTCTGAAAGTGACTTTCACTATTACCTATAGAATCTTGTCTTCCTTAGAATTGTGAAATGCATATTGCGAGCAGTTACCAACAGTGTACATATTTGTGAAACAAAACAAGCAGACTCTCCAATATTTCAGTACAACGCGTAACTCATTGAGTCACATCAAACTAATGCATAGTAACACAAGAACTTTAAAAGTTAACTGTTAAGATAAGCAGCTTGTGTGGAAAACTGACAAGATTTCTCAGAATGATATGTTTTTGTGTTTTAAAAAACCAGTTGAGAATACATGCACATCACAATCGCAAGTTTCCCAAGTGTTATACACCTGCACCACATAAAAATATTAAGATCCAGAGATGTAGTCAACATTACATTTTTCCATATACCAGACCATTTTTCTACTGTGAGAAACTTGGGGGAGTTTTTCTGTGATAACCACAATATTCAGAGTTATGTTGATAGTGAACTATGAGAAGTAGTACAGTGTTTTAACGTCTTATTAGTCATAAAGTTAACATTTATGTTACCTGCAATTGTTTTAATTTTGTTTTATACAAATAAAACTAAAACTTCATATGATTGTATTGTCCAATTCATGTAAGTGAGGTAAATTTTGTACGTTCTAGAAAAGTAGTGCTGTATCCTTCGACCACAGCTGTTACATCAGTGAAGAAAAACGTGTTTGTAAACATATGGTGTGCAAGAATGCACACTTGCATTTTCCTCTGTTTCGACACGCACTGAAAGACTGGTGTTAGCTAACCTTCATCTAGTAAAAAAATGTAGGATATTATAGCTAGGTTGGCGTTCCAGCGTGTTTAATTTTGGTAATTGCCAAGCTAAGTTTTCTGAGGTTCTGTTTATTTTATTGCGAGGGGAAAAAAGGAAACATTGATGGGGTGAGGGATAAAAAATATTTTCAGGAATACAAAAATTCAGTGTGGCCTTTAGTTGAAATATTAATTATTCCTAATTTTTCATCAAAAACTTTTGGTGCGGCTTATAGATGCCAAAATACGGTATTTTTGTTGCTTCATTGGGGATTGGCGGTTAAGAAAAATGGTGGAACGAGCAATTTTACAAAACTGTAAA
Organism: Dryococelus australis; assembly: GCA_029891345.1. Lineage (NCBI taxonomy): Eukaryota > Metazoa > Arthropoda > Insecta > Phasmatodea > Phasmatidae > Dryococelus > Dryococelus australis. The sequence continues at coordinate 372,414,908 of CM056993.1, forward strand.
CACGTGCTGATTAATATTACATCTCACTCAAGAAAACACACTGTGCAACGGTACCTTCAACCAACTATGGTAACAATAAAGTAAATAAACAAAATAATTAACTACAGATAAAATATTCGGACAACACCAACAAGGTACTCGTATAAACACAATGTAAAAAAAAAAAAAGCACATGCACAGTAGCATTCATCGGGCTGGAAACTAGAAACATTTACTGTTCGAAAGTGTCTACAAGCTCTGTCATAATTGCGACGCATGCCCAAAGGGAGTGAAGTTAAAACAATTGTTTACTGGGGCTAGGTACATTAAACAATCACTTTAGATGTTTGGGATTGAGAGTTACGGTAACAATGGTCACGTAATAGTCACTTAACAGTTCTAACTTGTGATGCCAGAATCACAATATGCATAGGGCGCCTTAATGCTTAACTGGCGCATGGCCAGTGGCCTGGTTGAGGGGCACAAGTTCTAGAACCGCTGTCACAGCCCTATGAGCTGGGTTACCTTTGGTCACACTGTTACGTTGTGCACTACTACCAAGTAAAACAGATTTTCCATAATTATTACCAATTTTAACACCCAGTTACGGAATTAACGGAGGCATGCTTGTTAATTACGGAAATTGATAGCCTTTAACACGTCTGAAATTTTTCATATCTTTTTCAGTTTGTACATATTTATGATACAATGTATTGTCTGCCGTACTGTAACTATCGTACTGGTACCAGAAGCTTGCCTGCGAGTCCACGATACATATTTACTGTACAATGTATTGTCTGCAGTACGGTAGATATTGTACTTTTACCAGAAGCTTTGCATGAGAGTAAAAAATTTTGGTATTCTCTGCAAATAGCGCGATAAATTCGGTGTCGCGAGCTGAAAAGATAGTGGCAACATTGAAACGAGAAAACGAGCAATTTTGTGAGTAGCGATGTATCGCCATTGTGTATTTACTCTGTGGTATGTTGTGTGTTAATTGAACATGAAGCATGCTGTGGATCTGTGTGCATCAGCGAGCCAGAAGGTTTTACAGAAATATTGTGATAGTTACACAAAAGAATGGCAGTGCCTTGTGATGTCATTGTGCACGGCGGACGAGATGACTGCCGGCTCCATGTGGAGTCTAAGAAGCACAAAGATCATGGCGAAGTGCAATCTGCTTACAAAACAATTTCATCTTTTTTTGTGAACAGCAGTGAAAATGAAACCACCAATACTGAAATGTTGTTCACCTCGTTTCTCGTGGAACACAACATTGCACTGGTAGTTTCTTCCAGACAATGTTCCCAGACTCTGCAATAGCAAAAAAAAAATATGGTTGTGCAAGGACTAAGACTTCTGCCCTAGTTCAATGTATGTAGTCAAACCAAGGAAGAAATTGCCCCTGTGTTGCAAATTTCAGCATTTTGTCTTATCAACTGATTGGAGCACTTACAAAAACGCCATTAAATTGTATCCTGTCATAATTTAATTTTTAAAAGAAAAACTAGGGCAAATTAGTACTATGCTATTATTGTTACTCAAATGTACAGACAATCTAGACAAAGGCATTTTTTTCTGTCATAGATAAGGAATTAGTTTCTTTAAGAATATGTTGGGAAAACTGCATTGCTTTTTCTTCCTGCAATGTAAACTCTATGGTAGGTGCCAACGAAGTTTTCTCAGTTTGTAGGGCCAAACATTCGTCAATCATTCTTCAGAGTTGTTCTTGTCATTTAATCCATTTGGTTGCCCCAAAAGCCTCTGTTCAGCTCAGTATTAATAAAGTAGTAAAAGACTAAACACCTTGAAGTTACATCAAGAACTCTGTGGGAATAAACCACAAAATTTTGAAATGTGTCAGCACCAGATGACCTTCACTTCTGGAATGTGTTAAGAGAGGATTTTTAAAATGGTAGGATCCTCTAACTCTCTTTATTTTGCGAACAAGACAGCCAACTGCATGCTATCACTTCACAGTTTGAGAGCATGTAAGTCATTGATACAGAACCCTTTGACAAAACTCTACTGCTTGTTCCTTGAAAGTACACGTCCTATTGTCAATGCTGTGAATGTATTTTTACAGCAAGAGGCTCCGGCCATTTATATGTTAAAACATAAATTGCAAGGTCTTCTAAGAGATTTACTGGTTAGATTCGTTAAACCATATGCTTTGCAGTTCCACATCAAACACTGACATTAACTTCAAGAGGAAATACCAGAAAGACGATATAGATTTAGTTATTGGCACCACGTGTTGAGCACAGTTAAACGAGGTAACAAGCCAGGTTGATAGCCAGACATCTTATTCTTCTGTGCGTAATTTTTGTGTTTCAGCAAGCAGTTACATTTTGGATAAATCCCCATTAAATGACTAACTTTTGAAGAAAGTTGGTCTGTGATATTTCATTGCGAACAGCTGCTTCATATCCCTGTGTTCAGTACTTCATTGAGAGGTTCCCAAGACTTGTGTATCAGAGTTGGATGTGCTGGAACAAGACTTTGGTCTGTATCGGTACGAAAGTTTCTCGTGTGATATCCTCAGTGAAGAAAGAATGGATGTTAGCTGGTGCAAAATTTCCAACATTAAAAATTAAACTGGCCAATCAAAATTCAAAGCCTTGTCTAAAACGATGTTGGCTGGAGTGCCCCGTGGCAATTAAACAGAGGATTTTCAGCAGTGTATGCTGCAATCAAACGGAATTTAGATCATCTTTGTCAACAACTTTAGGTGCTCTTATGATTTAGAAAGTAAAGAGTAATTCAATCAATGAACTGTGTTACAAAAAGAAATTCACCACCACGGAGCTAAACATGCAACTGTTTGCTTCCTAGCAAGCGATAAGTAAGAAGGTATGAATGTGTGTTATGTTTTCAACATACATATCCTGGTTATTGTTATATTGTTGAAATAATTTTCCTGGTTCACCCATGTGCACATATTTTATTATTTAATGCATGTGTGTTGTCTGTATGCCTATTCTGTTTTGATAGTATATCTGTATTTTGGAGAGAAATTTTATTGCTCATGATTTACGTGTATTTTTTTTTTGCATATAACTGATTACTGATGGGTGTGCTTGGAGGTTGGCAGCTCTGTTTGTGCTTTGCTGGTCTTCTGCGGATATGGCTTCGGCTGGAGACTTTCCCTGGCATGGCGAGTCACCCTGGTTTCTCAGGATGAAGTATTTTTGCTTTGTGGAAGATTACTGGATGCTGGTGAGCTGCAGGTTAGGGCACCACCAAACAAAGGGTTTGTGATTCCTAATGTGGTTCTTTGCCCCTCAGGAATGCCTTGACCATAGGGTAAAGGTGTCCGAGGAGCTTAATTAAGGGTGGAAATAAAGGGGCTGGTAATTCAGAGAGGCAAGGCCTCTCTGTGGAGTGGGCAGTAAGAACTCTGCCCCGCTCAGGTAACCGACTGCTTAAGGTAGTAGAGGAAAGGGCTCGGCAAGTTGGATTACCTTTGGAGGTGTATGCTGCCTTTCTCAACCTTCTAAGCATGCCTCCTTCCAAGAGTACATTATAAGAGGACTAATACAGTCTCACAACAGGCAAGCCGGTAATTAACTTCCCTACTGTGTCCTGAGTAATTCGCAGTCTCCCAGGTAAGACGTTACCTTTTGCTCCTTTCACCTGGCCCCTTGAGGAGTGGTGGACAGAGCGTTAGGCAGTGTTCGAGCTGTTTTACAGGAGTACCCACAAAGGGTCGATCAGTTCAGGATAGTTCCAGCTCCCTTCCGGTCCCAGTAAGAGTGGTGGCAGAGTATGGAATAGCTCAGCTGCTCGATTCACCTGGTGGAGGAGTTGCTAGTGATATATTCTACCAGTACAGCAGAGCTCAGGTGGCCACTTAATGGGTGTGTAGTTAGCTTTGTGCCTGATGTTTTGCAGGCTTGATTTTGGCAGGTGTATTTACGCAGGAACAACACAGTACGTCAAGAAAATTAGTATGCAGAGAATAGTTAGAATTCACGTGTTATATTAGTTGAGTAATAACAACACGGTGGCCCTGTACTACCTCATAAGCTAATTTGACTTGTCACGGAAGTTCAGACTAACGTAAACTGCCAGGTGAAGGCAACCTGGATATTAACTAGAGGGGAAAATAGAGGCACTAATCCTGTTAGTTAATCGACAACTAGCCTAACTTATTACCAGTTGTTCTGAAGAAACAGGGTGAACAACTAACAGAGGGGTAGTGTTGAGGGTGCCGTCACCATCCGGTGAGGCAGGGTCCTGAAGGGACTTTTGCAACAGTTACCAGTTCTGGGGTCGATACCAGGGTTTGTAAGGAGGGAGCAGACATCTTCAGGAGCTGCGGTAGGCCCAGTCTTCCAGAAGCAGAGGGGTCTGTGGCTGCTGCAGAGGTTGCCTTTGGAGTGGTTGCCTGCGGCTGGTAGAGATTTCGGCCTAAGCTGGTTTGTGCCAGTCCTTTTATACTAACCTCGTACCTGTTTTTGGCGGCCAGAGAGGGCTGGGGTGATAGCCTCTGCTGCAGGGTGCAAGTAAAATGTGTGCTTCCCCCCCCCCCCCCCCAGCACACCATGGAACTTCGTGGCCTTGGTTAGAGGAAGGGTGGCTCAGTCAGGCAGTACAAGCTTACGTCGGTCGGTGTCGACGTGACGTTTGCTTGGAGAATCTGGGTGAACAGTACAAGCTGTACTGACATGTCTCATCGCATATCTTACACCAATGTATTTTGTAGGCACGTGTCCAACCTCTTCTGTAAGGAAATATGACCTGTCCAAAGGGATAAACGTTTAGTCCAAGACAGGGCGAAGTCGAATGTAGAGTGCTCATCCAAGATGCACAAATGAGCCATGCGTCAATAATTGCTTCATGTTTTTAAAGTCATTACACTACATGCAAAAAAAAAAGTAATAATTCTTTAAAAACATGGCTTAAAACACAAAGGTTGCAAGTATATTTAGAATTTTAAATAAACTTTTAGTTTCACGTATTATTTTCTTCCAAAATCATTAAGTTAACAACATACATCCTGCAGCAATTCATCAGCTGATACAATACTTCGAGAGCGTTTACATAGTGTGTAGGTTGGTCACATTGTCAGATTTTACCCCACTTATACGAAATGGACAATAACACATTTATATTTCTAACTGTTCCACATGATCCCTTGTCTATTGCAATGTTAAGTTACCTGGTTCATTGTAGTTACAATAATAACTTCACGAATCACTGAAATATGAAAAATAATGTAGGCTAAACTATACAATATTGTATTTTGCTGAAACTACCACAAACATCTTGTTATTGAATTAAAATTACTATTTGATGTTTTCCAGTTTGTTACTTTAATTACTTTGTGAAAAATGCATGAGACTTATAAATGTTGGTAAGTATTCCTTAAAAGACTTGTAACAAATTATATGCAAATCAGATGCTCGCTGCTGTGAAGAAATGTCATACGTTTCTGCTAGTGGTGACAATGATGCTAGGGTAATGTTTTTTTTAATTTGTGTGTACGGTACTTTATAAATATATGTGATAATTATCAATAAATGTTTACTATTCTGAAAATCACTATCACTTGTAGTGGTTTGATTTCCTAGTAACAGTGAAATGCACGTTCTGTCTCTCAAGTGTTGAATTTTCTTGTTGGTTTAATGTGTTCTGTGCTTTAATTCTTATTCTATTGCAATAAAAAACATTATTAATCATGTTGTTGTTTAATGTTTTATACCATAAGAAGTCATGGTATGTGAAAACATTTGGACGGCTCGTAACAGCGAGATCTTGATAGCCGACAGCGAGATCTTGATAGCCGATGAGGGTGATTGAAGTGAGTATGGAGCAGAGGCAGGAGAAATGGGAGATCCCCAAGATAACCTGCCGACCAACTGCATCGTCCGGCACGATTCCCACTTGTGAAAATCCAGCGACCGACCCGGTCGGGGATTGAACCCAGTTCGCCTTGGTGGGAGGCGAGCGTGCTAATTGCTCAGCCACTGGCTCACAACAAGTCATGGTGTTACAAATAGTTGGCCAGCTCCTTTGCTGACCAGAGTGGCCACCTGTGTGCCATTTATCTCCACCGGTATGTGTAGGAGCAGTGGGCTGGTCGTAAAGATCCGGTTCACCACTGGTATGAGAATCTGTAGTGGCACCACCTTGTGTGGTCCAATAGCGGGTAGGGGCAGGTCCCCATCCCATCCCTTAATGTCAAATTTTCTGACTGATCGTGTTTTGCTCCCTGTTGGACAGTCCCGATGCCAGTGGTACATCAGGAGCAGTAGCGGCACTCAAGTGGACATGACTGCCCGTTTCCAGCACTAGTGAGCCCCCCCCCCCCTTTGTCATTGTGGTGGTTCTGCACCGAGGCACACCATTGATCCCACATGCAGTATATCCCATCACAGACTACTATTGATCGTGGCCCGCTGCAGCTTCACGACGAGCTCAGTGATAGAGAGAAGGGCAGCCCTTGGGGTTAATGCGTTGGGTAGACCCTGCAAAACAGTTGGACCATGCCTGCATTAATTCCCTTCATGGTCTGCTTGTCACACTGCATTTCCCCATAACACCTGGTGCTGCAGTTAGCACACACTCAGTCATACATAAAACGGTGCTCCGGGTGGATCACGAACACTGGCTATGGCATTTTGAACCTCTACCATATATTCCACCAATCTCTAACCACTCTCCTCAATTGGTCAAAACCCTGTACCACATGAATTTGACCTCGCACTGTAACAAATTGCGTTGGGTCCTCGTGGGTGCGCTGAAGAACTCTGGCAATGTTAGTTTTCAAAAATAAAAGTTGCTTCAAACAAAATATGCCAACTTTTACAGGCACTTTCAATTAACTTAGGAATTTGTTGGATAGGAAATAACAATCAGTTACTTTCTCCATGCACTGAACTTAAGAGTAGACTTGGGTAAATAAATTTTTGTGTCATACACTGGGCACCCATCCAGGAGCTCTTAGTGGTTATGTTGTTATAATGGGACTCCATTCACCAATAACTACTTGACAATCTCGTTTTTTAGTGTGGGGGAGCATTGCATTGTATGTGTTTGTCCAGAGTGACAAGTCACAGTTACTCTACCACTCACCCCATATTGGTGTTGTGGTGTGAATTATGTTGGCCTGGACGTGGTCTATCAACAAACTAAGGGGAATCCCTGGAAAACAACATTAAAATGCCTCATGGTCACATCCAGCCATAAGATATTACAAATATTTTTGGTTGAGCTGTTGAACTAGTTTGTTGCTCCACATGTCACCCAGTTATATTTTACTTAATATTTTTTTACACATGTGGAGCTGTACGACCACAGAGAAAATACTGTACGAGAAGCCACGGTTTGTACTGTATGGGTGAACATCATTCTCACGTCATATATACAATATTTACAGGATTACAGGCCAACCTAAAAAATTAAGACATCCTTCATGTTTTTACTTTAGTTTCCAGGAAATATCACTTCTTGATGAATTATTTGGACATGTGATTTAACAAATAATTTTATTTCATCACACAAAGTTTCAACATTTGCATTTAATGATACCTGAAACAAATTTAAATCAACTGTACTATACAGACAGAAATAGTTTAAAACAGACACATGATTAAAGTAAATAAACAAAACATTTTAGGCAAAATCTCATTCATTATAACTAGTCACTTTTTTTTTTACAGTGTGCGAAATTGCAAATTTTCCACCACAATCCATTTATTTCTGTGAAATTGACAAATTTTCATAAATCTGTAAAATAATCACAATAATAATGTATTTCTGCACATAATATATTAGTGTATTTTGGTATAGGCCGCACTGAATTTTTGTATTACTGTAAATATTGTTAAGTATGTAAGTGGAGCTTGTCTGTGATTTCCAGACTAATCCTGACATTTTACATTTAATTCACTAAATAAAATGCGTACAGAATACACAATGGAACAATTAAGGAATCTAACTCAACTAAGCACCCGCTATAGTTCACACGTGCAAAGCAGTGTAAATTTGTGAATTTAGGCAATTTATCATGACTGTTCAATGAAAATATTGACCATCTTTCATCATAGTAACATGTCCCGTGTGTTGTGGATGGCCTGCCTGCCAGGCCACTCACTTTCTGTTTTGAACGTCGCCGCCATGGATTTCTCGCGAACGGTTCACCTTAGAGTGTTCGGACAAGATGACTTTTTTTGTTAATGTAGATGTACTGTGTAATAAATCTCTTACAATTGTTTGTTAACACAATTCATGCAAACACAGGGTTGCAACCCCCATTTCCCCAATGTAAGGTGATGCTATTACCAACCACATTTCTTGAGGAGAACAATCTCCATTATACAAAACACTAGTCGCTTAGTCACAAGTAGTTTCTAAAATATTCAACTTTAGGTATTTCAGAATCCGACTTTTGGGGATGCACCATATTAATCAATCTCGGAAAACGTGGTTCTTACATTTGTTCCCTGTTTATCACGGTGTCCAAGATACGTAGCAAATTTACTACATACGTATTTTGCAGTATACAATATATATTGTGACACAAGTGATAAATATAATATTGCCCGATAAACTGTAACATCATGGTGACGTTAAACAAAGATGCTGGATGTGCGAGTAATAATGGTTATGACAGTACTCGATTGTAACAAGGAATTTTCTCACGAGGGGTTTTAATATTTGAAAAAGTCAATAAAATGCTTATGTGCAAATTTTGTAATGTACTAATAGAATGGGCTCAAAAGAACACTCGTCTAAAGCATATCCAGGGCAGTGCTACTCATAAGAAAACAACATTTTAGAGATGGAAGCGAAACAAGTTAAGGGTGCATCAATGTCTGGTGTAAAACGTGAAATTTCTCTTATCGATCTTATTTCCTGGCCGAAAAATGTAAAAGTTGAAAAACAAAAATTTGTTTTGCGAACAATCCACGCTTTCATGGAAGTTAACATTCCATTGGAAAAAGTTTATCACCAGAAATTACGGGAGTTGATGAATAAGTACATTGTAGGTATTAAAAAGAAGTTTGTATAAACCCTTACTTGGAATACTGACCCACTGACCATTGATGTATTACCTAACCTCTAACATTGTTTTCATGTAAAGCAGGATTTACAACAATCCATCGCGCACACCCACCCACCCATCCGTCATATATTCGTCAGTTTCCCAGCTGAGCAATTTACAACCAAATTTTGTATGTTCGTCTTAAGTTATTGCTGCAAACTAATAAAAACAAAACTGTTTACAAATAGGAAAAAATTCTACATTAAAAGTGAAATTTTTTTTGGCAGTATTGTATTTCTAAGTACCCAAAATGCACATATACATATGTAACAGAAATTAATCAATGAAATTTTTTTTTGTAGCAAATAAAGAATAATTTTTAACTTTTTATTATTACACAAAAGGAACTCATGTTTCCAAACATAATTATCAGTCTTGTCTTCAGTAAAAATGTAACTTAATTTCATTTTACAGTTACATAAACAAACACATGAAAACAATACGACAGCCAAAACAAAACACTGCACACACTACACAGTCTTGTAAAGAACTCGGGATGAAAGAGTAACAAAACGTGCAAGTTTAGAAGGCTATAATTTCATCCGTTCGTCTGTCAAAAGTTAAAGCTTGCCAAGATTTTGATGGACTAATGGATAGAATTAATGAACACCTCTGATTGGCTGATGGACAGATGACGAATGGGATGGGTCGTTTTAAATCCTGCCTTGTGACAAACCTATGCTGGACCTAGGCCTACAAGATTCCAACTGCCTTATCTGACTTTCACTTTTATTACTGACCAATTAAATAGCTACTGAAAATAGTAAGTGTACACATGTTCACACTAACATAATTAATTTCAGTCCTGGGAAGCAAATATTTATCCTTTCTTTTTTAATGGTTAAAACCTGCAAAAGGAATTAATTGCTAACACACATGCTACCATTTTGTCATTCAAAGGTAACTTTCCATCTTACTGCTTGAAAAACCTGTGCAATTAAACATAACTAAAACTAACACAAACCTATGTTTTATTTTTAAATAGATAAATATAAAAAAATGAATTGCAGTAAGCATACATGTTGGTGTCCGCACCACATTCACTTAAATACAGCATGAAAAATAATTCTGAAAATATTTTTTTTGCTACCTGATTATAAAAATTGACACCACAGCAAAAATATATGGAATTGACTGCACTGGCATATACTTCAAGCTGAATTAGCCTAATTTATGTTTGTTCAAAAATACTTGAATGTTAATTTTCACTTATTACAACTGAACAGTGTAGTTGCATGCAAATTTTCAGGCATGACAATTAGGATGCTTATTATTGGTCTAATAGCTATAAATACCTACATGAAGAGACATGTTTTTAGTAAACCTATATTTCCCACAAAACTGTTTTAAAATTCATTTCACACATACAGTTTTTGTTTTTAGAAAATAAAAAGTATAGAAATCACTTACAAAAATGATGAAAAATGTACCAAAATCAAGAATAAAAAATTACAAAATTCGCCATTGTTTTTCATTGTAAACAGGTAACTAATTATAACTAAAGGAAGTTACAGTTTCTTATTTCATTCTATTAATATTTTTCTAATTAGGCAGTATATTTTTCATAAAATGAACTGCACTGTAATAATACATGTAGGCTAGTAAAATAAACACATGTACAATTACTTGCTACAACTCAAGCAAAATACGGATTTCAGAATTTTTAGTTATGCAGTAACAAAGAAATACAGTACTTTACTTTATGAAAGTAAAAATTGGAATAAAACATTGCCTTATATTTGAATAAATACAATACATTTTTAACATTAATATATATTAGTAATTTTTCCTTTTCACAGAACGTACTACGCAGCACCCTCCAGAATGAAGAAACGTCATCAAAATCCAGAAGTGCCTCCAGAGTGTGGGCATTTGGGGAACAGACCTCACCCAGAAAAAACAGCTTAAAATTTTTGCAGAATTGCCAGTAATAATCTGTACGTCGCTTACTTCTGGGATTTACGATTTTTAAAACCCAAAGGGAAATGTCCGAAGTGTCGCAGCAAGCCAAGAGCCATTTGAACGCTGACCTCTTGCTTAATCATGGCTGAGAAACACGTGCGCTTGCCACATGGGTGAAAGCTACATCAGTAGAATCTGAAAGGGAATATAGCAACATGATCAAAATAAGTTGATTAGTAATTGTAGTTGGTCAACTTGAATTACCATTTTGTGGAATAATTTATACTTTTACTGAGTATTTGTCTGTTTCTATAGAGACATTTTTTAAATGATGTAAAAAAATATATCTCGTGCCTCTTCCAAACCAAAATCCTGGGTGTGTGCCTGTCAGATTCAACAAGATTATCCTCCTACAGCTGAACTGCACTAAGCAACCTTTGATATTAAATCAGCTTTAATGTACACATACGTGTGTTGTGACATTCAGATACATCAAATAAATTCAAAGCTGCTGCTTTTCAAAACATTTTCAGTCACCACAGCTGATCCACAGGTATATTTTGTACTTTGTCAATAACTTTCAGTGTCTCTGTAAGAAGCTGCTGATGTATCTCTTCAATGCTCATACTGGAATCCATAATCTGAAAGAAAAAATATCACAATATCATGTGGAAAAAATATGGAAAGTTAAAAAACCATTTATGCACTGCAACGCCAAGAAAAAATAAAACTACATTTTATGCGCACAACACAGAAGTGACTCGCACCTATGAAGAATGTGGGGAGTGGTGTAGCTCTTTACAGCATGGTCTTGTGAGCAGATAAGGGGGAAACTAAGTGGGAATGGAGCTGTGCCGGAAAGCAGGAACAGGGGGGGAACGGGAGATCCCAGACAAAACTCGCTGACCAGTGGCACTGTTTGGCACAATTTCCACCTGTGAAAACCTGGTAATGACCCCACCAGGAATTGAACCCGGTTTAGAATGGTAAGAGGCGAGTAGTCTGACCACTAAATCACAGCAGTCCAATGAAGAATGTGACATGAACGAAAAGTCCAATTCATGTTATACTGAGGAGGCGAAGGGTGCTATGTAACCCACATAAATATAACTTTATGAAATCATCGAACATTTTCCCCCCCCATTCAATAGAGAATAATGCAAAAGAACTGAGAAATACCTAATTCACTGAAGTATAGACTGTTCACTGTAAAATGAAAGCCCTGCTTAAGTTCTCCTTGTACGCAAGTTATGTATTCTTTCACCTTGTGTAAAATTAACACTGCCATGGGCCTCATCACTTTGTTCATACATCAGCCAAGTAAAACTGTCAAATTATTTACAAAGCTGGACAAGTTTAAACTTTGGTGCATTAAAAAAAAAAAAGAAAGGAAAGGAAATAAATCCAAGTAATCACAAATGGTTACCCAACACTTTTTATTCGACGTTAAGATATGGAACTACTTTTCATTCATAGCTACAAATTTAACTGTGCGCGTGTCCCTCAGTGCGCCTGTTACAATATATGCATATGCAATGGCAGTAATTATTTCGAAGGTTGATTTCAAAAGTGCTCACTTTATCATGAACAACAGCCTTTAACCTCTCAATTGCAAGTTGCATTTTTTTCTCAAAGAAAACTCAACCGGAGATATTTACATAAATGGACAACATATTATAAACGTACTATTAGTACAGTATTTTGGTGGAAAATACAACTAAACAGAGGACAGCATCAGAGGGAAAGGGATTCAAGTTCAATTTTTTACAGGTAAAGCGTGTAGTACTTATTCCTAGAGCATGTAACTCGTCATTCTGCGAGTACAACAGGTACTGGTGTGTGAGTGGAGTTGCCGCTATATTTTAATAGAAGCAGCAATAGCCTGAAATGCCCCAAACAGGAAAGAGAGAATGGGACAGAAATGCATCGCGGATGGAAAGTGAAAAGTACCATATAACAGGCAACAATAACAGTACCCACATGCACTTACTGTGATCACCTAGCAGGAGACATTTTGTTTGTATGAAGCTTAGAAATATTAAATATCAAAGTAAAAACAGGTAGACCTGCTTACGATCTACTTCTCAGATTATATTGCATACTTCCACCATATGTAAACTTAACATTGCCACGGGTCTCCTCACTCTATTAGTGTGTTGGTCACGTAAAACTGTGAATTTAATAGAAATATAAATGTTTTACAAGTGTGCTAATTCTTACACTTAAAAGCATTAAAGATCAAAAAGGCTGAAGAAATAATTTCAGTTTCAAAAAATTGTTACATACTGTAACATTTTTCATTCAACTTAAATCACGGAACTACTTTCCCGCAATCATTACCAACTTTACTGAGTGCATGACAGACACTGTGCCCGATAAAATATATGCAGGTACGGAGTGACATTTTTCAAAGGTTGTGCTGCCAATCACACTTTGTTAGGGCGTGCGGCTGAGTGGTTCACACTGATGAGTATAAGTCAATTTAAATAAGTAGAAAAAGTCACGCGTCACCACAATAAAACAAGACCCAAGGTCACGCTTTGCCAGGGAATAGGCCAGAGTGTACAAGTAAATTATTTATACATGTTATAATTGCGCAATCGAGTCGTTGCCAAACGTGCTAGTAGAGAGCACGTGCTGAAATAACTTTTCTTCCAGTTCCAGGTAGTTACACTTTCTGCCTCGAAAAGCAAGGCAATTTTTCCCATGTATTATTTCCTTGCATCAAACGTCGTAAATTTTTATTGTCACCGTTAACTTGTCATCCAGCTGCACTTTTTCCATGTTCACATGCAAATTCCACACCTTCCAACTTAAATTTTGCTTTATAGCTTGCTCATTCTTTCCCCATTATCACTCATGTTTTTGTATCTGGGAAGCACGCTCGATGCGAGAGAAAGTGAATGAACTGAAGTGGTTGATGCTGGCACAGCTGTAAACCGCCTAGCAAAGTCGTGCCCCAAATGTCCGTTGTTACAGTACATGAACAAACTTCGCGTTTAAAAAAAAACTTCTGCAGCCTGTAAAAGAGGGTTTTCCCCCCCTCAGTTTTACAAGATCAAAACGTGGACTTTTGCAAGAATGAGACTCCCTGGGGGTGGTGATATCACTGACTGTGTAATTGGGTGGCAATTTGGGGTGTACCAGTTTGTTTTGAAGGTTGGGAGGTTGTTTGAAGACCAATCTGGATGGGCTCATTTGCCCCATCCAGGAAATTTGACCGTTTTGCGTACACATGTTCTCCGGCAACTGACACGTCATCGTCAACCCTAACGTAGTTTTTAAAGCTTGGCATTGACATGCTCTCCTAGCGAATTCATGGCAAGGGGCACCATTGCTAGCTGCAAAGTTCTGTATTCCCAGTTTTGTGATTAAGTCTTGAGCTTTTCCTTTCAACAATGATCCATCTACGGGAATATTTTTATCGAGAGGGTGTGATTTATTCTACAAGGCACTTTTCAACATCACAAACTTCAACAGCTTGGTTCCTCTTAACATTTCAGTGCCCCTCGGAGCACTGCACGTTTACGGAATCTTTGCCTTTTATGAACTCTTAAGAAGGTGGGCTCTGGCATGCCAAACTCGCTTAGTATCTCATTTCATGACTTTCCGCCCTTAAAAATATCACTTATTTTTGAGACCCGACCCCTTGCAGGGAAACCAAAACCAGTCAAATTATGCACATCGGCATCATATTTCCTGGAAGACACTCTTGCTTATACAGGGGTAGGACAAGGAGGTCTCAAAGGGATCCAGACGTGAAAAAGACTCACTTATAGAAATAATTTTTAACAGAGGGTAACGTAACTTGAGAAAGCAAAACCATGGCAATATGTTACACAAAATGGCATCTATCAGTATGCATGTGTAACGCTGCGGCGGGCGTGCAAACTACGTAAAAAATCTTTCTCTTGTATATTAGCAAAATTTACAAAATGGCATCCTATCAATGTGCACGTGGTGTTACAGTGGGCATGTGGACTATGCAAGAAATATTTAGCTTGTACAGCAGTGAAATTATTTTCGCATGTACGGCTTCTATGGCAGAGCTCCAACTTGTTTAAATTTTGCGTGTGCAGGATTAAGGTTATTTTATTTATGGATGTGAGCACACAAATTATTGCACGAGTGATCAATACTGCAAAACATACAGCCACACCATATCATTTTTGTGTCCAAAGAAAGTAAACCTTATTTCACTGTCTATAATGATACTAATGTAATGGCCTGATACCTTACCAGATACAGATGGATCAGAAAAAGGTTAGGTATCTGCTAATTCCGATCCTTGGTATAATTATCAAAACTACTCTAATTTTTACCACTACTAGGTACTCAACTTTTTTGTCCATAGGTGTAAGTAGAGCAAAATGAAAATGTTTTGTCAAGGGAAAGAGACAGGAGGAAGCATACTTGCCTTTTATAACCACTATACATTAGTGGTGACTGTCAACAAGAAGATATTGAACACCAGTGTGTATAAAATGTGTATCAGCTTAGCACTACACAATAATTGACTGGAAAGTAAGATAGAAGCCATGAAATTTGCAACGAGCATGATGGCTGTAACACAGGAAGAAAAGAATTCAAAATTAAGTGGTACAGTATGTGAGAAAGTAGATACAGGGGCTGGTAGTGATTGTAGAGGAGGCAAGAATGATATGTGCATGTCAAGAGGAAGGGAAAGGATATATATATATATATGTATATATACACACACATACATGTAGACATATATACACACACACACGTATGTGTCATTCATATATATATATATATATATATATTGGTCCATTCCCCATTGGAAGCTACTTTCTCTGAGCCCTGCTAAATATGTACTTGCATGCCCGATTTGTATCCTTCTGCCAAATGTAAACAAGCATTGCCATGTGACTGCCATGTAGCATCTGTCAAAATCAATGTTTACATGCCATTGTGTGTGTGTACATGTGTTTGTATACTTTCGCTACACCTAAAAATAGACATTTAAATGTGTTATATATATATATGACACACTCATCCCCCCCCCCCCCCCCCCCAACAAGCAAGCCAACAGTTTCTAAAAAAGCATAACAAATTTCTCAATATTTTTAACAAAATCAAATTTTGTAGAGGTAAGTTTCTAATTTTATACATACACATACATATACATACTAAAAAGTTTAATTAGTTAAAAAAAAATTTAATGCAGTTTTATTCTTTTTTAGAAACTGATGATTTTCATGTGTTATGGTACAGCATTTAACAAACTGCTACACAAAAAATGCCTGTTAAAATTTAAAATAATGCATTATCCAGTAGTATCCGTACCAAAAAGAAAAACAAACAAACCTGCCATGAGTTATCACAAAGATCCATATAGTTCTTCCACACTTTCTCTTGAAAGTTGGGCCTCTCATACCTCTCCAAACCAAACTCGTGTCGCACTGCAGCAGCTTCCGAATCTAAGTTGAGGAAGAACACGTGGTCTGGTTTGGGAAGTCCCTTTTCAGGATATTTGCACCATTCGAAGTCCATATTCTAAGACAAAACACTGACTGTAACCATGCACAGATATAATCTTGTTTCTAGAAGGGTATGGCACGTTTCAAACTTTCTGTGACAATTCACATGTCCTTATCTCCCCCCATCTTGTTTTGTGCATGTGGTTATACATATATAGGCCGTTCACGGTAAAGTGAGCACTTTTTAATTTAAGGCCCTTCTAAATTTTTCCTTTCGTCTGATTTCAATCTTCCTGCTGCTTTTTAATATAAACATTGCAATGTGACCAATAAACACAGTGTATATATTTCACCACCCTCAAAATGTAATGCCTGAGGCTGCAATAAGATATAATTATTAGTGATTAATGCCTTATGGTAGTGCCTTAAAAAGTGCTCCTTTTACCATGAACAGCCTATAGTATGTTACACTTACTTATTATGCCCAAGGTTTAAAATATTTAAATACAATACTTTCTACTGAAATATTGCTGTTTTTGGTCATGTAAAGTCCTATAAACAATACATATTCTAAAAATAATGAGATAAGCACCACTTAATTTCTTTTGCGATCCTGGGAGCCACAGTGGCTGAGCAGTTAGCCTGCTCACCTCCCACCATGGCGAACTGGGTTCAACCCCCGGCTGGGCCACTCCCACATTTTTGCTAGTGGGAATTGTGCCGGATGATGCTGCTGGTCGGCGGGCTTTTTCTGGGATCTATCATTTACCATGCCTTTACATTCTGGTGCTGCTCCATTCTCACCTCATTTCACTCTCATCAGATCTCAATACCTCATTAAGAGCCACCCAAATCTCTCGACAACTGACATCTTGCTGTTAATTACCAACCACTTCTGCATTTGTTCAAGAGCAAGACTTGGTTTGTGGTGATTAAATTGTTAACGATAGAAAATTGTTTCATCATATGGGGAACGGGTGTAAACAAAAAGGTTGCAGTAGAGAATTAAAACCTAAAAAATGCAGCCATATTTGTGATTGTCAATAGCAGCGGTAGCTGTACTGTGCTCCAGAGACCAAATTATTGGTATACAGCAGACATCACACCCACAGTGTAACTAAATTACTTTACCTGTTTGGCAGCAGAGAAAGCAACTCCTGAATATGAGTATCTGTCAACAATTAAGGTACATCCACTATTTAAAAGAGAAACCATCTTGGGCCTGAAACATAAACACACATTATATGGTAGGTAATAAATTAAAAAATATATATACATATATTTACACAATTTTGTAAAATAAAGATAATAGCAACTTGCAGACAAGAAAAAGGCTTAAGTGTTACTAAATTTGACCAATGAAGCATTCATCCCTATCAATTAAGTTTCATTAATCACTTTCATTCAGAAAGTCACTAAGGGTTCTACCTGGCTGCAGATATTATGCATGTTTGAGACCTTGAACTGCCTCTACAGGCAAGGCGCTCTCAACTGTCAAGCAGTCTTTACATCTGCAACTTGTCTAAATACGACTAAGAGAAGAGTATAAGGCATATTTACAGACAGCTCTCAAATTTTTGTATAGAACATTTTGTAGCTAAAACTGGTTTTTAAAACACACTATTTCAGCCTTTTTCATGCCCAAAAAATAATCATTGGAGATAAAATAAGTACATGAAAATTACACAAAATGTTACGTAAATGCTTTTTGCATACAGAAACCACTACAAAATATCCAAGTGTTCTTGAATTACATTTTGTTTTACGAAATATGCAATGCACTTCATATGTCAGGCTGTGGAACCCTTGAAGCAAACCTAGCATAAGGAAAATCATAAAGTTATCTGCAAAAAATATAGATTTTCGTAATTATTTTTAATAGTAATTTTTTACAATCATAGTTACGTTTTGTAATTTGCTAAACCACCATTTGGCACTAGCAAAGTTTTTTATATTGGTTAATAAAAGTGATTATTTTTATTTTTAACCCGGTCATCCCTTATTACCTAATTTAAGTCCTTTCTGAACTACACTGTAGTATTTTTTCTATCTATTGCAACAAAGATTAATGTTTGCACTGTATTTAGGAAGTTATCAACAAATTTATAAAATAGTTCTCAATTGACAATTTTTAAGTGCTCTTCCTTAACATTAAAATACAATGTTACATGCTGTACAATGCACATGTAAGATGAAAGTATGGTTAATATGCAATTGCAAGTGTTTTTCTCCAGGGTAAACACAACAAATAGAAACTTGTTAATAGGACACGTGTATTTTTTTAAGTCATGAAATCTGAAGTATTTTACACAAATGTTCATTTAAAGAGAAATATACATCCTGGAAACAGTAAAATTACAGTTTCAGAAATAACTTGGTTAAAAAAGTATTAGGTACTTCTAAAACTCTTATCACCTCATTGTAATTATACGTACCTACAGATAAAATCTAATAACCATATTGTATACCAGGTTGTTCCGATATAATGGATGCTTTTGTGCGACATAACCACCAAGATTTTGGAATGGAACAAACACATCTGCATCATTCAGAATAGTTTTCATCTGAAGTGACACCTCTTTGTCAATGAGTCGAAGGTCTTTCAATCCTATTCCTGAAGAAATGCTTATACAAGATGATTCACAGCACCTGTATCACCCCTTGTTCGCGGGAACAACACAACACTGGGGATTCACAAAAATATTTTGATAACTATACCCTATATGAAGCATAGATTGGTAGTAATTCCATTTCCCCGAATATACAAGAGATAGGGGTACGGTGGTGAGCTTTGAAATGGCAAATGGGAATGTGGGTCGTATAAAGTATCGTTGGATAGATCGGCCAAAAGGAACCAACATTTACCAAGACACCTTTTTTCTGACGTACATAGTTTATGCACAATGAAAATTGATAGCAAACATGTATTTCTTACTACAATCAAACAGAAATCAACTAAACATGTTGTGTTTCTGGTGCGCGTACCTAGTTTACGTACAGTAAAAAGAACATCGGGTGTTTGTATATACCGGTATAGTATGAGAGAAATACTGTGAACTGGGAACACTCATTCGCACACAGCACTCTCCATAAGTGTTCTAAATGTAGACCATCCTGTATGAGACACGACTCTGCTCTCAGTCTTACATTCGTAGTTGATCGGTGGACCTCAGCACTGATGAGATCCACATGCTGCTCTGATTCTGTCTTACATGCAATGTAAAACGAGTGACTGACTCTGAATGGACATGCTTTCGATTGTCAGTTAACTTGCATGCAAAACCTGTAGTTCCTGGAACTAGTAGAAGGCTTAGCTGCTTGCTGCTTAATGCTGCCTTACTCTTCAGCTTTTACCTGGAAACAGTCTAGTAATAACAGCTACATTCACTGGTTGTGCATAAACTATACACATCAGATACACAATGTGCGCCATTACGATATTTCCAGTTGGAGTGTGAGACTTACTTTGATACTAGCAGTGATCTGTGTGCCTACTGCATGGACTCATGCAGTAGGTATTCGACTTTTCAGAGCAAATGCGGAGAACAATGCAGCACTACGCAGCAAGCAGATTAATTATCTACTACTTACAGGAACTGCAGGTTTTGCATGCAAGTTAACTAACAATCGAAAGTTTGTTCATTCGGACAGTAATTCGGTTTACAATGCAACCATTAATCGTACGTGTTGTTACAGTGTGAGAAATTGTCTGACTGTGGTGTTGCTTTCTGAATGGAATGCTGTTTACAAACGAATAAGCATTTGAGCTGATAATACTATGAGAATGTCATTGGAACTGCTGCCCATTTGTATGCAGATACCCACAATGCATCATCACTCGTACAATGTCTTGCATGTCGCATGCACACAACTGGGCTAGTGCAACACACATGCAACAAATGTTGTTGCATCAGACAACCTGTGAGAGACGAGAGGGCTGTCGATGTACTTGCTGTCATGGTAGTTAATCCTCATGATTCTACACAGAGGATTGTCTCAAAGTACAGTGTGGAGAATCCTTGCTGATAATCGTTTACATCCGTACCATGTACAACTGCACCGAGAACTTGGTAATAATGACTTTCCTAAGAACATTGATTTCTGCAACTGGTACCTGAGCAAGGACCATGCTTTCCATTGTAGCATTTTGTGGACTGATGAGGGCACATTCAAGAGTAATGGTGATGTTAACATACATAATGCCCATTACTGGTTTGCAGTCAATCCACATTGGTTCCATCAAGTGGATAACCGGCATGTGTGGAGCCTTAATACTTGGTGTGACCTTCTCGAACGTGTCATAGGACAATATTTTTTTGAAAGGTACATGAATGGTGCAGCTTATGTAGACTTCCTAGAGAATATTATGTATCAGCTGAATGAAAATGTCCCTCTCGCTCTGCAATTAACACTGCGGCTTTAACAGGATGACTGTCCTGCTTACCTTTCACACAGAGCTTGGCTAGTTGCCAACATGTTATTCCCCAGATGGTGGATTGGACGAATGGGTTCTGTAGCTTGGCCACCACATTCTCCAGACTTGTCCCCAAACGACTTCTGTTTGTGGGGGAGACTTAAAGACTGTCTACTGTGTGTGTCCAACAATGAGGGACGACATGAAAAAGAGAATCAGAGCGGCATGTAGATTTCTCAGCTGTGCTGAGGTCCACAGAGCAACTGCGAACGAAACAAGGAGAGGTGAGTCGTGTCATACAGAATGGTCGACATTTCAAACACTTATGAAGAGTGATGTGTGCAAATGAGTGTTCGCAGTTCCCATTTCACAGTGGTTCTCACACCATATCAGTACTTACATTACACCCAATGTCCTTTTGATTGTACGTAAACTAGGTATGCAAGACAAAAAAAAAATCATGTTTCATTGATTTACTTTTGACTGTAGTAAGAATAACAGTAATTTTCGATCATTTTCATTGTGTGTAAACTATGCACGTCATAAAACAACTCTTAGGTAAATGTTGTTTCCTTTTATACGATCTATCCAACGATACCATATTTGACACCTGTTCCAATTTGCAATTTCAAAGCTCACCCCCATACCCCTATCTCCGGTATGTTTGGGGGAATGGAATTACTACAAATTGATGATTCATATACAGTATAGTTACCACAATTTTTTTTTGCGAACACCCGGTGTTGTGTTGTTTCCAAGAAAAAGGAGCAATACGGGTGCTGTAAATCACCTTGTATATGGCAAGGCAATATCTGCCTCTTTCTGTACAGTGAGTTTGTTTTGAATATACTCCCCTCAGGAAGTGACTAGAAGCATAAACATATGGTAGTCAGATGGTGCTAAGTCTGGGAGTATTTGAGGTAGCAAGAGTTCTTGTCTACAAACAGACAACTCTCCCTACTGCTGCATCGTGGCCTGTCTATCCAGTGTTACCAACAGAGCTAACCAACTGCGACCCCTGTCATTGATACATTGTGCGCCACTGCAGTTGTCCTTGGTGGAGACTGTTTTACATGATGGTCCACAGAATTCCCAGTGCCTACACAATTTCTGCACCTCTCTGCCCTGTTCTTGGTCGCCGGGTGTGTTGCTCGCTAAGGCCTGGTTGGAACATGGTTGACAATGAAAAGCCTATTTCTAGTCTGGCCCTGCTCCTAGCGGTATCGTCAGGATGCTTAAAGCCTGGTGAGAGCTTTGTTGACTGAAAGGAAAGCTTGCTTCCTCTGTCTGTGATATGGATGGGTGTGCTGGCAACCGAGGGTGCCAATGAGAGGCAGCTGATCTGAGAAGTGTCGTAGCTATTGTCAGTTCTAGTAATGGAGAATGCGTGAAACCGGAAAGGGCTAGTGAAGCACCTCTTATAGCCTCTTCTAACCCAAGGGAAATCACTACCTCCTTGTACCGCTGGGTAACCTCTTAATTAAGGTTACCAGAAGTGGGAAACTCCCGGACTTTCCCTATGCCTTTTTCACTAAAACGGGTATCTGCCTCCCTGACAATTCGTCGTCATGGGCAATCACGATAGAGGCGTCAGGTGGCGAGCTGGTCAACTCCTTTATGGTCAGTGGGGTTCAAAAGCTGAATCTCACTATGAAGAAATTCATGCTATGGTAAAGGACCATCTCTGATGGGTCTGTTGTTCCTGAGTGGTGGAAAGGGACTTGGGACTCAGAGGACAGAGGAAAAGTAAATAAAACTATGGCAGTTTACGTGAGAGGTAACTGCATCTAGCCCTGTCCGAGGGGGCTTGAGCTTCAGGAAGCTGCAAAATGGGAGGCGGTCCGCGAGGTGGAGAATCCAAGAAGAAAAGGGAGGATGAGCATGGAGGAGCACCCTGTACGAGGAGAAAGTTCAACTGGACTTATGCCTGGCGAGACCTAGTACCAAAAGAGAATGTTCCTGAGCGGAGGCAGGGCCTGGGGATGGGCCTTTTTACCCATGTCCAGGGGTCCTGCAGCCATAAACCCGCAAAATAGACTAATAAAAGGATACTGTGAAAACCCAGGTATGGCCACAAGGCTAAGTGGGGTGCAGAATATCCATATTGTTGATGCCTACATGATTTCAGAGATGGAATTCCCTGTATGTCTAGCCCAATGACCTTGCCACAATCAAATGTGCCAAGATATTGTTTCTTCTCCATGTGTTCTCAACTGTACCTCATACTATCTGTATCAACTTCTGATGATATCCCAGTATTGTGGCTGGGCATTATGCCATTCAAGGGGGCAACCACAGCGCCATTTCGCCAACATGGCAGGCATGTCCAATTTAACTGCTTGTGAGAGTATAATTAAATAAACAAGTTTCAGGTATAAAACTGCAGCGATATAATCCCACCAAAAGACAGTGTTCATGGATGTTGAATAATGCAAGTGTAAGTAAAAATCAACGTATTACAATGCAAAGCTTTGAGCACTTTTATATACTAAAATTATATCTTTTGCTTTCTGTTGTTTAATACATAGAAGTATAAGAATGAGCAGGCCCATACACATGTTAATTTTTACACATGGTGGAAGAACATAAAATGTTTATACAAGTAGATTTCATAAGTGCTCAATTTACCATGAAGAGACTATGTAAAAATATTTGTTTGGTTAATGAAATATTTCAGCTTACTGTTGTTCCCATCTGTTGGCAGCAAAGAGCAAGTGGATTGCCTTGTCATTCACGTCCTGCTGGGATGCCAGGTAAGCATCAATAAGCTTACCGGTGGGAGTGGAGCGATCTGAAATCATTAACACATTATCCAACTTAAAATTCTTGTCTGTGTCAGTAAATTATTTGTACGAATGCCATGATGTATTAATTCCCAGGACCACCCAGGGGATTTTGGGAGCGTGGGGCAAAGCTATTTTTGGGGTTCCCTATTTGTCACAGTTCCAAGCCACCTAGTAAAATTTCTTAGACAAAAGTTGTGGGCACATTGAATCAGGGAGACAACAGCCCTTCAAAGAAACATTTTCCAAAAATTACCTGTTGTGTTGTGTTATTTCCTCTTTACATATATTCATTGAATTTACTTCTCAATACATTATATATGAAAAACTTTTGCTTACAGAGTACGGGATTCAAACCTAAGACCCTTGAATTGATACTGGACACCCCCCCTAAACTCCCTAAAGCACTCTTATTTACGATCCGGGGAACCCTTTGGCATCTAGCCCCCCCCCCCTCTCTTTAAGTTGTGGGCGACCCTAATAATTCCCTGTAGAGCTATCCATAAGATTGTGCATAGTCTGAATTTATCACCTATGGGGACTCAATTACTACTTGGCCCAATGATCTGTGCACCCTGGGAGTGTGAGACCCGAGCGCTATTGTAGCTAGTGAGAGGGGATGATGAACTCCGATCATTAGCATACGTGAGCACATGTGCACATAAATAAAGTGCACAAACCAGAGAATCGGCCGCAGACTACATGGAAAAGTTAACACTGTGCCACAAATTTATGGGCTTTTTGACACCTAACATCCTCAGCCAAGAAGTTTATCTACTCACAGCCCAGAATGGAATGGGTGAGAGGGAGGGGAGAGAATGTAATCTTGTGAAGTTTTTGCATATTTTCTGGATGCACACTTGGCTTAAAGGGAGTGTGTATATTAAAAGGCATCTGCACCCAATTGTTTGTTGCACAACAAATGGCAAATACATGGAAAACAAAAAACTTCAAAATTGACAAAATTGCCATATGTTTATTTTAGTAGGGCTTGTGTCTTCTTTCCTTCTCAGGTTCACACATGTCAAGGTGTTGGTTGCACTCTGTCAACCACAATGGCAGGTAGAGTAAGGATGGCTCAAAATTGCAATGTGGACTATGTATGTTCGTATACTTGAGGATGTGTGGGATTCCTGTGTTGTGGACAAATTAGCATCAAAGTACTAGAGTAACATTCTACTGTGATAGAATTTGGAGTTGCCAATCAGCATCTTTTGTAGTGAATGTAACGGTGTAGCATTTGTTTGTGGTGCCTTTTATAATTCGCCTGTGTGCATATTTGTAAATCACCAGAGCAATTTCGTAAGGCTTCAGAAGTTGTGGATATGCTATGTACTTATGAATTTGGCATTATCATGCACTCCTGTCTATTTATTTTTCAATATTAGTTACGTCGCAGCATTTTGTTGTGTGACACGTTTCGGGTCACTGAATTGGTTAACACCAAACATTTTTATTGTCAGCTGTCTATTAGGAAATATGTCGGAAACAAGAAATAAGATACGTGCAGTGTAGGCTTAAGTATGTAAGTACATTTAGTCTAATTGACCAGAGGTGACGCCACTGGGTGAGACATGAGACTATTAGGATACACCTTTTTACCTAGTAGATGGGCACCAGCGGTGGTTCATACACACCGCACTTTGGGACTCAGGATGCTGCGGGTTCTGTGTGTCCGTCGCCAGCTAGTGGGTAGTGTGGCGACAGCCTATACAAAGAGCCGGCCAGGACGGAAGTAATTGCACCGTACACAAATTGCAAAATTACACAAAATACATAAAGACCCTTAAAAGATTATGGGGCACAAGATGAGTATTCACAATAAACACACACGTGTGGAAACACGTTTAAATGGCGCGGATGCCGCTGGATGAAGTTTGTAGCGGACCACGTGGTGCAGGTGGAATTGCAATATTTCTTTGCGACTGAAGTGATTACAGGCTTGTAGCATGCCTCATGGCCGAAAAATCACACATGGAAGTGACAGCATGGTCAAACACAAAAAGCATCAATTTATGTGAAAATTACACGAAACCCTGACAAAATTTTACATAGAACCCTGAATAAAATATTGCACATACAACATTACATAAATAAGCGCTCAAAACGCAATGATGGCATAGACATATAATTGGCATCAGTTACCACATGTTTATACGTGATGTTGCCGTAAAATATTCAAACAAGGAAATTACCCTCAAAATTCATATATGAAAACAAAGCCCTTCAAATTGCACATAGCAATAAGGCAGAAATTACAATGAAATGCCACTAACATGGGAGGATGGTGCCTGATTCAAGTTGCGCGGGTCGTGTGACCTCTCCGACATATTTCTCCTCCTCCTCTATTAAGTTGAAAATGCCACAAGGGTGCAACAAATTAATAAAGCGGAAGCATAATGCTGAGGAAAATGTCTGGCAAAAATGTACGCAAGCAAAGGTTAACCGGTAAACTTAAATTAACTATGGAAACCTAAATCAGTGAACAAAAGTTGTAGTGCGTACATGACAGTGTCTTACCTCACCAGCTCTCCTTGACAGACTGTCCAGAGACAAGCATCACAAGGACCTACCATGGCCGCCTACGGGGTTCGCATAAATGGAAGTGCTATGCATACTGAGTAAAATATTTAATTAGTGAAAACAAAATTGCACAAATTAAATTAGATATTGTTTTACATTTTAATAATACAGGCGCCATCTGCCTATGTTTATGGTGTTTCATTGTAACTTCTGCATTATTGCTACACACAATTTTAAGAGCCTTATTTTTATGTATGTATTTGAGGGTATTTTTCGTGTTTGAATATTTTACGGCAACATCACGTATAACCATGTGGCCGACCGACACCAAGTCTTTGTATAAGTCATCATCGCGTTTGAGGCTTATTTATGTAACTTCGTACGTGCAATATTTATTTCAGGGTTCTATGTATTTTTCATGTAAATTGATGCTTTTTATACTTGACCACGCGATCATAGCAATGTTTAATTTTACAGCCATCAGGCATGTTACAAGCCTGTAAACACTTCAATCGTAAAGAGAATAATTTTCTCAGCAAGAATAATATTTTGTCTGAATTTAGTTTGCAGTTTCCACGCAGAAATATTGCAATTTCACCTGCACCACGTGGTCCGCTACGAACTTCATCGAGTGGCGTCCGCGCCATCTAAACTTGTTTTCACACGTGTGTGTTTATTGTGAATATTCATCTCGTGTCCCATCTTGTTTCATGTATCATTCAAGGGTTTATGTAATTTTGTAATTAGTGTACGGCGCAATTATTTCCGTCCTAGCCGGCTCTGTGTATACGCAGTCACCACACTACTCACATGCTGGAGGGCGAGCCCCGACGAGTTTGTGTTGGTGATGCAGAGTAATCACACATGTTAATATGTATTAAGGGTTTCATTTGTAATTCATCATGCCCGGTCTTCAGGAAAAAACCGTCAGTCCAACCTAGCAGCTGTCTGCCCTCTTCCCTTGTAAAGGCTGTGCTTTCTCGCATCTCGGTGAGATCATCCATTTAGGCGTGTGCTAGAGTAATTGCGGGCTGGGGAGCACCCAAGCGGAACTGGCTAGTCAGGACCGAGATAATCATACTTTCATTGGCACATTGATATGTATGTATAATGACAATAAAAACAAGTCTACAGTGAACTTAACTCTTTTATTCAGTAGTGACAGTGTCCTAGCCACATATATTTTATTAAGTGTTTATTTCCAGTGATGTTTAGTAACGAGTTTAGTATTGCCTATGTGTTTGTAAGTACGCATGGGTGAGACGGACACACAGAACCCACAGCATCCCTGAGAACCCTGAGTCTCAATAATGCGGTGATTGGGAAGCACCGCTGGCGCCCAAATTACCAGTTAGTATTCGTGTAATCATTGTCTCATGTCTCACCCGACGGCGTCACATAATTTATTTAATATTCTAGCTAATTAATTAATTTTGTATAAGTCAGACAGGACTTTCCCATTTTTCATTACCGTAACAAATACTACATGAAATAGAATTTGTCGCCTATCATAAATTTAAGTTTAGATCCCAGTTCAGATATCATTTTAGTTATTTGTGAAAGTACTATCTGTGCAATAGAAAGACCCCACTGAGGACTATACATGAAGTGTGCCGAACTCCACAGGAGATGGAGCGTGCAGAACACTAAGTCCACAAAGACACGCCGCTGCTCCTGGGTTTTCGGTGCTTCCTCACCTACCCTTGGTGGCACCCTAATACTGGACTGCCTATCTAAACGCCAAGGCCTTGGGTATGACTGCATAAGACACACCCCCAGGACAGCACATCAGTGGAAAGGTCAGAGGGCTGTACCAAATCCACACTAAGAAAGGTGGTGTTAAGAGCAGTGTGCAACGCCGAAAGCAACGTACCTTACAGAGGCAAATAAATTCCGAGGTGGGCACAGAAATCACGAGTGAGGTCACACTCCAAGTTTCGCAAACCAAATACACACCTTGACCTATCTCACAGTTTATCCCTCTTGATCAAACATCACCTTTAGACCACGTATTAGGTGCTTGTTGGTTGGACACGGAACCGGAACCTGCAAGTCCCCTGCGGCCGTTAACCCCCAGCTCATGTTTGATAAAGTTGGCTTCAGGAAAGACTATCCGGGTTCGACTCCCATCGAACGTCGCCCCCAAGTCCCATGTCAAACTACATTCCTGCATGCCAACCTATGAAACAAATGCGGATAACCCTGGTCTCATTTACGAGATCGCTTGCCCCTACCACCACCATCGCTTAAACATCCTCACATCACACGCACACCCCCAGGACAGCTGGCATCCCAAATCTTGGCAGCCCTCGTAGTGGGGAAGGTCGAACTCCCTGGAAGGGAAATGATCTCGGTCTTCAATTGATAACCTACAGCCTACACCACAAAATGTATTGTGCAGTGATGTTCATTTGTAACACACGATGCAAAATCATCCAGTTCCAACCAAAATAATATGATTTACCTACCTTACAATGCAATTCCAAAACAAGCATCTTCAGATATCCTAAAACAAATCAATGATTAATATTCAAAATCGCTATCAAAAACTTGAAACAAGTTATATCAACCATCAGCAATGAAACCACGACTCTTCAAAATTGAGCACTGACAAGTCAAACGATCAACTGATAGTAACTCTCGAAAAGATTGTTCAACAGTATAACATATGAAGCTAGCAAGAGAACATCCGTTTAATTACATGTACATTCTGTGATAAGTTTGCGGTTTTAAATCCATTTTGACATGGTTTAAACAAAACTTTAAAATGTAACTGTACAAATAACTTTGAAATCAATTATTTAAATAGGGAAATGTATAAATCGCACCTTAAGAATTATAGTTAACCTGACAAAAAATTTCCAGGCTATTTCTCAAAATTCCCTGACGTTTCCCTGAGACACAAAATTCCCTGACAATTCTAGGTTTTCCCTGTTTACCAGGTCGCCAGACACCCTGCAGTCGTACCAACCAACTTTCGATACAACCAAATCTGATCGCCAAGCTCAAACTTCATCTTCTTAGGCGAAGACAACGAAGTGCTACCAAAGATACTAATACAAGCAGTATTGTCCATCTTCCCTTCATGAACTGGAAATGTCTTCCAACATACTATATCACGAGTATCGATGTCACTAATTTCCTTAGCAGGATCCTTTTCATGCTGCAGCTTTCTGAAAAAACACATTTCCAAAAAACGCTACCTGCCTTAGCAGTAATTCCTTTGAGATCGAAAGAGACAAAAATTACAACAAAATATAACCTTCTACATCAACAATTTCAACAGTCCACAACCTGTTGTCTTTATCAACATCCTTTGAAAATGACAACATATTACGGTGTACCTTTCTAAGGTAATAACCCGGACACGAACGCCTCCCTAACACAGTGATGTGTCTTCTATAATGACATGGAGCTAAGAAACTGTACCCGAAACCTGCTTATATACTAACCAAAACCTTTACCCGAACTACACTGGCACAATACGAATCTATATACATATATATATGGCCCGGATCCAAATGCTTCCACTACTAAGACCTTATAATATTTGCGTCAAATTTAACATGGGAATGCCAGTTCTGCGACAATGCTCCGTAACATTAAGCATTGCCGAGATACATGGGGGCCCTTATCAATAGGCCATATCCGGCCACAGCCAAGCGCCGAAACCCAGTGCGGCGCATATCAACTTCTGCTGATTACAACATCCAAGCTAACTCCAACACATACCAGCAACAAACTGCTTTATTACACATCTGCAGACATGTTGGCCAACATACCTCGTAATCCACCAACATAGCTAGAGTAAACATTTCCTTTTGGCCATGTTAAAGGGATCGCAGGGGAGGGGGATAATAGTGTGTGTACATAACTTTTGCATATCTTTTAAGAGTGCGAAATAAATCGTTCGAAGTTCGAATGTACTGTAGTGTTATTTAATTTTTTTTTAATGTAGCGTTTTAAAAATATATAGAGGGTCATGGAGGGGGGAAAATCTAAATGATGATAATAATACATAGTGTCATCAACTTGTGCCACTTTAGCACCAAGATATTACGTGACACTGCATCCTTGAAATTGTCCTTATAAAATATATAGTTCTTCAGATAGCTTCCTTACGGAAACGTCCAACACTGAATACTGATATTAATTAATATTAATTGTTAGTTTGAGTGAAATACGTGCAAAAGTTATGTACACAGACTACATTCCCCTGTGATACCTTTAACATTTTGCAGGCATGCCATATAGTTGTTTGTTAATGGTATGTGTTGGAATCAGTGGAAGTTGATAAGCGCAGCGCTTGGTCTCTGCGCTCGGCTGTAGCCTGGTGATAAGGGCCCCCAT
Organism: Dryococelus australis; assembly: GCA_029891345.1. Classification (NCBI taxonomy): domain Eukaryota; kingdom Metazoa; phylum Arthropoda; class Insecta; order Phasmatodea; family Phasmatidae; genus Dryococelus; species Dryococelus australis. The sequence goes on from CM056993.1 coordinate 372,445,355, forward strand.
GTATCTCAGCAACGCTTAATGTTACAGAATGTTGCCGAGGAACTGGCATTCCCATGTTAAATTTGAATAAACAATACTTTAGGTACATTTTTCAATCGTTTTACCCCACAATTTCCCTGTTCTTCATAACACTCTCCACTATCTTCAAGTTGAAGATAATTTCATTACGAACTCACCAATTACATTGTCATCCATAAATTTTGTACTATTCCATTTGACTCTACATACACTCGTATCACCGCGCACATATTATAATTTTACATATAGCATGCCTATATTTGCACAGAAACACATAGTCACACAATTATTTGATTTAACACGCGAAATAGAATGAAACGCAATAAAACACGCACTTTAACATTAAAAGCTCCACACAATGTACCATCAGACAGTACTGGAATGGGGCACTTTCTCACAATACAACTGTTGAACCGTGATGTCAACCAATTTCAACGCACATTTATTTCCTGTCTTATTGGTCAGTCTATTGAACATTAACATGGCGCTATACAGCACCTTTATATAAACACAGTCTATGAACATATTTATGTTCTACTATTTTATATTTATTCTAGATACATTATGTAGTACACTGCTCTCGTCAATATAGACAAGTTAAACCTTGAATAATTCAATTCACCAGAATTACATAATCTTCAGACACCGTTTGATACCTGTATAGCCAAATTGTCACGGCATAAATATACCCCGTAAATTAAGTTAAACACACTATGGATTAATTTCAAACAGTATTCTTACATGTAATACAATTCTTCAGCAACCTCATATAAATATATTGGACGTAAATTATACATCTTTTACTGCATAAACACCGCAATCTTGACAACCCTCCTCACTATCACATTTAAATTTTTTTACACCAAACTATGTGGATACCTCCAAAATTCTTAGTAATTATGATTACTAGTCATCATAGCTAACATATTAAGGTATTATTTTCCCGATTTTCGAAAAAGCCCCCTATTCTAGAAAATTACTGTCTAGTCACTGCAAATACAGACTAGGCACCGTGAGGACAGTTGGTTGTGGATAGTACAAAGTTTTGGAAAGACTGGGCCGGAAGGACAAGGCAATAATGGAGGAAGAAAGACGAAGAATAGTACATCAATTTAACACTGGTAAATCATATAAAGAAATAAGCTAAATGATCCGCACACCAATCACAGCAGCGGAAAGCATTATATAGATGTTTAAACAAATAAAAAAATACAAAATGCTGCAAGGAATGGCCATCCACCTATCTTGACAAAGGAGGAAAAGAGGGCGATAATCAGAAAAGTGAAAAAAAATTCAAAACTAAGTGCATCGAAAATTTAAGTAGAGGTCGCAAATTAAACAGGAAAGTGTTTCCGTGAATAAAGTACGGAATGTTCTCTACGAAGCTGGCTTCCATGGATGAACAGCCTGTAGAAAGCCACATGTAAACAAAGCGAATAGAAGAGAATCGTGTATGCAAAAAAACCAACAGAAATAAGGACTACGTATTTTGGAAAAAGATTGTCTTCACAGACCAAAATAAATTTAATATTTTCAAGTCCAATATAAGAATGACAGTGTGGAGAACAAAAAATAGCGACATGGAAGAAAGGAACTTGACCGAAACTGTAAAACATGGAAGGGGATTTGGTAAAAGTTTGGCGGTGCAGGAGTGTGAATGGTGTGGGGGAACTTAAGGCCCTGCTACAATGAGCTGGTGGCTTGCTGGTCCGGTGCCACTCTCAATTCTCATTGGCTTACCTGCTGTGACATCAGTGCTGGTGCCGGTGCGGCAGAGTTGGCAAACTTTTAACTCTCACCAGCGACTGACGGCACTTTGCAAGCGATTGACTGTTATTTGCACCACAACAATCGTGAACTAATCAAATCAATGTCTTTGCGCAGGTGTAATGAAATTTGGAACTTTGCTGATGAAATGAAATAAATATGTTTGTAACAGAATATAACTATTGTCATTGAATTCCAAGACAATTTGTTATGAAAAGTTTGTAGCTATTATTTTGTGCATGATAACTGCCAAAATAGATGGCAAGTGGTGGTGTTGGCTCAAAAAAATTAACATTCAGAAATTTGGCATAAGGGAAACTTAGCCAGTGTAAATAGAGTCGAAAATAAATAACTTGGAACAAGTAATTAGGCCTATGTTAAATATCTATTTGCAAAACTGACTTTAAAGTCAATGAACTTGAGTTTACTAATAGTAAAGCGACAATCAATTTGTATGCAAAGGAACACTTGAGTACATATTTGCAATCACGTGCACAATACACAAATGTAAACGAAAAACCAAACAAATATGGCAAATGCTGCACTATCTTTTGCGAGTCGAACAAACTATGCTTCAGAAGAAAAGTACAGACATTTAATTGTAACAGCGGGATCGACAATCCACAAGCATGCAACCAGCAATCCACCAGTTCATTGTAGCAGGGCTTGTACAGTCAATTGTAGGTGTCATGGACCATTATGGCCACCTGCAGATTCTGAAGGACCATCTTGCCAAAAGTTTGGAAGATATGAGCCAGTATTTCTTAAGAATAGGGGCTTTTTCGAAAATTGGAAAAATAATACTTGGATACGATAGACATGAATATTAGTAATCTCAGTTACTAGGAATTTTGGAGGGGCTTCTAATAGTTTTCTGTGAAAATAAATACAATGTGATAGGGAGGAGTTATCAAGATCACTGTATTTATGCTATATAATACGCATTATAAATGTAGAATATATTATCGGGTTGCTGAATTGTTTTACATGTAAGAATACAGTTTGCAACAAATATTTAATGCATAAAACGTCATGTATGGGGTATATTTATAGCATAGCACTGAGGTTATACAGGTAAACACAGGTATGGAACAGTGTTAGGACATTGTGTAATTCTGGTGAATTACTCAAGGCTTACATGGTCTATATTGATGAGAAGATAAAACGTATTACTAGCACAATAAATATACATATCGTAGATGATACAGAGCTCCGTTCAGAGACAGTGTTTATATAAGAGGCGATGTGTAACGCCATGTAATTTTTTCTATACACTGCGCGTCCACGTTGGTTTTCAGGTGGAGTGCGGGAAATTGACGGATGCATGCCGGACGTTAGTTGCGTTTTTTAATGTGTCGTGTCAGAGGTTTCATATTTACGAGTGCTTAAACGCATGTTTAACTGCAATTCATTTGTTTGAAGTGTTAAATCTAATAATTGTATAAAATTACGCGTGTTTCTATCCTATTATAGCAACGGAAAAGTTAAATTATAATATATATGTGGGGATTAGTGTGTGTGTGTGTGTGTGTGTAGTCTCGTCAAATGGATCGACATGGTGGCGTGCATAACAATGTATTCAAAGCGTAATAATGTCCGCCGTACGAATGGCGATTCGGTGAGTATTAACTACATTAAATGTAACTTTACGATAGTGGGGATAGCGATGAAGGTCAGGGAAATTGTGGGGTACAAAAGTGTATAATATGTACGTTTTCGTAGTAAAATTCAGATCTTGCTACACCTTTAGGGGCAAGGACAAAGCAAGGCTGGACTTAACACAAATCCCAACAAAAATGTCGGAACAAAATGGCACAAGGTGCCAGCAGTAAGAAAATCCATTGAGAAAGTTCAGGATAATTAAAAAGTATAAGTTCAAACTAACACAAAAACTCGTGAAGTATGTATGAACTTTTATTTATTTGATTTTTCGTTCATTTTGTTTGCCTTTGGTTTTATAATTTTTGTTCCAGAAAACGGAATCCTTTATAGTGCACAAATACTGAACATTTTAAAAAGAGAATTAGAACATTTTATATGGTTCTCCATACTAGGAACGTTTTTCAAGAGAAACTCAACACTAAGTAAAATGTTACAAGCAAATCTACTACAAAATGCAGCTAAGTTTAATACTGTACATTATTTTTCTAACACACTTTTGGAAGCTGCAAAAATGTCAGGTACAATATCGGCTGTATTAACAAACATCATATTGGTTCAGGTTAACACCACGCAACTTTCCTAAAACTGACATTTAAAATTGTGGTATACCTTTGAATCAACAAAAACCCCTGGCTTAAAGGGAAATATATATATATATATATATATATATATATATATATATATATATATATATATATATACACACACACACACACACACACACACACACACACACACACACACACACACACACACACACATATATATGTTTGCCATTTTGTCTTAAATGGGTATGTTTAGGTAACCTGTACATTACCAGAGCAGAAGGCCCTTATTTAAATTGTCTACCCCAGGCTGAGTTGACATGCCTGCCTCCAAAACTTTCGTACACAAAAATGTATTTTTTTTTTTATTTTCCTAGGCTCGCAAATAGCAAATCCGAGGAAAATTAATGTTTGAAAAACCACAAGGTTCCTGTTCAAAGCTACTTTTTGATGCATTGAAAATTTAAGCCATTTTTGGTACCTACTCTCACGTCAAAGTGACGTCATGACATTTATTTGCTTTAAGAGCCTACCATTTTAAAGTTTGATTTAAGCAATGTATGTTACCAACAGGTAACTTTAGGTGAATGCTCCCTTGAGGCCGATCATCTGACCTCGACCAAACATTTGCAGCGAGTATTTATACACAAAAATCAAAACTAAGTGCTAGAGGGGTGAATGCAATTCATTCCCCAGAAACTGCACAGTTGAAAATATTTTTTTATAGAGGCCTCCAATTGGAGCGTGGTTACCTAATATGGCAACGACACACTATTTTTTGGTAGTGGGGTGTTGAAAAGTTCATGTAAGTTGTAGAGGGGTCTTCAATTCACCAGCCTGTCACTGTCTTTTTGACCAAATAAGGCGACCACTGCATCACACAGCAGCAGAAAATATGTCACTCTGAACACCTTCAAACTGTGCGGGTGATCAGGGTGCGTGACGTCACAGCCGTCAGCCAGCTGTGAAGGAACAGTGGCGCTTTGAGGTGCACGTACGCGGCAGGCGAAACTAGCCCCCACAGTAGCACGTGAGCTATGTCCCATACCTGTCACGTGGGAGGTGTGCGTGACTACATTATATAAAAGTGCCAAAACTGTGCTTCAACCGCTGTCAGACACAGTGAGCAGTAACCAAATTTGAAAAAGAGTTAAGTGTTGGGTGTTTTAAGCAGATCCCAAATATAATTTTTAATTAACGAATTTTCAATATTTCTCCACGCAGAACGTACCTCCGTAGCTTTGTAGAAGTTGTCTCAAAATGTTACTCCAATATTTCCTATTTCATAGCCCTCTCCAATATCGAATTCGTAACTTGTTTTAGTAATGTTGGTAATTCGTAAGAATAGGGGCTTTTTCGAAAATAAAACCAAATCTCGAAACGCGGTATATTTTCACTATACTAATTACACAATACACAAATTTACTAAGGACATCAACATTTGACCAACAGAAACCCCAAAAACGATAGTGGAGAGGATTATGAAGATCAGGGAAATTGTGGGGTAAAACATATGTACATAATGTAATATTTATTGATGAAAATATGTTAAATTGCAAAAATACTGTAGGCCCTACAAGCGTAGCCAAACATCATGCACCGAGCCAGAGTCCCAGCGGCAGCAGGGAAGTAAATCCCCAAAACAGTGATTCAACCTCACCTGAAATTTTTTCAGTGGTGACAAAGCATCACGCATCAATGAAGCTTGGAGTTTCCCCATAAATTATCGTCGTCTGTAGCCCATTTGCACTGAGAAATAATGTGTGTTTTGTAATTTGACCTATCTTTGTACTACTTGTAATAATACTGTAATCTCTTAAGAAAACATGTTTACTTGCACAAAGGTTGAACTGAACATTACCTAAATTGACAATGTTACCAATACAATTTAGAAATACAAAAGTGGGGAGGGCTATGAACTGGAGGAAAATTGAGGGGTAAAGGTTCATAATGAATATATATATATATATTTTGTATTTCTTTTACCCCACAATTTCCATGATCTTCATAGTCCTCCCCACTATCATTTTCGGGGTCTCCATTGGTAAAAGGTTGAAGTCCCTAGTAAATTCGTGTTTTGTGTAATTTGCAGAGTGGAATTATATTACTTTCAGAAGGTTTTTTTTATTTTTATTTTTTAAAGAAAAGTCCATATGCTTAAGAATTACCAGTTACTGTATAACACCCCACATTACATGCAGACCCTACTTCAGTCACCGGATATCAATTCAATTGAGCACTCGTGGGATGTTCTGGAAGAAAACATAATACCCATTCCCAACAAGCAGCTTTGTTGAATGAATGGGGAAAAATACAATGAGAATACACTGACAAGTTGGTTAATTCTATGCTAAGATAACTGGCAGTGGTAATTAAAAGGAAAAGAGACCTTACGAAGTACTAACCGCAAAATGCTGTTGAAATAAAAACGCACAAATTAATACCTCATGGAGGTTACATTGCGAACTGTTACGTTGTTATGTTAATTAGCTCGATAAAATTGGTGTATCAGCTGAGAAAACTAGAGAACCGGTATGAATACTTACCTGGAAAATTAATGTATTTTGCATCAACTCCAGATCCTAATAGCTTATTTACGAGTTTCTTGCATTGTGTTGTTTTGCCAACCTTGTCACATCCTTCAAATACTATAAGAGCGCCTCTATTCAACGGCATTATAGTTTAAAATCTATACAGCATACTGCACAGCTTGTACAAGAATACCAACCAACCATCTAAGTCAACCAGACCAGATCGGATGTCACGCAATTTTTTCCGCCCTTCAGTAGTGTTGGAATTGGACGTCGATATGAAATTATTTAGAGATGATACGATACTAAAGATATAATACTTGTATCGATACTTTACTTAATATATAAGCTATTTTGGAATCGATACTTTTAATACAATACTTTAACGTGAATTATAACAGCAACATTTTTTTCGGAATTACTTCTCGCAGTTAAATTTGAATTCTTTCAATTAAAGAGCTTCAAAACTATAAAGATGTTTTTTCCTCCATTAAATAATAATTTGCAAAGCAGTACACAACAGTATTCTAGGGCAGAAATAATGTCCACATTTCAAAACCAACATTAGAATATAATGGTTAGTGATACACGAAAAGTAACAACTGTAATGAAAAGCACATTCGGTAGAGTTTTAGGTCAGGTGGTTTTGAACATAATGTCACATACGTGGTGACCCTCATTGTTGACACATTTTTGTAGTCGTTCTCTGAAGTGTCCCATAACCTTCCTGGTGATCTTTTGTGGAATGATGGCGATTTATTGTCTTATCGCATCCTTCAAATCTTCAATCGTCAGCGGACTATCTCTCTACACTCTTGCTTAGAGGTAATCCCACATAAGAAAGTCGCAAGGGGTCAGATCGGGTGACTGGGCTGGCCAACCAATATCGCCACGCAAGGAGATCAGATGACCAGGGAACATTTCCCTTAAAACGTCAAGGGCCCATCGCGACGTGTGTGCTGTGGCTCAGTCCTGTTGAAACCATACATTGTGTGCAACATCCAGTTTGACTAGTTTAGGGCGCAGAAAGTTCTGTAGCTTCACAATGTAACGAAGTGATGTCACTTTCAATGTCGCACTGTCCTCCTCAAAAAATACCAACACCATGCGCTGCATTCTCCTACCGCACACAAAACACTAACACGAGGACTGTGAAGTGGCCGCTCATGGAGTTCCCGAGGATTATTCTCCACCCAGTAGCGATAATTCTGTTTATTCACATTGCCGGACAGGTGAAAATGTGCCTCGTCGCTACACAGCTCAAGGGCTGCAGCCAGGATGTGCTGAAGGATATCTTCACATAATACTTTGCGGTTGGCCCAGTCTCGCTGTATGGATATCACAATGTCTCACCACTGACTTGCATGTGACAACATTTATGCCCGACTGAAACAAAATTCTATCATATGTGCTTTTCATTACAGTTGTTACTTTCACTGTATCACTAACCATTATATTCTAATTTGGTTTTCAAATGTTGGCATTATTTCTGCCACAAGTTCTGCACTCTGTATTTTTTCGAAGCAAACATCAAATATGAAATTAAAAAATTGGGTGGGATGTGTCGTCCCCACCGCAAAAGGTATTTTTAAGTGATGTCTAAGGGAGGTGAAAGGAAAACACATGATGATGATGCAATTGCCAGATCTGCATTTCGCTGCATAGAATTGTCAACTTCTTATTCATATAACTCCAGAATGGATTGTGGAAGTACCTGAATTGGTAATTTGATAATGTTGTGTTGATACGGGTGTAAGTTTGTTGGAGAAAGGAGAGAAAATGTATGAGTAATAATATGGCGGGAATGTTATGTAGTTGAAATCAATGTGTACAAGATGAGTAATAATGACGATGGAAGTTCGTTGTATAAAATTTAGTTCCACTGTTATACATTCTAACAACAAAGGGCAGGTCGCGTACCTTGTGACTCGGAGGTGAAGGATTTTTGTGCAATGGTCAGTAACATAAAATACTTTAATTTTATGTGGAATGTTTTTCTTAACTTCATGCACCTCCTAGTATGCCTCTCATCCGGAGCAGACTTGTTGCCCCTCCAGCATAACGATACTTTTAACATATTTCTTTCATGGCGCCTACACCATTTTGCAGCTTCAGTCAGTGTGAGGCTTAATGCCCCATGCCCATCAATTTAAATTGAATAATCAGATGTTTATTTACTGTGTTTTGTTGTGTATAATTTATTTCTTCAGATGCGTGCACATCTATGCATTCACATAAATTTTTAGAATAATTGATGTGTAATTCTGTTGGAAGTTATTGCAATTTCTCACAGGTGTGTTGGGAAACCACAATAGCCCAGCTCGAACGTCTTTTTGTAACAAATCACGTAACATCACTGTAACCAGATGCCAGGGGAACACAGTGGTCATTTTAGCCCGGGCTTTTCGATCACGGCCCATATTTGGAGAATACCTCTTTCCGGCCTGCATCGTGCGTTTTTACATTTTACTAATTCTTTTAAAACTCATAAAATACTTTATCTTATTTAAGATACGTACCCGCCTTAAAATCTTTAAAACATTAAAATTATCATCGCACATTTAATCATTTAAATTGTTATAAGAAAAAATTAAATTATTAAATTCATCACAAACCCTTCACAATCATTATTCCATAGATTTGTCCAAAACAATAATTCTTAAGACATTTGCTCATCAATAAAATTATAGCTAATCAACCTGCAACCTTAACACAATTGACTATCATAATTACAGTAATTAAATACTTAAATCTTAAACAATATAAAAATATTTTATAGCAAAACCCATTAAATTAACAAAATGTTCATGGTCAACATAAACCTTATAAAAAAAGATTAGATTTAATAACAAAACACATTAAAATGAACTAATTCGTTAATTGCCAACCAAACCATTTATATACAGAAATAAAATTAATTATTTAAAATTCTTAACATTTCACACCTAACACCTGACGTGGCTTGATTGGACTATGTGGGGTTGATTGAGATTCACGAAGGCGGTGAACATAATTTGGAAAAAGGTGTTAGTAATGGTATACCTGGTATGCGCCAGACATCGCTGTGGCGGCACCACTGATTTTGTTGCGGTAGAGCCGATTCCTTGTTACCTCGGGGTGCTGCAGGACGATCACTCGGAACACATTCCAGCGTAGATCTTGCAGTAGTTCACCTGATGTGGAGGCCTCGTTGTTTTCTAAACGAGAGGTTCTTCGGACGGCCCAATCACTGCTATGTATTGCAAATTAATATGACGTTGACATAATCAAAACAGAACTCCCTACACGTGGATTGTCAGGTGCAAACCACACGCCCATAAATGCTACTCGTGGTACTTTGATTAGGTTGCAGTGCACATTCAAATTAATAATTACCCTTAAAATTCACATAGACACTTGCATCAGGGAATGACGGGTTTTAAGGTGCCTGTGTCCTGAAACGCCTTTCCACAATCGAATAAACGCACTCGTCAATTCATGCGGTTTATTGCAAACTTGCTCACTTTGAACCTGTGGTGAAGGCTATACAGTAGATAAAGCCCTAGGCGCGCGAGGGCTGGCGGTGGTGGGCCCACGTGCCACAGAGGGATCTACTTTCACACGTGGATAATTAAATTTACCATTACAGGTTATCATATATTCAAAACACAACTCAATAATTATTTCTAAAGCCTACCTTGTGACTGAAATGAAATTGTGTGGACATAACATTGGTGGTGGTGGTGATAAACATTTGTGAAAGAAAACAATAATACTTTAAAAACAACAACATTGGACATAAAGACGTCCAAATATATTGCACTTCATTTACAGGTCATGTATCTTTACTACATGGCTAGAAACGTGCTTGTGGAAACGCTACGACCCTTTTTAACGTAATAGATGTGTCCGTGTATTACTCTGCCCGCTCTCTTGGGCTGGTAGGCGCACGTGGTGCTACACTCCCTGTACTGCACTACCTGATCTTGCCACTCCTGCACTCACACACTTCACTGCTCGTCGGTGATCAGTCGTCGATAGCGCGTGTGTGCTGATATTGGGAGCGGCCGGCGTGACAAACAGCCTAGGTTGAGTAGCAACACAAGTCACACCTTAAAAATTAGCCACGAGAGTGGTATCACTAACTCATCCTACTTTTCCCTTCCAGCTACTACTACCATTAGAATCCATAAACTGAGCACATAGCTTAAGATATTCAACGATATAGTCTTAAACAAACCATAAGAGGACATACCTAACTTTTTAAATTCTTTTTTTGTTTCAGCAGGCATGATATCCCTGACCACCAAAGTGATCGGCACTATACACCTACATATTTTGTCATCAAATATTTCACAAATTCTGTCATCCATTATTTTATATTTATCAACTTTCTCTTGAGAAGCTTTCACTAAAATATAGTCTTTCTGATACTTAACTGTAACTTCAGTACCTCAGTAGCCAACACTAGGTCACGTTTAAAGCGTTGGCCGGCCACTTAGAGGGTGGATTCCTCTAACACTGTTGCATTCTCTTTCTGTTCTAACCCCACTCGGTCTATTACATGACATATCTCATTATGCCTTTTAATTATAGCATAATTGGTTTTTGGGGCATGCCCCTAAAATGTGCCCCGTGGTTTCCGGACTAGTTCCACAGTGACAATTCCATCACCCCCCCCCCCCACATCCTCCTCTGCATCTGACAAAGGTCACCCTATTGTTCAGTGGTTAGTACGGAGCTTGAATGCCTCGGGAAATCTAAGGGCCCTCAGAGATTCCCATTATTTATTTTATTTCCTCCTTATATTCCTCCACTATCTTATCGATGTCTCCTATTATCTGGTCCTCCACTCTCTCATGCAATCCTCAACTATTTAATTTTTTGTCAATGATCCTTCCAACCTTCATTTTTTCACAAACCCATTGCAAAATTATATCCTTTTGATACTTAATTAGCCCCCAATCCTCCAATTTTAACTAACTCATACCTCAATTCTAATATTCTCATTCCAACTATACTTTCAATTTTCCTATTAAAAGGCCTACCAAGCCCACTAATAGACTCCTCCATTCATAGACTCCTACATTCCCATCAACCATTCTCCCATATTATTTCCTTCTATATACCCCTCCTCACTCACTTTAATATCAACTTCCCTCCCCTCTATCATGTTCAACTCCCCTCCTTTACTGTCATCTCAATTCCCTTGGTCAACCATATAAATTATTACCCCCTCATTATTCCTTCCTACCACATCATCCATATCACATACTCCTTTCCATCTGATCCTCGTCTTTCTTCCTATTTTCTTCCAATTCCCCAAAACTCTTATTAAAACAACCCAATTTTGTTTTTCTTCTATCTATGTGTATTTTCACTGCATTCTCATTATCCTACTCCTACCTCTTTCCCTTACATTTATCACATCCTGGCCACTTCCCTCATTTCCTTGCTTCTCTACATGTTCTTCCTCCATCTCCATTATCTCAACACCCTTATCATCTCCCTCACTTGACTCCCCCAGCGCTAATAACAGACACAGTACACAATTCCCATCTCATCTCCTCATTCCAACTCACATCTGTACTCATCCTATTATCCAACATCCTCTCCTACCCTACTAACTGACTTATCTCATTCTCCACCACAGCTTATACAGTAAACACATTCCCATATAATCTCTTAACGCCTCCTCCATCTGGTTTTCATCTTTCGCATGAGAATACATTCCCTATCTCCAAACTGCGATTCATCCCATGTCTCCATTTTCCTCTCCTCCCTTCACTTCTATATCCGCCACCATATCATCTCCTCTTAGTATTCCTTCCTGCTCCCCCTCCCTCACACTTACTTCTTTCTATTTCTATGCTATCTCTCACCTCATTCCCTTCACTATTATTCTTCTCTATTATTACCCTACTACTATCCTGCCCTGGCTCTCTATTTGTCTCTGCTCCCTCCCTTCTACTACCCCCACACTATTATTATCCCCCTGCATTATTTCCTGTTCACCCTCAATCTCAATTACCTCACTCCCCACACCTTCACACACTGCCAACTCCTTCCCCACAATTCTATTCATATCCTGCCTCCTCGCTTCCCTTACCCTTTCTCCAATCACTTCTACCTCCCCCATTATATTTTCTACCTGTATCTCTTCCTGCTCACCCTCTCTTAACTCTCACCTCATCAACCCTAGAAGAGCACCATCCAAACTTCCCCTTACAAATTAATCCACGTAAATAGTCTTGAATAGCCAACCTTTCCCCTACTTTAATATATTCTTCCACCCTAACACAAACTACCCTTACTTCTTTCATGTCTACCTCCTCAATATTCCCCTCTATTCTCCCTCCCTCTTCCTTACACTAATATACTCTATACATTACCATCTCACTACTCTTCTTAATTTTTTTCCTTTCACTAATCCCTTTTTCAAGAGTTTTCCTCTTAATTCAAGTCCCCTCATCTTTTTCCCACTCTATTAGAGAACCATGGCACATCTTTTGCAATTTGTTGATTAATGCTATGGTGAAATCTATATTTATTATTCAACTCCTTACACAACTATACCTCCTCCTCTGTCCTGTCACTTGACCTACCTGGTACACCTTTCCGAGCCGTCATTGCCTCCAGCCTCTTCTTGTGCCTCGTCTCAGGATGAGCCACTCTATCGTGGGTTGCTAGCACACTGCCGGAGCTCCAGCGTAGGCCACACTCAAAACATTACCTTCCTCCTGACCATCCAGACTAAAACTTCCCTTGATTACACATTAAACATAATGACCTGAAATTTATGATAAGAAAAATGGTTAAGCAAGCTCTTATAATTAACAAATTCAAATCCCTCACACAGGGACACTTGGCTCTGTCAAGGGTGTAATCCACTATCTCAAACTATCCTCCAGTTTTCATAATTAAAACCACTTATCGCACCCCCTGGGAGACCCAATTGGTTGGGAGGGGGAATTTAGCTGACGAAGTCTTCTAAAGTCTTCACTACCCACAGGAAGCCATGTGGAGGCACCCCCTGTTTAAAACAACACCTTTGCAATCTAATCTTAAACACTAAAACTTATATTTTCGGCCATTTAGTGGGTATGTTTCTGAGAATAGTGTGTATAATATAATTTCTCTTCCTGAGAACTCAATCTACACTCTTACAACTCAGATCTTATCCTCTCCTCTCAGACATTTCAAACCACTTGACGGAGATCAAATGGCGGTAGGAATTCGCCACACACTTGAGCGAGCCATTTTGACGTGGATAGTGGTACGAGATGGGGGTGCCATTGTGTGGCTATGGGTAGAGGAGTAAATTTTATATGGTGATAATAGGTACCAGGGAAATCTGGGGAATTTTGCATATAGTTACCTGGGCGTCAGCATCACTGGTGTGAAGCAATACTCTGGTAGAGCATTCTCTTGTAGTCTCGGGGTCGTTCGGCCGACGACCAAGGCAGTATCCTTCCTGATGTACTGGTACTCCTCATTCAACACGAATTACTGATGATAAGTAAGTGGTTTGTGTGCTACGCCAATGCCTATTCGGGCTAGCAACACGCCCACTGTTACACTTGAAAACAGTACATCGAATTAAATATATACAAAAGCAAACACACTTGATTCGATAGACAAAGGTTACATTTTGGCGGAAAGTAGGTCCAACACCCTTAAAATCACGTAGACTAGCCTGAAATAAAAACATTGATTCTTAGGCGTAAGATTTAGTCAGGTTACGCTTTACAGATACCCATAGGAGACAACTCATTACACACATGCCGAGCTTAAGCCTGCCGGTAAGGCGACACTAATAAACAGCATATGGCCAATAATGGTTAAGTTGGGATTGAAGCTTCCCCAGGCAATGGAAGCACTGGGCAACTGGAGGAGAGGTGTCCCGAGCAGCTTAAACAAAACGGTTTTAGTAAATGAAGTCTATTGCAGATTAATGATAGTTCACAAAAGTTGAAGTGCAGCTCGGGCGTGAAATGCGACACACACGAAGTAAGCGACCTGCTCCTCCAGATGCTGAGCTCTTGCTGTGTAGACGTGACGCACTTGCCGTACCGGCGAGTCACGTAGAACTACTTTCTAACAGAAGTAACAATATGCTGCTCATGCTAACTGCATGCTAAAAAGACATACATAATACCTCCTTAACAACACGCTTAAAAGTTACATTGAATGAACAAGGTGAGCGAGATGTGGATGGTAACATGTGAAATGAATGAAACACAAAAATAACGAAAGGGACATTACACTGTGAGTAATAAAATAATGGGTGACTTTATTTAATGTCTGTCCAGGCCTAATAACTAGGTATTGATTGGCATCAGCCTTATAGCCTTATTTGCCCTTAAGAAAATGAAATTATATCATGAGGGCTCAGATTCCTCCTCTCCATACAGCTCGTGGCTTCTATAGCCAGACGCTACACTGAATGGCACTTACATGCACACTGCCTATGCGGGTAGAGTGCGAATTAACACTGCACTGGTAGAATGCTGAGCCCTGGACAAACAGTTTTAAGGGAAAATGCAGCACGTGTCGAACGGCCCCTCTAACGAGACAGTTTGCAGCACCTCGTCGTTGGACACAGCACAGGTAAACCCTCCGGCCCTGTGGTCTCCTGCGTAGCACGTAAGGGCTCTTTGCCAGGCCCCCACATATCCAAAACTGTTGCTGCTACTCCTCTCGTTGCTGTTTTGTGGTTCAGAAACTTGAGAGCCATCGAGACGCCGCCGCAAGTGCCGCTTGCCCCTGGCAGCTGCTTACACTGCTGTAACTGGCACAGGCAGCAGGAGCCGACCGACTCACTACCATTGTTGTCACCCTCGTCACTTACACCTATACTATTTTCTACTCCAACTCACGCTGTACTCGGGAGCGGTCCGAGCGCTTTGCAACTAAGGGGGGTTGACCACGCCGATGTTTCCCCTTAGCTGCATCTGATGCACACGCTCTTCTTACACTTATGCTTTCTTCCGGAAATGCTTCGATGATGTGACGTTTTGTCATCTTCACAACATCCCTCGGAAAGTGTTGGCAACAGTTGGGTCTCTGAGATAATAACTGTTACTCTCGATGGCGCTGCGCCATCAGTCATTTCGATGCCAGCCTTCAGGCAGGCCCCTGCATGAGCTAGAATGCCGGGTGACATTGGGCTTTCGGCATCCGTTGCAATGTTCTTTCCGGAGGTACGGACGCACCTTCCACCTCCACACTGTCCCTGTGGCGCTAGACAGCGCGATCGCCGTCGTAGTTCGCCAGATCTCCACACACATTTTCTCAGTTTCTTACACTCATGCTTCTTGTTGCTGTTGAGCAGACATCCTCAACAGGCTCACCGCCATGCTCAACTTCAACCTCCTCATTTGGTTGACCCCTGTAGGATGCTGCAGTTGATGTGGTGCCATGGTGCCTCAGTCGATAGAGGCGGAATTTGAGGAGTGGTGGAATTTTCGAAAAAGATTTTAAAGGTGATTTTGGAAGGTTTTTCCCGGGGTGCCAGACATTGTTAGACAATGTCATGTGAAGTCAGTAAACCAGAGTTTCTTACAGGGTCGTTCGGCCGACGACCACAGCAAAATCCTGAATTGCAGTGCCTCGTAAATATGCAGTGAAAATAATCCCAGTTGCATAGTGTGCAGTGGCTACTGTTTTATGTTGCAAACAAAAGCTCGCCGAATATATCCATTTGCGTTTGACGCCATGACTTATCGGCTAGTCACATGCCTTATGTTTACACACAAGATACTTGGAAAAAGGTGCAGGTATTTTAAGGGCCCGCGCCCTGAAGAGCCCGAAAGCCACGAATTAATGTCCACATAAAACTGTTCTCAACGCGTATTTACTCGTTTATTACACAAGGCTCTATGGCCTACACTTGAAATACACTTCCTAACTTAGAACCTGCCAGTTAGGTGAAGCGGAAAAAAAGGGCGTGAAGCCTATAAAATAATTAAGTTCATGTTTATACTTCCCCAGGCGATGCAAACACTGGTGAAGAGGGGAGTGGTGCCTCATGCAGCGAAAGAACAACAGTTCCGGTATAAATTAATGTCTATTGAGATGAAAATGATTGAAACAAACTTGAGTGCCGCCAGAGCACACAAAACCCGAACCGTGGTAACACCCAACCCACTTCAGAGATGCTCCTAGCTGATTGACTTAAATGTCATGGTACGCTGGCCGAGTTTGGCGGGCCGGTGGGCCATGTGGATCTACTTTCTTAACATTTCAAAATACATACTAACCTTTTGTGTTCCTTACTTTGTGCTGGAACACATGTAAATAATTTTTAAAATATAATTGCATAAGGAACAATGTGTATATTTTGGGGAATGAGGTGTGAGGATGGCACACGTTGTGTATGATACATAATAAAACACTGTAAAAAAAAGCTTTACTCACTCTGATATGCACTGCGGTTGTTTCCTTGCAGTAATGACGTAGACATGTGAACACCAGTGTTTACAGACTACACACAAAACCCTACATAAAAGATATCACTGAAAAAAAAAGAACTATTTTATATTAATGTGCTGCAGTGGGTGCTCTGATGTTATGTGCTCAAGTTTGCATTGTGTTGCATCCACACTTGCATGGCACTGCACTTACTGCTCTGCTCGTCGAGTGTGCATCCCAACTGCGCAGCTTCGTGGCACCGCAGCTGTCAAACAGACTGTCGGACGGGGCATGTGGCACACATAAAATCCCTCCCCCCTTCCCAGACTGAGCCCATTTGTGGCCACACTATTTTACACACAGCAGGGGCACTGCTTCTCTGGCTGTCTTCTAGGGCGCAGCTGATATGCACTCCTCGCCGCCTCCACGTGATCTCGAAGTGCTCGCTGTGGTAACCTCCTTCTTCGGTGCTGCTCATTACGGTACGTGTTCCCACCCTCGCAGGCTGTACAGCCCGCTGGTGGTCTCTTCCGCCTATGTGATTCGCGGGGGCAGTACGAGCTGGCCGACCAGCTCCCCTTGCTATCACTACTGCTGCTCGTGCTGTCCTCATAGTTGCTCCCTCCATGCATAACTTTCCCTGTTCGGGTGCGACCCATGCCACTGGCTTCCAGGTGGGGTGGACCACCCTGGTGCCGCTCTTCTGCCTCCTCTGCTATTCTTGCTGTCTATTGTGGTGCAGTTTCCCTGTCTCCCAGCCGTGCTTCTTCGATGGGTGTTGCTTCGTCCATTGTCGGAGCTGCTGTTGGCCGTGCAGGTGCTGGTAGCGGCACTGAACCATGTGCAGTGGTGCTTGTAGGCGCCTCGCCCTCAAGCGTCATCGGGGATTCTTCCTCCCATATACATTGCTCACCATCTCCCTTGCTTGCCTGCACATTTGCTCCTTCACTTGCTTGCACATTATCTTCCATTGCTTGCTGTTCCAGGGTGATAGAGCTAGCCTGCAGTTTTCGCGTGCCCCATTTCGTGTGTGCACAAGCGACTTCTTGTAGATATTGCCACATCTGGCCTCGATGGCATTTGTTCATCAGGGGTGGGGGGATGGCTCCGGCTGAGGTGCTGGCCCACCTTCCTCCCTTCTCGCCTGCTCTTCTTGCTCGTCAGCTCTTACGCTATTGTGGTTGTCCTGGTCACCATGTCCATTCTGGCCGGGGGCATCATCTGGTGCTCTTCTCACGTCATCCTGGTACGCCCGGACCAGTCTTGTGCCCACTTGGACCAGATATGTAGTATGTCCAATATTTCGCACCATCGTGTGCGGGCCACTCCACCTCGCAGCCAGGCCTACACAAAAGTTTTGCTTCGCCATGGATTGTGGGTGCGTTCGCAGATAAACTTGTTGACCTGCTAGCAGGGCCGGCAGTGGTCTCGTGGTTGTCGGGACCCAACCCGCGGCATACTGCTGTTGGCGGCGTATCTTATCGTGTCTCTCTAGGCATCTCCTTTCCTGCTGTCCTTCGCTATTCTTTGCACTATTTCATGCTGGTTCTTGTGGACATTGCTTTTCACTCAGCAAGGTCAACAGTAGTGCATGTAAAATCCTTTGTTACTTATGTATCTATGAAGCAGTGAAGACCTTGTAATAAATTATTTCATTGGACACTATAGTTCGGGTAGTGGGAGTGAAATTGTGTTGCCAAAAGAGTCCCACCCTCTTACGTTTGGTGTATTTAATTGTACCCATGGTTTTGGGTGCAAGTCTTCGGAGTCATATTTGTGTTGTGTTGCACCGATGAAAATGTTAGGTACTTTAATTTAATTGATCCCAAGGCATAATAAAATGAATCGGGAATTCAATATTTAACAGCCACCACGACACACTTTAACCTCAAAGTCCTACACAGAGTAGATGAACATGCAACAAAAATGTATGTTAATATAGCTAGGCTGGTATTCCAAAGTTTTTTATTATCATCCAGTTACGTTTATTTGTGTATCTGTTTACTTTATTTCGAAGGAAAAAACTAAACAATGGATAGGGAAAAAAAGGGAGGAGATTTAGTTTTAAGTCTTTCATGAGACTGCATTATTTTGATGTTCTGATATTCTTACGTGTGTATGTTACATTCTGAGTTGCATAATGTTTTGATGGAGCAGAGGAAAATATTGCTCGTATGTAAATAACATTCAAATTATTGTAACTTCGTACATTTTAACTTCAATAAAAAAACAAATCGCGATATAAACAGTGCTGTTCATATTTGTACAGATATAGCAATACTACACACACATTTTGGTCAAAGTTTACCTTACACTTGTTGAATTCACGATATAGGCAAAGAAACAAATATTACTTATTCTACAAAAGTGTTGAACTTTTTTAATCCACGTGCATTTCAACCATTAAAGTAATGGTTTACAAATACAATATTTACAAAACATACAAACGTAATGCTAGTTAAATTCGCAAACTCTTGAGCATGTGTTTTCATTATGGAAATCCTTACAATCTTACTTCACCAAAATCACATTTGTTCGTCACTAGTATTATCAAATTTATTTGCAGAAACCTTCAGTAAAATGAACACTCGCACATTTCCTAAAACCAACAAACTTGTCCTTGGTCGCTGCCGATACTAACCTCCAAATACGCACATTTCTGGCATTTTCCCACCACTGTGACATCAGCGCTTGAAGCGTTTGGGCTTTTTCCTCGAGCAAGTTATGAGTGAGATTGGCCGGAAGATGAATGACTTAGGAGGTGCACCGATGTGCCTGTGTGAAGGGATCATAACTACTTTACTGCACATATTTCGCATTGTGAAGGAAACGGAATACAAAGTGCCATTCAGTGCAGCATCTGGCAACAGAAGACACGATACGCATGGTGTGGAGGAATGTAAACCCTTACATTCTACTTCCATTTTCTTAAGGGAAAGTAAGACTTTAGGCCAGATGCCAATCATAACCCATGTAATTAGATTTGGACAGACATTAAATAAAGCAGCCCATTCTTTTATTAACTTACAGTGTAATGTGTCTTTCGTTATTTTTGTGTTTTATTCATTCCACATGTTACCATCCACATCTTACTTACCGTGTTAGTTATATATTACTTTTAAGCATGTTGTGAAGGAGGTATGTATGTCTTTTTAGCATGCAGTAAGCATGGTAGGTCCAGCGTATTGCTACTTCTGTAGAAAGTAGTTTCACGTGACTCGTCAGTGTGGCAAGCTGGCCAGCACACCACTTCTACATAGTTAGTAAGAGCTCAGCGTCTGGAGGAGCAGGTCGCGTATGTGGCATGTGTCGTGTTTCGCGTCCGAGTGGCACTTAAGCTTTTGTGAACTAACATTGATCTGCAATAGTCTTCATTTACTAAAACCATTTCGTTTAAACCATTCGCGACCCCTCTCCTCTGCTTCCCCAATGCTTGCATCACTTGGGGAAGCTTCAATTTCACCTTAACTATAATTGGCCCTGTGCTGTTTATCAGTGCCGCCTTACTTACAGGCTTAAGCTCAGCACATGTTAATGAGAACGCTCCTAGGGGCACCTGTAAAGTGTAACCTGAATAAATCTTACACCTAAGAAACAATGTTATTATTTCAGGTCAGTTTTGGTCTTTTAGGGATGTGAGCCTCACTTCCTGCCAAAGTGTAACCTTTCTCTATCATATCATGTGTGTTTGCTTTTGTATATATTTAATTCTTTGTACTGTTTTAAGTGTAACTGTGGGCATATGGCATGCCTGAATAGCCATGGCATAGCACCCAAACCACTTATCAGTAATTATTATTCAATATGGGGTACCAGCACATCAGGAAGAATATATCCTTGGTCGTCGGCCGAATGACCCTGAGACTACAAGATAATACTCTACCAGAGTTTTTCATCATGTTAGTGATGCCTGGGACCCAGATAACTATATCCGAAATTCCCCTAATTTCCCTGGAACATTGTCACCATATAAATTTTACTCCTCTACCCACTGACACATCGTGGCACCCCCATCTCGTACCAACGTCCATGTCAAAATTGCTCACCATCTGAGCCATTTGAACTCCATCATAATGTCGCCCAACTTTGTGGCACATCCTTCATAGGATCCTACAAAACTGAACCCATCAAATTCCGAAAAATACAGTCAAAATTTTCCCAAAAATTTTTCAGTGAAAATTTCCATAGAAATTTTTGCCGTTCTCCTCACTACGATACCCGCAATGAGAGGACAGTCTAGAAGGCCAGATTACCAATGAGAGCACCACGACACTTTTCGGACGCCTTCAAGGCACCGAAAAGTATGCCTGCGCCCGACTGGAAAAGTGCGTCAAAACATCAAGATTCGCCATTGCGGTAATGGAGGTAAACGAACAGGAATGTCAGCCATCTTTGGACAACGACATGAAATCAGACCGAGACTCCTTGGGGCAGTACAGAAGAACAGAGGGAAGGGGGTAAGCCACCATGTGCCAACCCCTCTACCAGCGCATGCCGTGGAGGAGCTGGGAGAAACTGAAAGGAGGAAAAAAGGGAGTGTGAAGTTCCTCCCTCCCTCACACGCTATCGTACTCTGGCGACCAGCTGACCCTCTGCACCGCGCTGCGAGTCAGCTGATGGTTGACCCCTGCTGTGATGCATCATTAGCCTTGCCGCACTACCGCGACTCAGTCTTCTGCAAACACATGGGCTTGTGTGTAAGTACCATGAATGGCCAGACACGATCGAGTGTCGCCGCACTCTCGTGTTTGCAGTGTCTGCGTCCTACACCACTCGATTTAGTGGACTGGTATGAGATGGCACCAAGTTCTGCCAGTGTACTCTTAAGTCAAGCACACACAACAACCATGCTGCGAACAACCGCAAAGTGAAATTACTGGTCGAATGTGAGAACATTGACGAAACAATTTCGGAAAACGATTTGGAAAATACATAAACCTATAACGAGCCATCGGCACTGGCACGATTGTTAGCAGCTGCGGCATACCTGTCAAATGAAGTAAGCAAGTTGTCATGGCTCAGAGCACCACAACTATCCACCCAACCCACCTTTGTAGCGGTAAACACCGCAAAAAGTGGCCAGCCAGCCCAATTGATATTGGCCACTGCGCCGAGGCAGTGCGCACCTGAGAGCAACAGTGAACTGACTGACACCATAATTTGCAGCCCCGCGGCAGGCTACAAGATGCCCGCATTAACGTCATGCACACATCATCCCTGTAGGACTGCACTACAACAAGGTAGCATTGACACGATGGGTGCAGTAACAGGCCACATACAGCCCGCAAGACCAATGGGGATACAGGAATGCAGGATTCCAGGTTAGTGAGAGTGTAACAATGTAAGAAATTTCAGTGTGTTTGGTCCCACGGACCAAATACTCACCTGTGAACTGCCATTCACCCTATCACCCACCGTGTGTGAACCAATTGTGTTTCGTACCACACTTGTTGCAACAGTAGATGTTTACAGAACTGTAAAATTAATATGTCATTCTTGCGCAAAACATGTGCGGAAGTGCCATTATGATACAACAAAGGCAAAAAGGCAAAAAACAAAATCAGCCGAAAACCATGTAAACAATAACGTGAGTTAATTTTCTGCATTGCTATAGCAATTCTGGAACTGAGCACACCATTTCTCCCATATTTACATTACTCATGCAATTGCATACGACCGCCACATAAGGGTCCATGTGTGAAGTTTAAGAAGGCGTTTAAGCTCCTAAGGCCAAGAAAAGCATAGACAATGTAAATAAATGTTTTTGGTATGTGTTTGCAAGTGTAAATTTCGTATTGCATCGTTCAAATTTAAACATTGTAAACATTGTGACTTTGTGACTTTTTCAAGCTGGCAAGATGTTTTAAAGCACTGCAACATACACAATCTACCAAAAATAAATTGGGCTCTCATGAAGGTAGGTAATTATGTTCGTCAGTTGACTTGTGTGGCCGCCATATGCTGCAGGCTGGTGTAGAACCAGTTGTCAAGGAGATGGCATGAGGTACAGAGCTAACGGACTTCCATAAGGGTGTGGTTGTGGACTGCCATCTCAGTGGGCTGTCTAACCGGGCGATTCCACATGCCCAAATTAATGGTCGCATTCGTCCTGCATAAGCGGAATATCGATGGGCATTGTGGCCATGCTGCACGTTCTGGGTGACCTCCAATCTTAACCGACAAAAATATCAGAACCCTGAAATGTGAAATTGTCAAAAATAAGGCACAACCCACGGCTACCATCAGACTTGAGTTTCATGCAGCAACAGGAGTACTGGTTTCTATTGGAACATTGCGTACAGAGGTCCACCGACTTTGATATTTCGGAAGAGCATCTGCACATAAGTGCCATATCATGACAAGCAATAAATCTCGGCGACTCAGGTGGTGTTTGGACCATCGTAACTGGACACTGGAGCAATGGAAATTGGTTCTGTGGAGTGATGATTCAAGGTTTACATTATTCCGGTCCGATGGATGTGTATGGGTGTGGGGCATCTACCCAGTGAACGGCTTCTGCCGAAGTGTATAGTGCCAACTAGGAAATTCGGTGGTGGTGGAATGATGGTGTAGATATAGTTTCATGGCCTTCGGGGTAGGACCGCTGGTGTTTGTGCATAGTATTATGAACACAGAGGCCTATTGTAACATTCTGGATAGAAAATGATTCCAACATTGTGGCATTTTTATGGAATACACCTGTGTTACTTCCAGGATGACAATGCCAGGTGCCATGTTTCAAGGACTACTTTGCAGTGGCACACCAACAACAATATTCACCGATTGGACTGGTCAGCCCAGAGCCCCGACCTCAACCCTATAGAACATCTGATGTGTTCCTGATGTCCATGTATCCCTTATGCCCGTATGTTCCATCGCTGATGCATTAACCACACAGTAACACTCGACCATTCGACATTAGGTCGCGGTATCGACCAGCGCAGGTCGACAAGAATGACATTTACACTTTATTTGCCATTCTGAAGCTCGTGGCCGTGGGTCATAATATTTAACATTCATCACAAGAGGAAACTCTTGTGATGAATGGAAGTGTAGCCCAAACGAGTGTGTCTCGTGAAATCACGACCATTACATGCAACAATACTGGAGGGAACACTGGGGTAAGCGGTGCCACTTATTCCCACAGCTTTTTGATGTGCGCAATCTCGATGGGCCCTGTGGCCGAATCCGGAGTGCGACATGGCTCCAAGTAGTGTCAAAAGACGGGGAATCACATTGCCACAGGAAATGTAAAGTGGCGAGCAGCTCCCTAGCCACATTAATTATTAGGAGCATTTTTTTTTAGGTATTTTTAGCAGTGGTTGCACCATAATTAACAAGGGAAACCACCTGCTCCATCGTAGAGAATAGATAACATATCATATCATCCATGTGACGTCACATCCATACACATTTCTGTAATTATATCCATTACAACACACACCGATTTTAATATGTTAATTTTAAGAGTGTATAGGCAGTTTACGGTAAAGTGAGCACTTTAGAAAGCCCTCTCATCTGAAATAATAGTCAATAAATATATATTATTTCAGCCTTAGACATTAATTTCCGAGTGTGGTGGAATATATATTTTACAGTGAACAACCTATTCATGTAATCATCTATCGAGAATCAGCCACCTGAGGATTCATTTAATTTAATATCACCCTTCAAGTGAGGTGACATACTCATGACAATACATTCTTAGCCATATATGGGGCTCCGACATTCACGGATATGTCACCAATGTGTTTTAGTTTAGTAATCTTATTATGTACAGTGTCAGCTTCATTTACCATGTTAGTTGGTAAGTTCCATTTTTTCATGTCATCATATTTGGTGCCGGATCCGCCGGACGTGTGACAAAGCCGACGCCGCATCATTAGTTAGATTTCAGAACTCCAGATAACAGACAGGGCAGACAGTAAGCTCCACGTAAACCCCTCGACAGTTCAATCTAAGCTGCATTTTCTTTCATAGCAATAATTAACGTAACTCAGGAACACTTAAGTACATTTAGTTAGCCATGGGTCCGCTTAACCAAGGGTGCGCATTTTCATGTGTAGCAACATTTTATTGTACCGTAATTTCACGCGTATTATTGTAATAACTCTCCGGAGTTTATCGGGTACTGTGTTCCCATAGCAGCAGCAACTTTAAAGTGACTTTCAGTGTATGTCTTGTGTTTACAGGGCCTATCCCCCTCAAGTAGAGTAAATTCAGTGATAATATAGGAGTGCGAAGTGGCCGACAGCTTCACCCCAAAGGAAATATATTAGATTCAAAATAATTGAACTGACAATTAAATTAGCTCTCCTTCATATTAACCGCGTATCCTGAGTCGCCACAAGCCATCGGCTGTACGACCCCATTCAACATCGTTCTCTTTACCGAGCATGGCGCTGCGCACATCACCAGTTCCTGTTCTCCACCTGCTCCCAGGTGGGACCATTCAGGTGTCGTCAACCACTCTGTAGCACATGTGGGCCCTATAGACGAAGTCACCGTCACACCTGTGTACATGAGTGCGGTTAATGCGATGTAGTGTGGTGTTCAGTGTTTTGTTTTTCTTCAGAGTAAATTTATAGTGTTCTTTTATCATAAGAGTCAGTATGATGTCGCCCATGCGACCAGTGCACATGTTTTCTTATTTTGTTTAGTGTTATGTTGGTTCAAGGGTATTTCAATGTTTATGTATTTTTATTAAAGGTGAAAGTGTTCTATGATGTCACCAGTGCAATTCCGCGCATGTGTGTTTGTTTTGGTTTGTTTGTTAATGTTTCATCCAGTGCATATGTCATTTGTATTATTATTATTATTGTAACCCTATGTATCCCTTGTAACACACATGTAAGTACGAGACAAATCGTCTCCAATAATTAATTAATTAATTTTTCTGAAGAGTTTTGTGTCAGTGGACTTGCATGTGCTTTGTTTTAAGAGTAACAAAGATAGAATGTAATAACAACCAAAGCGCCAAGAGCGCCACATATAAAACATGTTTAGTAGTGACACTCGTAAAATGTAAACAAACTTGATATTCCAAACAAGAATATTGTTAAAAAATTTCTAACACATTAATTATGTGACTGAACATCACAGAATCAGAGAAAACCAAAACCTACATTTTGTTGAATGTTCATCTGCTGTGTGAAGGACTTTGAGGTTAAAGTGTGTCGTGGTGGCTGTTAAATATTGAATTCCCGATTCATTTTATTATGCCTTGGGATCAATTAAATTAAAGTACCTAACATTTTCACCGGTGCAACACAACACAAATATGACTCCGAAGACTTGCACCCAAAACCATGGGTACAATTAAATACACCAAACGTAAGAGGGTGGGACTCTTTTGGCAACACAATTTCACTCCCACTACCCGAACTATAGTGTCCAATGAAATAATTTATTACAAGGTCTTCACTGCTTCATAGATACATAAGTAACAAAGGATTTTACATGCACTACTGTTGACCTTGCTGAGTGAAAAGCAATGTCCACAAGAACCAGCATGAAATAGTGCAAAGAATAGCGAAGGACAGCAGGAAAGGAGATGCCTAGAGAGACACGATAAGATACGCCGCCAACAGCAGTATGCCGCGGGTTGGGTCCCGACAACCACGAGACCACTGCCGGCCCTGCTAGCAGGTCAACAAGTTTATCTGCGAACGCACCCACAATCCATGGCGAAGCAAAACTTTTGTGTAGGCCTGGCTGCGAGGTGGAGTGGCCCGCACACGATGGTGCGAAATATTGGACATACTACATATCTGGTCCAAGTGGGCACAAGACTGGTCCGGGCGTACCAGGATGACGTGAGAAGAGCACCAGATGATGCCCCCGGCCAGAATGGACATGGTGACCAGGACAACCACAATAGCGTAAGAGCTGACGAGCAAGAAGAGCAGGCGAGAAGGGAGGAAGGTGGGCCAGCACCTCAGCCGGAGCCATCCCCCCACCCCTGATGAACAAATGCCATCGAGGCCAGATGTGGCAATATCTACAAGAAGTCGCTTGTGCACACACGAAATGGGGCACGCGAAAACTGCAGGCTAGCTCTATCACCCTGGAACAGCAAGCAATGGAAGATAATGTGCAAGCAAGTGAAGGAGCAAATGTGCAGGCAAGCAAGGGAGATGGTGAGCAATGTATATGGGAGGAAGAATCCCCGATGACGCTTGAGGGCGAGGCGCCTACAAGCACCACTGCACATGGTTCAGTGCCGCTACCAGCACCTGCACGGCCAACAGCAGCTCCGACAATGGACGAAGCAACACCCATCGAAGAAGCACGGCTGGGAGACAGGGAAACTGCACCACAATAGACAGCAAGAATAGCAGAGGAGGCAGAAGAGCGGCACCAGGGTGGTCCACCCCACCTGGAAGCCAGTGGCATGGGTCGCACCCGAACAGGGAAAGTTATGCATGGAGGGAGCAACTATGAGGACAGCACGAGCAGCAGTAGTGATAGCAAGGGGAGCTGGTCGGCCAGCTCGTACTGCCCCCGCGAATCACATAGGCGGAAGAGACCACCAGCGGGCTGTACAGCCTGCGAGGGTGGGAACACGTACCGTAATGAGCAGCACCGAAGAAGGAGGTTACCACAGCGAGCACTTCGAGATCACGTGGAGGCGGCGAGGAGTGCATATCAGCTGCGCCCTAGAAGACAGCCAGAGAAGCAGTGCCCCTGCTGTGTGTAAAATAGTGTGGCCACAAATGGGCTCAGTCTGGGAAGGGGGGAGGGATTTTATGTGTGCCACATGCCCCGTCCGACAGTCTGTTTGACAGCTGCGGTGCCACGAAGCTGCGCAGTTGGGATGCACACTCGACGAGCAGAGCAGTAAGTGCAGTGCCATGCAAGTGTGGATGCAACACAATGCAAACTTGAGCACATAACATCAGAGCACCCACTGCAGCACATTAATATAAAATAGTTCTTTTTTTTTCAGTGATATCTTTTATGTAGGGTTTTGTGTGTAGTCTGTAAACACTGGTGTTCACATGTCTACGTCATTACTGCAAGGAAACAACCGCAGTGCATATCAGAGTGAGTAAAGCTTTTTTTTACAGTGTTTTATTATGTATCATACACAACGTGTGCCATCCTCACACCTCATTCCCCAAAATATACACATTTTTCCTTATGCAATTATATTTTAAAAATTATTTACATGTGTTCCAGCACAAAGTAAGGAACACAAAAGGTTAGTATGTATTTTGAAATGTTAAGAAAGTAGATCCACATGGCCCACCGGCCCGCCAAACTCGGCCAGCGTACCATGACATTTAAGTCAATCAGCTAGGAGCATCTCTGAAGTGGGTTGGGTGTTACCACGGTTCGGGTTTTGTGTGCTCTGGCGGCACTCAAGTTTGTTTCAATCATTTTCATCTCAATAGACATTAATTTATACCGGAACTGTTGTTCTTTCGCTGCATGAGGCACCACTCCCCTCTTCACCAGTGTTTGCATCGCCTGGGGAAGTATAAACATGAACTTAATTATTTTATAGGCTTCACGCCCTTTTTTCCGCTTCACCTAACTGGCAGGTTCTAAGTTAGGAAGTGTATTTCAAGTGTAGGCCATAGAGCCTTGTGTAATAAACGAGTAAATACGCGTTGAGAACAGTTTTATGTGGACATTAATTCGTGGCTTTCGGGCTCTTCAGGGCGCGGGCCCTTAAAATACCTGCACCTTTTTCCAAGTATCTTGTGTGTAAACATAAGGCATGTGACTAGCCGATAAGTCATGGCGTCAAACGCAAATGGATATATTCGGCGAGCTTTTGTTTGCAACATAAAACAGTAGCCACTGCACACTATGCAACTGGGATTATTTTCACTGCATATTTACGAGGCACTGCAATTCAGGATTTTGCTGTGGTCGTCGGCCGAACGACCCTGTAAGAAACTCTGGTTTACTGACTTCACATGACATTGTCTAACAATGTCTGGCACCCCGGGAAAAACCTTCCAAAATCACCTTTAAAATCTTTTTCGAAAATTCCACCACTCCTCAAATTCCGCCTCTATCGACTGAGGCACCATGGCACCACATCAACTGCAGCATCCTACAGGGGTCAACCAAATGAGGAGGTTGAAGTTGAGCATGGCGGTGAGCCTGTTGAGGATGTCTGCTCAACAGCAACAAGAAGCATGAGTGTAAGAAACTGAGAAAATGTGTGTGGAGATCTGGCGAACTACGACGGCGATCGCGCTGTCTAGCGCCACAGGGACAGTGTGGAGGTGGAAGGTGCGTCCGTACCTCCGGAAAGAACATTGCAACGGATGCCGAAAGCCCAATGTCACCCGGCATTCTAGCTCATGCAGGGGCCTGCCTGAAGGCTGGCATCGAAATGACTGATGGCGCAGCGCCATCGAGAGTAACAGTTATTATCTCAGAGACCCAACTGTTGCCAACACTTTCCGAGGGATGTTGTGAAGATGACAAAACGTCACATCATCGAAGCATTTCCGGAAGAAAGCATAAGTGTAAGAAGAGCGTGTGCATCAGATGCAGCTAAGGGGAAACATCGGCGTGGTCAACCCCCCTTAGTTGCAAAGCGCTCGGACCGCTCCCGAGTACAGCGTGAGTTGGAGTAGAAAATAGTATAGGTGTAAGTGACGAGGGTGACAACAATGGTAGTGAGTCGGTCGGCTCCTGCTGCCTGTGCCAGTTACAGCAGTGTAAGCAGCTGCCAGGGGCAAGCGGCACTTGCGGCGGCGTCTCGATGGCTCTCAAGTTTCTGAACCACAAAACAGCAACGAGAGGAGTAGCAGCAACAGTTTTGGATATGTGGGGGCCTGGCAAAGAGCCCTTACGTGCTACGCAGGAGACCACAGGGCCGGAGGGTTTACCTGTGCTGTGTCCAACGACGAGGTGCTGCAAACTGTCTCGTTAGAGGGGCCGTTCGACACGTGCTGCATTTTCCCTTAAAACTGTTTGTCCAGGGCTCAGCATTCTACCAGTGCAGTGTTAATTCGCACTCTACCCGCATAGGCAGTGTGCATGTAAGTGCCATTCAGTGTAGCGTCTGGCTATAGAAGCCACGAGCTGTATGGAGAGGAGGAATCTGAGCCCTCATGATATAATTTCATTTTCTTAAGGGCAAATAAGGCTATAAGGCTGATGCCAATCAATACCTAGTTATTAGGCCTGGACAGACATTAAATAAAGTCACCCATTATTTTATTACTCACAGTGTAATGTCCCTTTCGTTATTTTTGTGTTTCATTCATTTCACATGTTACCATCCACATCTCGCTCACCTTGTTCATTCAATGTAACTTTTAAGCGTGTTGTTAAGGAGGTATTATGTATGTCTTTTTAGCATGCAGTTAGCATGAGCAGCATATTGTTACTTCTGTTAGAAAGTAGTTCTACGTGACTCGCCGGTACGGCAAGTGCGTCACGTCTACACAGCAAGAGCTCAGCATCTGGAGGAGCAGGTCGCTTACTTCGTGTGTGTCGCATTTCACGCCCGAGCTGCACTTCAACTTTTGTGAACTATCATTAATCTGCAATAGACTTCATTTACTAAAACCGTTTTGTTTAAGCTGCTCGGGACACCTCTCCTCCAGTTGCCCAGTGCTTCCATTGCCTGGGGAAGCTTCAATCCCAACTTAACCATTATTGGCCATATGCTGTTTATTAGTGTCGCCTTACCGGCAGGCTTAAGCTCGGCATGTGTGTAATGAGTTGTCTCCTATGGGTATCTGTAAAGCGTAACCTGACTAAATCTTACGCCTAAGAATCAATGTTTTTATTTCAGGCTAGTCTACGTGATTTTAAGGGTGTTGGACCTACTTTCCGCCAAAATGTAACCTTTGTCTATCGAATCAAGTGTGTTTGCTTTTGTATATATTTAATTCGATGTACTGTTTTCAAGTGTAACAGTGGGCGTGTTGCTAGCCCGAATAGGCATTGGCGTAGCACACAAACCACTTACTTATCATCAGTAATTCGTGTTGAATGAGGAGTACCAGTACATCAGGAAGGATACTGCCTTGGTCGTCGGCCGAACGACCCCGAGACTACAAGAGAATGCTCTACCAGAGTATTGCTTCACACCAGTGATGCTGACGCCCAGGTAACTATATGCAAAATTCCCCAGATTTCCCTGGTACCTATTATCACCATATAAAATTTACTCCTCTACCCATAGCCACACAATGGCACCCCCATCTCGTACCACTATCCACGTCAAAATGGCTCGCTCAAGTGTGTGGCGAATTCCTACCGCCATTTGATCTCCGTCAAGTGGTTTGAAATGTCTGAGAGGAGAGGATAAGATCTGAGTTGTAAGAGTGTAGATTGAGTTCTCAGGAAGAGAAATTATATTATACACACTATTCTCAGAAACATACCCACTAAATGGCCGAAAATATAAGTTTTAGTGTTTAAGATTAGATTGCAAAGGTGTTGTTTTAAACAGGGGGTGCCTCCACATGGCTTCCTGTGGGTAGTGAAGACTTTAGAAGACTTCGTCAGCTAAATTCCCCCTCCCAACCAATTGGGTCTCCCAGGGGGTGCGATAAGTGGTTTTAATTATGAAAACTGGAGGATAGTTTGAGATAGTGGATTACACCCTTGACAGAGCCAAGTGTCCCTGTGTGAGGGATTTGAATTTGTTAATTATAAGAGCTTGCTTAACCATTTTTCTTATCATAAATTTCAGGTCATTATGTTTAATGTGTAATCAAGGGAAGTTTTAGTCTGGATGGTCAGGAGGAAGGTAATGTTTTGAGTGTGGCCTACGCTGGAGCTCCGGCAGTGTGCTAGCAACCCACGATAGAGTGGCTCATCCTGAGACGAGGCACAAGAAGAGGCTGGAGGCAATGACGGCTCGGAAAGGTGTACCAGGTAGGTCAAGTGACAGGACAGAGGAGGAGGTATAGTTGTGTAAGGAGTTGAATAATAAATATAGATTTCACCATAGCATTAATCAACAAATTGCAAAAGATGTGCCATGGTTCTCTAATAGAGTGGGAAAAAGATGAGGGGACTTGAATTAAGAGGAAAACTCTTGAAAAAGGGATTAGTGAAAGGAAAAAAATTAAGAAGAGTAGTGAGATGGTAATGTATAGAGTATATTAGTGTAAGGAAGAGGGAGGGAGAATAGAGGGGAATATTGAGGAGGTAGACATGAAAGAAGTAAGGGTAGTTTGTGTTAGGGTGGAAGAATATATTAAAGTAGGGGAAAGGTTGGCTATTCAAGACTATTTACGTGGATTAATTTGTAAGGGGAAGTTTGGATGGTGCTCTTCTAGGGTTGATGAGGTGAGAGTTAAGAGAGGGTGAGCAGGAAGAGATACAGGTAGAAAATATAATGGGGGAGGTAGAAGTGATTGGAGAAAGGGTAAGGGAAGCGAGGAGGCAGGATATGAATAGAATTGTGGGGAAGGAGTTGGCAGTGTGTGAAGGTGTGGGGAGTGAGGTAATTGAGATTGAGGGTGAACAGGAAATAATGCAGGGGGATAATAATAGTGTGGGGGTAGTAGAAGGGAGGGAGCAGAGACAAATAGAGAGCCAGGGCAGGATAGTAGTAGGGTAATAATAGAGAAGAATAATAGTGAAGGGAATGAGGTGAGAGATAGCATAGAAATAGAAAGAAGTAAGTGTGAGGGAGGGGGAGCAGGAAGGAATACTAAGAGGAGATGATATGGTGGCGGATATAGAAGTGAAGGGAGGAGAGGAAAATGGAGACATGGGATGAATCGCAGTTTGGAGATAGGGAATGTATTCTCATGCGAAAGATGAAAACCAGATGGAGGAGGCGTTAAGAGATTATATGGGAATGTGTTTACTGTATAAGCTGTGGTGGAGAATGAGATAAGTCAGTTAGTAGGGTAGGAGAGGATGTTGGATAATAGGATGAGTACAGATGTGAGTTGGAATGAGGAGATGAGATGGGAATTGTGTACTGTGTCTGTTATTAGCGCTGGGGGAGTCAAGTGAGGGAGATGATAAGGGTGTTGAGATAATGGAGATGGAGGAAGAACATGTAGAGAAGCAAGGAAATGAGGGAAGTGGCCAGGATGTGATAAATGTAAGGGAAAGAGGTAGGAGTAGGATAATGAGAATGCAGTGAAAATACACATAGATAGAAGAAAAACAAAATTGGGTTGTTTTAATAAGAGTTTTGGGGAATTGGAAGAAAATAGGAAGAAAGACGAGGATCAGATGGAAAGGAGTATGTGATATGGATGATGTGGTAGGAAGGAATAATGAGGGGGTAATAATTTATATGGTTGACCAAGGGAATTGAGATGACAGTAAAGGAGGGGAGTTGAACATGATAGAGGGGAGGGAAGTTGATATTAAAGTGAGTGAGGAGGGGTATATAGAAGGAAATAATATGGGAGAATGGTTGATGGGAATGTAGGAGTCTATGAATGGAGGAGTCTATTAGTGGGCTTGGTAGGCCTTTTAATAGGAAAATTGAAAGTATAGTTGGAATGAGAATATTAGAATTGAGGTATGAGTTAGTTAAAATTGGAGGATTGGGGGCTAATTAAGTATCAAAAGGATATAATTTTGCAATGGGTTTGTGAAAAAATGAAGGTTGGAAGGATCATTGACAAAAAATTAAATAGTTGAGGATTGCATGAGAGAGTGGAGGACCAGATAATAGGAGACATCGATAAGATAGTGGAGGAATATAAGGAGGAAATAAAATAAATAATGGGAATCTCTGAGGGCCCTTAGATTTCCCGAGGCATTCAAGCTCCGTACTAACCACTGAACAATAGGGTGACCTTTGTCAGATGCAGAGGAGGATGTGGGGGGGGGGGGGGGTGATGGAATTGTCACTGTGGAACTAGTCCGGAAACCACGGGGCACATTTTAGGGGCATGCCCCAAAAACCAATTATGCTATAATTAAAAGGCATAATGAGATATGTCATGTAATAGACCGAGTGGGGTTAGAACAGAAAGAGAATGCAACAGTGTTAGAGGAATCCACCCTCTAAGTGGCCTGCCAACGCTTTAAACGTGACCTAGTGTTGGCTACTGAGGTACTGAAGTTACAGTTAAGTATCAGAAAGACTATATTTTAGTGAAAGCTTCTCAAGAGAAAGTTGATAAATATAAAATAATGGATGACAGAATTTGTGAAATATTTGATGACAAAATATGTAGGTGTATAGTGCCGATCACTTTGGTGGTCAGGGATATCATGCCTGCTGAAACAAAAAAAGAATTTAAAAAGTTAGGTATGTCCTCTTATGGTTTGTTTAAGACTATATCGTTGAATATCTTAAGCTATGTGCTCAGTTTATGGATTCTAATGGTAGTAGTAGCTGGAAGGGAAAAGTAGGATGAGTTAGTGATACCACTCTCGTGGCTAATTTTTAAGGTGTGACTTGTGTTGCTACTCAACCTAGGCTGTTTGTCACGCCGGCCGCTCCCAATATCAGCACACACGCGCTATCGACGACTGATCACCGACGAGCAGTGAAGTGTGTGAGTGCAGGAGTGGCAAGATCAGGTAGTGCAGTACAGGGAGTGTAGCACCACGTGCGCCTACCAGCCCAAGAGAGCGGGCAGAGTAATACACGGACACATCTATTACGTTAAAAAGGGTCGTAGCGTTTCCACAAGCACGTTTCTAGCCATGTAGTAAAGATACATGACCTGTAAATGAAGTGCAATATATTTGGACGTCTTTATGTCCAATGTTGTTGTTTTTAAAGTATTATTGTTTTCTTTCACAAATGTTTATCACCACCACCACCAATGTTATGTCCACACAATTTCATTTCAGTCACAAGGTAGGCTTTAGAAATAATTATTGAGTTGTGTTTTGAATATATGATAACCTGTAATGGTAAATTTAATTATCCACGTGTGAAAGTAGATCCCTCTGTGGCACGTGGGCCCACCACCGCCAGCCCTCGCGCGCCTAGGGCTTTATCTACTGTATAGCCTTCACCACAGGTTCAAAGTGAGCAAGTTTGCAATAAACCGCATGAATTGACGAGTGCGTTTATTCGATTGTGGAAAGGCGTTTCAGGACACAGGCACCTTAAAACCCGTCATTCCCTGATGCAAGTGTCTATGTGAATTTTAAGGGTAATTATTAATTTGAATGTGCACTGCAACCTAATCAAAGTACCACGAGTAGCATTTATGGGCGTGTGGTTTGCACCTGACAATCCACGTGTAGGGAGTTCTGTTTTGATTATGTCAACGTCATATTAATTTGCAATACATAGCAGTGATTGGGCCGTCCGAAGAACCTCTCGTTTAGAAAACAACGAGGCCTCCACATCAGGTGAACTACTGCAATATCTACGCTGGAATGTGTTCCGAGTGATCGTCCTGCAGCACCCCGAGGTTACAAGGAATCGGCTCTACCGCAACAAAATCAGTGGTGCCACCACAGCGATGTCTGGCGCATACCAGATATACCATTACTAACACCTTTTTCCAAATTATGTTCACTGCCTTCGTGAATCTCAATCAACCCCACATAGTCCAATCAAGCCACGTCAGGTGTTAGGTGTGAAATGTTAAGAATTTTAAATAATTAATTTTATTTCTGTATATAAATGGTTTGGTTGGCAATTAACGAATTAGTTCATTTTAATGTGTTTTGTTATTAAATCTAATCTTGTTTTATAA
Organism: Dryococelus australis; assembly: GCA_029891345.1. Taxonomy (NCBI): domain Eukaryota; kingdom Metazoa; phylum Arthropoda; class Insecta; order Phasmatodea; family Phasmatidae; genus Dryococelus; species Dryococelus australis. The sequence goes on from CM056993.1 coordinate 372,480,893, forward strand.
GGTTTATGTTGACCATGAACATTTTGTTAATTTAATGGGTTTTGCTATAAAATATTTTTATATTGTTTAAGATTTAAGTATTTAATTACTGTAATTATGATAGTCAATTGTGTTAAGGTTGCAGGTTGATTAGCTATAATTTTATTGATGAGCAAATGTCTTAAGAATTATTGTTTTGGACAAATCTATGGAATAATGATTGTGAAGGGTTTGTGATGAATTTAATAATTTGATTTTTTCTTATAACAATTTTAATGATTAAATGTGCGATGATAATTTTAATGTTTTAAAGATTTTAAGGCGGGTACGTATCTTAAATAAGATAAAGTATTTTATGAGTTTTAAAAGAATTAGTAAAATGTAAAAACGCACGATGCAGGCCGGAAAGAGGTATTCTCCAAATATGGGCCGTGATCGAAAAGCCCGGGCTAAAATGACCACTGTGTTCCCCTGGCATCTGGTTACAGTGATGTTACGTGATTTGTTACAAAAAGACGTTCGAGCTGGGCTATTGTGGTTTCCCAACACACCTGTGAGAAATTGCAATAACTTCCAACAGAATTACACATCAATTATTCTAAAAATTTATGTGAATGCATAGATGTGCACGCATCTGAAGAAATAAATTATACACAACAAAACACAGTAAATAAACATCTGATTATTCAATTTAAATTGATGGGCATGGGGCATTAAGCCTCACACTGACTGAAGCTGCAAAATGGTGTAGGCGCCATGAAAGAAATATGTTAAAAGTATCGTTATGCTGGAGGGGCAACAAGTCTGCTCCGGATGAGAGGCATACTAGGAGGTGCATGAAGTTAAGAAAAACATTCCACATAAAATTAAAGTATTTTATGTTACTGACCATTGCACAAAAATCCTTCACCTCCGAGTCACAAGGTACGCGACCTGCCCTTTGTTGTTAGAATGTATAACAGTGGAACTAAATTTTATACAACGAACTTCCATCATCATTATTACTCATCTTGTACACATTGATTTCAACTACATAACATTCCCGCCATATTATTACTCATACATTTTCTCTCCTTTCTCCAACAAACTTACACACGTATCAACACAACATTATCAAATTACCAATTCAGGTACTTCCACAATATAAATTTACCCATTTAACATTACATTAGTCCAGGCATCTGAATGGCGGTTAAGGTCTGCCACGTGCTCGGGCAAGCAATTTGACGTTTGTATAATGAGCAGGAGGCTGGCAACTAGTGCCAAGTTGTTGGTCAATAAGGATATTGGTTAGGTGATGAGCGGTGAATACAGTTCTGGAATCTTGGTGGAGATAATTACCCAAGGGGGGGCAGATATTGTTGGGATGTCAATATCGTGAAGTCAGAGCATCTATTTACTCGTTCCTCAGGGTCTTTCGGCCGACAACCACGGAAAATCCTCCAAGTTCAGTTGTTGTCTCCACGTAGAATAAAATTAATATTGATTGAATAACTCCCTTACTTGTTGTGTTGTGGGATATCTGGGCTCCCCACATGCCCATATGAAGCACTGTTACATATTATACCGACTCATGACCATACTTGCACAGTAAATTACACTTTGAGAAAATTGGCGGGAGAATGCCCGTATCTTAAATGCCATGTGACGAACTGGAAATAAACCGTGTGTGGTAACTCGCCACTGCTGCGATTTATTCCAGTCAGGAAAAGCTTACATTTGGTGCTGCTTACGAACCCGTCAGCTCGGGTAATACTGTGAAAAAGACACGTGGTCACATGAAATACATTAAATGCAATTTACGCCTACCCAGGGGATGCAAGCACTGGGTAGGTGCTACGGGCGGTAAAGCCTCTGGCAGCTGAAATACGAAAAAGTTTCCAGTATGCTAAATAAATATTGCTGTGAAATGATTAGTCAGTCCAACTTGTTAATGGCTGCCCGAGCGCGCGAAACACTAGCCCCGACGTTATGCGGCACACCCCTCGCAACGACGAACGACTACTGAATTTTCTCCGCACGGTGTGCCTGCCTGCTTGGCGAACTGGCACCCTGCGCTGCACTACTTACTTGCACACAAAATTTGCAAACCTGACATGTACCCTGTGTTCCGGTTGTTATATATTGCTTCTAAAATTAACCCTGCAAATATTATTCATTATATCAAAACAGAAATTTCACAGGGTCTACTTTCGGATTCCTGCGCCATGCGCAAATGGTCGTGCTCACTCTGCTCTGCACCTGCGTCATTCCTTGCCGCACAGCACTTGCGCTTATAGAGCGCGCACACACACACACACACACACACACACACACACACACACACACACACACTGAATTATGGAACGTGGTGCGGCGGCCAAACAGACTAAGTAGAAGGGGTCAACGTGGGCACACGTCAAACACACACTGCATAAATTTAACAAACAAAAAAGTACAACAGTTTATTCTTAGACATCAGTTTTGAACATGATCCTTTCTATCAGACTTCTATAACAAGCTAATGTTATATCTTTAGTAAACACATCAGCCAGCTGGCATTCAGCAAGCTAATGCCCTCCTCATTTGTTTGTTCACAAATGAACTTAAATCTAACATAGATATGCTTGGACCTTTTGAACGTACTGTCATTCTTGATCATTTTTATTTTACATTGATCGTCAACATTCAAGTTCACAGGTATTACCTCACCTGTTAGCCCCTTACAAAGTGATTTCACAAGCAGTACTTCCACCACACACTCACTGGCTGCAATAAATTCACTTTCAGATGTACTCGGTGATACTACAGGTTGGTGTTCTATGGACTACGAAATTGGGCATCCTTCGTACATGATGATGTATCCTGACGTGCTTCTTCGAGATGTGTCACTGGCATAGTCCGCATCACTGTAAGCATCACTCATTGTAGTGCTGTCCTTTGAGGAATACCGAAGTCTTAGGTTCTGTGTATCCTGTAGATATCTAAAAATTCTTTTGGCACTTTGGACGTCATCTATCGTCAGGTTAGTGGTTTTCCTTTAAGCCATATTGACAGCATAGGTTATGTCAGATCTCGTCCTATTGGACAAGTACAGCAGACTTCCAACTGCTTCTGTACATGGTATCTTCTAGATTTTCGCTCACTGGAACAGCTGGGATTTTTTAATTATTCAACATGGAATGTTCAAAATCGGTAAACAGCTTGGCAGTGTAAGATCTATGATGAAGACTGATGGATTTACTTTAATTTATTATTTCAATGCTAATGAAGGTTTCTGGGTTTTCAGTTATTTTAACTACAAATTCTGTCTGAAGATTTTCTAGGAGTACATTCATTTGATTTTCCCTTTTTGAGATCACTAGTCCATCATCGACACAAATTGCTAAGAACAAATACCCTTCGCCGTTCTTAAATACTGATTCGTCTGTAGTAAATTGCTGCATTTCATGTTCCTTAAGGAAATTAACAAACTGTTTGTTCTAGGCACGAGGAGCCTGTTTCATCCCATATATATATATATATATATATATATATATATATATATATATATATATATATATATATATATATATATATATATATATATATATAATTTTTTTTTAAATTTAACCACAGATCCCATTTCATTCCCAAGCTTTCAGGCAAGGACATAAAAATTTCTTCTTCCAGATTGCCATTAAGAAAAGCTGTTTTTATATCAAACTGTTTAAAGTCAATTTCTTACTTTTTCCATGAGCAATGAGGAACCCCAACGTGTTCACTGAAATCAGAGCTGAAAATTTCACCATAATCAAATCCTGCCTTTTGTTCGAACCCTCGCACAAGCCTAGCTTTGTATCTCCTGTCGTCCTTGACACAAAATATATATCTACTAGAAAGCAAGTTTTGTTTCCCTTTCACAGTTGCTTTCTCCGCAAATTCATAGACCTCATTTTTCTTCAGTGAAGACTTTTCATCCTGAATGGCTGTCAACCGCATGTTCTTGTCCTCACCAGAAACAGTTTCTTGGTACATGAGCATGCTATATTCTTGCAGGTATTGGGGTGTTCTCCTGTTTTGCTTTCCAAGTTCACGACCAGAAGATTTCCATCACTTTCCTGACTGGGGTCTTTAGTAGATATTTCATTTTGCATTGGGCCAAAGCTGTGAAACAGTTCTACATCCTCTTCCCAATCCAGATGTGGAGACTGTGACACCTTCTCACTTTGGACAAGGATTTCAGAGTTTGTTTCACTCTCCTCATTTGGATTTCCATCCTTTTCTAAGCTGTCGAATGAATTTTCCAATGACATCATGTCAGGGCATGCAACAAATGTCAAATCTTTTTAAACATTAATTTGACTTTTCTCTTCATTCCACATTCGATATCCATTCGATGCATATCCAACCATAACAAACTTTTTGCATCTCTCATCCAATTTCTTTACTCGATTCAACTTCTTTGCATAGGCCAGTGCACCAAATAATCTTGAATTCGAGGGGTCAGGTTTTTTCCCAAACCACAGTTCTGCAGGTGTTTACTCAACAGTAACTGATGGACTTATGTTAAATAAGTAGGTTGCTGTATGTAGAGCCTCTCCCCACGTCCCTTCTCCATCCTAGAGTCAAGGAGAGCTCTTGTTTATCCAGGAATGTCCTGTTGAGTCTTCCCGCTCGTCCATTGAGCTGTGGAGATGCCGTGAGAAGGGGATTATGGTGGACTGTGCTCCTATGGCACCAGTCGATGAACTCTCCAGAATTATACTCTCCTCCCATCTCACAACGGACTTCGTGAACCCTTAGGTTCCACTTTGATTCTACTTGAGCAACATAAGCTTGGGTAGCTTCAAAAACATCATTTATTTTTTTTATCAAAGTCACCAATGCTAAATGTGTACAGTCATCCAAGACCGTCACAAAATATTTGAATCCATCCCATGTGGCGTCAAGAGGTCCGCACACATCCGTGTGTATTATCTCCAATTGTCTTGTTGCCCTATTTATTTCTTTCCCAAAGGGTTTCCTCATTTGTTTTGACCTTAAACGAGTCTCACACTGGGTTTCAGGAGTTCTAATCCAGTTGACATATATACTAGTATCTTTATGCTTCCAAAATTAAAATGTCCTGGCATTTTGTGCCAATTATTCATATAATTTGTTTGTTTGCATTCAGACAAGTGTTTTTTTTTGTCACAAGAAGTCAATTTTACATAGTACAGTACTGCACTATCTTTATAACCTACAATCTTAATCCCACTTTTTAATATTTCTACTGTCTCCTCAGCAAATTTAACAATACCTCCATTCTCAGTAATTTTATTCACTGACAATACCCAAGTTTTTTGTCAAACCCGGCACATACAGTACATCCTTCAAAATACATTCCTGATACTCTGAAATTGTGACATCCAAGAGAAATGTTGCCGAGATTAAGGGCGATAGAGTAAGGGTCAGTTTCACCATGTGAGATGATAGTTTATCGAGATTAACTGACAAAAAATTCTCGATTATCTGTATTTTGTGTTTCACCACATACAATAATCTCAATTTTCTCTGAATATATCTATAAAATAAAAAACCCGCCGATTTTTGATGGTTTAAGTCACATTATCGGGATTAAACTGTAAAACAAACAAATATTTGGTCAAGGTCACGAGAGGGCACCTGTATTTAATCGAGAATAAAGAGAAAATGGTTCAAGCAATTTACAATATTTTCTGACGAGGGAAGTGATGAGGATTTAATTTTTTGTCGTCCGCGATGTTTACGTGAAAGAATAAATTATTTTGAACTTTATGATTAAAAGAGGTTAAAGTGCACTTTAACCATATGTCAAATACATAATTGTCAAACAGACTATATTGTTTTATTTTTTTTCCTTTACAAGTATTCTGAATTAACATTAGGTACAAATGTAAAATAAACAAATTACTTCTGTAGGCTCAAGAATGTGACTAACACCAATAGTGTTTTTAATTGAAAATGTCTTTGAATATACTATAAAAAAAACGTGAACTAAACAACAGATAACACATTACTTAGTTCTGTCTAGTTTTAGGATCTGCAAAGTTAAGAGCTCTATTTGAAGCTTCTCCTGTTTAGTCCTTTCTTGTTCCTGTTGTAACTTTAGTTGACGAATCTCTTTCATTGCCTCGTTTTCTTTAATTACAAACTTTTTGGTAACTCAATTTTTGCTCTATACCGGGCACTTACTTCAGCTTTTTTTGTTTGAGCACATTGCTGGTCATCATTTATTAGTCCAGGAAGATGTTGCCATACGGTTTCTCACACGGCTGGCAGAGTGTGTCCTCTAACCACCGGACCCAGTCGAGGCATAGTTATCCGAAGCATTTGCAGGGTTATTCATCTGAGCTTTGTTTATAACCGAATCTCTACTGGAATTACATTCCGGTAGCTTCACTGGTGGCCGTATACAGTGATCTTGGCTGGCTATTTTGAGGGCAGAACGCACTGGACCCCTTAGCATGGACATGTTAGTCTACATAGGTTATCCCACGCCGCCTTCAAATTGTCTGCTGTCCTGTAGTGATCACAACATGTACAATTGAAACTATTCACAATCGTTGGCCACTGTTTTGCTTTATTTTGTTGTGTCACAGCATCAGTCCTTTTATTTTCAATTATATTGAATTATTCTCTAACTAATTCTAACAAAATGTGTTTCATAGGATGAAAAGTTAAGGTTTCGCCGTTTCCTTACGACCATAATGCCTTCCCGACTTGCCATACTTTCTCAAAATGATTTCCCTGTACCAGCTCAAAGCGAAAGCTTTAATGTTTACGAACACTAAATTGCGATCAAGTCAGAATATCGAGATAATTTTAACGAAATATTCTTTGAGATTAAACGTGGTGAAACACGCTGAACATTATCGAGATTAAATCTCATCTGGATAAAATGATATCGATATTCTGAAAAGTTAAGCTTTGTTAGTGAAACAGGCCCTTGAGTAGGTGGCACTTAACAACGAACAGCTAGTGTTAATCATGTGAGAAGTAGACCACGAGTCCAGTATCCACGTCCTTATGTGATTTCCACCACTTGTTCAGTTTGAGAATGCAACTTTGTACCTGTCCTGTGAAGCAGGTCTTGTTATTTTTGTTTCTAAAGAAGCAGTTCTGTTCAATGCGATTGTCCTGCTTGCAAATTTTACATCCTGCAGATTTTTGAACACAATTCCTAGTAATATAACCTATTATTACACCTGTAACACACAATGTCCTTATCGACAGTCTTAAATGCAATATTGTTGCATGCATTAGAAGGGCACCTTCATCTTCTGCTAATAACGTAGCAGTCAAGTTCGTGAGAGTTATCATACTTCTAAGTAGATTCCCAGGCAGTCAAAAATAATAGAATCGACCAGGTAGCGAAGACAGAATTTTTCCTATCATCGTATCATCAATTGTATGACCTACACTTTTTAGTATTGCAGATCAATTTTTAAGTTCAGAGGGACATGCTGCAACATTGAAAAAACTTTGAAGCAGTAAACTTTAATTTTGACTACTGTCCCTTTCCTAAATCGAGCACAGTTTCTCGAACATCATCTTGGCGGTATTACAGGACATAATGAATTGGATATATGATGTACCTCTGAACCTTGGCATCCTTCCTAACGCAATCCTTAGTTTATATCGCAGGATCTTCCACGGTATTGGTCATCACTTCATACACATCCGCGGCTTTAAATAACGCCACTATTTGGAATTTCCAAATACTAAAGTTTGAGTGATCTTCGAGTTTCTCAACATGAGCAAAATCATCCACTGCGGTAGCCATTTCAGTCACCGTTTTTTTTTGTTCCGAACTTGGCCTAATTCACTGAGCAACGTCCTGGACCCATAAACTACTGTTAGAATGTATAACAGTGGGACAAAACTTTACACAACTAATGTCCATCATCTTTATTACTCATATTTTACACATTAATATCAACTACATAACATTCCCGCCATATTATTGCTCATGCATTTTCTCTCGTCTCTCCAACTTCCACAAGTACCAACTTCCACAAGTACCAACTTACACAAGTACCAACACAACACTATGAAATTACCAATTCAGAACTTCCACAATATAAATCTACCCACTTAACACCCTTACACCCGTCAAACCAACACTAAATATGCGACATGGCATCGGTGATGCTATGGTACCGAAGCAGCGCCACAACAGAAAATCCCGTGCAAAAATAATTATGTGAATAATATATATTAAATTGCACTGCATATTTTCCCTTGTTTAATACAAAATAAAAAAATCACGTGCTGCTAAATTTTATCTGGAATATTCTTTTCATTAAAACATGCCTGTTTCCTGGAAAGTTAAGACACATTAAACATTGAGAAAAAAAAAACACATTGCTTTAATTTGTCCCACTACAAATTAATATTCACGTTCTGGAAAATCTTTCAAGTAAATTTTGCGTTGGGCGGTTCGAAGAGTCCGCGTCGTTCTGCACGCACCAATTCAGAAATGTTAGCTGTTAATTATTTACTTGATAGAGCTCACTACGTGCCTGGTAATTCTTTCAATTACATGTTTAATATACTGTAAACACTTTCGTGAAATATAAACAGATCTAGGTCATAAACACTGTGTGGTATATTTTCTTTATTTGCACTGAAATCCAATTCGAAACACCAGTTCCTGTGCAAACTTTGTAAAAAAAAAAAAAAAAAAAAAAAAAAGAGAAGAAGAAGATTGAACAACTATAAAATTGTTTTGGATTATTCAACAGAAGTCAGTTTAATATCAATTCGAATACTATTTTTTTTTTTAATTCAGGCAGAATTGTTTTTTTTTTTTACTTAACATACCAAAAAGTGTATTTTACACAAGTTGGTCTTCTATTCCTCCATTTATTCTATACATCCTGTTTCTCCACATTTGACTCATTTTTGAAAATCAGAAATAATAGTAGAATTAGGTTAGCCTTACCCAAGATGAATCGCAACGCCAACTTTCAAGTCATTGCACTAGTCAGTTTCACATCTAGAAATTACATGATTGGAACAGTGGGCACATGTTTCATGCACTTACAAATAAATGAATCTCAAACACAATATTAGTTGAAAAATACACCATTATTATTATTAATGTTTCCATATAAACTAAGTACACCTGGGGATACATTGTGTTTCATGGGGTAACTGTGACAATTTACCATTTCGGTAGGAATGCAGGTGCAGCACTCAAATTTGTAAAATATTTACTTCAAGAATTTCTCAGTTTCATTCGACCAACGTATGAATAAAGTGATAAGGCCCATGCCAGTGTTAATTTTACATAAGGTGGAAGAATACACATTGGGCATACAAGTAGATTTTAAGCAGGGCTATCAAAAGTAGCTCATTTTACAGTTAGCATATATTTATATGAACAGTGGCAAATCGTAATGCAACTTCATGTTTCCAAAATTGTTAAATATTCAACGAGGGTACATTTGTGGGCAAGATATTTTGTGGTAAAATTTTTTTTTAGACTAAATCTGACTTTTATGAACTTTTATGGATGTTGCATTAAGTATAAATCACATCCGAAAGTCATGTGTGGCATAAGAAGCACCTGATAATGGGGGGAAAACTGTGCCAGCCATGTTATCAAACATGTGGCATAAAGTTTCCCTTTTGAGGGATAACTTTAGGCTACACAGAAGCAAATTATTATCAATTAAATTACATAGTATTCTTGGCTTCTAAAATTTAAAACAGTCTAAAAGGACAAGGGGCTTGGCCATATTAAGTAACTCTACCCAGTTATTTGGCACCTTGCCTCATGCACCTTTTAAGGCGGGTTACTTGACTTGCTAACGATACCGTTTCCCATCTTCCTCTACTGTATTGCCTTGGAGAGGCATGCAGATTGCTTACCCCACTTACTCTGGAGGTCATTTCAACCCAGAAGTGAGTACAAAAGAGGCGGTGGATGTGCTAATGAGTCTTATTCCCTCATGTGCTTTCAATGTAAAGAACATGAGGAAGTGCAAGGATACCGTACGATTAATTACCCAGGGAGATTGCCGAGCTCTCCACAATGTAAGCGTGACTGATTTAAATTTTAATTATGAGCTGCATCATGGGATCTAGATGCTTCAGCTTGTTTGATGCCTTTGTATTAAGGCATAAGCAATTTAGGTGTTATATTCGTGATGCCTACAAATAGGAACCAACTTGTGAAGAATACACTTTTCCTGTTTATACGAAAGCTATACTATGAAGGTTTTTGTAGTAAATTAATGTAGGACTAGTTAATTTTAAGTGTTGTTCTGATATTTAACTAAAGGAAACGCTTGCCAGATCAATGTTACTCAGTTTTTTTTACTTTGGGAGTCTAGATATTCAGATTATAAAAAAAATGGAATGTTAGCAAATGTTGAACCTCCACATATTTTTGTTCAAAGTTGGTTGCCTTGCTGATGGCCTGGCTGTCATTGGTACAAGTCCATGTGCAGTGTTTAAAAAAAAAACATTTGTATGAAAGAATTAGATAAAATAATTATTGCAAAGACAAATAGTTTGAAACCATTGGCAAAAGGACTGTGTTGACTTTTGTTGCTTTGCTGTACAAGGGAGGTTTAATTCTATACTTTTCGGTAATGCAGTTTCCATTCTTATATTGTGGTCAGGCAAAGTAATTTTGATTTTCCTTGTGCAACACGTACTCAAATTAATTACCGATTTAATACGAGATGTTTCAAAGCTTGCTTTGCAGAGGGCAAGTTTGTTTGCGATGTTAACTGTGCAGTGCTCAACTTGTTTGCAACCATGTGTGATTTGTGTTCGCGAATGAGAATAAAAGTGTACGAACAGAACATCTACAGTATCGTCTGATCATTTATGTGCGGTAGGCAACACCATAAAGTGGCGTGAGGATATAGGCGTGCTTCGTAGCCTCTGTAGTAACACTGGGTAACTAGCAAGCACTAAGACTTCTGCCACCGTGCATTACATAACATGCACATTACCAACCAGTTTTCAAATTGGCTCTCCCAAACCTAGCCAGGTTACAATTGTGTGTGCCCTTGACAGAACAATTGTTTTACTCTAATTCCATTTCCCTCTTTGTAACCTCGCAGATAAGCCTTCCACCCTGCTTTGATGGCCGGCATGACTACGGGGATGGAGATGGTATCATCGTGAAATGATCACTTAATTTAGTATTTATGCCCAGATAGTAACTATTATTTAATTATCAAGATAACCATATTTCATTTTCAGCAGTTGTTTGGCATTTCAAAGTTCAGTGGTGTCGGAAATGACAATTTTATCATGCACTATTGATTTCCTGAACTAATATAAAATAAAAATTTAAAACCTGCCAAATTAAAAAAAAAATGATGGAAACTAGTGTGACTGAGTGCTCAATTTTTTTTTCTATCGATCTCAATTTTCTTTCCCACATCATTGTGGAATAATTCTTGTCTGCATCTTAAAAGGCGTTTTTTCTTATATCCGCAGTAGGTGTTAGGACTTCGATTGTTGGCAAAAGAATCTTGTGCCAGTAGGTGGCATATGGACGGAATCACAAAAAGATTCTACACGTCTGCCAAACACTTCTGCTTTCCAGGTTTCTGGTAGCAAGAGATTAGGGGAATGTGTTGCAAGTGTCCTTGCCAGTCGTATGCGACTGGCGAAGAGTGATTTAATATTTTGACAGAGAATGATGTAATGTATAGACTGTTCTGTATTCGCCTTGGCTATCATCGGATCTTTCCAAGCGGCTCTAGGTGCCGGGGTCGCTGGGAGAGGGAGTCTGGCACATATATAAACCCTGAGGGAGCTTGAGGGGACATGTGTCGATGGCCATACCGCCCTAGTAACCTGGTGGTCTTCAGATAACTGTGGTTCAAAAGGGTGTGGTTAGGTTAGCACTTGGATGGGTGACTGATGTGCGCTTTCGACCACGGGACATTCCTCCGTCAAACACCAGGTAGGCCTACTAGGGCCGTCATAAGGTTAGGCATAGAGGCGAGCTCGCGTCGACCAGGTACTCCATCCTGTCCCAGACTGACATGTGGCCCGAGGGGACAAAAACTTCCTGGCGAGGAAGGGTTAACATTGGCAAGAAGTCTCACTTCATGTCACCACAATCGATGTTAAACTATAGTGTGGGAAACTGAAGGTTGGCCAGAATTTGAGTAGCCAAAAACTGCAGTCTTACACTTACAAGATAACAAAGTGTTGGCTATGTAGAAATGCAATTTCAGCAGCACACATTTCAGTTTAAGGCTGATGTTGCGAGTTATGTTGGAATCAAGAGTACATTCCTAAAGATTTTTAGGGGACATATTTTGATGCAACCACAAATTTCCTTTCAGAATCAGCTTGGTTTCAAGAAAATGCCAAGAATGCCCTCACCACTGGTTTAACTGTCATCATAATCGTGAGCATTTTGTATTTGCCAAATGTCTCGTCATAAAACTCTCAAATATGTCGAATGCTATTTCATTAAGCTGCATCAAGTGCATAAAGAAATGCGGAACGACTGACCTGACTTCTAAACTTAAAAACATCCACACACAATGAATTTAACGAGGGCATTGCTGCACTCCAAGACCAACTGGTGCATCATGCAGCACAATGTCAACATCGTTCCCAGGGCATAGGCAGAAAACAGTTCAACACAATGCAGGCTCTGATGTACACGATGACCATGAACTGTCCCATTAATAACACTTGCTTTCACCTTCATGTGTACACCTACATAATTTGCATAATCTCATAATATTCAAGCATTCCAAAACATACAAAAATTATTTGGATGTCAAGATTTACAAATGGGCGATGAAAATTTTAAAATCTGAGTTCATTGGCATTACATTTGTGTCTGGAAGCAGACTAAAATACCGCTGAAAATCAACCTGATGTTCCGAAAATGCCTCAACTGGTGTACAAAGTTTTATCTACCACTGGTGCATCCATCAATGAATTTCCGAAAACGCGGCAAGTGGACTTAGGCTCTGGGCCTGCGTAAGTTTTATTCGTGTGCATCGTGTGATGTAAAATATTGAGAACATGTGTTTTGCCGGATGCCTTATTCTATTGCATACTGCCTTCGGGTGTGTTAATGTACAAGGTCCCCAGTAACCCACAGTCCTATCTACTCCTTTATAGGCGTGGAGATTAACCTGTAATAGGCCTGAAATTATTTTAAGGGACGTAAATTTCACTGGCACGACTGAGCCATAATACCCTGAATCCAGACTGCGCAACAAAGGAGATTACATTCGGATGGTCGACCACAAGGTCATTTAAATCAAGAGTGTCTGCTCTCATGAGACCACCACTGGTGGTGGCTTGTGCCAGTCGGGTAGCTTCCATTCTTCTCCTCGCCTTACATTTTCCATCTTAACTCACCATATTGGACTGCCGTGCATGTCCCAGCCGCTCGACACACAGTCCAAGCGTTAAATTTGTGGAATGTTCTTAATGGCATGGGTAAATTAAACATCTTGATAGTGAAAGTATATTTTTATTCAAAAGTAGTACAGTAAAAAATTGTACATACACGCCTAGATATTACTCTGTTTTTATAGCTGTAGCAATTATTAATAAACAAATTACAGTACCCACAAAATATGCCAGCACCATCAGAGCAGTCTACTAAACCATTTGGAATGTTTATTTGCAGGATTTAATGATTTTTTGCTTATAGTAGATTCATTTCTGTCCTAGAAAAAATGGTCCTTTCTAAATGTCTTATCAAAGTTATTTTTAACTATATGGTTTCTATAGATAACTCAGTACTAGTAACATTAAGTAATTAATTTAAATTAAAACACACATTTATCATTAATAGCTCTCAAACTGCTTTAGAATTTCGAAATATTATAATTAGCTCCAACATTCGATTAAAATACAAATCAAAGTGGAAAATCATAATGAAATATTGAGAATTACAGAAAATAATGGCCACAGAATTCGTAAAGTTAACAAAAATATTTCAAGTCATTTTATTTATGCCTGAAATTGTTTTGAGTAAAATTTTCAACCCAGGGTTTTGGAATTTCTCATATAGTAAGAACAAATTATAACAATTATATAAGATTCACAGGATAACAGAATTACAAATAATTTTAAATTACACTTTATGTACATGCTATCAAACTTGATTGAGTTGCAACTAAAGTGTTCTTTCAGATCCATCCATTAAAAGCCTTCCGTAAAATATTAAATTCTTTCTTCGTAAATTCAAATTTAGACTCGGCATGAAATGTTTCAGCAGTCTTTGGAAATAAAATCTTTTCATACACAGATATATCCGTGTAGGCAACACTTATGTTATTTTCATTCAGTTTTCTTTTCTGCATAGCCCAAATACTTACAAAAACTGAACATCTAAAATACGTTAACATTATAACTATAAAATTTAAATTACAACTTAATTTAAACAGCATTATCACATACCATAGCAATGATTTGTTCACTAATTATTAGGTAAAAATGCACACTTATAATTGCTGGTATCATACAATGTGAGATCCTAAAATCTAAGGAACTCAAGTTGCTAGTAAACGTATTATTCACTAAAAATTAAAATCACTGAACCACTATAAGTAAAATACCTCTATTTTTTTTATTAAGTCAAATATAATAAAATATGTACAACCTACAGTATCTCATCAAACTTAATTATATGTTGCCAATACACACAATACGAAATTTGAATAATTATTTCGACCAAGTATATTATTCTTACGACTATTTGAAATTTTGACACTCACCAGATTTACCTTTTACTTATGCATTGTTAATACTTACCGCACGATGTGCATGCAAATAGCTTATATTTTTATTACTCTCAATATCCATACTTTAATAACAAAATCATGTATAAAAATCATGACCTGACATTTGCTTAGTGGGGGGCAAAAAAATAATAATTTTAGCAGTACAGAATACACAACCAGAAGACAAACGGTACAAGGAATACCTAACTACAACGAAAATCAAAGTCAGAAATAACTTTATCGTGCAAAATCACTCGCACTGTCCTAAAACTTTAGATATAACATCACTCGACCTCCAACATGCTGCGTTAGCTGCAAGTGAAACTTGTTTTAGGTAGCCAGAAAGAGTACGTCGTAGCTGTGTCATCGTACCATCGATTTAACCTATAAGTACATCTTGCTTAAGGCAGTTCACGGTAAACTGAGCACTTTTTTAAAAGCCTTAACAAAGATGTACTTTATATCCATTGCTGCCAACTTTACAGGGTCCACACCACTCAAGTGTGCCTGTTGAAATGCGAGCAGGTGTACGGGCAGACATTTCTCAAAGGTTGATTTCAAAAGTGCCCACTTTGCCGTGAACAGCCAAACATTTTAAAATCAAACAGTCTTCTTCAAATACAATTCTTTCAATCTGAAATTTAATGATGAACCGAGAACATGTTAAATCACGTTTAAAATGTTTGTAAGCTGAATGAAGCAAGGGTCCGAGTAGAGCAGCATGTAGTGTTGCAATGAGCTGTCTCGGGCGAAGTCAGTCTGCGAGCTAGCGCCTCCTCGTGGGCGCGGGACGTGCAGCAGGCTTGTTGTGCAGCATGTTGGCGCACTTGGGGATGTGCCTGGCGGCGACCTGCTCGTTGAAGCGCCGGTTGCAGTGAGGGCACTGCACGTAGTCGGAGTAGTCCGAGGGCGGAGGAGGGGGAAGGTCGGACACCTTGCCGCCCGCCGCGAGGTGAGCCTGGGCCTGCTTCGCCGCGCGGATCGTCGCTATGAAGTCCTCGTGCTTCCTGCGCCAGTCTACTTTCTTCGTCGTGCTCGTCTCCTGCTGCAAGCACACGCCAGATACATCACCTCCGACTATGCCGATACAGAACGACTGAACATCGCACGAATTGTTCTTGGCAATGCACGAAAGTAATTAATTTTACTAAAAACTTACACTTCAAAAGATACTTGAAACAGTGTGTGTGATGGATCCGGTGTTACGGAATGACCTTTGATAGCCCCTTACAATAAGGCCTTCACTTGACAAAATAAAAGTTAACCTACACAGGAAAATAGCTCATAGCTCATCTAACTTATTCTCTTAAAATTCAAGGGCGACAGTTCTTATATTGTTCATGATGGCCTGTGCCATTAACATAGTTATTAACATTGGGATTCATATTTTGTGGATGTAAGCACATTAATTAAGAATAACTCAATTTCCCACTGTATCAAAGTTTTTTAGAGGCAAATTAATGGCTGTCAAACTGTTAGGTGACGTTTCAAGACATACAAAAAAAATTCATGAAATGTCGCAAACGGTGGAATGAAGTGCTGTGTGATCCATACAGGATCATTTTTTGGATACATTATGCTTGAAATTAAGTTTAAGAATCCCAGAAAAATGTGAAAGTTCGTATAGCAGTCGCTGTACCGATTAGATTAAAACTCTCTGCAAGCTAAAATAACCTTTAAAAATATCTGACTAAACATGCAGGTTGTTTCAGGCCTAATAAACGTCGCCAACTAATTATGCAAAATAAAACTAAAAAAATAATAATAATAATACGACATAGTCTAAAGCGAGTATTGAAGGAGGTATGCACCTTTAAGCCATACGTTTGGGAATACTTTTATGAACATAAATAAAAAACTACACAAACAAATTTGGCATAACTGTTATGTGAATTAAGCAATTAAATGTGTGCATTAATTTTATTATTATAGGTAATATCGTAATATTGCATAATTTTACTATTGTATCAATATAATGCTCAAAAATTTGTACCATGCATTTTAATTATTTTTTTTTAGAAATTTGTAACCCATATGTTCAGATTACTAAAAAAAAAAAAAATTGCCTTGGTGTAACATCTTCAGGTCATCGGTTCTCTTGACAATTACGTTTGTTTTGTCAAATACTAAATTATAACACATTGCAGCTATACAACCTGTCACGCTTAAACTAAGCAGTTAGTCTAACATGCGGGTCCAGTACAAACAAACTGTCAAGAAATCTCAGTTTTCATTATCCTTTAAAAGTGATAATATTTGGGTGTCCCTAAAATGTTTACATAATTGGGATGTACTAGAAAATAATATTAACTGTGAAAGTGAAAGCAAAGATGATACAGCACTGTCCCTACCTGATCACATATTTTTTAATACTGTGCAAGGACGTTTCATGCAGTGCACGTACTTTGGTTGTGAGTCTCTCATAGGCTATGGGTTATTGAAATGTTGAGTGTTACATACAATTATTGATCGTGGAGGAGTACATAATTATTCATTGAGAATGTTATTTGCTACAAAAATTGCTTTAAAATAACTTTATTTAAGATGTGGTTTGTCAAGAGACCTGGAGTTTGAATACTGTAATCAACGTGCAGTAGTTACCTTCCGAGGCTGAGTCTTCAACTTGCGGACATAGGTCTCTGCCTCAGTTCCCTGGACGCGCTGCTTAACAGGGTCGAACACCTTGCGGGACTTCTTGCTGGTGCGTGTGCAGATCCGTTCGTGCTGCTCGATGCGGTCTTCGGCAAAGCGGCGAGAACACACTCTGCACTCCTCCAGGTTATCCTTGGACGCAGAGGCCGCTGCTGGTTGGCGAGGTGCAACAGCGCGGGATGGAACATTCCGCGAGGCTGCAACCTCGCCTCCCCGGCCAACAGGTGTGGGAGTTCTCTGCAGCACATCAGATGAAAGTGAGTGAGTGAAGATATTTCAGCGGCTCTTAACATAGAGGTCTTGAGAGCCGATGTTGGTGAAACAAGGTATGTAGCAGCGCCGAAATGCAAGGGCGGGGGGAATCGTCCGGCTATATTCCCGCATGCGAAAATCCCGAGGCGACCCCACCGGGAATCCAGCCCGGTTCGCCTTGGGAGGCTAGTCTAACAACTATAAGATTGCGGTCTCTCCCTCGTATGAAGACTTTTATTGTGTGCGTTATCAAACAAAAACATCAAATCTGCAGCGCATCAAATGAAGGCCTCTCGAGTAAATACACACACACACACACACACTACTAACACTTGAGCACAGCAGGCAATGGGGACAATACCTAATTGGGCACAAGATCAGGAAAATGAGCGACAGAAATTGTTTGGAAACAATGTAGGTTTCCAGTAAGTTTGCAATGCAAGAAAAAATACTGTTCTTCATTATGGGTCGATATGATAACATGTTTTTTCCAACATTTATTTGAAGCTCTCAAGACTTTGGCAATCGGTAGTTTCCTTCCTTTGTTTACAAGAGGCACCACAAAAAATAGCGGAAAAGAACTAGCACCAGTTTCCATCAAAGTACACTGTCGGACAGATAAAACGGTGGTAAAATGAAGTGACGTGTTTTCTATAGGTAGTATGTATCCAATGCGTGCAAATGTTAGTGTCTGCATTGAGTTATAATGTTATGCTGGCAGAGGCAAGACACACAGAGGTCAGATTCACCGATGATATAGAGTAAATCCAAGTTTGCAGTATGCTGAGACTTCGAGAGCAGGAAGCACATCAACAGACTAATTTGGAAGAGGTCATGCAGCAGGACTGCCCGAGGCAGATTGGGTGATTCGACTGTTATCCTTTGATGTGAGCCATGTCATTGGAAATTGTTCAGCGTTTTACTAGGGCTTAGACACCCTAAGGCCAAAGACTAGAGCAAGTTTCTAGCTCGATACATCTGATGACAGAATATGAGAATAGGTGTATCCGAAAAAGTATAGTAGCCAACCCTATTGCAACATCACCGATTTCGGCATCTGCGAGGCCTACACTACAATATCTTAGAGAACCACCATCTGGCGACTGAACAAGAGTGGTACAAGTTAGTGTCCTCTGCTCAAACTGCCTTCGACTCCAGACCATATTGCATAATGTTTATGGTTGTGCACCAAACATTGTGATTGGGTGCAGGAATGACATCGCATTGTTATTTGACTATTCATGCTTCACTCTGGGCACCGACAGTGTTTTTGATACAAAGTTTTGAGTCCTGCATAGTGTCAGATTGCTGTACGGAGGGCACAATTTATTTTGTTTGTACTGCTCATTCTTAGAAATGTGAAGCACTTGGAATCACTTTGGGGATAATCGTGCAAACAGGTGCATCAATGAAGCTAGAGCCATGCATTACAACTGTTTCAATCCTAATGTCCATGACAATGGAATTTAAGACTATTAAAATGCAATAGGAAAATGAACATAAATACGAAAATATAGCAGCAGTTCGCTTTAGGAGCAAAGATCCTTATGAGAGAGTGGGCAATGCTCAGTCAAATTTTCTTTTTCAAAACCACGAAAAGGAAAATGCTCCATTCATGTACACATCAGTAACGCTATCCAAAATATGAACTAAGCACCTACATATTGACACAGTATTGACACTAGGGCTCTCAGCAGAGCCACTGTAAATTATGTGTTTTAAGCTTTGGCTACCGATCCCTCCTCCACAATAGAACTCTTCAGTCTTATTGTGGTCTGGGGTGGAGGGAAACAAGACTTTCTTGGCAGAGGTCACAAAGGCACCTTCAGATCACTAGATTCGAATTAGAATCCTATGGGGCGCTTGGATGTATGTGCTTTTTTATATACAACTTTAGGTTATTCCTAAGTGCATATCTAAATTTTCCTCTAGGAATAACAAAAAAATCTGGTACAAATTATTTTTTAAAATTTAGTCAGTATTCTATAATGGCCACCCATCATTACTATTCCTTGAATATCATACCTCATGCAGCACGAAGTATAACACCAGAGCCACACGCTAAATTCTAATATCCCAAGAGAGGTCAGTCTCACACCACTGATGCCACTTTAGGGTACTATGATCGATTAAACTGTCTACTCTGTACAGCAGTAAGAAGTTATATTCTGTCAAAGTGCTTGGGTTGGCAGTTGTAGCAATCAAGCAGGCACCAACACCTTTATGTAGGTGTGCTTTTCAAGGCCATAGTCTCTGCACCTTTACCTCTTAATCTGCACAGAAGCGATTACTGTACTGATACTATTAACAATATGGCCATGAAATTTATAGGGAACACTGCGAGAATAGGACATTTGGAAAGGAATAGACAATATTGGCTTAAATGCGATTCTCTAGCCTAAATTAACATAACTTTGTTGCTAAATTGTAAAATACAAAAGACTAGCCCAGTGCATCTAGTTTCAATTTTTTGTTTTGTTTTTAAACAAATTTCAGCAACCAAATTATCTACGATTCACCAAATAGGTTCATTAGTCACAAGTGCCAGAATAAACAGTATTATAAGAGCAACTCCTTTTACACAGTACTTCCGCACACTTCAGGAGCAATACATTTCTCCTTTTACAGAGCAGCGCAATCCGAAATTAATACGAAAGGCAACGAAAATGTCGACAGGGCTCTCCAAACTGCTCCAAAGAGTACAAGAACACAGCTACGGCAAGACTGCAAAGGAAGGCTAAACACAAATTAAGTGGCACAAAATCTATAAAAGCTGCCAATTAGCGTTTTACTGAAAGAAAAAAAAACTGTATTTGAAACAGACCACCCCTTTCTGCAACCTCTAATCTGTACTGGAGATTTGCTGAACACTGTTGTTGAATCCTCTTTGTAGACACCATGGGATCTGTACCAGTGTTCTATCACATATGTAATGAGAGTCCAAAATTTGTTTTATTCATTTACATACTATTCGAAATGGCCATCCTGGCTAAAATTTACTATACATTCTACAGCCATGGCCTACGAACGGTCCAACAGGCAACCTGTAGAGAAGTAAAGTGTGCCAGCTAACACAACAGATGGGTGGCTTAGCTGGTAATGAGGCCAGTGCATCATGCCCTCCTTTCCCTTGCACCCAAACTCACCTCAACATGGTCGGTGAACTAGAACTAGTAATTAGCGGCTGTAGGTGGTTTGTGGGTAGAGCTCGTCACCCGGCCCAACTGAAACAAAAGGTAAACGCAGCCGTAGATTTGGGGGGGGGGGGGGGAGCGGCGAAAAGTACCAGTATTGGAGAAAGGATGATGTAGGAACCACTATTTGTGCCAGTTAACAGTGAGACTGGAATGTGACTTGAGTGTACAAACCGCTCCACCAATGCGTTGTTAGTCTACTAGCCGTACATTGCCCATTGCCTTCCCTGGGCTGTTGTGTGAAGCATAAACCTGAATATAAGCCTGTAGCTCGTTGCCATTTAGCATGTAACCCCACACATAGACCAGATCACTGGTCAAGTGTCCTCCATTGACTAAGGGCGAACAAAAGAGAATACAAATGGACAAACAATAAAACCAGTGTACAATAGTATTAATATAATCACGCATGTAACGAAAATGATTCAACCTTCGACCCTCTTCTCTGATATGCAGAACGCGGTGAATTTGCCATATATGTAGTGTCATTAAGGCTAGTAAAACACACAAGTGAAAACTTTACGAACTCCGTTATGCCGATAAATTACTTTAATATCTATTTAATAAAACTGCAAAATAAATGCATAATACGCCATTTGTAATTAATTTCAACCAAACACGGGTTTCTTCTTTGTAATTCAAAATTGATTTCTTAAAATACAAAGGAAGTAGTCATGAAATTATTCACGTCACCAAAACTGCAAGGGAAGTTTGAGTTTTAAGTAGGGTCTGTGTTAGACCTAAAATGCTAATTAAAGTTTTCCATTTAAAGTTACGAGAAGTTATCAAAAATAAGATTATTACTATTAAAGTTGTTGCAAAACCAGAACCGGCACATCATTGTTTCCCTTCACATTTTGGGTACAGTGCAGAACACGATTCACATGAGAAACTAGAGCGGAGTAGAGTGTGCTTGCGTGAGAAAGTGTGCGTGTGTGCGCGTGTGTGCTTGCGTGAGAAAGAGTGTGTGTGTGTGAAGTCAATTGCAAGAGAGAGAATCACATTAGGAAATTGACCCGCTCTTCCAGTATGTTATGGGAGATGAAACAAGTGCCCTTAAGAGACGAAGCGAGGATCCATGGCATGGCCCAAGTCCCCGTCACCATTCTCGAAAGAAAACAAAAATGAAGGGCTCCATTGCCAAAGTTCACGGCCGCTCTTGTTTTGAGGCCGTAAGTGTGCGTGTACTACAGATTTCCTCTCTAAAGGCCGACCACTGAGCGCTATTCTAACAAACCTAATCTGTTTAGGATGGTTGTTCTTTTGAAACAACCTGTGTTGCTGCGAGCATGCATCGTATTGGTACAAGACACATCAGTGTGTGGCCTGGCATTAAGCTGTTCACGGTTAAATGAGCACTTTCGAGGCCCTAGTTACATTTAAGTAATATACACAGTGCATATTTTCCAGCGTACGCGGAAATTTACGTATAAGGTTAAAATAAAATATATTTATCAACTATTATTCAAGATGAGTGGGCTTTCAAAAGTGCTCACTTTACCGTGAATAGCCTGTAACCGCAAACTTGAGGCGCTAAGGCTTTTGCACTGAAAAGTACTAGGGCATCCTTTTGCCTCGATATGGCATTAGCGACTTACTTTTTCTCCAACAAGGAAGCAGCACTTTGGGTGAAACTAGTAGACCTAGCCAATAGAGAAGTTCTGAACGCAGTCTTTCAGTGGCATCATTCTCTGACAACACTTCTTCCGTGCAGAGATAAATGACTTTCTTGACTTTGGGGCAAATATTCTGAACCTCTGGATTATTATGCGTATCATTGTAAAGCCAATGCGTTTAATAAATTTACGCAATACGAAATACTTGAAACTCGTTAGTAAAAAACAGGTATTTTGAACATAAGAAATTCATTTGACTGAAAACTTGTCAGTCTAAACGGGGGGGGGGGGGGGGGGGGAGTTAGCTTAATGAGCTAGAACATTTCTGAGGACTTTTCCGAAGCAAAAATAAATCTTACATGTTTTAAATGTACTGATTTTTAAATATACTTCTACGTTATATTGTGAAAAATAAGTCATTCTCCGAAGACACGAAAATGATCACTTGAACGCCCTGTTAGAAAGGCCACGTCTGGCTCTAGAATCACAAGCCGCCTGTCACTTTCAATAGCTTGCAGTACATCCTCAAGCCGACCCGGACAGACTACGCAGTCACTTCTCAAAGGTGGCAAAGTGTTTGCTCACTCTGAGAAATGTCCTTTACGACACGCGGAGCACCAAGCCTCGGGCGTCATCACGGCAGGTTTGTTGGGTCGCTGAATCAACACGCGCTCTATTTAGTCAGCACGAGCAAACGACTCCCCAGTCGAGTTGGCGGTTAGCGGAAATGTCGCGGTGTGGGAGGCAAGCAGGCTGTCTGCAGTGTACTCGTAGCAGCATTAGTTTGAAATGGGAAAACCCAAAATTGTGTACAGGCACTTTTTTTTTTACATGAAATCAGCTCACTGGAGTTATTTTTTTTTTACGAAATTGGTTTCATTATTAAGTGAATCAGAATTTGTCAACAGAATACCAAATGCACATAAGTAATACAGGGAAATGTGAACTGAATAATGCTCGAACTTTTGCAATGCCACTCAATTGCAACTTATTCTTAACCATAAGTAACAAAATGGGGTGTGGCTGTGTTGGGGATGGGGACACAGCCGTTTGTTTTGCGTGAATACGACTACGTTGACGCACTCTGACGCCTTTATGTTAATTTTACGTTCCCGGCACCACTTCAAATTTAATCATATGGAATTTTTATGGGTATCACTGGATTGATTTCGAAATGCTCTTTCCAACCGTATACGATTTACGTATTCCGACTTTGCTTTTTGACGAGTATAGGCAGACATTGTAAGTTTTCTTAATTTTTGACATTGAGACTCACAATCTCACCATAACCACGCACCACAAATGCTTTTATACACACGGAATCGATTTGATCTTGACGAGAGCAGTCTGTTGAAACTTACACGAGCGTCGTAGCTTCTAGTCAAAAGTTTTACTACGCGGAAGTTACGAGACATGGCGAAAAGAACTCAAAATTGCGCCCCCCCCCCCACACCACCTACATGTCCTGAATACGTGAGCACAGTTTTGTAGTGTAATTTATATACATCCACTAAAATACATATCTCAAGTACCTTACAGAATATAGTTGGGACGTTACAAAGGTAGGCAAAGGAAACTCCATTTGCAGGCTCGCATCGTTTCCAGTCGCCACTGGCTCCTTCGAAACCACGCACAGGTGGCCACGGGCGTCATTGGAAGTCGTTAAGCATACACAAGGCGAGCAGAAAGATCCTCCCACGCACTATACTAACCTTCTTAGCCGCTGTCAGCTGCTGAGGTGTAACCGGGGACCTGGGCTGTGGGCTGCCGCTGCCGCTGGTAGCCTTGGAGGGTCGGCTCGACGTCGCAGATCTCATCTGCGGCAAACACAACCATTGCCACCTCACCCCTCAGCCTTGAAACATTACAAATAGTTATACAGCGACCATTAAGTATAATGATGCGACAATGCGACTCTCTGGACGTAACAATCGTGCCTCAGGTGGACCATGGAGTACGCTACACTGCAAGCTAAGTGAGTGGGTGTTTAGAGGAAGAGGAAGCAACAGTGGCAAGCTTCAGAGGGTGTGGAGGAGAACGGAGCGGGGTAGGCAGCCCATGATTGGGATGTCTGTGAGGGAGTGGAATGTGTTGAGGGAGGAATTGGTATCTGTGAGAGGGGTTGGTAAATTCAGGAAGGGAGTGGAAAAGGAGTTGGTTGGTTGAAGGAGAGTTGAGAGAGCTCGCCACCGGGCGGTAGCCTAATTGCGAGTATATGTATGTATGTAATTTACATTTAATTAAAAAAATCATGCCCACTCAATACAGCTTTATGTCATATTTTCTGAGTTCGAACACTACCGACCACGTGGTGTTTAATTTCACATTACTGCGTCAGTTCCTAGGTCTGCAGGTAGGCGTAGGGAGTCAAGAAAGGTGCAAATAATGGAGCAGCCTCAAGTAAGCTACAAAAAAAAAAACAGCGAAGGACGCAGACAAGCAGGAGATAATGGATGGGGAATCTATAACAGGGGAAAAGGATAGATCCTGAAGGGGATACATTGTAAAATTGGTATGTTACTTATGGCAAGCTTGTGTACAAATTTGTGCGTGAGAGAAAATAATAAAACCGAAGAAAAAAGAAGGTAAAAGAGAAGAAAGAAAAAAGGTAAAAAGAGACGATTAAAAGAAGATTATAAGTTTGTAATGTGAACGCCATTACGCATGGGAACATGCACGTTAGGTATAGGCTATTCACGGTAAAGTGAGCACTTTTGAAACCCCTCTCACTTGGAATAATAGTCAATAAATATGCTTTATTTTATTTTACCATTGGAAATTAAATTCCGAATGCAGTGGAATATGTAGACTGTGTTTATTATGTACTGGGCAAGATATATTTAAAAAGGTGGTTAAAGGATAAAATATTGCTGAAAGGAAAAAGTAACTAGGGCCTCGAATGTGCTCACTTTACTGTGAACAGCCTTTAAATATTTTACAAATTTGCTAATTTTTACACTGACGCATAAAAAAAAAAAACACAAGGCGAAAGAAATTAAAAAAATGTTATCACGGATGGTTACCCAACACCTTTTATATGGCGTTAAGATACGGAACTACTTTCCATCCATCGTTACCAGCTTTACAGTGAGCACATGTCACCCAGTGCACCTGTTAAAATATATGCAGGTAGGAGCAGGGACTTTTTTCTAAGGTTCATCTCAACAGTGCTCACTTCAACGTGAACAGCCTTCAAGGACACTGCACCCGACACACAGGAGGTGCTGGAACTGCAGTGCGTAAGTATGTGGAATGGGTGTGTTCGATGGATCAACACGTATAGATTGCAGGACCGGAATGAGAGCAAGGCAAATTAAGACGGCCAAACCCCGATTAACTGGCACCGCTTGGAATATGCCTATCTGAAAGTTGGAGCTTCCGGAATGGCCAGCAGTGTAACTGAATACGAAAACTCCCGAAACCTGAATAGCCATCTCTTAGTTTCTTGATACCTGCAACATCAATAGCAGCAATTAAAGACCAAGAAAATACAGCTGTGAGGGCATCCTAGAAATAAATGGTGGCATGAGGGTAGCCAAATACTATTTTAGAAAATAGGACCTAAGCTTGCTGTGCGAAATGTGATACCGGGATGTTTTCCCGCAGCTACCTCTATATTCGAATAATGGGCACGCAAACTATTTTCAGATATTGACCACACAATACAAATCTTCGCTAACATTCTGCACGAACATAAAATAGAGAAAAATTTTAGCGATGCTTTAACCAAGTACGTTAAAGGCAACCAATCGACAAGTCCCGTCGCCGGTAGGGTTTCACGCAGTATTTCCTGGACGTAACAGTTTACTTCTAATTAATTAGCCTATACAGATCACAATACATGAACAGTAATACATTATTAACCTCAATTATTTACACCAATTAACAAAAAAGAAAACGCTGTCAGTGCTGCAATTTAGTTTATCAAGCATTCGAATCTAAGAACATGTGGATGATTTTATTTAAACACACTTTAAAATTTAGCGAAAGGAGACCCAAAATATACTTTGCCTGTGGGTTAGAGGTGGTACTAGAACACTTTTTACACGAAGTAAGAAAATGCAAAAATCCGTGCAAAATGGCACGCATACTAAATCTCGTGCAAGAATATCTCGTGCAAAACACACATCGTACGAAAGCAGCAGACGGAGAGCGCGTCCTATTTTCAGGAGAGTTTGACAAGAAATGGGAGATTATATTATCTGTTCGTCGTGTGACCAGTTATACCACGCGTTTCTGAAACATAGGGGGACAAACTTCGGCAGTGTATTCTTGACGACAATTCGAGACCAAAATGTAAGAACATACCACTTTTCCCGTCACGTGGAAATTAAGAAAGCTGTGCGCCCCTGAAAAATAAATTGCCCTACTCTATATTGTGGTTTGCATACCTTGTATTCAACACACGTTCTGTTTTGAATAATAAATTGCCCTACTCTATATTGTGGTTTGCCTACCTTGTATTCAACACACGTTCTGTTTTGAATAATAAATTGCCCGACTCTATATTGTGGTTTGCCTACCTTGTATTCAACACACGTTCTGTTTTGAATAATAAATTGCCCGACTCTATATTGTGGTTTGCCTACCTTGTATTCAACACACGTTCTGTTTTGAATAATCAATTATTTCACAAACTGTTCACAGTAGTGTTCCGACAAGTAGACTTAAAAAAATTATAATATATAATTTTGACGTGCTGATTCATAGGCTGTATTCGAAAATTGCTTACGATGTAGTATCACAAATTTGATGCAAACCGAGGGTGCCAACAGCCATTTACAAAATGAAGGGGATGATATTACCCCATCGCGTTTTTTAGAGGTAAAATTGTCTTTACGAAACAGACCAATCACCGTGTTGTTGCAGCTTAGTCGAACGTGGTTTCTGACATTTTTCCCCTAAACACATTTTAAAACTCGAGGTGACATAACTCCCTTATAATCGTTTTAGGGGATGGGTTTTACATACATTTTCGTCTCATATTTTCGTAAGGAACTGCCTGCCGAAGTTTATCCCCGTATTTCAGAAACACGTGGTATATCGACCGGCATGGTAGGACAGAAAATATAGATGTGAGAATGGAAATCGGGCGAAAAAATATTCGCTGTGAAGTAGAATTCAGATAGTTTTGCGAGATTGCTGGACGCGCACAACAAAATATCTCGCTATATTTAATAGCAATATACTTTAAAACAGCGAATGTTCACGAGATGTAATTAATTCAATTGTGGCTAGTTAACATTCTGAAGCCATAAACTTTCCTCACGCAAAAAAGTAATTATCTGTAACTGTGGACTCCTCACTGGATTCTCCTGATACATCAGATCTTTTGCGAGGCCTCGTAAAAAACTAATTTTGTGCCGTGTAAAATAAACTTAAAGTGGATTTCTAGTGAGGGGCAAGGGAATATATTTGGGCGGCTATTAACAGAATTCTTGAGAACCGATGAGGGTGAGGTGAGGTAGAGTATGGAGCAGCGCCGGAATGCAAGGGCGGGGAGAAACGGGATATCCCCGAGAAAACCCGTGGACCGGCGGCATCGGCCAGCACGATTCCCACATGCGAAAATCTGGGAGCGACCCCGCCGGGAATCGAACTCTGTTCGCCTTGGCGGGAGGCGAGTAGTCTACCCACTACACGAACACGGCCCCAGGATTCCCATTTTAACGCCTCACGGTTACGTCTGTTTATAAGGGTGCATTGCGAATGACAATGACTTTCAAGATTGCCATATGCACTCCAGGGAAGCTGAATTTCTCGTAAATTAGATATGCGACAGTAAGATGAATAAACTGATTAAATATAGAATACTTGGTTCTTCTCATTTTCCTCAAAGAAACTGCACAGGAAGTTCACATATTTTTATTGCCATTTTTTTCTCTTTAAATATATATATATATATACACTGTTTACAAAAAGTCTAGCCTATTCCGCGCTGGGATCCGTAGAATAGTTTTTTTTTTTACAGGACAAACAATTTCTACTAACAAACTCAACTTCCAACTTTGCTTACCCTCCACGTGCATTTACCGTGTTATAATATCTAACATTAGCTATAAAAACGGAAACGAAATTGATGTTATGATATCTAAACAATATTATTTAGAGCGCATATTACAAATAAGAAAACTCCCGTTTTCCGGAACACTTTCATCCACTTTCCAAAAGGAAAATGTAGGACTAGAGGACGCAAACAGATCGACTGCTTACCTTACCGAAGAAACGTGGTTGGCGAAGGAGTAAGCTCGAGCGTGTCCCGGAAACGAGAAATTCCGAATTAAATGTGTTTAAAGTTAAGGCGAAAAATACGAAGGGTCAAACATTTCCAATATGTCTAGGGGTAAGCATTGCTTAAGTGCCTTGCGTCTATAGAGTTAACGCCACTTGTGTAGTCCTCCTTCAAACCAGTGATCTCAAACCGTACACAACTACAAATGATCATTCAGGCTTTGGAAATGCTTGATGATCTTGTTTTAGGCATTCCCCGTCATATACGAGCGTGCCTCAGGAATCGTGGATGTCCTGCGCGTTATTGACGTTCGTCAATGCATCTGAGAATACGTTTTTGTTGATATTGATACTGATGAGTCCTGTGTTTACGTTGTTTTCTGGTTTATGTCTTTTGTTTCATACTGGGATTATGCGAACGAGTATGGTTTTTTTTTTTACTACTGCATGTGCTATTAAGTCCAACATGAAATGTAAACTTTTATTTAATACAACATCCTGGATTCTGATATATGCTAAAACTTTTTGTGAGCAGTTTATTAAAGAGGTTTAACTTAAAGTGGCAGCTGTATATCATTTTTTATACCTTTCCTGGAGCACAGTTTTATTCCCAGGATATTTATTTACTTGGATAACCGTATACGAGTACATACTCATTTTACAGACAAAATTTTTAAAATAAAGTTCGGGCCAATGCACGTGACCCGTATGGCTAATGTGCAGGTCGGCAGGGTCAAGTGCGGCACCCGGTATGGGCGTTATCTAGGAGCTGCATGCGAGGTTATCAGCGCGCTGAAGGCAGGTGTGAGAATACTGCCCCCACCCCCCCCCTTTTTTTTTTTTTTTTTTTTTTTTTTTTTTTTCAGATCTCGTATCAGAGCGGAGAAAGCTCCCCTGTGTCAACACTGCCAGCGTCGACGATCGATAGTACATCCGCCGACATGTCTGCTACTGCAGAGTACTGTGCAACCGAAATAATTTGTTCTAACTTTTGCGACCCATCTATGTACGAAGAATTACAAACACGCAACTACAAAGAACGGAAGGCCATACACGAACCTTGAAAAACTGCCGATTATAGGCGGATGCTTTTCTCCGAGATGACAGGATACTTGTCCGAGACTCTATATACAAACTCTGTCATAACATCCGTACGACAGTCATAATTTTTGAGTTCAGGTCAACCTACTTGTGCATTTAAATTAAGTTACATAAGCTAACTGACATTTATATTGAAGACTGAATCAAATACTTCAGATGTATGTATAATCAGCATTACGAAGGAAAAAAACCACAGCCAAGAAAATAGCTGAGACTGTGCATGGCATTTATATATTAATATATATTATATAAAGTTCCTCGGCCAGTACGAGATTCCCAAAACAGAAAAACTAAATTTTTCATCAACTTTTTAAAAATAATTATGCGATAAAAATCTGAAATCTGATAAATCATAAACGTTCCAATATTTAAGAAAAAAAAAGGGGGAAACTGATCCCAAAACTTCATTAAAAACAAAGCCTGCATCGAAACTTGTGGAAAAATATTACTAACTTGAGAAATCTCCCCGTGTTCACAGACTTGAGAAATGCTTGTGACCAGATTAAGACCTATGGATGTGACACAGGAAAATGAAATACCTACCTGATGAGATCAAACACAGTTGGACAACTGAACTAGCACCAAAACAAGAATAAAAGTAGGCCTAAATGTAAAATTGCGAAAAGAATTAATCCTGATATGGAATAAGACAACCAATTCCCTCCACTCCCAGTGTTTAACGTTACTGCGAAATTTCGCCCACCCTCAAGTGTGCAGTGCAGTTATATCAGAAATAGAAGACAGGTATATCGGTCTAATAAAATTGCCGAAAACTTTAGCAAAACCAAAAATAATCGTATTAAAAAAAAAGTAAGGAAATAGAATGTGTCAGATGTAAATTATACACCTGTGAAAAATTACAAGAAAAAAATGCGAATATTCGACTGTGTAGGTGTCAAAATAAGAACTTATAAAAATCTGTACGGCGAAGTGTAGGTGTGAATACCTGAATGTTGACAAGAATCAGTCTGAATATGTAAAATGAGAGTAAAGTGACCAGAACAAAACCATTTGAGGTTGTTAACAGCTTCGTAAGAGAAATAATTGGTCTAGAAGATTATGGTGTAGCAAATTTCGTACATGATCGAAGCCCATATTATGGGCAAAAACACAAGAATGGATGAACTGGCTAATACGAAAAGCCATGGAAGAGGGTCCAGTGAGAGAAAGTACAGGAAGAGAGAGAGGCCAAAGAGTCCTTAATGTGGTCGGATAGCTGACTACCAACAGAAGGAACACGAAGCACTTATCTGAGGAAACAGTCCTACAACCATGAAAAAGTTGAGGCAGTTCCTCAGACAATATTATGTCCTGTGTACGTCACCATGACCAGTGCTTATTAATTCCATGCTTTTTTTTTTTGTGGGCAAGGGGTTGGGGCTGGGACAGGCTACAAATTGTGATAAAGTTTCATTATATACAATTTTGGGGGATATAAAAATCATAAAATAAATTTTGTATTATTATACCTTATACTTACTTCTCTCCGACACACACACAGAGAGATGCAGTTAAATAAACAGACATAACGTGAAAATAGCCAGTGTGCCTTCCCTAGAAAAATTACGAACACAAAAGGAAAACACACTTACGTTCTACTATGCTCTTAATGCCTTTACCACACCAGTAAAAACATCTTTCCTAATGTGTACATCTATTTTACACACACGTTAATTATGTGGCGAAGAGGTCGCATTCAAACAGCTGAGATCTTGGTTGACATCTTGGGGAATTCATGGCTACGAGTGTAGACTGGTGAAAGCTGTCCAATGATAACCTACACTGCGAAGCTAGAATTAAAAGGTTCTTTCAAATACCGTACATGTTCGCTAACTTACCTCGCACTCCCTGGCCGTAATAATAATTTTCTCTTCCAGCCATTGTGGGAGCTTTTCACAAACATCACCACCACACGACATAGTTTCTGAATACGGTACGGTACGTTCGATTTTGATGCCAATCAGTCTCGCCAAACCGCGACAACTACAACAATTGGCGACACTACACTACGTCCTTAACAATGACACTACAGTATTTGCCGGTTCTCCTTAGATACGGTAGTTACGAAATAAAACAAAGCACTATCAGTTATCACAACGGAGCTCAGTTTTTTTTTTCTTACGAGGAAGGGACGACTTGTTAAAATTAAAATTGTTACTTTAAAGTCAACAACTTTTGGATGAAGATCGGTCCGATATTTGGCGATATTTTCATCCTGAGAGCAGGACATACCTATTTAATTAACTTCGTTTATTGGGCGTTTCGAATTTTATTTTAGCAATGTGTCAAAGTCGAAAAAAAAATTTACGACTTCAGTCTCGTAACCTCGTAGAATATTCATTTCCTTTCATTCGATAATATTAAAATTTTATTCGTTTTTTTTTATTATTCTTTGATATATTTCGGAAAGGCTGAATTAGTCACATGTTAAGGATCATTAAAAAGTAGCCTTGATACTCTTTCGACGATAACCAATTTGTTAATTATACATCATAAAATAGTTTAAACTGCCTGTATTCGCATTACTTGCTTCAAAATACATTAACCGTCTGAAAGCGATTGTTGGAAATATTTCATTAACCAGCACACCTTTAAAGTAAAACCTGTACAGGAAATTTCCAGCAAGAGCCTTTGCTGAATAGTCCACCAGAGTTCTGGTTACTGCACAAGACTTATTCCACAGATATTCGTTGAATGTTCGTGTAAAAACTGTGTCTGGCTTGGTTCGAATGTCTGTGGAATAAGTCTTGTACAGTAACTAGAACTCTGGTGGACTATTCAGCAAAGGCTCTTGCTGGAAATTTTTCCTTTCCTGTACAGGTGTACTGTACACACACACACACACACACACACACAATATGATGTTCGCGCATTAATAAAAGGTGGTTTACGGCCCTCTAACTGTGCAAACGATTTTTCGCTGGCACGCTTTTTGTGGACTCCTATTTCAAGTAGACGCGCCCGACGATAAATACGCTGCTCCACAGAGTAAGGACTCTTACCTTACCCAAACAAACGCCAATCGTTATCACGTGTGTCCCAACAGCAGGGCGAAGAATTCTCCACAGAAAGCACACGTTGGTACGATTGGCATTTACGGTGTCACTCCACACGTCAGGCTGGAATTTCTGTTTTCATAACTTATTAATGTGTTTAAAGAAAAAAGTTCAAAAGAACGTCTAAAGAGAACTAGATATTTTCTTTACACTGCAGTAGTGACAAACACACTACTACGACCTCTTGTCACAATATCAGTTCCGTCAAATTTTGGTAGGTTTGATATTTCGATAATGAGCCCATAGTTTATTTTTTATGTTTCTGCTACAACGTAAAGTCAATAGCTAGTTCGCTACAGAAGTACTTTCTGAAATCTCATGTCGAAACCTATAAAAAGGCGAGGAAAAAAAACAAGAAACCAATACGCGGCTGGTGAAACTCTTAATTGCCGAATCGTCCAGATGAACGCGCATGCCCATGCAATGGCAAGACTGTGGCACCACCTCGAATTACATAATATGGTCACCTCAATTAAGTCACAATAATTATCATAGACCAAGATATGTCCAGAGCACATTTCATTACGTCCAGTAGTGCGATATTGGCTTCTCACAGTAAAGAAAGAACCTTTGAATTAACCTATGAAAAAAAAAATCCACTGTCTAACTTCATATAGACCCATATACTCTACAGTGCACATTGGCAGTCAAGCAGTTACGACTGCGTTGAATTGTGAGCGTAAGTCGTTAAATTGATGTCCAATGAGGTCAGTGTATCTCGTTTGATATACATCATGCAAAGTATTTCCATATAAGTATTACATTTACATGCCTAACAATTCTAAAGACTTCATTCGAATGGCGCATGAATAAAGTGAAGAGGCCCGTGGTAATGTTAAATCTACATATGGTGGAAGGAATTCAGCAGAGAAGGAGATCATAGGTAGGGCTTCAAAAGTGCTTAGTTCACCGTTAATAGTATAGTGAAACATCCTATAAACACTTTTAACAAGGTACAACTAGCAGAGACAAGATGGCGAGACTCACCGGTGTCTTTGTAGGCGTCGTCCTGCTGGTGTCCAGCTGCCTGGGTGGCTCCCTGGTTCTCTTCGTCTCCACGGTCTGCCTCGCCACCTCCCTGCTCTTCTTCGTCTCCACCTCTCTGGTCTTCCTCGCCTCCGGCTCCGCCCTCACACGCCTCCTCTCCTGACCCGGGTGTCCGTTGCTCGCGTTGTACGTCTTGTAGCGATCGCGGTCCAGCTTCGCCGGAGCAGTCTCCTCCATCGCACGGGGCGGCCCGCCGACGTTGGGCAGCTTCGCGATTACCTGGGGCCCGTCCAGCTCGTCCACCTTCTGGACAACCTGCGGCTTCGGCGGCTCGGGCTCCTCCTCGTCCTCCACCAGGTCCATCTCCGGCGGCTCTTCGTTGTCGAGGAGCGTCGTCTTGCTCATCATCTCCTCCACGTGGTTCATCTGGGACGTGAAGATACTGTTGGAGTTGTCGTCCGGCACCTTCTCCGGGTACGTTTCTTCCGGAGGAAGTGTCGTGAAGCTCTGGTAGCAGTTGTAGCCGTTCTGGCGGGGGTCCTCATTATTATTAGCGTTGTCGACGTCGTCGTGCCGGGCCTGGCTCTTGGAGCGCCTGACGGGGAGCTTGCCGGCGGGCGCCCTGTAGCTGCTGGTGCTGGTGGAGAGGACGGTGAACGTCCTGTCGAGGCTGGCGCCCCGCGCGGCCTTGGGGTGCCCGTTGCCGGGCCTCAGCGGCTCCAAGGGGTGGCTGCGGTCCAATCCTGTCCTGTGCGCAGCGCCGCGCCTCTCATCGAACAGCTGGCGGACCTTGCCCACCCCCAGGGAGCTTCCGGAGCTGCCAGAGCTACCGGAGCTGCCAGCACTACCGCGGCCAACCCGCTCTATGGTCTTCTGTTGCTGCGACTCGAACATCTGCAGCAGCTTCTGCTCCTTCTCTTGCAGTTGCCGCTGCTGGAACCTCGCCTGCAAGCACACAGCACACGTCTCGTGTACGCCACTGCTCTACAGCAACACATTCATATAGGCTATTTACGGTAAAGCGAGCTCTTTCGAAATCCCCCTCATTTGGAATAACCGTCAAATGTATTTTATTTTAGCCTTGGAAGTTAACTTCCTAGTGGAGTGGAATACATACACAATGTTTATTACTTCCATGGAAATAAATACTTACTTTAAAAAAAAGGTGGTTAAAGGACAGGTGGCTGAAATGAAAAAAGCAACTAGGACTTCAAAAGTGCTCACTTTACCGTGAACAGTCTATACCTACACAATTCATTTGTAAGGAAGCTTCTTAACATTTATTCTATTGTGAAATAACTACTGTGCTCTATTACACATACAACATAAAACATTTTTTTATTACGTAATTTAGACCGAGTAACAGTACATTATACTGAGAAAATAAAATTACATCTGGGATTTTCTGTGTATTTCTGTAAATATTACACTTTCTTGTAATGCCAGCCATTTGCTAAGTTGCTTCTGAAAAATTATCATTCTATAAAAACTAACATCATTTGCTACGTAACACTTCCAATACAAAACATTCATTGATAGAAAAAGAAAATTTCGAGAGGTACTCCGAGACATCATGTTGAACGAACTTGGACCTAGGTATAAAAAAAAAACGATAAGCATAAAATTGCTACTTCTACGATTTTGCACCACATATAGAGGTGCAAATTACACTTCTCTAAACTGTGAATACACGTGGGCATGTAAAAAAATATCGTATACATGTTACATGAAAGCGTAGCACGTTGGCAGTAGTAAACAGTTGCATTGAGTGAGCAAAAGATTCGTATTCCGAGCTGGCCTCAAGAATCATATGGCGAGTCGTGGAATTGGAAAAAAAGAGGGGTGGGGGGAGGGGTTGAATGCGGCGGAATCAAGACGGGGGGGTCCGAACGGGAATACTC
The DNA here is from genome assembly GCA_029891345.1 of Dryococelus australis. Taxonomy (NCBI): domain Eukaryota; kingdom Metazoa; phylum Arthropoda; class Insecta; order Phasmatodea; family Phasmatidae; genus Dryococelus; species Dryococelus australis. The sequence continues at coordinate 372,516,579 of CM056993.1, forward strand.
GTGGTTTAAGACGCTCGCATCACAGTGGTATCTGCCACATAATCACCCTACCTCCCTTCAGTTCGTAAATATAAACTGAAAACTCACATGCTCGCCGGTACCTGGGCTTGTGCCACGTCTGTGGAAATTATTCCACGGTATCCGAGGCCACTGCACATAACTAGACTCGTAATTGCATTTTTGGGTATAGTCTATTCGCGGTTTCTTCACACGTTTCGAATCACACCTTTGAAAAATCCCATATTTGACGTGTTAAGTTATTTCCTAAATATGACCTGTATCATATGGGTTTTACAGGTTCTGTTAAAATGAAAATCTTATTTTTTTATTAAATCTAAGTTTTACCTGCATTTTAATTATAAATCACTAGTTGTCGCCCTAGGCTCCACACGCATGCAAAATTCAAACCTTAAATATAATGACCAAGATATTCATCTTAATTGTTCTTTATTACTCCAATCTTGTGGATTAGTACATAAATGTTTGTTTTTCCGGGATGAAAAATACCCTAAGGACCAGCGCTTACTCAAATGGTTTTTATATATTTCCTAAGAAACAGTTTGTTTTTCCGGGATGAAAAGTACCTACCCTATGCGCTAATATAGAATATAATCGACTCCTGTACCATATTTCATCCAAATCCGTCGAGCCGTTACGACGTGATTAAGTTGACATACATACAAACTTTCGCATTTATAATAATACGAGTTCTCATGCAAAATACAATTACAACTGATTCCGCGCGAATTCGGCGCGTTGTCATTTAGTGTAATTTTCTAGACTTGGTTAAATTTAGCTTGTTGAGGCGGAGGAATATCCGAGAAATAGAACTTTAGCAGGGCTTCAGAAAACTGTGAAGTAACAGTGAATTGACTATCAAACCTTTATTTTTATTATTACATCATACCACGGCAGAGTGTCTGCTGAAAACCCCATAGAGGCGCGTTATCGACGGAAAGAATGCATGCGAGTTCAGTGCTCTTTGTTTGCGCCTAAACGCGTGTCTCGGTAAATAAATGTTCTGGAAAAACGAAATTTTTCCAGAAAGAATAAAAAAAAAAAAAAAACTATTGTCTATATCGCTATCTTTTTACTTTTATCATATTAAGTGTGTGAATGGAGAAAAAAAAAAATCTCTACAGTGGTCAAACATCGCATTTTCAATGCTTGCCAATTAAGTTTCTGTACGCGGTAAGAGTTAAGTACAATCCTACGCAGGTAGTTTGATCTGTGTACTTTCATAGCGTGTAATAAAACCCCTATGTTACAGATCTAGTTCAGACAGTAAGCGTTAGGGCGGAAACACTGCACGCCATGCGCGTAGGAGCGATGAGGCGCTAGGCGTGCGTGTTAGTGTCGCCCGTAACGCTCCCTCGCTTCTTGACCTTTGAACGCGTACGTAGATACGACCCTTAAGTCGAGACACGGCCTGAGTCACGGCATGCGGTGGAGGAGTAGAGGGCCACGAGCAGATGGCGCTCCTCGTGGAGAGGCCGGCACTGTGGACGAAGGTCGCCGCTCCCAGTATGGCCAGCGAGCCCAAGGTGGCATCCAAACACCTTGGCTCAGCTGCTGTACCGCCGCCCGAGTCGCTGAGCTGCCCGTCTACAAGGCCGTGGCCGTGGCCCCCTCTACTTCGTCCTAACATTTATTCTATTCAGGGGCAGGAATTGACTGGTGTCCCAATATAACAAACTACATTTCTTATTTAATAATTAGGCAAGCACCTAGTGTTCTAATTCTCATAATATTCTTGCATCTCTTCAGTTTGTCGGCTCCTCGGCAGAGGGAGGAGTAGTAGCTGTGACGCCAGCCTGGTCTCGCCACTGTATCATTCCCGGGCTTCCTAGGTGTAGGAGGGGATGTGATGCCAGCAAGGAAGACTGGCTGCGCGACGGGTTGAGCCCGTGGGAATGATGACTGACGTAGGAAGGGGGGGGGGGGGGGGGTCAGCACTCGCACAGCGCCGGGCTGCTCGTAACAATACTTAACATTTTAGTCATGGCAAGTGGCAAGTTTATATAGTAGGTAAAGGCTGTTCACGATAAAGTGAGCACTTTTGAAATCAACATTAGAAAAAAGAGTAACATGCGCCCAGTAAAGTTGGCAACGATGGATGGGAAAGTAGTTCCGTACCTTAACGTCGAATAAAAAGTGTTAAGAATAACTTATCAAATATGGTTACCTAAGTGTTAGGTTCTGATCGCTTAAATTATTCTTTCGCTTTTTGCGTTTTTGTTATTGCATCGAAGTGTAAAAGGAAGCAGATTTGTAAAATTTTTATTTTTCTAACAATTTCACAGTTTCACTTAACCGACGCATGAATAAAGTGACGAGATCCGGGACTATGTTAATCTCACATAAGGCGGAAGAATACACAACGTGCATACAAGTAGATCTTTAGCAGAGCTTTCAGTAGTGCTCGTTTTACTGTGAATAGCCTGTGCCCTATACCCTCTATATTGCTTACGTTTATTGGTCTCTCTTCCCGACTGTCTACGTTTGAGGGGGCGTGGGGCATAGATTGGCTCCAATATGCCAATTGAGGTCAAGTTTATGGAAACCAACACATATGGAAGGTAGGTGGGGCTTTACATCTCGTCGATAGCGAGGTCATTATAGACGAAGTCGCTCAGAGAGGCCGAACGGGAAAGAATCAGCCATGTTCTGTAGCAAGGAACCATCCCCAGCATACGCCTAGTGATTTCAAGAAACCATGGAGAACCGAAAACAGGATGGTTGGGCAGGGGAATCGAACCCGTATCATCCCGAATAACATCGAGAGCAAAATAAATAAAAAGGAACAATTACAGATAACTATTTTGCCACGTGGGTGCATTTGTTTTGCACAATATCCTGAGCCGCAGTGGGTATGCAGAAATGTATGTTGTCAGAAATACCTCGACAGAATCTCTCCACTCTGGAAAATGTTTGCTCACCAAGTTAGTAAAATAATCTACGTACGATTGCCCTTTCCCCGCCTGTCTATATGATAGACTTCCATGAAATCCTATCATTTAAATTAACCACAAACTTTAATCTACGTCCCACACTTTTTTTTATAGAAACTACAATATCAAAAACTTTTAGCATATTTTGATTTTAAGTATGCTTAACACATTTCTTATCGAAATGGCAAATATTAAGTCAAGCGCTTTCGAGTTTACTATCTCGGAAAGTTTGTCAAAATCCAGCAGCCATTCTGCCAAGAATTCGTCAAACGTTGAGTGGAAGGAGATTTTCTTTGTTGCACTATTTACACAGCGATTGATTCAAACTTTCGCGTGACGACACAAACATGCTCGAGGACAAAAAATCTAACTTAGAAAGCAGGTATGCTGACCACACAAGCTGCGGCGGAATTTAATTAATTTTGAAGTCACGCAAAAGAAACAGTTAATAAGTTACAGCGAAATTAAATCTAAAATAAAATATGCCATTTTAAATATGGTTTTACCAAATTATTAAATGATTCAGACACCTAAATGTGATTAGGGGGAAACTTACGTTTTTAAAATTCGCATATTCCCTTATAAAGCTCCAACACCTGCAAAACACAGCCGTATTAACGGTGTTTCTAATCCGGGGGAAAAATTATTCGGACATTTGCCATTTAATACTGCAATGTCATATGATCATATACACTTTGTAAAAAAAACAGCATGTCGTATATTTCAGCAATAGTGCATGCTCTCATACGCTAAAACAGTAATGACAAAAAAAAAACATTACAACTGTTAGAGGAAATAATAAGAAATCTGAAAATTAATGGTGTACCAATAAAATTATGAAAAAGTTCACTGTAACACTTCAGAATAATTAACTGGTTTGGCTATCGTTCTGTTTGGCAACCATCTTCAAATATCGTGGTATGCTGTGCGCATACTTTAGTTTTTCTTATTTTCTGCTGTTCGAAAAGTCTCGGTTTCAGTTCTTCGTTAGATTCTAGAGGATTAAACAGTATCTATGTTCAGCCCATAAATGTTTGACTGGTTTCATATCTGGACTTTGTGACGGAGGATGAAGTACTCGAGAGCAAGTTTGGGGCAGATATCAGTCCAATATGGGGTCGTTTTCTTGGTATTACACATTTCCCCGCATTATTATATTTTCGCAAATCTTTGCCACTAATTAAGGTAACCTTCCTTTTCAAGATGTCCTCTAAGACAACTATCTCGCCGACACACAGCCCCATGCAATAATATGCCCACCGCTGAGTTTTACACACACACACACACTCAAATTGTTGATTGCCAGCTCTTGGTTAAGTTTTCTCCAAACTATTTGCCTACCAACTCAACCATGCACTCTGAATTTGCTCTCGCATGTAAAAAGAACGCTTCCCTACCAAATTTCATATCTCTATACTCATTTACAAACTTTTAACATTGATGCGTTTTTCTCTCGCCAAATATAGGGCACCTTTCGTGCGATCCTACAACTTTATCCGGCTTTTTTCAGTACTCTCATAATCGTTTCGGCACGTACACTACTGAGGCTGATTTAATTTCTCTTACCAACTTGGGAGCACTGATTCCAAGATTTGTTTTTATTTGCCTAACAATCATTGAATATTCTGTCTGTGAAGACTTTGGGCCGGCCAATGTGTTGTTTCAGCTCTACCCTGCCTTGATTCTTACATCTATGGACGATATCAGCTACTGTACTTTTCATTATAGGCTGTTCACGCGAAAGTGAGCACTTTTGAGGCCCTAATTTCTTTTTCCTTTAAGCCATTTGTTATACTTTAACCACATGTTTAAATAAATATTGCCATGCAAGTAATAAACACAGCATGTATAAGCCACTGTACTTTAAAGTTAACGCCCAAGGCTAAAATAAAATAAATATTTATACACATTCAAAATGAGGACTTTCAAAAGCGCTCACTTTAACGTGAATAGCCTATAGTATCATTTCGCAATATTTCTAAAGCTTTTGCCTTTTTCGTAATGTCTTAATTTGATTAAGTGTTGTCTCCTTTCTCTTCCGCCCATACTTTTTTTTTTTCCCCCAACAAGAGCACAGTCAATAAGTCAACTCTTCGACATGCCTGGAACTCTCGTTCCTTCAAAGACGCTGGCATCCAGGGCTGAACAAAGCAGAATGATGAGCAGTTTCCGAACAATTCTGTCGCGTAAGTAACTGTCATCTCACTTATTCTTATGCATATCTGCGTGTCCGAATCATTTCCTTGCAGATACCAAAAGTTGGAATGTGCCAGTAGTAGCTGGTATAAAGTCACGTGGCAGCCCAGTATGTCTGCCATGATTGTTGACATAAGCCTGAGGCGTGGTCAAGAGATTTCCGGGTTCTCCGAAGGGATTTTAGTACCATATGGCGTTTACGCAGGATCGACTTCCGACACTGGGCTACGAAGCTGATGTGTGGCAGCAGAGTTCCTGAATGCCAAATGTAATTTCCTTCTCTCGAAGCTGTTGCTTGGGTATATCACATACATCACATGTAGTCTACAAGACTAAATGCGCCATTCCTATTACATTTCAAAATCTCAGTTCGCTGGAGTAAAGTAGCCTAGCTGTATACAGATTTCCCAAGTTGTATGAATTCGGCCAATTGATGAGAAACCACGCACAGTTAAACAAGACAAAGGGAAAATTTTAGTTGAATTAGTGGAATTTCCATACATAATCGAAAGCGTAGCAATTGCTTTAAAACTGGTGGCTGTACAGCGCAACTGGGGAAGGGGGGGGGGGGGGGTGTGTGAAACTAGTATTGACCATTTGTTCCAAATTGACTTCTGCCACCTTGAAAAGTTAATTCCAAGCTATGGTAATGTAAAAACGCGGGGAAACATTATCTTAAAGTATTCTTAGTAACTTTACTACAAGAACAGAAAAATTGCCGAAATTAACACGAGAAATACTGTACGTAGTTATGTTTTTCGTTTAGGTGTTAGGTAAATTAATTGTGTATGATATTTAACAATTTTACTATTTCGCACTAGTTAAGAATTCTTTGTACCACTGCAAAGGATTTGGGAGAAGGCCACATTTAGACAGTCCCAGAACCAGTAATTTTATATGAAGATATTTTAGCTCTAACTGTACTACAAAAGTATTGTGCTTTCATTAAAACTGAATACAAAAATTAGCACACTGAAAATTGGATAAATTATTAACCTGGCAATAAACACCGTTGTATTTTGTGTAGGATACCAGTGAAAATGTAAAAAAAATGCTTCTTTGATAGCTGGTTGCTAGAGGTCCAGATCCCGTCCTATTACCAAAGTTAACTTACTAACTTACTTTGCTACATAGGCTTGCCCGATAAAGTTTCTAGAGAGGGATGTTTTCTTTTACCACACACACTTCGTTCCTCAAGTTTAGAGATTAGTTTAATACCACTTAGGCTGTTCATGGTAAAGTGAGCCCTTTTGGCGGCCCTAGCCATTTGTTTCAGCTATCCTTTATGCTTTAATCACCTTTTAAAAATTAATATTGCTATATAAGTAATAAACACAGCGTATATATTCCACCGCACTCAAAAGTTTATATTTATTGGATATTATTCCAAATGAGAAGGTTTTCAAAAGTGCTCACTTTACCGTGAATAGCGTATACCGGAACCCCTGACGGCTATTGGATTTACTTGACGTGTGCCAGCGGCGTGTGGGGTACTGCTGCACGTGAGGTGGGGTGGGGGCAGGGAATGTAATGTGCGCCGAAGTGTTTCAGACAGCTCGTTCCTCGTGGCCGGCCACGCGTCCAGAGCGACGTAGTCTGGGCAGCCGAGGGGCGTGACACTTGCTCGCACACTGATCGGGACACTCAAGACTGGCTCAATGGCACACTGCTGCCTACTGGCCGACCCACACCAACAGCCTCGCTGGTATATAGTGACAAGCTCTGGCTCTCCAGTCGGCCGGGCCGGAACTGTAGAGCGAGTGGCGAGATCTCTGGGTGGTCTTGAGAACCGTCGAGGGCGAGGCGAGGCGAGTACGGAGCAGTGCCGGAATCAAAGGGCGTGGGGAAACAGGAGATCCCCGAGATAACCCGCCGGTCGTCCGGTACGATTCCCACTTGCGAAAATCCGGGAGCAGCCCCGCCAGTATTCGAACTTTGTTCGCTTAGGTGAGAAAGGAGTAGCCCGATCACTAGGCCACAACCTGCGCAGCTTCTTTCAGGCACGGACTATCAAATATTCCCAAGTCCTATTGGTTCAGGTGCATGATCTGCATTGTATTGTTTGGAACGCACATTTCCAAAAGAAACTAATGAGCGTTTTCACATTTTCATTCAGGAAAAAAAAAACACTGCATACTAGTACAGAACAAACCTTTTGAACAGCTTTAATATTACTAAATTTGTCTTAAACTTAACATAATTAATAATGACATTATCTTAACATGCTCCGCAACTCTCCCAAACTTGTAGAGGACCTAGAATTTAACTGGTTCAAGAATTTCAAACAGTGGAACTGCTCAAGAGTCGTATGCACTGAAACTTTTTCTGTGAAATCTGCGTTTACGCGTAAACGCGCATCTCGGTAAATAAACGTTCTGTAAATACAAATTTTTGCCAGAAAGCATTAAAAAAACAGTGTTCTACATCCCTATAGTTTTACTTTAATCATACCAAGTGCATTAATGGAGGGAAAAAACTCGTGAAAGTGGTCAAATATAGCATTTTTAAAGTTTGCCTGTGCAGTTTCTTTAGGCGGTTAAGAGAAAAGTACGGTTATACGCGCGTAGTTTGATCTGAGGACTTCAATCGCGTGTAATACAGGTACACTGTTACAAATCTTATTTACACAGTAAAGCGGTACGACGGAAACACTACACGCCATGCACGTAGGAGCGAAGAGGCGTTAGGCGTGCGTGTTACTGTCGCCCGTGTCGCCCCCTAGCTTCTCGACATTGTACGCGCAGCTACATAGTCCCCTTTAAACCTCCTGGTTACAAGCAACACGCTGCACGTAGTTCTCACTGGACATTTAATGAGCCCGCAAGTGTCGCCCTTGTCACATTCCCTTCGCTTGGGTACCTCGAAGGTGGAAGATAGCACCAGATATTCAAGTTTTAGATTTGACCACGAATGACGACCGAAATAAATTTATTTGATAATAATAGTACTAAAGGTGAAATCAATATTGCAGTGGAGGCAGGGAACTTGCAATCGTTACATTAGCCCGGACAATGGCCACGTTTCCAACCTGCGAATCATTCGGATGACCCCCGCCGGGAATCGAGCCTGCTTTGCCCCGGCAGGAGGCGCGTCGTCTGAACACTACATCACTGCGGCCCCCGGCAGAAGTGGCGGGGCCGAACTCTTGTGGGCATGGCTGAAAAAATCGCGACTACTCGACATTCAAAACATTCTCCTGCAATATGGCGTTCGTACAAACAAAACAACCAGGAACACTTTTTTTTTGTTTCCAAGTTCGCTGCCTTTACGAGCATGGAGCCCCTGTGTTTAAATGAAGAACAAATGACGTGGAAATTCCTTTGCAATGCATACATTTGAAGATAACAATTTCAACCAAAAAAATTAACTTCTCAGAGAATACTACCGCGTTGATAAATCTAATAATAATAATTAAAATATTTTATTTAAAAAATATTATTATGTCAAATTTTATTTAAAAAATATTAGAAACTGACAATATTTTTTAACATGCCAGTATTACATTAAACATATCACGTAGAATATTTTTTTGTTAAAAACTGAGGAATATATTAAAAACTTATTCCCGTTTAAACACTGTGGCTGCAAGCTTTATAGGCACCATCCTTAATGATCCAGTGAATAACGCTGTTTGAAAGGAAGACATGCAGCTGCACAAACTCACGCTTCACTACTCCCCCCCCCCCCCTTCCCTTGCTCATCACGGAAAAGCAATTCATTAGCAAATTGAGAGGACGAAATTCACGGCGCATAACGTTTCGACCTTCAGTATTGTTCAAAACGGAAATAAAGGATTTTTTCTTTACTATAGGGGAGCGACGTTAAACATAAATGCTCACAAATGAAAGGGAGAGAGCATAAAAACTTCCGTTTGTGAGTACGCATGCTATTTTGCCACTGCGGATAATATGACGTTGAGAAATAAGTGTGCAACGATAAGTTTGCCGTGGCTCAACTGTCACCGTACGCGAGGTAATTTACGATTAACGAGAATTTACATATCTTGCCACATATCTCGCACGTAACCAGACTAAGCCGCCTGAACTCGGTGCTCGGCTGAGGTTGCAAACCGAACGCAGAATTCACTATTCTTGCAGCATTTCGCCGTTTGCGTGTTGCATCATCTGGTGCTGCGCACACGTTTATTCGCGCGGTTCGCCGAAAATGTGCCGAATCAATAGATCTTTGTGCACAGAAAGCCACACCAGCTTACCCTTTCCCAAAAAAAAAAAAATGTTCCTCATTGCAAAAAATTAAATACAGGTTACTTCAGCGTTGGTACAGCTTACACGAGAGCTGTCGCCGACATATGCAAGTCTACTTTCCATTACTACATCTGTGCGCTTCTGCACTCTTAGGCAAGGTTTCGGATTTCCGCAACGAGAAACTTTACTACCTAGGACTCTCAACATGCGCTGCACCATTTGGTGAAGATAGTCAAAAGTATTCAAAATAGAGAGTTTTGCTTTATAATATTAATACGTAACTTATATCATTATGTTAAGTCAGTTACCACTTTGGATTTTTCAAATCCATAAGAGTACAGTGTTTTACAACAGTTATTTTAGACATCCAGATACCCAATAACTATAAAAAAAACTTATGTAGAAGGGTTCCCGATATGTCCCAGAAAAATTAGTTTATAATGGTCAATAAAAGAAAATCTCCGTCAGCGAAAATACCATTCCATTAACAAAACCAAATATCTATATGAAACACTAACCAGCAGAATAACAGCAAAAATAAACGTATTAAAGCTCAGTCCGGCTACTCATCCCACTTGCACACTGTCCTGTGGGCGGTTCACCGTTTCAAATGTCCGTCTGGATGCACCCCGAGTTGTCCCAGTTGCCACTGGGTCCTCGCACGATTCCGGTGTTCCCTGAAGCTATGCTGACACGTCCCACTGCCAAGATCGCCCAGTATTTATACCCTCAGTATTCGCGAACACAACGCTCTCTGTATATCGGTAGAAATCCAAAATAATTAAATGCGTCACATGCATTTACATTCTGCAAGTCAGTAAGCGAAACTGTGTAACCCTTTAGGGAAGGCACAGAAGACGAGGTTGAAGTGAGCTGCCTATATTCTCCACTACACCAATACTAGTTGTGTTGGTCTCTGTATGTCTACTTACCCTCTTCCTATTGGTCCTGGCTACACCGGACACGCTTACAATATTCCGCAACGTTTGTTATTGCCTGTCCATCGGCCAATGGAGTCGCTTGTCGACTATGTGCCAACCGTCGTGACAGCAGCGACATGTTTCACAATCCATCGTGTTCATTTGAGAAATTATTAAAATTAACAGTTTTATTACTATGAATTTAAATGTAGACTGGTTGTAATTTTTTACTTGGTTTCCCACAAAGCCCAGCGAAACAGCAACAACCATAGAAGTGTGAGATTTGTCTTCAAGAGCAAAGAAATTTTCAAACAAACGTTGGCCGGGTATATACGTGCATACTCCTCAAAGGGTTAAGTTGTTGCGGTCATTCAGTCGTGAACGTTTACACACCACACACAACACACACACACTTCTTTATCCTAGCGCGAACCGACTGCGGTAAACTAGTTTTACACTTGCCATTTGGAACAACGAGCTGAAATTTCCTGTGGGCTAAACGTTTACTCTTTCACTTGCTTTGTTTTTTCCTGACGTTGGCACAATGCAGGTGGGACTCTACTAATGGATTGTATCTTAACATTATCTACACTTAATTCAACGTGGAACTACTTTCCATTAATTGTTACCAACATCACTGCGTGAATGCCATTCAGCATGCCGGTTAAAACATACGAGGGCAAGGGCAGTGACATTTTGCTAAGGTTGATTTTGAAAGTGCTCAATTAATCGTGAATAGCCTATATAAGACTTTGACCAAGGGCTAATCCAAGCCCTGGTCTATTCCTTCCCTACCATGGCCTTGTCGCTTCTCGAGGGCTTTAAAAAACATAGCAAATAAATTTTTAAATACAGAAACCGACCACTATTGTCACTGGAGTGACTGGAGACACTCGTACGAAGGGCAATGAACACTCTTACCGACCGGGAAGGCATTTTAACAGCAGGCGGACGTGAAATTCTAGGAAGGCGGGACAGACAACGGCAGGGCAAACCGTCACTGTTGGTGGCCGTCGTATCGATAAGTGCTCCATGGCAACACAAACAGCCATCGGAAATATCGATCGAGTCGACACACAACCAGACACAATTAGCCGACTCATAACTCGGCCTCGCCACGTTTCCAGATGCGTCGTTTTCATTTTAAGGATAAGGTTTAAAGCTGTTGCTTGGTTGAGACTTTGGCATAGGGAAATACATGTTAAACACAGATAGACACTCAAAAATAACTTCAAAGCAAATTGTTATACAGTATGATTCTCAATTAGACCGACAAACTTAAGGAGTTGATTCTTCATGAAAAAGTAAAAGGAAAACATATGAGACACTTTATACCTAAACTGTATATTAAGGGAGGCATGAGCCCTTAAAAAAAAAAAAAAAAAAAACGAGATTTTAAGCCGTATTTGTGCAAAATATCTGCTCTTACGTTGAAAGTTCCGATAACCTACAATAATGTTCCGAGAGTTGTAATTTTATTTTACTTCGTTATCGATATTTTACACTAATACGGTTTAAAACCTAGTATTTTAAGGGCTCATTCCTCCCTTAATATTCGGTTTAGGTATAAAGTGTCACATATGTTTTCCTTTTTAATGAAGAATCACCTCCCGAAGTTTGTCGGTCTAATTGCGAATCATCCTATATATGCCTCGTTCAGAGCTGGAGAGTATTATTTCTCACACTTCGGTTTTTGTTTCAAGTCCACATCTTAAAAGTTGGCTTGAAAAAACTGAATTTCATTAATATATATTTCTCGATACCAAATTCTCACACAGGCAACCACCTGCCTTAAACGTCGGTAGTCAGGAATAAACTTAAGTAATAAGACAATTCCAAAAGCAAACAAATACTACAAACTTCTTGCAAAAGTTTGTATTTGATAAAGAGGTACGCAAACGTTCACTCTAAACGCACACATTAAGCCCATAAAAACAAAAAGTCTGTAGGGAATTAACACGATCAACATGCAATGGTTAATCTATACGCTATAAATTAACCGAAACGCCCTTTTAATGCTGCAAAACAATAACACCTCTTCGCAGCCAACTTTATTATTGGAGGCATTTGATCGAATCTTAGGTTGCAATTCTAGCTAAAGGACTTGGGTGCAAAGATTCGAATACAAATGAAACACATATTTTGCGGATTATGATTTCTTTTACAGCGAAATATTACATTTTTACGATAGTCCCTCCGTGTCTAAAACATACGAGACACTTATTTTGTGTTCGTAACCATGCATATGTATAGACCGAAGCAGTAACTGAGAGATGGGACCCATATGCACCAACAGTGTTTAACGTTCACCAAGATATATGCGGACAAAACCAATCATTTATCAAATGCACATTAGCTAACAAGGAAGTCAGCCTAATGAGCGAGGAGCTGAGAATGCGCCGTTTGGGGAACTTCGCCAGTATTTGTCCGGAATGTTGGTAAAAAAAATCACTTGGGGAAAAGTGTCTAGCGCAGCCGACCAGGTCTAACCCAAGACTTCCCGCGAGGGTATCAGTCACGCTAAGGCATGACCAAACACGCTCAGTCTGATCAAAACAAGGCTACTAGTCTTGTGGCCTATTACGTCGTGTACACTAGACTAATCTGGAAATATGCATAGCGCTGCCTGCTGAGAAAGCTTTTCTTCCCAACAAGCTATTGTGTAACACATAAACAACTCTTTCTATTACCAGCCTTCTCTGACTCGCTGGAAAATACACCATAACACAAGGAGCAATAATGTAAGAAATTCACCTGGGAGCTCGTTTACTGCCCATGATCTTGACCCCAAAAGGTAAGTTAAACATAGCATTAATTTTACAATCTTCTGTAATTTAGGAATTGGTCTAAAGTAAGTTTAGGCAACGTGTTTAAATGTGCCCTGTAGCTGCGTATTTATGAAACGTTCAACATTCGTCCAACATAAAAACGCTACCCAGATAACTCGTTATACGCATGATTTAGTGTGAAGCTAATTTACCAGTCTCCTGGGCAAATCAACACTTCTCGCTTAACTCATTATCTATGGTTACGGCTATGTCATGCCAAATTTGAGAAATTTAACACACTTATGGATTTTCTCTTAATTTACTGCACGTTACTCAGGCAAAAAAAAAAACAACAAATTGGCATGTAAAGAAATATATGGAATGGAGAGATGTGTGCGGCTCTAACATCGAGGACCTGAGAGCTGATGAAGTAAGGTGAACATTGAGTAGCGACGGAATGCAAGGGCGAAGGAAACGGGAGATCCCGAGAAAACCCGCCGACCTGCAACATCGTCCGTTACTACCCACACACGTCAAAACCCGGGAGCACTCCCGCCGGGAATCTAATCCGGTTCGGCTTGGTGGGAGGCGGGTAGTCTAACCGCTATTTACATGATGCACACAAATTAAACTTGGTCTTAATCTCAAAACTGCGTTGCGTTTGCATACTATATCTATTAACATGAGTGGCAACGTAACACCACATGACTAGTTCCAGGCCATGGCAGGTCAACCTCCTCCCATCGCCGAGAATCGGGTTCGACTCCCGGGCGTCCAACATGGATTTTGCGCATGACTCAGATGCCCCAGGTTTCTCTCTTTCCTTTCGTTACTTCCCGTCGCTGCCTCTACCACGTTTCACACCCCGTTGTCATTCAACACGACAGCTATCAAACGTCGTCCAGACGTCTCGTCCAGCACACCGTATCTTGCAACTCGAAACGCTCTCAGCGACAATGGACAAACGAATGATGGAATGTTCTTGCGTATTTTAATCTGGAACTCTCTGCATGCCCAACAGACAAGATGTCGAGAGTGGACTAGGGCATACTATAAATCCTAAACAATACTGTCAACAACTGTGTACAATAGCAACTGCGATGTAGATGATTCTAACCTCGCTGGCAACAACTAGGCCCCCGTGTGAATGCGAATCGCCTCATTCTGCATGGCAGGTAGGCCAAACTGATGCCGCGACAATTCACCACTGCACGCACGCGATCCGGAGCCCACTATAACAGAAGAGATCGTGGCCTAATTATTTCTGCGCACAGCAGTGCGGCTGGAAAATATCAAAAGCATCACAGGCTTCCGCGGCTGCTTTCAACACACTTTTGGTTTCTGGGCCTTGGCCGCATCGGATGTTTCTTCTCTGGCGACTTTTCGACAGCCGTTGCAGTTGCAATCTCAGCGCCCGAGGAGACACTATATTCACGGTTACTTCCCGACCTTCCTGAAGGCCTGCTAAAAGCTCTAATTCCGGGATATTCCTCCGCCTCATGCAAACAAAGCTGAGCCAAGTCTGGAAAATTACACCCAAGGGGAAACGCTCAGCATTCGTACGCATTCAGTGCAACGATATTTTTCATAAGAACTACTTCTTACTAGACGTTACCAACACACGCATTTTATTACTATTTCTACTCTTATTAATTATAAATGAAATAATTTATAGATAAAATGTAAGCAGGAGTTCAATTTAAACAAAAATAAAGTACTTTTATGTTGAAGCACACATAAAACTCTTAGGAAATAAAACACGTCATAGGTGGGGTGATTTTCCAAGGGTTTGATTCCATAAGAGTGAAGAAACTGCGAACAGACTATAGCAGCTACAACGATTGCCGGAACGACGCGTCAAAGACGAAAGACCCTTTGCGACCCAAGCCAGGCAGCCAAGAGTGTAAAAACCTCAAGATTATAGGCTATTCACGATAAAGTGAGCACTTTTTAAGGCCCTGCTAAATTTTCACTTTCAATATTTTTATACCTTTCCGCCACTTTTCAATGTAAAAATTGCAATATGACTAATAAGCACTTCGTATGCATTTCAACAAACTTAAAAATTAATGTCCGAGACTGCAATAAAATATACTTATTACGGGTTAATGCATTTTGGGAGGGGCTTAAGAATCCTATGTACCCAAACGTTTTCTGTGAAATCTGTTTGCGCGTAAACTCGTATCTCGGTAAATAAAAGTTCTGGAAATATCACTTTCTGTCAGAAAAGATAAAAAAACAATTATCTATGGTCCTATTTTTTTTTTTTTTACTTTTATCATATGTGTATTCTCTGAGAAAAAAAAATCGTGAAAATGGTTAAATATCGCATTTTTATAACTTGCCTATGCAATTTCCTTAAGCGGCAAGAGAAAAGTACAAAGATACGGATGTACTTTAATCTGTGGGCTTTGATCACATGTAATAAAACCCCACTGTTGCAGATCTAATTTGCACAGCGTTACAACGGAAACACTGCACGCCCTGCGCGTAGGAGCAATGAGGCACTAGGCGTGCGTGTAACTGTCGCCCGTATCGCTCCTTCGGTTCTTGATCTTTGACGCGTAGCTACATAGCTCCCTTAAGTGCTCACTTTACCGTGAACAGCCTATACCAGCTCTCGCCACTGGAACGGTAATGGGCGTGGAGGGGGCTCACCTTGCTGGGGTCGCCATTGGCCTTGGCGTAGAAAGCCTCCTGCCAGCTGCGCGCAGCCCAGGATGAGCTCAGGTCTATGGACACGACGGAGGACAGACTGGACCGGAGCAAGCCATTGTCGGCAGTGGTGCGGGACACCGAGTGCATGTCGCCGCTGGAGCTGGAGCCATGCCGCGCGGCGTCGGGACGCCAACTGACCAGCGGTCAGCACCTCCACAACCCACCCAGCCTGGCCAGCACGCACGCGCCCGGACACCCCTCCCCCCCCCACATCCCTCTGCAGCGGTCGATCACATAGACATGAGAGAGTCCGATCTCGCTGGCTGCGCACAACTTTTTTTTTTTTTTTTTTAAATTCTGCCTTATTCTAAGTGTTATGTGAAGTTAAGATCCGAAGGTAGGGCGGGGTTTTGTTGCGTTTCAGGGCTAACCCCTTACGCCTACTGGGAAGGAAAGCCATGCAAGGAGACGTGCGTCAAGACAAAGAGGGATCGGGCAGCCATGGCCTGTACTTTGGGGCCGTGGCTACCTCCCTAAGTGTACTTAGAGCTAGTCTTAACTATGATGAGCAAGGGAAAAACCATCAAGAGACGGAACAAAACCCTTGCGACAGAGAAGAAAATTCAAAATGATTGCATGCATTAAATTAAATAGAATGCTACAGGAGACAGATGTTTGGGTTTCGCACAACCAGTCTCCATGTCCCAACATTGAAACGCTTTTCTGTCTACACGACGAGCAAAAACGGTGAGGAATGGATTTGAGGTTAGAACACTTTAGTAAACAAATGCTTTAAGATTATTGTATATTTCCTCTAACCAATTTCTAATGCGTGCGATTGATTTAGAATTGATGGAAGTATTTGATTCATTCTCATTTAAAAGTTAAGATGTGAACAAACACGTTCATCACTGTTGACCATGTGACTGACAGTTGTGTTCCTTTGAGGCAGGTCAGTGTTGGGTGCATGCGCAGAAGACGAATAAGCGGTCTACTGGTCGATCCAAAGGCACAGAGCAGCCGGCCATACACACGCGAAGTCATACTTCGATCTCCAATAATTCACATGCACAATTATTCCCTACTTCGGCAAGGGTATCAACATGGTGATATTTTATGTAGTTTGGCAGACACTTCTTTTCGCCTATTTTCTGGTCATGTTAGTCTCCGTAAACTTAATATCGTCCCTAAACCTTCGTTTGCAGATGTAACCCATATATTGTTTCGGTGTTCCACTGGGGGTGATCGTAGTCAATTGTAGGGTGCCCCACAACAGCTTAATGTGCGATTTACTGTTTCTTAGCCTCTGGGTCTTTTCCACGAGCCTTGGGTAGTTTTCTGGCTGTTTTTATTAGCACGCGGTATCATATAATTTGAGTGATCGGAGACCTGTTAGATGTCCTAGGTGAACGGTCCTGCCATTTCTAGTTCTCCTTTGTTACATGGCCTCTCTTCTTCCTAAATGATTGATGGGCATCTAGCGGGAAGACGTCTTGTATTGTCTCCACTTTCGATAGTTTTTACTTTTAGGTTCTGGCCGTGGGCTTTGCTCTTGGCCACATCACCACAAAAAAAAAATATTGTAGGGCCGCATTTCCTTTGGCTTCTCCTAAGTACTAGCCTAAGTGCTGTAAGTTCATAGGTGAATAGAATTTGCGTGGCACTGTAAGTACATTAAACAATTGTGGAACAATTCCCTGAGAACAAGGACGATTTTGTTTTACCTTTCCACAGCTGCTAGTTTTCACCCGCAGCCGATTGTGTCATCAGGGACAGGAAACTAGCGACACACTCCGTGAACCGGAAAAGAAAAGCCTACGACAATCTTGCGCATGCATTTCCGGTGGAAAGTTGGTTTGTATAGAGTAAATTGGGTTGGCTCTAAAATACGACATTCATATTTAGTTCATTAAAATGTATATAAACGCCGCCGAGTGAACTACTAACGGTTAAGAGCAGTTCTTCCTTTCAACTGTTCCATACTACAGTCTGCCATAACAGCGATTCATTGTATCTCCGCATAAGGGAAAGGAGTAATTGGGTTGGGTTGCGACAACTCGGGTGGCTGATACAACAGTACGAGGAGAAAACCGAGAGTAAATAACATTCTTAGCCCCTAACTGTTTCTCGATACAGACAAGCTTAAACGGTATTTACAAATATCTGCGACAAATATTACCGTGACAGATAAATATCTGACATGTGATTTTGTCACAGTGACAAATAAAAAACAAATGTAACAGTTAGGGTGATAGTATTACCAGCGTTGATTTAAAATCACACGTATTTAAGTTAAATGTATAGTAAATCTTTGTTTTCTGAGGTTTTGTCATTTTACGTGGTAAATACTTAGTCACTGGAAAAAAAATTACGTTAGTCTACAAAACACGATAATAATTAAAATAAAATTTAATATATTTAATGCCACAGATATGTATATTTGTGTTTTTAATGTTACCTATTTGGGTGTTGGCAATAAGTGCATTGCATTGACTTAAAAAATAAATAAAAAATAAGCCATGAACAAATAGTGAGTGTGTTAATAACAAATTGGGATATCTGCCATATTTTGACATTTTAACAGTGCAAAAAAATATATTTTACTGTATTTAATGACTTCCAATCTTCTGTAGACTAACTGTATAAAATTGCAATACGTCGGCGCAAATATAATAAAAGTGAAATGAAAGAAATTAGTGCGAAAAGATGTTCCCGTTTTAAACAGAAGCCTTGGTCACTCGTTGAATATTTTGTTTAAAAACACTTAGTCTTGGTAAACAAGCAAATTCAGTTGAAGGCTAGCTGTAACGCTGTGACATCACAGACAGATGAAATAAACTGCGACAAAAGAAACTGCTTCACTTGTCACAGTTTCCAAAACCTATGAACGTGTGTCATTATGCGATATCTGTCACGAATACTTCAATGACTGTCTTAGTTATATCCTCCGATAAGGAACTTTGCGTCAAATTACTGGACTGTTTTAAAATAACAATAAACTGCATAATTTGTTACTTTATCTACTGACTGACATAGTACTTATATCAACGGAAAGTTTAAAAGATTGAAGAAGTTATATTTAAACAAAGATGAACTATAAAAATGTTATTCTGAAGATATATGCTTAAAAAGTCTGGATTTATGTAAGGGATAAAAAAATATAAGACTTTCCAAAAGTTACATAAAATACAAAGAAAAATCTGTGCAGTGCGTTGCTCAACTAATTACAGCGATGAAATACGCTCCGATGACACGTGGAAGAAGATTGTTTCCTTCCAGATAACCTATCCACGAGCACACTGTTGATTCTGTCCCCTTTGTCATTTACGTCTGTCGTGTGAGCTCGGAAAGGGTTTATGGCCTGTTCCTTGAATCAAATTTTTTTTTTTTTTTAAGAAAGTATGTTGCTATTCGATCTGCAACAGACGATAAGAATAACTATTTTCGCATAATTTGAATGCCAGAATATATTTGCTTTAGCGCAGATAGCGGATCATCGAAATACAGAAAGGTATGCGCTAACATTCTATACTTTACATTTTTCTATAGACATAAATTACACATTTGTAACGTTCTCCAGGCTTAATGAATTTCACCCCTGCCGCTAAACTGGACCATAAGAAGAAGTGTGCAAACTAGATCTTTCACACTGTACCATTCCGGACAATTGGCCTTCGTATTTACATATTTCATGACTAGCATTACTAAAAGCATTTTTTACATACTTGAGGAATCCACATTGTTTTTGAGTTTCATAGCACCGTCTCGCTGAAAACCTTTTGCGCGGCAACGTTAAGGGCGACCTAGGTAAGCTCATCACATGCCTCATGGCCTCTATTTGCAAAGGCATTGAACTGGCATCGAGTCTTCTCTCATGGACTCTCCTCTTGAGATTCTCAGCGATTACCCTATCGTTTTATGATGTAACAATAAAAACAGATTTATGATAATTAGCCTGTTCTGAAAATGCCATGCCTAAAAATGACAAAAATGCCTATTCTAGTATTTTTTTAAACTTTAAAAAGGGCATTCAGAATCGGAAACTACCTTTCTGGCTTGAGATTTTTAAAAAAATTCTATTCGTAATCGGACACCGCCCAAGAACATTAAACTGATTTTAAATAACTACAGGACAGAACTTTTGCGGGCTGTTTGGGGCCCTTAAATACTTGCTTATCGCTTCAAATTTTATTTAGTCATAAAATCTTAAAGTCAACTACCCCGATGAAAAAAATTATAAAGCGGTTCAATTTCTAGGAAACTGCCGGGAAACTGTCAAATAGTTAAAAATAAAGGAGGCAAAAGATATAGAAGGCTTTAACCCTTTAACATTATATTCATCAAAAACGCATGTTTAATTCTAAGTATATTTGGATACAGCAAAAAAGTTATCTCGTGTAATAGTGTGATGCAAAGTATTGGGAATGTATATGCGAGATGAACAAGCTCCTCTTGGCGACTACCAAAATTTTCTAGTTAGGACTAACGTGTAATGTGTAGGATGGAAAATTTTATTAGGAAAATTCCTTGGATTGAACTGAGAGACAATCTACGATCTCCGAGTTATTGTCCCGGTGTTTGTGAATGCCCTATTCATCGAACAGGACAAATTGCAGGCACTGAACGCATGTTTAACCTTCTTACCAAACTTAGATTTCCCAGGAACACGGGCTTCAGAAGTTCCTCGTCGACCGAAACCTTAGTCATGTAGACACTGGGAAGGAATACTTGAAAGCTACCACAAACTACAGAAGTCAGACCACCAGAGAGGCTTAAGTGAAATAGCCCTAATTCATTAATAATTCAGTTCCGACACCATTAGTTTAAATACGAAAATGATCTGTGAAAAATCTATATAAAAAAATATTAGATTGTATAATACTGTGGTCATTAATATGTGTTGCCTTTGATAACAGTAGTCGCTCGTGACCATCTCTTAATTGTATTTAAATAAAATGCATTAAAATTTTTTCTCAAAAACCAGCGTCGGCATAGCTTATGAATCTGAATGACAAGGCTCGGTGGATAAATTAATTTAACAGGCCAAGAAGGAGATTCATATAAAAAAAAAGTTTAAATAAATAAAAAGAATTTTTTTTTTTCCGTTTCTGCGGTCGGGAGTTTTAATGAGCTTATATGACTACTAAATCTAAAGTGGAACCTCTAAGATCTCTTAAGTGTTTGGTTCAGTCGGCATTCTACTAAGTGACAAGTCATCTTCGGAATCTTCCCTATATTGGCTCCCGGGGCCAAAGGTACATCACATACAGCCCACGCATCCTTACACAACGCGGTAACACAAATGTGAAATTAAACAATTAACCAAGTTTATAGACCGTACAGTCTGTATGAAATCTCGGACTGTAGCAGTATTCCGAAATTCAATTTAAAACACCTACCAGGTCAAACACACCGGGTCTGCGTCCTAAACGAAATAGGGCAAAAAATCACTAACTTACATATTCAAAAGTAATTTTGAATAATAGCATCAATTATGAGAGGTATGCTACCAATTAAAAAACCAATGCCATGTGTTACCACGATAACCAACCAAAAACTGCGCTTGGGACTGTGGTTTGTGAACAAACCACTTTTAATTGTTTACGAAAGACTTCCAAATACGATCACAATGATAAATAAAATTTCTGATCGAAAACCATAGTTGTCACCTAAATTAAATAATTCAATCAATATTGCGGCAGTTGAAACATACAATAAAACAGTAAATGAGCCACCATTGTCAATAAACTTAAAAGATAAAAGTAAATAATTAAATATTACGTGTCCCTACCATGTTAATAATATCTGGTACAAGGATCTACACTATCGACCAAAAAGTATTTGGGCACCTGTCCACAATGTTTGCTCGGTGGTTGTCACCCTGTTAGAATCTCGTAGGGCCACCTCTTGCGACTATAACAGCAGCCACCCTGTCTGGTATGCTCTCTACGAGTGTTTGCAGGGCATCCACGGGGATTCGTCGCCATTCCTCTTGCAAGCATTCCATGAATCGAGCAATGGATTTTGGCCGCGCCTGACGAGCCCTCACCCGGCGATCCAATTCGTCCCAAAGATGTTCTATAGGGTTGAGGTCGAGGCTTTGGGCGGGCCAGTCCAATCGGCGAACATTGTTGCTGGCGTACCACTGCATAGTAGCCCTTGAAACATGGCACCTGGCATTGTCATCCTGGAAGTAACACGGGTCCATTCCGTAAAAACACCACAACGTTGGGAGCATTTCATTGTCCAGAATGTTACAATAGGCCTCTGTGTTCATGCTACCACGGACAAACACCAGCGGTCCTACGCCGAAGGCCGTGATACACAAGTCAACTGACGTACTGAATTACCTATCTTCACGGGTGACCAATTACATTTGGTAGATAGTGTATTAGATCGTTAAACAGTCTTTTAAAATACTTTGTTTTTCAAGGAACATCTTTAACGTAATTAAAAAAATTCTAGAAAAAAAAAAAAGCTGAAAAATGAGTAACACGTTTATTAAAGACAGTTTCGCAAACTAAAACTAAACTCATTTTAAGAATATTGAATGGACCTTCCAGTTTCATGGATTTCTAATTACAAGCCTAAGTGTTTTGCTATTTTGTAGACCAGCTAAGAAACTTGTCGCTACTAAGTGAAACCTTAGGCCCCGAAACAGCAGAAATATTTTAGAAAAGTGCAGATACGCGTACAAACGAAAGCAGAGCCCTCGTACGTTCGCCACACATACCTGAGAGAGATTTCGCGAACTGGAGGAACTAAATATATAATAAATATGATAGCACCATCATTTTTATGGCACCTTTTTTTATAGCAAGAACAGTAAACATTCTTATAGAAGTATTTTTTTTGCGTTTGTTAAGTGAACTGCGGGAGTAGTATGTGTACAGGCTATTCACGATAAAGTGAGCACTTTTGTAATCAACCTTAGAAAAAAGTTACTGTCCTTACCTGCATATATTTTAACGGGTGCACTGAGTGACATGCGCCCAGTAAAGTTGGCAATGATGGATGGAAAGTAGTTCCATGTCTTACCGTCGAATAAAAAGTGTTAGCGAAAGAAATTTTCGTCATCACAAATGGTTACCTATCAGTTTATTTGATGCATCGAAGTGTTAAAATGAACAGAGTTGTAAAATGTTTACTTGTATAATAATTTTACAGTTTCACTTGACCGAAGCACGAATAAAGTGACGAGGCCCACGGAAATTTTAATTTTACGCAAGGCGGAAGAACACAACGTGCATACAATTATCTCTCAAGCAGGGCTTTCAAAAGTGCTCATTTTACCGTGAACAGCGTATAATAAGTGAATAATATACATGCTGTTCATGCAGCCGCTGTATTTAAGAAATGTGTCCTACTTTAAAACACTCCTTTTCCTCAGACTACCAACTGAGTGCATTAAACCCGCGTGAAGGTGTTCGCTGTTCAAAAGATTACCTAACAACATTTACTACCTCGTTCATCCGCGTCCATAAACCGCGCTGGAAAATAAATGAGCACGGGATGGAAAATATTGGGATATTTTGCCCTGTATCACGTCACGATAGCAACAAATGAATGTCGTCACGCGTGACGTAATGTGGGTTAATTCAATGTTTGGTCAGCATTCAACTTCCCCGCGGTAGCACCGCGACAACTAGGCCACAAGCGCACACTGCCCATTCCGAACTATCCCGTGCGTGTGGCTAAACGAGTCACGCTCTGAAGACCTGCGATCTGCGATAGCAGCGCTGGTGCTCGCGCCAACAGCGTGGCGATAGTGAGCCAGGAGGATCGCTAGTGAGAAATGTTGTAACGTCTTGGTCATGAGACAGCGTCGCGACGGCCCTCCCGACACTGCAATATGCATTCGCGGCAGTAGTGAACGTCTCCCCAATTAGATCTGCAACAATAAAGGCTGTTCATGGTACACTGAGCACTTTTTTGAAAGCCCTGCGCAAGATATACTTGTGTGCACGTTGTGTATTCGTCCACCAAATGTAAAATTAACATGTCCATCAGCCGGATCACTTTATTCCTGCATCCGTCAAAGGCAAACTGTAGAACTATTAGAAAATTAAATATTAAAAATAATGGGGTGTGGCTGTGTTGGGGACACGGCCGTTTGTTCTGCGTGAATACGTATACGTTGACGCGCTCTGACGCCGTTATGTTTATTTTACGTTCCCGACACCGCTTCGCTCTATAATATGGGTTTTTATGGGTATCATTGGGTAGGTTTGAGTTGCTCTTTCCAACCGTATAAGAGTTCTGTATTTCGACGGGTTTTTTTACAAGTATAGGCCGAAATTGTGTAGTTTCCTTAATTTTTTACATTAAACTCTTACAATTTCACCATAACCACGCCACACAAATGTTTTTATACACATAATCTTTGATCCTTTGGCAATCGAGTGGTGTAATTGAATTTTGAATGTGGACGATAAATTCGGAGCTGCAATGCCAAACTGTATCCTTCGATTTTGTTATCTGATTTTCTGGATTGCCTCCCACTATGGTTGCAGATTTAAAGACATTCACGACAAAAAAAATTAGATATCTCACACTTACGTATACGCATTAAAAGCAAAGAGTAAAATAAATATTTTCAGTATTCCCATACATTTACCTATAATTTTTAATTTGACGTTAAAACAGGTAACTACTTTCCCTCCGTTGTTGCCAACTTAACTGGCGCATGCGAGTCAGCGCCCCCGTTCAAATGTAGCTACGCGCATGGGGTCATTGACATTTTTCAACGGTTGATTTCAAAAGTGTTCACTTCACCGTGAACAGCTTATACGGTATTGTTACATGCACGGTAAGCAAGTGGACTGAACTAGAGAAGCCACTTTTTACTTTTCTTGCAGGCAAAGTGGCTAGTCTGCTGGTCGGCGGGTTTCCTCAGGGATCTCCCGTTTACCCCGCCCTTGCATTCTGGCGATGCTTCGTACTCACCTCGCTTTACCATCAACGGCTCAAGACCGCTAACACAAAATTATTGCAATACGTGGAGCTATTTTTTTAAATAGATTTTAAGGATATTTTATTATTCCGTGGCGTAATATCAGAAAATTGATGGAAATACCAGTAATATGAAATATCTTATTATTTAAGTATGAATATTATTTTTTTACTTTTAATTTTATTTGTACAAATTTCATAGTTATTTTAACACAAAGTTTGGTTTCAGCTGATGTTTACTGAAGTTACAAGATTAAAGTAATTTCTTTTAAATTCGACGCCTGATTCACTCACAGAAAGGGCGTAATTCTTTGCTATTTTAACTTTAAAATTAATCAAAAGCTTAAAAATGGAGTACGGGCGAACCGCGTAACAAGTTTCTAAGAAATATTCCTAGTGACATTTTAATACAACACGAACAATTATTTTGAACTGTAGACTGACGCATTAATTTGATCAAGTTTTGACATTTGTACGAAAGTCAAATTTATTCTCATAGCTCGTTCCCGCAATGAACAAGAGCGTATATCAAACGCCCGTAAGCACAGACAGCGCCACCTTAGCTCCGTAGAGGCCTCTCTCTCATAAATTCTCAGACACAATTAATCTTGTCGCGGTCCGATGGCAAGCAGGGTACCTGAAGGGTTCGCCCTGACATTATCACCACTTCAATCTTTAGTTCGAAATAGTAGTCTTGTAAATCGACCCGTTACCCATCCTCAGCCAGCCCACTTCCTTACTCTATGCATAACCTAGAAACCTGCAGCGCCCTGTGGAAGAATAGAATGGTTCTTATTCGACCCAGTCCGGCAACACACGTTAGATGCAGTGGCAATATACTGTAAAGCTATAAAAATGCATACAGCTTTACTACTTTAAAAAAAAAATTGCAGTTTAAACTTAAGACATCAGCTAGAATTTTTTTTTTTTGAGCTAAACGTTACATTTTTATCATCTTGTTTACGACCTAATATGTGCCGTTCTTCACTTCTAGAAAACATAAAACTGTGTGAAATGAGAAAAATTTTAATTTATATTAATTTGCCAATTATTAGAATTAATAGATTAATCTGTACGTCTAAGCATTTTTAACGCCAATTTCTTTATATATTCATTGGTTCTCAAAAAAAAAAAAAAAAAACTAATTGTGGGGGAAAACCCGATAACTACATATATCGAATTAAAAAGTAAAAATCCACATATTCGGGCACCTGGTATAAATATCAAACGAGGGTGTAGTCTGCATATGTATTCAAAATTACTCCTGAGGGAAATAGGCCTATATTTTCACTTCAGCGAGAAAAAAATCATTTTCGCTCCGATGAAACATTTTTTTTTTACTAGTGGGATGGTCCATTATTGTGTAGGTAAATTCAGGAATTTTTTTTATAGTTTTTGTTAGTACTGAAACGTGAATGGGATGGGGGGGGGAGGGGGAGGTCCTTTCTGCAACAAATTAAAAGTGTGCCATAAGCGGTGGCGAATTTGGTCATTGGTCATGTGGGAGCGGGGGAGCTGCCTTGGTGAAACGGGAGTTCACACTGTTATTTACGTTTTCTTACATTTCAAAGAGGATATTGGTAATAGTCAGTGGTTCAATTGGCACCCCTGAATATCAGAAACATCCCACTAAAATAGGGAGACATTTAAATGCGATTGTGTGTCACAAAGTCGTCCCAACTTGTCACAAAGTTACGGAACCTAAAACCTTTCGAAAATGCGTTTAAAGAAAGGTGACCATAGACCAAATCGACCAAAGTTTACTGAAAATCTGTTTGTCCTCACAATATAGCGTAAAATGCCTCTGCCTTCAAATATAAATCTAAATCTTCAGATATTGCGTAGCCTGTTTTCGCTTACTACCTACAAACCAATCAGAATAAAACATTAGGAAAGTAGTCAGTTTTTTTTCCCTCTAAAGTCTGAGAACGGTATTAATTAAAAATTATTTTCTCAAAGGTGGTACTTGCGGATGAATTTTCGAGCGGCTTACTCCAGTCCATGTAATAATACGCACAGCTACATTATCACGTTTTATTATGGTATTAAGATTTCTTCTTTAACGAGTTGGTATTTTGCTGACGTTTTAGGAGGGTTAATAATTTATCTGACCATTAAAAAAATTGCGTGGGAATCACCTGAGCAACCAGATTTCACTCATGAATTACCGTTCTCACGCAAGAGTTGCTCATAAGTAATGTGACCTTGACGCAATATCTTTAATATTAGCACGCATAGTTGAAATGACATAGAAAATCATATTTCCGTGTAAATTTTAAGAAACGCGATAGGAAACAAATGACAAGTAATGCCTGGTGCTTCAGATGTCAAACTAACACGCACGTCCGAAAACACTAATGGCGAAGAAACTGCTCAGGCAATCTAAAAAAAAAAAAAAAAAAAAAAAAAAAAAACAGAATGTAACACTACTTACAATAAACCTTGCGGAAATTTGCAACGGTGGGATCCAAGCAAATACAGGTGTTAAACGCACAAAGTACAGTCTGGTACAACCACCAACGATAACGGATGTGTCGCGTTTGTTTTTAATTGCTGCTCCGCCGTAACTCGGAAAACTCAAATTTCAGTGTTACGCTGAAGTTCTTTTAATCACACAAAACCAATAACTACTATAAGAATACTGTAAAAATCTCTACCTACGCAACCAAACAAAATTTTGTGATAAGACTCGCCACTGTTTCTGCTGCCGTAAGTTCAGAGGTGGTTTCAAAATAGCTACTGGTTCCACATACTCAACGTGCGTTGAATATTTTGGAACGTAACCACGCAACCATATTGCCAACCTGTCCCGTTGAATTCTGTTTTAATTACTCGAGAAATTTAGCACACAGTTTTTAAAATTCCCGAAATTTTAGACAAGAGACACACACAGGCCTTACATCAAAGATAAATTAACACACCCACTTGGTTTCGTGAATAAAGATGAAGGCTCTTCATCCTGTACATCCTATGACCCTGTAGTAGGGAGACCACTGGTCGTAAGAGAGTTTACGAGAGACAATAATGAAGTTTGTTCAAATTAAACGAAGCATTACTCATTCTGTTTTTTTTTTTTAAATTAAACATGCCGTCTCTGCTACACAAAGAATTTCCTTAAGGATCTAGTATCATTCTACACACAGTCGAATGTTGAAAAAATAAAATAAAAAAATTCGTGACACAAGCGAACCACGCATACGTTGAGATGGAGCAAGATTCAGGTGTCGTGAATTTTAAACATTCTGTTTTATTATGGAGGTGAAGACTTAGAATTGATTTGCTGTCGAATTTACTGAAAGTACTGCATACAGACAACTGAGATTTTTTGAAAGGCTTGTTTCAGAAGTGTTAAAGGCTGTTCGCGATAAAGTGAGCACTTTTGAAATCAACCTTACAATATTTTATCGGGAGCCATGAATGACACGCGCCCAGTAAAGTTGGTAACGATGGATGGGAAGTAGTTCTGTATGTTAAAGTCTAATAAAAAAAGTGTTATATAAGCATGTGTGATAAATTCTTTCGCTTTCTGGGTTTCTTTTTTTAATGCATCCAAGTGTAAAAATGAACGGATATGTTGAATATTTAGTTTTCTAATAATGCCACAGTTTCACTTCACCAACGCATGAATAAAGTGATGAGGCCCATGGCAATCCTAATCTTACATAAGGCGGAAAAATACACAGCGTACATACAAGTAGATCTTGAGCAGGGCTTAAGTGCTCGTTTTACCGTGAATAGCCTATAATACGAAATCTTCAATGCTATTTTCTTACGCCGTTCTCCGTTGGCCGTGTGGGAAACAAGAGTTAAGCTAAATAGAAAGAATTGGGCGGCTCTTAACATCGAAGTCTTGAGAGCCGATGAAGGTGAGGCGAGGGAGTATGGAGCAGTGCCGGAATGCAAGAAGGGGGGAAACGGGAGATCACAGAGAAAACCCACCCGACCAGAGCAATCGTTTCGCATGCGAAAATCTGGGAACACGACCTCGTCGGGAATCGAACCCGGTTCGCCTGGGTGGGAAGCAAGCCGTTATACAACGCTGAATGGCAAAATACAGCTTGAGAGACGATGACGCGGTTCTAGCTACACCCATACCGGTTTTGGCCAAGCATAGAAACAATTTTCACGAAATTTGCTAGTTTAGAAGAACACAACCTGCTAGCTAGGCGGACGTAAATAGCAAATGATTAAAAATGCACGAGCGCGTTACACGATATTTATTAGCGCCATTTTACGAAGTTAGATAGGATGTTTTTTTTTTATAGCTTCCTACATGCAATTCGCTGCTGTTGTGAAAGAGGTCTTAAAGTCTAGACACTAAAAATTGCCAGGTAAGTGTCGGATAAATTTCTGCAAAAAGGCTCAGAAATAACGGATAATGTGCGCTCTCGCAACATGTTCGCTCAAGTGAAGTGGCGGCAGTTACGACGGCAGGCTAATGGCGCCCGAGTTGGGGCTACGCCCTGGTTCTCTTAATATCCGCCTGCCTGCCTGTCGTGATATTAGCACTCCACTAATTATCCTTGTGTACATTGTAGGCGCCGGACGTCAGCAAAGGACTGCGATGGGAGGTGCTCCTCGTTTTCCGACCGCCATGTTATGCTCGAGCAGCACGCCACCTATTCTATTGGATTTTTCCTGGTGCTTTCGCCAACCAATTTTACAAATAAATCTGACAATAACTTTGCTTCTACGAGTCTTTATACACAAGCAATAACATGGCCAATATTCATTATGACACATTTACCATGATCCATTTTCATCAAACACAAAATTAATTTTTCTCATTGACTACACACTGGATAAAACGCTTGCCATTTTACGCACATGCGTAGTTTCACCGCATGCTGTTCTTTAAAATGTGAATTCGTTTAAATTGTGAATCTCGTTTTTTTAAGGAAAAAAAAAAGGGGGGGGGGAGGGGAATATTAGTGGTCCTCTTAAGTATTTGAAAACCTATATGCAATTTCCAATTCATTCTTGAAGAGTGTAAGTTTTCCTTTAATAACTGTTCACCAACATGTCACACAAACGTCACAAACTTAGAAAAATGCCAAGGAACCTCTAATGAAAAACTGCTTAGTTTAAGTTAAATTTGAACACCATCTAAAAATATGATGCGGTGTGTACATTTGCTCGAACAATCAAAAATTAATCTTCCAAAGATTTTACTAATTTCATTTCGCTATTTAATATACATGTCCCAGATAACTGATCTGCACAACTAGTACATGAGCACTTCACATATGGTAGTTAAAAATACGCGTCTGAACGGGCGATTCAGGGACAGTTTTCCGAAAAATGCAAAAAGTCAACAAAATCAACCCATATAAGAAACTAAATCCCATGCTGTCTTATTTTCAAGAAATTCATTATTTAGTTCCAGAAAGAAATACAAAAATTTTCTACAAATTCTGCGTAAGTTATCGTATTGTTACATGGACGCCTGAGGAGCGTATCTGAGTTCGCGAGGGATGGAGGTCTTAAACTTTACACAACTAAATTCACTAATTATATTTATTCTCAATGCTACAGCCAAACATCTATCACCTACCAGCCTGAGCGTCCTGTTAACTTTCATTATTTTTATTAAGCGCAATATTATTATTAATTGCTATCGCTTAAAGTCTTTATCGCAGTCTTTGCTCTTGCTAATGTCCCTCGAACTGCTCCAATTATTTCCGCACGTGTCTTTTTCCATCGTTCCGGAATGTCTTTTCACTCGTTCATCCAGTTCACAGTCCCGCAGATCAGTCCCACTCTTCACTGCACACAAGCTCTCGCCGACGCACTCTCGCAGATCGCTGCAGTCGTCCCTCGTCGCCCCGGAATCGCCAAACTGTCGCTTGAGGTCGCAGACACTCTAAACTCTCGGCTCAATCACTCCCTCCTAAGAGTTCCGCCGCACGTAGTATTTAGTAGGTGCCGTATAGAACGTTCTCGGCAATCCAAGTCGTTCTGAAAAATTATTGGTGATTACACACCTGCGTGATAAATGGAGAAATTTGAGTTTCTCAGGGTCAGTGAGGCGCGAGATGCGATAAGTATCTGCGTGTGCGGTGGCGTCCTTTATGATAGGCCACTCGCTTCATATAACGTTACAAACTTGACATACAGCTCTCGACAACTTCCCACGCGAAGGAAACGCCGGGTAGCGACATGCAACAGTATGCTTATTATCCTAAATAAATCCGTAAAGTTTGGTATAGCACTGTGCATAAATATGCAATTTAACACATATCCTTTATTCTAATGACTGCATTGTTTTTAGTTTGCTGTAGGCATGCAAATCCTTATCTAATATATTGATTTGCTGGATCGGTCTAGATCGAGGCACACGCTATCGATGCATATTGAAAATCGGACGGAAGAAATCGCTTTATTGGAAATCGATTTTCGATCTTTCGGGCCGATCGTACGTACACTTTTCATTTCTAAGCAGTGCTACCAGATGGCGGAAAATTCCCCGTTTTCCAGGAAATTTTAGTGGTTGGCTGAAAGTGGGGGGGGGGGGGGACTGGTAAAAACTGGAATTTTGGCCTTAAAAAAATTTAGCAGTAAGTTTTTGTATCGAATTCCATAAGCGCAAAAATCGAGAAAATTCATAACATTAAGTGGAAAAAAAAAAAAAAAATCCATCAAGAGATATATCGATTCCGAAATAAATCCGAGTCTTCATTATAGATTTAAAAATAGGTTTTTAACCTATTTAATAGTGTTTCAAAAAATCTTTCTTTAATCGGCATCCTATTGCTGAAAGTATTCCTGTGTGTCTTATTTTTTAAACTGGATATTATTTAGAACACTTTCATCCACTTTCCAAGGAAAAGAGGACTGGAGGGAGCAAACAGAACGACTGCTTACCCTGACGAAGATACGCGGCAGGGTAACTCGCTTGCGAGTTCGATTCATCGCTAGTCGCTCCAGTTTGTGGACGTAATTACTAGATAGCAGCACTATGCGTGCACAGTACGGGAGTTACGAGAACATTCTCGAATCGGTAACGGGAAAAAGGGGAAACTCAAATATAAATGTGTTTAAATTTAAAGTTACGGTGAAAACTATAAAGGGCCAAACATTTCCCATGTGGAATGAGTAAATTACTATTACAAAACCGAATCAAGTAAAATATAGTTTAGTCAAGTAACTATGAATAATTTTTGGTATTCTGAGGATAAAATAACAGGGGGCGGATTAAGCGCCATTTACGAACAAACTGTTACAGATGCGTATGGCTAGACAAGAAAAAAAAAAGTGAAGTGTAAACATACCTGTACGTGCGGAGATGGTGCTGAATGAATTATCGCATATCGACATAGTACACAGTTTCACTCGGCTGACTCGTGGACAAAAAAGTGCTGAGGCTCGTGTGCCTGATCGTTTAAGTGGAACGTTTACTGTGTTCCTAATTTGACAACAGCAACCTGCAAAATTGTGGAGGAAAAACTATTAGCAGTTAGCTTTCCCTATACAGCAATTTATTTTTCTTCGTATGGTTTCATCTGCTTTGCGATTAAAAATCGAGTACAACACTAAGTGGAATTAAACTGCCTGAAAGTTGGTTTATTCGTAATTCACTCGGAAGACCAACGTTAAAAGTTTGGCAAAGGGAACATTTTTTGCAGCTAAGTAAGCGCTAGTGTCGGCAAGGAACCAGCTTTTCTCCATTTTATACGTTAAAAACAGAATAATTGTAATCTTAAATCAAATATAAAATAACTTGGTAACAGAGTAACATTTCTGTCATTCACGTACGTTAAAATTTTAATTAAACGTTATCTTTTGGAACACTGCGCACCTAGCAGCGGATATGTTCCCTATACTAAACTCGACTCTTCCATAATAAATCATGTTTGGTTCCGAACCTGTAATATAATCCATTCACGGTTACTTCCAACTTTTATGAAGCCCTAATAAAGTTCTACTTCCAGAATACTCCTCCGTACCAAGAAAAAAAAAACTTCAGAAGTATAGAAAATTACAACAAAATTCGTGCGCACGCTGTATAACATTTTGCATAAGAATTATTTCTTGCTAGGCGTTACCAACCACACCTATTTACTCACCGTTTTAATTCACAATGATTTTTTAATAAATATTATAACCTATAGATAAAATTGAATAAAAAATGAATTTAGCCAAAAACATGGTAATTTTTTTACTAACGCAAATAACATGGGATATTTAGAAAATAACCACACACATCATGCTTGGTGTAATTTTTTTCCTAGGTTTGATTCAAAAGTGCTCGTTTTACCGCGAACAGAGTATAGCAACAATTTTGACACGGGCGACAAGACGCTAGCCGCGGACAGAAGGGCCCGCGACTGTCACCGGACGCAGATCGATGTCTTCGGACAGCGCGACATTGAATGGCCGGCTTCGATTCTAAGCTGCTCGATAAAAGTTTCAGGGAGGAAAACGACATGCAGGGGCGCCACTGTCTCACCAGGTCACGGTCATCCGAGTATCTTATATACGCTGTTCACGGTAAAATGGACACTTGATAGCCCTGCTTGAGATCTACTTGTATGCACGTTGTGTATTCTTTCGCCTTATACAAGATCAACATTGTCGTGGGCCTCATCACTTTATTCATGCGTCAATCGAGTGAAACTGTGAAATTACTTTAAAATTAAATATCTAACAAAGTTGCTCAATTTTACACCTAAATGCATTAAAAAATAAACATAAATAGATAGAAATAATTTCAGTTATCACAAATGGTTACCTAATTCGATTTCTGGTTTTTTAATGCATCAAAGTGTAGAAATTAGCATATTTGTAAATTATTTACTTTTGTAATAATTTCACAGGTTCACATTACATTTCGTGGTTATGTGCTCTGATTAGAACATGAGAATGAATTAATATGTAAAATTTTGTAATAAGTTATATGTATTAATAGTTCATATGTTATGACCGTAATGATAGATATGGTAATTATAAGCTTCTATTGCCACATTTTTTCAATGAATCCTCCTAAATTCGAATCAGGAAGAATGAAAAAAAAAACATGTTGGATGACGCGAGCTCTTAAAACATAGGTTTGCAAAAAAATATCTTAAACAGAGGGCTACTTGCAGCGATTTTTACTGAATGTCTTTTCAATGGCTACATTCGCGTTTCAATAATTACGATTATAAATTGGCCATAACGAGTTTGTTATCCCCTAAAAAGTATTCAGATTAAATTATTCCAAGGAACACGTTGCACAGTATTACACGCAATAAAGAAAAAGTTAGGCGAGAGTTATTTATATAACTCCCTACTCAATGCCTGCTAAGCTGATCAAGAGAACAGAGTGAACGAATAGGAGACCGACTGGTTAACATGAACGCAAGCATTTTTAAAATTATCAATTTAAAAATAATATCCTACCCGTGTCTGAGTCTTAACGTAAACATTTACAGGGCTTATTGGCAGTGAACTAAGAAAAATTGCGACTTTTTTTTTATATCTCGTTGAAAGAAAGATGGGACGGCCACGGAAATATTTTTCTTTGTATTTTGTTAACATTGGAATCTGAATTCGAATAACTGGCATTTTTCTTTCTGATAATCTATCGGAGAAACATTCCATAATGCGTATGTCATTAGGTCCATGCATGACTATGTTACTACAAGATTCAAAGAACGTTTCGTATCACAGGAATTTTTTAGTTACTAGGTTCCTCGCGACCCAACAGAACGTATGGGATGAAAATACATACTGCCGGAGAATATATCACGTCGAAATGGACGAATATATTTCGTAATGTGGTTATAATCCATTCACGGTTACTTAGCACTTTTCTGAAGCCCTGCTGAAGTTCTACTTCCAGGATATTCCTCCGCCCCGTGCAAAGTGTAACACCCATAAAAATTGGTTTTTATGCATACAATTAACTTATATTATTTTTTCCTATTCTTATTGCTACACATATTGCCATGCAAGATTTTATTAAATATTTTTCACACATATGATTTCAAATGCCTATGTAAATTTTATTTATTTATATTCATTTTATTTTTCTTAACACGTAAGATTTTTAAAACTTAGATGTATGGTGGCAATCATATTTGTGTGTAATTTGGATAGGCTCTTCCATTGTGTATTTATTTTTATATAATTACTATTTATTTTTGGTGTGATCTCAATTTAAGTTTTTCTACTTTTTCCATATCTCTATTCTTTCGTTTTTCATCATTTAGGTCGTTATAAATGGTTCATGTCGGTGTTTTGAATAGTTTTAATTCCCATTGGCTCACAGGTTTAAATCCTGATCGATGATTGGCTGGCGCTATGGGTCCGCTTAAACTAGCTTCAGCCTGCAGAGACTAACGCTCTCTTCGCTAGCAGCCTCGAACATCAGACGTAGGGCAGGACCTCCCATCTAAAGTGGACGGAAAGGTAGGACTTTATATTAGTTTTAGGGTGTGTTGCATATGCAAATTCTACACCATAAACATCAGATGTCTATTTCAATATAATATGATTATATTTAAAAAGTAAGCTTAAACAAGTCTAGAAAATTACACCAGAGGAAAATGCGCCGATTTCCTGCACACTCAGTCTTAATATTATATTGCATGAGAACTATTTATTACTAAGCGCTACCAACACAGATTTTTTCTCACTGTTTTTATTCGTGTTTATTGTAACATATATACTATAATTTATAAATAAAATATAGGTAATACTTCAATTTAATAAAAAATAAGACGTCTGTTTACAGAGGTCTAAAACGCTTGATACACGGCATATTTACGAAATAACAGAAAATTCACCCCAAGTATTACGTATTTAAAGGGTTGTGTTAAAATATCCGAAGAAACTGTAAATGGACCATAGTATCCCCCAGCAACCATCCTTCATGCACAACCAATCACAGATAGTGCAAAACTTTTTCCGAGGTATGCATTTACCTGTGGCGGAAGGATACACAATCAAGATGAAACTAACAATAGCTCTGTAAAGCGCTGATATAACTGCGAATAAACTATTTCTTATAAACCACGTGGTAAGCTACCGCGAAAAGGATTCAAGTTCTCGATGCAATGACTAACATGCAATCATTCTGGCCATAGTGGATCATAAGCGCCGACGTTTAGAACATAGCACTAACATTTTCAAAAGACTTCTTTTTTTTTAAATATATAGTTTAAGTGTTGTTATAGTTATTAAGAGTACGGCGTGAAACAGATCATGCGAGCACAAACTGCAGTTTAAACTTGCTTGTTTATTATCAACGCCACAAAGAAATATCAGGATACATTTCTGCGCACAATACTTTCCAGGCATGACAGATGAACGATAGGTACTCCTAGAAGACTAACAGGGCACCCATACACACAACTAAAGGAGTACGAGAGAACATGTAGTAGGGTTTAGAGCAGGGCAGGAGACGCACCGAATTGCCCACTATTTCTGTTTGTATTTCAGCGATATCGTGTTTGGGTCAACGAAAACGTTTAGTACCTATATTATGATTGACTGGTTCTGGACGATGCCTACAGATAATTAGAAGAGGAAAAACGACAGAGCCCAGCGGATTACTTATCCACCACCCAAGAGACAAATGTCAGCTTCCCTAGAGCACCATGTATCTGTCAGAAGCATCTCCAGATGCCTAGTATTAGCAAATCTGCGATCCCGGCGACCTCTTCTGCCATTAACTCAACTCGGTGGTAATTGCAGAGAAGTTTGGAATCCTAAGGACTGGCGACCTACTACCTAGCAACAAATCCTGTTTAACGCTGTTACGCCGTACATTTCTCTCTTCTGGATCACCGATTGCTCGCACGCATCGCTTTGTTACTCACGTTTGTTGGTGTCCCAAGTTTCTATATTCTATTCGTTGTTTTGAAACACACGCGAGTGCGATCGTGGTCAGACAAGCCATCTTTTCCTCTTTGGGGAAACAGTATGCCTAATCAGACCGCGAGAGAATAAACCATAGAGCGACAGGACAGTACCTGAAAGTATCCCCGCCATCTTGAATTTACGTGTATTCCTCCGTTACTTAATTTCCAGAGTCCGTAATTAGAAACCAAGCTTGTCAAGGCACACTCATCATAACTTATTTCGAAACACAGCCTTTTCTTACATTATTCGTTTTACATCTGTAACTGCAATCAATGGTTGCCTCTTAATAATTCCTGTGCCATGAGGGGAAACACAGATATAAATGGGAACATACAAACTTCAAAAATTTGAAGTAGTCCCCTACAAAATGTCTAGCTTAGATTTTTTGTACGCCCTGTCACGAAATTTTATCACGAAGATTTATAGAGGAATCCTCTGTATAGAAATTTCACAGTAAAATGAGCACTTTTTAAGGCCCCCAAAAGAGACACTAACCCCTAATAAATATATTTTATTGCAGTCTCAGACGTTAACTTTTGAGAGCGATGAAATGTATACACTGTCTTTATTAATCATATTGAAATGTTTACATTAGAAATTAGCGGAAAGGTATAAATTAATTGAAAAGGATTATTCAACAGGGCCTTAAAAAGTGCTCACTTAATAGCCTATAATGTGACTTATTCCCAAGTGCAAGCCGCTGCGGCTCCTCGCGAGCTCCC
The DNA here is from genome assembly GCA_029891345.1 of Dryococelus australis. Taxonomy (NCBI): domain Eukaryota; kingdom Metazoa; phylum Arthropoda; class Insecta; order Phasmatodea; family Phasmatidae; genus Dryococelus; species Dryococelus australis. The sequence goes on from CM056993.1 coordinate 372,553,798, forward strand.
TGCCATTGTCGGAGGTGATGGCGCGCGTGCTTCGTTCGCCGGAAGTTACGTCACCGCGCTTGAAGAGACAAAGCGCCCCTTAACATCGCCGTACTTCTCCTCGGCGCAGCGTCTCTCGGATTAGAGCTGGTCAACACCGAGGTCCGCACACGTTTACAGAACCCCCAGGACAGAGCGAGGAGGCTACATACAACGTTACAGGAACACAGTTTCCCGCTGGTCTCTGCATCTCATCTTACCAGGGTCCCATTGGTCTGGAATACACTGGGCCACACTTACTATAGTCTATTCGCAGTTTCTTCACACTGTTTTAATCAAGCCTTTGAAAAATTATCCCATGTATGACGTATTTAGTTATTTCTTAAATATACCATGTATCATAAGAGTTTTATACCTGTGTAAACATTAAAGTATATTATTTTTCGTTAAATTAAATATTTCCCCATATTATATCTATAAATTATAGTATTTAATTTATAATAAATAGGAATACAAACTGTGAGAAAACTTGTGTGTTGGTAGCGCCTGGTAAGAAATACTTCTCGTGCAGAATATTACAACTGAGAGCGCACGAATTCGGTGCGTCGTCCTCAAGTTTTGCTTTGGTTGCACGAGGCGGAGGAATATCCTGGAAGTAGAACTTTAGCAGGACTTCAGAGAGGTGTGAAGTAACCGTGAATGGATTATATACTCTGCTGTACGCAGGGTATCTGAAAGCTTCGGTAAAGTCCAACGATGTTTACTATAAACATAGTGACGGAAGAGTTTCCAGACTGAGGCCACTCGAACCTCTGTCCGCCATCTTCATTCCAGTCAAAACGAAGGTACGTGGTAGGGTGTAGCAGTAAGGAATATCACGCATACCTACCCAACATAATCGAAAAATAAAATGCGACTGGACATTTTCACGCACTTACTGGCTGTGTATATAAAGTGTAATTCGCGGATTTTGCTTTGCGAGGTTAAATATGGCATAAAACAAACCGCTGGGAAGTTTTATAGTGCAGGAACGTGAATGTTATTTTTGTTAAGAATTGTGTTTGAGATTGCAGTCTATAAGCCTATGCACGGGAGCACGTAAGCGATTTATGTATACATCGAGTGCTCGGAAATATTATAGGTGCAATGGGCTGTGGTGTTTCGGTTCGAAACTGCAATGCAATTATTTTATACACTACAGAAGTCTGGCATCAAACCATAAAGTTGGTGGATTTACCTCGTAATTAAAATCATTATTTTCGTGTACTGAGACCGACGTGGAAATTATATTTTGTGGGTGCTCACGAAAGCAGGTTCCGGAAAATGTAAACATATCGTCGAGGGACCTTCTGGGGGGAAAAAAATCCCCGGAAAATTGTATAAATCCATTATTATTAATACAGAACACAGATTTTACGAGGCGCATCAATATTTCACCTGATGGGGAGGGCTATGAACTGTAGGAAAATTGAGGGGTAAAAGTTTATAGTAAAATGTACATAGTGTTTTTTTTACCCCACAATTTCCCTGATAAAAAATTGTCATTAGCCTATTTCAAAAACAATTCCGTAAGAATATTCACAGTTTTAGGCCTCCGCCATTATTTAGGTCAGCTTTATAACGTTTTAAAAATGCCTGAATTGACGAGAGTTCTTAGTTATTTTTAATTAACATATTTGTTTTCCACGACATAGCACATTACACGTAATGCACGTCAATATTTTGCCGCGACTGTGTTTAACACTGTTACAACTGCGAGGTAAAAAACTGTAGTATTCATTCTTTTGTTATTGAAATTTGTTGGGTTATTTCTTTTTAAGGACGGCCTCAATTTGAATAAATATTAAAACGAAGGAACAACCAGTCAAACGAAAATGGCACACTAAATTCAAGCACGCAACTAGCGTTGCTTATTTGTTGTCATACAAACTTAAAAGATAACGATGAACATGCACACAAATAAGTCTACGGTAACTTTTATTCCGCTCATATTTCTGCTTATTGCTACTTACTGTTTATTAGGTTTATTGAAATTTATCGGGCTGGGCTTAGTATTTTGTTGGGACTGTGGCAAGTCACGTTACACGATTGTTTCAATAAATATACAGACGTGGATGTAAATAATTGACCGTCGTAGAACAGCTCACGGTTAAAACGTATAAATAATGCACATCAAATATTTGAAATCTTGTGCACGCACAGCAACATCACTTTACACGCAGCTGTTAACGAAACACACGTAACTCGTTGGCCAAGTCACAAAGCTGCGAAAGGAGAAAGACGATGGCCAGGGGAGGCTAGCAGCTAAAGGCTGTTCACGATAAAGTGAGCATTTTCGAAATCAACCTTGGAAAAAAGTTACTGCTTCTGCGTGCATATATTTTAACGGGCGTCCTTAGTGACATGCGCCCAGTAAAGTTGGTAACTATGGATGGAAAGTAGAACAGTGTCTTAACGTCAATTAAAAAGCGTTAGGTAACCATTTCTGATGACTTAAATTAAGGAAAATAGTGCCATGTAAAATTAAAAGTGTTCGGTGAACATTTGCGAAAACTTAAACGATTTATTTTGCTTTGTGTTTTTATAATGCATCCAAGTGCAAGAATCAGCAGATTTGTGAAATATTTACCTTTCTAATAATTTCACAGTATAATTTGACCGACACGCGAATATAGTGATTAGTCCATGGCGGTGTTAATTTTACATAGGGCGGAAGAATACACAACGTTCATGCACGTAGATCTTCAGCAGGGCTTACAAAAGTTCTCAGTTTACCGTGAATAGCCTTTATACAAGTGTAACATAGTATCTCCCAACTCACTCACTGTTACTGCTTATTGCTACCCTTGTTTAAGGACAATTCCAATGGTCGGCCAAGTTTTCAAATATCCTGCGCCCAGAGCTCAACAATCGTTACTGCTGGACGTCGGCCAATAGTGTGCCGATATCACATTTTTACTTTTTTTCACACATACACACAAATGTGTGTGTTTTGTATATTAGAATATACCGACTATCGTTTAAGCAGTTACAAACTTTTTTTTGTATGAAAAGTAGTTGTTAATGTGATGGCATGTCTTTTTTTTTATAATGGGATTAGAAATTCGCGTAGCACTGAAAATATACCTGCGTTAATTTTATTCTCATGGGCAGAAAATTTTCATTTTTAATTCCCCGAGCTACACTCTGGTATAATCCTCAAAGAGTTAAAGAGCACTTCTGTAAGCCATTCTTAGTTTATCGTTGGCCCCATGAGAAAACATCAACTCCAAAAACTGGTATTTTACAGGGGAAACTAACAATTCTTACATCGATTTTGATGGCTATTTGTAATAAACCTGTTATTAATTTATAAACGTAAGCTATTTAACCCAGATACTTAGATAAATGTGCATTAAAAATAAATGCGTGTATACGAGATTTTCAGGGATTGAAACCTCAGTGGCGCTGCAAGTTTTCAGTTTTTTGTGTGGGTTATAATGGCGTATAAACTCAAACTACCAAAATTGAGTTACAAGGTTTTCTTTCGCCTCGTGTAAAAATGAATGAACATCAGCGTGGAAGGGAATATTTTTTTTTACTTCAAAAATTCATTTATATTCAACAAATACTACTCACTTTCTTCAAGTATGAACCCGAAATAGTTGAGTACACAGACATTCGTAGCACACTGCCTAGGCCTAACTACCACTGTGCGGCTTCATTCTACACACGCGCTTAATTTTTTTTCTCTTCGTACTTTAAAATTAACTTCACCGACACGCAAAAAAATACGAAAAGGTGTACTACTTCAGAACTGGAAGATATTTCTAACCTAGAAGGAGTGAAATTTTAATCGAACGTAGCGACTTCGTTTTCGCTATTACGGTTGACACTCAAATCTGCCAAGTTATTCACGAAGTATCTATTCTACAGTCCAGTAACTTTCGCCTCTCCAGAACTGGACAATGGTGAACCCCAACCAGCCGTAGCAAGAAAAAAACTCTTTGCTCTGGAGACGGCCTTCACGGGCCGTTGGTCAGATGAAACTAATCCTCGAGGGTAAAACAGATGTTTAATTTACCTTAGACTCCAGAAACTCACAGCAAGGCTGACTTGCAGTGAGAAAAAAAAAAAAAAACCATTTAGACACGTTCAGCGAAAAAAGAAGCCTGCTTATATAATACATAAAATGTATTCTAGTAGGAAACTTTTCCCTTGCTTTTATGTCGTTAGAATTATATTCAGGTAGCCTCTTTGCGGTTTCCTCTGATCGTACTTAAGTTTAAGTATAATGAAACATGAAATGTTAACATGAGTACATAAGTATTTGGACAGCCTTGTTCGAAACTGTCGAATGCAATACGTTATCTCGTATAGGCTATTCATGGTAAAGCGAGCACTCTTGAAAGCCCTCTCATCTGGAACAATCGTCAATAAGTATATTTTATTATAGCCTTAGACGTTAACTTCTGAATGCGGTGGAATATAAACACTGTGTATTACCTTCATGGGAGTATTTATATTTTTAAAAATGGCTGAAAGGGTAGAAAATGGCTGAAAGGAAAAGTAAATAGGGTCTCAATAGTGCTCTCTTCACCGTGAACAGTCTATACCTACCAGAACAGCTGTCCGAGTCAGTGCTGTTTCAGAATGGATGGACTAGTTGAATTTGCTCACATGTATTTCAACAAGCCAAATGTCTGACTTGCTGTTGTGGCAATTATCGAACCCTGAAACTAATTTCAGTTTTTGTCTTGCACAGCAGCGACATATTCTCCACCGCTGTGATGATTGCGTAGTCCAATCTGCCGCTGCCGTTTTAATACAGTATACAAAGATCCAAAAGTCCTATAGCACAACACGCAATACACGTTAAAACTGCGGGATCCCGGTAGAGGACGGCGGGAATTTTTGCATACAACCAATGCAATTTAAAATCGTTTTTCACACCTATATAGTATAGTTGACGACCATTTTCTTGTGAAGTTTAAAACTTAGTGTAAGATACTCGACATGGACAAGTAAGTCGCTCCAAATATTATAGTCTGTTCGCGGTAACTTCATAATTTCTTAATCATGCCTTTGAAAAATCATTATGTATGAGATGTTCCGAAAGTCTCGTCACACTCATAACTTTTCTGTGTATAATATTTCAATATTCTGTTTCAGGTGGCTGACACGAGCTCCTACAGTGTTGAAGAGCGGCTTGTTGCTAGCGTGGACACATGGATGGCCACATACTGGGAAGAGCATAGAGGAAACTTTGCGAGAATATTTACACAAAGCAGCCCCTCCAAAAAGGGCAATGCTGCGTTGTCAACACAAGCCGTTTCTGACGGGATCAATCAAAGACAGACAGAGGACAGGACGACCAACCACAAGACAGGACACGTGAGGCGGTGGAGGCATCTGTGCTCCGATCACAATTGTAAGACACATGAAAGCCTTTAGGCCAACAGCTGTCCGCTAAGCATTTGACATGTCCCTATTTCTTTGATGGGCCTATCGACACTCCTATCCGATCATGCTGAGGGAGTGGATTATTCCAGAGCTCCAGAGACTGGACGTGCTACCAGATTGCTGGGTTCAACATGATGGAACCCCACCACACTATACCATCAGTGTCCGAGAATTTCTCAATGACGTTCCCGAGACAGGTGTCTCCACAAACGTTTTACACTTCCGTTACCATTAAAGTATATTATTTTTGGTTACACCAAACTTATTCTTTATCTATAAATTATAACACTTCATTTATAATTGCTATGGAAATAACAGAGTAATTAGTACCTGGTAAGAAATAGTTCCCGTACAAAATATTATTAGACTGTGTGTGTAGGTATGCAATACGTTGTCCCTTTGGTGTAATTTTGTACAAGAGTGGGATGGGCCCCCGCGTTTTTTGTGAAAATTGTTTGCGCGAATACGCGTATCTCGGTAAATAAATGTTCCGCAAATACGACTTTTTGTCAGAAAAGATAAAAACCAATTACCTATGCCCCTATTTTTTTTTTACTTTTGTCATATTAAATATATTCTTGGAGAAAAAAACTTTCTGAACATTGTCAAATATAGCATTTTTAAAGCTCGTGTATGCAGTGTTTTTTTGAGCGGCAAGAGAAAAGTACAAACATACGGGCGTAGTTTAATATGTGGTCTTTCATCGCGTGTAATAAAACCCCACTGTTACAGATCTAATTTGCACAGTACAGCGGTACGACCGAAACACTGCACGCCATGCACGTAAGAGCGACGAGGCAGTAGGCGCGCGTGTTAGTGTCGCCCGTATCGCTCCCTCGCTTCTTGACCTTGGACGTGCGTGCCCATCCCACTCTTAAGCTGTGTTTGGACGAGGCGGAGGAATATCTTCAAAGTAGAAACTAGGCAGGGTTTCAGAAAAGTTGGAAGTAACCGTGAAGGCACTATAGTTATGGATGTTGCCAGTTCGGACACAGGTGTTCCCTTCCTCGCTCAACGCGTGTCAAGTGGATTGTGGGCGGGGCCCCCCCGAGTTGTTCGGCTACCATTACAACAAGAGTGTACACGATGAAGACAGGGCTCTCCCCCAAAGGACGGGCGGGGCAGGTTGGCCCGAGCGGGTAATGGGGCAGCCATTATCCCAAATGCCGACCATGACCGTCGACGCCATCTGGCTCCACGGCCGGAACCAGGCACCCTGTCGCCTCCACCACAGCACACAATGTGATTACCCTTCATAAAAGGTCACAACCGCCCTTATTCAGATTCCTTACAGGCTACGGCGTAACTTTGTCGCACCACCCTCATTTCAAATCAGAATGTACTGCCATCGAAAAATTTTCCTCGTGGATCGCAAAGAGAGTTGTAGACTCGGAAGCTCTACTATGGTTCATTTGATAAATTACTGTATGTTGATAGAATACATGTTCATCATCATTGTTAACTCACTTTGAAATAAGTTGAATTAAAACGTCCGCGATGAACAGTCAATCTTCGACGTCATTCAGATATTTACGTAAAGAACAGCAATATGTGGATATTTATGCAAGTATAATTTAAATATGCCTAGTTAAATGTGTACAAATTATATAATTTTTTGAGAGTAAATAATAGGCACATTTTCTGTGCAGTATTAATGTTATCTGCCGATGGAAACTAGAGGTATACTCTTAGACAACGCTAGTGTAACGAGAACAAAGTTCCTAACTACGTAGCAACTTCAATAAGTTATCAGAGTTTATTTGAAGACTTGTCGAAATATATATCGCCGCACACAATCACCAAGGAAATATGAGATCACTGCAAACATTTAAAAGAAATTAATAAGGTTCGTTAAATAAACTAACGAAATTTAAAGTTCGTTAGTGTAGTGTAAAAAAAATGCGTACCGGTAAAAAAAAAAAATTCACGAAATATGAACGAGTTCGTAAGAACTGGTAATTTTAAATGTTCACTGCTAAACACTGGTTTTGCCACAATTGCCCAGTAAAGTTAAGACAGAACTCTCAGTAAACACTCACGTGTCTGCCTTTATCAGGCAGTTGTCAACGATTCACAACTACTTTTTGTTGTTGGATCCTTCTGTAAGGGAATACGTTTATTGCGACATCTCAACATCACGATCGTTTAATTGGAGAGAGAATTTCAGGGGATGAATTTTCCCGAGGGCGGTGTAAATAAACTCGCTTTAGAGCGAACTTTACGATGAGAGAATGTGAGAGAAAGAGAGAAATAGGGGATGGGGGTGGGGGTGGGGAGGGTTATAAAAACGTACGTAAGTCTTCACCAAAACTTGTAACCGACCACGCGGCGATCGGCAGCAACTGGTTCTAGTCCAACAAAGAGAGAACTTAACCGTAAACTATTGAAATTCGCAGTTATTAACAAGCCAGCCCGTAAAAAGACGAATGCTCATTTAATTAATTTTAACACGAGTCCTGTATTAATTTTCCCGTCGCTCGAGGATGTAGGTAAAATCTAGCATCCAGTATGCGCATTAATAGAGGTATAGACAGTTCACGATAAATTGAGTACTTTTGTAAGCCCTGCTTAGTATCTACTTGTACGCAAACTGTGCATTCTTTCACCATGTAGAATTAACATTGTCATCACTTTGTTCGTGCGTCGATCGAGCGAAAATGTCAAATTATTACAAAAGTAAATATATTATAAATTCGTTAATTCATACACTTTATGCATTAAAAATAAATAAGGAATTTTAGTGTTTACATATGCTTACCTAAAAATTTCAGTTCAACGTCAAGACATGAAACAGCTTTCATTCAAACGTTACCAACTTTACCAGCCGCATGCCAATCATTATGCCTAACATGCACGCATGTACTTGTATAGTGACATTTTCAAAGGTCGATTTTAAAACAATGCTCACTTTACCGTGAACAGCCTATAATATAAAACATGATCCCTCGGTAGCTCTCAGGGCGAGCTGTAAGGTATTTGCAAGGTATACCTAATGCATACGAGGACTGTCTTAAATATAGCCGGACACATTGTCAACGAAATCCTAGTCGGATCAATAAAACTGTATTCCCCACCCACTCGCCACACTGCTCTCCTACCCTGAAATTCAGAAACCATCCGCTTGTGCCGTCATCCTGACTAGCGTACAATAGAGGTCTGAGCATTGTCAGAGAAACGAACCAAGGTTAATGTTTATAGGACCTGTCAAGCAATGAAACGCTACTACAATTTATTACAGCCATGTTCTCCACGCCGAAACACGCCCCAAGCTCATTGATAACTTCTGTATTGATCGCTCTTTCTTCGTAGCACAGAGGTAAGTTATAGCACAGGAAAACTAACCATTTACACAAACACGCTGATTTACAGGTCGAGCTACAACCTCGACACCCATCACGCGTGGCAACGATTCTGAATGTAAATGATTTAGAGTAGCAAGGTCTGTTAGGCTACATTCCTCTTGCAACAAAATATATCGGTACGGAAATATGGATTTGGAAGGGGTATATTTAGGAATAGACTTAAGATAACGCAACAAGTTTTCAGCGGAGTTGCTGCAACGTGCGTATATAATAAATGAAAATATAGAATAAAGCGGCACTCTAGTGACGCTGCCGGTCTGGAGTGCGGGAGGTTATGGTTCGAATCCCAAATAAGGCATGGGTGTTAGTTCGTAAGCCGTTCTCTGATTAGCCTTCAGGTATAACAGTGGCGGACGTTCATGAGCCCTATACAATACAATACAGAATAAAGCTATTAACATTAATAGAGCCTACATTTAAGTTAATGTATTTCGGGTCTAATATGCAGATTTTGAAGTTTCTTTTCTCTTTTGAATGATGTAGGGGTGGTTTTCTTAAAGAGCTGACATTTATGAAGGTCCAAGTTAGTATTTTATCAAAATACTAAAATTTGTTACGAATTATATGTCGCGAGCACTTCATTGGCCAAACAGTGCACTACATACACGTGAACAGCTGTAATCCCAAACGCCTGGCAGCTTAACGACACAAGCCAATATTCTTCAGAGAAAGAGGTTCATTGTATATCCGTATGGCAATCAAGATTTTACGTGAATTTTACATATGATTTTGACATAACCCGCTCGTACAAGATATTTACCAGTACTGGAGAAGGAATTGTGAAAAATATCAAGATGTTGAAAAACTTGAAAATAGCGGGGAAATCTCTATTCAGGGAAGAGGGCTTTTTTTTGCAATCCGGAATTGCAAGCTATCTTTTTCAAGCGCCTTTTGTCGGAATTCTGGAAAATGAATGTTTTTCAAGAGAAAAATTCTTTTCTCCGATATAAATAATTCGAAACCGTTCCTGCCACAGAAATTTATGATAAAATGCAACCATTTGACGTAAACAATAGGCTTGTAAATTTGTACAAAAGCAAAGTTGTTTAACATCAGCAAAGGCCGCAGATTTATATATTTAAAAAAAAAAAAAAAAAAAAAAAACGATCCTCAGGTTTAAGAACACTACGCTGCTTGATTTACAATGCCGATATTCTCAGTTTATGACGAACCTCTAGGCAACTTATGACGAATATTTTGCTTCACCCCCCCCCCCTCCCGCCACACAAAACGTTCATATTTTCCACCTTCAAGTTGGTCTCGTTCTTAAATAGGCAATGTAAATACCATTTTGATTTTGAGCGAATGAAAATTTTTTACACTGGAAGTGATTAATTAGTCACCAGAAAAATTTTAAACCAACAATTACAAACCATTTATCTCCCATTTGGACTGCCAGTGCGTAGAAAGTAGCCTGAAGATACAGTATCACTATTACAGAATTAATACCAATACTTCTACATCACTGCCACTGTAGAAAAATTTTCACGCCAAACTCAATTGTAAACAAACGTCTGTCAGAGTCTGTTGTATTTGTTTACATTCAGCGGCGTTACAATGTGTACTACTGGCTCGCAATGTCTTACGCCAGTTAAGAGAACTTACGAATTGCTACTCCAGTAAAGTAGTTTCTTTGTGACTGTCCGAGCAGTTTTTAATTTAACATTTTTTTAAATTACTGGAAATTTCAAGATTAACATCAGAGGTGAAATAGTTGTTTACGCGAATACGCGTATCTCAGTAAATAAATGTCCCGCAAAAACGACTGTCAGAAAAGAAAAAAATCACGTATGACCCAACGTTTTACTTTTATCATATTAAGTGTATTCTTGGAGAAAAAAAAATTCTTGAATTGTTAAATAACTCGTTATTAAAGCTTGCCTATGCAATAACCTCAATCGGCAAGAGAAAAGTACAAATATACGGACGTACTTTAATCCGTGGGCTTTCATCACGTGTAACAAAACCCCACTGTTACAGATCCAATTTACACCGTGCAGCATCACGACAGGAACACTGCACGCCTTGCTCGTAGGAGCGATGAGGCACTAGGCGCGCGTGTCAATATCGCCCGTATCGCTCCCTCGCTTCTTGACCTTGGACGCGGGGATACATCCCACTCTTAAAAACGATTGCGGGCGAAGCGAAATTACTGCTGCGCGATTCCGCCGCGGAACAGCTGCCGCGGATGACGAGGGGGGGGGGGGGGGGGGAGGAGATAACAAGCAGCCCGCCGTAGCGGACTGAGATGTTGGACTGGACTCACTCTTGTCCCGAGGAACCACTTGGTCCAACGCCGTCTGACGGCCTCGGAGGAAGCTATTACCGGCAATTGGTACTCCTCGGCGCATAGAAGAGCCTGCCGCGGGAGATGAAGCATTAGTTCCGGAAGACGGGCCAACGATGAGGAACAACCATGCCCTACCCTCCAAACCTCCCTCGCTAGAGAAAGAAACTGGTACACCTAGGGCTGCCCACCCTCCAGAAATCTTTTGTCAACTGCTCCGGACTACTGAGGGAAAACTAATGTAGCTATTCACGTCTTATTATTTTCAGTTGTCTTGGTACGTTCACTACGAAAACGCTTAAAATAGTCGCACCGAGGAATTAACACGCCTCGAGTAGTGGTTGGAGCAGAAGTTTCAATACAGGTATTATAGTTTATAGTCTTGCATTGTCTAGAAAAGGGAATGGTGATTTTGTACCGTTCATATTGAAAATTACCTTTGAAAGCTTATATGTGTATTTGATTCGTTGTCTGCGCAGTTACGCATCTCTCGCTAAACAAATATTCTTAGGCATGAAACTTTCTGCCAACAGAATTTAAAATATAATTATATATATATATATATATTACTTTTGACATATTAAGTGTATTCGAGGAGAAAAAAATCGCGTAAATAGTAATAAGTCTGATTTTTAGAACTTGACTGCTCAGGTTCCTACAGACCATACAGACTCAGATAAATCTGTAGACTTCAATAGCGTGCAATAAGATCCTACTGCTACAGATGTGATTTGAACTGTAAAGCGCACCGACGGAAACACTGCACGCCATGCACGTAGGGGCGACGAGCCGCTGGGCGTGCGTGTTAGTGTCGCCCGAATCTCTCCTTTACTTCTGAATCTTGAACTCGTGATTTAAAAAAAAATCTCCAGTGCCCATGTGTTATCGAAGGTGTGTCTAATATGTCTCGATGTCTTCCTCTCAAGTTGACAACACTAGGTCTACATATCTGTACTATACGATAACGATGAGAGTGGCATTATCCCAGAGAGATTTACTGCTATGTTTTATGATTTACGGGCAATATCAGTGTTGAGTTTTTCCTTCAGAATTACATTTTAACAGTGATTAAATGCGGAAAGGGCAAGAAAGTATTTCTAATAGCTTTCGGGTGAGAGAAAATTCAAGACGGGGGAAAAAATATACAATTTTAAATCGCGATCAGTGTTAACGACATATATATGTGTGTGCCGCGCTTGATATTAAACGCGCAAGGTTATCTTCACATCAAAACGCAATGTGAGGAAATACTTTCCGTTGGAATTATGCCTGTTTTGAAGTGGCCGCAGGCTAACTACTCAATATTAGTACCATAACAAAACATCTACACAAGCGTGTATCTCTGGAAGAAAAACTTCACAATTGTAAGATTGGATTTGGCCACAAATTTGAAGTTTTTTCCTTTCAAGTTCCAGGTTCGCAAAGCACAGGATTGTGACGCTTCACATAATGTGTGCACATGGTCGTAGCGACGTTTGCTTTTCCTTGCAGCCACGCCCTTGTTGCCACAAGGCAGAGTAAAAACTAGGTCACGTCCCTTCCAACCAGAATGTAACCACAACCACGTGACGCCATTCCTGGCGCACTGGAGATATAACTCTGCTTTTAGGCGTCGAACACGAGAGCTAAGTTCGAAACGAGGACACGGGTCAAATGTTACGTTCAACCACTACGTGTCGTCATGTAGCACAGAACGTTAATTAGCTGCTGACAACTCTTTCTGAACATCTGTAGCAAAGTCCAGTACACTCGCGTACAGCTGCTAAGTACTGCTACTTTTCTGATACGAAGTCTATATTTCTTGGCTATGTACGCGTATAAAAGAACTTCAATATTACGTTTACTAAACGTAATATTGAAGTTTTAAAAGCAGTACTTCGAGATTATCGGAAATGTTTGTCCTTTGCATCAGCAAACATACTGTGAATCTTCTTTAAACTACAGTGTTTACAAAAGTAATACTGCAGTGCAGTACACGCACTAGAGAAAAATTGCACACTGTATATCACACACGTATTGCGCATCTACGTGCTTCGTGATAAATACAGAAAAATCTTAACACATGGCCCTTTTGAGAGCAAATGATATTGATATAATGTATGAAAGACCTCACAGAAGTGGTCCATGAAAAATTAGGCTCGTACATAAAGTTCTAAACTTTCTCCAAGCGCTATGACATACATCTGACACTGATGAAACCCAACAGAGTTTCATTCGTATTTCGTGATAGGAATACCCAGTCTGGAGTACTTACACTTAACAGTCTCATTGTCCTCTCTGGTAGGGCCTAACGTATGTGGTGTGTGGGACTCGTTTAAAAAATACACAATGAATCCGGACAGTTCTTCGAAAGCTTCCGATTCCAAGGTGTTCCGAGTATTCGAATCCCGACCATTCGTTTTAGGAAAAGCTTCAAGTCCAATGTAAACAATACCATCTGCCTCCGTTTCCACTTCCAGGTATCAATCTTAACACGTGCTTCCCTGGAAATCCACCCTCCCATGGACACGCTACATTCTATAACGAAAGTGTTGTCCCTTAACGGTTACCTCCCAAGTTTCCTGAAGCCCTGCAAGGTTCGACTTCCAGGATATTTCTCCGCCTCGTGTAAACAAAGCTTTGAGTCTAGAAAATTACAACAAAGCGACGATGCATCACATTCATGCGCACTCAGTAAAACAATATTTTGCATAAAAACTATTGCTTACTGGGCATTACCAACACTTATTTTCCCACTACTATTGTTCATATTCATTATTAATGCAATATTGAAATATTTAAACAATATAAGTAAAGGTTCATTTTAAACAAAAAGTAGGATAGTTTCGTGTTAACAGACTTAATAAAACACTTGTGATACACGACATATTTAATTTGAAAAAAAGCCAAAACGTCAAACATGGAGTGATTTTTCAAAGGTTTTTTTTTTTTTAAATTTAATATACCGGGAATATAATATATTATATATTCACACACTCAATTAAGCCAAGTGTGTGAATCCTCGGTGCAGTATTCTACAGCAGTTCCTGTGGAATCCTCATTGCACGCGGGTCCAACAAAGTGACTCCACACACTCCGGAAACTCGTGCTTATTTTCACATCACATAGTTTGAACTATTGTACCAGCTCGCAAATCACAGTTAAAACCCACTTGAAACCACACTTTACTGGACACACGTGATTATCTTAAATACCTCACGGCCACAGAAATAGATCACCGCTATATTCTTTGTGTGATATTACAAAGCTCCTCCCACTGATACAACCCATCCCAATGGCAACTTCGGTAAAGGTTTGTTCCGTTCGTTCAGCTGCATCCGCTGTAGTATCGGGTCTTATCCCAGTAGAAAGGTTTACAGTTGAATTATTACTCCTATTTGTTTTTTAAACTATGTGCAGATGGAGAATGATACAGGAAAATCACTATCGTCCGCAATTTACACTAGTTCTCTGAAGTGCTCGATGGATTATCAGACAACTACCGAGGCACATGTTTACCCAATTTTGTTACCCGTGGAAGAGGAAGAAATTTTTTAAAATTGTATCTGGAAAAGTCAAATTATCAGTTATATGCGTTAAAAATAAACTGGAAGCGAAAGATTATTTATTTTTTTTTTTTAATGTTTTAACAAATGTTTACCTAAAACTATTAATTCAACGTTATAACACGGAACTATTTTCCCTCCCCGTTGTTGCCAACTTTACTTGGTGCACGTCAATGTGTCCTTGAATATACAAGAGCGACAGTTTTCAAATATTGATATCTAAAGTGCTCAGTTGAATGAGCAGCCTGTAGTTATGTTTATTGGTACTAGTGAGGTAAGGATTTTGTGTAAAGTAATATACTGACAGTTATTTCAGGGAGAGGTCCCTTTTTGAAAGCGCCAGGGGTGCCATATTCTCTACAAGACCATGTCCGCTTCCCCTTACCCCCAAAAAAAAAAGGTTCCGACATTCCGAGCACGACCGAAGTTTATACTCGGGAACAAAACGCGATTTCTTACGAAAGAGTTTGGCGTGGGGGAATATTTCCGTGACTAGTGCGCAGTGTTCCAAAAGGTAACTTAATTAAAATGTTAGGCTGCGGGGATAATAAGAGAGAAAGACTTTACTTCGTTGCGATGTTATTATATATTTGATTTGTGATTATTACAATTATCCTGCTTTTTTTAATGTAGAGAAGAGAGAAAATTTGGTAGGCCTACATGTACGACACTAGCGCTTAAGTAGTGGCCGAAATTTTTAGTTGCCAAAATTTTAACATTGAATTTCCCAACCAGAGTTGAATAAACCGTAGGGCGACTGACGTATTTAGGGGCGGGGGGGGGGGGAACACTGCAGATAAAGCCAACGCAAAATTTAAACTAGCACAAAAGATATATCCTATCATTGAGCAAATATTTGCGTAAATGATTTAACATTATGAAAAGCCGATCTGCCAATTGAAACTGTTAAAAATTACGCAGATATAAATTTAGCACTCCTCGAGTAAACGCGGAGCTACATATGTGTTTACCGTGCATGCAAGACACTACAACTAGTGACGGGATAATCGCTTGTAATATAATCGATTATTCGATTATTTAATTATAATAGTTTCATCGATTTAAAACAATTCGATTATTCACGATTTTAAGCTGTTTATATTTAAACAAAACATTGCAGATACCTGCAGGTTTCACATTTATTGTAACTATAAAATATAATTATTAAACCAATTTTATAAATAGGGGAAATTATTAAAAATAAACGAAAATTTTTTGTGAGAATAATTTTAAACAAATTTGTATAAATATACAGTATTGGCGGTCAATTTTTATGCATGGATTAGAACAAGACAATATTGTATTATTACCGAGTATTTATTCGATTAAAATAATCATCGTAAGGGATTCATTCTAATTACAAAATAATGCGAATATCCCATCATCAGTAAGCCTGCAACATGTGCCCGGCGGCGCGGACGGCTCGATGACCTTGACCTGCGACAACCACCCCGGCCGGGGCTCGCGCGGCCGCCATGTTGGACTGTGTGTGTGTGTGTGTGTGTGTGTGTGTGTGTGTGTGTGTGTCGCGGCAGTGTTGTCGGCCGGAACACCAGCATGCCGCGCACTTCCTTCCGGTGCGTCTAGACACGTCCTTCCCCTACCCACTGCCTTATCATAGAGCGGTATCGTGTTGACACGGCCTTGCACTTACCTAATGTGTACTGTGCGCACGGGATGTTTGTACTGAAGAGCGGCGTTGCAAAGGGGACGACCTCCTACAGTCATCGCACATACCGCGTGTCCAGACTGACTGCTATAGGACTTTGTGACAGGACTTTTTTTTTTTTTAGATAGGTATTTACTAAATAATCTGGATTGATGCGTTTAATCAGTTTAATTATTTACAGAAAATACCAAATCAAATAAGTAAAAATATCTCTCAGCCACGTACCTAGTAAAGTTGGTAACCACAAACGGGAGTAGTTATATGTCTTAACGCTAAATTAAAAGTGTTAAGAAAAACAGAAAGCAAAAGAAATAATTTTATTTTACATAAATGTTTACCTAAGTATATGCAAGTGTAAGAATTTGAAATGGTTAGAAACAAATAGTTTACACATTTTCTCAGTTTCACTTGATCCACGCATGAATTAAGTGAAGTGAAGAGATTTGGACGGCTCTTGAGAGCCGGTGAGGTGATTGGGGTACGAATAAGCGCCGGAATGAAAGGGCGGGGGAAACGGGAGATCCCCGAGAAAACCCGCCCCAACCAACGGCATCGTCCGACATGCGAAAATCCGGAGTGAACAGGCCGGGGATTGGACCAGGTTCGCCATGGTGGGAGGCGAGCAGACTAACCGCCCAGAGGAAGAATACTCAATGTGCTCAAAATGAGCAGATCTTGCGCAGGGCTTTCGAAAGTACTCACCGTGAACAGTGCATGGAAGGGCCACACTGAAGCAAGGCGGTCTTCAATGGGAGAAACCCAACGAGATGGCGCAGTGGTAACACACTGGACTCGCATTCGGGAGGACCCGGGTTCGATTCCCGGTCCGGCCATCCTTATCTGTTTTCCAACGGTTTTCCGAAATCACTCTAGGTGAATGCTGGCATGGGTCCCAAGCAAAGGCCATGGCCGATTCCTTCCCAATTCCTCTTCCATGTGAAACTTGCACCGTTTCTAACGACTGTCGACGAGACGTTAAGCCCAATTACCTACCTACCTTCAATGGGAGAAAAACTATGTTTTAGAGTAATAGGAATTGGGTGATGCCAAAATTACGACAGCTCTCGGGTAGAGGATATAGACTTACGATCGTCGAGAACACCCGGAAACATGTAAGAGCGATTCTAAAGCTCTCATTTTGCTTCCGAAATTTCCTTTATATATTATATATATATATATATATATATATATATATATATATAAATCCTGATGCTACATTGTTTCACACGGTCTATTAATTTCAAGAGTGCCCGGTCGAACTAATGCTTCTATTAACGGCGGAAATTAACATTCAACTCTGGGCACTCCGCGAAAGCGCGATAAAAGGGAAATTAATCTTACGTTTCTTCTACAGCAAGAACAATGCCAGCATTCAACCATCTCCTCTTACTGCCAAGAATCTCTTTAAAAAAAGGAAACCGAATTAATAACCGATCAAAAACAATTTGTAATGAAACTGCATGAAGCCGGTTCGTCCCTGGCGAACACTGACTCTTGCTGTGGCAATACATTTTATGCAGGTGTAAATATATTTCCGAGCGGTGCCGTGCATTTGTTCATAGACTCAATCGGTTTCAGCCTGTTTGAAGGTTTTCACGCACTAATTAATTTCATCGTCAGTTACCTGTTAGAGAGTTTCAGAGGCGTATTAACACCACAGTTCATTAAAATTCAATCTCGATAAGAAGCAGGGTTTAAAAATCATTACTCGCTGATCCTTGATTCTCGGTATATTAATCCACTTAAATCCGGGCGAGACACTGACAGATTGCCTCGACACATCGTGCCTCCGGAACACAGAACTAGAGTAGTGCGTAGTGCTGGTAATGTTTGCGTGTTGCCGTATAATAATTAACTATAAAAAAATCTTAGAACCAAGCTTATTTATAAATGAAATGCGTAGATAAAAATAATTATAGAGGTAGTTACATTTGTAGAACTTTTAAGACGTGGTCGAACAGCCGTTACAAATTAATATTTGCGTAAAGGCAGTTCACGATAAAGTGAGCACGTTTGAAATCAACCTTAGAAAAAGTCACTGCTTCTACCAACATATATTTTAACGAGTGCCCTGAGAGACATGCGCCCAGTGAAGTTGGTAACGATGGATGGAATGTAGTTCCGTATTTTAACGTCTTATAAAAAGTGTTAATAACCATTTATGACAAATTAAATTCTCTTTCGCTTTCAGATTTTTGTTGATGTATCGAAGTGTAAAAATAAGCAGATTTGTTTAATATTTACCAATTTAATAATTTCACAGTTTCACTTGACCGACGCATGACGAAAGTGATGAGACCCATGTCAATGTTAATCTTACATAAAGCGTAAGAATACACAACGTGCTTAAAGTAGATCTTAAGCAGGGCTTACAAAAGCGCTCATTTTACCGTGAATAGCTTATATCAATTTATATTTCGTATATAAAAGTTTGGCTCAATATGGAACGTTTACCTCATTTGCGTAAGCGTAATAAGTACATATCTTGCGTAAGCGTAGTAAGTACATATATTGCGTAAGACTTAACTATTTGCGCCAAGCTTTTATTTACTAATTATAAATTGATAGAAAAACACTAATTTGTAGTAAAGTTTATTACGGCTGTTCGACAACGTCTTGCAAGTTCTACATATTCTGTAACTACTCTTATAATTATTTTATCTTTTTAGTTCATTTAGAAATGAAAACATGGTTTTTAAAAAGTTTTTTTTTTGCAGCGTATTTATAGGTCTCCTTCGCAAGATTTACTATTCGTATTACGTTCTTAGGTTGCAAGTAATCTCAGCCATGTAGAGATGTTCCTTCTACGTCGGACACGTGACTTCCGCCACGCAACGCTGCATGAGAGAATAGGCGATGACAACCTCCCCAAGGGTAGTGCGTTACATGACATTGCGTGTAACACACAATGACCCATGTCCGCAGTAACCTTTCTACGTGCCAATACTTATTGATTGTTCAGAAAAGAGGATTTTGCTAAACGTAGTTATCGCTAGTTCACGCACAATTTTGAAAATTTCCCATAATTCTGAAGAATGTATCCTTTCGAGCGTTTGAGTATTGTACTTTTACAGATATGCACAGCTCTTAAGTCGAAGCAACAGTGAAATGTTTATAAATTTTAAGAGTTATTACTGTAAGGTCTACAAAACAACGAAAAACAGCCCATACCCTACCCAATTTGACTACAACCTATTTCAAACTGACAGGTAAGAAATATATACTATAACTTTTTATAAATATCCATCACCACTACTGCTGACAAGCTAGTCAGTTTATGGTAAAAGTTAAGGCAATGCATTTTTTTTTTAAATATCAAACGCGTCTGATTAAAGAAGAGCCCAGTAAGGTAGATTTCTAACTAACATTCCATTTGCTTGGCTGTTTTTACCATACATGGCTAAGAAACAATGCAATATATAAGGGACTATGTAGCTGCGCGTCCAAGGTCAAGAAGCGAGGGAGCGATACGGGCGACAGTTACACGCACGCCTAGCGCCTCATCGCTCCTACGCTCAAGACGTGTAGGGTTTCCGTCGTGACGCTGTACTGGGCAAATTAGATCTGTAATGTAGAAGTTTTATTGCACGCGATGAAAGCCCACAGATTACACTTCGCCTGTATCTTTGTATTTTTCTCTCGCCACTTAAGAAAAATGCATAAGCAAATTTAAAAAATGTGATGACCATTTTCGCGATTTACCCCCCCCCCCCCCCTCCCAATAATACACTTAATATGACAAAAGTAAAAAGATTGGGCCATACAGAATAGTTTTATATTTTTTTGACAAAAATTAATATTTTCAAAACTTTTATTTGCCGATATACGAGTTTACGCGCAAACAACGATTTCACAGAAAACGTTTCAGTTCATAGGACACTTATGCATGTTCTACTTGTCAAACTGCCTTGAAACTGGTTCTTCCTTGCCCAAAAGCTGTCCCATACTTGCGCGACTAAAGAGGACGGAGCTGCTGCTGTTGCAATTAGTGCGAAGCCAATCGAATGGTCGTATATCGCGGAGGAGACGAACGGCCGCAGAGGGGCGAGGCACTGCTCGCCGACCGTGTCCCACTTGCATCTCGCTCCACGAAGGCTGGCCTAGACTACAGCCTAGACCACTACTGCCGCAGGATCGCCGACAAACCATAGACTAACGACGAGGCTCACTGGCTGAGCACAACCAATCTCCCTGCCCCAACATCGAACTGCTTTTCTGCTAGCAAACATGGCGTGGATTCGATTTGAGGTTAGAACACTGTTTATAAGCTGTTCACGGTAAAGTGAGCAATTTTTAAGGCCCTCCGAAATTGCATTAACCCCTAATAAATATATTTTATTGCAGTCTCGGATGTTGACTTTTGAGAGTGATGAAACGTATACATTATGTTCATTAGTCATTTTGCAATAATTATATTAAAAAGTAGCGAAAAGGTAGAAATTAATATAAAGGAAAAATTCAGAAGGGCTTTAAAAAGTGCTCACTTTACCGTGAAAAGCCTATAGTAAACAAGTGCTCCGAGATGTTTGTATACTTCCTTTAACCAGTTCGTAATACAGCTTGATTACATTCCATACTGACGATCATGTAACACTTGTGTTCCTTTGGGGTAGGTCAATGATAGGTACATGCGCAGAAGACGAATAAGTGGTCTACTATATCTTAAGTCTATGCAGCAAACAGGCAGTCACAGAAATGCCACTCATATTAACAAATGGAACCAAGTACACACAGGTCGGAACAAGATACAACATTTGCTTGTTGATATTCCAAGACCACGCTATCAAACGGCTCCGAAAATGTCCTAGCTTATACTGACTTCTGCTCAAATTGCTCAGTTTCTCTCAGAAGTGTTACTTCGTGATCCACAGTTTAAGAATAAATGCTTAGTGTTCAGACTTCACCTTATGTACGCTGTCGACTTTGTTTGCAGCCACGGGGGAAAAAAAACTGACAATATTTGTTACTCGATGTTATAATTGAGTAACTGTAAAGTTGCAGCGTGTGCCTCAATGAGGAGTCTGGCAACTTTCTAACCACCCCTAATCAATTCCCTTATGCCTAATGCTTTTCCCTCCATTTGGAATTTTTATATACTTGAAGAGTGTTCAGCGTGGTCACTTCGTCCTATCGAATCTTCTATTGGTGTCCGAAAATATATTTGGTCCATTTGTGGGTTTCAAATAAAGCTGCTTTTACTTTTTAATTTGTGGAAAAAAAAAAAGTCACGAATTTAAGAGTGAAATAAATGTAGCTGTAATAGAAATGAATATTTCGTTTCAGGCGCCACATTTAAATGAAATAATTGTGCGAGTCAACATTTTGCTGAATCCAGTTTAGTGACCAAGTGTTAAACAAGTGATTCTTGTTAAATTTCTTTTTAGTATGAAGAACGAAGGTAGTTCCTTGCACAAATTTTAATAAATTATAAATATAGGACAATCATACACGATATTTTAGTTTATGAAAATTGTAATTACAGTATTCACACACGCAACGGAAAAATTTGGTTCACATGCGACATCAGTGCTACCTGGCGGCGAAAGTGTTGGCACGGAGCTTGACAACCCAAGTACAATAAACCTCGGTTGGAGCCCCGGTGAGCGCGCAAGAAGCGACCTTGCGGCGGCTGGAGGGTGACTGTTCCAACTAACCAACCCCGAATTTCGGAGCACGACAGCCCGCTGATTTGCATATTGCCGGTCGCTGCCGCAGAGCTGGCCTTGGCGGGCCTTCCCCAACCCCTCTACAGACCGTAGCGAAACACCTGCCTTCTAACCCGACACACCTTTGCAGTTCGTCCAGCACGTTCCTAACCCACCCTTGGGACAAGATACCTAGTCCAAGTGTGTATACAGCGATTTCCTGAACACGAAGTACAAACTTTAAGAGCAGTTATGGTAAATAAGGTAGAAAATGCTACACTACTAATGACACTAACGAGAAAGCAATACAGAGGAAAAGAGGGAGAAAAAACAGAAACGATTGCTACAGTAATGGTTAAAGGCTGTTCACGATAAAGTGAGCACTTTTGAATTAAACCTATGGGAAAAGTCACTGCTCCTAGAGACATACATTTTAACGGGCACACACAGTGATGGGCGCCCAGTTAAGTTGGTAACAATGGAGGGAAAGTAGTTCCATATTCTAACGTCGAATAAAAAAGCGCTAGGAGGAAAATAAATAATTTAAGTTGTCCCAAATGGTTACCTATGTTTTTTTTATGCATCGAAGTGTAAAATTGAGCAGATTTGTAAAATATTTATTTTTCTAGTAATTTCACAGTTTTACTCGACCGACGTATGAATAAAGCGATGAGGCCCACGACAGTGTTAATTTTACATAATGCGGAAGAATACAAGACGTGCATGAAACTAGATCTTAAGCAGGGTTTTCAGAAGTGATCATTTGACCGTGAAAAGCCTATACTGCCACGCAGCCAATTTGGACAAATCCAAGAGCGACTAACATGCATACGCACTGTCAAAATTCTCTTGAACTTCCCAAACTCCATAGTATGGAAATAATACCACATATCAAGTTTCCAATATACGACGTTACTAAACAAGTTCGGAGACTTGCTACACATTTTGATTCTTTCTCGAGGACACGTAAGAACGTTACCAAGGCTGTCGCGTGTTCGCCGATGTAAACATGAGGATAATTTCTTAAGAGTGACATCACGTATTTAAACTTTCAGTGATATTTTAACGCGAAATTATTTTAACGAGACACAAATTTTTTACTTTTGTAGAATGGGAATGGCGACAAATGCTTTGGCTGGCACAATATCCATTTTAGGACTGCCCATAGAGTTTTTGACATACGCCAACGTAGGATGTTCCCTACTAATAGGACACGCGAGATCTAGTAATAGAACAGCGCATTTGCCGGAAATATATACAGTACGTATATCTTACTTGTGCCACACATACACTGATAAAAACTGTTCACGATAATCTGAGCACTTTTGAACTCCTGTTTTTCGTCCGTCCGGCCACATGTTTCACAGCTCCGAACGCATGTCCGTCTCCTAGCTGAATTACTTCGTTGGCGCCTCGACGCACAAACGCAACCTGCCCAACATTTTGGAGTGCGGCATTTCGCACACTAAAGGCAAAGCGAGCGGTGCACTACTCTCCATATCACTCGCTACTCTCCTATATGCTGCTCACGGTAAAATGAGCACTTTCGAAAGCCCTGCTTTACTAATAGGACGCACGTTGTGTATTATTCCGCCGTATGTAAAATTAACAATGCCATGGGCCTCATCGCACTAGTCATGCGTCGGCCAAGTGAAACGGTGAAATTGTAACTAAAGTAAATAATTCAGAAATTTAGTTATATTTACACTTCGCTGCATTAGAAAACAGGAAGCAAAATAAATCGTTTAACTTATAAAAATATGGTTACCCAACACTTTTTATTCGACGTTGAGATATGGAACTCCTTTCCATTCATCGTTACCAACTGGGAGAACTTCCCTCAGTGCGCTTGTTAAAATGTGCCGGCAGGGAAATGGACTTTTTCAAGGTTCATTTCAAAAGTGCTCAGTTTATCGTGAACAGTTTTTATCAGTGAATGTGTGGCACAAGTAAGATATACGTACTGTATATATTTCCGGTAAATGCACTGTTCTATTACTAGATCTCACGTGTCCTATTTGTAGGGAACATTCTACGTTGGCGTATGTCAAAAACCCTACCATCACATTGACGGGGGGGGGGGGGGGATTGTTAACATATTTTCCCGTCGCACGTAAAATATACACGACGTATTTAAAGTACCGAAAGACAAATTACTATAATAAATTTACTATATACGAAAGAAGCACGATTCCAGCGCTCTTTAATTTTTTTTGACACTACCAGAACTACCTTATAGCCGGGATAGGTAACAAATTTTGAGGCTACCAAACTTTAAAAAAAAAAATTTACCTTGTTAATTATTTAGCATGCTGCTGTTAAAATTTTGCAGTTTTCCATGTTCCCCGACGCGTAGATATGAAATAATCTTCCCGACACACTGAGAACAGTCTGGATAGTGGGCCGAGCGTACGTGGGGAAAAAGTACCAGTAAAACTTAGAGTGTGTTAATTTGAAGTTAATGACCAACTTTTAGATTGTCCAGTTTCTTTCACACGTACCTGCGATATTAAAAAAAATTTGGAACTGAACGAGATGAGGTTTATGGGTAATTAAAAAATTGTTTCACACATGCGCCCAAGAATAACTTCGTTGGATGATACAGAAAGTGAAAAACCTAAACTATATATATATATATATATATATATATATATATATATATATATATATATATATATTAACTTGGCTGTTTTCAGTGAATGTTTTTTACGCTGTACACACAGAATAAAACTCTGCAATGACATATGTCCGAAATTATTATTTTTTTTTCATTTGATTTAATATTTCTAAAGAACAATGCGGAACCAGCAAAATAATGCAAAAAAAAAAAAAATGTAAATATCAAGTATAAACACGAACTATAGGCTATTCACGGAAAAAGTGAGCACTTTTGAAAGCCCTCTCATTTGGAAATCAGTAAATATATCTTATTTTTGGGCTTTGACGTTAGCTTCCGAGTGCGGTGGAATATGCACGCTGTTTATTACTTACACGACAATATTTATTATTAAAAGTTGGTTAAAGTTTAAAAAATTGCCGAAAGGAAAAAGCAACTAGAGCCTGAAAAGTGCTCACTTTAGCGTGAACAGCCTTTACCACATCGTCTCGTCTGCAGATCGATACGAAAGGAAGCGAGTGCTAAACTGAGCCCGGCTTTCGTAGTAGAGGACGGCACAGACTTTCCAGTAAGTCGTGTGTGCAAGGTAGTGCAAAGACGGGACTGTGGTGAGGAATTAGAAGCAGCGGTGTAATGAAAAACCGAAGGAGGAAACGATAATATCCCTAGAAAACCACACACTATGATCGTATGGAAACTTTCCCCAAATATGGAAGTGAAGAGACCAATTACCAAGTAGCCATGGTGCAGAGATCCAAGTAACAAATTACTCTCAATTTGTATCAGCGTACATTTTCAATTCCTGTGTATAAAATAGCGACTGATACATTTGATGTACTTATTGCCCAACTAGCATTCACTGAGCCAGTTTTTATATTCATAAAAAAAATATTACTTTAAATTAGCTTGTGTTTTGATACATTTACAAACAATTTTTAACTTACGTAAAACGTATTCCAAACGAACTTGGTCTTTACCCGCGCTATGACGTAACTAAGCACTCTATAATAATGTCCCTTCAAATGGTTAACCTTTAGTGCTAAAAATTAACTATTCTTATTTTAGGTTTATTAATAAGCCAGGTCAAGTTTAGACATACTTTATACTACCGGCTTATATTTAGCATCGGTGAGTGTGCAAATGCATGCATACAGAAACCAAGCACTGTGCAAAAATTGAACTCTGCATATGTTTACTTCATAAAATTATTTTATGCCAGGAGCTTCAACAGTGTTTCGAATACATCTGTGTTCTTTGTCTAGTAGACAAGTTTATGCAGTGAACTAACGGAATAAATTAAATTAGGCCCTCGCAGGAAAGTTCTACGATGCTAGCGTGTGTTTACGGATGAGCTGTAGCAGTCTCGTTGCGAGAATAACTGGACAATCTGCTCCCACCGCGTCACGCGAAGACCACCTGCCGTGGGGGAATAACGTGATTAGTAGTGAGTAGATGTTTTGACATTCAAGCACAACACATTTATTTTCGTTGTTCCTTTTACGATGT
Source organism: Dryococelus australis (assembly GCA_029891345.1). Taxonomy (NCBI): domain Eukaryota; kingdom Metazoa; phylum Arthropoda; class Insecta; order Phasmatodea; family Phasmatidae; genus Dryococelus; species Dryococelus australis. The sequence continues at coordinate 372,579,850 of CM056993.1, forward strand.
ACACTTACTTTGAAGGCTAATTGTAAAATGCTTGGAACTTTCAGGTCATTTTATTTAAGAAACTTTAATTTTTTCTTTTATGTCTGGTGCAGAGCATTTTCATCCAGAAGATGGTTAAAATGAGTTAAGTGTAAGAAAAGCTGGTAACTCTTGATAATGTTAAGATAACATGGGAGGCTAATTGCTATAAAAATGTTGCTAAAGTTTTGTAATTTTTCATCAGTGCCGTAACTTTATTTACATCGTGCGCGTGACCTTTGGAATATAGCTTGAGAAGTATTTAATAGGGGAAATCCCACTGACTACATGCAGCCGGCAAGGTCACTGCTATTACACCAGGAGACATTGAGGATGGACTACACTGCTCTCCTGAGCAATAATTTGAGCGGCTCCACATAGAGGTCTTGAGAACAGATGAGTGTGAAGCAAGGCTAGTGTGGAGCAGCGCCGGAATACAAGGGCAGGGGAAATGGGAGATCCCCGAAAAAATCCCCCGGCCAGCGGCATCGTCCGCCACGGTTCCCACATGCAAAAATCCGGGGGCGACCCCACCGGGAATCTAACCCGGTTCGCCTTGGTGGGAGGTGAGTTGTCTCTCAGCTGCACCACCGCGGCCCCAATAATGTAAGCATATTCCTCTTTATGGCACGGGACTAGGCACGCCCTTAATCGAAAGGACATCTGTGAGGTTATCTGTGAGGGTATCCATGTTCATTTAAATCCCCGCCTCCTCTCTCTCTCTCTCTCTCTCTCTCTAGGCTGTCAGTTTCATGTATGTGCAACGCAATTCTGTACCATGAAATCTAATGTAGGCAAAGGTTTTATATAATTGATTAGAATAATTTCCGCTGAATTTTTTTTTTGTTTTCGGTTATGTAAAGATCTATAAACAAGTTATATTTTGAAAAGAATGAGTCTAGCAGTCTATAAGTTATAAAATTACAAAATCAATGTGACCAACCACTGCCTATCAAACCGGGGGGGGGGGAGGAGGCGACGTCCCCGTTGGCTGAAAAGTGGAGGGGCGACAGCTTACTTTACCCCCTCCCACATATTCTGCGCCCATGGAAAGGGACATTAACAAATTGCTATGGTCCAACCAAGCGTAGTCACGATCGAACCGACGATATCCTGAATGCGAGACACAAGCCATAGCCATTACCAGCACGCTGTGTGCGCTCTCCTTCCTTCCCACGCCACGGCCAACCACGCCACCTGATGCTAAGAAATACAACGTTTTGTTGAAATACACACTGATCATAAAATCTAAGAAAAAATTTAAATAAAATAACACTAGTATTTGATGGAAGTCGACAGGTATTCGTCGTTCTGCGACGGAATTTTATTGTTCAGTAAGTAATACCTATCCTACATCGTAATTTCTAAAGAAAATTGTCCTTTAGCTTTTAAATTCATATTATATTAAATTTGATAAGCGGATGATCATGACTAATTATACGTAGTTACATATTTCCATGGAAAAACAGAAATCCATTAAAATTCTTTTAGCAGGTTTTTTTTGAAGGCTGCTGGATATTTGTGTTTTTTTACGGTTAGATTTGGTTTAATTGATTAAGAATTTTATTTTCAGTGTGAAACTGAAGGTCACCGTTAAAGAGCTGTTCATTTGGCGAATATTTGCACTATCGACAGTTAAATGCACTCAAGCAGTATTAACTTATTCCAATGGCCTTACGCATGCAAACAATTTTATATTTATGACAAAATAGAATTTTTAGTCATTCTACGCACTATTTTAAGCATTACAATAACATATTCAAAATATATTTGGTACAAATCCGCAAAATTGTTCCTCTGAAACCATTTTAAACTATTTATTATTTCAGTCAAAACATTTCTAGCTATTCACAGTGTGTGCCTCAGTAATACCAGCATGAACAAATATTCGTCTTTACGTAGCCTCAAGTTATAAATTAGTCATACAGTAAGGCCAACTGGTTAAACAGTCAGGATGGATGGATGGATGGATGGATTAGATGGCGTGACGGCATTACGTCACGCTGAGCCACAGCCCACTGGGTTGGCAGCAGTTCAACGGAGTTTCTGCATTTTTCCAGCTGTAACTTCATACTTTAATAGTTTTTAAATGTTTTCCCATTCAAACACCAATAACAGCCAAGGTGACCTATTTTAGAGTCCCTTAAAATATCTTACGCCTACCGCGTCCATTTCAGAATGTTCGTTTCAGCAGAGGTCTATAAGGCGCATTGAGCATGAAGTTTGTTTCGGTTCATCTTGAAAATAGCAGGTTTCTAGTTACAGTATGACGAAATAGTAGCCACTTTCCAAATAGAAACGCCTGACCAATTTTGTGCATTTCCGAACTAATTTTGCAAACGTGTAAAAGCATTTCGCGGGGATTTAGCACGGACTAAAATTACTACTTTTTATATTTTCTTTATAGTGCAACTTATTTATCTGTAGGTTAGTAAAAAAGGGGCGAGAGTTACAACCTTAACTAAATATAAACTTTTTCACACTTAAAAGTCTCATATCCCCATTTATTATCAGATACCTCTACGTAGGATCCGTCTCGTGCGACTAGGCCTACAAGGTTCAGCCGATCATCAATGTCTACAAGTAGATCAGACTTCTAGGAAGCACAACCTAAAGACAGTACTTTCACGCTTCCACATCGCCTTGTTTCGTTCACGACACTCACTCCACTCTAGCCGAAGGTCAACAGCGATCGTTACTTTACTGCCCGCAAATTTTCTGAGAGCAATGCACAGTTTGTCCGTCGAGTAGAAAGCGCTCCGCTGATCGGCTGCAGCGTTGCACAGTTCCTGCAATTAACGGCGGCTGAAATTTCGCCAGTCAGGAAATGAAATGCACTTTGTTTGGGAAACTGTCTACTGGCAGACAAATACGTTTGTGGCGATACTTTTTTTTTCCAGTAAAATGTTTGTTATATACATATCGTGTGGCTAACGGGGTTTACACACACTAAAAATTAATCCGTAAGCAATAGGCTCTAAAAATTTGATCGACACACTAACGATCGCACCGCTGAAATTGGCCCAGGGAAAAAAAATTCAGCAATTCATTTGAAATAAAAATATAATCAGGTTTTATTTAATAGTATTTTTTGCTGTCTACATTTTTGTATCAGGTGAACAGAAATAAATCTTGAATGTCTTATTTGAAATCAAAATTTATACGTGTGTTCAATTAATGTTTTGCTCCAATGTGGTTGGCCAAACTTAATATTTGGGGACCTTATATTTTTAGTTCTTGATTTTTCCCACTGTGAAACTTAATACACAAATAGTTCTAACTTCATTGTGCATGTGCATATTAGGCTCAAGGTGATTGAAAACGCTTAATGCGTAATGGCAAAGTAAATTACCAGAGGAGAACATTACAGTAGCTTCGTTTCATTGAACTCTGGTCAGTGGAGTGAAGAAAGAGTGAAGAGATTTGGGCGGCTCTTAACAGCGAGGTCTTGAGAGCCGATGAGGGGCGGGGGAATCGGGAGATCCCCGAGAAAATCCGTCGACCAACGGTATCGTCCGGCACGATTCCCACATGCGAAAATCCGGAATAACCCGGTAGAGGAATGAACCCGGATCGACTTTGTGGGAGGAGAGTAGTCTAACCGCTCAGCCACCGTGGCCTCCCCCGGTCAGTGTAGTACATTGCAGCTCGATGTGTTGCGGAGAGATGTGCTGTGGAACTACACAAAAATTCTCTGTTGGTGTTTAGGTGTGCAGTTAAAACTGAGCGAAACATTTGTGTATTATTCAACCAGTTTTAGTGGGAGGAACGAAATGATAAATTAAAACTGTTATACAGCATTTGTTAAAGTGAAGACTATTAATTCGTTGGGTTAAGAAAGTAATATAGGTCTAATATTTACAAATTCCATCGGTTGTTCAATGGTTTAGTGCTGTAATTTTCCAAGAATAATGTGAACCACTAATGTTTCAGCATAATAGGTACCTAAAGTTTAATTCGCATACTTTCACCTCGCGAAAAGTATTATATTTTGGTTGCAGGTTTTTAGCTTCTTTGTAACATAGCACATGTTTGAGACATCCCCGAAACACAACGACGGGCTAGACACACAAGAGTAGCGTTGATTACTATACAAACCAAACGGATGAATTTAAATGTGAAAACACGCCGGATTTATTCACACTAAAACCAGCCACACCTCCCTAAAAGAGGGCGCAGTTTATGCAACACAAAGTGCCCCAAAATTAATCTGCACCAAAGAAGAGAAATAGAGCAAGAGTTGTGTTTCCACATCTGACAGAGAGAAACCCTGTGCTTGTGGAGATTTCGGAGTTCGTGCAGCTTGCGCAGTTGAGAGAAACGAACCTTCAGACTGTGGTGGAATGGACAGGCGTTGGTCGAACAGGTACCGGGGCTGACCTTCTTTGGTGGCCTGTGCAGGCAGCCAGCCAGTGTTGACTCACCTTGCCCACAGCCCACTCGCGCCAACCCACCAGCTTCTGCCCACAGCCCTAAACCAGCTTGCGACACCCTCCTGCCTCTCACCAAACACTCTACTTGGTTGGCGAAAGTCTCTCGTGGTAATGATAGTCACGATGCAGAAGTGCTGCGGGGAGGTTTGGGCTGCTCTTTACGAGGATTTGAGAGCCAATGGGGGTGAAGCGAACTGTACGTAATACAGCGTCGGAATGCAAGGGCGGGGCGCCGTTAAGCAGCATCGTTCGGCATTATTTCCACATGTGTAAATCCCGGATCTAACCGCTGGGAATCGAACCCGGTTGGCCTTTGCGAGTCATGGGTGGTATGTGGAGGAGGGCGGGCTCTAGCCACTATGCAAGGCGCGACCCTACGATGGCAACACTGTTACAATTAAAAGTGTTACGCTCAGGCGCTGCAGTACATAATCGTTCAGTGAAAGAGCACAACGCAGATATAAAATAGTGTATCACGTGGTGTCGCGGTGTTGACGGGGGATATGTTATTGAATTGAAATAACAAAAGTTTCCTCATTTACTTATGTTGCTACAAAAAACTCAACTTCTTCCACAGTACACTTATTTTAATCAATTACAATCGTCTCAACCTAACAAAATACTTATTAACAACCTATCTAATTACGTTAATAAATTTAAGAAACTATCTTTTTTTTCTTACAAAATCCAGTACAGTTGTACCAATGAAGATAGCTTTACATATTACTGTACGTATTGGCTGTTTCACATATTAGATTAAAAACAGCAGTCGCAAACAAATAGTATAATTTGGCCAAAAGTATTTTCAATGAGAGATCAGGCCGTTTAACAAAAAATTTCTAGAACATTGTTGCTTCGTAGGTACAAATGTGCATACTCTCAAATTAATATGTAATCAAGCGTAAGTAATTTAGTTCAAAGAAAAAATGCGATACGGGAATATTACGGAAATATTCCTACGATTCTCAACGATATATACTATTACATTAGCAAGGTCTGCAACCATGTTGTGTTCCCACAGAACTGTCACCGTTTGTGCTAGGGAGGTTCCAAACAGGGTAAATATTTTCAGTGAGAACCAATTCACAATTCTTATTTTTTAATAGATAACCCAACAAAGTACAATTAAGCGTTCACAATATATCGTTAGAAGATGTATACTAATAAATGAAACCATCAAAATTACATGATTTAAATGTGTGTCCTCGGAAGAAAACTACATAACAATGAACAAGAAAGTAATATTCCACTGTTACTCTGGTAATTGCTTCCCTTTGCAGTCATGGGAGTGCCCAGGAGCATCCCAAGTAATCCCAATACAGCCTTGACACAATTCTGTAGCAGCCGTCGGTGACTGTTCGGATTTCTGGACCTCGGCATCGGGAATGCGAAGTCATTTTGTGTGTGTGTGCCGTGTGACTATTTGGCGAGTTTAATGGACTTTCGATTTTTCGGATATTTCGAAATTACGAAAATTGAGCTTATGAGATTTATTCGGTTTTTGTGGTATTCACTGGCTGCACGGGCTACGTTCCTAAGGCTAGGCGCTTTTGCGCCGCGTTAGACGAAGTGGAAAGTGAAGAAGTCTCGACTACCAGGGAGATGGCCCCACGCAGAAAATATTCATGTCTTCCAACGATGCGTGTTGGCTCGCGTCCCATCACTACGATTCTCCCAGAGCTTCACGGAAAAATCTAGGCACAAAACTGACGTAGGTGAAAAATTCGCTAGTTGCAGATCTGCCAGTTGTTCCGGATTGTTCGTCCCCTTTACCAGAGTCCGCAAAAGAAGGCTGTCGTCTGTGGATTGTTTTTCACTTCTCCGAGAGACACGGTGATGTGGAGAAGTTTCCAAGATGGAAACATTCTAACACATTCCTGGCGGTCGGGCTTTTATCTTAAGTATTTGTCAACAAGTCAACTCGGCCGCCAGATGCTGCGTCTCTATCCACCTCCTCCTGTTCTGCTCAGCAACAGCAAGTGCACCGACAATTTTGAATCACTTACACGAAATGAGGTAGGGAAGAAGACGAGCGATCAGCACCGACTATTATTGTTCAGCGTCGATCAAATATACTTCGAGGATATACCCTACTGTGAATTTCCCAGCTCTTGGCTCCACCAACTAGCTCCGTAACTAATATTGATTTGATTTTCACTGGACACAGTTTTTTGTTTTCAGCGTCATCAAATTGTAAATGTAATTTCATATTTTAATGAGCAGACATTTTGAACTAGTTTTTTATTCGCTCTAAAAATTTTCCACATTTTTAATCTCTGCATTTTTGGTATTGTTAAATGTCGCTCAGTTTTCTGTACACTAAGCGTTTAGAAGACAAATTTTTGATAAACTGCTTTTCGGACTGTCACGTTGATTAATGCAGCTATTAAATAGTCATTTTCGGAACTACCGGATTTAGGGTTTAATACAATGCGCATTATGTACTGAATCACAGTGTCAGTAGTGTTATAAAATGCAGACCGCACGTCGGCATCAAAATTTTTCCACCATAGTGCCACGTGCCTGAAGAAGTTGAAATGCCTGGCGCCGCCGGCAAGTGCGATCGCTGGAGCGATATGGAGGCACTGGACGGGGTCTGGCTGGCTGCATCTCCTCCATTGCCGGCAACGCTCCCACAGCAGACTCTTCAACGGTACCAACCCTCACATAACCAGCACGTCGATCTTGCATCGCGACTACGCAGCCCTAAATTATATGCAACTCCTAGAGACCAGAAACATTTGCGAGTTCAATGACCTGCAGGGTAGACTCTACAGTCTTATGTACAAATAGGCTGACAACTTTACGTTGATTGTATTCCGTCACAGTGGAAAGCGACAGATTGGGCCAGCATTTTCCACGAAGTGTCAAATACGGCGTGGGCCAATGATTAAATCTATATAAACCCATGTGTTTTGAATTCTAGCTTGTCTCGAAATGAATCCGAGAATTCTTCGGTTCTCTAATGATATCTTGTCCGTGCAATGGCGAAGAGAGGGCCCAGAAGGAGCCGCGCCATTCATTAAGACAAATTGAGAATAGAATTTCCACCAGACACAAATGTTTAAGGTGTGAAATTGAGTAAATGGAAGGCTACCAAGTTAAGCGGTATTTTTCTACTGTTCAACCTTATTCCCTTCCCAAGGCAGAGCAACTCTGCTCCCCTAAACAGAATCTTCCCTCCAATCTTTCCATAAAGGAGAGGTCTCAAAGTTTGAAAACATAATAAACTGACCCTATAAGTATATCAAAACTTTTTAATCCATAAAATCACTTTCCGCCAGGAAAGAAAGCCATGGCAGATTTTGCAACAATTTATTACGAAGCCAAAAAACTATTTGGTTAACAAGTGATAATTATAAAATTTAGCTACATTGATTTCTTAGCTTCTATGATGAGGGAATATTTTATACGAAATTTTACTGAAAGTAAGAAAAATGAATATACCGATTTTCTGGTTTACATATAAGTGAATGTATTTATATGTTGTCTCCAAGAGAGGGATGGACCCGCGCGTCCAACGTCAAGAAGCGAGGAAACGATACGGGCGACACTAACACGCACTTCTAGCGCCTCATCACTCCTACGCGCAAGGCGTGCAGTGTTTCTGTCGTGACGCTGTACTGTGCAAATTAGACCCATAAAAGTTGGGTTTTATTACGTGCGATGAAAGCTCACAGATTAAACTGCTTAAGGAAATTGTATAGGAAAGCTTTAAAAATGCGATATTTAGCCATTTTCACGATTCTTCCCCCTCCCCCCAAGAATACACTTAATATGGCATAAGTAAAATAATAGGGGCATAGATAATTGATTTTTAAATCTTTTCTGACAAAAAGTCGCATTTGCAGAACATTTATTTTCCGAGATACGCGTATTCGCGCGAACGACTTAAAAAAAAAAAAAAAAAAAAAACCCGCAGGTCCATCACACTCTTAACAAAATAACAGTTTGAGCCCTCGCAAACAAAAAACCTGGCTTCGTTACTGCGTCACTGTCACGGTGTAATTCCATACAAGCTCCAACAGAAGCTTGTAAGAGACCTGCTATCCGACCCTGTGTTCAAGCAAGTATGGCTGTTTCTGCGGAATAACGTGTCACACAATACTTGCTGCCGACCAAGAAAATGCGCACATGTTTGTTTAGATCTTACTTCCGCAACTGGGTTCCATGGCTGACTTCGTTCACGGCTTCTGCAATATTCGTTGCTGCATGACGGCCTTGGTTTTGTTGTGATAGTTGGAACTTTTTGTATTAAATAAAAAAATATGTTTACTGTAGTTTACACATAATGCTGTTACTGTGTCAATATACCACGTTTTCAGAGTTTTTTTATTTATTATTATTTAAATTTAATGGCAGTGTCATTTTTTCACGAAACCAAATTAAATGCAAAACAATCGTCAGGAGTGCCCTCCCATGCTCTGACTGGCTAAAGTTTTAGGGAACTTTCCACTGAAAATTGCACACATAATGCCAAAAAGTTTATGAAGACTACCAGCAGTGTGTTAAATCATCCACAAAATCTATACCTGTGGCCATGCAAGCCTACACGAATCTTCCATAGAAACTTCCAAAGTAGCACACAAACTTAAGAAGTTTTTATACCAGTTTTCTGTTGACGGTTATGCAATATGTTTTGTGTTTCGCTTAAACACGGAAGTTAGATTCCGATTATAATTATTTTTAATGCTCATGGGCTTGCCTAAAAGCTTAATAGAACGAGTTATAAATTTCTCGCAGACGAGCTCGAACAAGATTGCGCACACACTAATAGCAAATAACCTCAAACCGTTTAAGTTCCTTTATGAAAAATAAATGGGTTCTGTAAACATTATTTGCGTATAAAATAAAATTCAGCACTTTTACTAATAAGTAGAAATACAATAACAAAGTCATACGACCAAAACAAGTTACGCTATGGAATTTTATACGCATAATTTGTTTGCCTAACACTTAGGCTATACACAATATAGAACTTCGGCTTTAAGCGTGCTAGTGCGTGCCCCCCCCCCCCCTTGCGGTTAAAATTACTGTCTGGACAACCTTTTTCCGATTGTTTTGTGTGATTTCATTTACGCATTGTCAATCTAACAGGCAACATTATTTTAAAGTAAGATATTTTCATCTTCAGCGTTTTATAAATTTGCACCTTATGTATATCATTAGCATAAAAGGTCATCCCACAGAATGTGTGTGTACGTTATTTCGTTAATTTTCATACACAATGTGTATTCAGAAACTGAACTAAATGTATTCACCACAAAGAAAAAATAGCATAAACCTGATTTTCTGGGCGTGTCAAGCTACGATGTGATTTCAGTTGCACTCCTTGCAACTACGGAGTTCCTGTCAATCGTGCTTTGACATTCTTACGTCACAGAACTAAGCTACTTTTTGATTGTGCCCTGAAATGCCACGTTTTTTCTCATACCTGTTACGCCCATGAGCATAACGGTTAACAGAAATTATGTATAGAATAGCGCTGACCTAAGGAAGTAATCTTGAATCCTAGTAGTGTTTCCTAATTCGTATGCCAAACACAAATGACAAGTACAGATGTTTTTCCTTCCTGCGAAAAACTGATCATTACGGATTTAAAAGGTATGCTAATTGCCATTATGACATATTTAATAACACACTAAATTATTTTTAAATTTTATATTAACATCCTTGGTCTATCGCAAATTGCGGTCTAGAGGAGGCACTATACACTATCGATGGTCGTGAGTGTATCATTTAGTGTTAGGTTTATTAAGTTTTATTTAGGTTTATTTAGTTCGCATGCCGCACTTAGATTAGCAACTCGATAAAGAAGGCAATGAAGCAGATAAATTTGTGTATTTCCGAGAATCCGAAATAAAAAAATATTACGTAATTACCGTTGCAGTAAATAAAAATTGGATGAGTGCGAATACGAAGTTAGTGTACTTTTATTTAAACCTGTCAACATTCGTAATTTATGGAGTTACGTATACTAGTACGCTCGTTATGCAACTACAAACCTTGGCTTGCTTCGAAACTCGAGTTACACGATTTGAATTTCCAAGTGTAAGCCAGCCGCGTATACATGCGAGAGAGAGAGAGAGAGAGAGAGAGAGAGAGAGAGAGAGAGAGAGAAGAGGGAGAGAGGAGAGAGGAGAGAGAGAGAGAGAGAGAGAGCCGATGGCTAGTACGAGGCACGTCGTTAAAACGAGAGATTATTTCTCGCAGACAAGCACGACCGGTTCCTCTCCAGATCCTCAGGCGACGTATGCAGCGTCATGGACCGCAGAACTGCTCCTCCGAGCCTCTACGACCGCTCCGAGCTAACTGAAACACGTTGAAGGTTTTCAATGACCTCACATTGAAACATGCTGTAACACGACAGCCATAGGGAGACGTATTGGTGATGACGTGGGGGAAAAACAGGCGTGGCCAGAGCCCGCGTTACCCTCTATGTTTAATTTATTACTTAATTATTCCTCATTCAAATTTTATAGAATTTATTAAAAAATGCGATTGTAAAACAGTAGCTATTTACCTTACCCATCATTACCAACATATATAAACTAATATATACTTATGCAACAATTAACTTAATGCAAAATTTTACATATAAATATATTCTCACCTTTTAATAACTACACAACACCTATTAACCAGGTACAAAAATCTGCACATAACCACGAAATGTAATGCTTCTATAATGAAACATTTTCGGTCACGACCCTGACTTCTGTTATGACACTTTAAACGAACAATTCCTGTACGAGGGGTTTTACAGCCTCGTTAACATAAACTTATAATGAAGCATTATTTCCAAAACATGCTCTAGAAGCATTAAAATAATGTCTCCTCAGCAATTATCATAAATAAAAAGGGAAGACCTGCGGATATCATGACTGAGCATACCTTCAGCTGCAAACATGCAGAGCAATGATATGCGATCGTGCGTGCAGGATAGTTGCATAGATAGTAGGCGCGGACACTTACATACGCAGCACAGCGCGCCCACTTCCTATGCAAACTGTCCTATACACGCGCAATCTCGCAGCCTTGTTCTCCACGCGTTTTACACCACAACTTTGAACACAGATAATGCACAAATATACTTGTCCGGATATACGTTTATAGAAGTTTTGTATTATGATTGGTCCAGAGAAACTGTGGCGTTTGGGGGTTGAGTTTCCAAACATTCAGTATAACAGTCAGTACCTAATGTATAAACTATTTGAACACTGAATTCATGCTGATTTGCTAATTGTCTTAATTAATGCTGCAGAAATAATGCAAAATCAATTTCCAAGGCAGAGACTTAAGCCTCCTTTCCTCAGTTAGATCCAACCTCTGCTGGCTATCAAGAAATCTGCAAGTTCCAAAGGACGCGTTTATCTTTAGACTATGCGGCAGGCGGAGAGGGTGTTTCACTAGGTTGTCGCGGAGTGTAGCAGGGCAGGGTTGAGAAGCAGCTAGGTTGTCGGCCGGAGTAGCGTGCAGGCCAAGCAGGGTCAAGAGCAGACCACGTGAGTCACGCTATCCCATCCCTTCCACTTTCACACAGCCGCATTCGCTCCATCTGCCCCGCGGCGCTGCCTCCAGTCCGCCTTAAGCCTAGTACACATGGGCATCTTTCTTGTACAAGAAAGTGAGCACGTTCTTGTACGTTCCGACTTGCATCGTGTGAACGGCCGCCGAGTATGCTAGTTACTAGCACACAAGAGCTTGTATACTAACTAGTGTCATATAGGACGATCCTATTTTCACCATCTTTCTTGCACAAGTCGAATAAAAATAAAACACATTTTGTTGACACTGGCAATAAGCAGATGTTAATGTTATTAATACGATACCATGCTTTAATAGTTCCAGTATCGTAAATAATTCTGCGTGAGAATTTTAAGAAGGAGGTTTTTTTTTCTCTGTGAGCGACTGTTCACATTCTACATAGTGTATATATTTAGTGCTTGAAATATATCTGATTAGACAAAATATTTTATTCTTTTTTATGGTAGATGGTATTGATAATGCACAAATTACCCCCACAATCCCAAAAATTGCTTCCAAATCATACACAGTTGACATCAACCATCCACTTTCTTGCTCACCAACAGTGTCGTGTGTATGGATCACACAATTCCGTGCATACTAGCTAGTACGCATTTTAGTGATCACTTTCTTGTTCACCTTTATTTTCACTATCTTTTACAAGAAAGATGCCCGTGTGTACTAGGCTTTATACACACTGGCGGCGAGTGCACTGATCGCCGATCTCTCTCACGGAGTAGTATTTCCACACGATCTCGTTAAATTCTGGTATTTTCTACGTACATTGTGAGTGAAGATATTTGGGTGGCTCTTAACATCGAGGTCGTAAGAGCCTATGAGGGTGAAGTGAGGGGAGTTAGGAGCAGCGCCAGAATGCAGGGGTGGGGAAACTAGAGATCCCGGAGAAAACCCGCCAACCAGCGGCATCGTCCGGCACGATTCCTGAATGAGAAAATACCGGGGGGGGGGGGCGGAAGTTTCCCGCCGGGAACCTAACCTGGTTCGGCTCTAGGTAGGAGGCGAACAGTCTAACCACTGCACCACCACGACCCCTCCTACTTCCACGATATCCCTCCGCCTCGTACTAAGAAAACAAAACTTCCAAGTTTAGAAAATTGCGCCAAAGGGACAACGCACCGCATTCGTGCGCACTCAGTACAATGATATTTTGCACGAGGACTATCCTTTATTAGGCATTCCCAACACACCTATTTTCTCTTATTTTATTTATATTTAGCACTAGCTACCCGCCCCGGCTTCGCTCTGGTGCGATTTACAAATGCGGCCTTGTTTAGGTTTACAGCAAGTATATAGACTAAATGCTTAAGGTAACTAACATAGGATTAATACTATGTTGTTCACAAAGTCTCCATAAGTCAACACGTAAGACAAAAATAGTTACTGTGGGTTATCCTTAGAAGATAATCATATGCTGTCGCGGAATTTTTTGTAACCTTCGAGATCTACAATTCTGTAGTAGCCTAAATTAATTTGGCGTATCTGTTACGGTTTAGTCAGCTTATGTCATGTAAGTGCCCGAAAATCGGATTTTTCCGACTATTAGAAAACGTCGATATCTTTCTACTATCCTTATACTAAATATTAATGTATTATATACCTAAACCTTCCCCAAGAACTTCTCTAAATGATGGAAAAACTGCATCTAAATCCATTAAGTAGTTTAGAAGCCTTAGTCGAATACAAAGACACACGTGGCCAGGCGACTTTTATACTATGTATAGATAAATTATATATTTTAATATATGTATAAGCTACATAGGCTAAGTAAAAGTTCAGTTTGCCCAAAAATAAGATGCTCAAGTATAAAACGTTTCTGATACACGATATGTTTAGGAAACCACCAAACACGTTAAAAATTAATGGTTGATTAAAGTTTGATTCAAGAAAGTATGAAGATACCACGAACAGATTATGGTGAAAATGCGTGATACGCCTACCTTCCGAAAACCTCTGTAACATCACTTAATTTTCTTCAAGGCGGAAATTTTCTGGGTTACGCTCATTGCCTTTGGATCCAAAAACAGAATTAACACACGCGTGCCTATTTTATAATTAACATCAGTTGCTGGCAGATCCTTCATTACTAGTTCATAGTATATTGCCATGTCCTGTCTGGCTACTTTCTCCACATTCTACTAGCGATTTCATTTCACTCTTAAGAAAACTGCATGCGAAACCTTACAGAACCGGTGGAAGTTACATTGCAAACTAGTAGACCAGACATTAGGTCCTACACTAACATTTCTTAACATACGTCAATTTTTGAGACAGATACTCCGTTTACAACAGGGAACCTGGCTAAAGTGGCTAGTCATCGGGTGAACCGTTCTTAAGAATCCTATAAACACGTGAAAAATTAGAGTTCGCAGAATCCAATAATTCTTCGCACACTCATTTCTGGACTTAAATTGCATGTTACAAGTGATGTCATGAGAGTATTACGTCTCTACGAAGCTTGACAGAGGCATTTATTAATTTTTTTTCATCAAGATTGGTTTCTTTATTACCTTCGATAATTAATAATTGAAACTTCATCCTCTAGTTTTCCTGTAAAATTTCACATGCTCTTGCAGCGAGTAATGCTCTACTCAAGCACAGTGCTTGTGCATTATTTGGCAACAAAGGGTTGCCCCTACGTGATATTAGTTTATTCAAAATAGCTACGCGCATTGAAATAAACATTTTAATAAAAATGTGCTTCGATTTTGAAGCAAGATGACTGAAAATGAGCTGTACGCTCTATCAAAACAATTTATTGTACGACGTTAAACAGAATATAACATTCTACAGAATAGAAATAACTTTGAAAGCGGGTGTTTTTGTAAAACCTACATAAAAGTTAAGACGTATGCTGTACTTGCGGGGTCCACAGTATGTTTCATGACCGACAGGTTCTAGATTCAATGAGGGGAAGTTATTTGTCGTGCCATGCTATAAGCAAGACTGTTATAGTAACAGGTGATTTCGATCGTTGCTAGGGTGTCCCTTTCATCTTATTATTTGTTATTACTAGGGACGACCTATTTTTTTTTTGCGAAAAACATGTCCTATCTAGTTTTATTTCAAAACACACTATAGCTCAGACCTTCTCTCGCAGTTGGATGGTTTTTAACTGCTACGCGATTTAGATGCCTGCCTGCGAATCACAGAACTTCAGCTCATGAGATACCCAATTCTGACTGTATAGTCAAAGGTTGTTCACGATGAAGTCTGCACTATTGAGATTAACCTTAGACAAAAGTCACTGCTCCTTCCTGCATACATTTTATCGGGCGCACTGAGTGACATGCGCCCAGTGAAGTTGGTAACTATGGAGGGGAAAGTAGTTCCATATCTTAACGTCGAATAAACAGTGTTAGGTAACTGATAGGTAAAAAAAAAAAAGGGCGAAATAATTTTTCGCAAACGAAGTGTACGAATGAGCAGATTAGAACAATATTTCCTTTTCTAATAATTTCACGGTTTCACTTGACCGGCGCACGAATTAAGTGATGAGGCTCATTACTT
The DNA here is from genome assembly GCA_029891345.1 of Dryococelus australis. Taxonomy (NCBI): domain Eukaryota; kingdom Metazoa; phylum Arthropoda; class Insecta; order Phasmatodea; family Phasmatidae; genus Dryococelus; species Dryococelus australis. The sequence goes on from CM056993.1 coordinate 372,595,356, forward strand.
AACTTTACGTGACGCGGAAGACTACACAACGTGAATTCAAGTAGATAAAAAACAGGGCTTTCAAAAGTGCTCACATTTTACCGTGAACAGCCTATACCGAAACTTTTTCTGTCAAAGATTAGCGTCCGTCGAACTAAAGAAACTGCAGGCGACATACAAGATATTGAAGTCTAAAGCACTGTGAAATTATATCCGCAAAAAAATATAAATAAATATAAAAACGGGCATCCGTAATCATTTTAAATATACGGTACGTTATTCCGGATGGATAGAATAATCAAATGCGACAGGTAAGGAGTAAATCACAGCACGTACAAGAAGCACACTGCGATGAAGTGTTCAGTTTCATAGCACTTCTTACGCAAGTGGCTCTCGTCACACTCGCGTAGCAGGGATATGAATCACGCACGATACGACGGCGGTAGGCGCTTACCGGTTCCTGGCTGCTGCTTCTGCTATAAGCTGTTCACGGTGAAACGAGTAAAGCCCTGCTTAAAATTTACTTGTATGCACGTTATGCATTATTCCGCTTTATGTAAAATCGACACGGCAATGGGCCCAACAACTTTATTCATGCGTCTGTCAAGTGAAACAAATTATTAGAAAAGTAAATACTTTACAAATCTGCTCATTCTTACACTTCGATGGATAAAAAAAACCGAAGCGAAATAAACCATTTAAGTTATCACAAATGGTTACCTAACACTGTTTATTCGACGTTAAGATATGGAACTACTTTTCATTCATCGTTACCAACTTTGCTGGTCGAATGTCACTCAGTGCGCCCGCTAAAATATATGCAGATAGGAGCAGTGACATTTTCTAAGGGTGTTTTCAAAAGTGCTCACTTTACTGTGAACAGCCTTTAAGAAACCTGCGACCGACAACCTTTTCGTCGCATTCCTTTCTCTATTCATTTTTTTTTGTGACGACATTGAGGTGGAGAGATACACTCCGTTTTGAAATAATTTTGTTTTTTTTCCCCTGGACCATTTCTCATATTGCAAAATTTCAAAATCATTGTCATGGAGTACAGCACTAAAGAACGCATGGAGTTGACTTCCATTCATCTTCCCTTACGCGAAAATTTCCCCGGTGTAACAGTATTGCAATCGCCAAGCAGGTTGGCATTCCGGAAGGCCTGGGTTCAATCCCCGATTTCTGTTTTCCCAGGGGTTTGCCGAAATCACTCTAGGTGGATGCCGGGATGTCCCCCAATACTTTCAATTCCTATATGGCTATTGCAACTCTACTAAGGCATTGTTACTGTTCGAAGGCACTCTGAAAACACCTAACAAAAATATAAGTTACTAGTTTGTTTTGTGCGGAAAAATTTTTTCTTTATGCCAATCAGTGTTATTTAACAGGAGACGCTGTCATTCAACCAGTGATACATAAAATAGCGCATTAGGAATGTGATGTTAAATTTGTGAATATTTGTGTTTTGTGCATAGCAGTTATTGTCTTGAGCGCCGTTCACGGTAAAGTGTGCAAATTCGATTTCAAACTTTAAAAAAATATCACTGCCCATAAGATATATGCCACAGCTCACACTGACATGCAGGCTGCTAGTTAAGTTGGCAACGAACTAATAAAAATAGTTCTCTAAATTTTAATGTTTTATAAAAAAAAATAGGAAATATTTAACTTTAACGGGTTATTTAAGTCAGTGTTTCTTCTTATAACTCTTAACAGCACGAATTGGCAAATTATTAACAATCACATTTATAAAGCAAAGTTTTCGCTAAGACAACTCGTGAATAAAGTGAGACGGTCCAAGGCAATGCTAATCTTACATATAGCGGATGTATACAAAATAGGAAAAATAGATCCAAACGTGGAAAGGTTATAACTGACATTTCTTTCGTTCGACGCGAAAATATTGATCATCAGGACCACGGCAATATTAATATTAAATTATGCACGAGGACACAAAATAGGTAGAATTAAATTGTACAGAGCAGAGATAATGATGCCGGGGGAAAAAAAAATATCGGTATTATTTATATTGGTTATTTATAAAAGTATCGTTTTACGGAACTACATATCTAAAGAAAAACACAGATTTTTGATACATCGAAATTCGATATTTTATGTATTAAACGACTTTCCTTAATGCGTAATATTCCAATAAATTTTACATTTGTAAACGAGTCATTGCAGAAAGACGTGGTGCCCATTTCTGGTGCATGTTACCAAAGTATACATATTTTTAATTCAATTGTTGTATTCTATAAACAGAGCTTGTTAAAAGAACATTAAAAAAATATTTCGGATACCTGGTAAAATATATAGATTTAGATAAAATATCGATGAAATATTTCTACGATTTATATCGATATAATATGCTTATATCGATATATTGTTTATATAATATCGTAACTTTGATATAAAAATTAACTATTACCAACCTACAGACGTCTAGAATTGGCAAGTGGAGAGTTTGCGTGGGTGCAGAACTCCCACGACAGCTCAGTAACGAGGGGGAGCGGACAGGCACCCTACCTGACGTGCAGAATGTATCATTATCGTCTCATGTCCGGGAACTGCACATGGCGTGGGAAGGCGAAAGTAGCGCCTCCCACGACCGAGCTGTCCAGTTCGCCAGTCAAACCAGTGATTTCTACCTGCTTACGTTTAGTCATGCAGCGGCAGGGCTGGCCAAGCACCGGGAGCAATCTGGCGACAAGGATTAACGACTCGCAAAAAAAAAAAAAAAATAATTTCATATATTTGCTACAGTCTATTCGCGGTTTCTTCGCTCTTTTTTGAATAAAACTTTTGAAAAAATCACTCGAGGAATAACGCGTTCGTTTCCTAAATACGCCACGCGTCACGAGCTTGTGTTTACATAAATCTACAGTATTCGTGGTTAAATTGAGTGAATGGGCGGAGAGATCTGGGCGGCTCCTAACAGCGAGGTCTTGAGAGCCGATGAGTGTGATTGAAGTGAATATGGAGTGGCGCCGGAATGAAGGGGCGGGGGGAAACTGGAGAACCCCGAGATAACCCGCCGGCCAACGGCATCGTCCGTCACGATTCCCACTTGTGAAAATCCGGTGACCCGGGAGGGGATAGAACCTGGTTTGCCTTGGTGGGGGTTAAATTGAACTTCTGCTTATATCCTCTATAAATAAATATTACCTATTTAATTAATATGAATGAAAGAGATACGCGTGTTGGTAATGCCTAGTAAGAAATAGTTATTACAAATATATACACACACTGAGTGCACACGAATACGGTGAGTTGTAACTCTGGTGTAATTTTTTTTAACTCGGTTACACTGTTTGCATGAAGCTTAACAATATTTTTGAAGTAGAACAACATTGCTTCAGAAAAGTTGGAAGTAACTGACTGGACTATAAATACCGCTCAATAGTGTGTTATTTAGTTTTTTTTTCAATATTAGTATACTTTCTTTCATGACACGGATATTTTCATATTATAAAAATGAAGTTCTTGCAGGTTCTGCTTACGCACGTGTCAAATCAAACTCCTAATATTTATGTTTATTAAATACAAAGAAACTACGTGTATAGTGCATTCATAATTACTTCGCACTTTCTTGAAGCCATGCTAAAGTTCTACTGCCAAGCTATTCCTCCGCCTCCTGCAAATATAGTTTACTTAACTAAGCCTGGACTATTTCATTGAAAGGACAACTTAGCACTCACTTGCCCGCCAAGTTTAATAATATTTTGTATTTTGCACGAGTTTCTTACTAGGCATTGCCAACATTGTTTTCTCTTTATATTTATTAATATTAATTATAAGTGAAAAAGTAAAAATTTAATTCAATTCAACAATAATAAGACGCATGTTAACAGAAGTATAGAACGTTTATAACATGACATTTAAAAACAACCAAATAGATCATACACCGAGCTATTCTTATAATTACGCGTAGCAGTATTTCGTGTCACATATCATAATACTAATTAAAACAATAAGTTTCAGCCACCTTCCGTCCTCAATCCTCGAAATTGTTTATCTTACTCATGTCTTGAATGCGATCTGTATTATGCAAGAGATGAACAGCGCTTGCCATAAACACGCCCACAAATTGTTATCCAACGCTGTTATCCGAATATTTGCGATGACTGCATATAACACCCTGATTGCAAGACTACCGTAACACTAAATTTCAATTACGATAAATGAATTAAAATATTTATTTTTTTTAAACTTTTTATAAGTATTATGTCAGCAAGTGGATTTTATATATTAAAACTGTGTTGTTCCATTACAGCGTGCCAGCTAATCCTTTTAAAACGTGTAAAATATGAAATGTTATTTTTGCTTACTAAATGCGTTTCCGAGGTGCGACACCCATATATCTGCCGTATGTCTATTTGAAGAAAAAAATGTTGGCACAGTCTTCCATTGGCCAGTAATATATACTATTCCCCTTCCGACACGAACACTAACAAACTCAATTCTACGAGTCAAGATTGTCTCGCATCCAGAGTGCAATATGGTGAAGGCGGGCGGTGACATTTATTTCGGACTGTGGTCAGGCTGAAACAAGCAGGTTCAACCGAGACCTGCCGTTCAGAAATAAAAATGGCGACTCAAGAGATCTGTTGGGCTAGTTTCCCTATCGTTTGCTCCGGAAGAATCACTACTACTGTGCTAGTTTTTCGAGAATTTAAGTTATTAAAATTCTCTTTAACCTCGTTTTAACAATCCCGACGATCGATTCGAAATATCCCGGCTACCGGCTCTCTGGCAAAGAAAAGATAAACTCACGCGTTACACAGGTAGGTCAAGTTTACAAAAAAATGAAATTAATAGTTACTAATCTATTGTATTATTCAAACTAATTTCGTATTACACGTGTGTTAATCTGACACGATGACCACGCGAATGAACCTACCATAGTGACTGCTGCAAGTGTACAAGATAGCAAGTTCGTTTACTCGCCGAAAGTTGTGTGTGCACGCACTACTGCACATTTATGCAGGCTCTTGTGTACACTGGCTGACGTCACCGAGGACGTAAGTCACGGACATGTGTGTACTTGAGAAATCCTTAGCAGAGGCCGCGGCACGATGTGTCCGAGTAAGTTTGCTCTTTTTCCGAATGAAGGCAGGCCGACACGTTTCGGAACACATGCTCCTAAAATTCCGCATCTATTATGCCCGGTTGCACCAACACCTTCCCCGAGCCGAGATCGAATGATCCTAGTTCCGAACCAGGATATAGCTTGATCTTTGTTTCAATCTAAAAGTGTTGCATCAACGAAATTTCATGGTTCTGGATTTCCGATTCGTCGATCTTAAGTACGAGATAAATTTTGCTATTGGTTCGTAATATGACGTCATTGAAGTAGGCTTATTTTTCACTATAGATAGAACTAGACGTGCGGTGTTTGATCTGTTTTAAGTGAATTATTGTTGTACGAATTTTGCTGAATAATATTCAAGAGCGTATAATTGTTTAATTTCCCAAGAAAACGATCGAATGTATTGGCATATTTTCAAACTACATTTGTCTACGATGACTGCTGATCTCTGATCGAAATTTCAAACTGCCAATTTCGGCGTTTCGAAACGAACATATGGAACTCCAGTCCAGCTCTGAACGCTAACGGCACAACAGTTTTTTTTTTGTCGATCTTAGATCCGATCTCGGATAGTGTTTCGAACCACGATGGTGCAACCGGGTATTAATATCTCCTGACGTTTCAACAACTGAAAGAACATTTTCCACGCATGCATTGCTGTTCCTCATTTTCGATTAACAAATATGTACTGAAATTTTCACACAGTTATTCTACCCATGTGAGAAAGTGATTTGTACTAACTATTTCAAGAATATTGAGTACCCCAAGTAGGCCTTCAATGTGCGGAGAACACTGAACGCATTGAAAAGTTCTGGATGCAAAAACACGAAAAAAAAAAAAAAAAAAACACCTGTACGTAAAACTTTTTACAATATTTAAAACCAACAATCTAACAAATGTGTTTAATAAGTGTGAAATTATTTACGGAGCTCTGGAATTCCAGTTTAAGGTATGGCGCAGGAAATACTGAGCATGATCGTGTTAGCAAAAAATAAAAAATAAAGCGTGAAATAGTGCTCAAGACTAATCGATAACGTTTAAAAAAAATCCCTTCATTATTAAATATTTTCACTTGCATACAGGCAGGGTAGTAAAGCTAGTACAATGCTTTGTCAGCGTGCATTCATGACAGTCCCTCTGAAGTCTCTCAAACGACTACGTTGAGTGCGACGAAACAGCTGCCGCGCGCAGCGTGTTCTACATATTTTACTGTGAAAATTCACAGACAAACTTACATCGCGACCACAGGTTTGTTTACTTATACTCTACGCAACGACCCCATACATGTAACATCTGATGTCGAAAGGCGGCATTCGTAAAGTGTGCCCAGTACTTTTTGTCTAAAACTGACAACATCAGCGCTCCCTTAAAGCTGATTAAACTGGAAATTAAAATCACACTGAACTATGATTGTGGTTACAATTTAATTTTGATGTGTATGTTAACAGTAAAAGTTAGTATTACACGAGTTTCCTTGATCATTTCATTGGGGTTATTTGTCTAAGCGTTAAGTGCCCTTCATGGGAAATGTGGAAAAGCTGGCAACCCTACCACCGACTTGATCGCGGAAAACACCGCTCGCTCCTACCAAGACGCCGACAAGCGACCACTGCGCACACAAACAAGGTGGCAACACCGTCTACAAGGCGTGTCAACATGGGAGCAATTGCGGCAACTGGTGCGGGGCACGTGGTCCCCAGGCGCCGCACATGTTCACTACTCCGTAGGATAAACAACCAACTCCCCGCCGCCGATCTCTCCGGCTGCGCATAACCAATCTTAGTGTCCCAACGTCGAGTTGTTCGCCTGCCAACACGTCTGCCGAAAACGGCGCAGATTCGATTTGAGGTTAGAACACTTCAGTAAGCAATTGCTTTGAGATGTTTTTATGCTTCCTCTATCAAATTTGTAATTACGTCTAATTAAATTGAAATTGGCGAAATAATTCTATTCACATAATGGTGCTTGTCGTTCGAAACTTAAGATGTAAACAAACACCATCACTGTGGATCATATGATTGACAGTTTTGTTCCTTCGGGGTAGGTCAATGTTGTTACACGCGCAGAAGGCTAAAGAGTTAGACAGATTATTAGTCTATGGTCGCGCCGCATCGTCTCCGCACTATAGTCCGGTCACAGTTGCTTCCAACTGGCAGACTTCCACTTCCGCGATATTCCTCCGCCACTCATGTAAACATAGCTGAACCGAGTCTAGAAAATTACACTGAAGGGACAACGCACCGCATCCGAGCGCACTCAGTTTAATAACATTTTGCATGAAAACTACTTCTTCTTTGGCATCACCTTTTTTTATTCATATTAACTAAAAATGGAGTATTATAATCTATAAACAGAGTATAATTTAAACCTTAATATAACCAAAAATTAAGCAGTTTAGTGTCAGCAGAAGTATCAAACTCTCGAGATGCATGACATACTTTTATTTGGGAAAAACCAATCACGTCACACATGGGGTGATTTTTCAAAGGTTTAGTTCAAAAATTGTGAAGAAACCACAAATAGACTATAGCGACCTCTTCACATAGCTCACGTAAACCAGCTTTCCCACACTAAAAAAAAAAATCTCGCGCCCACAAAGTGTTGTTGGTATTTACCCTGCTAAATTTATTTGTGGCGAACACACAATTTTTTAGCTGTGATCACTAAACGTTTACTGTAATTTGGTGTAGCTTTGTATCACGGAAACTTTGTGCCACCTGCTTAATTTATTTTTAAATGAAGGCTCTAAGAATCCCTTCACATTACCGTGTTTCTTGCAAATAAAATAGTTAAAGGCTGTTCACAGTAAAGTGAGCACTTGTGAAATAAACTTTTGAGAAATGTCACCGCCGCTACCCAAGTCAATATTGACGAGCACACGTTAGTAACAACAGACGTAAAATAGTTCCGCGCATTTACGTTGAATTGAAAGGGTTAGGTAAACATTTGTGAACACTGAAATCTTTTATTTTCAGTTTCTTAAACGCATGTAAGTGTAAGAATTAACGAATTTGTAAAACACTTTTCTAGCTATATCACAGCTTTACATGACCGACGCATGAATAAAGCAATAAGGCCCATGGCAATGTTAGTTTACGTATGGTGGAAAAATACACAATGCAGATAGATCTTAATCAAGGCTGTCAAAAGTGCTCAGTTTACCGTGAACAGCCTATAGCAGTGAAGTATATACATATAGAGGACTGACTGACTGCCATTTGTTAAACCGCTTTACGCACAAGGTCAGGTCATTTTGCCCTGCAGGACGAGCTGGTCTACTCATCAGTCATGACTGCACCGCAGTAACTGAACTATTAATTCAGTTAGTATGGAACGAAAGCAGAAGGAACTTTTGGTGTCAACTTAACCAGGTGGCATTACTGCATAAGCAAGGCAAAATCTATCGCGAGATTGGAAAACCCCTCGGCATTAGCTTTACTGTGGCGAGTTCAATTTTAATATAAACAAACGGGAAAAATAGTTTGTAAAACAAACCCATCACATCAGAGCTCGCTTCAAGGATTGACAGAAAGGCGAGTTTTCAAACTATGCATAAGGAATGTATTTCACAGTGCGAATTTGCGAGGCAGGTCTCCGAGGGAAAAGTCGCACACAGGTGGAACAAATAGGAAAATGAGAGTACTGTTGTCGAATAAGTATTAATGACACCATGGAATTATGAAACACGGTCATATCCTCCGACGAATAAAAGTTTACCCAGTTTGTATCAGACGGAAGCAGGAAGATTTGGCGGAAGCAGACGCAGAACATGAACCTCGAAAAACAATCCCCCCCGCGGCAAATCACGGAGGTGCCATCGTGATGGCTCGGGGCTGCATGGCTGTGGGACAACTAGCATTTATAGACGGTACAATGGGTGCTAAGAAATATGTAGAGGTTTTGCGCCATAATTTAATCGGAAGTTCACTAAAGCTTCATCTCCAAGGGTCTTTCGGTTTCAACAAAACCAAGGCCCTAAGCAACGTGCTTTGATAACCAGTGAATGGCTGCTGTATAATGCCCCCCCAGAAGACTTCTCACCCCACCTCAAAGTCCAGATCTTCATCTGATAGAGAACTTGTGGTATCTTGCGAAGAGGTTTTTAAAAAAAGGCGTCCTAGTAACACAGCAAATATGTATATGAAAAAAAGGGGGGAGGGGAGAGTCCTGATTGTTTCCTGAATATTTATTTAAGTCCTATGTACTGAAACGTTTTCTGTGAAATAGTTGTTTGCGCGTAAACGCGTATCTCGGTAAATAAAAGTTCCGGAGGTGTGAAATTATCTATGGCCCTACCTTTTCACTTTTGCTATATTAAGTGTATCCTTGGAGGAAAAAAATTGTCAAATATTGCATTTTTAAAACCTGCCTATGCAGTTTCCTTAAGCGGCAAGAGAAAAGTTCAATGATACGGGCGTAGTTTAATCTATGGGCTTTCATCGCATGTGATAAAACCCCTATGTTACATATCTAATTGGCACAGTACAGCGTTACGACGGAAACTCTGCACGCCATGCGCGTAGGAGCGACGAGGCACTGGGCGTGCGTGTAACTGTCGCCCGTATCGCTCTCTCGCTTCTTGACCTTGGCCGCGCAGCTACATAGTCCCCAAAATTGCATTAAACACATCTTCATGGCGATGACTCAGGCAGATCTGCAGTGCTCTGTAGCAGACTGTACTGCATCAGCTTTATCAACGCCCGACTCACTATAGTCTGTCCCACGAACGAGTACACTTTGACATTTTTGAAGGCAGTCTTGTTTACAGATGTTTCCATGGACACAGTAGTATTCCCCCTCCCCCCCCCTCTTTTTCGGTGCACATTACTCGCTTGACTGTAACCCTGGCAGCAGTGTGCCAACAGAAACATTTCTGACGTGGAAATAACTGTATCCGAAGAAGTCTTTCAGATTTGTCAAAAATGTTCACTCGTTCGTGGGACAGACTATACCCGTGTAATAAGTGCGGGTCGTCCCTGCGATGGGGGAGTTACACGCGTGCTGCACGTGGCTTAGTGACGTCACAGGCGTCCCATCTGCCACGCGGGTGAACACACAACACAATGCCACTTCTCCCCCGGGCGGGAAACTGTCAAACGAGGCTGGGGTCCAGATACAAAGTGACTGGATCTGTGCACGCCATGCGGCGGCCTGCCCTACATAATGCATCACCCAGTTGCCTGCAGTGTCCTGGAGAGCTTTGAGAACACAACTGAAACGAGCGGCAAATGCAAGGAAACTTTCCTTCCCATATTGCATGCTCTGGTTTTAAAAGCTTGTTAATGTTTTTAAACAGAAAATTCAGAACTTACCACTGTACCCAACTAGCTATAATCCAACAACTGTTACCTCCAACTTTTTTGAATCCCTCTTTAAATTCTACTTCCGGTATATTCCTCCGCCTCATGCAAACAGAGTCTAGAAAATTGCACCAAAAGGATAGCGCACCACATTAGTGCGCACTCACTTTATTAATATTTTGCATAAGAACTATTTCTTGCAAAGCATTACCCATACACCTATTTTCTCCTCGTTTTTATGCACAATAATTATAAATGAAATATTATAATTTTTAAATAAAATATATGCAAAAGTTACACTTAATAATAAAATTAAGTTTTTTTTTTTTTTTCCATCTTAACAGAAGTGGCCGTAAAACACTCGAGACATGGCATTTAGGAACACCAAATTTCATACATGGGGTGATTTTTTATTAAAGATTTGATTTTTTTTTAAATGTGAAGGAACAGCGTATTAACTTAACGTTTCTCAGCAGCACAGACATGACTGAACTACGAAATTCAATAAGCAGATAAGGCCTCGACTTGAAAAAAAAAAAAAAAAAAAAAAGAATTCTTACACTGGTTTGCCCCATGGATTTTTATTGGTTAAATGATATTCAAATGTGCTCGAGTTACAACTGATCCTTTCTAATAGTGGTTATCATCTCAACAGAAAGTTGACGAACTAAAAGTTAACTGAAGAAATGTGGGCGGCTCTTAGCACCGAGGTCTTGAGAGCCGATGAGGGCGAGAGGAGTATGGAGCAGCATCGGAATGAAAGTGCGGGAGAAACGGGAGATCTCCGAGAAAACCCGCCAACAAGTGGCATCGTCCGGCACGATTTTCGCATGAGAAAACCCGGAAGTGACCCGGCCGGGGATTGAAACCGGTTCGCAGTGGCGAGAGGCGAGCAGACTAACCGCTCAAACCACCGCGGCCCCCGACGAATTAAAAGTTCCCGAAATCGAACATCAGGTTTAATCAGTTTATAAACTCTCTGCGTAGCTTCTAACGAGCTCTCAACCCTTGCAACGCTTCTGACATCCTGTTGTCAAATGTCTTCGAAGGTTACGAAATGTCGCGCTGACACTTGACATTTTCGACTTTCAAACATGTGGCGGTTTCACCGCGGTTACTACGTTACAGTGTGGACGAAGAAAACGCAAAGCCGCGTACAGTGTGCTAGAGTCTGCCGCGCGGATAAGCCAAATATAGTATCAAAAGACAAAAAAAATAATTCCACCGTATTATACAAATTAAAGTACGTACATGCTGACAGTATGTGCGAAACAGATTTTCCTCTGTGTGCAATATTTCGATTTAGAAGTTACACACGGTTATATCCACAGTTATAATTTTATGTAAAATGAAAAGTTCCGTCTAATACCACAAGGAGTTTACGATATGACATGTGCAGTATTTACGGGAACAAAATGTCTGTGCCGACTCTATACTGGCTACTGTACAGTATTTTACAGCTGTAAAATATTACAGCCTGTGCGCACATTTTAGGTTATCAATGCACTGCATCGTTTATACACACGTTAGATTCAACAGATTTAAAACAAAGCCATTATTATTGAATCAAGTAGTATGTTGAGTAAAATTGCGGAGGCAGCCGGGCCGGCACAGCCAGCAAAGTACAGTATGTTTGCTTAGCTCAGTGTTTTCTTGGGTCTCTGGTAATATAATCCTGCTATTGAAATCTTACTTGTTTACAAAAAAAACTATTCCACATTTCCTTAAACAAGAACTTTATAGCTAACAAAAAAAAAATATTTCACGTACTACATTTAAATGTTCTTAGCTAGTCTTTCACCGAGATCTTGCCGTCTCCCCATTGTCCTTTGTCACATCACAAACTAAGAAGTTATACAAAGTTTACCAATTCATTGTATACGATTGGCGAGAGCGCGAATTATGATCTTTCCCCCATACATCCATGAGAGCATTCTTACGTTTGGTCAGGGATAAGTCAAATGCGTAAAGGGAAGTCCCTTAACTTGTATAATAGTAACACTCAATATTCCTATATTTGCAGCCTGATGATATTTCCATACTATGCACGAGTTAAAAACTTCCATTGCAGTCTAGAAAGTTTATTAGGATTATTTCTAGTGATATCCGCCTTGGGATCACCACATTTACTTTCGTAAGCAGTGACGTTTCCTCAGGTAACCAGTACCACGCCTAAAAGCCGTTCTCTTTCACCGATGTTGCACTGTTTCATGTAAGCTCACTACATTTCTACAATTCTGTGCCATTTGATGTCAGCGAGTCAAATTTCTTGCACAAATGCGAATCTGAGACCCTTGGTTAACCAGCATAATAGTAATCATGGACTACCACTGTGACCTGCTGGCATATCAAATAATACGTACCATCACAACTGTTAAAACTCTAGTGAACTTGCATGAAAAAGTTTACCAAAAACACGCATTCCGCTGTCTCGCGAACTAACAACTCTCGACTTCTCACCACGCACCAGTCGCAGTTTCACTCACTACGCATAACATAACGTAACTGACAAGACGCCACGTTCCTCAACTGGTCTCTTCTCACTCATCTACCTTAATACGTCTAGCAGCGGTAATTCAATAAAGGGGTACCGCATAACTGTAAGATAAAGGGAGATCGCGGGATCGAGTGGGAATCGCAGCAGTGGGAAATGGCAGCCATCAAATGCCTCCCTAAGGAAGGAAGCGGGCAATAGTGCAGACACAGTAACAATCCGCGACAGAAGGAGTGTTACTAACTAGCAGTCGTTAAAAATTAAGTAGTTACTGGATGAAGATCGTCCGGGATATTTCTTAGGTGAAATTACTAGCACACAATCTTGGTAAAAGGGGGGGGGGGGTGTGATTTACTTAACTCCATTGCCACTGGTTTTAAACAGGATGATTGAGAAGGCAATGTGACGATTTAGGAACACTCCCTGTAACCAAAGTGCATATCTGAGTTAAGATGAGATTTGAGCGGCTCTTCACGAGGTCTTGAGAGCCGATGGGGATGAAACGGTGATAATTGAGCAGCGCCGGAATGCCAGGACAGGGGAAACTGGAGATTCCCAAGGAAACCCGCCGACCAGCGGCAACGAATCCCATTCGCGAAAATCCGGGAGTGACCCGGCCGGGGAATGAACCCGGTTCGCACAGGTGAGAGGCAGGCAGTAATCGCTCAGCCACCGCATTATCTGAACCATTCAAGTGGTGTGTACGTCCGGGGTAGGAACGAGACTGAAGTTCGTCTCTGGGAAGAGTCCCATGCGCCTATCATACGTTCACGGTTACTTTAAACGTTCCTGAATCTTTCAGGAAATTCCTCCGTCTCATGCAAACTAAGCTTCACTGTAGTCTACAAAATTACTTCCAAGGATAACGCACCGAGTTCGCGCGCACTCGGTGGTAATGTTTTGCACGATAATTATTTCCTACGAAGCGCCACCAACACAGTTTTTTCCCCCACCGTTTTAATTCATAATTATAAATTAAATATAATTTATCAATAAAATACACGTATAACTTAAATTTAACGAAAAATAAGATACGGGCATTTTATACCTCTGTTAACATGAAAGTGATACATGGCATATATAGGAAATAACAAAAAACACGTCATACATGGGGGTGGTATTTCAAAGGTTTGATTAAAAAAGTGTGCGGAAACCGCGAATCGACTATATGAAGGAAAGTCGTGCAAGGAAACATGCGTGCAGCAGAGGGATTGGAGAGCCATGGCCGCTATTTGGACCACAACTATGTACGCCTACTTTAGGACAAACCTGTAACTAAGAAGGGAAAAACCGGCAGAGGGAAAAAAAAAAAAAAAAAAAAAAAAAAAAAAAAAAAAAAAAAAAACGCCTCTGGCCAGTGAATACATTTTGAACTTACGTGTATATTACTAGAAAAAGCGACGGGAAAAGTTGACAGGATCTATGCTCTATTAATGGGCGATGGGAACAAGAAAAATCCAGTAAAGACGTTGAATGCAAGGTACTATACTTCTATACAGTCATCGCCTCACTGGAACATTCTCAACTACTCCTGTGATTGCGCGATGAAAAATGCCAGAAAATGCCGAGGTGACAATCCTGCCTTCCCATTCACCTGCAGCGACACGTCATCGCTAGGTGTCAGATTGCGTCCACTCCTCCCTTTCCAAGAAACATCTGGCCTTCACGAGGTAGGAGTCACGCGAGGGGAATAAACAGCCACGCGAACATGCGACCACTGCACACACAGCGATTCCACTAGGGAATTAATGAAACTACGTGTCCCGACATATGGCAGAATAAATTACCATTTTAGCATGACTATAATAGGCTATTCACGGTACTGTGAATCCTTTTGAAAACCCTCTCACTTGAAATAATACTTATTAAATATATTTTATTTTAGCCTCAGACGTTAATTTCATAGTGCGGTGGAGTACACACACTGATAATCACATACATGGAAATATTTATTTTAAAATGTGGTTAAATGATAAAAAAAACTATCTTAAAGGAATAAGTACCCAAGGCCTATAAAGTGCTCACTTTACCATGAACGGCTTTTACATTCCAGTAGCGTTAAGGTGGTCGCCTGGGCAGGCCGCTGTACGGTGTGCAGTGCTCCAGCAGAAAACTTTTGATTAAAAAACCGCCCAACGTGTCTGAGTGAGGTCTGTTCACGAATAGCATTTTTAAAATGTTACGCGTCTGTACACGTTTTTCAGCCCTCCATTCCTCTATAAACCATGTTTTTGTGATAGTGAACGTGGCTCAAACGGGTATTTTCAAAGTTATTTTAGGTATAACATTTCGGCACAAAATATTAGGGACGTGCATTAAAGCTTTATTTTTATTATTAAGTAATAGAATGATAGGGTCTCCGCTGAAAGTCTCATGGAGACGCGTTATCGACGGCAAGACTGCGCGCCAGTTCAGTGCTTTGCGCGTAGAGGCGATGAGAGAATTTATGCGCATGCCCTGGTCGCCCCTAGCGCACCCAAGCTTTTAGGCCTCAGACGTGCTGAATTCCTTTAACCAAGCGGCCACCTTAGAACAGCAATTTATTGTTGGGACTAAAGCAGGGTCCTGCGCAGCTGACTCGCATAAGCACCCACATTTCCTTTACGAAACTATACAATATAAACTGTATCTCCCCCTACCCTTCTGTATTATCATTTATGAAATGTGACTTTTTTTTAAACACGAAAATTGGTGCAGCTTGCCCGAGGTTCAGGTACGGAATATTTCTCTGCACACGAAAAACTTCCGTAACTCGGCAACATTTACGTGAAGTAGATGCACAACTTACCACTAAACTACCTCTTAGTTTTTTTTTTTCAAGTGTGTGATTTGTTAATGTGTCCTCATTTGCTGTAGGACTATTTCAAACCATATCTATAGGCTGTTTACGGTAAAAATGGGCACTTTTGAAACCCGTGCTTGAGATCTACTTGTATGAACATAGTGAATTCTTCCACCATATGTAAAATTAACATTGCTATGCGCCTGATCACTTTATTCATGCGTCGGTCAAATGAAACTGTGGAATTATTAGAAAAGTAAATTTGTTACAAATCTGCTCATTCTTATACTAACACGCATTAAAAAAAACGGAGGAAAATAAATATTTTTAGTTTGCAGAAATGATTACCTAACACTATTTATTTGACTTATAAATTTGGCACTATTTCCCATCCATCATTGCCAACTTTAACGGACGCACTGAGTGACATGAGCCCAGTAAAGTATATGCACGCAGGGGCAGTGACTTTTATAAGGTTGATTTAAAAAGTGCTCACTTTATAGTGAACATCCCCTAGCAATTTTAATTCAATGCTGAGACACGGAACTACATTTTCTCGGAAGTTACCAACTTGGTTGGGCGCATGCCAGTAACTTTACCTACGCAGGTAGGGGCAGTGAAATTTCCCCCATTTTTCACCACGTTACCCGTTTTCAAAGGCGAGTGGAGAGCCGTCGAGATCCAGTAGGTTCGCGAGGGTAGGAGTTTCTGCATTTACAAGAAAATTTGTACAAAAAGTAACTTTATTCCCTCTCCCCCCCCTCCCTTTTCCACATACCATGGCTCTGTTCGTGAGCACTTCACACATGGTGGACGCAGGAGTCGAACACAAAGTTCCACATTATTCATTTTCTCTTACAGATGCACGATTCACACTAGGCTTGGACAGTCCGAATCAGGCACCCTGTTCTAACGACCATGGCGAAGAGAGGGAATTAAAATTCATTCATCTATGACGATATCTTTGAGTATGTTGCTATCTGACAGTTTTAATTTGACGACCGGATAATTGCTACACTGTTCTGCATTGAATACGTACTAGCAAGACAAGCAAAGGCTGTTCACGGTGAACTGAGCACTTTAGGATCTAATTTACCTCCAATTATGTATCCTTCCGCTAAATGATACTTAGTTTAACATCGCCATGGACCGTCTCACTTTATTCTTGCGTGATGAAAGTAGAAACCTGGGAGTTTTTTTGAAAAGTAAATATATTTATTGTACCCAAATTCGTCCTGTAATGTGCATTAAAAAAAAAAAAAAAACACTTCACTAGTCACAAATCTACATACTTAATACACTCTCGATTAAAAGCCAGGTGTTAAGAACTGTTCTTTTAAAAACTAATACGTTAACTTGACTGGGAGCCTATAATCCATTCACGGTTATTTCACACTTTTATGAAGCCCTGCTAGAGTTCTACTTCCAGGATATTCTTCCGCCTCATGCAAAGCATGCTTAAGTAAATCTGGAAAATTTCACGACAGGACAACGCACCACTTTCCTGCACGCTCATTTTTAAATTATGTTGCATGAGAACTTTTTATTACTAGGCACTACCAACATTTTTCTCACTGTTTTTATTCGTGTTTATTACAAAATAAATAAAGGTAAAAATTTTATTTACCGAAAAATAAGATACTCATGTGTTTACAGAGGTATAAAACGCTTGATACTCTAGTTATTTCCTAAATATGCAAATACCTAATACATATGGTGATTTTTCAAAGGTTTGTGTCAAAACTTCCAAATATACCGTGAATGGACTACACGTGCCAGTGCATACTGTAGTTAAAAGCTGTTCACGATAAAGTGAGCACTTAAAATGAATATTAGAAAATTTCACTACCCCTATCTGCATATATTTTAACGGGCGCCCTGAGTGACATGCGCCCGGTAAAGTTGGTAACGATGGATGGAAAGTAGTTCCATATGTTAACGTCGAATAAAATGGGTTAGGCAACCATTTGATAATTTACATTATTTCTTACTCTGTTCTTTTTAACGCCTCAGTGTGTAAAAATTAGCAGATTTATAAAATGTTTGCTTTTATAATAATTTCGCAGTTTCACTTGACCGACACGGAGTAAAGCGATGAGGCCCATGGCAATGTTAATTCTACATAAATACACAGCGTGCATGTAAGTAGATCTTAAGCAGGGCTTTCATAAATGCTCACTTTATCGTGAACAGCCTATACCTACATATGTACGCGATTATCGGCAGTAGTTTTTTTTTTTTTTTTTTCCGATGGTCGATTTCGAAAGTGCTCAGTATATCATGAACAGCCCTATAGTGGTGTAACTTGCGGCGAGAGGCGTGAAGTGGCAGACAACAGCCGGCTAGCCGCTGCTCTAACCTTCACGGTGTCTGCAGGGCAGAGGCAAGTTCAGCGACTCTCTCCGCTGGCCGGCGCCCCGTACTCGCTACACACTGCTATAGGCTGTTCACGATCAAGTGAGCACTTTTTAAGGCCCTCCCAGCAGGCATCGACCGTTATTAGATACACATTATCGCAGGCCTAGGCATTAAATTTTGCTGGTGGTGAAATTTACACATTGTTATTAGTTACATTAAAACGTTTATATTAAAAAAAAAAAAAACACCAGGAAAATGGGAATTCGATTAAAGGAAAAATTTATAAGGGCCTTAAAAAGTGCTCACTTTACCGTGAACAGCCTTTAACGCCCGCGCCGCCATCACTGGAGCAAGCTCCCCAGCGCGGGAGGTAGTACAAGCATTTGATTGCGGCGCGTAAAAAGAAGGCAAACACTTCCCCCCCTTCCCCTCCTATTCGCCCTAAAATTGTAAGCATGAGCTAATCTCGCAGCTGGTTTTATGACTTGTCACGTTGTGTACATTTAACTCTCATTAAAATGTTAAGTCCTACGAAAATATTTAATGAATGCTAGTGCGTGATTTCTAAATCATCCAGGGTATAAATACGCTTAAATTTATTAAAAAATACCTATTTAATTTTTCTATAATTATGTATATTTCTATATTATGTGTTATTTTTCAACGAGTTCTGCGTGTTATAGTCAGGAAGCCACTAACGACTACCGCAGGCTCAATATTGCGTTTACCTAAAGGTGCCTACTTAACTATACGGCAAAATATATCTTCCGCAAACCACTGTATGGTTTGAACTTTAAACACAATATTCTCTGCAGTATATCAGTCTCAAATTATTCAGATTATTACTGAACAAAAATCGCTCTGCAATAACCTTAACATATTTGGACAGTGTATTTTAGTAACCAATTATAACGATCCAATTTAATACACGCACAACATACATATATAGCCTACGCACAAAATACCTTTCTGTTGCAAGAATGTGGACGTCCTGGACCACGTACGTCTGCTTTAACGTACCCCGAACCCGAATTTTGATAGCTACAGCTGTCTATATCCGCAACTCTCAATAGCAGCGTGTATTTTGATGAGCGATACAACTCCGATGGAATAACGCGACCCAAGCGACGGAGGTCATTAAAGGCGAAAATTCTGAACGTTCCGGGTCAATAGCCCTAGTATGCCCTTAAAAACGGTGTTAGGTGCAATTTTTAAGTTCGGATGAGCGTCGCTCCTAGATTAAGATATTGTGAGACAAATGAATGCTAAACACGACGGGCCTAATCGAAGTATGGAAGTTTTTGGAGGCCAACATGTAAAATCCAAAAGAAGGCCAGCCAACACAGTTTTTGCCAAGTTCCCGAGTAAGAAACTAGTTAGTGTGTTCCATTCCTTTAGCATCATGTCCTGCGCTGCAAGTAGGCGTACGGAAATTTGTGCCAAGAAGTCTCATTTCGAATACATGCTTGCGACTTAATATTTGTCCGCAAAGTTGGCAAAAACTATAATGTAGGGAACTATGTGGGTTGCCCCCGCCCCCTATATATTTTTGTTTTCCGCATTCCCTTCTCCAGTTATCGGGTTTATCGTCAATTTTTGCCCCATGTGGACGCAAGGGGCAAAAATTTATTGTATTATATTTATATTACACACTGTAATAATTTTAGACGTTGCCAGTATCTACTTTTGCCTCGCAAAAAATATCAGCTCATGGTTTTCGCATGAATAGGCTACATGCCAAAATCCCAATTGTATTGTTTTAAAAATGTACAAATAACGAAAACTAATATATTTACGGAAATTCGATATTTCACACTGAAAGAAGATACCAACAGCTACTTGAAGACTTAAAAAATCCTAGAAGTAAAAGTTTTAAAATTAAAACAAAATTATTAAAATAAGGAAAGGTTTCCATTTTTTATTTCTGGCTCCTCAATTTTCGTAAAATAACTTTTGTCAAGTACGCATTAAAACGAATCAAGACAAAACCTTTCAGCTGCCTTGTTAAAATTTCTGCAAATAGTTTTGTTCATACATATTATTAGTACATTATAAAAACAGTAAAATTTTGACCGACATGTCAAAACCATGAGATCTAAAAAAAAATTTTATCCTCGGAAATAAGTCGCAGATAATGTCTACAAATAAGATTATGCGGTACAAGTATACGATAGCTTTCCTCGTGGCCAACACCCTTACCGTACCGACATAAATGCAACGCTACCGACACTGCAGTCTCATTGAGTACAGGCTGTTCACGGTAAAATGAGCAGTCTTGAAAGCCCTGCTTAAGATCTGCACGTTGTGTATTCTTCCACCTTACGTACAATTAACGACACCATTGGCAGCACTACTTTATTCATGCGTCGGTCGAGTGGGACTGTGGTGTGGACTTATTAATTAGAAAAGTAAATATTTTACAAATCTGCTAATTTCTACGCTTCGATGCATTAAAAAAAAAACAAAGCTAAAGAAACAATTTAATTTATCACAGATGGTTACCCGACACTTTTTATTCGACGTTAATATATGGATCTACTGTCCCTCCATCGTTACCAACTTTACTGGGCGTATGTCACTAAGGTGCTCGTTACAATATATGCAGGTAGGTTCAGTGACTTGTTTCAAAGGTTGATTTCCAAAGTGCTCACTCCATCGCGAACAGCCTTTACCAGCTGAGGTGCGCTGGGAATGGAGAGCTGCCAGTTGTATTCAGGGGGTTGATGAAGGGTGGTGGTGGGGGGTGGGGGTTAGGAGGAAAGCTGCCATGTCGTACGGCGCAACAGCGCACGAGCAAGAAAGGCTGCAGCGGCTACGTGACCTGTGTTCAAACCTGGACCTGTAGTGTGAGTCAGCCTGCACTCCTTGTTCAGCTCCAGTCACAATCATCTCCCTCTCTCCCACCTCCGGCATTCCCACTTTCATCCGCACCGGGTCGCTGATCGCCGCACACAAGACGAGGCAGACCCAAGGTTGCAGGCGCACAGATCTTAGTCATCTGCGCACGTGTCCATACACCAGCTCAACTACTGCCAGAGTGACGTGGTTAACAGCGATGAACGCGCGGAGCCGCTTGAATTTTCTACAGGTCCATTTTACATGACAAAAAATACTTTCATTAACTTTAATACATTTTAGTTTTATTAAAACTAGGTTAGAAAATGCGCACATGCATCCCACGGCATTAAATAAACGGTGTTGCAACTTCTAAACCAATTCGCGTTGTTCTTTATAATGCTACTGGCAGAAAAGCACTTGAGTGTTGGAACAAATTGACTACTGCGCAAATCTCATTAGCAATACCCTATTTTCCCTCTATTGGTACTATTTTGAGGCACTTTTGAGGCCCTAGTTAGTTTTTTCCTTTCAGCTATATTCGATCATTTAACGACCTTTTGAAATATGCATCGCCATTTAAGAAATTAACACAGCGTGTGCATCCCACCGCACTCTGAATTTAACGTCTAATGAAATGCCAAAATGAAATGCATTTATTGACCATTATTCAAAATGAAAGCGATTTCTAAAGTGCTCAATTTACCGTGAATAGCATACATACCACGGCGCTGCTAAAAATGGAAGTGCACAAACACACAAAGTTATCTAAAAATAGGTATTCATTTCGGGAATGCGTAGCAACAACGGGGGAAATAGTTGCGCGAAAAACAGCAGTGGGACGTAAATGACTCGGTTGTGAACCCATTTAAGGCACGACTGACTTCGAAAGAAAGACGCGTACATACTTAAACCAACTAGGCTGCTTGGCCTACCTAGTCCACAAGGAATAAAGCACACATTTCGATCGGTGTTGGCGAGTGTCTCTTCTCTAGTCGAATGTGCTGCTTCAGATTTCTCGCAAGGTGCGCGTACACACTTAAACCAACTAGGCTGCTTGGCCTACCTAGTCCACAAGGAATAAAGCACACATTTCGATCGGTGTTGGCGAGTGTCTCTTCTCTAGTCGAATGCGCTGCTTCAGATTTCTCGCAAGGTGACTCAGTGTTTTTTTTTTTTTTTTTTTACAACCCATCGCCAACCGTTCATGTAAAGGCAGCACGGATCCAGCATTTCAATATGTCTTCTCCGTAACGAATTTTCAGAACGCCTGGCGATTGCACGTGCGGTGGAAGTATTGCAAAACTCTTCCCTCAATGACACCGCATGACATTATGGTCAAACCAGCATGCGCTCCCATAAACTACTGTTTAAACAGTTATTGGATCAATCATGCAGCGAAGATTCTCATATTATTAATGCAAAGCACTAGTCATTTTATAAACACAATTTTAATACAATAATAATTCTTTAACTTGCGCAAGTTTCACAGAATTAGTTAGCAAGTAGTAATTATGAATATTTATCACTGGCGAATTTTACAACTAAAAAAAAAAAATAAATAAAAATAAAAAAATAAAAAAAATTGTGAAACATGTATAGCGAGATGATTTAATGTCATGCGGAAACTATGTCGAAGTATTAATAAATCATACATATACGAAGTTGACAATTATTCTTCGATAAATGTTAGCCATTTAAGCAACCAGTAGAATATAATTTTTTTTATAAGTATGGTGTGTCGTTTCGTTTTCTTATCCATCTGCAAATATTCAGCGAGTCCTAGCCAACTACAGAAAACTTGATCAGAAAAAGTTTTGCTTTACAGAAATGGTATTGATAGTCGGTATACATTTAACATTTTCATGTATAATTTCGTAGTGCTATGTTATTAGCAGCGCGATACTGCTATAAACAAAAGTAATCTTATAAAAAGTTTAGTCATTGGGGAGAACATTTTACTTCAGTAAAGACAATGTATAACTTATTAAGACAATTACAGCCAGCTCCACAATACAGACATTAAGCCAGTCAGAGCATAAAGACAGAATTTTATCCTTCTTGGACTGGATATCACGTTAATTCATACCTATCCAATAAATGAGAGGTAACGTTCGTTATGTAGTTGGTAAGACTAAATAGGGTGTTTGAGTAAATATTACTGCAAGTTTAAATCCACACGGTTAAAGTGAGAGGAACAGTATTCCTTTATATAGGCTGTTCGCGGTAAAGTGAGCACTTTTGAGGCCCTAGTTACTTTTTCACACAGCCATTTTTATCCTTCCAAAACTTTTGTAAATAAATATTGCCATGGAAGTAATAGACACGGTGCATTTATTTCACAGGATTCTAAATTTAACGTCTAAGGCTACAATTAAAAGTATTTATCGACTAGTAATTTCAAACGAGACTGCTTCAAAAAGTGCTCACTTCACCGTGAACAGCCTATAACAATGTAAACTGCGTAGACTGTGCAAAACCAATTTACTTATAGCCGCTTAAGGCTGGGCCGTGGGCATACGACTTAAAGGGCGACACCTGGAGGTAGAGAGTAGCACGGAGGGGGGGGGGGAAGGGTCAAAGCTGCGCAACAAGATGAGTCAGTGGAGCGTGTGGTAGGCCTGTAGAGGGGCGTAGTCGCGGGAGCAGCCCACGAGGCCTGGGGACAGGCAGTGGGCCGTGGGCGACCTTCTGGTCCACCCACCATCACCTGATGCGCGAAAGTGGCCGCAGCCTCCGCTCCCTGCTGGACCGAGCATGCTAAATACAGTGACGTCACTGCGCCGCGCAAATTATGCAACCAGCAACGTCCCCAACGTGACAGATACCGCACCCCCGCGCTTTAACGTTTGCCAGGGTGACGGGCCACCAAATATTAATTGTTCTACAACTGTACCAAACTTTCAAATCTTACGCATTGTATATGATAACATTCCCCTTTAATAAAAATATTGTTAACTTTACATTTTTTAAAAATAACTTGACATCATATACACTACAAAATTCTTCCGTTTCCTTGCAACCGCAATAACGAATACTAACTATGCTGTACACATAAAAAATATTTACAACACAAACTAATGCCGTGGGGTTACTTATATAAAATTAAATATAGGCTATTCAAGATAAAGTGAGGACTTTTTAAGGCCCTCATAACAGGCGTTAACCACTAATAAATGTATCTTATTGCAGCCTCAGGCATTAAATCTTGATGATGTTGAAATGTATGCACTGTGTATTGGTCACATTGCAATGTTTACATTAAAAAGCAGCAGGAAGATGGAGATTGGGTGAAAGGAAACATTTATAAGTGCATTAAAAAGTGCTCCATTTATCGTGAACAGCCTATAACTGTGCGTACATTTTAAAAAAATATTTAAAATATGTAAAATGTCTTTCCGTTAAAGTTATTTTTTTCCCCACTTATATGGCTTGTTATTTGGTGATTACACATGTGTTACGCGGTAACCCATGGAATTAATCTACTCTAAATTTTTTCATATGTTATAGCTGCAACAAAACAGATGAATTTTGTATTCGACATAAAATTATTGGAAAAATTTTTTATCCGAACAAAATGTTATCACATGCAATGCGTACGAGTTGAACAATGTTTGGTACAATTATAAAATTAATTTTTTTTGGGGTCCGAAACCCTTAAGCAAACACTGTCCAGGAGCTGACAGGCCAGGTTTGGAAGGTTTGAAATCCCACCGAGGTCCTCGCAGCCAGAGGCCCTTTAAAATCTGCACGAAAAAAAGGTAACAGAAAAACTTAACAGTTAGCATGAGTGAATTTTAGAACCATGGATCAGATAGATACAAAGAAAGTATGTAAGGAATACCAGATCTGAATTTAACTCTCACACTTAATGCCCTATTTACAGAAGCACTGAATAAATTTTACAATCGAATATTTTTTTTTTTTAACTTGTAATATCCTCCCGGGGCTACTCCATTCCCTCAGACCCTCCGGGCAGACACCCTCCACCCCTAAAAATAACCAAGTCTGGATCCATCTGTTTCCAACGAATGTCCCTATCCCTCAGTCCGCCCCTGACTGCCTACCACCAACGTTGCGAACGAACCACGAAAAGCAGTTCTAGGTTCGGACATCCTATACAAAGTATAGTATTCAACATTTCCACACTCCCACTTGTAGAACGCACGACTTTCATTAGCGGAGGGACACACTAAGAAGGCTATCAAAATTACTCTTCAGTTAACACGATGTAACATTTTATAAACGCCGAGAACGACATGCATACATTGTCTGAATTATACACAATGGGGCGGAATTCGACCGACTAACTTCGCGAGGTGATTCCTTATGAAAATAAAGTAGGAAATTTATGAACACTTACACACAAACTGACTAAAGGGAGATACTAGAGCTTGAAAATTAAAGTTTAAAAAACGCATATTTTAAAAATATCTGAAACTACGTGAAATTAAGTCTTTATTCTCCCAAGATTATTTTAAGTTATCGGGATCACCAACATAAAAAAAATAAAAATAAATACCTTCCTCCGTGATGCAAACAGGGGTGACCATCTTATCACCGTAGACCACCAGTTTACCGTAAGGTGTTACGAACTTTACATGCTAGTTTATTAAGCGGCATGCCCTAATTATCAAGAAGGGCCCTCTCGTGTCGACAGCCAGTATGTAAATTAATCAGAGGAAATGTTGGGTTTCGCCCACGCTCCAGGAACTGTATCGCTGCCACTGAAAGTTTTGTATTTGTTTCACATGAAACAAAGTCCTGGCCAAGTTGCAACAAAAGGAACTTTTTTTTGTTAAAGATTGTTCACGATAAACTGAGCACTTTTGAAATCAACCTTAGAAAAATGTAACTTCCCCTGCATGCGTATATTTTCAACGGGCTCGCTGAGTGGCGTTCGCCCAGTAAAGTTGGTAACGATGGATTGAAAGTCGCTCCACTTTAACGTCGAATAAAAAGTGTTACGTGACCATTTATGATCAATCATTTCTTGCTCTTTCTGCTTTTTTAATGCATCGGAAGTGTATAAATAACCAGATTAGTAGAATATTTACTTCTCTAATAATTTCACAGTTTCACTTGACTGACGCAGGAATAAAGCGATGTCCACGGGAACGTTAATTTCACATAAGGCGGAAGAATACACAATGTCCATAAAAGTAGATCTCAAGCAGGGCTTTCAAAGTGCTCATTTTACCATGAACAACCTTTAACTACGTCAAACTGCTCAAACCAGCATGAAACTTTTATATATCCTGGGGTGAAATAGTTGCCAGCAAAATGGGGTGCCCTCCAGCACTGTTATTTTCGTTACAAGGGGAGCTATTAAGTCTAGGCTTCATCCCTTTTGTTGAAATTCAAAGTAATTATTGACAACGTACGACTATAGAAAATTTACATTTTACGTGTTGTTTTAATATTTTTGTGCTGAATTTCAATTGTGTTATCTGCTCGTTGTAAAAAGTCGAAAACACGACATTTTACCTATAAGTTATTGCATTTTTGAAAGCAGGAAATAAAAATTAGATACAAAAATACTGAAAAACTAGTCAATTTTAAATTTTCTATAGTGAAACATTTCCAGTAATACCTTTGAAACAAATGACACGAAAACTAATAATTTCTCCAAAAGGCGTACAGCCGAGGAGAGTTTGTTCTTATGTTGAAGACTCCGATAACATGAAACAATGTTGGTCAAATTTTAGTTGAATTATACTTGGTTTCCAATATTTTGCAAGACAATTTTAAAATCTCAATTTTAGAGTGTTCCCACTTGATTTTGCATAAGGAATATCTTCAAGATTGATCGGTCAAATTACGCCCTAACCTCTATACCTACATTTATGGATGGACCCAATATTAAATATTTTTACCCAAGTCTAAAATGAGTTCTCCCATACAGTACTAACCAAAACAAAACTAGGTGGAACTGTGGAATTAATTTCACCATAATTGCGCGTCTATCGGTATATTTCTTAAGGACCATCACTGTTGCTAACACGAACAGGAAAATAAGTATTTTTATGCTATTCAGTAATATTTATTTCTTGGCTCGACCAAGTATAGCTGAAAGATGGCGTATTTAAAAACTGAAGACTAAAAAGAGCAATGGTCAACACAGAAAACTTGCGAGGAGGAGTGGCATGTTGAAAGCTCCACACACACACACACTTCGTGGTGTGCGGTTTGTTTGCGACAACACTAATGCATTTCCTCCAGGACTGCTATTAGTCTGAAGCGAGATAACACTATCGACTTCAGTATAGGCTGTCCACGGTAAAATGAGCGTTTTTGAAAGCCCTACTTAACATCTACTCGTATACACGTTGTGTATTCCTTCGCCTTATGTAAAATTAACATTGCCATAGGCCTCATCACTTTACTTACGCGTCCGTCAAATGAAACAAATTATTAAAAAGTAAATGCTTCACAAATTTGTTAATTTGTACACTTCTATTAAGAAAACAAAGGGAAATAAATCATTTTAAGTTATCACAAATGTTACCTAACACTTTTTATTAGACGTTATGATATTAAGGTACTTTCCATCCATAGTTACCAACTTTACTGGGCGAATGTCACACAGTTCGCCTATTAAAATATATGTAGGCAGGGACAGTGACTTTTCTAAGGTTCATTTCTAAAGTTCTCACTTTATCGTGAACAGCCTTTAAGGATTTTACTCACGCAACTACGCGGGAAGTAGCATGCAAAATAGACTAAATCCGCCGTTTCTACTGCACTCTACCATAGTGATCCACGGAGTTGGGTGCAAGTTGATTGAAGATAGGAATTTTAGGTGTTGCGCAGTATTTTTTAACCCCGAGATTATGCGAGGCGGCGTTTGAACACAGTCAAAAATACCATCACTTCACAGGAGGGCTTTTACGATAACAGTTTCTAAGTAAGAGCACCAATATCTCTACTGCCGAGGAACATCTACAGCACCGAAGACTTAAGATTAATTTGCACTAATCTAACAAGATGTAACTTACCAGACTGAACTCTAAAATGGTGTACTATTTCTTCCTCTCGCATTATGTCAAATACTAGTAATATAAGTTAAATAATAGCTACAACTGGTAACAAACATTAACACACACCTTAAAATAATAAAAACTTGTGCTACTACTCGCCTATACAACTATGCTGAACAAAGATTAATAAGCAACGACAGGTCAAATATTACTTAAATATCGCACGCATTTCTTTACGTTACGACTCTAGCTCCGTAACAGAAATTCGGGAGCATCTAACCCAGAACTCAAGTACTGCGACAATAGGAGGCCAGAGCGGAGCAAGAAAATATTTTAATTACCTGCATCTGGGCCAATCTAGACACTCCCCCAGTTGCGTTCATTGTAGTGGTGGTAGTCGTGGTGCTAGAGTGTTGGATGATGGTTGTACCACCCCCGTAACTCGGCTGCACTAACGCCATCTAGCAGCAGCTCCTGGGACAAAATAGAGAAGCATGCATTATCCTGCAAATGTCAGCAAATTTAAATATAATGAGTGAGAAGAAGGGGGAGGGAGGGAGGGGAGAGGGAGGGAGGGGAGGGGGAGAGGGGAGGAGGGAGGGGAGAGGGGAGAGGAGGGAGGGGAGAGGGGAGGAGAGGGAGGGGAGAGGAGGGGAGAGAGGGAGGGGAGAGGGAGGGGAGAGGGAGGGAGAGGGAGGGAGAGAGGGGAGAGAGGGAGGGGAGAGGGGAGAGGGAGGGGAGAGGGAGAGAGGGAGGGGAGAGGGAGAGAGGGAGGGGAGAGGGAGAGAGGGAGGGAGAGGGAGGAGGGAGGAGAGAGGGAGGGAGAGAGGGAGGGAGAGGAGAGGGAAGGAGGGAGGAGGGGAGAGGGATGGAGGGGAGAGGGATGGAGGGAGGGAGGGGAGAGGGATGGAGGGAGGGAGGGGAGAGGGATGGAGGGAGGGAGGGGAGAGGGAGGGAGGGAGGGAGGGGAGAGGGAGGGAGGGAGGGGAGAGGGGAGGGAGGGAGGGAGGGAGGGGAGAGAGGAGAGGGGAGGGAGGGAGGGAGGAGAGAGAGGGGATGGAGGAGGAGGGAGAGAGAGAGAGAGAGAGGGAGGGAGGGGAGAGAGAGAGAGAGGAGGGAGGGAGGGGAGAGAGAGAGAGGGAGGGAGGGGAGAGAGAGAGAGGGAGGGAGGGGAGAGAGAGAGGGGAGGGAGGGGAGAGAGAGAGGGAGGGAGGGGAGAGGAGAGGGAGGGAGGGGAGAGAGAGAGGGAGGGAGGGGAGAGAGAGAGGGAGGGGAGGGGAGGAGAGAGAGGAGGGAGGGGGAGAGAGAGAGAGGGAGGGAGGGGAGAGAGAGAGGGAGGGAGGGGAGAGAGAGAGGAGAGGAGAGGGGAGGAGAGGAGGAGAGAGAGAGAGAGAGAGAGAGAGAGAGAGAGAGAGAGAGAAGGGAGGAGAGAGAGAGAAGGGAGATAGAAAAATATATTAGTTGTCTTACACTATACATTTTTTTTGTTATTTTACAAGAACATTATTTGTGCAACTACAAATGATAAGCTTGTATTACAACTTTTACTATCAAGAAGAGAAGATAAATTTGTTATCTTTCTTCTAGAAAATAAACGTGATTTATAACAGATAAGGAAATAATTTTTTCATAAAATAATTCCCGAGAAAAATAATTTTATCTTGCTATCCCCAGACAAACCTATCACGTATATTACATTAATATAATATACACTTGACGACGAGGCCAACTTGACATACGAACGTTATAGCTATTTTTGTAAATTTATATACATCAGTAAATACCTACAGAATATTTGTGAAGTGTTCGGTTAAGAAAACATAATTTTAAAATATTAACAACACTAACAGTAAATATAGTAAAATAGTAATTTTTATTTTAGTCGTTTTATGATTACCCGAGTTGCTTTAAGTGTTTCACGTAAAATTAGAACCAATTTCTCAATAAAGATTTTTTTTTTTCACAGT
Source organism: Dryococelus australis (assembly GCA_029891345.1). Lineage (NCBI taxonomy): Eukaryota > Metazoa > Arthropoda > Insecta > Phasmatodea > Phasmatidae > Dryococelus > Dryococelus australis. Next base: position 372,625,140 of record CM056993.1, read on the forward strand.
GTAGGAAATTTCTTTAAATTTCCTATTCTGAAAATTTTATTAGCTGTGAGTACAGCAATTTCTTGCGTAACTTAACACGTTAATTTTTAAATCGTGTCAAAACAGAGAAATTTGCACTGAGAAGATTTAGTTTGCACACACATCTCTATATCCTAAATCTTTTCCAACATATTAAATGAATAAAATTGTTTCTAATTTCTCAAGTCATTCACATTTCCTAACCAATTTCCTTAATTTATTACAACTAATTTCCAATGCTAGCGATAGCATTACAATGTTTCTTCAAGAAGTTCACACCAAACAGGTAAATTTATTTGCTGTTCATTTCCATTCTAAGGGCAAGCAATTCCCACATCTATAGTATGGGCAGAATCTAAATCATTGCGATCAGTAACGCATTGAAATAAAATCTGGTCAACTGGCGAAACTCGCAAGTAATTTGACATGTCCAATATCTTTGTACAGCTATGTATTGAAGAATGATCTTACACATGCAATTAAAAAAAAAAATAACGCAGTTCATCAATATTTATTGAGAGATAATCCGAACGTCACAAAATAAATTACAGCTCCATCACTCAGTACCATTTCGAAATGCGTTCTAAGACAATAATACCAATCGTCCAGCCCATACGGGCTGCCAACCTTCGCACCGAAATCCGTTGAAAAATTCTAAATAACCATGATTGTATGAATAAGAATAAATTTGTGAAATATACTTCTGTTTGACTTGAGGAGGCGTTGAACTGAATGACAACGAGTCTACGACAGCGTGCAAGAAATGCGTTTCTCTAAATCTTCACTGCCCCACGTGGAGGCCAAACCTACCCACAGCTCACGCCCGAACTCTTGAGATTTCGGGAATTTCAGTTCTTAAGATCATTCTCATCGACTTTGTAACGCGGAATGATTAAACGCTCGAACAAGTCAATCTTTCATTATAACATAGTTATAGAGTTACGATATGGACTTTATACGTTCATGATTAGGTCACGAAAAAATAAAAACGCGGACGGTAGCTGACAACTTTAAAATTCTGCCGCGCCATTCATATTTTTCACGGGCTTTTAAGAGATTAAAACTGTGTGCTTACACCATTGAGTTTACCATACAGTGATTTAGGGGAAGTGGGGTTAAGGTGATTTAAGTAATGGGAGGGAAATTAAATCAGCGGTGCTGACCTGTGTGTTAATTAGTACAAATAACGAGAAAATTACTTCAATTCGTCATGGTGAAAAGTAATTGCATATTTTCATCACTATTAATAGAAAATTATTATTAATCCTTAGAGGATGTAATTGGGGGGAGGGGGGGACTAGTTGTTAACCCCACGTCTACCCCTTGTACCCACTTAATAAACTAACAGTAATGAAAATGAGAACTAGTAAATTTAGAAGTGTTTGAAACAAAAGCGATATTTTGCTGTAAAACAGGCTTGAAGAAAGTTTGGCGAGGGCCATGAAAATAATTTTACCGATAATCACGGACAGTGCAGGCGGGGTTGTAGACGTAACTGGGGCGAAGAGGCGTCCCGAATTACCGCCTGCTGATGGATGGGGGCAGAACCGGGCCGGCTCGCTAGGGCAGTATCCAGGCCTTCCAGCCACCTGGCTGTGGGGCGTGGCTCCCACACGACCCCGCCCACGCCTCCAGGTTGCGCGTCTGGTGCTGCCGAGATTGTCGCCCACAGTTCTTGCGCGGCGGTGCCAGTGTCACACAAGCTTATAGGCCGTTCACGGTAAAATGAGCACTTTTGAAAGCCCCGCTTAAGATCTACTTGTATTCAAGTTGTGCATTCTTCCGCCTTATGTAAAATTAACATTTCCAAGGGCCTCGTCACTTTGTTCATGCGTCGGTCAAGTGAAACTGAAATTATTAGAGAAGTAGATATTTAATAAATATGCTCATTTTTACACACTGATTCATAAAAAAAAAAAAAAAAGTTACCTAAAGAAATAATTTAAGTTATCACAAATGATTAACTGACTTTTCATTCGACGTTAAGTTATGGAACTACTTTCCCCCCCATCATTACCAACTTCATTGGGCGCATGCCACCCAGTGCGCCCGTTAAAAATATATGCAGGCAGGTGCATTGACTTTTTTCTAAGGTTGATTTCAAAAGTGCTCACTTTATTGTGAATAGCCTTTACCTACACCCGAGCGGCACGTGCATAGAGCCCACTTACGGCTACGTCCAACTTTTCTGAAAGGCCCCGCTCGAGTTCTACTTTCAGGTCATTTTTCTCCGCCTCGTGCAAACAAAGATTAAGTAACGGTACGTTTATACAGTCAGCCGAAACCTAAACTTCAACGTTACAAACCTCGGTTTCGAGATACGGCGAAACCTCACTTCGGTGGCGTTTATGCCGTGCACAAAATCTGCTTTCCGAAACCCAGGCTACAGAGACCGGTTTCAGATGTCCGTATAAACTTACTGTAAGTATACAATATTGCACCGAAAGGGGTACCGTACCGCATTTGTGCGAACTCAGTGTTATAATATTTTAAAAGGGAACTATTTCTTACCAGGCATTAGAAAAACGGGTACCGTACCGCATTTGTGCGAACTCAGTGTTATAATATTTTAAAAGGGAACTATTTCTTACCAGGCATTAGAAAAACGGGTAACGTACCGCATTCGTGCGAACTCAGTGTTATAATATTTTAAAAGGGAACTATTTCTTACCAGGCATTAGAAAAACGGGTAACGTACCGCATTTGTGCGAACTCAGTGTTATAATATTTTAAAAGGGAACTATTTCTTACCAGGCATTAGAAAAACGGGTAACGTACCGCATTTGTGCGAACTCAGTGTTATAATATTTTAAAAGGGAACTATTTCTTACCAGGCATTAGAAAAACGGGTAACGTACCGCATTTGTGCGAACTCAGTGTTATAATATTTTAAAAGGGAACTATTTCTTACCAGGCATTAGAAAAACATGTTTCCTTATTTTATTCGTATTAATCATAAATTCAATCTTACGATTTCTAGATATAATAAAATTCAAATTCAAATGAAACCATATCAGAGAAACAAATATGTCGCACGTGATTCCTAAACGTTTAGTGTGTTAGGCGAACATTTGCAAATACTGACATGGTTTCTTACACTTTTTTTTAAATGCACGCAAGTGTAACGATTGTCAAGTTTGTGAAATATGTACTTTTCTAATGATTTCACAGTGTCACGTGACCGGCGCATGCGTAAAACAATTAGGCCCGCGGTAACGTGGATTTTACATATGCACTCACATCTGCATACAAGTACACCATAAGTGGAGCTTTCAAAAGAAGCCCAGTTTAGAGAACAGCCTACAGAAGGCAGCAAACAGCATTGTTTCATGATCTTCAAGTTCATGCGCTATTCGAAAGCTTACTAATAAGTTATTAGGTGTTCAAAACGCTTCTGTTTATGAAACGTCTGAGATTTAACTTTCATTCCAAGTGTGTTACTAGCAAAAACGCATGCTTCGGGATACACTTTCAAAAGGGGTTCCACATTTCCCGTAATTGACTATTGCGTGTACGGTATGTATACTCGACCTATTTGTTGCCTAGGGAACCGCTGCCGAAGTTTCCCTTCAGAGTTCACTTCCATCCTGTGTATTTGTAGTATTCCTGCAAAAGATCGAATTTTTGACATTAAGCATTTAGTAAAACGGCTAGTGATTTTAACATACACGTTGCTGGGTCAAATCATGTTCGTATTTTTTATCGTTTTCATAACTCGAAAGATATTTTAACTTCTATCTAATTTGCTTACAGATTTCTTGAGAGAACAGTAAAATTCCCATTTGTCAATAATTTTAAGATGAGAACGTGTATGCCTAGTCTAGTAGGCCACTGCATTTCTTTTACAACAGAAATCCCTTAATATTATAAATAATTATTTTGGCATCAAAAAAGGTTTCCAAGGAATTCTCTTGTAAAAATTCAAAACCTTTTTTTAAGCGTTGAGTTATAACAGGATGATAAAATTAGCTGTTAAGAACTATTCAAATTCATTCATCTTATTCGAAAGACTGAACAGCGGCAGTAATCTCTGAAGACTGCACAACAGATCATCCATCAGATAAGCAGCGGTGTATAAGCTGTTATAGGCTATTCACGGTAAAGTGAACACTGAGACCCTCCCAACAGTCATTAACAACTAATAAATATATCTTACTGCAGCCTCAGGCGTTTACTTTATTGGTGCCTTTTCAATGTTAATATTAAAAAACAGCACGAAGATAAAAAATGAGTGAAAGAAAAATTTTGAAGCGCCTTAAAAAGTATTCACTTTTCCGTGAACAGCCTATAGACCGATGCAAAGCAACGAAGTCAATGGCAATATTAATTTTTCAAGTGGCTATAGAATATAAAATGGACAGAAGTAAATCCTAAGCATAGCTGTCAGTAAGGTAAATTCTACTAAGTTGGGCAGCGGTGGCGCAGTGGCTATCGCATTCGCCTCTCAACGGCGATCCGGGTTCGATCCCCGGGGGTCCGCTCCCGGGCTTTCGCATGTGGGAATCGTGCTGGACGATGGAGCTTGCCGGCGGGTTTTCTCGAGGAACTCCCGTTTCCCCCGCCCTTGCATTCCAACCTAGGGCCACATTTCATGTAATGTTCAGGGATGACTGGCACCTACGGGTCCCAGCTGGAAAGCCCGTCACTCTGAAGGTCCACACCCCATACGCATTTATTATTATTATTCAGGTTGGGAAGTTCAATGCTAATAGTTTGGCAACTAGAAATTTTCGCCGCCAGCACTTATGTTAACCATGTGCCCGATTGTCTTCGTTTTGCATGTAAATAATTGGGATATTTGCAATTTTCATTAATAAATATTAGCTATGATCTTCCGATTTTTGTGTTTACACCAACGTAAACCTTATTCTTCTTACTAGAGTGGAAAATTAACGGACACGTCCACGTGAAATTTAATATTCGGTCATAAAAATGGATTTGTCGAGACTTATCACACGACTGCATTAATTATTTGCAATAATGAAACAGAGAAAAAAAAAAATTCTGATTACAGCTACTCTAACTTTGCCGTTAAATTCGTAATCTTATCACTTACAAAAGCTCAGTAACACAACTATACTTTTACTGTTTACTCTTGCAAACATTGGAAGAAGACATTTACAAAATTGAAAGCTAACACTTACTATTTCGACACACGCCAAGTGCAAATCACAACTGGAACCAAACATTTTACACACGAAGATATAGAATTCCCCATGTACCGCCAGCTTAAAAACGCCCTCTTTGGAACTGCAGCACATCTTGCGGTGGAAATTCTCCGTATGCCAAAAACTCTCCCACAAGTAATCACGTTTTGTTCCCAACCTAAGTGGAACGAACCTTACTTTCAGTAGCGTTCAACCTCAACAGCCTATAATCAGAACCAAGAAAGCGTAGTGTAGCAACAAATGCATCGGTGCGAAGACGTAGGAATGCACTGTGGTGCACGCGTGCAAGAATACTCTGCTTCAGGGGAGAAGAGAACACCAATCATTCCGAAAAAAAAAAAAAAATGCGGACGAGTGAAGAGGCAACGGACGTAAACTATTGCCATACTTCATAGCGTGAAACTGGAGAAACTTTAATTGCGGGCGAATTAGATCACGTTTTTCTTAAAAAAATATATAATCAAGGCCTGCTTCATAACAGCTTTTAAAATATACGGTTCTAGAAACCTTCGTCGCAGAAGCGCAGACAATAAGAGTGGCGCACTTAGTAAAACATTGAGAGCTAAATATTCAAAGGATGCTCGAGATATCGAAACAATTTAAATGACCCGGTTTCAATCAAACTTGTTACCAGAAAGTGAAAAAGAACACACGCGCACAGTTAAACAGACGCAAAAATGCCAGTAATGCAAACGAGGCAACTTCTTATTAAATTCAATTATATTTGACCACCACGTATCTCGTATGAGCAAATGGGAAGCAACCTGCAACCGAAGAGTGTGGCAACAAAAACAAACACAAAACAATTGCATCTCACGAGTGAATCATTCCCACGGATCTGTATTGCCCCAGACCAGGGACTACGAACTCCTCTCACGCAAAACTCTCGATAATCCTGCCGGTTAGCCCCTGCCACTCAAAACGCTTTAATTCCAAGTTGGTGTGACATACGTCCGGCCCTGATAACTACACACACTTATACGCAGTGATGATTTGACGAAATTGAGAAACTACAACACCAACAGACAATGTGGATATAACTCACCCCACATGTCATATTGATTGTATCGGGTGTAACAAAATGCAATAATACAACTTCGAAGGATAACAGAAGCGACCATGAACTTTTTTGTTAAGTAACCATCAATATCAAATACTCCGTTAAACATGCCTTGACGTCTTAGCGCAATGCTTGCATACCACGCAGTACTTGGTCGTTCGTTTAGAGGAGCGGTAAACAGCATACTACGGTACGTAATCTGTTGGCAGGCCTGTGCTGCGACAAGTAGACAACAGGTAGGTTTTCTGCGTTTAGAGCAAAGGAATGGAACAGTATACATGGGTTGAGTTAACAGACATGCACTAGGTCTGTGGTGCATGCTATGGTAAGTCAAGGAGATGCCACATCTGTATGCAGAGCGATATCCTGGACAGGATGTGCCAAACCATCTTATATTTGTCGAGATTCATAGCGGCTTACGCTGAACCGGCTCATTGCACGTGAGTTTGCCAAAATTGGTGCTCGTGATAATGGGTCATTTATTATCATCTTTTTTATTGCACAGTGTCAATTTAGCCACGCCCGTTTTTTTTTAGTCCACAGACCCGACGCCGGCCGTCAGCGCACAGTGCGTATACCCGAGATTGAGGAGATTTTGGAACAGATTGAGAACAATCCAAGAAACTCACGATATGTTGCACATCAAATTGCATGTTAATTACATGGCTGTTTGGAGGGTGTGACAACTTCGTACACTTCATCAGCGAGGGGCGCAAACACTCCATCCGTACGAATATCCTCGTCGGGTTAAGTTTTGCCAATGATATCTGCAGAGATGCACCGTGGAACCTCATTTTGGAAGGTTTGATTTGTTCTCCAACGAAGCATCGTTTACCCGAGATGGAATAGTAAATTTACACAACCAACACCTGTGGGCAGATGAAAACCCTCGCACCAGTTTCAGCCATTCCGACCAACAAACATTTACTGTCAGCATGTGGGCAGGTATTGTTGGGGATAATTTTATTGGGATGTACATGCTGCCATTACTATTCAATGGTAACATGCACCTTCAGTTCCAGGAGAACACGTTGACTGAACTCGTCCAAGACTTTCATCTTGATATTCGACGTGTGTTGCGACACGACAGTGAGAGACGTCAGAGAACATTTGAACCGCAGATTCGGTAAGCAATAGATTGACCACGGTGGACCCATTACATAGCCTGCTCCCTCTCCCGACCTCACCCCACTAGTTTGTGTGGGAGAAGGAAGAGCTTGGCGTGTAAGATTCTAGCTGAATCTGAGTAAGAGCTCGTCACTCGTATGTTTGCGGCTGCTTACTCTACAGGAATGGCTGGATAATCGCTTGTAAAATAATATATTATTTAATTATAATAGATTCAGCTATTATTTTTAAACTATTATTCACGATTTTAAGCCGTTTATACTTTAAAAAAACATTTCAGACAAAATGTAATTCTGAAACAACTATTTTTCAAAATAGCAGAAATTATTAAAAATTAACAAACATTTTTGGTGAGAATAGTTTTAAGCAAATTTATAGAAATATATAGTATTTGCGGTCAATTTTTATGTATGGATTAGAACAAGACAATTATGTTTACCGATTATTTGTTCGATTAAAAAATAATCGTAATAGATTCATTCGAATTACAAAATGATGCGATTACCACACCACTACTCTACAGCACATGCCTAGGGTCTTTGAAAGTGTACGGCAGGCAATGACATGTCGCAAAGCTTGTACCGAAGGAAGGAGGCCGTACTGTCAAACAGTTTTTGTAAAGGATTACAGTTAAACTGAAATGAAATTATTTCAATCTCATTCTCAATCACGTCCAAATGTACATCGGGTATCAAATTACGATCTATGGTTGTCCAATGAAGCATTTATGTTTTTGGTCTCCAATAACACCCCTAGAAGTTTTGTTACACCCGATACAGTTCTTGAGAGGACTCATTACTCGAAAATGTAAAGGCAGCCGTTTTGAAAACTACCATGTCATATGGTTGAAAATTAAATATTTGGTGCCCTAACCACGTGTCACGGGATGCAGTCTGTGCTCAGAGGACACTTTCACAGGAAAGGCATCCTATAAGCTTAACTTTAAAATGGAAGGTAATTAAAAACTTACGGCAGGCATCCCGCACCTGCCTGACTCCCGGCACTATAACTTTTATGTCAAATAACTTGCCAGCGGCGGTAACTGCATTAGCATAATCGAAATAACGGAAAAAAGTCGAATAATAACCTCATTTAGTCAAGTATCAATTTTTACAGAAATATTTACAAGAGTTTGTTTGTGTCAGTAACACCGCATTATATTAACATTTCATGCGAACTCGCGGAAGTGCATTAATTTATTAAAATATATTAATAAATTAACTTATGCTAATTTCATGCCAACTTACTTAAAATGGCCATACTACTGTATTCGGCTTGATTATGCCAAAATAAAGGCATTTTTTTTCCAAATTTTTGAAAATTAATTTTAGATTTTAAAACACGTGCATAGTAAAATATTAAAAACACGCTGGTTTTAATACCAGCAGTTTTATGTAACTTTCAGAGTTTTTATTCACATTCCGTTCTAATCGCTGGCGATCGTCGTTCTGTTCGATTGTGAAACAACCTATCTTACTCTCAGCACGCACTCTGCCGGCTTCTGTAGTTAATCCATTCCACTAACCTTGATTCCTCCTCCTCCATCGCTTTTCTTTTCACTGCTGTCACTCACGATAGGAGCTTGGCACGGGTTGTCTCCTTTGTGTAGAAAGAGCGTTCTTGCATGGCGACCAAAGTTATTCCGGTCCGTAAACAATTAATATTCACAAAACGGAGTAGCTAACAACGTGTCTACAACTAATTAAGTTTGCATGTTCACGGTAAAGTGAACACTTTAAGGCCCTCCCAACAAGTATTAACCACTAATAAATATATCTTATTGCAGCCACAGGCATTAAATTTTGACTATGGTGAAATGTATACACTGTGTTTATTGGTCACATTGCAATGTTTACCTTAAAAAGCAGCAGGAAGATGGAAATTGGATGAAAGGAAAAATTTAGACCAGCCTTAAAAAGTGCTCATTTTACCGCGAACAGCCTATAGAGCCCTTAACTGTTTCTTTCTGGGTAACATTAGAGTACCAACAAATTGCATAATTAAAAAAGTAATTTTGTTAGCATGTTCGGTCGTTCACAATTTCCCAGTACACGATCGTATTTACTCGCCATTCGCTAGGATATTTTAACAGCAGTATCCAACTGCAGAGGAAGGACGAGTCTTAACTTCACTAATATGATCACACCCCTTTTCCAACATTAGGATACGTTTGATAGTCTCCTCGTATTGGGAAACGACCTATGTTAAAGACTATAAATAAAATCCTACAATTTACCACGATTTGTAATACTTCTTTACCTCCTGATTTGAGAAGTGCATTAGCGCATGCGCTAGTAAAATATCACGCGCACAAGTCTCACATGCACATGTATGAACCAACTTTTGTAGACGTGTCAACAGTGTATTCATTCCTGCCATTTTACTTTCCCGCTAACATTTGCCTAGTACCAGCGTGCACTGAAGAGTGAAACTTACGTTGAACATACATTTTCGAAGTTATCGAAATATTTTGTGCGAGGAAGAGGTTGCTAATTACCTTATTCATCCACGGTCCAGAGGCCTAGACATTGTACATTACGTGATGCTATTGTTCTTTCTTAGTAGAGTTTTCGTTGCCACTCTTCAGCCGTAAGTTCTTTGCAACTTGCTAATAGGGTATCCGAGATACATGGCTGCCTCACTAGTCTCCGGGAAAATGATCCTATTGCCCGTAAATTAAGACGGCTATGTCAAAGTGTACCATGCTGAACAACTCGACCAGTTAACAAAACCGGTTTTAACATTCCTTCCTCTATTTATAAACACACATACTGTTCGTTTAGTTTCTTTCTTACTATTTTTTTTTTTAACAATCTCGTACTATGCAAGCTGATACGAAATTTCACTACGACGAAAGTAACCGGGCTATGACAGATTGTGTACAGTTAGAAAATGGTTATTAAGGTCAACGTACGATACATAGCCAATTAGCAACGTTACACATTCACTGGCGACAGACGCTTTGAATCGCAGCCATGAGCAAACGCAATCAAGTGCTAACATAATGAATACTGTCTGTAACGTACGCTTGAGTGATCGTATAACTCGTCTGGCGAAATCTCTGCAGCTGAACCGACACCTCAAGGGGCTTCTGTTTGGTTCCCTGGTAATTGTGCATTGATAAATATATTTTTGTGGTATAAAATACAGGCACAAATATGAACAGGAAAAGAAAGATTAGTGTAGGTTGCAAGTGTACTATCAAGGAGCATTCGTGTAACCACGAGAGACTTGCCAACTACATTCCACACACACGCATAATTATTCCACACTATTTATAATAGCTTTTCTTCTTAAACTATTTCTATACTTTACCTATACCTGTTGATTTATACATTCACTTTAATAAATAAGTAAATTGTTGCTCTCCATTAAATTTATTGTAATGTGTTGCTGCATTAAATATTCATTATATGCAAGTTCTTATATATCTGTTAATTTTAATTAGCCGAGATTCAATGTTTTCCTCTCAGGCACTTTATAGGTTTCGCACATTTATATTTATAATTGGTAATGCGGATTAAGAAACAAATTGTGTTATTGCAGATCAATATTATTGTGCTATTTTAATTTGAATTTCTTTAAACATTGCCTCGTATAGTTCTGCCCAAGATACGTACATAATATGAGACCACTGATCTTTTTACATATAACACTATTTGAGATATAAAATTTCTGTTTCGCTTCTGTTAATATAAGTATTTTTTTCTTGTTCTTTATGTTTACATACGTGCACACTATGTTATACCTGGATAAGTGTAAGAGAAGGCACTGAAGCCTTAACTTCGCCAATATAAATAAAGTCGAAATAAATAAATAAATAAAATAAATTCCAAATAGTTTGGATATCCATACATGCAGCACAATACGGTTAATTATCACCTGATCTGTAAAACTCAAGACTTTCACATACGATCGGTGATTACGACACAAGACATATTTTTGTTCTCAAGCACTAAAGCCAGCCTCACGTGAAGGTAAAGCATCATGACGCCACAGAGAAAAGCTCTCTCGCTTACTGAGGGGCAGCGATGTTCCGGGAAGGGAGGTGGCTCGAGTGCACGTGACAAATGGAACTTGAGGCATGCAAGTCCTGTCCGGGGACAGCCCGTGTCCACATCCGGTGTGCGCGCGCAACGCAGCCGCCACGCCTCCTGCAGACAACGTCCGCCACAGTCTCTCTACCGCATCCTGTCACCGCGGTATGCAGGCGCAACACTCGCCAGCCTCCGTGTTACGCAAGTCTAGCGTCTCCCAGACGCACGACTTTACGAGTACATTTCACGTACTTGCACTAAACACATACGTGTCAATCAGATCATTATTTTCAGAGTAAGGTGCAAAGGAATATAAGAGGCGGAGAAGGAAAGAAACATGCAAAAGAAGGGGAGGGGAGAAAGAGAAGGAAATAAAGGTGCTAAGAGAGGACGCGAGAAGGAAAGAAAGACTCAGAAAGGGAGAGGGTGGGAGAACGAAAGATGCAAGAAAGAGGGAGGGTGGGAGAAGGAAAGAAACGTGCAAATACAGAGTGAGGGAGAACTATACACACTTGCAAAGAAACTCATGTTTTGACAATCTATTCGTGTACAAAGTACAATAACTCGTGTTCCATTCACAAAATGTGATAACTGAAAAACTACCTTCTACATCTGCTTACGAATGGAAAAATTTAAGAGCGTCCCTTGCAATACAGAAATTAATCCAAGTAGAAGAAAAAGTCCGCTTTGCACAAGGATGTGGGGGCGCGGAGCGTCGGAGCTGTTCATACTTAGCCATTGACAGATAGATTGACACGGGGGGAAAAAAATTGACGGGGAAAAAATTGACCGGGAAAATTAGTGCATGTAGTGGTGATTGCATGTTCATTGATAGGAAGATTGCGAGACTGATTGAAATGTTGGTGGAAAACACTGTCTTTAAAGGTTTTAATTAAAAAAAAAACAATTTTTTGGGGGTTTTCGAGGTTAAGGGTATGGGTTCAAGGTCACAGATGAGGTCAAGATTTAGGTCATCAAGATCTAACATGTTGGTTGGAGTAATCAGTGCCACCTCGGTGTTGAGAATATAAACAAATGTCAAACAAAAACTAATATGGCAGGTGGAGTGCATTCGACAGTATGAGAAAATTTGATTGGGTAGGGAGGGGAACATTAATAGAATGATTGGAGGGCGGTCAGTGTTTGCTGGATGTGGTGCTCTGGGAGACCTCTGAAAAAGTTTTTAAAAATAATGCCAATATTTCTTATTAATTTTTAATAGATTCTTAGGAAATAGTAGGGAATTGACGAATTTTTATGTTCAAGGTCAAAGGTCACCAGGTTAATGTCAAAGGTCAAGGTCACAGACCCAAGATGGTGGTAATAGTCTAACTTAATATGCTCGCAGACTTATGAATTAATACAATTTTTACAAGTTTTTCTCTAGTTTGTTCTCAAGATCATCCAGGGTCATGATTATAGGGTCATGGTTATGGGTCAAGGTCAAGGTTACCTGGGTCCAAAATGGTGGGTGGGTGATGTCATAACATGGTGGCTGGTTGGTTCCAGTCCCTCGTCCCCTCTCAACCAAAACATTCAAAACTTGTGACATTTTAAAATAAATTGTTAATAAATTGTTTTTTATATTTTTTAAGAATTTTATATATATATTGAGAATTTTGAAACAAATTAGCAAATTTTTCGACTCAAGGTCATCCAATGTTATGGTAATCGTGTCATGGTCAAAGGTCAAGGTCACCGACATACAACATGGCGGAGAAGATGCCCGCCGGGGGACCGGAATGACAGAGCATTAACAGCTCCGGCGCTGCGCGCCCCCACGCCCTTACAACAAAACTAACTTTTTCCTTATACTAATAAATCAATTCTCCAAGATTTTTTTCCCCGCATTTCAGAACAATACATATAAATTTTATAACTTGGTGCTTGATGCCGATGATGCAATCAATCTTTTAGATTTTCTTCATCTAAATTGTCAACATTTGGTGGCCAGAGTCATTCGTTATGTAAATTTCTGGAGATTCACTTTTTAAGTATCTACGCATTTTTAAGTGTAACGTATCTACACCACCGAGTTAATTTCCTCTGTATATTTCTCATGGATGTAAACTTTTTGTTTTCTGAAGGTCAATGCTTCTGAACTTACTGATAACTCCAATATGTGTCTCGTCAGTTCTCAGCATTATGTGAATAAGACGCTCACGTATTTTGCAGCAAAATAAAGTCATTTTTACCTCTTACAGATTTCAAGTGCAGACAAACAATCGTGATCACACACTGAAAAGTACTACAACCAGTGCTTCCCAATGATTTATGAACCTTACAAGAGGCACTGTCAGTTGCCAAATCTTGCTAACTTTATTTTCAGGTACGTCAGTACTAATTTAAAAATGGCATCCAGAAAACCACCAGTCTTCCGGGGAGTACTGCGCACCATCCCATGTCCGATTGAATTGTGAATTTTATGAAATTTGCAAGTTCCAACAACACTAACATGGCTAGACGAGCCCTCAGAAATAAAACTAAATAGTCACTTAAACTGAAACTTTTTAGCTTGACCATTTGAGCCAACGTTTAGTTACTTTTTCAGGGGCAGAGAATTTCTGGACAAAGAAATTAAGATCTTTGAATGAATAGTGCAATCGTGGTAAATGACAAGATGGAGATTTTTGGACATTCGCTCTTGCGATGCAGATGTCTAATGGAGGAAACAGGACTGAGCACGAAGAAAATACTTAAATAAGACAAGCAACCTTTGGACGAGAAAATAAATATGTTTAAAACACTCGAAAATTCCAAAAGGGAACAGTCAAAAACAGAACAGCAACAAATTACGAAAAATTATATGTACATATACATGACCAACATAACTATCTATTACATGACCAATATATGCGTTATCTGTTGGTCACGTATATATACACAATCGTAATTTGTTGTTGTTCTGTTTTCTGCTCAATATTTACTTATATACACGTTGTGTCTTCTTCCTCCATATGCAAAATTGACATTGCCAGGGGCCTCGTCACTTTATTCATGCGTCAATCAAATAAAAATTCGAAATTATTAGTATAGTGACAATTTTACAAATTTGCTCATTTTTATACTTCGATGCAAGGAAAAAAAAAAAACAAAAGTGAAATAAATAATTTAAGATCTCACAATTGGGTACCAAACACTTTTTATTCGACGTTAAGATATGGTACTACTTTCCCTCTCTCGTTACCAACATTAATGAACGCACGTCAGTCAGTGTGCTCGTTAGAATATATGCAAGTAGGAGCAGTGACTTTTTTCTAAGGTTGATTTCAAAAATGTTCACTTTATCGTGAACAGCCTTTATGTATATGTATGCATATTTTGAGTACTTACAAACCTAATACCGCCAAAATATACACTTTTTACGGATAATTTTTTTTCTATTTGTAAACAGTTTTGATTGGATTAGTTTACAGCAATGAGCTGGACGGAAGTATTAAAACTGGTTGTAAATCGCCCGGCAGGGAGACTGGCTTATGGCGGACGGAGGCGATGGGCTACTGTAGATTGTAAATACTGCCGTAGAACCAACTGTATAGTGGTGCGGCTCGGGCGGTGGAATTTCTGCTTCAGGTGTGTGGCCGCGCTAGCACACACCCGAGACACAGGCAGGAAGCTGGAGCTATGAATAGATAACAACCCTCTTCGACACTTTAGAACCCTCGCGTGGAACGTACTGCACCCTCGTGGACAGACAGGGGTATCGCTGCATCCAATTTGTCTCGCAGTCACATCTAGTATATTCCAGCTCGTCATCCCCGATCGTGTCTCAGCGTATAGGGTGACGCCAAACACTATCTGGACACTGCCACGGGCAGTCTGAAGGTGGAATACTAATACACGTCAGTGTATGAAGCCTGATACGAACGACATATTTTGTGAACAAGGCTAGCAACCCTCTTGTATTCAAGTACCATGTACATAGCGTACGCACAGTAGTGGTGCTTCCATATTGCATCATGCCAGTCACACGGTGCAAGTTGACGAACAAGAAAGGTGTGCACCTTCTTGTACAACTAAGTGAACCGTGTGCAATCATCACGCACGAGTTGCGTCTGGCACATTGCATGCCTTTGACGAGATGATCAAGTGCAGACGTGCAGCGAGATTACAGGTTCTTACGGAATATTTTGCATTGGAACTATTTCTTACTAGGCATTGCCAACACCTGTATTAAACCGTTTCCATTCGCATTAATTGTAAATTAAATATCACAATTCAAAGAAAAAATATAAGTAAACGTTCAATTGAACCAAAAATATGATACATTTGTGTGATCAGAAGTACATGCTTGTGTTACATGGCGTATTTGATAAACTACGTAAGTTTTGATTCAAAATGTGAAAATATCACGACTATCACAAGCTTCTAATTTTCAAGGGAAATCTCGTTCGTTACTCAATCGAGTTTCAGCGGACTAGAAATCATACGTATTAAGTATTTATAAAATACTTTAATTCTTTCATATTAAGATTCGTCTTGGGACAAAAAGTAACGCTTTTTTATAACCACAAAATGGCGACACTGCACCAGGCATCTACCTGTAGGCAATATCAAAGCCTAACCCTAACGAGCCTTCTAAAACAATATACAATATTAGGAGTCGGTGCGTGAATGCATCTGCAGTCAGCTGTTAGTCACAGTATTACGTTTTATATTATGCAGAACACTTGAGAAACCACTTAAATTTACGACTAAATGATGTACATATTTCCCAATAGCTCGCAGGCTTTAGGACAACGTTCGGACGCTATTCTCAGGTTTGCGTCACTCGGCAAAAAAAATGTAAAGTCTGTTCACCGTAAAGTGACCACTTTTGAAATGGACCTCCGAAAAATGTCACACAGACACTACCTGCATATATTTTAATGGGTACACTGAGTCACGCACCCAGTCAATTTGGCAACGAGGGAGAGAAAGTAGTTCCATATGTTGACGTTAAATCACAAGTGTTAAGTAAACATTTGTAAATACTGAACTATTTTTTTTAATGCACATGAGTAACAAAAACCTCTGTAAATAATTTACTTTCCTAAAACATTTGCAGTAGCCCTTGACCAATGTGCTAATAAAGTTATTAGGCCCATATGGTAATATTAATAATTGTACATATCATGGAATAATGTACAATGTGCATACAAGTATATTTTAAGCAGGGCTTTCAAAAGTGCTATTTTTACCGCGAACAGTCTATACTCACATATATTTAATTTTTTTTTTCCAGCAGCTAACCGTATACGTGAGAAATATATATATATCATAGCTCAGCTGTAATTTGTTGTGTGCAGAAAGCGACAGAGTTAATTTTATCAAGCACAGTACAAAAAAAAATTAGTAAGTTATAGGGGAGAAAAATAATTTTCATCAATTTTAAAAATAATTCAATCAAAGACACCTGTTTTAAGGGTGAAGATTTATTCTAACTGGAAGCTTGCATAATGCGACTGGGTTTCAAACCTGCGGTGGTCTGATCTTGCCACTCATATAGGCTGTTCACGGTAAACTGAGCACATAAATCGTGGTTATGAACTAATTTTAAGCATACTGTATTTTTCTTCCACCATGCGTAAAATTAACTTTACAATGAACCTGATCAAAATAATTCATGCGCCTGTCAAGAAAAAACTGTGAAATTATTCAAACAGTAAATATTTTACAAATATCCGAAGTCTTACACTAATATGCATTTAAAAAACTGAAAGCTCAATTAATAATTTCATTATTCATAAATGTTTCCTATTAATTCAGAGTTAACGTATGGGACTGCAATCTATTCGCGGTTACTCCACACCTTTCTGAAGCCCTGATAAAGTTCTACTTTCAGTATTTTTCTCCACCTCGTACAAACTAAGCTTAGCTAAGTCTACAAAATTACATCAAAGGACATCGCGCCGAATTCGTACGCACCCAGTTATAGTGATATTTTGCATGGGAACTATTCCTTACTAGGCGCTACCAATACAGAGTTGTTCTCACTGTTTTTATTCATATTTATTACAAATGGAATAGTTAGAAATAAAATATTGGCAAGTCTTCAATTTCACGACAGATAGAATACTTCGATATTAACAGAGGTATTAAATGCTTGTGATACATAGCGTAATTAGACAACTAAATAAGTCTTACATGGGGTGATTTTTCGAAGCTTTGATTCAAAAAGAGTGAAGGAACCGCGAATAGACTACACATTCCCTTCGTCGTTACCAACTTAATTGGGAGCACGGAAGTCAGCATGCACGTTAAAATATATGCAGAATGGGACAGTGACATTTTTAAAGGTTTCCAGCTGGCTCTTTCCGCTCGAACTTCAAACGTCTGTTCATAACCTTCCCTCCGTTTTTTTTTTTTTTTTTTTTTTTTTTACAGGAGATTGGCACTTGCCCTTTTTCATTCCTAATTTCCTGCAGTTCGCATTCAATAATTTTTCAATCTGTACCTTCCGTAGTCTTCTCCCATACATCCGCAGACCGCACCCTAAATCCTCCGTACTCTGCTCCACACCAAATTCTCCACCGATAATCGATGCTTCGTGAATTTTTCTCCGTACTCTTCCGCGACCCCATCCTCCAGTTTTCCAAAGAACCACCTCACTGCACTTCATTGGATCCTCTGTACGGTCTCTCACGCCACCTCACTGCACTTCATTGGATCCTCTGTACGGTCTCTCACGCCACCTCACTGCACTTCATTGGATCCTCTGTACGGTCTCTCACGCCACCTCACTGCACTTCATTGGATCCTCTGTACGGTCTCACACCACCTCACTGCACTTCATCGGATCCTCTGTACGGTCTCTCACGCCACCTCACTGCACTTCATTGGATCCTCTGTACGGTCTCTCACGCCACCTCACTGCACTTCATTGGATCCTCTGTACGGTCTCTCACGCCACCGCAGCGCACTTAACCGTAAACAGCCTATACATGTTGAGATTGATGGTGAACTCAACACCAAGGGGCGTGCCCGCGGGTTAAAGCCGATATTACACGATACCTGCAGCCGTACTTGGTTCTTGTACAACCTTCTATAGGCTGTACAGGATACCGTTAGCATTTTTAAGGCCCTCCCAACAGGCATTAACCACTAATAAATATATCTTATTGCAACTTCAGGCATTCAATTTTGATAGTAGTGAAATGTATACACTGTTATTGGTCGCATTGAAATGTTTATATTAAAAAACAGCAGTAAGACGGAAATCGAATGAAAGGGAATATTCTGAAGGGCCTTAAAAAGTGCTCACTTTACCGTGAACAGCGTATATAAACCCTGGTGCACGAGCCGGTATACCAGCAGCTATATGAGCCGCCATGGAAGATTCATATCACGCGACAGCAGTTCGCGTACTAGCATCTGTCACACAGGATGGGTGCGTAGCGTGCGGTCCGAACAGTAAATATGAACCCAATTCGTAGAACTGCTAACAGTTAGTCACTTGCGTAAGCCTATGAAAAAACTAGCTAGCACGTCATCTTAATATTGCTATATTACTATTCGCGTTTTGCATAAATTATCTGCTTACTAGTATAGTCTGTCATTTTCTTGAAAATGACTTGCTGTCACTAGAGTAACGAGTGTTGTTTTTAATTTTGACGAAAATTACTGTCCGGTGCAAAATATGATTGTGTATATGTACCGGGATTTTATTCGCATGTAAAATTTAGTGATAAGAAAAATTTGGCTCCGACGGAGTTTCGAACTCCTGCCCAAAAGTTACGAACTGCTCGCGGGCTTTACCATTGTAAACACCAATTCACACAAAATGTTAAGTTTATATAAGATAAATAACCTACACTTTTCTAATTAAGTTTTTCATGCAGTTGGCGATGATTTAAGTATTTAGAACTGCTTTAGACAGTAATTAAAAGTTGTCATTGCTAATATTATTCGTCGTTATCGTATTTTAAATCATTTGAAAGAGTTTCAACCTCACGGATGTAAATTCAAGATGGAGGCGTCCTTTTCAGTTTCTTCATCAACTCGTTTCAATTAGTAGCCACGGGGAGCGCCCTACGCTCTGAAACTGCAATGTGATTGGCCAGGTACGAGAGCCGGTATGGAACTTGCCACGAAAAATAGGACAGGTCCAATTACCAAGCCTGTGATGAAATCTGGCAGCACCAGGCGAAAAATGCCATGACGGGTGCCGTACAGGCCGGTATAACGACAGCTATGGCAGACCTTGCACAAGCTTTTACGAAATCTGGTGCCGTGTAATATGGCATTAAGGCCGGGAACACACGGCACCGGAAAACTCCCGGCCGGGCCCGGCCCGTGGAGATTGCCGTGTATACCCGGCCTAAGCCACCGTCTGTGAAGCAGGTAACCATAGGACATGCAGTTGCAATAATGGTGAAAGACTTAATACTTAAGACTTAATACTTAAGACCTAAGGCTTACGAAGGGCCTAACTGCTCATCCGGGGGAGGGCGGGGCACGGAAAGACAACCCTCCCCCAAATTTAAGGAAATCGGTCGGAAAATGCGCCTTCCAGGTCGAATCGAAGGCGAAATACACACCTCCGGTCTCCGGAACTCCTCCCAGGGATGGAGTGGGAGGGGTATTTTAGGGTTGGGGGGGGGGGGGGGACGCTGCGTGCCCTCAAAAAACTTTCTTTTTTTATTAATTGTATGAAATCTTGAAAGTAATGCTTAAGGACTAGTTTTACAATCCATTAACGGTTACTTCAAATTTTTCTGAAGCCTTGCTAAATTTATACTTCTGGGATATGATATTCCTCCGCCTCATACAAATCTATGAAATTACGCCAAAGGGACAACGCCCCGCATTCAGTTAAAATTTAGCATATAATCTTTGAAAAAAAAATCACTGTCCCCTGCCTGCATGTATTTTAACGTAGAGTTGGTAACGATTGAGAGAAAGTAGTTCCATATCTTAACGTCTTATAAACAGTGATAGGCAAACCTTATGTGACAACTTAACGTCTTATAAACAGTGATAGGCAAACCTTATGTGACAACTTAAAGTTATTTCTTTCCTTTTCGGTTTTTTTAAAATACATCTGAGTGAAAAAAATGAGCAGATTTGTAAAATATTTACATTCCTAATATTTTCACAGTTTTACTTGACCGACGTATGAATAAAGTGGCGAGACCCATGGCATTGTTAATTGTGCGTAAGGCGGGAGAATACACAACGTGGATAAAAGTAGATGGTGAGCAAGGCTTTTAAAAGTGCTCATTTTACCCTGACCAGCCTTTACCAACACACGCATTCACTTTTTACATCCATACAAATCATAAAAAAATTATATTTATAGATAAATATAAAAAAGTGCTATTTAACCAAGAATAAGGTACTTTCAACTTGACAAGTATAAAACACTATTTAAACAAAACAATTAGAAAACACCCAAGCACTCAAACATGGGGTGTTTTTTTTTTTTTACGGTTTGACTCGAAAAGTGTGAAAGAAACTTCAAATAGACTTTTCTTATTTTGTATAGTTCTACCATATCTAAAATTAATATTGCAGTGACGTCTCACTTTATTCAGACTCAATCCAAGTGAAACTAGGGAATATTTACGAGAGTAAATGTGTTAACGAAATGCAAATTCGCGCTCTGCCGTGAACTAGGATTGCCAAATATTCGGAAATGAAAATCAGGACGTGTGTTTACGACATTGCCTTTTCGACTCATCCTAAATTAACAAAGGTCGTGCATATCGAACAGAGGCTCGTTTAATAAACTAAACTTTCATGTTAATACATGTACTAAATATGGCCATATCGTACATGTATTTAATTTTGCTAATACTTGTAGGTTATATTTGATTTTCGTTCATGAAAATACAATTTTTGTTCTGTATTTTGGGAACTTGAAAATGGAATTATTTGAATGAAGAGAGAGAGCAAGAAAGAGAGAGAGAAAGAGAGAGAAGAGAAAGAGAGAAGAGAGAGAAAGAGGAGAGAGAAAGAGAGAGAAAGAGAGAGAAGAGAGAGAAAGAGAGAGAAAGAGGAGAGAAAGAAGAGAAAGAGAGAAAGAGAGAGAAAGAGAGAGAAGAGAGAGAAAGGAGAGAAGAGAGAGAGAAAGAGAGAGAAAGAGAGAGAAAAGAGAGAGAAAGAAGAGAGAAAGAGAGAGAAGAGAGAGAAAGAGAGAGAAAGAGAGAGAGAAAGAGAGAGAAAGAGAGAGAAGAGAGAGAAAGAGAGAGAGAAAGAGAGAGAAAGAGAGAGAAAGGAGAGAGAAGAAGAGAAAGAGAGAGAAGAGAGAGGAAAGAGAGAGAAAGAGAGAGAAGAGAGAGAGAAAGAGAGAGAAAGAGGAGAGAAAGAGAGAGAAAGAGAGAGAAAGAAAAGAGAGAAAGAGAGAGAGAAGAGAGAGAGAGTGAGAGGAAGAGAGAGAAAGAGAGGAGAAAGAGAGAAAAGAGAGAGAAGAGAGAGAGAAGAGAGGAGAGAGGAAGAGAGAGGAAAGAGAGAGAAAGAGAGAAGAGAGAAAGAGAGAAAGAGGAGAAAGAGAGAAAGAGAGGAGAAAGAGAAAGAGAGAGAAAGAGAGAAAGAGAGAGAGAGAGAAAGAGAGAAAGAGTGAGAAAGAGGAGAGAAAGAGAGAAAGAGAGAAGAGAGAAGAGGAAGAGGAGAAGAGAGAAAGAAGAAAGAGAGAAGAGAAAGAGGAGAGAAGAGGAAGGAGAGAAGAGAAGAGAGAGAAAGAGAGAGAAAGAGAGAAGAGAGAGAGAGAGAGGAGAAGAGAGAAGAGAAGAGAGAGAGAGAGAGAGAAAGAGAGAGAAAGAGGAGAAGAG
Organism: Dryococelus australis; assembly: GCA_029891345.1. Lineage (NCBI taxonomy): Eukaryota > Metazoa > Arthropoda > Insecta > Phasmatodea > Phasmatidae > Dryococelus > Dryococelus australis. The sequence continues at coordinate 372,647,302 of CM056993.1, forward strand.
AGAAGAGAGAGAGAGAAGAGAGAGAGGAAGAGAGAGAGGAGAGAAGAGAGAGAGAGAGAAAGAGAGAGAGAGAGAAGAGAGAGAGAGAGAAGAGAGAGAGAGAGAAGAGAGAGAGAGAGGAGAGAGAGAGAAGAGAGAGAGAGAGAAGAGAGAAGGAGAAAGAGAGAGAGAGAGAGAGAAAGAGAAAGGAAGAGAGGAGAAGAGGAAAGAAGAAAGAAGAAGAGAAAGAGGAAAGAGAGAGAGAAAGAGAGAGAAGAGAGAGAGAAGAGAGAGAGAAAGAGAGAGAGAAAGAGAGAGAAAGAGAGAGAGATAAAGAGAGAGAGAGAGAGAGATAAAGAGAGAGAGAGAGAGAGATAAAGAGAGAGAGAGTAGAGAGAGAGAGAGAGAAAAAAAGCGTGCGTGCGGAAACTACACATTTCTTCAAAGGATGGTACAAGCACTAATTTGCAATAGCATAATTTTATAATTCGGTTTATGATTGGATCTGCATTGCGTACAATTACTACGATAGAACTAACCAAAAGCGAAGAACGCAGTATACGAATGAGAAACACAAATGCAATAAACATCTGATAATATAAATAGGGATATATGTGGAACAATAGAAAATATCCAGTTAGGCAGAAGCAAGACTTATTACAATACGAAGACAGCAAAAACCCCAAGCGAATCACACACTGCACTGTCAAAATAAATATACCTAAAAGGATCAAGAAATAATAGTGATCCAGTCCGACAATGAACGAAACAAAAATCAACAAAGACAGCATCAAAGTGGCTAGACATAAGTGAAATTCACATGCGAAACACAAAATAGCAAAAAAAAGTCGCCAAATGTATCAATGGACCCAAAAAATTATGATCCAGTCAGGTAACGAACATCATAGAACGTCAAGAACGCAATTTCAAAAACATAGACGGCTAAATAAACGGTCTACCTTAAATTGTTCTGTGTCGCTCTTTGTCTAACTGAATCGTTTTATTTTGTTCCATATATGTGTATTTATATTACTACATTTTTATTGCATTTGTGCTTCTCATCCATAAATTATGTTCGTTTTTTGGTCACTCTTATCGTAGTCATTGTAGGCAATGGGCAACCAACCAAAACCCGAATTCAACGTCATCACATCATTGCCACCAAACTTCAGAAATAACAGCATTAAATTTTGCCAGGTTATGTAGTTGATCGTAAAAATCTGAACATTGAGCGAACTGTTACAGGTCAGAACAGTACATGGAACAAACTTAGTAAATTCTGAATTTTCCTGGATAAATATGTACACCTGGCACCCTACAATAAGATGCTCGGGACTTCAGAAGCTGAATATTCAATCATTGCACTCTCAATACGTCAAGTCTCAAAACTATTTGTATTATTCGCTGCCAACTATGACGCCAGTGTGTACTGCATGATAAACCTGTTGCGACATTGTAATCTTGAGGGTTATGTTTAAGTTGGCAGTAGATATTTCAATTAGATATGATTACCGAATACTTGCTTATATTGTCACTTTTTTAATGTCATTTCCAAATTACGTTTTATTACGAGAGAATTTTTAAAAATTATTTAGACCTGCTCTAAAGAGTGACAGCGAACATGTTAAGTTACATAATATATCTTCTAGCCATCTTCTGTGATGACATAACATAGCAAGTACCTCACATAGTATTTACAGACAAGAACTAATTAAAACCATTATTATCTAACACAGTAAACAGTATAATCTTTGGTTTATTTTGATCACTGTTAAAAATTTCCGTATATTTACGGAAATTTACTGTGTATATACGGAAAGGCAATCCGTAATGACGAAAAACGGAGTTAAGTCCGTAAATACAAAATACGGAAAGTCTCCGTATTCCCTTTGGCTTTGTGTTACGGGGACGAACAATGCCGATTCTACACGAAGCTTTCTTCGCCACTGTAACAAGAAAATTATCGTTTCTGCGGCAGTTAGGTTATCCACGCGACTATTACCTATGCTTTCAAACATTAAAGAATATACAGACGTCTGTAACATTCGGCAACACTGACAGTACACTAAATTTAATAGAAACAGAATTTTTGCTTTTGTCATTTGAATATAAATATAAATGTTATACCACAATATTCATAGAGAGTTGTAGGTGAATGGTTAGAGTCGTGTACTTGTAAATTTTTGACTGGTTCGAACCTAGCTAACTACAAAATATTTTACATTTTTTAATATCATTACACACTGTAGAACACCCACATAGCGAAAATTAAATACATTTTCATTATCTCTTTTTATTTTAAACAGAAAGTACAGAAAACTAACTTGGAAATTAACGGAGAGGTTCCGTGACGTTTATGGAAAGTCCACTTCTGAAAATCAATGTGTCCGTAATTACGGAGAGTTTACGGACACTTGTGGATAAATTTTTACCGGCACTTTTCCGTAAAAAGAAGAAATTTTTCTTCAACAGTGCAGTTATTTGCACAGAGGTTCATTTGTCCCTAGACGAGAGTAAGTATTAATGTCTGTTATTTTTAACTTCTTCCTAGAGGGGCAAACGCAATTAAAGGTTTGTTAAACAAAAGAAATACACGATATTAACCCGGTTGTGTATCATCTCGCCGGAGCTAATTTGCAGAGATGTGGCGTGGTCAGACGACAGCCAATCGGACATAATATTCTATAAGAATACAGACACGGTCAAGACTAAAACATGTGAAGGAAGAGGAGTTTCAAACATTTTAATTGGTAACAAACTTAACATGCGTGGAAGGCACCCGTGGTTTAAGTTCCGTACATTTTTCGGACGCAACTTTGATTCTATAATATTATTTTGTTCCGACCACGCACCGGATGATACGGGAGTAGTTAACGGAAGATTAAAATCTGAAGAATAAAATATTTTGGCTTTCTCAGTGTACATAATTGCTACACGTCTAATTATGATGAAATGTAAACAACAGAGATTTATTTTTCAAAGGTTGATTTTAAAAGTGCTCACTTTGTCGTGAGCATTCTTTACTTATATATGACAATACCATGGATTACCTCGCGTGTTCCCATATAACCGTATTGCTAGCAGCATTGGTGCTTCAACGGAAACTAACTTCGGACATGGCCGTTGCACTGCTGTCGCCATGGAAGAAACGGGCCACATAACTTGCAGGTAAACAAGCCAAGACTAGATGATGTGAACTTATACTTGAAACTTACAAAATAAAAATTCACTCTGCCTGAAACAGACAGACGCCAGCTCGAGACATATCGCTGCTGGTTCGCCAAGAAAACTACGCGTTTTATTCTTGTGCTGCCCTCTGTGTAGGTCTTTAACTTTCCTGTTTGTGCGCGTCTCAGCGTTCATCAGGTGTTTTCTCATAGACTAAAGATGAGGTAGACCTATCTCGCTGGCTGCGCACAACCCATCTCCATGTCCCAACAGTGATCTGCTTTTGTGCCAATACAGCTAGCAAAAATTGTGTCAAGAGTTCTTGACTGCATTCGTATATTTCTCCTTTTCTATGTTTATGCCTATCTCCCATGGTACAATCTGTTGGTGCGAGCCGGTCTGGGGTGCGGAAGGTTACGAGTTCGAATCCTAGGTAGGAAGGAATAGGTGTTATAATTAGGTCATAAGTTAGTTTAAAAGCAGTCCCCTGATAAGCCTTCAGGCAGAATATTGGGGGAGGGGGGGCGTTAATAAGCCCTTTCCAATTTCAGTTTTCCATGTTGTTCGTTCTGTTGTTTCTCTTGTCTTCCTTTGTTTAGTTTGGTAGAACTGTAGACTGAATACCCTGGGATATTTTTGTGTTTATGAATTTGGCCATCTTTGGACCGCAATGAACTCAAGACCTCTGGTTCGTCTTCTTTCTTCCTCCAACTGCTCGTCTCTGTTATTCAGTCCACACTCTTGGGTCTTGTTTTCGGCCGGTCCTCCGAAAATCTTGCGTTGTCGATCAGTCGTTCCTAATGTTCTCTCTGTTGTTGAACAATTCTTCTGTTATCCCAACTTTTTTTTACAACTTTCCTGGCCTCTACCAGCCATCCTGTTGTGCATTTCAATTTTGCGGTGTAATTGAATATTTTCTTGGCGAGTCTATTCTCATTCATTCTTTTTAGGTGTCCATAACATTTCAGTATTTTTCTCATTGCATTTTTCGGTATTTCTGTATAGGTGTTGTCTGTTTTTTTGTGGTCCCAAAATCACCCTCAGCTCAGGATTTTCCTCTGACTTCCAGTTCTCGCAGTTATGCTTTTTTGTTCGTCAGGCGTTCTGATCCATATGTTGCTTCTGGTTCGATGACTATTTTAGTGTAATTTTTGCTTGGATGGATATTGCTTTCTTATTGTAGTGGTATTGTGTTATTCTGTACACCAATTCCAATTTTCTGACCCTTTTCTGTTTTGTGTTATTAATGTTACGTCGTCTGCAAATGCTAGACATTCACCTCAAATATTCTTTTTCCTTGTCTTATACCGACTCCTTTCATTATTTTTTCCAAGGCCGTTTCCCATGTCTCCGTGATTTAGTCTATTACAAGATTGAAGATAATTGGCGAGTGTCCCCCCTTGAACTCCTGTTTTGATTTTGAATGCTTCGGAGATTTTCCCTAAGAATTTTATTTTGGACTTATTATCTGTGAGCGTGTGTTCTATTAGTCTTCTGGTATTTTGGTCTATCCCTAACTCGTTTAATGTTAGGAATACTGTGTCTATTGAGTCATATGCTTTCTTAAAGTCAACGAAGGTGACTACAGTGTTATTCTGGAGTGTTCTGGCCCTTATGATCGTTTTCAAGTTGATCTGTTCTGTACATGAGCTTCCTTTCCAAAATCCTGCTTGATATTCTCCTATATGGTGTCCTGTTTGTTGTTATATTGTGTTTAATAGTGCCTTAGATAGTATATTTTATGTCACTGATAGTAAGGAAATACCCCTGTAGTTATTTATGCCAGTTTTGTCTCCTTTTTAGTGGAGTGGGTGAATTAGTGCTTGTTTCCAATCATCTGGTATTTTTCCTGTGAACCAAATTCCTAGAATGCCTATGCATTTTCTCCACTGTCAATTTTCCTCCAAATTTCCACATTTCTGCTGTTATCCTGTCTTCTCCTGGTGCCTTATTGTTCTTTAGTGATTTAATTATGTATTTATTTCTTCTAATGTTGGTAATTCTGATGGTGGATTTTCTTGTCGTGGTTCTCGAAATTCTAACCTTTCTGTTGGTTCTTTGCTGTTTGGTAATTTCTCAAAGTATTCTGCAAGTAGTTGGCAGTTTTCTCTGTTGCTCATTGTAGACTGGGTGGCCGGTATCCTGATAATTCTTTAAATGTCTTGTAAAATTCCCTTTTATATTTCTCGAAATCCGTGTATTTCACCAAGTCTCTTCCTGCTCTATTTCCTTTACACGGTTCCGATACTGTTGGACATTCTCCTTCTTTCTTCTAGGACTTTCTCCCAATACTTTCCTTTCTTACTGGTGTTCCACCTTTGCCATGCTCTTAGTCTTGTCTATCGCTACATCACAGATCTCATTCCACCATCTATGTTTTAGTCATCTTGGTGGTCGCCCTAGCTCTTATGCCGTTTCAATCATTGTTTCTCTTATTTATTCCCAATTCTCCATTTTTCGTGTGCTTATTCTCTTCGTGGATTCTTCCTGTTTTTGTGGTAAGAATTTCGTATCGATTCTCGGGTTTCTTTTGTCTTGGTTTTGGTTTGTTTGGGATTTTGTCTTAATTTCTGTTAGGTAGTGATCTGAATGTATGTTGAGTCCTCTTCTCACTGTAATATCCACAATTTCCTTGTAATTTTGCACGGTGATTGCTACATGATATATTTGGTATTTGCCTTGACTTGTATTTGGTGATCTGCATGTTTCCTTCTTCCTCGGTAGTTTTCTAAAAAAATGTTGACAGTTTTAGGTTAAATTGTTTGCACAAGTCAATTAATCTTTCTCCATTTATATTTGTTCTGTTATGTGCTGGGTAATTCCCCACTAATGTTTTAAATTTTCTCTCTTTTCCGATTTGCGCATTAAAATCTCCTACTAAAATGATAATATGATGTGGTATTTTGGATATCTCATTTTCCAATAGTTCCCAGAAATCTTCTACTTTTCCTAGGTTCTTTCTGTTATCTTGTTTAATTGGTGCACGTGCATTGATGATGGTGTAGCCTTTATTGGATTAGTAATTAATATTGATTAAAAGGAGAGTAATGATATCCGTTCTGATGATGTAAAATTTGTTATGGATTCCGTCAGATCTTGTTGACCACGAATGCTGTCCCTAACATCGTCAAGTTGTCGGAGTTTCTGACATATGTTTTAAATATTTGTTAACAACATATAATCTAGACTCTCTTCCCTATTTACAATATATCTCTGCAATGGCGTACGTTCTTAGTAATTTGACATAACCACTTTTTTGTAAACAAGATTTATTTTTTGTTTGATCAAATCACGAACTCAGTTTTAGTTGCACACACAGATGAACGAAGTTAACAGCCTGACATCTCGTCTCTCACTGCCTTCCATTCGCTTTACTCCCACAATTCATGACGCCAATAAACTCTGAATACAACCTCCGGTGAACAAAGGTCTAACTCAAGTTTTTTTTTTTAGAATCACTCGGCCCTGAACATCACTTATAAATGTATCTAAGTTAGCTCCAGCCAAGAGAGCTTGGCTCTCTCTTAACCACCGTGCAGCATAAATGTTAGTGATGGGACTCACCTGTACGTGGGCGCAGAGTAGAATTTAAATTAGTTTGCTAGGGTGTTCTAGCTTCTCCCTGAATTTGTACACGAGTTAAGTGTTTCCAGCATTATAGAGTACCAATTTGCCCCTTTTGGTACGATTAAAGAGTTAAGAGGTAGAAACTAGGCCGCGAACGTGTACGAGCCGTATCTCCACGTCGACGAGACGCCCTACTTGTATCCTACTGGCGAGACAGTTCGGCTAGATTTTGTTTGCACCTATAAAGTGAACTTACGTCTACGAGAGCAACGAGAGCTGCACGTTTACTGCAAACATAATCACGTCCCAGTATAGTACTAAGGGGTCATATGCAGCTTCAGCCATAAATGTTCTAGAAGCTTTTCCCTTATCGGCGACGACATATTGTTTTCACAAGAACTTACATCCCAGCTTTAAGACTTTGCCCACGAAATTTAGTGCTCGAACTTAAGCCAGAGCAATTACATATCTCAGATTTCGCTATGCTGGGAACGGCCACCTTCACGTAATTTAGGAGTGTTGTGTGTTTGCATTAATTCTTGCAAATTGCGACGAGTTTTTCATAGCAGATAGTCAGGAAGTAAATCATTAAAATAATTTTTCAATAAACACTGGACTTTAACGTGGCTTGGTGGTCGCCTAGATCACTTCAGTTCGCTATCCCCGTGGTTTCCTATGCTTATTAATTACCTACTAGTAGTGAATAAATACAGACCAAGTATTCCTGAGTTGTCAACGTACACAAATAGTGTACGCAGCAGTGGTCCAGCTCTACGAGTGGTGTTCTTATGGTAAGAGGTATCGTCTGCCTGCCAAGCTAAACAGTACTCCATGCTTGGTAATCCGCACTTGGCCACATTAAAATTAAAACTGAATATTTTTACTGTGTTGCTACCCGCCATTTCCCACCTGATAACGCATTATATTTGACTAGCACAATGCGGTGGCATACGTAAGTATACGTCAGTGTAGTACACACATCACATAAATCTGCACGAGGTCTAAACCACAGATTTTTGACCCACTTTCGTGTGTCAAATTGGCCTATAGCCAATACTGTTCCAGCCTACCTCAACGTGAATTTGAACACAGGGCTGTTTTACATGTGTTACATAAAATCTCTACATACATTATACACAACATCTCTTATGTAATTACAGAATTATCTCTTAACTGGAATTTTATTTTTATTATATTTTTAATGTTGATGAACATATGACATTAGCATGTGTCCGAGTAATTTTGTTTTACCTGAAGGTTCCTCCCCGCATTGCTTCCGAGGCAGGTTCATCTTTCATTAGAAACTGCAGACGTCTTAAGAAATTTCTCTAGCACCAGGATCACATTATACAGAGAGAAAAGTCGCAGAGCTGCAGAGCTGTTTCCGACGTGGGTGCAGTTTGTATTGTGGTCGGTGGCTGGAGCCGGAGTCCCGAGGGTCAGAATGGCTTAAGACGCGCCGTCCCCGACCTAGCCACTCGTTAGCGTAGCGTTAAACCGACCGGCCGTAGCAACAGACCTGCCCGTGCTGTCGGTCCTAATAAGGCCCGGCGGACTGGCTTGCACGAGGCTCAACACCCACGTGCAAGCAAGCATACATACATACATGACGGCTGCGACACGTTCTCTGTCCGATAGCTTGCATTATAGCTTATCCCAGGAACGAGTGCGCTTCGACTGCTCTAACTGTAGTTCTCGTGCGCACGCGTTCACAAGGCAAAGTTTGTGTTTATATACAGGGCTGCTTTACAGTCCACTAAAGATGTGTTTGCAAACAATACATGTGGCACGGGCGAACGCTTGTTGCCATGGAAACGTACCAGTAAAAAACGGCGCACTCGCTCGCGGAACCGGCCATAACACCAGTGACGTGTGGTGAACCGTTACCAAGGTGGGATGGCGTCAGCTCTGGCGCGAATTTGTATTTTTATAAAATCACACTAACCCATTGCTGCAACTGTATTTATAATACAGCACTGTATGATTATTTCGTACGCAACCGAGAGCACTAACACACACTTTACAGTCCTATGGTCCATTACTTGGCACACAAAGAATAAAACACTAACTAGACGTCCAGGATATTTTTCTGGTATATTAACACTAAGAAATTTCCCTGAGCGTTTTTAACGCTGGGTATGGGTAGTCCCTCTTAGTAATCAAGATTGTGCTAGCGCACAAACCATCCCATACAATATTTTGATAAAATAAGCGAGCATGTGCTTAAAAAAAAACCCTGAAGTGTTCTAGATTTTTCAGACTATATATGACGTGCTAAAAAAAAAAATCGTGCTGGGCCATTAGCACATGCATATAAAACTTATTAAGAAATGATCTCATTAAAACTATCTTCTCTACACGAACGCACAACTATAAATTTACAAAATTAAATAATGCTTACATTAAAATACAGCAATTGTACATGAAAAATTTGTAACAATCCTTTCCGTTATTAGTTAATCACTTCATTTTCAAAATAAAATGAATTTATTTTTTATTTTGGACCTACTAAAACCAAGCTACAGAAAACTTAAAACTTGCAATGTGTGTATCATGGACACAAACATCAAAAATGAAACTTACCAAACAGTATCCCATACTGGATTAAACATGCAAGGATGCAAGACACTTTCAACCAGACGAAACAATCTTAAAAATTATCGCCACGAAAGTTAAAAGTTTCAATAATTCACAACGGCCTTATATTTTTAAGGGCATAGAAGTCCTGGCCACGATTGTGCAGGCGCGTCTCCTAATCTAGCATCTGATTGGTTTACGACTTCTGACGTCAAATACTGACGGCGCAGTCAAGTGGAGCAATCTGGGCTTGCAGCTGACAAAACTATCTCCCAAGGTCAAACAGGACTGTCTGCATCTGGCGTAACAAATACAAGTCTAACAAGCGCGGTGGAAGTAAAGATTTAGTAAAACCCTGCGAAAATGTTACTATATTAAGTTCTTTTTTTCTGCAGGTGAATGGAGTTGACTGCAGCGTTTTTGTCGTGCTGTCCTCTAGGTGACAGAATAAGAAGTAATAAGCCCAATGTAGCTGTCAAGAGATTTGGGCGGGTCTTAACGAGGTCTTGGGAGCCGAAGTAGGTGAAATGCGTTGCGGATGGAGCAGCGCCGGAATGCAAGGGCAGGGTAAACAGGAGATACCCGAGAAAACCCTCCGATCAGCGGCATCTTACTGCACGATTCCCGCTTGCGAAAATTTGGAGTGACCCGGCCGGGGATTGAACTTGGTTCGCCTTGGGAGGAGAGCGGTCTAAACGCTCAGCCACCGCGGCCCCTAAACTCAATGTAATGTAGGGCGCTACTCCAATACCACGGACAAATGCAGCAAAACTTGGACATATGCTCAGCTACAGCAGGCCCTACCACTATGGGTAATCAGGAAACACCAGAAGAAAAGTATTGTATTCAGGAACAAAAACTTTAAAGGTATTTAAAACATAATTTTTAATACCACAACCTCACACAAAACTTAAAGTCGTATTGAAAAAAGACAGTTTAGATTTCGTTCCTAAAACGCGTTACTTCAGTAATTCAAGGACCGAAGTAAACGGCTCGCAATTTAGAGGTCCTCTAGTACTACTTGGGCTGTGTCCGGATTCTCTCTAAGGAGACACAAAGGCTGTTCAGGATAAAGTGAGCACTTTTGAAATCAACCTTAGAAAAACGTCACTGCCCCTGCCTGCATATACTTCAACACGCGCACTGAGTGGATGCGACCGGTAAAGTTGGCAACGGTAGATGAAAAGTAGTTCCATATCTTAACGTCGAATAAAAAGTGTTAACCATTTGTGATAATTTAAATTACTTATTTCGCTTGGTTTTTTTTTATGCACCAGTGTGTAAAAATTACCAGATTTATAAAATGTTTATTTTTCTAATAATTGCACAGTTTCACTTGACCGACATGAATAAAGTGACGAGGCCGATGGCAATGTTAATTTTACATAAGGCGGAAGAATACACAACGTACATACAAGTAGACATTAAGTAGGGCTTTCAAAAGTGCTTTTTTACCGTGAACAGCCCGCTTATGTTGTCACCATGTATAAGCCAATAGGCTACTTGTGCTGTCCGAATTCCCAGTAGAGTAAACAGAGGCTCTATAGATAGCAAATAGACGAAGAATCTACGCTTTTCCATTTCGTAGACGGATGAAATAAAATAGATAATATTAACAATTGTCCTACGACACCTGCTATTTTATACCGCAAGTGGTTGAGAACCCTGTGTTTTGAAAGGGATACAACAGCCCAGTACAGGCGACAGAGAAACAAAGGAGGGGGGGGGGGGGGGGGTTGAATATTTGGGAAGTGTGGTCTCACAAAACTGACATACACTATTACAAAAAACTGTAATTTTACACTAAACGTATGTGGCAGCAGTGTCTCCACTAATGCCAGTGTAATTTTACACCTACAGGTGTGTATGTTTTTACTCCATGACCATGAAAATTTAGCCTTCAGATTAGTAAAATAACCTACTTTGTAAAACTAACTTTATATGGAATGGTATAAAATTATTATAACTATGTAGCGGAAAATACATTTAAAACATTCGCGTATTTCTCTCCACGAAAAGTAAATTTAGATTTTACACACACATCGCAATTGTAATTTCACCACTGTGTAGGTGCATTTTCTCAATAACGATACGTAAAACAGCAGATTCTCTGTAATTGTAATTACAAAACAACTTTCGTACATTTTTCACTGTTTTACTAAGCAATCTTACCGCCAGCATAACTGTTCTTTCACAACTACGTCATGTTAAGTCACATACGTTGTATGCGCCTTTTTATAATTTTCATGTTACTTTACTCCATTTCGTAACTTGGTAGTTCAACAGAGTTATAAACAGTTATTTCCAAAATGTGGGTAACAATTGACTTTAGATGTACAAAATCCAGCATATTCCATCAGTGGGAGTTAACATTTCCTTTTTTAACACGCAAAAGGAGTTCGGAGTAGTTCTACTCCCTACCGTTAGATCTCATGTTTTAAACAAATACTTTTTATATTTGATTTCGCAGTAACATTAGAGTAAATTACAAATACTGTACACGTTTTAGCAAATTACACATAAAAATGTAAAATTGCCGAAAATTTACATGTGTAAATATAAGTTCACACATACTCCACAATGCAATGCAATTTTTACACACACTGACATGTAAAATTACACAATTGAAGATGTACAACCATACCGACTTTGGCTGTCCTTACAACGACTACGTGGTAGTAAAAATACATATATTAAGGTTTTAATACAGTGAGTGGGTGTATATTTACACATTTTAGCATGTGTAAACACACACTAACATTGTGTTTATTAAGCCATACATTCATGTATTTTCACCAAAGACATGTAGTACTCTCTTGATTATTAAGAACATGTGTAAAATTACACTTACTGTAATTTTTATAAAAAGTGCGCAGACATTTGTTCGGCTGCTGATATTGACCCAGAAGGCAGCCCTTCCAGCCAACATCTATGGATTGCAACTGGGCATTTGTGAAATTCCTTCTCTGTTCCTTCTTTCCGCCCATTGTGTACGCTGCCCCCCCCCCCCTTTTTTTCTCGCCTCAAAAAGACGTACACACTACCGCAGACGAAACTAGTCCCTATGCATCGATCGGGTGACAGGTTCTAGAACTTGCGCCAATTCTTACGAGCTCAGTGCTTATAAAACAAAAAGAAAACATCAGCAGCCAATTAAACAACCATTGCCTACACTCTTGATGAGCTAAGTTACGCAATATTTTCCTTAATTCACCGCTAAAATACATAATTTCGGTCTGTTTACCTTATCGATGGCTGTGATTTTTCAAAACTGGTTTGAAATGTGCTCTACACTATAGGCTATTCACGATACGATCAGCACTTTTTGAAACCCTCATTTGGAATAATAGCAAATAAATATAAATTACTGTAGCTTTAGAAGTTAACTTAAAAGGCAATATTTATTTTAAAAATAGGAAGGATAAAAATGACTGATAGAAAAAAGTTAACTACGCTCTCAAAAGTGCTCACTTTACCGTGAACAGTCTATACCACCAATCACTCTATCTAAGCCCACCAGTATACCACTTGTTAAGGATACCACATGCCAGTAATTCGAAAGTTAAGGCAGTTCAGATTTGATTCGATCTGGAACACCGACACAAAAATACGAGATACGTAATCTGACACAAAATCGTGACATACGCCAAATGTCAACAAAATCTGGCAGTTCAGAAGAAATGCGCGATAGTCGCTATCGCGGTACCATCGCCGTGTAAACTGCACGAAGTTTACTGTCGCACCGTCGCGATATCAGCACGAGCAAAATTAAATTTGATTTTGTTAATGTCCGTCGCGGTTCTCACACTATGTGGCGATATGACAGGATGTATATCATCATACAGGTATGACACAACAGTACTGCGAGCTTATTTACTGTCATATAATAAACCACGGGAACCATAATATGTTTTACATGTCAATATCCTGCCACTTTACTACCCCAACTAATATCAAACTCTTGACAGAAGGATATACACGTACGGCCTATCAATGTATTTACACGAGTGTTTTAGGACATGCCCCTTTTGAGATTAACTATCACAGCATTCCTTGACCGTGTGTGTGTGTAAACAGGACCTATCATGGCAGTGACTGTCTCACACTTTCGTGATAGCTACTATCACCGTGTAAACACGCCATAAAACATTCGCAATATACCGCCAAGACTTCTCCGCTAACTTCACTGCGAGACCACACGCCACTGCGCACTATTGGCATATTTGTATTTCAGCCTTTATTTGCTGGAAACATTTCCGATTATACGATACCTTACATGAATCATGGCATCTGGATAGCTTTTAATCCTAGCAGGTACATAATTTACTGGACTTACCAGCATGTTAACCTGCATGTGGCCATCCTATGTTTTTATTCGTTTCCCCGTAATCACTCGCGCATTATTACCAAGGCCCTGTCGCAAGGAAGATACGGTAACATCAATATTGAGGATTTCATAGTTTTAAAATTTAAAATATCTAGGCGGTTGTAACATTTTATATTCAAAAATTATTTTAAAACTTTATACTCGTAGCATTTTGCAGCATCGCAGAACTTGCGCAACTGTCTGGAATATTAATGGGCGAGTGAATTTTAATGCCTCATGGAATTCTGATAGCTTCTAAAGTATATGACTATACAGGAGACCCACAAAAAAAGTCTCCTCCCAAATTGGTCGATCACAGGTCCAGATACATTTTCACTATCGTTGAATGAATTTAAGAAAATTCAGTTGTCAGAACTGGAACTATTTAAAAAATAATGTTCTCGAGTTAGATACTGTAAAAAAAATTTAATGAGCTGCATTTAATTAATGTTGGATAAAATAAAATGAAGCGCATTTAATTAATGCTCTCTGTTAACCTGTTGCGTATACAGGATTGTATTTTCGGAGGGGTTGAACTTAGATTTCTGAAGTGAGAAATTCGCACAATAAGAAAAATTCCTTTCCCCAATGTAAAACATATTATAATGCAATTGTTTATTTCAATTCTAAGTCCATAGTCTTCAGTTATTTTTACGAAACGTGTTTAATACATAGGCCCACATTTTGACTTTTTTTTGGGCGGGGTTGCAGCCCCCCCCCCCCTCACCCGCGTGTATTACGCTGTTGTAAACTTACGTATTTAATAATAAGAGTATAGATTAGCATATAAAACAATTTTATGAGATAGTAAAGTTACTCACCTAAGAGAATAACAAACTTCAAATACTTGCGGAAACGGCAAGAAGACAATCGCACATTACTATTCGTTAGCGAAGGTATTATTAACGACACTTTACAAGGCGAACGGGATTCACACTAGCACGCACTCACGATTCGAATACTGAACCGTCTCGGCTATCAACTTCAGACACGCGCGCACGTCAAGTGTGCCGGCGGGTGTGCGACCAGCGGTATCTTTTCAAAAAAGTTGTTCCCGGTACTTACAGCGCGGCGCGCGGAGCTTCGTGGAACTTCAAGCACAGCTGACGCCGAACAGCGAAGCCACCTCGTCGCCCTGGCAACTACAGTCTACCAACTGCTCGCCTCACCACTGGCTGGCAGCGGAGGCGGCGAGTGCAAGTTGTCTTCCATTTCCCCTACTGCCCCGCCTCCATTTCCCCTTCCTCATCCCCTCAAAAGTTCATCCGCATAACGACTGTTTCCTTTCCTTTCCTTCCTCTGCTGTAATTGCGCCTGCATCTGCGTTCTCCCGAAGGATGTGTGCGTATGAAGCTGACCTTACAGTTATATATATATATATATCACCTCATCTTTCACCTCATATATATATATATATATATATATATATATATATATATATATAATATATATATAATATATATGAGGTGAAAGATGAGGTGAAAGATTTGGATGGCTCTGAACTACGAGGTCGCGAGAGCCGAAGAGGGTGAAATGAGGCAGCACCGGAAAGCATGGGCGGGGAGAACGGGAGATCGCCGAGAAAATCCTCCGACGAGCGGCATCGCCCGGCACGATTCGTACTTGCGAAAATCCGGGAGTGACCCGGCCGGGGGTTGAACCCGATTCGCCTTGGTGGCAGGCGAGCAGTCTAACCGCTCAGCCACAGCGGCCCCTATACGTTAGGAATTATGCAGTAGCTGCGGTTCTCGCACACTGAACTAAACCTTCTAGATTTACGATTCGTAATCAATTTGATAATTCTTAAGTCCAGCCAATGAAAACTTTCGTCAAACCTGTCATGTTTACTTTTGTTCCTAACCTAACCTAACCTCATATAACACAACCTTATTTAAGCGGAGAATAACTTCATTCAAGACAGATACTGTCTAGCAAGTTTAACTTACGATATAAAATACAACTGTTTCTTTTAATGCTTAAGGAAATTCAAATAACAGACAGAACCTGCTAAGTTTCATTGGAAACCAAACATAAGAAAACACTAAGTTCTTCTGTACACATCATAACGCATAACTTAACGCTTAATTTTTTCTACATCCAGCTTAACACGCGTAAACTAAGCGGGATAGATAGATATCGGTATGTAGTTATACGCTGTTCAATGTAAACTGAGCACTTTAGAAACCTGTATGCACATAGAGTATCCTTCCATCGTATGTACAATTAACACTGCGATGGACCCATTCTCTTTACATATTTAGTAATGCATAAAAAACAGAAAACAAAATTAAATCATTTTAGCAGTCACGAGGGTAGTGATGTTTTTAAATGCTGATTTCGAAAATGGTCAGTTAACCGTTAACAGCCTATACGAGATTTTGAGTAGTAAAATCTATGATATATTATTTGTATGATTTTATTCTTCGACAAGGCATAATAAATAAATAAATAAATCCATTTTTAACGAGTTGCTAAACTAATAATTATGAATAATTTACAGGATAATTTCTATATATAAAACTTAGACAATCTAAACAAGCTAATAACTGTTTCTAAACTATGAAAAATGATAAAAAAAATTACAGGACAATTTCTATAGGGCTATATAAAGACAGCTATCAGTAAAAAAAAATATAGTAAAACAATACACACAAGTTTTTTGACCGGATGTCTGTAGTATCAACGGAGTAACTTTATTTGTTTACAATTTGAAATAAATGGGAATTAATTATTGATTACTTTATCAGAATGACTACAGAAGCAACTGTGGTAGAAATAGTCAAATAATAATCGTCTCTAAAATATAATTAAATAATTTTCTGTGCCATAACAAAGTCACATTTTCAAAAATTATTTTCAAGCATAAATAATAGCAAATAATATGCGTAATCAGCTCTGATTTCATTTCTTAAATGTCCATTCTGTTAGCTCCGGTGTAAAGTGTTTGATGTGCAGATACTAGCATATTAATCATGACTGGAAAATGTTAACAGTATATAGATTATCGTGCGCGACATAGTTCTTAAGTTTTAAAAATATAATACATTTATAGAAGGCACACAATAACTGAATTACAGTTTCATAGCATTATAAATAAAATGATCTGTTGAAAAAAAAAAAAAAAAAAAGCAAGTAATTGTTCGCAAAAGATCCCCACTTTTTAAAATAGTGTATAGGGAAATTATGGACCCTAAATGAATTTTAAGATTCTTTTGATACCTGTTTGGTATTTGATTACTAGTGTCATAAGTTATAGGCTGTTCAAGGTACAATGAGCACTTTTGTAAGCCCTGCTTAAGATCTACTTGTATGCACGTTCTGTCTTCTTCTGTCTTATGTAAAATTAACGTTACCATGGGCATCGTCACTTTATTCATGCGTCGGTCAAGTGAAACTGCGAAGTAATTAGAAAAGTAAATATGTAACAAATCTGCTCATTTTTAAACTTCGATGCATAAAAACAAAACACACACACACACACACACACACACACACACACACACACACACACACAGAGAGAGAGAGAGAGAGAGAGAGAGAGAGAGAGAGAGAGAGAGAGAGAGAGAGAGAGAGAGAGAGAGAGAGAGAGAGAAAATTTCAGTTATCAGAAATGGCTACCTAACACTTATTATTCGACGTTAAGATATGGAAATACTTTCCACGAACTTTACTGGACGCATGTCACTCAGTGCCGCCTGTTAAAATAAATACAGGCAGGAACAGGACTTTTTATAGGTTGGTTTCAAAAGTGCTCACCTTATCGCAATCGGACACACATTCCGGACCTGGGCTCGAATCTCATCCTCATTTAGTTTTCTCATGCGTAGGGGAGCATCTGGATTAAATTGGGACCCTGCTGCGAGGCTACACGCCCTCTAAAATTTTATAGGGATGGGCGCAGCTGTGTAGCGAGTGGGCGTGTCCCGGGAGAAGGGAATAGAGGGCCTGTAGCCTTGCAGCAGGGTCCCAGTTTAATCCAGAACATATATGCTCCCCTACTCTCATGGTTTCTGGAAATCACTTTAGTCGGATGCTGGAATGGTTCCTTGCTTACAGGCCGTGTCCGAAATAATTTCCCTGTCCCTGCTTTTCCGAGCAACTTACTAATTCTCTAATGACCTCGCTTTGGGCGAGACTTTAAACCATGCCTGGCATCACCTTTTGTTTGTCTGCGTATTTCCAAGCAAAAAACTTGGCTCTCGATTAAAATATTTCGTATGTGACGTCTGCGCTATGACGCCCAGACTTACTTCCATACGTGTCTACTGTACTCATCGCTCTTCATTTAGTTATTAGTTATGTCGCCCAGACTTACTTCCATACGTGTCTACTGTACTCATCGCTCTTCATTTAGTTATTAGTTATGTCGCCCAGACTTACTTCCATACGTGTCTACTGTACTCATCGCTCTTCATTTAGTTATTAGTTATGTCGCCCAGACTTACTTCCATACGTGTCTACTGTACTCATCGCTCTTCATTTAGTTATTAGTTATGTCGCCCAGACTTACTTCCATACGTGTCTACTGTACTCATCGCTCTTCATTTAGTTATTAGTTATGTCGCCCAGACTTACTTCCATACGTGTCTACTGTACTCATCGCTCTTCAGTTAGTTATTAGTTATGGTGACTTTTTTTCTTTTCTACTTCTACTTCCATTTCTACTTCTCCGGAATTTTCTATATGTTGTTTACATATTTTTTGAAAACGGCTAACCTTGGTTTCCTTTTTTTTTTTTTTTTTTTTTTTTTTTTTTATATGGTTTGTGTCATAAACTTCATTTTTATGGGACATTCAGTTATGTTCTGCAGTGGCCTATGTTCGAAAGGATAGCTTCATTCATAATTCTCGCTGCAAGAATCATTAGAATAACAAGTTTGACAATCTTTATTCATCTGATATTTCTGAGCATTGAAATAAAATTATGTCGGGAACATCTTCAGCTACGACGATTGGGAATTGGAATGTATGTACTATTTAACATCATTCCGTCGTGTTGAGTGACATTTTAATATTAACTTATTTCTGGTGACAAGGCCCGTCCACCTTGCGCTGCATTGGCACATGACTCCCTGAAAGATAAAGGCTGTTCACGCTAAAGTTAGCTCTTTTGAAATCAACCTTGTAAAAAGTCACTGCTCCTACCTGCATGGGCTTATGTTTTAACGGGTGCACTGAGTGTCATACGCTTAGTAAAGTTGGTAACGGGGGATCTTAACGTCGAATAAGAAGTGTTAGGTAACCATTTGCGATAACTGAAATTATTTCTTTCGGTTTTTTCCAATGCACGGAAGTATAAAAATTACCAAATTTGTAACATATTTACTTTTCTAATATTTCTAGAGTGTCTCCGGACCGACACATGAATAAAGGGATGAGGCCCCTGGCAGTGTTAATTTTACATAAGGCTGAAGAATACACAACGTGCTTACAAGTAGATCTTCAGCGCGGCTTTCAAAAGTGCTCACTTCACCGTTAAAAGCCTATAGGGCTTAACGTCTCATCGTCAGCGAGGTCTTTAGAGTAAGAGAAAGCTGCTCAGCCAAGCAGGGGACCGCGGTGCCCTAGTGTTCAGACTACTCGCCTCACACCTAGGCGAACCGGGTTCGATTCCCGGTAGGGTCGCTCCCGGATTTTCGCGCATGTGGGAATCGTGCCGGACGATGCCGCTGGTCGGTGAGTTTCCTCGGGGATCTCCCGCTTCCCCCCGCCCCTGCATTCCGGCGCCGATCCGTGCTCACCTCACTTCGCCATTATCGGCTCTCAAGATCTCGATGACGAGAGCCGTCAAGCTGTGGTACGTCCTCACCCTTGGAGCTCTGACACTCGATGAGGTGTGACGTGTTGGGGACAAGGGGTGTGTATATGTATATATATACACACACACACACGTGGTGAGTTTTGTGCAAGAATGGCATAAGTATTTTTTAAAAATGGGCTATTGCTCCTAGACGGTAGATAGGCGACTTTGAACGATGGGATTTATGTGTTAGTAATGACAAACAATTAAATAGACAACGACTGTTTCCCAATGCAATTAAACGGTAAGAGAATTTCAAAGTGTTTAAACTTGTTCTACGTATGAATAAATAACACGAGAGAGAAGTATAACTACCTGGTCTCATAAAGAAACAAGTGCAATTACATAATTAAAATCAATTAAACGTAAAGAGATGAATACGTCTACAACGTGATTTTATTACCCTGAGCTGAAAGTTTAGAAATATAATTTACACGAGAGAAGTATAACGAATGAACGCAAGTGCTAAACGATCACAATTACGACTCTCCAGTATGGAATTAATTAATTAATTAACGATCTACAATGAATAAAAAAATGTTCCTATAAATTAAATGTCTAATGAACACAATAACAAGATAATGTAACACTTCTTTATGCCTCTCGCACATATCTGACAATATTTTAAAACACATCCCATCTGCCTGTGAGACTGCTGAAGAACTTCTGAAACGTAATCCACATAGAAAAATAAATTGATTTATTAACACCCATAAAACGAAAGTGTTTAATGTAAGTCCATTCTCTTGGGAGGGCACTGACTTGGATATAGGATTTACGTCAACTTATAACCTATGTTTGATTATAGACTGAGGTGAAAAACTCGCATATTTTAATGAAAATACATGGCTAACAAACACAAGTACATAAAAATGACCAAACATGTAATGAAATCGCACAAGGAGCTCCCCCAAAACACATCTGTCCACCTTGGAGGCTGGTGAATCAATGAAGCGAGCTTACATCTAGAGCCTGACTATATACGTGGAGTGCGGTCAGAGGCTGACAAGCGACTAAAGTTATCGCTACTCAGAAATAGATGCGAATACGATTTACGGGACAAATAGATAAAAATTATGTTTATGAGGCATGTACTAATATATAAATTAGACTAGTTGAATTAACAACAAATTAAAAAAAAAAAACACGTAATGAAATCGCACCTCTTCCAAAACACATCCATCCACCTCGGATGTCAGTCAATGAATGACTGGATTGTATGACGTGCACCAGCTTATAAGCTGTTATATACGTGGTGCGCAGTCGGAGGCTGACATGCAACTAAGTTGAAATTTATAAGAAAAACTCTGTATTTGTCATACAACAGACAATGAAAGTTTCACTATTGTAAGAATAATTCACTTACAAATTATTTCTGTCGAAGCGTAAGGACACTCGGATGACTTAATCCCGCAAGACTTTACAGAAACATACTATATATTTTTTAAAAATTAACGGACATACTGCAAATTTTTTCCGTTAAGTCTGTGAAATTCACGGCACTAGTTAGCGAAACGATAGTTAAAAAATCATTCCAAGTTTCATCGACCAAACACAGGAACTTAGTTTACACGAAAATTATTTTATTCCCGATAAATTAAAATTCTTCTGTATTAAAACAAGAATCGCGGCTATCACTCTCGGGGCCCACTGGCCGACACCGCAAATCGGGGACCTCGCTCCCCCTTGGTCGTGTCACGAAGCCCACCACGCCTGGTGAAGTCGAGAGTGCCAGTGGCACGTCTATGCAAGGTGAAGGTTCTTGTGAAACTAACATGGCAGCAGACAGCTAGAACTGTCAATGACACTCCTCACTGCACACCTTACCCCCTCCCCCTCTCTTTGTCCAGAAGATGACTTTGTGCGAAAAGACAGTTTCAATCCAAGGTCACGGAACAACACCCCTGAGCGCGTCTTCGACGATCTGTCCCCCTCCTATCCAATGCAGAGTTCGTTTTCGGAGGGCTGCCCTTTCCAAAGCTCCGGTCCACGCACCCTGGTATCGATCTAACACTGCAGAACCTGTTTAGCGGCAAACATCCCTCTGCCTACACCAGCCAAGAACTGCCCCTTTAATACCATGATTCTCAAAACCTGCCCCTCTCAAGGCCAGAAAGCATTTTTCGAATGACTGGCCTGTCCATGGAGGGTGCTGCACAACCCCTGATATCGATTCAAGGTCATGAACCCTTACACCACTCCAGAACAAGTTTTTCAGTCCACGCAGCCCCGGTCCCCCTCCTTTTACCATCACCCCATAATACATGTTCTGTGACATGAGAGCTACCTCGGCAAGGAACACCGGCTTGCTTCAAGGCCAAAGGAGGCTTTTGTGCAAAATGTCGTGAAGACTCCATCCCTAGGGGCGGCAGCAGATTTTGAACTGACCTGGGCTAGCTCTCCCGCCGCCCTCTTGCCCACAAACTGCTATTTTCGCTGGAACACTGAAGCTTCCTCCTATTTTTTGAGACGCAAGACCCTGGCGTATTCCCAGCAAAATAAAAAATTTCACAAGTCCCACCTATGAAACTTTATTTTCCTCATCACTAAGAAATATGTTCCAAATGTCTTAAACACACAATAAATTCAATTTAAAAATATAAACCATTTGAAGTAGAATTTTTTAAGTTTAATCCAATAAACTTTATACAGGTTTCCAGCAAACTTTTTCCTGTTTTCCATCAAACTTATTTAAGTTTAAACTAATCAATTATTAATTTTCATACCAACACAACTTTAAGACATATTTGTAACTCGCTAAAAATTTTTAAATGATAGAAACCACACATCTTTCCACTTACACAAGTTAAACTTAGAACATCTTTATTAGATTTTAGCAATATTCAAGTTAAACTATTTTCAAACATTTAAAACTTACATGAAAATAAACTTGTTCGAAATGTTTTTAAATATCATGTGTGTGTTTCAAGTATAGTTTTTCCTAGCCTAAAATTTTTAGATCGAACATCTACTACAAAATGTGTATATATTTTACCATAATTTTTAGAAAATTCTATTTTTTCCACATATTACTGAAATAGCACATATCCAGCTTGAAATGACTGTTGGCGAAGCTGAAATCTGTTAAATTTCATGACATTTCAACAGATTTTTAATATGGCAAAATTTAACATAAATTTATAGCAAAAGGCAGCCATTTTGAATCTGTTAAGTATTTAGGGAGGGGTAAATTAATTTTTTCTCTGTGTTAAGCCGACATCTGCTAAGGCCACTTCGTGTGCCTATGCGCGCATGTGCATAGCATTAGCACTAGTGAGACTTAAGCGTTTACTATGGCATGTGTCCACTACAACAACAGGCGTCCACATCAAGAATGATGCCAGGCATCCACTACATCACTACATCATCTAGATATACAAGGGAGGATTTTCTTCTCTACATCAGTTCGAGACAGGTACAATGCCTCAAGGTCACTGTTGTGACAATTACGACTCTGAATATGTTGAAACATTCAGTGCGATTTTAGCTTATGGGAAGGAGAAAACACCATTGACTGCTCCCAACTGCGAGTGCTGCCGAAAATATTTATAATTTCTTTTGCAGGCCACGAAATAAAACTAGTGTATCCATATCTTGATGAACATTTACAAGCTGGTGAGGATATCGTATATTATTTGCTATGTGAAGACTGTCCTTACGGCATGCCTGCCTTTGCTAATGATGGGAACTTGAAACATATGCGGAGGGATTGTATGTCGCGAAAACTGTAACAGCTACTTAAAGCTAGAATCATTCCAGATGTAATAATGGACGAATCAGGAGTCGATGAAATAGATTCCGAGGCGAGCAATGTGATCTTATAAAATTTTTATGAGAGAATTTTTCTACATAGCGTGTAAAGAAATGACTTAAAAATGATGTGCTACATTCAAGGTTTCGAAAACTACCAAGACAGCTCCTTTGTAATTAAGGAGCGTGCTATTTCTTATGCAACTGATGCTAATGACTCTTAAGTATTACGCTTTAAATCCCCCAGACCTTTGTACAGTTCAAAACCTGAAGTTAAAATTATGTTTCGGGAACAGACTTATGAGATACATAACCTGAAATGGGAGTCTGGTGACATAGCTTATGAAAAACTTTTTCAATATATAAATGATGCGTTACTCGAAGACTATCCCATATAAGTGCTTGGAAAAACCAGAAGGATACTGTAAAAAGTTTAACCACTGCAGAAGTAATAAATATCAGAAGATAACATTACAGTTCGAGTATTAATTCAATAGTCAAACATAATAATACTAATCACGGTGAGGAAAAGAACCTTCTGTTCACAATGTAAAAGCGAAGCTTTAAGAGAATATTTGTACCAACATCCTACCTATGTGTAGATATATTAATTTTCGAAAAATGGTTTGTTATACCTGCATAAGATTTCGAGAAAATGGAGAAATTCGATCCAGATAAGACATACTCCAGTATTTTTCGAGGATACAAGAAAGTATGGTTCAAGTTTCTAGACAACATATACTTCTAAACACAGATGTGCAATGGAGATGAACATTGGAATTTTGCAAAAAGTTTCTGAGAAAACATGTATACAGAACGAGTGTTGTGTTATGAAGAAGACTGTCCAGTTTTTAATATGCGGCCTGACAGTGAACTGCCCTGTTCTTCTTCGGACTTGTGTTTTAAAAACACAAGTGTAGAAATAACCAGAGAACCAGGTTTTCATCAAATAAAATATAAATTGAGTAGAGAATTTTACGACAGAAACATGCAATAATAAAAAACAAATCATTCAAATGCAAGGCAGTGCCGGATTACTAAGAGCACCATGTGAAATGTGGAACTGTGAGGTTTGGAACAGCAATGTTTGTGTTTGTAAATTTGATTTAACCAAGTTGTCGTTGAAGAACTAATTTTAACACAAACTGGAAGAACATCTGACCATATAAAGAGAGAGAATCGTACACCAGAGCTTCAGTTATGATGGAGAGATTCGACTCAGAACTTCCTTATGCCAGTGTTACTCCAGGATACAAGCGAGTGTGGTTTCGAATTGTATATGAAGGTAGTCGACTAGAGATACAGATGTGCAATGGAGATGAACATTGGCATTTCTCATTAATCAGTCCTGATTATACTTTAAAAGTTTTCGACGTATGTTATGGGCGAAATTCTTGTCCTTTATATAATTTACGTCCTGACAGCAAAATACCTTGTAACGAAGGTCAACTATAATTGGAAGCTCGAAGTAGATACATCACGAAATGCAAGTCCTACAAGAAAATCAAATACATCATGCAGAAGGAGTGTAGTTGCTGCTCTCTCACTACAGTTTGGACAGAACAATGCAACAACAAACAACATTTTCCGTACATCAGTAACCAAGAATTAACTTCTCACTATGGCATGTGGAATTGTAAAGTTTGGCTTAGCAAGAACAGTTGAAACTGAGAAAAAATTTTTTTTCAACAGCTATATAAAGGAGATCGTTCAATATTAAATCGTCAGTCATGGCTAGAATCTTCGATCCTACAGACGTATACGAGGTCCTACAAATTGGATACAGAAGAGTTTTCTTTAAACCATATGATTGTATTCTACAAGTTCATGTCTGCAACGATATAGAACATTGGTGCTACACTTTCGACAGCAGTTTCGGTATTAGCTTTGGTGAAGGAATAGCATGCGATTGTACTGTGAGATATCTTCGCCCAGGCAGTGACTCGCCAATAACTTTAGAAGATTTTATGATTCCCAGTCTTAGCGAGGAGTTAGAAGAGGAATTGGGAAATGGAGTAATCGCCTACCAACTCACCAGACCTCACCAGGGAATCGCCGTTCGTTGGAAGGAGACCTGTGATGGGTACATCCACAACTTAATTTTCGAACAAGGAGGATTAGTTTTCCCGTCCATGTGTAATTTATATGCATGTGAAGTGGCTGATTCAGAATAATGTTCTCACCGATTTGCAAGTATGCATTTATAACTAAAGGTTTGTATTCTGTAACTTATAGCATAGTATATTCATATTATGTTGTAAAGGAAATTTGTGAGTCACAACATTCATTTCAAATATACATATTTCTCTCAAGCTTTGACAGCATGTAGTAAACCAACTAGATATAATTCCACTTTAACGAACTGCAACAGTTCTGAACGTCTTGTAAACCAGTACAGGCCGCATAGAGTAGAGTGTAAGCATAAGCTTAAGGGCGAACACATTGTAACGTCATATTGTGAGGAAGAAAAATTTCTGAAGCATCTTGCTTATAATAAGGCACTGTTTTGCCCTATCAGTATTTCGAAGAATGTGATAATAATCTTCATACTTTATATCATTATAGCAAAAACAAGTTTGGTTACATGTCTCATACTGTGTGTGATTCATAAAAATGTCATGTGCATCGAGCAATAAAATTAGCAAAAAGAAAATTTAGCCCTAAAACATGTTTCAACTTGCAAATTTAGAGAAAGAATGAATTTATCAATATACATACATTGTCCCTTGCTAAATCTTCTCAGTCGAGTGTTGGATGTCATAGTAGTTACATGACATATTTTCATCCAGCAAATCATTATGTCAGTGTCAAACAAGGAAAGTCCAATATAACTTATGCCCTATGGTGTAACTGCCTTTTGCGAGAATTTACGGAGACTTGTAATAGTATTTTTCATTTTAAAGTAATTTATTTTCCTCTTGGAGATGAAAAGAGCCACGAACTCATTCAATGCAGTTATAACAAGAAATGTCCAGTGTTTTATATGACTACAACTACACCTTTTCCATCTATTATTGAAGATGTACACTCACATTATGTGTTTGATCATTGGTCAGCAGGCATGCGAATATCTATTGTCAACCAGAAAGCAATAATACGTATGTACTGGAAATAACAAAATATTATCTAAAAAGAATATATTTAAAAACGAGCAAGTATGCATTCTAAGCTTGAATGAGAAATGAAATATACGAGTAGTTAAGTAATATAATCCCAAATAGGCATATAAAATATTTGTGTGACATTAGATAGGCAGGTATTGCATTACTGTGTTACAAAAATTGGAGCATTAGGTACTGAAGCAGTCACACATTTAGTTATGAAACTAAAATTTACAACAGTTTTAAGCTGTATGATATGTGGGGTGAGAATGAAGCTATTATCAGGATCCAGGTTGTGCATAGAAAAAAGTTAATCGAAAATTATTTCTATAAAGCCTAGCCATATAAGCAGGTTGAGTTAAAATTATATATATCTTTTTTTATGTAAGGTAACTGAAACATGAAGTGCTAATTACAGTTAGGGCTAGGAGTATGTTAGAAATACCATGCACTACTGACACTACTAACTAGAAGAAAGCTAGTCGAAGCTCTAATAGGAGGTTCGAACTACGCTCCACTGTACAATTATCGGGCAGAGATATGTCTCGCAGAAGGATCGAACAGACGAGATTTCTACTACTGCCATTTTAATTGCCATTGTGGTTTAGTAAAGATATGTAGCCTAGATATTTTTCCTAAAGGAATGCTCTTTATTTTCGCGATAAAACAGTCCCTGTGTCCGATTGTCTCTAAGGGCTATATCTACCACATGAGTCACATTACGTGCTATGGATGTGGTGTCGTTTCTAGCGTACTTACCGAAGGAAAGATTGGTTTGTGAGATCACTTTTATGTCTGCATGCATGTGTGTGTGTGTGTGTGTGTGTGTGTGTGTCCCCTTAAAAAAACATTTGAACCCTCAAGCGAAATATTACCAAAGTCGGCTCCATAGTACTTCGTAAGTGAATCCTACTTTTATAGTTTTCGACCATACCGTGTGTATTCTTTTCAAAATGGCGGTCATTAAAAATGTAGAGTGCTCTGTTATATCTCGGGAACCATTTAACCGATTAAAACCAAAGTTCGCGTGTTCACAGTGAATCATTTAAGCATTGAATTTAGAGACGGATATTGCTTATCCGTTATTTTGGAGGCTAGCATTACGTGAAAAAATAAAGCTTTTATGTGATATCTCGAACGCTGTTCTGCCGATTCTCGCCAAATTCGGAACGTAAGTAAAATTAAGGTAAGCCATGTACAAATATATGGTTTAAATGTATAAGGCACTTATTTTTGAAATGGCGACCCTGAAATATTTTAGGTCTATTTTCTCTATCTACCATACAGTTTGGCCAATTTCGAACAAAACTTTGTATGCTGGCAGTATATAACAAGCATAATGCCAACACATAGCTACTTTTGTTCACCATTTTGTAATGTAGCGTTTCATGAAGAGATAAAATTTCTATCTCATAGCTCAGAAAAGTTGTACTACGGTAGGTAATATACATGTATATGTTTTGTGTGCGTTTGACATTTTTAAAATAGCGACGATATAAACGTTATATCTTAGTATGTTGAATTTACAAAACCATATAACCAATTTGAACTTAACTTTGTATGCTGGCAGTATCTATTATAGAAACCAAACGTGTCTACACAAAGTCTCCTGTGTCCCCCATTCGAAGAGTAAATATTAGCAGATTTGTAAAAGTTTACTTTTCTAATAATTTCACGGTTTCACTTGACCGGAGCATGAATAAAATTACGAGGCCCATGACAATGCTAATCTTACATAAAGCGGAAGAATACACAGACGTACATGCAAAGTAGACTTTAAGCACGGCTTTCAAAAGGTCTCATTTTATCGTGAATAGCCTATAGGAGTGTTACTGCTTCTGTGCGTCTCAGGGCGAGCACTCTACTCCGTTTTCTCCTCTACGTTTGAAATCACAGAACTCAAATTCTTATGCGCACGGCCTATGCTCTATGGTTACTGTTATGCTTATAATTGGGACTCTGGTTTTACACTACTCCTGTCCGCGCACTTTACACGCGTTAGTGTCTGGCTGCACTGCAGCTATCTCCGTCACATACCAAAACGAGATCATTCACATTGAAATAAGACGGCATGTGTTACTTTTATAAATAATCTTTAAAACCACGCTATGAAATATTTTAGCAATTATTTAAAAAAATTGCTTGAAATAAGGACATTTATGTAAATGTTTATATTTTTAGCAATCTACAATTTTTTTTAAAAATAAATTTTCCTAAGCATACCTTAAAATGAATTAAGACATTGCCTTGTTAACGTTTCTGTAAATATTTCTGCTTGTTTATGTGTTCGTTTTCGATAAACCAAAATTTGTGATTTTAACCTCTTAGGAGGCAAAAATTATTGGACCTAAAATTTTGTGTGATGACAGAGGAATACTTAAAAGTTAGACGGTAATTTGTAATAAATATAAAACAACGGAATTTTTTGATTACCAGGGACGCTATTCTTATAGCGGAGTTGGCGATATTCTCATATAGTCTATTCGCGGTTTCTTCACACTTTTTGAATCAAACCTTCGAAAAATCACCCCATGTAGGCTTGAGGTGTTTAGTAATTTCCTAAACACGCCATGTATCACAGCCGTTTTATATCCCTGCTAACGTGAAACTTTTAATTTTTCATTAATTTGAAGTTTCGATTTATATTTTATTTATAAATTATAATACATCATTTGTAATAAATACCAATAAAACAGTGAGAAAACATGTGTGCTGGTAGCGCCTAGTAAAAATTGTTCTCATGCAAAATGCTATTACAACTAGGTGCGTACGAATTCGGCGCGATGCCCTTTGGTGTAATTTTCTAGACATAGTTACAGCAAGCTTGGTTTGCACGAGGAGGAGGAATCTCCTGGAAGTGGAACTTAAGCAGGGCTCGAGAAAAGCGTGAAGTAACCGTGAATGAATTATAGGCAGGTGACCGCTGGCGCTACACAGCGTGACTGCCGTGGCGACTTACATCCCGCTTATTGTTTCCATGACGTAGGCCCAAGTCGGTACCTCATGCAAGAGTACTTGACTTATAGTCCGTCTCATGAACGAGTGCACTTTATTTGACAATTCTGAACGTAATCATGCGTACAGTTATTTCCACAGCACGCCTGAAAAGATAGTCAGCTGTGTGTGTGTCTATATATATATATATATATATATATATATATATATATATATATATATATATATATAACACACACACACACACATATATAGTAGAGCCCTGTTATAACATTTTTCAAGGGGTCAGTACAAATAAAATGTTATATGCAAGAAAATGTTATATGCAGGAAAATATTCCATGCAGGAAAATGTTATATGCAGGAAAATGTTATAAGCAGGAAACAGTATTGCACCTGCAGGGACACATCAAGCAAAACAAAATTTTAATGTAATAATTTTTGTTTATAAATATCTTGTCAAGTTCTTCATCATCATCTCAATCATTTGATGCAAACATATCAGTGACCTGAGTTCCATGGACCAAAGCATCATCAATTAATGCACAACGAATTGCATTCTGGATGCTTGCTCACTCATATACTGTAGGTTATCTTAGTCATTTTCAGGACCATCGCCTCTAAAATCCTTAATAAATTCAAGTATAAACTGTTTTCTATATCTGTTTGTAGGCTACTGCATTTTCATATGTCTGAAATTCTACTTAAGAGAAAAATTTCATTTGAAATGCTGCAAGGAATTGAACAAACACTGATGTTATAAGCAGGAAATGAAAATTTTAACATTGTTATATGCAGGAAATGAAACCATTAAGCCTTATGGAGAAATTGTGGGACCATGAATAATGGTGTTATATGCGGGAAAATGTTATATGCGGGAACTTTATAACAGGGTTTTATACATATATTACATGGTGAGGCATTTAAAACAGGGTCACCTTAATAAATTGGCCACTTGTAAATATATAAGAAAATGGTTCAGACAAACGTTGTTTCGGGTGAAAGGGGCCACAATGTGACGTTAAGAGTTTGGTGTTAAGTCGAAGAGTGGAGGAGTTATGGGCGTCAACGTCGGTATTGTAAATGGGATCACATACTTTATTAGACACCTCTTAACAGCTCTTCGCAAGATGAATGCAAACATGTGTCACACGTACTAGACATGCTAACATTAAACCACATCGTCCCATTTAACATATTGCAGTTGAACCCCATATTTCCGCCATCCCTCGGCGTACGACACACCTATTTATCAACGAAACATCATGGCCCCTTCCTCCCAAACAACGTTTGTCTGAAACATTTTCTTCTATCGTTACAAGTGGCCGATTTATTAAGATGGCCTGTTTTAAATGCCTCACCCGGTATATATATATATATATATATATATATATATATATATATATATATATATATATATATATATATATATATTATATATATATATATGCCTCACCCGGTATATATATATATATATATATATATATATATATATATATATATATATATATATATAATACTAACGGACTCTGCAACGAGGCAGCGTGGAAACCTCGAGGAAGCAGCCGAGATGCATGTTTGGGAAAGGGATATTACTCGGAGGGATCGGCAAGAAGAAAGGAAGTCAGAGGGGGGCGCATATAAAAGTGAGGGTGTGACAAGGTCGCCCACCCCAGAAGTGACCAGTTGACCGCGACATCGAGTCGCGGATCCAGGACAGCGAAGGTCGGCAGCGAAGGTCGGCACCTATTCAATGGCGAGTGCAAACCCTCATAGATGTGAGACGGGGCTAAGAACAGTTTCAGTCGTGAAGGCCGCGGTAAACTAAGAGGCATTCTGATATAACTCTTGACGGTTGCTATTAGCATACTATTCTGGAGAGAATTAGTCTCTGTATTAAGTAGTTGAGTCAACAGTTGAGTTCGCGATAGTGAGTGTATTGAGTTAAAGTGTTTAATATCGTGTATCAAACATTGTTGGTTAATGTAAAGAACATAACATGTTGTGTGGCTGAGTTCCAAAAGAAGACGTAGTGACGTAGTTTAACGCATGGTTATCTTACTGAATTACCACAAACCCCCGATTCTAGTAGGTTTTCTGTAACGTCAACCTCAGGCGTTAACTCTCTCTCTCTCTCTCTCTCTCTCTCTCTCTCTCTCTCTATATATATATATATATATATATATAAGTGCGTGTGTTTGTGTGTTTGTACACAAGTTGTATCGAAGTCAGACTGACAAACTTCGGCTACAGGGTTGTCACGAAAGAGAAGTTGAAAACATAATATACGACATATGGTCAAAAATTAACTCTCAAGGAGTTACGCTGTTTAGGTTAGAACTGGAGAACTAGTTTATTAGAATGCCACTTTTACATGTACCTCTATTTTGAATCTTCCTCTCCCTTTAATAGCAGCAACATCGTGTTAAAGGTTTGTGTGTGTTCCCTGCCTGCCAGGTATTGGTAGGTGTTATTTTTGGAAGTAAAGCACGAATTAATTGAAAACTTTGAGGCTTTGAGGTATTTACATAAGGCGACAATTTTCGTAAATTGTGACATGTGGATTAATAACCCATCATTAAAATCCCAAATGTGCTACCGCGTCATGGAGGTAAAGGCTGTTCACGGTAAACTGAGCACTTTTGAGGCCCTAGTTACTTTCTTCTTTCAGCCTTTTTTTGATCCTTAAATCACCTTTTAAAAAAAATATTGCCATGCAAGTAACAAACATAGTGTGCATATTCCACCGAACTCGGAAGTTAACCTCTAAGGCTAAAATATAATATATATATATTTTTACTATTATTCCTCACGAGAGGGCTTTCAAAAGTGCTCACTTCACCGTGAACAGCCTATATAAGTGCAGTAACCGTGATTTTGCGCCGGGACGTGCAGGGCGTCCTGACCTCTGGGCTATGTGTTCTTTGCGGTCTGGTGAGGGAAACTTCCTCAGCCCGCAGAGAGATACAACTGCTGCAACCGTATGGGTGGTATAAGGGCCCTCACAAGGGCCCGAGCACACCCCCCGCTCTGAGCTTCTGCAATGATGAGAAGAGAGAGAGGAAGAGAGAGAGAGAGAGAGAGAGAGAGAGAGAGAGAGAGAGAGAGAGAGAGAGAGAGAGAGAGATAGATAGATTTACATGGAACAATTTAATAACAGCCACTAGTGTTGTGGGGTTTGCAGATCTTTGTTCCGTTACCCATTATCGCGACGCTCATTGTTTCATCTCAAAAATTTTCTTCAACATTAGCGGGGCCGCGGTGGCTGAGCGGTTAGCCTGCTCGCCTCCCACCAGGGCGAACCTGGTTCAATTCCCCCAACCGGGTCACTCCCGGATTTTCGCATGTGCGAATCTTGCCGGACGATGCTGCTGGTCGGCGGATTTTCTCGGGGATATCCCGTCTCCCCCGGCCCTTTTATTTCGGCGCTGCTCCATACTCATCTCAAACACCATCATCGGATCTCAAGACTTTGCTGTTAAGAGCCGCCCAAATATCTTCACTCACTCACTCAATATTTGCCATAAACAAGTGTTTTAGGCCCAACTTCAAACATATGTACCATCCTCAGTATTCACTTTAGACCATTGGTCATATGCAAGTTTTCAACTTATTTTTTTCGTGATTATTCAGGATGTATCTAAATTCGGCCGACAAACTTCGGCTGCAGGTTAATCACAAAAAAAAAGTTTAAAACACGTATGTGACCTATGGTCTAAAGTGAATACTAAGGGTGTTATTTATACTTGGAGTTGGACATTACATATATATATATATATATATATATATATATATATATCAAGTGTACAGGGCTCCGAGACGAGCAATTTGATGTAGGACACTTATGGTCCAGAGGGTCGAAAAACAGCCGTAAATCGTTTGACAAATATGTACTAAAACACGTGCAGCGCGCTGCTGTGGGCCCGGCTTTAATCGACCTGCTGGTCAGATGAAGCCGGTTTGTACAGAGGTCAAATAGGGCAGGAAACGTTTAGTAATTGCTTTTGTTTTACACATCGGTTTATGACACAGATGTGTTTCATTTGCAATTTCACACTTTCTTTCCTGATTTCTGCAACTTGTCTGTAGTATTGTGACAATGCAGCATGTGTTTCAAACAAAAGCGATTACCAAACGTTTCCTGCCCGATTTGACCTCTGCACAAACTAGCTTCAGCTGACCAGCAGGTCGATTAAGGCAGGGCCCACAGCGACGCGCTGCACGTGCCTTAGTACACATTTGTCAAGCGTTTTTTACGGTAATTTCCCTACCCTATGGGCCACAAGTGCCCTACATAAAATTCCTCGTCTCAGAGCCCTGTACACTGCTGTGTGCAGTTGTAAACACCTATCGTTTACACCCTGTATATATATATATATAACATCTGTGGCTATAAATGTAGAAACACCTGTAAACAGACCTGCCTCCAGAAGTGTCAAGAAAGTGCACTCGTTCTTAAGACAGTATTTATGGACGAGCAGCGCCCAGCATCTCGCTGGAAAAGTACGAGCCCGAGTCACTGTATGCGGACACAATTAGAGGGCAGTAGGCACGGCTGCGTGAGGTCATGGCTGCAAACACACGCTAATTGTGGGCGGTTTACACTGTGCGCTACAGGATGCGATCTGCTGGCTACGTCGCGTTTCACGTCCATATCGCAGCGATGGAAATGCGCCTTTTAAAAAACAAAAAAATTACCAAAGCTAATAATACAATACAGGGCGTTTCATCAAGGTCTAAGGGATTAGAGAATTTAATTGCAACCAAACCACTGAACGTACAGTAATGAAACACAATGCAGAATGAACTCCCGAACACATTTCTGTGACACCGCAGCGCGGGTGACATGGCATACATCCACACGATAGTCTAAATCTTGCACACCCACATCAATATGCGTCTATCGATAGCGCATGCCGCTGCGGCGAAACGCCATCTTAGGACTGCGATATTACTCGGCAACAGTGGGGCGTATACCCTATGTAAGCTTTAACTTTTGACGGAGGAACAGATGATATTACAGCCTTCTAAACCTGCACGTTTTGTTACTCATTCACCCCGAGTTCTTTACAAGGCTGTGTAGCGTGCGCAATGTTTTGTTTTGGCTGTCTTTTGTTTTTATATGTTTGTTTATGTAACGGTAAAATGAAATTAAGATACATTTTTCCTTAAGATTAATTGGCAATTACGTTTGGAAACACCAGCTCCTCTCGTGCAAAGTAAAAATAATAAAATTACGCTTTATATGCTATTTAACATTTTTTGCATCGATTAATTTCCGTTACTTACATGTATGGTTGTTTTGGGTACTTAGAAACACAATACGGTTGCTACCGCAGAAGATCTTCACTTTTTATAGAGGTTTCTGTCCTACTTGTAAACAGTTTTGTTTTTATTAGTTTGCAGCAATGAACGTACGACGGACGTACAAAGTACAGTTGTAAATAGCTTGGCTGGCAGACGGACGAACGGATGACGGACGGGGGATGTCGGGCTGTTGTAAATCCTTCCACAGAGAAGGCCCGCGCGCTGTCGAATTCCCAGCGCGTGACGGCACCCACGTCAGGCCGTCGGCCACCAGACGAATTCGTTGGACTGGCAGTTGCTGAAGGCATCTCTGCTCGTATGGACGCCTTAAGAGGAGTGTGAACCTTCGCGTCCAAGGTCAAGAGGCGAGGGAGCGACACGAACACGTACGCCTAGTGCCTTATCGCTCCTACGCGCATGGCGTGCAGTGTTTCCGTCGTGGTCCTGCACTTTGCAAATAGGATCTGTAACAGCGGGGTTTCATTACACGCAATGGAAGCCCACAGATTAAACTACGCCCGTATGTTTGTACTTTTCTCTTGCCGCTTAAGGAAACTGCATAGGCAAGCTTAAACAAAAAAAGCGATATTTGACCATTTTAACGGATTTTTTTTCCTCCATGAATGTACTTAATATGTTAAAAAGTAAAAACATGGAGTCATAGATAATAGTTTTTTTTTATTTTTTTTTTATTTATTTTTTTTTTTTTTTTAAGCAAAAGGTTGTGTTTACAGAACATATATTTACCGAGATACGCGAATACGCGCAAACAACGATTTGACAAAAAAATGTTTCACTTCAC
Source organism: Dryococelus australis (assembly GCA_029891345.1). NCBI lineage: Eukaryota > Metazoa > Arthropoda > Insecta > Phasmatodea > Phasmatidae > Dryococelus > Dryococelus australis. The sequence goes on from CM056993.1 coordinate 372,682,673, forward strand.
ACTCTTCTTAAGGCGAGTACACACTCGCGATCAGAGCGGCGCGTGGGTCGCTCACTCAACCAACCTCGCTAGCGTGGACGGGGTCGTGAGCGCACTTGGAGTGGAACATTGAGCCACTCGCCCTGAGCCGTCCACTAGTCGGTTTTTTTCCGGCGAGTCCAAAGGCACGTCTCAGTGACAGCGTGGACAGCAAAGGAAAGTTCTCGCCAAGTCCGCACGTGCTTCTGTGAGCCAAAGCATGGCGGCCTAGTCGGTTGAAGATGTGTTAGCACTGATCGACAGTTATCGGCCACATTCAGTGTTATGGGATCCAAAACATGAGAGCACTGAAAGAAAGATCGTGAAAGAGGATATTTGGAGACAGATTGGTGTAGCATCGAGGCGGTCTGCAGACTGCAGATGATTGTGAAACGAAAATGGTTGCTGTGCTGGATTCACACCGGAGGGAAAGGCGCAAAGAGAAGAGAAGCTGCACTACCGGAATAGGTAGGTTTTCATTATTAAATAAAATAAACCTTGAAATGTCTTTTGTGAATTTATTGAGTAACCTTATAGTTTGTAGAATCATTGTAATATAAGTAATGAATTTAGATATTATAGCTAAAACATACAAGTTAACACACGTTGTAATTCAATAGGTTGTATGTTTACTGTCTGTGATCATAAATATTCAGTACATTTATTTTGTTTAAGGATCAGAGGAAGCCTACAACAGCCACTGGTTTACATATGAAGCGTTGAAGTTCCTCAGCGAAAGAAATGAGCCAAGGCAGACGCTATACACAGTGAGTACATTTTTTTTCAAGCGTAGATATTTTGCAATGGTAGAGCCCCTTCTTCCATGCAATAATAAGCAACTTCATCTCTAATTGCGTTTACATAAGCCGAAGATTGCCTTGCAATAGTTGGTACATGTCTCATGGACGTCATTCCTTCTGTGTTTCTCCATGTTCCTGCAATAATACCGCCATTCGCTTCATGGTGTAGCGGGTGGAGTGTACAAGTTGGGGGGATGTGTCCTCAAGTAATTATGTAAAACGATCACTGCCATTACAATTATTTGGGCTTTGGCAGGCTTCAAAAGCATAGGTTTCCTTAACACCCGAAAAAAACAGAACTTGATATGCCAAAGGCATTTTCTACCACTCGCCGAGCTTTACTCAGTCGATAGTTGAAAAATTCGCTCGCTACTTCCAGAAGGAGTATTATTTCCCGGTTTGGTTTCATTACATCTTCGCCGAGAGCAAACGTACTCACCCACGAAATACTAGCAAGGCAACTTCATTTCACGACCCGGAAGTTCTTCTGGAAACGACGATCTCAACGAGTTTTCGGTTAACATTTAACACACTTGAATGCTCTAAAAAACATCATCCATCGGCGATTCTGCCTCGGCAGCCTACGTCCGAAAACATGGAATTATAGTTTGCATCTACTAGTGCTAGTAACACAATATGAAGTTACATTTTTAAATATAGAAACCGCTGACTGACTTGACTGGTGCCTACAACACGACACGCTTGCCATCGAGGGCGCCGACACAGTGGGGTAAATTCCAGACCTTGTCAAATGTGTTGTTCGCGCCTTTCCATTCCATGGGTGTTTTGGGAAGGGAAGCTGAAATAAATGAAATATAAATATAATGCATACACTGTAAAGAAATGTTGTATAATAGTACATTGATTGTATGAGGTAGCAGTGTTTCCACCAGTTTTGGTGTATTGATACAGAAACAAACTATTTTATAACTAAGAATGTGAAAGAGTAAAAATCAATTGTATACAAAAACACCTAAAACTAGACAATAGACAGAAATGTTCAACGACAACAATTCAACTGACAGTATGTTAATTAAATGACCCTGTTACAATATAACTAAAAGTAATTTACACTTATGTATTTTACACATCTTTATACATTATGTAAATGTACATCCGTATGTCAATATTTTAAATAGCGCTGAACATCTATGTGCTTTGAACGGAGATCTTTAGATGTATAATGTTTTCTAAACACATGTAAGCAAACTTACAACAAATTTAGTTGTTATTTTACTTTACACGTGCTATAATGAATAGTTAACAAACATCTTTATGCATAATGTAACACAATGTGTACATTGTATATTTATTTTAGGAGACGGTGGGTGCTGATAACGAAGAAACATATATACACACGAATGATGGAGAGGAAATCCGGTCGGCGATTCAAGGCGAATTATCCTATGCCACCTCCAATCCTGCTAAGCAAAGGAAAACCAAGGAAAGTAACCAGAGTATTAACCTGATGGCCAACGCTTTCCAAATACTACAAAACGCTGCAAGTACGTCCCTCTGAATACGACGAGGTAACGTCCTTTTTTACATATGTTACTACGAAGGTCAAAACATATTCCCCCGACACAAGGAGAGGGGTTCAGCAAGCTGTATTTGAGATTTTAATGAAGGCTGATAGAGGTTTCTATGACTTGACACCTGAAAATGCTTTTCACTGCTATCAACAGCCAAGTTCAGCACTTGGTAGATCTCCAACCACAACATTCACCCGGCCGTCAGCTCTTGCAATACCTGTCTACTCTTCGCTGCCTCATTTGACGCAACAACCTACTATACACCAACAATAGTCACAACAGGGAGTTTCTGCGAATGGTCCTTCTATAGATGCACCAACCTACCCTGTGTTCCTTTTCACGGCTCTTCTTCGACTACATCTCCTGTGCAATCGCCTGCTCAACAATTACAGTTTTCAATGCCGTCTGATCATATGGACGACTATATTTAAGCGGACACCTTTCGACAGTTGTACACAGTGATTTATTGCTTACTTCATTTAAATAATCACTTGAGCTCAAGTGTTGTACCGGAATATTTTGTTCTTTATGAGTTACATTGTAAAATGTTATGTGAAACATAAATAAATGCAGTAATTTAATTTATCTTACCTTCTCATATTCTCCAAGTTCATCAGCAAGTACTGCACAAACCTCTGGATTTATTTGTCCTATGCTTTGCTTCGATATTCTAAATATGTACTGTAGGCTAATGTATGACTCAGCTGTGGCAAGGAATTGTAAAGTTACTGCTAATCTGAAATTGTATGTACACGCATACTTCAGTCATATAGCACATCCAGGGGCGTATCCTGAAAATTTTGGCAAGGCATGCAACACGAAACTTACTTTGGCACTTCACTTTGAACAGAGGAATTAAATATTCATAATAACAATGAAAATAAAAGGTAGCTGGATTTTTTTTGTACTTTTTCCTCTCACTCTCACGTTCATCTGGATCGCCTTGAAACACGAGAGGATTAATAACCATAAAATAAGCCCATATAAAGCTCAAAAGCTTCTCCAGGTTTAGATTATACCCTCACATAGGTGTACGTGAAGTGTAAGAGATCTGTAAACTTTCAATCCTGAAGAAAATTGAAGCATTGAAGTAATACAAAAATATCTAAATCAAAACACACAAACACTTCGACACACATTACTGAACACAATTAAACTCTTAATAAAATCAATAGTGACACTTTAAATTAATAAAAATCATAGACACACTTCAGCATGTAAGATAAAGAAGATAACAAAACTTAATCCCTAGGGTAACGTGTAATGTCCAGGCACCAATTAAAAAAAAAAATATTGAAGGCAATTTTTAAAGAAAACCATATTAATGTTCCAAATGAGAGAAAGGAAAAACACAAATCCAGGTGTCAAATAGCGAGATTCACTGGTCAAATCAAATATTTTACATTTCAATTTGAAAAGTTAAAAATTAATTTAAACGCCCAAAATTAAAAAAAAACACTTAAAGTCGCTAGTAATAAATCGCTTGAATTAGGGCTATGGCAAAGTTACATTTATGCTTGTTAACAAGAATAATTTGAGATCTGTTAAAATCGTTAATATTTGCCTGTCAAAAATGTATTTAAAAAATAAACTTACTTCTGAAAGTTCACAAAACATAATTTACGTTTAAGTTATAAGTTTTCAAGAATTATTTCCATTGTAAGATTTATCATTTATTTATAAGTAATAATTTATAATTTTTCGTAAAGGGCATGATTAAATGTTCGAACAAAGTTTCTGACTTTGTTCCCTGTCTTTAAATTATTCTTTAGAACACCGGCCGTAGGTCTCCAACTTTCAATAACATCTAAGTTCTCACTAAATGAGCATAACTGAAACGATTTATTAAATACACTTGTTAAAACGTCACTTCTAGTCATAATTTATCTTGCGAAACTACTGTTTAAAATACTAATTCAAATGTAACAGTACAATACGCAACCCAGCAGTCACTAAAAAATAGAACGAAGGTATATAAACTCACTCGCTAGCACGCTGAATGCAATGTCACCTTGTGCATGCATTCGCCCACATTTCGCGCGAGCTAGCTGTGACATCACACCAGCTGAACGAGTGTTGAAAATTCCGCAGCGCTATCCCTCGACGTTTCAGGTAACTACTACGATCGATTATCGAAATACGCACCGCGCCACCACCCCCCTCAGCGCCTTGCCACGACGTTTCGAGTAACTATTAAGAAAAGGGAGGCGAACAGATGCGTACATCTCAGTCCCATGTGTAGCGAGGAAAGGAAAATTTATTTTTATTTCAAAGAAAAATGGAAAGTATATGGTTAAGAAAGATGTTCGTTTTTGGATTTTATTAAAGCATGCAGTGCATGCGTTACATTCATGGAGAATGCGCCCCTGAGCACGAACATCCCTGAATGAAAAAGTGAAAACATGACATTTGTTTAACTACTATTAAAATGTAACTTTTTCCTTTCTTTTTTTTCTTCACAGTACAGACCTGTCTTGAGGCGAAATTGGTGAGCGGAGATATGTTATTGCGATTTTGTGAGATATTCTGCTCAGTACATTCTCAAAATCTGGGGGCGTCATTCTCGTAAAAATCTTTTACTGCCCATTGATGGTCTGGAACCTCATACCCAACATTAACTCTGACCCACCCACTCTGTTTTTTTCACAGCTCAGTGTACCAGCTCCGACAAAGTTTCCTTCTTTTTTCATGTATAAACTGTCCATTAACATATTTGTGCCAGTGGCTATCATTACAGTAAGCAGACGTTCTTGTTCGGAAGACATCACACAACTAAATTCTGCTCGCTAGCAATGGCGGCCCACACGGTGCTCGTGGGAGGCTATATTTTCCATGAGTGGCTCGGTCTGCGCTCAGTTCGCGTCTATACGCACCTAGGATACAATATGTTGTACAAACGTTTTTATATTGAAATTAATTTGCAAGTTTTCTGTTCCACACTGCAGAGGTAATGAAAATAACGGGCTAATCGGCGAAGAGCAGAAACGAAAAATGTTTTTCTGCTATACTACGGGAAAATGTCCAACCCAATCAGAAGTCAAGGGTAAGTTTTTTTTTAAATCAAAAAATAAACAATGTAGCTTCCTAAATTTAACTCTTAAAATAAAAGTTGTACCGGTGTATCTGTGTTATATCTTTTACATGACTATGAAAAGCTTGCGGAAATTTTATGTTCATGATTTATTCCAACTCTGAAAACCACTAGATGGCTATATCCTCCATAATAAAATTCAACTGAGATGTGCAGAAATGTTACTCGTATATGTGCGCATTAATCGCGTGATTAATAGCTAAAAATTAAATTGTTAAAAAACACGACCGGGGGCCAAAATAAATTTGAATTTTGTATTTAATTTTGTCAATTGATTTCTCACTGCAAGGAAAAATAGCTATAAATTCGTCTAAATGAAATATATATGTTTCTTACTAACTGAGCTAGTGAGATAGGATTTCCAAAATTAGTTAGTTCTCTTTCCACTCTGATGATAACATTATAGGTTTGTTACCGGGAAATAAAAAATTCACCAATTACTGCCATCAGTTTTGAGACTTATAGTTGCAGTGGATGTTTCATGCAGGTGCTGCGTATAAAATTGTGAAAAAAAAGGGGGGGGGATGTATTAACTGACCTAATATAGGTGGCCAATTGTTGGAATGAGTTATGTTGGAACAAAACAAATAGACATTGCAACCCAGACACACATTTCAAACACATGTGTAAAGGCTGTTCACGATCAAGTGAGCACTTTTGAAATCTACCTTATAAAAATGTCACTGCCCCAACCCGCATATATTTTAACGGGTGCACTGGGTGACATGCGCCCAGTAAGTTGGTCACGAAGGAGGGAAAGTAGCTCCATATAACTACGTCGAATAAAAAGTGTTAGGCAACCATTTGTGATTACTTATTTATTTCGATTGACGATTTTTTTTTTAAATACATCAAAGTGTAAAATTGAGTATATTTGAAAAATATTTACTTTTCTAATAATTTCACTGGACCGATGCATGCATAAAGTATTGAGGCCCACGACAATGTTAATTCTACATAAAGCGTAAACTACACAACGTACAAATAAGTAGATCTTATGCAGGTTTTTCAAAAATGCTCACTATAACCGTGAGCAGCCTATATCAAATACACTAAATATTTTTTTTCTGAAGCGAGGAGCATAATACACATGTGGAAAAAGTATATAAAAAACACAAATTTCCGTAGCTCCTGTGCCTAATTTTCAGTAACTCTTTTTGATAAGTATGAAACGATTTCACAAGTGTTATCTTATTTATGTTATTGATTTATGTAATATATTATGTAAAGTTTAAGTTTTCATTTACACCTTGCGTGGCCCCAAACTTTTGGTGTGTACTGTAAGTTGAAAGTCAGATATTATGTCTGGGATTACGATAACTTCACTTTCCACTGGACAAGTTTCAAGAAACACGTTCACATAAACTGCCTATACCTAAACTGGTGTGTTTCAATAAGACATTTTACGATCGTTTCACATAATGTCGATGTGAAACGTGACCCTGTACTGTTCGTAACCTGTGATTTTGCTGGCCACTCTATATAAAAAAAAAAAAAAAAAAAAAAGTTTTTATTTTGAAATGCCGTCTGCTCCCATATTTAACCGAGCGCATATACTGTCCTTTTTTTTTCCTAAATGGGAGACGAATGGATTATAAAGTTAGGCTAGTTCATAACGGAAAATTAAAGAATGCTGCTCAAAAACCTAGACTTGCATATCGTAATGTGTTCGTATAATACGGAGACAAATGAAACTCCTAGGTGATAAATAACTTGCAGAATATAAGAACATGAACTAAAGAGGATTATTTCATTTGCAAATTTGGGGAAATTTATATAGTAGTAGTAGGGGCGTGGCGGTACTAGTTCACTTTTGATTAATCGGATTAACCCTTTGATATCAAATTGATTGAAAGGGTTAAGCCTTAATCTGATTTTAATCCGATCAAAAGTGTTTTGCTCCGATGGGATTAGTTCTTAATCCTGTCTTAATCTGATCGATTATTTTTTTAATTTTGTTAGAATTGATATGTTTAGTTTGGTGTAAGAGTGTACTAAGAGTCGAATTGATTATTTTCCTTCTTTCTTTTTGTGGGTTGGGGAGCAGCTCTGGTACATCCTCACCCTTGGAGCTCTGGCACTCGGATGAGGTGTGACATGTTGGGGGCAGTGGGTATATATAGTGATTTTTATGCAAGAGTGGCATAAGTGTAAATTTAGTTAGTGATATTGCTAGTAGACTGTGGTGGGAGGTAGGCGATTTTTGATAATAGTAATTACACAGAAAGAGAAAACATTACACATAGTTAACACAAGAGATACATTTCGGAGTGTTTAAATGAAATATATTTAAAATGAGTTATATGTATTAATAAATAACACGACAGAGAATTTGAACTATGTGAATAACCTTATGTCCACAAGTGCTAAACAGTCACAATTACGTGAGTCTCCAGTATGAAATGAATTAATTAACAATGCAAAATGTCCCTATAAATTTAACTGCTAATAAACATAATAACAAGGTATTTTTAAATTACACTACCTGCTACCTTTCAAACGTACCTGATATAATTTTAAAACATCCATCTGCCTGTGAGACTGGTTAGAATAAATTTATTTATTAACATGCGTAAAAAAGAAAATGTTAAACAGCCAGTTATTTTAATATACATCCATTCGCTCGGGAGGTCACTTCATCACTGACTTGGATATACCACTTACGTTGACTTATAAGCTGTGTTGAGAGCAAACATAACATATGTCGGCCTACGTTTCATTTTAGACTGAGGTGAAAAACTCGGAAATGAACGAAAATACAAAACGAATGTTTCCAAATAAATTAAACTGCCAATGAACACAAGTACATGACAATCACTAAACGAATTACAGAACCAAGCTATCCTGTTAAAAAAAATGATATAGTTTCAACCGGAGGTCCCCCAAAACACATCCGTCCACCTGGGAGGCTGGTGAATGAATGACTGTAGGGTATGATGTGCGCCGGCTTATAAGCTGTTATATATGTGGAGAGTGGCCGATAGGCAACTGAGTTGAAATTTACGACAAAAACTCGGAATACACTACGTCCTACAACAGACAATGAAACAATAATTTTTTTTTAAAAAACCTTGCCCCGATTTTTAACGAAAGTTTCACTATTGTTAGAAGAAGAGTTCATTTTAACACAAATTTCCATAGAAGCATAAGGAGACTCGGATTACTTAACTCCGCAACACTTTATAAACACATAGTATATATATTATTTTTAATTCTCGAAAGTTGGCCAATGAAAACTATTTAAAATAACGGACGTTCTACAAATTTTTCCGTTAGGTGTGTGAAATTCATGGCACTAGTTACCAAAATGATGGTTGAAAATGCTATGAAGTTTCATCTACCGAACTCAGAAACGGGGTTTACACAATAAAAGCACTATATTTGCTTATCACACAAAAATGATTTTTTCCTGGTAAATTAAAAAAAATTATAACAATTTTTAAATATAAAAACATGTAGATAATATTGCTTAATGAGAATGCTCTCCGAAGCCTGCTGGCCGACACCGCAAATCGGGGAACTCGATACCCCTTGGTTGTGCCATGAAGCCCTGCCAACCGTCGACCTGCCTGGTGAAGTTGGGAGAGCTGGTGTCCAGCATCACGTCTATCCAAGAAAAGTGTTTACAAAGAACTAAGATGGTGCCAGCCCACCGAGAACTGGCCACATCGCTCCTGACTGCAGCCACCCTCCCACCAGCCCTCAAGGTCAGAATGTGGTTTTGGCGATGTGTCCCCCTACTCTCAAGGTCAGAATGCATTTTTGGAGGACTGCCCTGTCCATGGAGGGCACTGCACAACCCCTGCTATCGATACAAGGACACAAACCCCCACCCTCCTACCTTCACAGCCAGCACAAATCATGTCTTTTGTCCAGCAACTTTGGGGACTCTCCACTTGCCAGACGCCCCTCAAGACACCAAGTTGGACTCTTCCAAAGCATTTATTTATTTGCAAAACCATGCAATACCCATGAATTGATGACTCTCCTGAAAACCTGCCCTGTCCAGTTCTGTGAGAGGAGTACTTATTTTCCCCCTGCCCACCCTTTCACCTGACTCGCCATACCTGGAGCTGGCCAGCAGCATAGAAATCTTCGTGCCAGGGGATATTAGAAAAATTCTCACATTTTGAGTTTCAAGTGTTTGGGCATTTATTTCCATCGAATAAATATTTAACAAATTTTGCCTAAAAAATATTCCCTTAACATTAATAACCAGTTTGAAAATAATAGCAGTAGATATGTAACTGTATTTACAGAAATGCAATTTATTGTTTCTGAATAACTTTTGATATCACAAAATTATTTTTTTCACCTCTTCCACCAATTCTCGCATAGCGAATTGCAAACTTTTATAAATATTTTATGAAATTTTACGAAAATTAATTGAATTTCTTTCATTGTTATTATTACCAAACTTAACGCTATGGAGGAATTGAAATTATAACATTTCTTTTCTAACACCGAAACCCCTGATTGTGTGTATGGTTGTCTAAACCCATTCCGAATGTTTAAGGGAAACTAAATTAAAGCTATGATAGGGACACACAATGAACATCGACCTATATCTAGTCATATCTCACTCATTCTTCTATCCTCTCTTAACAGCATTGTGTCCTATCGATAACACGGGATCAATATTCCTTTTCCTTTGTAATAGATACTGGCTATAGAAAACTTTAAACTATCAGTGCATTCAATTACTTTAAAAAAAAAAATTAAAGAAATAAGTAAGTTTGGAATATTTATAATGCTTTTAAAGAAATATATAATTAAAAGGATTTAAGCACACTGGATTATCGCTCAAATGTTAATCCAATGAGATGATAATCCAATTAACTAGTCGATTAATTTCACAATAAATTACATACACAAACCCCATCCAGAGATTTTCTTTAGTAAAATAAGATATCAAATATGATTTAAAATCATTTATTTACTGTCATAATTTTACAAACAATGGCATTACAATCTTTTAACACCTTGATTCCTAACCCACGAATCATGTGCTTTTGAGAAACCCCTCCATAGAACCAAGGACATATCTTTCATCATTTTAATGATTTTATCAATCAAGCATTCATTTGGAGAAATAACTGTTTTCATTTAATGTTCGCAAAATCCACCTTTTATGGGCTGTCCATCATAGATTTCTATGTAATACACTCTTGGATGTGTTTGTCTAATTGCAATAATATTAAATATTTCATAAGACCAATTAACCATACATTATTTCTGAAAGATTACTTTCTGCTTCGAGATTCATATATACTGGCCAACTTTGAACTTTTGTCCCCTCTCGTCGATTACTTTAACATTATTATAAATTGTTTTCATTAAACTATTATCTGTAACTTCTTTGGGTGCCATCTTAATGAACTATTAAGATATCTGGAATTATGAAAAATGTCAACCAATTTGTATGTCCCTTTCGATGTGAAATATTTATATATCAATTGCTTAATCGATTTATTATATCTTTCCACAATACTGGCTTTAAGTTCCAAATATGTTGCTTGTGTAGTGATTATTACCATAATCTGTCATTAGTTTCTAAACAGTGCAGAAAACAATTTTGTTCCTCTGTTGGTTTGGAGCGAATTGTCTTCATTGCATTGGTAACATGTTTCCCAGTTTTGTTTTTCAAAGAAATACCCTAACTATATTTAGAATACACGTCTATAATGGTTAAAATATACTTGTATCCTTTATTGTATTTGGAAAGCATTGTCATTTCACACAAATTGGCTTGAAAAATATCATTTAGCCCTTTAGTAATAACAATTCTTCTGGGATATCTTATTATTGCAGGAGCGTGAAACTCTTCAGAAATATTACTAAAATTCAGTGGTAATATAACTGTCTTCTTTAGCTCTTCAATAATAGAAACAATTTTGTTTGTATGTGAATTATTACCATATTCTCTCGAAGCTATGAGAAGTTTTAATATATCAACCAATTCATCGGGATTGTGCCAATATACAGGTGAAAACCGGTTTTCAATTTAATTTTAAATATATTCCACTTCCAACTATATCTCCTATTGAATGTAGTTTCGAATGGAAGATGTATTTAATGTTGAAGAACTAATCAGTTATGAAGATGCTATGACCAATATGGAAATACATATGTATGAAGCATTTCGAACAGGTCTATATACATTTCCATTGGGTATAAGGATTGCTATAGAAAATCACGATATTTACACATTACCATCGAAATCAAGTTTAAGGTTTAGAGGAACAATGACAAAGACAGTCGATGCAACTAATCCAGTAACTACAAGAATAGTGAGGAATGGAACACGAAAATTAATCGATATAATTCCATATCTGCTCAATGGTGTTGAAATAGACTAAACACAAGATGTTGGAATTACTTCCACAATAAAGAACTATCTCTTGGGAACTATAAACGATCTTCATACAGGGCTTATGGCTGGGTGGAGCAATGCTAATAATTTTACGCTACAAATAAACCCAGCTGGAAATACAAAGTTGTTATTGAGGACTATAAATATGTAATATTAAATGCTAAACAGGAATTAGTTATTCAATTTGGTAATACGCATTTGAACATCATATAATATACCACTAATAATGAGGAAGCTGTAGCATTCAAATTACACGCTGTTGAATGGCTTATACCACATATTGAAATTAATACTCACAAACGTGTAAAGTTTTTAAAGTATATCGAAAAAGCAAAGAATCTAGATATTGCATTCATATCGTGGGCTTTGCAGTAATTTCCAATGCTACCATCATCACAAAAAGTCATCTGGAATGTGAAATCAAGTTTTTCATCTGAGAAACCAGAATTTGTCATTATTTGTTTTCAAACAAACTGAGAAAACAATTTAAAAGCTGATATCAGTATTCGATGATTGCAATATTAAAAATATTAAACTGTATCTAAACAGTCAAGCTTAACCCTATATGGATTTAAATTTGAACTCTGAAAATGGGGAATTCCTTATTTCCTACAATATGTACTCAAAGCTTCAGGAAGTATATTATAACAAGATCAGCTCACTGATCCTAGAACCCAAATCATTTAAAACCAGAGGAACTTTATTTGTATTTGATGTAAGCAAACCATATGACACAATTACCAATGGTGTAATTGATTCACAAATTTAAATTATTGCAAATACACCTATTCCAGTAAATACACAAGTATATATTCTGATAATTTACAATAGATTAGTGAGTTACAATGTAAGAGATAAGCTGGTGAAAATAATGAATTGAGTCAGTAGACAACAAACCACAGTTACAACAAAATGCAACAAAATGCTTTGCGATGTATAAGGTTTTCAATCTGTAGAAAAATTTATCATTAAACAATTAGCTGTTACTGATGTGGAAGAAAATACAAATGTATTAAGCTTTAAAGCGCCATATGACTGGAGATATGTAACTCCCAAATACAAGAAAACTAATAGATGGGTTACTAGCCATCACTACACTTTAAAATGGCAGAGTGGATGTATGAAGTATGAGAATATTGAAGATATTTGCAAACATTACCTAAATAATTGTGAAATATACAAAGATGGAGTCGAGCAAATGCATTTTATAAAAAGTGTATAATGGGAAAGTAATAGACATTCAAAAAGAATACAACTGCCCATCATTCAAACAATTATGTAAAACACACATACCTAATTCAACATTCTTCTCTGCAGAGGAAAACTCTAAATTAATGCTGACTTGGGCAATGATGTCTGATTGGGGTGAAACAGATTATGATGATTCTCCTCCTGAATCACCTGTGGATATTATTCGAGTGATATGGCATTATTTGGGATGAGAGAACTAATGAGTGAAATTTAGTATAAAAAGCATTTTGTTGTACGAAGTCAATATTTCATTCAAATGGATCAACAAGACAACAAAATCACATGCTCTTACATACAGAAATCGAAAAGCAAGTTATTATCACACTGCAGTAAACCATTTCGAATTTGTTTAGGAAAGAAATAGTTTTTATAGCGTTTTGAAACAGTTTGTGTTTGTGTCTATTTTTGAAATAATTGTTTAATATGTTTTGTATCATCTTGTATTCGCTATTGTTTAAAAAATGTATATTAATTTTATAACAACCTGTACTTGTTTGATGCTACATGTGATAATATTTGCTATGCTTTGGGATGTCCTATATTTACTCCTGTGTGTCTTGGAACACTATATAGTTTAACACACACACATACATATATATGTTAATTTTTGAAATAGTTATATATTTTGTCAATAAATTTATCTTGTAAAAATAAATTCCTTTGGTATGTTTATTTAACCTATTCTTATTAAGTGTCTACTTGATTTCCAAATAAATTAAGGGAAAAAAAAGTATATATTGATCTCAACAGAGATATTTTAAAAATATATATTTGATTTCTTTCAAAATATGTTTCATTAACACGTATGAGTGTTGCAATGAAAGAGTCAGAGTAAAAGTTTTAGAAGTCAGCACTCTAACTGCTTTACCATAACTAAGTATATAATATACCATATCGGGCAAGGTATGTTTGATAACTTAGTTTATAAACATAAAAGGAATAATGAACAAATCATGTAATTCATAAAAATATATAAAATAAATATTAGTAATTTGTTCGTGTACATAAAAAACCTAGATATGTTCAATTTTATAGATGTTTAAACTTAATTAAATGTGTGAAATATTTCCGATTCATCATTATTAGCTAACAAATTTATACTCACTTCGAAATCTTAGACTTATAGTGTTTCCCAATATCTCAAGATGTAAAAAAAAAAAAAACTGTTACATTCAGAGTTATCCAAGCATAGCATTCCTACCACTACCCTGTCCAGAGTCATAAACCTTCAAGGTTAAATTTCAAAATTTTTCCAATAGTACCAAGTACAAAACTGAGATTTCATAGGGTGTCCGCCTGACTCCAACAAACCCCCGTAGAATGCATTTTGGTTTTATAATCAAGTATCTCTTTTCACAAAGCGAGTTGCAGAGGTCCTTGGTCCATCCTGTAAGGGAGGCAAATTCGGATCAGCGGTTTTAACCATTAAGGATACCAAGGCCAAAACGTCTTCCTAGCTGAAATCAAATTCTCTGTATAAAACTGTATAAAACTAATATTCACTTTCCATCCTCCATTATGCAGGAAAATATACAGAAAAAAAACACACAACATATATAAAAAAATTAACTATTCTTTATGAAACAAGTTTTACTTTCCTAGACACATCGACCTTTCCAAAAAGTGTTAAAATATTGAATAAAATATATTTCTAAACATATTGAAAAAATGATTGTACGCATTAACGGAAAATATATCAATGTGTTTAGCGTAAATATGATTTACAATATACACATTAAAAAATTTTGAACATATTTACTTCAATTAGATCGTAATGCATAACACATTTCTTGACTTTGTTATGATTTAATGAAAATAAAAATATATTATGTTCAGTTTAAGGAATACACAAATATGAGGTGTTGTCTTAATACTATGAAACATAATACTTAAGCATATTAAACAGTAATTACATTTAAAGGTTACAATGAAAAACAATTAAATAAATAATATTTCCTTTAAAAAATAGAATTAATTTTAGAGAAGCTTAAAGAGGAATTATAGCAAGAACAAATTATTTTTTATGGATTATAATACTTTCTTTTCTCTATAAATTATATATCACTATTGAGTCTGTTTATCTGTAATGCATTTGCAACGTATTTTAATTGATTATTAATTAAACAGTTTATTAGACAGAAGTTATTTTTGTGATAAATTAAATATTATTCATTTCTTCGAGGATGAAACTTAGCAGAGATATTTATCTCAGAGGTTTGGGATGAGGGTTGAAGATATTTGATAGCCAGGGGCATGGGAAGAGAGGGCACTGGGTGTTTGGCCTCTTGACTTCTGGTTGGAGGGGAGAAATCACGCTTCTCGAACATTTGCTTGGGAATTTGAAATTTTTATGAATAGGGCTTTAGCCTCTACGCCCCCTTCCTCTGTTTCCAGTTGTTTGTCAGTTCGGTTCGCCTTACCATGTCGTGCTCGTATGAAGATTATTTTCTTGGCTTATCTACCTAAGACTTTAACAGAGAACTTGCAGATTTTAACTAGGATTATTTTAATGATTTATTAAATGGACCTGATGCTTTAGCAAAAATTTATTTGATTGTTCGGAAGATGGCGATGAAAAAAGTGGTTATACTGTACAGCCGTTGTTCTTTTCAGCGCCTTCAGCTTTAAGAGCAGTTACAGTGATATCTGCACTAACAAATCCTACAGTAACACCTTCAACATTAAGAGAAGTTACAGTGATGTCTGTGTTAACGAATCCTACAGTAACACCTTCAATGTCGAGAGCAAGTATATTGATGCCTATGCTAACAAGACCTATAACATCGAGAGCAGGTATATTGAAGTCTGTGGTAGCGAGATCTACAGAAATGCCTTCGCTGTCCAGAGCTAAAGCGACTTCTTCGACATTCAGAGCTTCAGCGACTTCTTCGTTTTCCAGAGCTACAGCGATGCCTTCGACGTCCAGAGCTACAGCGACACCTTCAGCATACAAAGCTACAGCAATGCCTCCAGCATTGAGCTTAAAAGTTTTAGATTTGACAACAGTCATCAAATCAGGTAACCAACATTTATAAAAACCAGCAACGTGTTTGTGTTGCACTCCACTATATTTAACCTCAAATAATGTGCAGGAAGATATGTCTAAAAACTAATTATACTAAGAGTTGGAAGAGTTTTTAGAGTTCAATTTTGTGTTTTCACCTGAGTTACATTTAGCGTCTCCTGAGTTATTAACACCTGAATCACCACAGCGTAAATTAATTTTCCCATATGCTCCTCTGTTCATACCTTCACCACAAGACATAATTTATTCTCCTATATCATCACCAATATCACCACCACCACCTGTTGTTTCCATAAAGAAACACTAATTCAGCTTATCTTTTAACTCTAAACATAAATTTTAATGACAATTCAAACATATAGTGATGAATGATTTTAAGACGTAACATGAAGTGGTGCTTTTAATGGTTTTTGACACAGCATAATTTGATACTTTTTCAGTTTTAAAATTGTAATGATCTTCAGATGTGATATGGTGATAAGATTTTCACTTGTAATAAGGTCATTAGAGGGGCATGCATCGTCGAAAATACACTCTGGGGTGTTTTTGCGTGACCCTGGACAGGAAGCCTCTTTTCGGATGAAAATGCACTCTAGCCCTGAGGGGGGAGGGTGGTTGTGGGCAGGACCGAGCTGTACACTTCTAGCTGTCTGGCGCCATTTTAGTTTCATGCCAACACTCACCCTGAATACACGCAACATTGGACACCAGCTTTCTTGATTTCGCTGGGTGTGGCAGCCAGCGGGCTTCGGAGGGTGTAAGCAGATATTATGCCTGAGTGTTAGCTGCTATACTTGTTAGGAGATATGATATATGCATTATAATATAACATTTTTAAAATACATTTTTTAAATTTATTGGGCAAAATAATTTTTGTGCGATAAGCCGATGTAGTGCGTTTATCGTGTAAACCCCATTTGTGAGTTCGGTCGACGAAACTTCGTAGCATTTTCAACTATCGTTTCGGTGACTAGTGCCATGAATTTCATACACTTAATGGAAAATTTTGTAGCATGTCCGTTATTTTAAATAATTTTTCTTCGACCAACTATTGTGAATTAAAAATAATATATACACTACGTTTCTATAAAGTGTTGCGGGATGAAGCCATCCGAGTCTCCTTATGATTCGATGGAAATTTCTATCAAAAGCGAATTCTTCTTCTTACAATAGTATACCTTTTGTTAAAAATCAGGGTAAGTTTATTAAAAAAAATAGTTTCGTTGTCTGTTGTAGGACGTAGTGTATTCAGAGTTTTTGTCATGAATTTCAACTCTGTTGCCTATCGGCTGTGCTCCACGTATATAACAGCTTATAAACAGGTGCACATAATACCCTTCAGTCATTCATTCACCAGCCTCCCAAGTGGACGGATGTGTATTGGGAGAACACCTGGTGCGACAATTTCATTAAAAAAAACAGGGTAGCTGGGTTCTGTAATTCGTTTAGTGAATGTCATGTACTTGTGTTCATTAGCCGTTTAATTTATTTGGAAAACAATCGTTTTGTATTTTCGTATATTTCTGAGTTTTTCACCTCAGTCTATAATCAGACATAGGCCGACGCAGGTTATATTTTCTCTCAACTCAGCTTATAAGTCAATGTAAGTGGTATATCCAAGTCAGCGCTGCAGCGACCTCCCGAGCGAATGGATGTATATTAAAACCATGTGCGAGAGGGGTCAAGTAGAGTAATTTTTCAAATACCTTGTTATTCTATTCGTTAGCCTGTTACGCCCTTTTAGGGCATAGCAGGGGTAAAGGAAGGCAAGGAGAAGTATGCACACAATTAAAAAAATCAAGAATGCATGGATACAAAAATTCCAAAATCAATACAAATATATTTAATCCCATCTATACATATCACCAACAACAACAATTTTGTAACTTGAATTAAAACATCAATTGCCTTTGAAAATTCTTGTCGCTTGCTACCAATCTGTGAACTAGAGGAAGGAGAGAACACACATGAACTGAAACAAACAGAAAAAACAACAATATTAACCTATCCTGAGAAATCACCCAACCTGAATAAACACTTGTGAAATCCTGTTAAAAAACGTTTAAATAACTCCCTGAGTAATGCAAGCACCATTACAATTTTAAAATTAAAAGTATGTCTAATGATTCAGTAAAAAGTACACCATGGAATACTAATTTCAAGAATACTATTGGGAAGGAGCAAAAACCCCCATCACACTTAAGCATGTGTATACAGGCATGCCATAAAATATCCACAAAACTCCTTGATAGTAAAATTCATTTGGCAAATCGTAGTCCAGGAATCCATTCGTACAGCACGCCAAAATAAAAAAAATAAAAAAAGGAAGAATACACCTCTTACAAACAATCCCATAAAATACCATATTGAAAATTCACACAAGCAAAACAGTGAAGAAACACTTCCCTACAAAAATCCATGTGCACAAAAAAAAAAAAAAAACAACACTAATACTTAAAGGGAAACACTACCCGCAGCAGAACAACAACTACGTTCATTGCAATACTTAATTTTAGCAGTACTCATATTATGCGAAAATGCATCTAGCATGCTGAAGCCTCGAAGTACGAAGTGGTGTAGACATGATCTATCGTCGGCCAGCCCACACAACTCGATGAGGAACACTGCACACTTGTTCAGTCTGGTGACGAACATTTATACGCAAAAACACAGCTAGGGGATGGTTAACAAGGCAGCGGAAATGGCAGAGTGGTGTACGGTAGGTGCCAGAGTGTGCGAGGCTGAACTCGTTGCCAGTAGTAGCCACAAGACGGCGCTCGGCCGCGCCTGGAGTGCCGCACGCATCTCTTCAGTATAGCTCAGCGGTTGGAAGCATTCAGACGTCGCCACTCAGGGGCGGTTGGATGGTGGAAAAAAAGGGGGGGGGGCAGAAAAACAAAGCACCTTTTTCTGCATCGAAAATATTGCCTCTAAAAATAGTAACCCTCTTCCAACAAAATAACAGTTTATTAATCTGGGATACATGGCAAATAACCAAGCAAACTTACTAACCAAGTTCATTAACGTAATGTAGTTCTGTAAACACACCAACCGCATAAAAGCAGCATTGAATCATACTCCAGAAAATTGTAGGCATCACACATTTCTCAAGCTGGCGGGACGAAAAATAAATCGTTCAGGCAGGATAGGAGTATACACATAAAATTGCTTGAGTTTGTTAATTGACATGCGTGTCATACTTGAAGCAGGGCTTAAAGCCGTTTAATTTATAGGGACACTTTGCTTCTTTATCAATTCATTTCATACAGGAGACTCACGTAATTGTGATAGTTTAGCACTTGTTGACACCAGGTTATCCACATAGTTCAAATTCTCTCTCGTGTTATTTATCATACGTAGAACTCATTTGAAATATATTTCGTTTAAATACTCCGAAATTTCTCTCATGTGTTAACTATATGTAATGTTTTCTCTTACTGTTTAATTACTATTACCAAAAATCGCCTATCTCCCACCACAATCTATGAGCAATATCACTAACTAAATTTACAATTATGCCACTCTTACACAAAACTCACCACATATATATACCCTGTACCCAACATGCAACACCTCAATCGAGTGCTCGAGCTCCAAGGGTGAGGACGTACCAGAGCTACTCCCCAACCCACAAAAAGAAAGAAAGAAAATATTAAATTTGACCCTTAGTACACTCTTGCATCAAACTATAAACTTATCCATTCACACAATTAAGATCGGATTAAGGATTAACCCTTTCAATCAATTTGATTAACCCTTTCAATCAATTTGACATCAACGGGTTAATCCGATTAATCAAAAGTAAAGAAGAATTATATTTAACAGAAGTATCGAAGTGTTTGTTTACATGTAGTGATTACAAAGAACAAACGCCCAACACATAAAAACACCAAATTCAAATAATGTGGCTCGTAGTGTGCAGACAGGTATGGTAGCAGCGATGGAGTTGATTTCGAGGATGGTAGCATAATATACTAGCCAAGTGACTGTTCAGAAATTCCAAACATTAAAAAATTGAGCTAATGGGCGCCAAAACATCTACTTGGCTAGCTCGGACGAGTACAAGCTGTCTCAAATAGGGTGTGTAGCCAACGCCCACATGGCAATGCCCCTCTACATGACCACAAGTATTACAAGTCCACACCGCGGTTGTTCGGGGCTGTCAGAGCTACCCCCTTTACTCCCCTGCGAGATGTACACACTTGAAACATTTGCAAGAATAACTGATGTTTACCTGGGGTGGGCCAGGTCCCAAAACACTTATGAGAAGTGGAAGTTTCCATAAACAAAACACGAATGCACAGTTCACTGTTTATATGAAAAACTTCAATAGTACTGCACTCGTCATTACAGAGCAAACATTAAGTAAGAGATGCAGGCCTCGTACTTATGGCCCACCAGTAGCTTATCTGGAACAAGAGTCATGAAGGCGAGAAGAATTAGTTCTGCACTTAAGTCTCTGGGACACGACGGTTCGGCGGAGATGATTCGAAAAGTTTGGGGGCACGGATAAGAAAACAGCTCTGGTAAAATTTATGCTATTTCAAACTACATGGTTGGTTAACGAAAGTTACAACAACAAGAGGGTTATGTATGGCACCCAGTCCCCAGCTAAGTGCCATTACTGGGGTCTATTATGTTTAACCATACTTGGTTTGTTAATATGTGTATTTGGGGTAATCTGTTTCCCAATTTCCCTTTATTCATAGTATTTGCTAAGTTAATATTTGGTCCCCTCTACCATCCGATCGGATTAATGTGTCACGCTCGTCTTATGACGATTAGGACACTACTGGCAGCGATTTTCATACCCTGCCAGCACGAATCCATCCTCAATCTGACCTCCGAATCCAAGGAATCGAGGATAACATACAATCCCTAGGGACTCTGGCTCCCGATACCCTGCCAAGGACAACCCTCCAGGAAGGGGGGGGGGGCATGAGATCATGTCACGCTCCTCCTTATGTTTCATCTTGGGTTTTAACACTTATACTGGCCAGGCTCTCGGCTCCCCCTCCCGACGAGGCAACTGCCTTGCACCAAGAGTAGCAACAGAAGTTGCACCCAATAAGGCCCTCACCCGAGCCAAAAGTGTACCGATTTCCATTCGCTAAATTTCTTTGCATAGAAAATAAGCTTTTGGGGCCCCACTGACCATCAAGGTGTTGACCTATCCACCACCAAGCACCACCATCATGATTGACCATGATTCAAGCTTAACATGGGAGACAGATATTCCTTTTATGCAGAGGCATAAGGCATGCCTGGGAGTTTCCCACTTTGACTAACTTCAATTAAGATGTTACCCACTGGTACCTCGAGGAGGTAGTGGGTTTCCCTGGGCTAGGAGAGTATGGGACGAGGAGGGTGTGTGCTTCCTGGAGTCAATACAACCCACCGGGCATAGCCTTACACCCATTACAGGCTGGTCCTCAATCCAAGAGATGCATGACTAGCCCTTCCTGGTTTCACACATCAGCTTACTTTCCACTACTAGAGCTGGCAATAGCTCCGACGCTTTTCATATCAGCTGTCTCTTGCTACCTTTTGGCAGAGGTCAGACCACCAGAGCGGGACAGTGAACATGTTTCCCTTCCAGTCAGCAATACTCCCACCAGGCCTTAAGCTTGCCCTAGAACCTTTTGGGATCGGGATCGGGCGAAGGTTATGCTTCCCGTAGTCAGCCTAAACCTAACCGGCCGTGCACAGAGTAGAGAGAGAGTATGCTAACCATAGTCAACATTACTCCCACCAGGCAAACCCTTACATCCAAAATAGGCTGGTCCCCTGCCCATTTCCCGGCCGAAGCACGCCCTACTCACGTCTTACACCCATTACAGGCTAGTTGTCTGGCCCTTTCTCCTAGGACTTCCAGGAACCCCCTAACAACAATTACAGACTGGTCGTCCCTCTAAAGGCAGACTTCATCCTCCTCGGGACAGCTAAGAGGTGTGTTACCAAGTGACGTGTGTCCAACACCTACGCCCACTCTCATCAGACTAAATTGGTGTGACGAGGCAGTGGCGGAGTTGGCCGCTGTCTTACACTTAAACACAGAGGTGGAATTATTAACTGACTTAAATATAAACCCTGATGCAAGACTTGTGTGAAAAGACTTAAGAGATTCCTTAATTTAAACATTCATCATTGCTGACTTGTTTTGCTTGTTAAACTGTCATTCATTAATCTTTTCAGCAAATTCTGGTTAACAGGTAAGAATGTAAACAAACATAGCGAATACAGCGAATTACAGTAAGGACACTTAAATTGGTAAATAATATTTTCCGAGATTTGGGGAGTAAATGGCCACAGCTGTAAAGGTCATTTTGTGATACATTGTTAAAGCTGTAAATTATTATTACACAAAGAAACAAACACATAAACATTGAAAGTGGGCATTATAAATTATTCTGCTAACTCTACAATTTGCTAATTTTATATGTAATCCAATAAAAAAACTTGGTATTTTGGGGCTTGTGTAGTAATACACAGGCAGAACGATGCACTAGTTAGGTCCTAAAGCTGTGGCACTATTAAATGATCACTTGTGGGTTTTAATACTAACGTTTTGATTGTGATAGTTCCGCCATAGATAGTTGTGCAGACAGGTAATGGAAACCTGTTCACTCCCTGAATGCCTGCAGAGCCAGCATTGTTGTAATTTTTGCCCGTTATAGGTACGACATGCCATTGTTGTGATGCTTCATGTGAAAAGCGAGCATGGATCGAATTTAAGCATGTCGTTGGGCGTCATAACTATGGTACCCGCCATTCTTGTGCCGCCATATATTAGCAGTAGTGACTGCAGCCTGCTGGACCCATGGAGCTGTGACATATATTTATTTTTATTTCCATATTAGAGTTTTCAGGGTTGAAGTGAAAGTGTTCTTGTACTATATTTTGTCATTTAAGATAATGTTAATGCATCATTCATTCAAACTTATATAAGAAGTTAATATGTAAGAATTTTTCATAGTTGCACAGGCCGGGCTGGCCAATGAGAAGGCAGCCTGCCCGACACCAAGAGAGTAGCATGGTAACCTCGGTGCTGTGCGGACGCACGTCGTCGTATCCTCCCAGAAACTTCACCAATTTTGTGCCTAATCATGTAGTGTATCAATAGCAAGTTTTAATATGGATCTGTAATTCATTTTCATATCTGGGGAGAGTGTCGCACAGCAACCCAGTTCATTTTTATACAACTGGGACGTCGCTTGTTCACGTAACCACTATCGGCTTTGTGCCATTTTTTAATATTTTTAAGATCGCTCCGACTAAATATGAGCTTGTCTCATATAAGTGTCTCATTATGAGATAGGAAGTAAAATATATTGCGATTGTCTTGAAATTTCAGCATTGAATTAATTTTCTTGGGTGACCTAATGATCTCTTAACATGAAATGTGTGTCAGTAACAGCACACGATGGCCGGAACAATCCCTCATCATTTAGTACAAGTGTTTAGAGGAAGCTTAGATAGCCTCTACTAGACCAGGCAAAGGATGAATATAGTTGTACAGTTAATTATAACATCTACAGAGATGTCTACAGATCTGGGGGCTGCATTTAGGCGATCGGCCCATGACCCAATGCAGTAATTTAAGCTCTAAATTGAGAGGAGCCCTGGTGCCTGCCCAGACATAACCTACAACCGCTGTCACCATAACAATTCCCCAGGTGGCAAAACCAGCCATACGTCAAGTGGCACTGCAACTAGTGTGGCTTTAACTGCATTCGTGAACTGTACAACACATCAATTGCCTGTAAGTATCACCACAACATACGTCAAGTAACACCGCAATGAGTGTACATCTTCCACCAGCAATGAACTTTTGCAAGTGGAAATTTAGTGTATCCATGATTTTCATCATTCTGAATATTGCTGTTCCTTGTCTCAGATTTCCCCTTGTCAGTGTGTCCACGTGTGACCACGTGGTCACGAGATATTTTCCGATTGAACCACTTGGACCATATAAATTTTGCTACTGGCAAACTTTATCCTCATGTACAGTCGTTACATGAAGCAGGAAGAAAACTCCATTCATGAAAGTCACAAGGAAACAAGAAAATTAATTTGGCGCCACAAGTCACCATTGTCCAAGTACAACATGGAATCGCCATCTTAGAATAGCAACTGTGATGTCAACTTACGATGCCATCTTGATGCACATCTTCGCTGAGGGGAATGAGACACCTGCTACCCCCCTCCATCCGTGCGGCGATGAGCTGGCAGGACCACTCTTACCAAGATGTGCGCGAGGGTGACAGCTGCAGACCGCACTGCCACGTGGCCCGGTGAAGAGGTAAACAAGAGGAGAGATGTCGTCTGCACCACAATTGCGTCGTGCCTGCGATCGTGGATAATGGAACTGTATAACGACCAATAGCGAACCAACAGTGCTGTGCGCGAAATGTTTATGTTGTACTCAAATCCAAACCCACTGCTTATTTAGTATCTACAGGAGGATGAGTGTGTTTGCCGAGAGCTGGATGCTTTATGTCGGATGCAACAACAATGGGACCGTGCCAACTTGGAACTTAGAGGTGGTGGCTTGTTTGCCCGCACTATTTCCGGGATTCAAGAAGATGTATTTATCACTTATTACCTATGCCATACACAAATGAAAGGGCTTGACAATCCTCTGTACCCTACAACCACATGCACATGCGCACCTGTCGACAGCAATCTAGCCACGACAAACAACACATTTTTGAACAAGGTGCGAAAGTGTACAAACATACCGCAATGTGATGGATGCGATACAACAACTCTAGTATGTGGCCAGTGCTGTCTGATTTATCACGAGTTATGCATTTCCACACGGGAAAGAGAAACACTGAAAAACAAACACTTCATCCGGTGCTTGTGATGTTGTCAAGGGATGTTGGAGCAGGATAGGATACAACGAGGTCAACTGAGAACCGAAACCACAACAACAGGTTCCTGAGAATGCCACAGCGAACAGATACACACTGTAAAAACGATCTTATAACTCACGATGACATTTTCGAATGAATCACATGGGAAAAACAGAGCGTACTGCAGCTGACATTGCCACGACCATAACCAATACTACCAACTGCAACAATGTCGGTGGCAGACTCCACCCCGCTGTTACAAGAAGCACTCACTGCACGATCTGCGAAATGAAACAAAAGATACTGTGACTTGGAACAAAATTACCACACTCCAACTAAATTCCAATCACTGCCCAGTTACTTGGCATAGCTAGCGAAGACCCGAGTGCCTTCTTGAAGGATTGTGAGAACCGTCTACAACGTTACAGCATGGACGAGGAAGAGTGAAGAAATTGCACACACTATGGCATCACGTGGGAGGAACTTCGAAACAGTTTGAAGAGCCGCTTTGAAAATGCCTTCACGTTGCTCAGGGCACAAAGCAGAGTAGTACTGGAAAAGCAGGGAGAGGAGTCCTGTGCTGCCTTGTGGCACACGTCATTGTGTTCCCTTTCTGGGAATATTTTCTCTTGGCAAAACCATTTTTTTTTAGGTTTCCAACATTTATTTTTATATTTGTTTTTTATCGTAAATTCGAGTCACTATTAAGTGTTTTCAAGTCACTGTTCCGGTGACTTAGTTCTTTCCTAGTTATGTGACAATGTAACTTTTGTAATTTAATGATAATATAAATCTGTTAATAATTTTGGATTCTGGAATTTAATAATCAGAAGCATAGTAATTTACTGCTTCCACAAACCTTGTTGTTGCTAATCAAAGACTAAATAAACTGTTTGCGTGTAATGACGTTCCACTAAAAATACTGTGTAAAGATTTGAATACTTTAATAATTTAATTTGTGTTTTAAAAGATATGGTGTTAGTGCACTATATTTTAATAATTTACATTTTATGGACGAATAATATTAACTTTTTTAAGTGTTTTCCTTAGTCATTTCGTTACAGAAATATATGTCAATTTATGTAACTGTCATTATGTTACTTGTAATTAAATTCATGAAAGGCAGCTGGTGATTTAAGCTATTAATTATGTGTTCCATGTAAAACATGAGATTTGCTTATTAATGTTTGTCCATACTAATTTTATGTGTGACAAAAATTAATATCCTTTATTAATTAACTTAAAGAAATCGTGAATAGTCAAATATCGATCTATCGTTTGTGTTGGATATACTTAGTATCGACTATTGGTTGCATTATTATCCTCAGTTGTCTTTTCTTGTTTTCTCCTAATACGTAATATAAACGTGAACAGTTATAATAATTTCCTCTTTTACAATCCTCAAACATCTGATGTGATTACTTTGTGATCCCCCTAAGAGTAGGTTTTTGTTGTTTTTTTTTTTTGACATCTGATGATATATGTTTTTTTGAGCGATGTCCAAGTTTTCATGGTTTTACTTAACTTTTAATTTAGCGGTGCGAGTGTACCCTGACACAGGCATGGGCCATTCCTTCGTCGCCCGATCGTGGTGTCCAGAAACAGGCCTTTGGTACAGGATGTGGTCCTGATTACAGCATTGCATTATCGCGGAGCAGAGCTCCCAGGAAATGCCGTCATGGGCATCATTACATTGGCCGAACAACAGGCCAAAATGAACTTTTAATTTTGCTTGCTTCTGCATACTGTGTAACACTCATGATAATAGGGATTTTATGCATACAAATAATTTGTACTATTTTTCCTGTTCTAATTGCTACACACATTGTCACGCAAGAGTTAATATAATATTTTTAACATATGACACTTATATGATTTCAACTGCATAGGTAAATTTTTTTTTTACTAATTTTATTTTTTTAACATGCAATATTTTTAAAAAACTTTAGATGTATGGTGGCAATAATATTTATGAGTAATTTTGATAGACTGGTTCATTTTTCATTGTTAATTTTATTTTATATAATTAATATTTATTTTTGGTGTGATCTCAATTTTGTAAATCTGTCTACTTTTTATTGGTTTATATCTCAGTTCCGAGATCACATATTCTTTGGATTTTCTTCATTTAGGTCGTTAGAAGTGGTTCATGTGGGTGATTTTAATAGTTTTAACCCCCATTGGTCCACAGGTTTAAAACCTGATTGTTGATTGGCTGGCACTATAGGGTCCCTTAAGCTACCGTCAGCCTGCAGAGACTGACACTCTCTTCGCTAGCAGCCTCCAACGACGTCAGACGTAGGGTAGGACCTCCCGTCTGAAGTGGACGGAGAGGTAGGACTTTAAATTAGGCTTAGGGTGTTAGATGTGTCCCTGAACCAACTTCTAATTAAATTTGTAACCAGAAATGGAGCTTGTGTCAATGGTCGCCCATTCGCGAGGTTAAGTGGTCAGAAGCTAGATAGTTAAACACGCCGTCTACGTACATGTAGAGCGAAGCTCCACATATCTCCACCTTAATTTTGCTACGCCAAATCTCGTAAGAGCATCCGACCTTCAATCCACTTGGTGATTAAAAGATAAGTCCTACCCAAAGATCTGATATTATCATCTGGATCTAATTCTATTTATAGTTTGATACAGCTTGATGTCCGTTAGCATCAGTACAAAAGCGACGCCATTTTGTATTTTATGCAAGTACGTAAATTTCCAGCACACATACACCCACTGGCAAACCTGTGATAAGAGTAGTTTCTACCAGAGCTAGACTGTTTAGTGAGAAAACAATTTGTTTTAATGTAATATTTACTACAGAGAACAGTTTAATAAAATTTGATTTTGAAACCAGTATATTCATACTCTGCCAAGCTATATCACGTAACTGTAAAAGGGTTCAATTAGGCTAGTCATGGCCACTTTTAGCGTTGTTAGGATAGTGTGTTGTCTTTATAGTTTTTCTCATATTGCTATCAGCGATTTTAATTATTTCTGATTTAAACAATTTCAATACAAAGGGAAATGGAAAGTATAATAAATGAAATCCATTCAAAGAGCGTATCTGTTTTGTCGTTTTCTCTACTGTAGTGTCAAGTTAACCTATTTCTTACCCCGGATCTTACATATGTGTTTACTAGAGTTTTCAATTGTCTGCCTTATTTTGACGCACGTACATAAATTATGTACTTGACAAATTCTAGTTTCTAGAGGTTGCTAATGGCAATTAACTTGTTCCCCTACTGGCCAGGACTCCACCGGGCAATTATAGAGAGGCAGTCTAGGTAAGATCACCTCTTTTCCTACAGAATCATTGCAAGTCAGCTGTGCAGCGTGGTCACTCAAGTGTAATATGTGTTTTCCCATTGTTGCGTAAGCTAATTCTACACCATACACAGCACATATCTATTTGAATATAATATGATTATATCTCTTATTGGCTATCGCAACGAGAAGGCCTTGTGTGTATTCATCACAACTCCCTACATACTATATTACATATTTATATGAAATATATGTTATATTTCAGCTGTAGGCTTAAACATGGTCTGAACTTTCGAATCTTCTAAAACAATCAGTTCTGACAGTAGTCCAATCCAACCAGGAAAACACCCAAAATTGAAAGAAAAAATAAATTATTATAATTAATTTTTTTGAAATCCCTTTTTAACGAAGATGTTAGTGGTAATCTAACATAATCGGCCATATGCAAGGGGCAACTTTGTAGTACTTGTGTGTGTAAATGCTTTTGTTCATCCTATTACTTAATGCTGGTAGCGGGGATCCCGAATTTTTCTCTAAAATTTGGTAAAGCAATCACATGAACCTATGATATTATGTCACCTGAGATTACAGTTATGTTTTTGTGGCAAAGAGTAAAATAAATAGTTATTTGTTTCGCAATCCGATTTCTGTTATCATTATTATCTTTAATCTTAAATCAATTTTTTTTACGTATTACACGAGTGAATCATTTCTTTATAATATTACGTATGGTAATAATGTTTTAAATAAATTTTGATTCAATATTGAAAGAGAATTTATTCTCTCAATCTCTAACTAAATTACCTATGTGCCAGATGCTTGGCACCCAAAGAAAGGGTCGGCTATTGTTTCTTTACAAATAAAAGTTTACTTGTTATAAGTGTATACATGCTGGACACAGCCTGGTCCATGAGTTTCGTATCTGTGCTGGCATTGTTTGGGGACCATTGGCTTTGTGTTATATTTATTATTTTGCCACGCTTCCATGTCCGTGAGTTACAGTTGGTTCAGCACAGTCCCTATACAATTTCGTTACTCAAAAGATAAGTCTTGTCAGGACGCACCATCTGGAGTTAGAAATGACGGACATCCTCAAAGCAGTAGCCGGTTCCGCGAGGGCAGAATACCACGAGCAGACGACATCAACACCATTCATTGCTGTACAGAGTGATAGTGTAAACAGCAAGACTCAGCTGAGGGGAGTGACGCATGACATAACCTTGAAAACAAAATCGACAATGTCAACAACGAGTAATACAGTTCCACAGCGATATTCCGGAGGGCTTCGACAGCCGTCACGTTCTTGTAGGTGGTATGAAGGAACTCACTGGGACAATGATTGTTCGACATGGGCAGATTAACCACATCAGAGAGGGAGCCGACAGCAACAGCCGGTGGGAAATGGAAAATAGGGATGGTGCGACTGGACGTCACACACCCTGGTAAAATGGTAAACAAACCGGTGCCAACACTGCAACAAATTCTTTTGTCAAAAATCATTGGTCATGATAACTGTTTCATCCACATTCCAGTGTCTAAAAATCAGATTCCATGTCAAGCTTTAATTAACAGCAGCTTCGCATAATTTTGTCAGAGTTAATTTTGTAAATGTCACCAACATTAAGCCAACCAAAAAACAAATTCACCTTGCAACCCAGCAACCGTGAGGCGAAGTCATGGGAGATGTCACTATAACCGTAAAATTTCTATATGTAGAGACGGTAACAACAGCTTATGTGTCAGAAGACATCCATGAGGACGTGATCCTCGGAGTTCCGTGGTTATCTGAACAAAACACCATTGTGGAACCTGCGGCGAAACGGATACACTTCGGCCAGCAAGAATGTCGGATGGTGTATAACTTGGAACCACGAACCGTAAGAACGATGCCAGCAGTACTGTTGAACGATCTCGATCATGCAGTACCTCCACAATACGACGATGCCATTCAGCGGGTCCTGAATGAACACTGCGATGTGTTTACAGTGGCTGACCTCCTATGATGCACATATGTAGCAGAACACACCATTGAGCTGACCACAGATAAGCCCATATATGACAGCCCCCGCAGATATTACTCACGCCAATGTCAGGTAATTAAAGAACAGATTCCAGAGATGTTAAAAGAAGGCTTGTTAGAACCATCAGAGAGCGAGAAGAACACGGCGATCACCTTGGTGCTGAAGAAAAATGCGACATGGAAGTTTTGTGTCGACTTCTAAAGCCTGAACCAGATCACCCACAGTGCACCACTGACCTACATACACGTGAAGAACACCCTAAAAACCCTCGGGCGTGCGAAGGTCCTCACTACCATTGACCGATGTAGCTGTTATTTATTGGAAAATTCTGGTTCGACCCAGTGATCACCACATGACAGCATTCACCAACCGACAGGCGCCGTTTCCAAATCTGTGCAATGCCATTTGGGTTGAAATGTGCCCCATACATTTTCCTATCCATGATGGTGAAAATATTGGACGGATTGGTGGAGAATGTGCGCTCGCTTATCTCGACGATGAGATCATCTGGTCGGAATCATTGACAGACCATGTCCGACACATCTCCCTCATACTGGAAAGGCTCGCCATCAACGGCTTAACCTGTGCAAACAAGAAGTGCAATATTGGGAAGGAGCAGATACAGTTCCTCGGCCACATTGTGAATGAGAGAGGGAGCAGACCAACAGAGGAACAGCTGCAGTTTATTGAAGAGTATCCCACACCAACCACCTGTAAGCAAGTCAGAAAATTCTTCGAGCTGGTGAATTCGCTACGGGAATATATTCCAGAGTTTGCCATAGTGACTGCCCCCTGACGACACTGATGTCAACAATAGTCCCTTTCTGGTGGCAGACCGAACAGCAGGAAAGTTTCACCGAAATCAAGAAATGCCTCCGACAATGCACGTCACTAGCCATGTATGACCCGGCGAAGCGCCTGTACATACAAACAAATGCCAGCGAGAAAGGGTTAGGGGCAGTGCTGTTCCAGTTCGCTGAGGATGGAACCTGCCAGATCCTGGATTTTAGGAGTGCAAAATTTGGACCAGTGTAACAACGGTACAATTTAAATGAGAGGGCCTGCCATACAGTGGTATGGAGCTTAAAGAAATACTGGAAACTATTGGAATACATGCGCTTCACATTACGCACGGACAATCTTTGCTTAGTGTGCTTCATAGCATGAAGGCGAGCTGCAGCAAACGGACGCCCTGGGCTTTACTTCTACAAGAACACAATTTTGAAGTGCAGCACGTCGCAGAAAATGAGAACCAGCTGGCGGATTATCTCTCCCACTCGCCAGGGAAATATTTTGAGCGTGATGCAGATGAGTGGGACGAGATACTCCCCCAACCCCAAAAAATGTAAGTAAAAAACAGTATCAAGTGTACATTGCCTAAATGTGACCGTTTTACTGGTAACGCCAGCACAAGACGAGATATATAAATGTTTGTAAACAATCAACAGGCCACATGCCCAATGCCACAAAATGGCAGGATGAATGTGGTTTGAGCATGGCAGAACTTGGAGAGTGACCGATCACGGTATGGAATAGCGAGCCTAGAAAAACTCTGAAAATTTTAGGTTCTTTGTGACTGTTTCTGCACATGAGACAGTTTTACAATACGCACATTTCAATGATTTGATGGGACACCCGGTGCTGGACAAACAAAGAGTAATATTTTACGTTACTTCCATTGGCCAGGAATTTCATAACACGTGCGACAGTTCGTAAGAAAGTGTGTAACCTGCAACAAGTGTAATAGTCGACCTATGGACGGAAACCAACAACAGCAGCCCCGATTGCCTAATGAACCATTGGAAACAGTGGCCTTAGACTTGATTGTGGAGTTCATGAGCCAGAACTGCCGGGAAAGTGATTCAGAATGAATTTGTTTCTCGTTGGGGGTACCCATGTATATTATTAACTGACAATGGTATTAAACTGCAAATTACCACCCCGTGCCAACCCCACAGAAAGGAGAAACCAGGACCTAAAAACACAGTTATGTTGGCATGTAGGATATCAGCACACTTCGTGGGGAGAGTAACTCCTGGCTGCATTGTTTACATCGCACAAACGAACCAACCTAGTAGCGAGAAAAAACCCAGCAGAAATACTACAGGGACGTGTTATGCCACTGCCAGGAGAGTTTGTGATCGGGATCTGGGAAAGAAACAACAACAAAAATGAAGAGGTGAGTAGAGAATAGAAGAGGGAGCAAGTGATACAGGGAGTGAGGAAAAATCAATGCCATTATACAGCCCATTGGCTTTCTGGAAATATGCATCTGCCTCCACCCCTACAGGTAGACCAACAGGTCTATGTCCACACACATTCACAATCAGCGGACCAGAGAAACGTTTGTGCAGACTTCACACAAAAATGGAGCGGACCGCACATTATTGTGCAACAGATAGGCGAATCATGCTACAAAGTGAAAATAGGCCTACACAGAACTGCCATCTGCCACAGGGATGCATTAATGTTAGCTACGACAAGTGCAGTGACACTAAAATCTGGAGATGAGACAGAAGAAGTGAGAAGGAGGACAGTCACCTCACCAACCCATTGTAGCTGTACAACAAGTCCGAGGAATATAACTACGGAACCCACCATGCCTGCTACAGTGGACTGACTTCAACACGTCCACAAGGACAACAGTAGAGCACGGCAATTTGGAGAACGTTTGTCAGCAGAACAACAGTCCGCCATTAATCAGTTTCGACGTCGAAAGTAATGACCTGGGAGAGACCCCTGCAGATGGCAATGACTGCCAGAGGCAATTCGACCTTGAAAAGTCCACGACGTCGGGAGAAGTTATAAACACAACAGTGTTTCATCGTTCAGCAGTAGAAGAAGATGGGATGCCTACGCCAGTGCCAGACGAGCACAAGAGGGACGCCTTTACCCCAAACTGGTGATTCCCATGCAACCCACAGAGCAGTAGCAATAGCAGCGACAAGATGGGGTCAGAGGGGATTTATTCCCCACCCCGCCATTCGAAGAAAGCATGCAAAGCCCGCCATGCCACGCGCACAGCCTGCGAACACATGCCATTGACCACCATACCTGTCACAGCACTGGGAAAACACAAACAAAACCTTCAACATGCACAGAAGCTATCACCGGCCAACAGGTATAGTTTGCACGCACACAATCTGCTACAACCACTGGCAGGATGTTGTTCGTCATAAGGGATGGAGCTTCGACAGCGAACGGCCTCAAGAAGAAAGGGGCATTTGACGTGAGCCAGCACCCTAGGCCATTATCCCTGTCTACGCGACCAACGCTCATCTGCCACGGGAGTTGACATCAAGAGAGCTGATGCGCCCAGCACACCGTTCCCAATGTTCACACCAAGTGTATGGATGCAGTGATAGAGAGTAAAGAGAAAAAGAAAGAATTAAAGAGTTTTAATTTGTGAAAGGCTAGTCAGTGCACAGTGTGCACATTAGTGCAAGAAGCCAGTTGTTTAGAGTGTCTTGAAGATTATGTATTATATTTGATGTGTCTGTTGCAAATGCCAACAAAGGGTTTTTATGGATCTGTGTCTCAGCCTAGACACATAATTAATTTTTGATGAGGGTAAATATATGTGGAATTGTTTTATTATGTGAAAAGTGCATTGAAAAAATATTATTGCTTATGCTCCTTGTTCCCCTTGTCATGTTAACTTGCATCATAGTGCATGTGATGCCGAATGTTACGGTAAGTCACTGACGTCCACAAAATTCGTGGTGCATCTTATATTCAGTCTTTAACAGTGTTTTGTGTAAATTTGGAGAGGGTTTTTAATGCTATGTAGTGTTAAGATGTTTGGTGTGTGCAGAGCGCATATTAGTTTCAGGCTACAGAGAGAGTTATTTACACTCGTAGCAGTTGCACAATATATATTAAATTGTAATATAATTTTTCAGTATCAATATCCTCAGCGCCTAGCACTAATTTAAGAAATAAGTTTTACAGATATAAAGGAATCAATAGTGGGCAGTACTATGCCAGTGGCGAACCAGTACTGTGATGTTAGGTTGTCGTGAATGCCGGGAACATAACGTAAACATAGACCATGTGGGTTTTCTAACCCTACTTTCATGACAAATGTATTAAAACGGCAAATGTGAAAACTTTGTTAATATACACTGAAAAGCCAATATTAAAATTAGTGATTTGAAATAATAAACTTTAAACGGGACAATTTATTTTGCCCATAATGAAATGCAGAAACTGTGTGTTGTGAATGCAGTAAGGACATAAATTACCTCTAAGCGGATACTCAGCGGCG
This sequence comes from Dryococelus australis, assembly GCA_029891345.1. NCBI lineage: Eukaryota > Metazoa > Arthropoda > Insecta > Phasmatodea > Phasmatidae > Dryococelus > Dryococelus australis. Next base: position 372,717,167 of record CM056993.1, read on the forward strand.
TAACATATATTTATTTTTATTTCCATATTAGAGTTTTCAGGGTTGAAATGAAATTGTTCTTATGCTATGTTTTGTCATTTAAGAATATTTTAATGCATCATTCATTAAAACTTATATAAGTAATTAAAATGTAAGAATTATTCATAGTTGTGCAGGACGGGCCGGCCAATGAGAAGACAGCCCACCCTATGCCAAGAGAGTAGCATGGTAACCTCGGTGCTGTGCAGATGCACGTCGGTGCGTCCTCCCCATACCTTCACCAATGTTGTGCCTAATCATGTAGTGTATCAATAGCAAGTTTTAATATGGAACCGTTATTAATTTTCGTATCTGGGGAGAGTGCTGCACAGCAACCTAGTTCATTTTTATACAACTGGGTCGTAACTTGTACCCGTAACCACAATCGGCTTCGCACCATTTTTTATCTATTTAAGTGTGCTCAGATTAAATATGAGCTTGTGATGTGTAAGTGTGTCGTCATGAGGGAAGAAATAAAATAAATTGCGATTGTCTTGGGAGATCGTCATACAATTATTTTTGTTGGGTCGCCTAATGATCCCTTAACCTAAAATGTGTTTTTGTAACGGCACGGGATGGCTGGAACACTCCCTCATCGTTTAGTACAAGCGTTTAGAGGAAGCTTAGATAGCCTCCACTAGACCAGGCAAAGGATGGATATAGTTGCACCGTTAATTACAACATCTACAGATATGTCTGCTAATCTGGGGGCCGCATTTAGCCGATTGGGCCACGACCCAACGCAATACTTCAAACACTACATTGAGGGGAGCCCTGGCGCCCGGCCGGACATAACCTACAGCCGCCGTCACATTAACTATTTCCCAGATGGTAAAACCAGTTGTACATAAGTTAATACAATATGTGACTGTGTTCGAAGTGTAACCGACCTAATGTTGTGTTTACTTACATTTTTTTCTTCTGAAAACATGCTTTTCTTCCCTGTTTTCTGTAAGTTCATTGCAAATTTTTATATGGCTAATATTTTCTCAGTGAATGCAATCGGTGCAGTGCTCGAGTTGAATACTGAGCTTTATGTAAAGTGTTTGTAGTTTATGTTAGATTCATAAAGTTCTAGCGATATTCGTGTTACATGTTGTACCATAAGCATTTTTATCACCAATCGTCGCCGCATCCTTTGGCAGTTATTGAAACAAGACTCTTTTGTGTTCGATAACATATCCCATTCCAAAATATGAAGCAAGATATTTTAAGCACTTCAATCAAATATTAATTTTGGGACTGCTTGATGGAAATAAGTGTTTCATCTTATGTGATAAGTTAAGCCAGAAGTACGATCAGAAATCATCCTTTATCCATTCTAGCGACTTCAATTTGTTGTTGAAATCACTCTTAATTGAGTAATTTACACAGATTGCTACAGACAACATTTAACCTAAACGTATTTTTTGACAATTACTAAATGATAGCAATGTTGCTTCTTAGCTACGTGTGTCGACTGTGCATGTGCAGCGAGAGTAATTGTCTCCATGGCATGGAGAAACGAAAAAGGAGCATTTAAGTGAAAAATTGAATAACAGTTTGTGATTTGCACAGCGCCAGGTATCAGAGGTGGCACCAACTTTGTAGAGCTGACTCTTGCTGATGCTCCAAGTCGTGTCGCCCACGACCAATGCCTTCCTTTCCTGGCTCCTTGAAGAATGATTAATAAAACCTGAATGTAGAACTTCATGGACTCTTGGGGCAGGCCACACACCACATGAATTAATTATGTGGAAATAGTGCAGTACAAAACACTCATGAATGAAACACATAGAATACACATTTGATAAATGGCAAGAAATAAGGGTCTCATCCCCTTATGTGCCCTGAGGCATAGATAGAATTAAACACACACTTTCCTGAGTGATGATATTTATTTGCGCATTACTTTACACGCTTCTCTCGGGAACAACTTAACATTGGTACCGAACTCAGACCTGTCGGTGATGGTTAAACTCCTAAAATGCCACGTGGACTACACAATGGTTAATTGAACAATTTAGCTCCTGGTGGTGATGCAAACCAACTGGGAGTGGAGGGGTGTTGTCCCTAGTGGCTGCACATGAATCTGTTCCTGTAAATTAGCGTCTATTGGAAGTTAAATACGATTGGTAACAGAAGTTGTATGCCACCAGTGTATGCGCGATGCGACACACAACGACATGACTCATCCCTCCAGCTACCAAATGTTGACTAATTTGGTGCACAAACATGATGACCGGCGGTGGTAGGCCCATGCGTCACACTGCACTACTTTCTTGCACAAAAGTACCAATAAACTTACTTGGGATCAAGCACAGGTATAGGAGGCACACAATAAATTAATAAACACTGAAAAATATGTAAGAAACACTTAACACAGGTTGATGAATGAGATGGGGATAAAACATGTGAGCTGTAAACAAACATGAAACCACAAAAAAATTGGTCAAGGTAATTACACATAAGAATGGCTCTTATACGCACGTCTCTCCCCGTATCGCAATAATACACAGTTTACCTTTTAATCACCATTGGCACTCATTAAATATTACACTGCCACACAGAGTAACTGGCTGGTTGACCACACACTAGCACTCCTATTCTAAGTTGTCCCTGCTACACCTGGCTTACCCTATTCTACTCTTGCATTCCCTTGCACCGCCTTGAGAACGTTCGCTGGGCACTGTGTGCCAGTGCGCCCTGGGCCCTGGGCATAGCACGCGTCCTGTTGGCGCAGGTCCTTTGCTGCGGCGGGCAAGCGGTGTAAGGAGAAGCCGTTTTTTAATTATTCAATTCCATTTTGGTGCAACATAAGAGCAAATTTTGCATTGCACCCAAATAAACGTGTAATTAATATGCACCCCCCCCTGATTATGATACTAACTACTACTACTGGACTAATTGTTATAAAATAAAATAATTAATAAATAGTGGATTGTGCTTAGAATAAACTACATGGAAAATTACGTAGTAATTTATCCCATGTTGCGACACTGCTACAAGTGTGAAACACAATATTTTTTTCACTTTGTCTTATGTGTGCTTTGCGCATGTAAAAACACATTACTGTAAAATTACACGAAACCATAATAAATTCCAAAGACAATACACTGGATAATAATTAAAAGCTGCACCATATATTTTATGGTTAGCAGTGACTTACCATGATTTTACTGTATGAAATGCATGGTGACACACTGGTGCTTCACATTTGGAACATGCAAATTGAATGATATATTTTCAATATATTATGATCTCAATAAAACAATGATCACATGCATAACACTCTGTTACAATAATAATATTATGTGTCTTATTTGAGAGACTTCATATACAAAAACCTTTTTTTTACATTACGCACAACACAACAACATAAACATAACCCTCAAAAATACACGTAGCACAATGCTCGTTGCACTGGTTGCACACAAAAACACGTCCCTATGACTGAAACAAGCCATACATAAAATAAACAAACTAAATAAATGACACTTATTTACATCGTGCACTATCACTGCACATGAGGAGCAGTACCCTGGGCATAGCAGCTCTCGTGGTGACATCTCAGATGTCGTTGTGTGTTGGGCGCTCAGACGTGGAGAACGGCCTAGGGTCGATGGCGCATGTCAGAAGAAAAAATAAGTGTCGGCTTAGAAAATTGCAGAAGATCAGTTAGGTTGGTGTTTTTTTTGGGTGGGGGGAGGGTGGGTTGGCTAGAATGCGGGTTAGGGGAGCATCATTTTTAGGTTTTAGAGTTCAAATCTCAGTGTAACAAATATTTTTTAGTAATATTATTTGCTACATTATAGCTGTTATTAATTATTGTTATTGACAGAAAATGTTTTTTCTATAATATGTTTGTCTAAAAGCAATAATACAATCCAAAGTTAAATTAAAAAAACCACAGGCAGCCAATTGCCCTGTGCTGTTGCTTGTGTATAGTTGCTATAATACAAATAAATTCTAGAAATAAACATTTTCTGACAATATCATAAATTATAAACAACAATAATGTATCACATCAAATAACAAATATTACTGCCATGCTAACTCTTACCCTACTTTTAATAAATCATAAATAGGCTGATCACAGTTCCTAATTAAATGTTATTTTTCATTGAATATAGACGAATAATTACAAACAATTAACATATTTATGATAGTTATTATTTACATTGTACAATTCACCGTAGTTTAATTTTTTTTGTCGCACGCTGGAATTGAACTCATACACCCTTCGACTCTAGGTCAATATCTCACCATCTGCACTACCTAGCCAAGTTGAAAGAACAGGAGGAAAAATTTTTATTTTTCATTATTTTGCCGCGAAATCGTGAATATTTGAAATGTATGATCTTACTTTTGATTTTTGATTTAATGGGTACCGTAGGGATTGTTAAAACGAAGAGTATATAAGTGCACTTTCTTCATCACATTATGTGCAGTTTGAACCTTCACACAGAGCCTTGTAATGACTACTTGAATACGAAATGAAAGACGTACAAATGGAATGAAAGACTGAGTGTTCATATTACCTTGTAAAATGGCATTTTGAAAGGGGAGACACATTTTGCAGAGTATTTTGTATTGGTTTTATTAGTTTATTCGTTGTCACTTTGCTTGATACATGTTGTTTAACGAGTAGCCATTATATTTTGAAAATCATTAGAGATGGGGCAAGTTGCTAGAGACACAGACTGAATTGACTGATCTATCAGAAAGATACTATTGACTGATAGAAACAGTGAAATTTTTACGTATTAAGATTTACAGTGTAAATACATTGCAATGCAACCACGTTATCGATTTTATTTGACAATTGCAGACACATTATCCTACTTCAAAAACAGCATGTCTCTTGTGCAGTTTTGACCTACTCCAGGCTCCCAGGGATGATGCGTTCGCCTGTCTGATTTCTCAGATGGGGCAAGATGGTTAGTATGACCAGCACCAGCCCTTTTTGTAGAGTGTTGAGTGGGGTCATCGGCCGTCGGACTCAAGGAATCTCTGGTGTCTGCGTCGTTGCTTATGCTGTTACAGTTACTACATGCACTTACCAACACTGAGTTTAAGGTGGCAGTTTCTACTACCATGAAAGCGTAGCATGTAGGACTCCTACACACTGTTTAGTTACACTGCCTTTACTCTGTCTAGGGGACAGCACCCGTAATGCACATCTGAAAACACTTCAATAACCAAACTACGGCCTTAAGAACACTATGCCCAAAGTTACCTTCCAGGGTAAGTTAATGAAATACAGATATTGGTTATGTACATTTCATTGTGGAGCAAACTAACTACTTATGCTCATATCTTAAATTTTGCAAGTGAAACTCACTCGGCACTTAGAACCTGCCGATGGCACGATACTGTGAATGTAGGCGAGGCCATTAATCGATTATGTGAGACATAAAGTTTACTCTTGCAGAAAAGGCAGTTGGCCCAACCCTCGGCACAAATAAAGGGTTCCGGTGATCTACTTACTGTGGAATCTTAAATGGTTAAAGGCCTAAATATTGCGTGACAATGGTGGTCAAGGAGCTGACCTCCTGCACTGCTGTCCTCTTTGGGTGCCCGGCCAAAGATGTGGCATGTGCCACGTGCTCCCATCCCTGGAACAGTTTGTCCGGTCGTGAGATACGATGTCACCGCAGCAGAGCTGCGTGCTCTACCGACAGGTAGAGCGTGTGCCCCATCACAGGAGCGATCAGGAACAGCACAAGTGCAAGGACATGCCGGTGCAGATCAGCCGGTTGATACCATGGCGATCAGAGATGCCGCGAGGCAGAGGAAAGTGAATAGGTCCTAACAACAATTGAACTCATGAGTCCAGGGAGTATGTAAAGCATTATTGGTTGTACTTTATTAAATTATTTATTGGTTGTTGTGTTTCTTGTGATTATAGTGCAGTGTTAATTTGTTTTCATATTTTTCATCATGCATATAATGTTTTGTTCATTTCATTCACACATATTTTATGTTACAGGGTACTTTTATGATTTTGTAATATGTTTGTTATTTAATAGCATGATGCAAGGCAAAGAGACACAAGCTGTGGCAGAAAGTAGTACCGCTTTCTTGCGGGGTAAGTCGCAGCGAGTCCACGCATCAGGCGGAGAGTTAAGTAAGCAAGTAGCATCTGATGGAGGTGGAGCGCGTGTCATATGCTCCGGCGTTTTCATGCGCACACCAGATATTCTTCAACTTTTGCTATGGGCATTCCTTACAATAGGCTTTAATGTAATTCTAGAACCCTTTCTGCATTTCGACCACCCGGTAAGCCACTGCCATTTACCGTGGGAGTCGCATTTCCCGGAGAAGCTTAAGCCTTGCCGTAAGCCTTTGTATGTCATAAGATGCTTTTACAGTCTTACCGTAGTGGCCGATATAACCACCAAGTGTAATGTCAGTACTCGCCTAGAGGGAGGTGTAATTAATCGGAATAAATCTGTCTGTGAACTGTTGGACACAGCGTTTATTTTCTGATTGCTACATGCATGTAAGAGGTCGGGCCCTCATAATACCCGTTCAACCAGACTTTATGTTAATCCTCTTTTGCTGCAAGTGTTACTAATATTACTCCGAGACTTATGGGTGTATGGTTGGCCCTGATAATCCACGTACACAAGAGTTGAATGTCTAGGCAACTTTCCCACCAAAATCAACAATGGTATGTAGTCGACCCACCGGCTACTGTTTAGCAAACTGCATTCATCCAGAGCATTAATCAACGCAGTAGAGGTCATCATCATATTCAGCGAGGAGTATGGTCCGTGCATAGGGCCTGCAACCTCGAGGTTAAGAGAATCAGCATCCACATTGGCATCGCCTTAATGGGTTCTGGTGCTAACCGGTTATAATCACATCCTAGACCTCACCTTCAGTGCCCCCAAAACCTCATTTAACACTTTACCGTCTCACCACTAGGCGTCAGTTGGCTCCTTTCGATGTGGCCAAATCGCCCGCCAAAATATTTTCCACAAGATTTCCTGAAAGCAAAATTTCCCGCCTTTTTCCTGCCTGCAACGACGTGAGGACGACAGGAAGGCACTAGCAAGGACAATAATAGTGTCGGGATGCTAAGGGACGCCACAAAGATGATTGAGAAGTGTGTCAACAATCAAAGCGACGCCGCAAAGATGATTGGGAATTGTGTCAACAATCAAAGCGAGCCACACTGTAGGTAATGCCACACCACTGGGAGGGAGGAGCAGAAGGATACAGCAAGAAGGAGAAGTGATGGTGTGGAGGCTACCCCTGCCCCATTCTGCTGTACTCTTCATTGCGGACAGCCAGCTGACCCTCTCATGCACACCGCACGTCAGGTGGGAATCGGGTCAACAACCCTGTCCGGGGTAAGCAGGCCAACAGCGTCATGAGAGGGGAGGGCGATCCCTCTTCCCCAAACCAGTGTAACCGCGTTGGTAATCCCACAACTGCCACACACATGGCTTTGTTTACTTACAGAGCATGGCTGGCTGGATGACTGACAGCTCGTCGGAGCTGTGTTGTCCGAATTGTTTGCGCCCTATGGTAAATCCTGGACTACCAGCAAGTAAAAATAAGACCTAATGCCAATGCCGTCTCAAGACCACCCTTATGAACACCCGCACCCGGGACGTCTAGGAGAAGGAAAAGGACAGTAGCAGTGAAGTAATGCAGGACTGTCAAAATTTTCCAAATTCTCCAATGCAAGTGTAACTCGAGAGTGAACATTTCCCAGATTATTCATTTCCGAAATACTCTGACAACTTGTTGTGTAATGGGCAGGGTACTATTGTACTTCAGTGCGTACAATCTGACACAAAATATTACCAAGAATGCATTGGTGAAACGGAACACATATCTGTTGCAGGAGTTACATTTATTTACTTTTTGTGTCATGTGACTTCAACAAAAATAGAACGCTAAACGTAACTGCAGACACCCCACGTGACCAGGTGTTGGACTTGCTAGGCCAATGGGACAATGATGTAGCAGTAAATGTAAACAGTAACATTTCACAAGTGATAATGGCATGGGATGGTAGCAATGTGACAAAGTTCCCAGTCGAACCGGCGCTGGCCTCTCCAAACCTCCCCTCCAGGTGGCCGATACCTATTAAAAGGTTATACCTGGAGAGTTACTTTCTAGCCAAGTTACTTTAGCCCTCACAATCAAAAAGCTAAATCGGCTCTTTTGTTCTTCAGGGTCCACCGGGTACTTTGCAATTTTGACACTGTCATGCTCTCCGAAAGAATAAAAAATCTACACTAACTACTTACAAATACACTAACTATTCGCGAACTGTGCTTGTCCTTCCCGTTGAAATTAACATGACAGTATAGCTCTTATCTACCTTCTCGGCCCAGTGCGCTCAAGCTGTGTTAGGCTTAGCTTTGGGGGATGCCAGGTAACTAGAAACATCCCCCGCCACTTCGCCCCCTACCGCAAAGGGCTTTAGTCGAACCAACTGCTCTGTTCCGAAACGGTACTCATGCACACACACACACACACACTCATCCATATATACCTGCAGCTTGATCCATAGATCCTTCTTGCTTTGGCCCAGTATCATAAAATAACTCACTCCTGTGTACAACTCTTTTGACATGTTGATGTACTTTGAGCATTACTCTTATCATATTTGGTAAGAATTTCTGTTCGAGTGATTGAAAATGTGGTGGGAGGGTGATTTGTGACTCTTACCAATTCTGGTTCTTCCTGTCCAAGCTCGGATGCAGCCGAGAGGGGGGCCTATGGACTTCTTTTCGATCCCCCTCCCCCGCACTTCCCACCACTCGAGCAGGCCTCCCCAGAAGAGGGGAAGCCAATCACGACATATATAGTGTGAACTTGTGTAGGGGGCCAACCGAAAATGGACCTTACCTGACTACAGTGTACCCAGTGAAGGGCTTACTATAACTGAAATTAGGCCTCCCATACGTGTGGATGGCATCTCTGAGGATCTAAGATTCCTCGAATCTCTCTCCTCTTCGCCAGTAACATTATCTCAATAGTTTCAAGAGATCCTCTTGCTTTGTGGGCAGGCCTGCCTGGGCGACGACGAGCCTATCCACTGCCTCCATCTTTGAAAGCAGTGTCCTGTCCCCCCTCCATTCGCCTTACAACCAGGGCTAAGGCTGCAATTAGTGTCACTGGGTCTTCCAGTTTCGATAATAGCACACCACGTATTATCTCATTATACAACCACTATGGGTCATCTGGGTCTGCCTGGAAAGGCCAAGCCTGCATTGATGTGTCTACCATGTTCCTTTCATCCGGCCAGTTTTAGTGTCACAATTCTCATGGTGACTGGAGTGATTTCAGAATTCCTTACTAGTTGCTTATGGAGGAAGATTTCCCTTACAACCTCCGTTTCCCTTGGCTGCTTGGTCTCACCTCCTCTATTGGTACTCCCATTTTCCATACCTCACTGGCACGGTTCATGTCACAGACTGTTCGTCTGTTGTTGCCCATCAACTTACTCTCGTTATTGCTAACATGAGTATATCCCTCCCAGACAAAGACCACAGAGATCCAAGTACATGGCCAACCATAGTTTCTGCCCTGGTCATAAGTTTCTTGCTGTTCCAGATCGATAACTCTCATCAGCGACCTGGACTTAGGCAACTCCGACCCCTTTTTCTGTTTTGCTTCTTTCTTAGGCTTACTGGAGGGGGGTTTGCGAGACACCCTGTCTCCTTGCTTGGTCCCGTGTACCCTTACAAATGCTTGTTCACATTGTTGGTGAGGGTTAGGAGAGCCACCCACACACTCATCCAATACCACAATCGGTAAGATGTGCTCACCCATGATGGTTTGCATAATCATTCCCATCGTTATACTCCTCTGAGCTACCCATCAGATCTTCGCTCAATCGACGAATTGCCCACCAGGCATCAAATTCTTCTCTTCTTTTTCCTACCTTTGTGAAGAAACTTAACACTTCCTGTCCCTGTCCCTGAGCATGTCCCTGAGGTGCAGAGGTCCATGTCTCCCCTCAAATTCCATTTTAAATCTTCTATCTTGGGACACTCCAATGCATGGATAGGGGTATCTTCCACCCCACACACCACACACAGGGGTTCATCCACGAGTCCCAGGGAGAATAGCTTCGATTTGAAATTGCCATGCCCAGTGAGAAACTGCGCCGAATAATGGTCTACTTCAAGCCACTTCTCCAGCCACAGTCTCCCCCGGACACTTGAAAATATCTCGTGGGTATGCCTGCCTTTTTCGGTTCCATCCCATCTGGCCTGCCATGCTGTTAGTGTGGTTTCTTTTCTTGCCTTAAGTTCCTCAGGGGGACTTACCTCCCTCACTCTCCTTCTGGTAATTTCTCCTTTCTCTACCACCAGCATGTCCAAAGGGACCTCTCCAGATACCACCTGGAGAGCCTCATTTGAAGCCATTCTATAGGACTTAGGACCTAATGCACGCAGCTATAATTTTGGAATGTATGCATGAGCAGCCTCGGCACGATGCTAATGGGGTAAAATGGCAGCATGAGCAACGGGAAGAAAATGTAAACAAAGGCCATCTTTCCACCACACACCACAACCTTTCTCACAACCATCACTCATTTTTAGTGGGCATTCACATGAGAAAATATACAGAAAGAGCAGAACCGGAGCAGAGCAATGGGGTCGAGTGGTCAGAAACCACCGAGCAGGAACCCAACAAGTAATGGCAACATTGCTCAGAGGGGGTGGAATCCGGATCACCCACCACAGTATCCATGCAGGTATTGTTCGAACAAACAATATCAATGGCACAACATGTGTCCCAACAACCCGCATTTGTACCACATTAAAGAAGCCGCAGAATGTAAGCATCATTAAGGATACAGGTTGCAGTGGTAAAGGGGACAGATGCTTCCGACACCCCGTCCACCAGAATTCGGATACTGGTGTCGAAATTAACCCCACAACAGACACTCATTCATCAAATTAGTAGCAATAATGCACCGTTCATACGTATTTTGGTCTCTATTAATAGTCAGCTATATCACACCTTAATTGATACTGTAGTTTCACACAACTTTGTACGATCGCACTTTGTACGCAAGCAGGGCGTTATGCCTATTAGTAGTGTAATTCGATTGGAAACGAACGAGCATTGCAGTACGACCGTAGGACAGGCAGTAGTTATATTTTAAGTCTGTGACATAGAAACCTGTACTTCAATCATTGTTATGCCGGATATCTGCGAAGATGCTATTTTAGGTATACTGTGACTCACAGAGCAGAATACATTTGTAGAGCCAGGAGCGAGATGGGTATATTTTGGCGCGAAGGAGAGACACGCTGTGTATAACCTGAACCACTGTCCGATGGGTAGCCTATCCAAGGCGAAGCTAGGGGAGTTTGATAACCAAGTCCCGTCGGAGTATAAGGTGGCATTTCAGTGTGTCCTTGATGAACACAGTGACATGTTTGGTAAGAATGACGTATTGAAAAGAACTACCATCGACAAGCACGCATTTCACTCACGGATGAAAAGCCAGTGCATAACAGGCCACAGGGGTACTTACCCCTCAGACCCTGGTAATAAAAGCGCAGATTCAGGAGATGCTTAATGATGGGGTAATAGAGCTCACATACAGTCAGTTCATACCGGCTATAACCTTTGCACCAAAAAAAGAAGTAACCGGGCGATTTTGTGTCGATTTTCACCCATTAAACCAGGTGACGTGCAAGCATGCTACAACCATAAATTAGTGTGAAAGACATACTAAGCCCATTGGGTCAGACTAAAGTATAAACATCCCTGGACCTTAAAAGTGGCTACTGGCAAGTACTGGTGAAACTGGAGGATAGGTCGAAAACAGCATTCACTGCCCCGGAAGACCGGCGTTTTCGTTTTTGCACATTGCTGTTTGGACTGAAATTCGCACCTGCAACGTTTCAGGCGATGATGGTACGAGTGCTCGATGGCATTATTGGAGCATATACACTCGCGTATCTCGATGACGATATTATTTGGTCAGATAGTTGGGAGGATCACGTACATCATCTAGCAGTTGTCCTGGAAAGACTAACGATTAGTGGCCTGGCGTGTTCAGGGGAGAAGTGTCATGTTGGGAAAACCAGTATCGATTTCCTAGGGTAGGTGATCGACCAAGAAAGCAAGTGGCTGAATCTGGAACAGCTGAAACTCATCGACAGTTACCAGCAACCATGTATGCGTAAACAACTATGCAAATTCTTTGGACTTAAAAATTGGTTGTGAGAATACATTCCGAAATTCGCCATAATAATGGCTCCCTTGACAGATGTATTCTGGCCACAGAAACAATTTCATTGGACGGAAGAAGCAGAGAAGGCTTTCATGGACATTAAAAGCGAATCCCGAGCATGCCCGACACTCGCATGCTATGATGCACGCAAGCATTTGTACCTCCAAACTGATGCCAGCCTAGAGGGAATTGGTGCAGTATTGTACCAGGTAGACGACAGCAGGGAGAAACATGTAATTGATTTCGCAAGTGCCAAGATAGGGTAGATGGAAATATGCTATGGTGTGAACAAAAGGGAGTGTTTGGCAGTCATCTGGGCAGTGAAAAAATACAGTGGGTATCTTGAGTACCAACGGTTCACACTCCGAACCGACAATCGGTGCTTGGTATGGTTGCATAACATGAGGGAGGCGAGCAGTAAGCTGACGAGATTGGTATTTCATCTGCAAACCTACGACTTTGTAGTGGAACACATGCATGGCAGGGAGAACGAGCTGGTGAACGCATTATCGCGTAGCCCTTACTATGAGGTGATTGCCAGAGACGAGGCAGAGTGGGAGGAGATTTTACTGCCAGATTCACATGACCCGATAACCGAGGTTCGCGTTCAGCACATTACTGTCGCCAATAATGAAGAGCACATTAGCGACGTGTATCAAGAGATAATTGCCACACAGGGGAATTGCGCATACATGCAGGGGAAGGTTAGGCAATGTGCCCAACTAGAAAATGAAGGATGACATGTAGTGAACAGCAGACTTGAGACCAGTTCTGCTCAACAGCCTGGAAAATGGAGGGTGTATATCCCCACGTGTGTGAGGGATCAGGGGCTCGCCTATTTACACAGTGGCATCATGGCTGGACACCTGGGCATTGAACAGACAGTTCGCAATGTACGTGATCACTTCTACTGGCCAGACCTTAACCAGCATGCAAGATGGTTCGTGCAAAAGTGCCAAAAGTGCTATGTGTACAAAACACGTTGCTCAGATGGGAGGTAGCAACAAAGGCCGCATGTGCCGGGAAGACCGTTCGAGACTGTGTGCATAGACTTGATGGATCCTTACCCAAGGATGAGGGGAGGGAAATGCTTTCTTGTGATCTCAATGGTTAATTTCTCACGATGGACGGAAGTGTACTCCACAAGTGGAGCACGAGCAAGTAACATAGCAAGAGTACTGGAAGAGGGATTTGTTCTGTGTTGGGGATTCCTGCTGAATTTGCTAATAGAAAATGGCACATAGTTCACTGGCCGAAAATGGAGAGAGCTATGCACATAGTGAGGTGTCAATCACGTTAGAACCACAATTTACCATCTAAGGCCAAACCACACAGAACCCCGAAACCAGGAATTTAAAGCACAACTACGTCTCCATGTGGGAAATAAGCATGTTATGTGGACGGACCACATACTCACCATCCTATACATGCTATGGAGGAGGGTGAATGCCGCGACAGGAAGGTCACCTGCAGAGGTATTGATAGGCCGCAATCTGCACCTACTCGGAGGATCCAAGTGTCCACAGAGGGAGGAGAGCAGCGAGTTGGCAAGTACAGGTATGCAGAGGATGCAGCATAGGAGATTTTTAGGAGATGTAAGAGAGCAGCAGGATCGATATGCAGTGAGATGGCTGCCGGTCACCACCAGACCACCACCTGCACTGCAGGTGGGGCAGGAAGTTTATGTATGGAAACACCCTCAATCGACAGCAAAAAGGGATTTCTGTGCAGGGTTAACAGCATGATGGAGTGCGCCCCATCGCGTGCTACAGAAGCACGGACCCACCACTTACACCATCAGCATGGGGAATCGGAAGGTATGGGTGTATCGGGACGACATATGGCTAACCCTAGGTGCTGTCGACGACGAAGTCGGTCCCTGTGTATCTCGGTCCCATGATGGCGAAGCCCGCGACGAGCAGGTACAGGAATCTGAGGAGGTGTGAGGTGTAGTGGCACTTTGGGAGAGGGATCCCGCAGAGGACCCACCAGTGCGTGTCGACACCGGGAGTTCACCAGAGGTGATGCAGGGTGGGGATGCTATCGCCGAGTTCCAAGCGCGATGGAGCAGGCTGGAAGGAGCACCAGCACCTCAGACAAGTTTAGATGTAGGAGAGAAGAGCTTGCAGGAGTCACCTGTCATTGTTACTCCACACAGTGAACTCAAAGCACTTCAAGCAGGTAGCATGGAGTGTGAGGCGCCTAGCAGCATTGATGCGCTCACAGAGGAAATGCAAGGGCAGCAGGAGCAAGAGGAGATGCAAGTGCAGGAGGAACAGCAAGTGCAGGAGCAGGAAGCAAGGGGAGGAGAGGTATTCGCAGGGGCTGTTAAGCCGGGTCGCACATGGAAGCAGTGAAACAAGCAAGAGATCAGCAGGAGTGAGGAGGGAGACAGCAAGGGCAGCGAATCGGAGTACTCATTCCGCCTTCGGTGCTCATATCGACGGGCACACTCGTCAGCAGGGTGCCATCAGTGCAAGCCACAAGGGTTGCCTGCCGGGAAGGGGCAACCACCGATAATGCACCATGCAGCAGGGCCACAAAAACAGTGGTACCACCTGCAGTCATGCAGGTTCCCCTCCCCACTTGCAGCTGCAGCAAGTAACATCTGATGACCTACAAACAGTATCGAAATGTGTGGAGGGGGAGGGGGCATTTGACATGTACTATGTTCCCTCACCCCTAAGACAGTTTGTCGAGTTGAGTTCTACTACGCATCCACAGCAGGGCTGTGCGCTCTACTGACGAGCAGAGCACGCATCAGGTCATGGATGCATTATCAGGATCACGAGCAGTGCAGTGCAGTGCTGTGTAAGGGCATGCTGGTGCAGTGCAACTGGTGTTTGCTATAGACACATGTAGTGGAGATTCCGCGAGGAGTGGTACAAAAGTAACCCCAACAACTGGATCGGATATTTCAGGGTCTACACATGCTTTTATTATTACGTGTCATTAAATGGTTTATGATTTGTTGTTTTTCCTTGTTCCCTAGTGTTTTGTTGAGCGTGTTTACATATGAATGTCTTTTATCACTCATCCAGTACTATATCCACCATCATTCACAAGTATTTTGTATTGCAGAGTCTTTGATGTATATTTACATGTAAGTTTTAGCAAGCAGCATGACGTAAAGCAGATGTATTTTTGTGGCACGAAGTAGTTCCATTTTGGCGCGTGGGTCAGCCGAGGCCTGCTCGCATGTCAGGTGGGAATGTCCGTCAATAAATAGCATCGTACGAGGGTGGTGCGTATGTTGTAAGCTCCGGCTTTTCCCACGTGCTGAGCTACATTAATCATTTTTGGTATGGACATTTAACTGCAATAGACTTTAATTACCTCAGGAACCTTTTGTCGTATTGGCCACCCGGTACACCACTTTCACTTCCCGTGTGACTAACGTCGCCCTGTGAAGCATTTAGCACAGTGACATGTGCCATGTCCTTGACTCTTAGACCGCCCCCATGTCTTCGAAGAACAAACCTCAAATTCGACTTAGCGCCACATGAGAGCAAGTGAGTGCAACCTGTGTTCCGTTTTCGTGCATGAGTATGTACCAGATATACACATGTTGTTAAATATATATATAATGTTTTTGTTTGCATTTCTTTTGGGGTCCTGTTGTGTTTTGTTATTTTTTTTATATGTTAACAAAGTGTTAAATGTTTTCACGCAATTTTCTGGCCCTTCAGAAAGTCAATATTATTATTGGTCTTGGGTGACAACATAGTATAGAACATGTTGCAACGAGTACACCAGAGAGAGACATTCGGAATGTGAGAAATTTCTTGCAAGTAGGTATATCGCCTGTGCGATTTAGTGTCTTATGTATTTTTTTATCATTTTACGGTTTTTGCAGAGGTATTATGCATGTTGTGTATATTTATTTGACAAGTGTGTTGACATGCACAGCTGGCACTATAATAAACACATCGTGCAGCTATGTGCTGGGACCCGACGCAAGAGCAATATTATTTCAAGTGTTTACTGTCTTTTTTTGTTGTGTGCGCCTGCCCATGTTATTTGGAATTAAATATATTTTTGAATGACAGTAACAGCGCCATTACTGATACCGACCAAGTCCAGTATCGCTTTGCATGGTTTATGGACACGTATGAGTTAGCTTAACAACCACGTGGCCAAAAACGGCCAAAAATATATAAATATTTCTTAAGAGTTGAATTTGTAAAATATGTTGTGATCAATGTGTTGCATATTAAATATAAAAGTTATGGAAATAAATGCAAGCTAATCCTGGCGTGTGCAGAGCATGCACGGGAGATACATAACCCACAAATGTGAGGTTAGAGTGTCTTAAGTGGTAAGTGCTATATTTACATTTTTATATATTTTATATTTTTCATTAATCACGAGAGTTTGGGAGTTTTACGTTCTGTGTGGCTCATTTTAATCTGAAGCCATGATTATCCACTTCATTCCATTTAATTACTGTGTTAGTGTAATTTGTAATCATGTAACATGATGGCTGGATTTGGAGCAAGTGAGCAGGCAGCCCGCCACCATGTTAAGTAGTCGCTTCTCGAGTGCCGCGTGAGATGGACGTACGTCGGTGTTCACCCCGGGCCATTCACCATTTTGTATCGATCATGTAGTTTTATAGAGTTAACGTAATTTCAGGAACCTAATTTCTTTTCTTTACCCAGGGAGCGAACCGCCTCACAGCCCAGTCCATTTGTACATGACCAGGATTTAAGTTACCTGTAATTTTCATGTAGTCACTTTGCTGCCTTTTTCTCAGCGTTAGTGTGCACCCTGCTATAATTGGCAAATCTTGTATGTGCTTCTGAGGAAGGAATCTGAAATAAAATATGTGTGTCACGTGATTCGGCAGTTTATTGTTATTTCACCGGCCACTTCATGGCCGCTTAACCTATAATTTGTACTTGTAATTTAATGGTGTGGAGGAGACCAGAACAGCCACTGTGGGAGTGAATAAGTGTATGGGGGAGGCTGACAGCCTCCACTAGTATAGGCACTTGGATTATTCTCCAGAAATATGTTGACATTGCTACGTGCCGTGACAGGAAGAAACTCTGCACACTAAACCAGGCCTTATCACGTAATGCAATATCAACTAGGATACGACCCAACTTCTATTCGTGCTCACCACTGCTGAACGCTGGCACCCATCCTGGTAATATAACATTTGAAACCAACCTTCCTGAGTGTTGAGGGCAGACACTAAGGACTCCAGGGGAATTGGTGGAAAAAATATGGGATTTCCAGTAAAAATCCAGGAATGGGTGCCAGTGTTAGTCAGCACGAGACAGATTGGGGTCATAAAGGCTGATGGCTGCGGAGCCTCCCTGGTAGTCACTGCCCTGAAGAAATTCTGTAGTACTATATCCAGTACTGCCTAGTCTAGTGGGGGCTGTTGGCCTCCCCCAGATGCCAGTACATATATTTAAATGGGCTGTTCTGGCCTTCCAATGCCATAATTACTCATGTGGTTTTTAGGTTAAGAAATTGCAGTAAACAGCTGAGAGGCGACTGAGTTAAATAAGAATGCTGGTATTCCATACGTTAACATATTTAACATTTCTCTCAATACAGATTACTTACATTACATGGTTGTCATTATAGCAAGGAGAGCTCTGAAGTTGTGAAAATGGCCATATGCCTACATGAAACTTACGGTGCTATAAAAATCCAGGCCGTGTACAATACGGCCCAGGTTGTTAGATGGCGCTGACTCCGAGCTAGCGAAAACAACAACGGTTCTGGTAAATTGTATTATAAGTCAGAAATTAAAGATGATTGGTATAAAAAGATTGAATTACTCGGAGCTTCGTGGCACTGCGGCCACCTCACGTGAAGATGAGTGCCACATTACTTGTGTTTGGAGCGAGGCCATCTCATTGGCTGCAACTTCCGCAAACATGTCAAATGACGTGACTTAATAATTATGCAAAATAAAAAATGTATTCAAGTATCTAGCTGTAGGGCTGGTGATATGAAAACACAAACATATATTCTAATATAGCTCAAAAAGTTATATATAACATATAAAAATAAAAACAAGTTCAACCACTATCACATACGTGGTAATCTAACCTCACTTTCAGTTAGGTGCATTAAGGCTGTTTATAAAGGCTGGGGCTCTTCCCCTCTCAATCAGTATTTTTTGTAGGCATAAAATTAATGGCAAAACATGTTATAGCTAATTGCAACCTTTCAAAACACATACAATAAACTTTATAACATTTCTAAAATACCCAGCCATGTAATCAGACACACCATGTACACCGGTCGGTTTGCTAGCCGAACATTCAGTAATACTGGTCTTGGCCAGTGTTTCATTACTGTCATTTAGGTTATGGTTGTCTGTTTTATTCTAGTGACATTTTAGTCACGTAATTAATATATCATTAAATTGCAATTAATTTTAGTACTCATAATATGTATTTTTACAATTTATGTGTGTCCATTTGTGACGGTGCTGCATAGTACGGCAATTTACCCCATGCAGTGCCGACGGTTTTGCTTCTCGCTGCTCAGGTCCACTTCCCTACTGTCTGCCTCTCCCCTCTCCCCTTCCCCTCCCGGTGCATCATGTGGTTGGTGTCGGTGGGGGTGCTGAAGTCAGCTGGGTTGTGAGCTGCTAGCACTCCGGCACTCTACCTTCGGCGACTCCTGCAGACACTACCTCAGAAACCACTCGTCCACGACATGTTCTGCTAGACCGCAAGGCAGACATCCGAACATCATGATGGAGTTCGACTTCGACTTTCTAAACTAAAAACAGTACAGTGCTTTAGATTTGAGTAACCTCGTTTGCCATCAATAAATAGGAGCCACGATGGGAATTTCACTGGTGAGTTGTGGACAGCATGTTTGTAATTGGGTTAGTTTTTGGCATGTTTGTAGTGCGTAATTTAGCTGGGTGCACGATCGTAATCTATCCCTTTGTATTTTTGATACTTTTCTGTAGCTTGTATTAATATAATGATGTTTTCAGTAGTTGCCATGCATACTTAGGAGTTTTTCAAGTGCGTAGTATTGTGGTTGGATCATTACCCCATTTGGCTCGCCCAGCCGTATTGTATTAGTATGTTGCTAGTCCACAGTTCATGCCTGGGTAGAGAAAGTAAATAATATTTTCATGCGATTGTCCCGTTTTTAATATTCAGGTGCTCTGACGGCCCATTCATTTTCACCGTGTGCCGCCTGAATAATTTACATATGTTAGTGAAATTTTTATTGCAATTTTTTAACGTGTTTTCCTTTAGAGTTGCACTCTTTAATAGGGCCCCTCCCGTCGTGCGGTGCACTCGCCTAGGTACTTTTAATAATACGATATTTCCAAATGTAAAGTTTAGTATTTTTGTAAGCTCAAGGAATTGCGTGTATCTATAGCTCTGTCTCAGGACACTTTCATCGAATGGTTTGTCGGAGTACTTATGGTATTTAAGTGTCACTTAAAATTTGTTAATTGTGGAGTGTCCTCTGGAGGCAATAATTCAATTGAAATATTCACTTAACAGCCCGTTCGTGACTTTGAACTTTGGCTCGAAGTTAATGGCGTAGTTTACATAAGGTAAAATACACTCTTGGTATCAGGTTGAGTTTATGATGGAGGAAACAATATTTAGCCACAGTGACCGTATTAACTGCAAGACACTTGTTCACGTGAAATTTTAGAAAAGTCTCATGTTTTATGCACCCAACTTGGTCCCAACTTTTTTTTTTTAGAAAACATTACTGCATTGGCAGAAAGAAGAATGAATTTAGTCAGTATTAAATTTTCTGAGTCAATATTTTTCTAGTCGTGTATGGGTATAATGTGTTGTTGCTGGCCATGCCCCCTATTAATTTTGAACATATTTTGTCACCTTTGGAATTCTGTGATATTGTGATATTTTTATACTGGACTGAGCAAGTTAACTTAGCAAAACTTGAATATGTATATGTACTGATTTCTGTATGCTGTACCCCACTTCTTGTCATTTACAATCGCACTGAAAATCAGTGCAATTATTCTGCACAACTCTTCTAATCACTTTGTTTACTGCCAATGTCAGCCTTGTCTACGTGCTGCCGAGAGACGTGCTTATCGCCTTAATCGAGGACTTGGGGGTGACCACGGTCGTCTCGACGACTGTCGCTCAACTCCGTAAGGTGGCAGTTCAACGCCCCTTGCAGGATTCCGGTGCAATGGCGAATGCCTTCTCGCAGCAGCCTGCCCCGGTAAGCCCAGTTTCCATTTCCATTCCTACCGACGAATTATTCACGCTCTCCGTACACCGCGTAAATCCGCTCACGTCGCTCGATCCTCTTGCCGTCTTGACTTTTTCCGTCGCCATGGCTAAAGTAGCGGTGTTGTGTCCTTGCCTGGAGGAATTTCTCCCAAAAGTCCTTTCAGTCAAAGTGGAAGGCTTAATTATGCAGTTACTCCAAGAGGAGTATTGTCCCTTCCCGGTGGTACGTTCACTTCCGAGTACTTCATGCCCTTATTTCCGCCCTGAGTAAAGCGGAAAGGCGAGATAGACTTGGTACTTGGTATATCGAGTTAGAAAGCCGCAAAAACCTGCACGCGACTTTTCGAGTCGATTTGTGCTTTTCACAATGCTACGTGTCTGGCACTAAGTGAAGGCGATCTCGTAAACGTAATTGTGGATAATTTCTGTCCCTTTGTTAAATGGCATTGAATGATGGTGTATCCACCACGTAATTTGTACGAGTTGCGTCAATTGGCCGCTGAAATCCAGGGCAGAGTCACGGCGAGAAAACAATATTATCTCATTTATCCCCCCCACCCCTCCAACCCATCCAACAGTCATGAGGGCGGGAATGCGGCGACAAGTTCTCTCTCCTCTTCGTCAGCTGTTGACCTTGAAAGGCGACAGGCGGCGTGAGCTGCAGTGTTTAGTTGTGTGCTGTGTCCCTGTGTGGGGCACGTGGCGACAAATTGTAAAGGAAATTTTCTTGGTCTAACAGAATGGACGTGGTTCCGGCGCGGTGAGCCTGGTCATGCACGTCGCTTTTGTAAAAGATTGGGAAACGATCCGTGATTGGTCAGGGGCGTGGTCGTACCAGTCAGGCAAGTGCAAAAAATGCCACGAATTTTCTCTAAAGGTCTTGTTACTGTTACCTGCAGGGGCAGAAATTTTCCAGCTTTAATTGATACCGATGTTACCCATTGCGCTATTATTCAGAGTTTTGTAAAAAAAAATATAAAAAAATCTTAAAATCATTTCCAAAGGATGCATTATGGTGGTGCCTGAGAAAATGTTACTTGTTTACAATGGCGACATTGTTCGCTCTAGTCGTTCCCTTACACCTACAGAACGTAATTTAGGCATTTATGAAAAGGAGATGCTCGTCTGCGTTTTCGGTTTAGAGAAGTTCACTGCCTATGTCGAGCATAAGGAATGCGACCTCTATACTGATAATCAGTCCTTGGGTAGCAGCTGGGGAAACTAGGGCGGTGGGTGCTGAGACTGTCCGGATTCCGTTTCGAAAAGCACCATGTTCGCGGAGCCGACAACCATGTCACTGATGTCCTTTCCCGCACGTACGATGCGGAAAATTTCGAAGATGAACAGGAAGATCCGCCCTTGGCTTCCAATAATCTGATCCAAGGTTTCCCTGAGTTCTTTGCTAAGCTGTGCATGGGCACAATCCGACAATGAATTTTGTCTTCAAGTTTTACAGGATCTTTCAAATGGGCTAGTTCTTCCTTATGTCCGGGATAAGGAGGTTCCTTTTTTTTTTTTTTTTTTTTTTTTACATGGAAGAATGATAGTGCACATAAGATCGTTGTCCCAAAGTTTTTACGCCCTATGGTTAACTTGTCGAAATACAAATATCATTTCATATACCACTCTTTCATGAGACGTCGCTTTTTATGTAATAAGCTGGAGCCATATTCTAAACAACCAATCATTACGTCATAAACTTGCATCTGACTTCCGAACTGTAATATACAATTGCAGAAACTCTATTAAAGAACACAGCAAAACGAATACACTAAACCAAAATATAACATGTAACTTTTATATTAATTTTGATGGCTATGTTGTATAGTTGAGTTCAATCCCAACTCTTCATTTCACTGGTACATTTCAAAACATAGTGAGTTTTGCAGTGGAACTTTGGTTGTTAAGGTGACATGATCATTTTGTAGACTTATCAAAATCTGAATATAATTGAATTAATTTACTTGCATGGAGACAGCGTAAATATTAATTTTCGCACGTGTAAAAATATAGATAAAATGAGCTATAAATGTGCAATAGGTACCAGAGGAAGTTGAAACGTTGACAAGGAAAGAGACGAAAGAGAAAATAATGAAGCGTGTTAAGTAGAGTTGAAAGGTATCGGTAAAAAAAAACGAGAATGCGTGGTATAAGCGTATGCTGAAAATAAAGTTATCAAAAGTTTCATTTAGCAAAAGCTGGGAGAAAGATATAAATAGAAAGTTCTTTGTTAAATAAAATTAATAAATTCCCCCAATTCGCCATTGTATAAAAACTACTTTATTTTCACTTAATTGTTGTTCAGATTTTGGATAGGGATTTTTATATTTTTGCGTGAAAACATACACTTAGTGGAAAGTGTTTTGCTGATACCAAAATCGTAATTTAGTTGTTAATTTGACTCTTGAAATGAACATTAAGTTGCGTCTTATTGGAAGTTGGAAATCAACGAAAATTCTTTTTTATTGTGAAAAGCAAGCTGCATGCACTTGACGCAATAAAACGAAAATACGAAAACTATATTTAGGGTGGATTTAGTAAATAAGTAATGAAACAGAATTTTTTTAAATATAAGAAGGTATTTAGAGTAATGCTTAACCAACTCAATGAAATTCAATTAAAAAAATATTTCAATAAATGGCTGCCCCACGTTTTGATGCTGAATTCATAAATTGGTTATTTATGTATTTTATTATCCATTACATGTCACAACTAAGATAATTGTAAGTTTTTGATAGTATGTTTTAAAAGAATATAGCGTAATTGCGACAAAAACGTTTATTTAAAAAAATAAATAGGAAACGTAATTTTTTACGTATTTATTATTTACTCCAAATACACGTATCGTTATTGCATGTACATTCCACTAGATTTTTTTTCCACACATGAAAGTTACACTTGTCTAAACATCAAACGTATTTATTACAAATGAGAGCACAAACTAGTTACGACGACAACAGGAAACAGGAAGTGCAGTTTCGGTCACACACATTTAGCTGGACTTTACTCTCATATTGCTCTCCGCAGTGAATTGTAATGCGTGATTAAACCCACTCAACAACCACACACTGCAATCTCGTTCTGTTTATATCTGATTCTGCAAAACGTTGAAAGAAATACTCTTATATCTCATGTCATTAATATTTCACGGGCAAAACCTGTTTTATCATTTAAAAAAAATAAGTCACTGATTAAAATACCTTCACCAGCCTCCGTATCACAAACATATTGAACATTAGGGGCCTTTAATGCTTTACGTCTACGTATCTGGAAATCAATTCTACGATTGAAGTTCTAGGGTGCACCATGTACATACAGGTATAGACATTTTTTAAGGGATTATAATTCTTGCCATTTAGACACTGCCCAAAACTGCACTTCTTCATATTGATATATATATTGAAATTTACAGTTGCCTCTCAGTTTTGTCATACTTTCAAAAATGGCTCTTCAAATACATTCAAAGACTTAAAAAGTCGTCATTTTAATTATATGATACTCTTTAACTGTGTAGGCAGACTACAATTTAAAGTTTATTTTACAACATAACACAAGTATTCCCTTGGAAAAATTATATTACGCACATGCATTAAAATGCAAACCGATTTAAATTATTTAATGTTGTGCCCTTTATTTGAAAACACCACAGTAACTGCAAATTATTTATGTACTTTGACAAGTGCCACTCGCTGCTTTCATACTGAGCCAGTAGTACGAGCTATGCGTAATACATATTACTATCAAACATGCGTGACGCACGACTGAATGTACAATAGTTATTTCACACGAAACATTAAAGGCATTTTTGTTTACGATGTATTTAGTTATCAAAGTATTAGATTACAATCAACATATCCAGGCATATATATATATATATATATATAAGATAGAATATACAACGTTTTCAGTGATAACTAACTCGACAATACTTTTGAAATGTTAAGTTTTTAAACCAAAGGAAAATTATTAAACGCTGGTACATAAACTTTAGCAAATTTAACAATCGTTACAGCAACAAAAATCATTGATTTAAAATGTGGAATATTCTGGCAAAATTAATGTCACCAAAATGGTTTGCTTTTAGAGTCTTGACGACCAACAACTGGCTTGTCAACTCTGTAAGCGTTTGGTTATGTTTTACAGAACTTACAAATTTCCTTTTAACTTGAAAATTTACTTTTCACTTTACAACTTACCGTATTTAATTTTCTTATGGAATACGATTTTTTTAAATTTTGAATGTGTGTGCATATCACCAATAAGTTATTTTTTAAAAGGATTCCCATATAGTTAAAACGTTGTGTTATATAAATGTATATATATAATATATAGTTTATATATATACACATATATAAGATATATTTTTACATGTGGCAAATGTAACTCATGAATTCGATAAACCATCTGTTCATTTATGTAAGGTACTAATTACTCCCATTTAAATTAAAATGACCCAGGCAGCTGTTTTATATTTATCACCAATTTTTCATAGGCACTAATTTCTTTAACACCAGTAGAAAAATAATTTTTCTGAAAAGTGTACGCTATTATGTACGAACTAGAAAGTTAAATAAAAAATAAATACAATACTGAGAAATAATTTTCTTTTGTTTTACTTTAATAACGGCATGGTCACATTGTTCCCGTTATCGAAGTTATAGATGCGTATTATTTACAATATTAGTTAGTAGCTGTAAGAATTAGTTTTCACAGCTGGCCACAAATAGAACAGAAGCAGAAACCACAGTAAAACTAGACATTATTTCTAATAAGTAGCAAAGTTGTTAAAATGCCAATAATGATTCGCTGTGAACACAGACAAATTTTCATTCATTTAACATATTCATGCAGTAACAAAATTGTGTGTACAATCAAACATTTTTAAAAATCTTCGTGTCAAACATGATTACTTACAATGATGCTATAAATATGACAGTAGACAAAATACTCTAAGCACTTCATTCAGTGACGTCAATACTGAGAAGCTGCTATTATTGGTTAGTTACAATCTACGCATATTTTTTTTTACGTCTGAATGCAAATCGTCGATTGTTGTGCGGCTCACGTGTATGTACATACACATTACGTAATTTATACACACATTTTAATACACAAACATGACAACACACATACAGGCATACACACATACGTCCTACACTACCGTCTGAACACTAGTTGAATGATTATCTATGCGCTAGCTGTGACTGCCAACCGTTACTATAGGCTGTTCACGGTAAAGTGAACACTTTTGAGGCCCTAGTTACTTTTTACTTTCGGCCTTTTTTTTTTTGTCCTTTCTTTTTTAAATAAATATTGCCATGTACGTAATATACACAGTGTGTGTATTCCACCGCACTCGGAAGTCGGAAGTTAACGCCCAAGGCAGCAATAAAATATATTTATGGACTGTTATTCCCGAATGAGAGGGCTTCTGAAAGTGCTCACTTTACCTGTGAATAGCGTATATCAGATGTGGTGGTGCCATGTCAGTACAACTCATCTAGAAACAAGTATGATATAACATGCAATAGTTTTGTGTCCGTGCGTCTTGTACATGTATTCTCGCAAACTCCTTCTGCCTAACTCGGAATTCGGGAAACACCGTGGTGACGTTTAAGAGTTCATTGACGTTCGAGAAGCTTCTATCTGACATAATTTAATTCAGGGAAGCAAGCTTAAGACTACATGTAGCACTCGTAAATTTTTTAAATCAACAAATATCATACTAATGGCATTTCCCCGCCGTACACATTTGATCGTAAATGTATATAACAATACAGTTTTGTTCGAACATATGCAGCTTTCTATACAGTAATAATGGCTATGGCTATCATTTGTGAGTTATTCTTGAACTAACAGTAGTATTTGAAAATGAACTCATTTTTTTCTTTCAAGTGTGCAATAATTTACATAATAGCAAAGCAGAACAAAATATATTCGAGTAATATGACTTCATCGTTTTATGGACAGATGTTGCATAGCTGGGAAAGGAAGTTTGAATTTCAACGTGACTTTTAACCCAGTTATTATTATTGACGCTTATATAAAATCAGAATAGTTATTAGTTATGTTATTTATAGTAAACTACAGAAACAACCAAAACAGATACAATAATGGCTGAGAAATAAGGGGTGGGAATTAATCGGCATACATTGCACACAAAATACGAACAAAACTATCAGTTTCAGATTTTCAATTTGACTTGTTAAAAATAAATTGTGAAAGAAGTATCGTTAATATTTTAACCGTGAAATTTATACAGTATTCGTCAAGTCCTGTGACTTACTGAAGTAAGGAGCAATACTATGCTCTAGAGTTTCAAAACTGAATGAGTATTTTCTGACAGTAAAATTTTACTTAAAGAAATTTCATATAATGTGCAGCCATTCACAGGCGGATAAATTAAACTCACTGGCAGCAATTAATTTCATTGAATATCGATAGATGCTATTCTTAAATCGATGGAATTACGTCACCTAAATACATAAATGCATATCAGTGTTTTAAGTGAATCAGTTTTATTTTTTTAAGACAAAATTTCACCGTTTAAGCAAAGAACCACAGGCACTAGATACACCAATTGAATTTTGCTGGTCCAAGTGGAGCAGTTGCAACCGATCTGCGGTCGAATTCGCTGTATTGGAACATTTTAAAGGTTTCTGTTTTAAAATGCAACCTAAGGCACTTGGTAGAATGTTTTTTTTTTTTTAAATAACTACTATGAAAAGTTTAGTAACTGTATTAGTTGACTGTTAAGAAAAAATTGCCAGTGCAGTCTTACCATTTCTAGTAGCACAGACGTAGCGTACTATCTACAAATGTGTTAAAGCCGATATTACACGATACCTGCAGCCGTTCTTGTACAACCTTCTACAAGGCCTGGTGCACGATCTGGTGTTCCAGCTGCTATATGAGCCGCCAGGGAAGATCCATATTACACGACAGCAGTTCGCGTACTATCATTTGGCACCCTCGGAGGGGGCGCAGTTTGTGGTTTGTAGTAAATATGAACCCCATTAGTAACTTGCGTAAGCCTATGAAAAAACTAGCTAGCACGTCATCTTAATATTGCTCTATTACTGTTCGCCTTTCGCATAAATTGATTGATTACTAGAATAGTTTCATTCATTTCCTTGAAAATGTCTCCAAGTCACTAGAGTACAAGTGTGTTATTTTTAATTCTGACGCAAATCACTGACCGGTTGCAAGATATAGTTTTGTCTTTACGTACCCGGATATTATCCGCATGTAAAATTTAATGATAAAAAAACTTGGGCTAGACGGAGTTTTGTACCCGCGCTCAAGATCCGCACATCAATCGCAAGTGCCGTGACTTTACCACTGTATTACCAGTTCACCCATTAGATAGCGAGTTAAAATATAATATATATAAGAAATTTCCAAATTAATATTTTCATAGAGTAGGTAATGTTTTAAGTATTTAGAACGGTTATAAATAGTAATTAAAAGTTGTCATAGCCAATATTATTCGTCGTTGTATTTTAAGTCTATTTGAAAGAGTTTCAATTTCACGGATGGAGGAGTACTTTCTGTTTTTTCATCAACTCGTTTCAAGTAGTAGCCACGGGGAGCGCCGTACGCTCTGAAACTGCGATGTGATTGGCCCGCGAAAAAAAAATAAAAAAAATAAGTGTCCAATTACCAAACCTGGTACGAAATCTGGCCGTACAAGGCGGGAAATGCCATGCCGGGTGCCACACTAGCCCGTATACCGGCCGCTATGGCGGGCCTTGCCCAAGTTTTTTTTTTTTTTTTTTTTTTTTACGGACTCTGGTATGGTGTAATATCTCCTTTAATGTAGGTTCTGCGTCTAACGCGGCAAGAGAAACGCTGCTGTGAAGAGGCGGGGCTTCATAAACTCGCGCCTGCGGTCTACACGACAGTACGAAGGGACGATCGTACAAAGCACGCCCGAACTAATTACGCGAAAATGAATGGCCGACCCACAATGGAATCGCTGCTGGAAATAAAGTGGGCGAGCGAGTGCGCTCGGGTGGGGGGGGGGGGGGGGAGAGGAGGTTTGTGACGGAACTGATTTATGGCGGCGTGTTTGACGCAAAATACGTCCAGTTATCCGATTAACCGACCAACGCAGACACCGAAATGTGATTAGTTAGAAATAAATTGGAAATACAATACAGGTTTTTACAGCGGGGAAAATACGCTCACGATCAATCCGTAAACGGCATCATATATCATTTAGGAAACTGCAACAACGCTCACTATATTTTTCGTGTCCCTGACAGAATAATAAAAATTCGTACAATTCAAAATTCAAAGCAGTTTCAGCCCTGTCACAATAGGCAGAATCGAACAATAAAGAAAATAGCTCCGTACTTTTGAAGGAAATAGTTTATACGGCGACACAATAGATATCGCACATTTTAATTTACAGCAACAATTAATGGAATAGTGTAAGATATCTAAATTATAGGCAATTATTCTAGAAATAATGGAAAGTATCTTACAATTAAAACTTTTCGGGGGATGTTATCTACTGACGTAAATGATTGTTTACAATAAATTTTTGACTCGGTGATTAATGCTATCAATGACGTACGGTGAAACGAAAAAGGGAAGAAATATTCAGATTATTTTTTTTCACGTGTGCCGTACGATTTGCAAAGAAGCCAAAATACACGTGAAATGTAATTTAAGAATCTGCGGCGTTAAGAAATGATGACACTCGACCTAACAAATTCTTAATCGTACCAGTTATGCACATCGAAAAGAGATATCCAGCGCAGCAGTTTGAGAGCAGGTTCAAGTAAATCGCATTTTTTACACTAGGCGCAATATCACAGAGGGATTACGTATGTAGAAGAAGAGCATTAAAAAACTGCATGTAACGAAACGAAAAAAAAAAAAAAAAAAAATGAAGGCTATAATAATGAAAACGACACGTTTCCTTATGGCGAAGTTCGTTCTAAGATCTACTTCTATGCACGTTGTGTATTCCTCCGCCTTATGTAAAATTAACGTTGCCGTGGGCCTCATCACTTTATTCATACGTCGGTAAAGTAAAACTGTGAAATTATTACGAAAAGTAAATATTTTACAAATATGCTAATTTTTAAACTTTGATGCATTCAAAATCAGAAAGCGAAATATATAACTCAAGTTTTCACAAATGGTTACCTGACTCTTTTTATCGGACGTTAAGATATGGAAAAACTTACCCTCCATCGTTACCAACTTTACTGGGCGAACGTCACACAGTGCGCCCGTTAAAATATTTGCAGGAAAGGGGCAGTGACTTTTTTCAAAGGTTCATTTTAAAAGTGCTCACTTTATCGTGAACAGCCTTCAGAAGTATTTTATACATATAAAATGGCTTCTTTTTTTTTTTTTGGAAATTAAGATATAAACAAACTTGTTCGTCACTGTTGACCACGTGGCCAACACAGTTACGTTGGTCTGGGGTAGGCCAGTGTAGGGTACGTGCTCGTATGACGAAGATTCGGTCTATCTCATTTTTACTTTGCAGCTCACATGCGTACTCTACCACACGTTCTCTTTACGGGTTCGAGGGTTCACTCCAGTGTAACTAGAAGACCAGCTACTCCAACCTCAACGATGACTCGGGCCTTGTCTCAACTTGTCTCGAAGAGCGCTCTTTATCATTACCTAGAGAGAGTGCATTTTGTGTGTTCCCCCACGCTTTCGTGCTCTCTATCTCTCTCTTTTGGTTTTGAAATGCCGCTCTCACTTTTTAGTAAAAACGACAAACTTTTAGCAAGTAAACCCGTGGAAGTTTTGGACAACAGTTAAAATTGTTGGCAAAGTACACAACTAAAAGTGTCAGTTATACAACTTTTTCGTTAATGTATCTTACGAGATTCGTGGGGCGGTTCATGATGAAAGATGATACAGGAAAGCCTAGTTTTAAGTGATTACTAAGTAGGTTATGTGAATAGGAAGTATACATACACGAGATATTAAACAAGAAAATAGTGGACGATTTTAAGTTGATAAAAATTCTTAGACCTGGTCTGTGAAATAATCCCCAGTCATACATTAAATTGGGGTTGCCGGATTACGATAGGAAAGAAAACACTCTAACCCATAGGTTTGATCCGATTTTGATGTTCGAAGTCAACATGTATGTCTACGCCTTAACAAAAGGGGCGCTTTAGTGAAACACACTGAGGCCAACTACTATACTCAGTAAACAATTGCACTAATTTTCAAAGGGAGCAATTGCATTCCTGCGTGGGTAGGTGACACATCCGTCACCCGTAAATGCATGCCAGTTTTTTGCGAGGACGGAGGAGAACCATACCAAGTGGTCTTACTATAGTTGTTTCCTGGAATTATTTGCATCACTATTTTGATAATTATGATGGTTTGCAATGGAACAATTAAATTATTACTACGTTTGTTACAAGCAAAATTTATTCAGCACGAGTAAAATATTTCTTACCGTTAAAATATATATTAACGTAATGTACAATATTATCTGTAGCAAAATCTTCGCCGTGAAACACACACAGCGATTTGTTTACCGTTACTAACATCCTCGCAGTAAATTGCCCACATACTTCACGCATTCGCGGGTGGCATGTGTGATGCCTACCCACACAGGCGTACCACTGCACCATTTAAAAATTGGTGCATTTACAACTTAAAACCTGTTGGCCCCAGCGTATTTGACTAAAACCAACCTATTTATTAATGTGTACATGTTGAATTAAAATAAAAACACAGGAAAAAAGTTAAAAAGAATGCATTTTCTTTGTATAATATGAAGGAGGATAATTTTACGAACAAAGTTTTCTGTAATTTAAGATTTCTTATCCACTAAATATAAATAACCTATTTGTTGTTTAATCTCATGTAGTTTCCGATTTTATTTAAATTAATTGATTACAAAATTTCTTGCTTCAGTGCGTATACATTTGTTAGTAATCACTTCAGGTTACGAGTTTTATTGCATTTTCGGTAATATAAAGAATCGCTACACGAAGTTCGCAGCATGCATTCATGAACACGTTGGATACTCTGCAACTATTTTTATTTTGAAGTAAATGTTCTTGGCATGTAGAGTATAGTAATAACACATCTAATCACAAATGAAAATAAACTACAATTCAAATAAGTGGCTGCGTTTAAATACGGAGTCTTCGGACTATTTATTCAGTTCAAAATTTTTGCCATCTGTACACTAAATTTGAAGCAGTGGAAGATCACAGATTCTCAGTGAAATTCAACAACTCGAATCAGTGACAATGTCTCCACTTATAATGTGTAGAAACCACTGATTGCTTCAGTGAAATAATTTCACTGATTGATAAAGTAAAGGCCAACAGTGCAGCTAATTAAATATTGTTTTTATTTAATTTAGCCAAATAATTGCGAGAAATATATTTCCGACAGTCATCATTTTTATTGTGAAATATAAAGTAATTTAAATAAGCAAAAATTTTCGCTGTACCCAAGATTTGAACCTACCCCATCTCGCTTCAATCCTTGCTAATCAAACTGCCAAGACAAAGCGACTGTAATATGGAAAGTAGACATTATACTTCTTTATCGAAAATGTCAATGTAGCTTTATATTGTATCTGTTTTATTTTCCTTTTTTCTTTAATTAGTAACATTAGTTATTAAAACAAATAGTGCGTATGGATGCACTCATTTCACCACATTTAAAGCAGTTTAAACCTTCAAGTAGAATGCTATGATGATATGTGAAAACGAAACGAAAGCCGCACAAACAAAATTAATGACTGAATATTCAAGTTTCCTGGTAAAATGGTATTATGAGAGTCGGAACTCCCAATAAAAAAGTATATTTTATGGGTTTTTATAGTTTATGCGTTGTTATTTCATTTGACACACTTTGTCTAATTGATCCATCAGTCAAAAAACAAATCACTAAAAAACGTTGAATGAAAGGGCTGATGAATAAATTGAAAATGTCACTGAATCAATAAGTGAAGGAAAACTGACAGTTTTTCACTAAGTCATCAGTTAAATTGACTGAAGTGACTGTTGAATTACTCAGGAGCTGTTAGCTGATTCAAACATTGAAATTCTCACTGATTCAGATTTAGAGTATGTATTAACCTTAACTTAGAGTTGCAAATTAATATAACGGATGCCATAGAGCACCGATATTGCTTCTAGGTACTCTCTGTAAGCAATCGAGATTGCCAGCGTTTTTTCTATATAAAGTATTAACGACGAACGAGAGCACGATGATGAGACACGGCCTGACCATAGAGTAGGTAGGTACACAGAGAAGGGCAAGAGCACGATGCTGAAACACGGTCTGGTTATAGAGTAGGTAGGTACACAGAGACGAGTGATAGCACGATGTTGAGACACAGCCTGGCTATAGAGTATGTTGGCACATAGAGAAGGGCGAGAGTACGATGCTGAGACACGGCCTGACCAATAAGTAGGTAAGTACACAGAGACGGGCGAGATCACAATTCTGAGACATGGCATGTTCATAGAGTAGGTAGGCACACAGAGACGAGCAAGGGCACGATGCTGAGACACGGCCTGGCCGTGGAGTAGGTAGGTACACATAGACGGGCGAGAGCACGATGCCGAGATACGTAATGCCCATAGAGTAAGTAGGAGCACATAGACGAGCGAGAGCACGATAATGAGACACGGTCTGGCTATAGAGTAGGTAGTTACACAGAGACGAGCGAGAGAACAATACTGAGACACGGCAGGTCCATAGAGTAGGTAGTTACACAGATAAGAGCGAGAGCACGATGCTGAGACACGACCTGGCCATATAGTAGGTGGGCACACAGAGACGAGCAAGAGCACGATGCTGAGACACGGACTGGCCATAGAGGAGGTAGGTGCACAGAGACGAGCGAGAGTACGATGCTGAGACATGGCCTGGCCATAGAGTAGATAGGCACACAGAGACGAGCAAGGGCACGATGCTGAAACACGGCCTGGTCATAGAGTAGGTATGTACACAGATACGGGCGAGAGCACGAAGCTGAGACACGGCATGTCCATAGAGCAGGTAGTTACACAGAGACGAGCGAGAGAACAATACTGAGACATGGCAGGTCCATAGAGTAGGTAGTTACACAGATAAGAGCGAGAGCACGATGCTGAGACACGACCTGGCCATATAGTAGGTGGGCACACAGAGACGAGCAAGAGCACGATGCTGAGACACGGCCTGGTCATAGAGTAGGTATGTACACAGATACGGGCGAGAGCACGAAGCTGAGACACGGCATGTCCATAGAGTAGGTACGAGCACAGAGACGAGTGAGAGCACGGTACTGAGACACGGCCAGACCATAGAGTAGGTAGTTACACAGAGACGAGCGAGAGCACGATACTGAGGCACGGCCTGGCCATAGAGCAGGTAGGCACACAGAGACGAAATGGTGTGACGGTTCCTTTAATGTGGGCTTTCGCAATCTCTGATTGGCTGCCCGAGGCCTTGGGAGTTGGTATGGTGTCTGACTAGCTTCTGCGTGCTGGGATAGGTTCCATATGGACTGGACTGCCGGCTGGCGAGGGAGTTATCAGACGCAGATTGGCGAACGGTGTTCCTACATTTTGCGAGCTGGGTGACGCCATTTTGCTGGAGTGCACGGAATAAGCTGCTGTTTCACCTCTGTATTTTTATGTACTTTTTGAGAACCGAGCTGAGGGACTTGTGGTTCGGAATCCACTGTAATCCCGGAGGTCCTGTCTTTCTGGGCACTAATGTACGACGTAAAAAGAGAGCGCAAACTTACAGCTTTTTGTCGCGCTGCTATAAGAGAGAATTAAAATCAGGCAACGGGGAGATAAAGTGTTAAACATAATTACTTCTTCCATATCACGTTACGAAAAGTAGATGCATTCGTCCAAAATAAATGCAACTATTCAAATGCCTTTTTATATTGCTGTTACAAAAACAATGCTTTAATGGATATATTATAGAGTTTTGGAATTCTGTAACGTCGGATTAATTTCTGCTTGCAATATTCCTGAACCATTTGAAATTTATCAGTGCCATAGTGAAATTTAGATTCTATGTAACTTCTTTAACAGAACGATAGAGCTAACATAGCATTCTTTAATATTAGTGCATTTTCTGAATTCGCCATTGCTTGACCACTGTTGCTGTCACCTGGCTGGTCATCCCAAAAAGTAATAACTCTTGACTCTTACAAGTTACGTAACAAACAAGGCAGTGAACGTATGACCATTCGATAAAAAAGCAAAAAAAGAAAAAAAGAAATGGATAGCTTTTTTTTTTTACTGTGCCATGCATTAAATTACAAACCAACATCTAAAATAGCAATTACAGTGGAAAAAAAAAATGAAACCAAAATATGAGGGACTAGTCCTTTTTTAAAGTAGTCATCATCAGAGAAACGGTTATTTAGTTAGGATGTCAGTGGACGCATGATGACATGAGGAATTTTCACTGAAACGTTGTAAGAAGAAACCAATTTAACGCCCATGAATTTTAGAAGCCAAAATATTGTAACTTCTAACCACGAAAATCTACGCTTTAATTTCCGTATTTCAAAGGGAAGCGAGCTTATTTTCGTGGAAGAACTAGCTTATCAAAATGTTTCAACCCTGTGAACATACTGAGTGGTAAACGTTATTAAATAGTTCTTCCGTGGTTAACTAAACAGTTCGGGTAATCCTGCTAAATTTGTTATTCCTGCTAATTATGTGTGCTCCTACCACATATAACATTTAACATAACTTGGATAATGAGTAATGTATATTGTTGCGGTGTGGGCAAGCCTTTCCTGCGGAGCTCGCCTGAACACACCAGCGCACATCTAAAGAGAGCGAGGACACGAGCCTCAAGGAGCAGTTTGCAAACAGTGTCATTCATAAACCAACAAGTAAGCGAGGGAGTTAGAGTCGGGTCTTAACACATCAAGCAGACGACGGGACAAGACGGACCAGCAGATGATGTTTCGTCCGCCTTCGTCCAGATATCAAACAACCTTTTGGCAACGCTAAGGTAATGACGTTCCACCAGAGGACAGGTGAACTCTTAGTCAGATGAGTGGCAATAGTTTGTTAGATAATACATAAATAAATGCAGGGTTAGAGCAACACAACGTAACACGCTCCCCGGCTCACTTTAAGGTATTCGAGCATAAATATTAAGTGTTTTATAAAGTATAATGTAACAGGACAACTCTTAAAGGTTTTAATTAAAGCCGGAGTGAATTAATGTTGTGTCAACCGTCTGTCTACATTTCCCCACTTACTTTGCATGGCCCCCATATGGTGACATAACGACATGCATGTATCAAATTATTCCTTGAAATTATGCGAAAAAATATTATTTTTAATACCAAGGGCATTAATCTATTGAAAGGTTTGTTTTGCAAGGTTTAGCTAGATTAATATTGAATTGGTTATAGCTTCTGTTAAGTTCACCGAAAAAAAAGCTAGGATTTTAATTCATAGACTGCAAAGTTTTCTTGCTGAAGATACAATTACGTTCACTTTTTAAATAAAAAATGAGTATCTGCATAAGTAGTGAACGATATGTTCTGAATGTCATAGTTTGAAAAGAGAATATCAACTTATTTTTCTTAGTCATGCCAAAATTACAAATGTAATATTTTTGTACAGTAGTCGCTTTACATTTTTGATCAAAGATGTCAAAAAATACGTATTATAACACAAATAACGCTCTTATTAATTACTATCAACCCTTTAAAACTTTAAATAAATTTTTCATTCTTGTGCCACTGGGCACCACATTTTTTTAATTTTCGTTCGTTCAACAAACTCATTTTGTTTTGTGACCAAAATAAAGAAAAAAATGAGCATTTTATAACTGTAACTACGTTTTTCCTTTCTATCACGTACATACAAACACAAGCGTAGACTAACTGTGACAAATATGTCACAGTTTCAAATGTTTTCACCAGTGATTTTATAATATATTTGGGGTAGGTGTCATACAATTTATAAAGTACGTGTAAATAGTGGTATAAAACAAATGGGGAAGGGGGGGAAAAACCACGCACACAATAATGCTCAGCTATTCAAAAACCAGTGCTTGTCCTTTTTTGTGTAGAGTGTGCATACGTGAAAAAGTTTTCCATTTTCTTATAGAAAATTTACAAGTTTCTTTTCTCTTGATGTCGTCGGCGAGTATTCTTTAGAAGGAGTCGGCTAAGATGCAGTACAAATATAATCTTGGCGCCAACAGTTTTCTGCAACACAGAAGAGAATTGAGATATTAATGAATAAAAAGGAATATACTTCCAGAGTGTGATTCTTTAAACATATATGTAGCCTTATGATACGTATTACACTTAAGGTATATGCATATTTGCTAGTGGTGTAGTAATGACTGCATCAAGTTCCGTCTGCAGACAGTATTCGTTTTAGAAAGGCACCAAACACTGTAGTTTTTCAAAGGACTTTTCTTATTTAAACTGAGAGGCCACCGACAAAAGTAACAATCATAATAGAAAGTAGTTTTGGCACAGAGAGCTTGATATAAATTAACATGTCATTTTATTCATATTACTTTACTGTTTAGATAATTATCCAAAGCTGATGGCTTTCGCGATCTTGCTCACAATGTGGTTTTTCATATTCAGAAGTATGTATGAAGACATACATTTAGAAAAAATAAAAAAAAACAAAATACATCCCAGTATAAGAAACATTGCAACGTCAGTCAACATATGCATTTTGAAATTTGAAAATAAATTATAAACCAAAGTAACAAAATCTATTAGATAAAACCCTTTCTTCTCAGACGCATTAAAACCAGTTACATAAAACCATGTTAAGGTGTGTTGTGAAGGGTCCAAAACCATAAGAGGATATAACACTGTGCGGCTGGAAATTACGTACGACTGTCAAATCCCCAAATTAATAAAAACAATGCTGTTTGCTGACAATTACTGGACAATGGGGATAAGCTTTAGTTACATCTGCATTTTCTTCACACACCAGATGCATTATAAACTTCCAAATTTCAGTACAAAAAATTGAAAGTATGGAATTTCATGTAAAGAGGCCCACGAGAGTTAAATCAGTCTTGGACAGCAAACCAATAGAAAATGTATCATATTTTAAATATTATGTTTGCCTACTACACTGTGAAATTCAAAGACAAGGAAATAAACTCAAATTTTTGAAGTGATGACTATACCTGCTGCACTATATGAGTGCCAAAATGGGGTAATGTTGGCCATCCTCCCAAAATATGGTAGGCATAACTGTAGGAGTCGCAACGTGCAAAATGTCAAAACTGCAGAATAAAATGAAAATGTTCAAAATAGCCATGTTCCAAAATAATAAGGCAAAAGCCCACCACAGACAAAGTAAATCAAATCGAATTGAACTGGCAAACTTCCAAATCAACAGATTGTTACGTGTCGCTGGTCTGCGCTGCTGACCTTGGCCCGCCTGGCGCGAGCGAGTGAAAAGGACAGAGTCGTTATGTGATAGCGGCGGCCCCGTATCAGTTATGCAAAAATCGAGCCGACACGATAATTTCTTGCGGTGCAAGCTGGACGTATTGATTTCTGCGTTTATCTGAAGAATGCTCAGGATTACTGAACTCGTTCTCTCAGAGTGACTCGGGGTGCGTTGAACCTTCGAGATGGTCAGGACAACACTATAAATATTGCGACAGGCCTCCGGGCCGGGAGTTGAGTTAGATGCGATGAGTGAATGAGTAGCTGAGTTCAGAGCGATAGAAGAACGAGCGGTGTTAGAAGGGAAGAGGTGACCAGCGGGAGGGAAGTCTGCGACTGCGAGTATCAAGCAGTGAAGGACGCGACTGGCAGACTGGACTTTTGGACTAGATGCTTGAGTGAAATACATTATAGTTTATGTCAACATATAGACTGAACACATGTTAATAATGAGTATGAGTTAATTGACTGTAACCAACAGAGACAATTAAGGACATTAATTCGAGTTAAAATATACATTAAATATTTCACTCACTGTTAAATAAAAATAGTAAATGTGGAGACAGATAATTTAATGTTGTAATGCGCAGAGAATAAATCAGAAATAAAAATTTACTTATTTTTATTTTTTCATTATGACCTCCATCCTTCATGAACTCAGATATGCCCCTCAGGCGTCTCCGGTGTAATACTGGTGTCAGAAGTGGGATGGAGGTATTTATTAATTAATCAATTGTAAATAAAATTAGACTATAGGCAAGTAGTTAGTGATTTTAAAACAAATTGAGTGATTGTAATAGTTGTATGTGAAATTAATTAGACTGTTTTGTACAGTGAATGTTAGCAATGAAGATGTCTGCGGAACTGGAAGAATTACGAGCGTTGATTAAGGACCTCAGTAGCCAAGTGAGCGCAAGTGTAAATAGCTTGAAAGAATATGTAAATAACCAAGTTAATTCTGTAAAAGAAATTGTGAATGAAACTGTAAATAACTAAATTATTTCAATAAAGTGTAAACGAGAATGTAAATATCCAGATAACTAACGTAGAAAGGAAAACAAACTTTATAAATGAAATTGTAGATAAGTAAATTGAATCTGTAAATGAAAATGTAGACAGGAAAATAGAACACATCGGCGAGTTAGTGAATAGGAGAATGGGCAGTGTAAATGAAATAGTGAGCAGTGTAAATAGCAGAATGGACAATATCTGTAAAATAATGGACAGTGTAAGTGAAAGGATGCACAGAGTCGAGAATGAAACGAAACAGAAGATCTGCGGCATTGGTGTCGCGCAGCCTGGAGAAGGGGGGGGGGGGGGGGTTCTCTCTCAATTAAGCCCGCCCCTTATGATGGCTAGACTTAATGGCGGGAGTACCCTGCGACATGCCCACCATGCAGAGCTGCAAAGCCGCACCCAGCGACCAGAGGAGCCGCTGCAGGAGCTATGGCAAGACATCTTGCGGCTCTCCCACCTGTCTCCGGGAAGGGTGCCCCCGAGGAGGCACATCATAGCAGTCAAATATGTCCCATGAATAGAGAGCCTTTTTTTTTTTTTCGGACAAAACACAAACGGGTTTACCGACCTGTTCGAGTTCCAACTCACTTAAAAGTTTTGGCATTAGCCTGGACGATTGCGCACAGCTTGATAAATGTTGGAAATACGTCCATCACGACGAAAATGTACGTTACCCCGGACTTAGAATTGGGTTACGGCCCAAACAGATCTACAGAGACCAAATCTAGTGGATTACCTGGGTACTATTGGTTTCAATTCACCCACTAAATTTGCCTGCAGGTGTTTACACCGCTGGCCCAAATCGCATGCTCTCGCCGTGTTTGTTACTGCCTTGAGCATTTCCTGCCGGAAAAATTGGTGCTGCAGTGCCACGTAAGTTTTACGGGTTCCAACATGTCCAATCAACTCGCGTGTACCGGTAATTGATTTCTGCTGCGATTTAACAGGAACGACGACCTTACACTCGGCTTCAAAATCAATGTTATGCAGAATATGTTGAAATAAAATCCCTCCGGAACTGACACAAAAATAATTCCTTAACGGGTGTTTCGCTTGGCACTTATTGTAGCTTCGTTAACCCTTCGAGGAGAATGCACGTATATACTCGGGCGACGTTTATTTGGAAATTTTTTGCTCTTGGAGACAACTCTCACACTTCTATTGTCTTGCTGTTTCGCTGGACTCTATTGGAAACCAAGTAAAAAATTACAACTAGCCAACATTTATACTCATAAGAATAAAACTAGATTTTTTCCAATTAAATTGTATTTAATGTAATCTCTATGGTGTGCAGAATATACTGATTATGAACGAGTATTGGCATTCTGAATTTTGTTGGAAATAGGGGTCAGACTTGTCGTAAATATATTTTTGTTCATTCAAGCGAAATGGTTAACATTAATTTAATAAATATTTTAAACCATACACTGCAGAGGAAAAGTTGTTTTTGTTCCTTTCGTAGCTTGTAACATAAATACAGTATGCCGTACTTAGGCTCTAATCAAACTTCTTGAACCTGCCTATATTACACTCATGTGTCGGAATTTGAGTGTTATATCTTGAAAAACTAAAATGATTTAACAACTAACAACTGCATTAAGGGGGCATTTTTTGAAACCTCTCTCAGATAACCAAATAAAGAGATCAGAAATATGACCTTAACGGCCTCGAAAGCTCGTTGCCTCTCTTCAGTCCAATTCCAAGTAACATTTTTTTCCTCAGCAGTTCAAAAATTGGTAAACAAACTTCGGCGACTTTGTCTGAGTAGTTCCGGTGAAATCATACCGCCTCAGGAAATTCTCTCAACCGTCTAATATTCTCAGGTACCGGAAAATTAGTAATGGCCGCTAGTTTATCTGGCGCTGTGCGAATTTCATCAGGAGTGAGTATGTGACAAACGTTGGGCGCCAAATAACTTATGCAACACTCGATCATAAAGCCATATAACCATGTAACGTATGCATATCAGGCAGTGGTGAGACGTATATGCAGATGGGTGGTTTGATTGGAATTGCACATATATAGTGTACGTACAGGAACCCCATGTAAACACTGTACATGTAAGTGTATGGTACAACAATACTCAGTGCAATAAATTATATGAGTAAGGATGGATATACAACGAGAATAGGTCGATCTGCACATGACCCTGTGTTAGGCCTGGGAACATAGATCACTGCAAGTCATTTGAATAATCTAGAACGCCTTACCCGGTCGTTCAGTAGAGTGTACATGCCTACTGCGCACACCCTTCGCATGTATGACCGCCACGTCTTGCCTCATTACGTTTACTAGGTTTGTTTGTGAGGTGATTTAGAATGTGTAGGTAAATATTATGACATATGTGAGAATATTCTACTGCCGTTGAATAGTGGCCGTTCAAAAGTGTACCAATGCCCATTAACCCAGCATTAGAAAAATTTGAAAATGTTTGTAGCACGTTCCTCGGATTAAAAATGAAAATTCAAACAATTGTACTCTTTCTGAAAAATACTTTAAAACCTTGGATAAAATTCCTCCGTTAAACTCAGAGGGGAAAAAAAAGAGACTCAGTTTAAGAGTATTTGTGGTTTATGAATACTGTCCGTAAAGCATATCAAAATGGCGTCGTACTGGATCTTCCGGAACAAATTAAAATTACGTGTCTTGCCATACGCAGTGTAGAAAACACAACTATGTCTTATCTGGATTATGCTGTAGCTCTCGTGCGACTATGCTTTATTTAACAGGAACTGGTAGGATTGCAGACCTCCTACGCTGCAGGTACAAATCAGTATATTGGGTGTCTTAATACGTGAACATACCGTTCACGGACCAACTGTCATGACCGATACTAACTTCCTCCTGAATACCTGCAGCGTGAATGGTGCTTAATAGCTGGCTCATCTTCTTCGCTGGTTCCGCTTAAACATAAGATAAATTCAGGGGCTGTATCGGACTCCTTAACATCTAGTTTAAAACCTACGGGCGAGCGGCCTGCAACAGTTCCGTCCTACTCGGATGCTGATGGCGGTGTGTGAGAGCTCAGCTCAACTGACTGGCACTTACTCAAACGCCAGACTACTACGCCAGCCAATCCTAAAGCAGGGTTTAAACCTGCCAGCCAATCGGAAGGCTGCCAAATTAAAACTACGTAAAACGAAGCTTTTTTTTTTTTTTTTTACCATGCTAGCAACGATTCTCTTCCCGTTCTTATATTTTCTCGACGTTTCTATACAAATGATTAAAAACAGATTATTTAAATATAACCGATATTGTTAAATTCGATCAAATAAGCAGTGGCGGCGTAATCTATGGTAAAATGTGGCTGAAATCCACGGTTCCTCTGAAACTATACGAAA
Organism: Dryococelus australis; assembly: GCA_029891345.1. NCBI lineage: Eukaryota > Metazoa > Arthropoda > Insecta > Phasmatodea > Phasmatidae > Dryococelus > Dryococelus australis. The sequence goes on from CM056993.1 coordinate 372,759,383, forward strand.
AAGACATTTTCTTGCTCGTTCCTATATACAGGCTGTCCGGAAATAGTGTTTACACTCTTCGTACGGGAATAGCAGAGAAACTTACAAAACAATCTGATGGAACTGTTTGTATTCGAATCTATATGGACTACGATGGGCGTGTGTGTGAATGTTAATAACAGTTGCAAATGTTGAAAATGTCTGCCATCAGCAGCAAGAAGTCACCCGCAACGCTGTAGCTATGGTTTCGTAGTGAGTGGGTTCAGCGGCGTTCAAAATCGCTTCTCTCATGGCATCCAGTGGCCGGTGCTTTGTGGATTAGGTTTTCACGGGAATCTCCATTTATAATATTAATTCTGAGCTTGACAACGCAGAGTCCATTAAAGAATATTTATTGACCTACGTTGTCCCGTATTTGAACTGTACGTAAATAAAACATTTTCAATTTGCCTGTAGTAACTTTAGCTCACGTAGCTGGGCCATAGCGTTAGGGTGCACAAGTTCCGGGATCGGAACTCTTGCAGGTTGGGGTAGCCAAATAACAACAGAAAATAATAATTTTGCTTCATCAACATAATATTTGTTCCTACATAAACAGATGATTCGGTTGCGCCAAACTTGGGTCTATGCAACAAAATATTTTCTAATTAAACACTCCGGTGGGTGTTAACCACCTGCGAGGAAGGGACTTCGAAAGCGCAGGCATACATGTGTCAACATTACTAGGATAAAATATTTGCTCTGGTTCTAGTTTTACCACCGAATGCTACTGCGTGATATTGGGCACTAATCAAAATAGCTATTGTTATTTCAGTTACAATTAAAATAAAAAATGTTTATAAAACTAACCTTGAACTAAAATTTAATAAAAATAAGTACATGATATCTATGTTAACTTTCAAACACATGTTTCAATGAAAAAAAATTCGTATCTCTGGTTTCCTCGATCGAAACATATTAAAAGTAAACATTATTATACACCAACACAACGAATAATCTTGTCTCGAGAAATATTCTAATCGTCTGCTTACGTATTTCACAAGCTAATGCGAATGTGTGGTTGGTATGTTAAAAGTACCTGTTTCATAACAGTTTTCAAATAAAACTCATCGTAACTTTACAAAACCGAGTAAATCATCTTCGACATCGCGTGTTTAGACCTTGGTTGTATGAAATCGACTTACGTTATTATATACAATTAGCCCTGCATCGCTTCGCTCAGATTTTATGGAATTATTTAAATACATACCTATGTATTTACGACTATCTGTGACTACCCGCGGCTACCTGCGACTATTTGGACTACCCATGACTACCCGCTACTACTTGCGGCTACTCGTGACTACTTGCGGCTACCCGTGACTACTTGCGACTACACGTGACTACTTGTGACTACACGTGACTGCTTGCGGCTACACGTGACTGCTTGCGACTACCCGTGACTACTTGCGACTACACGTGACTACTTGTGACTATACGTGACTGCTTGCGACTACCCGTGACTACTTGCGGCTACACGTGACTGCTTGCGACTACCCGTGACTACCCGTGATTACCTGCGACTACTTGCGAATACTTGCGAGTACTTGCGAATTTATAATATTAAGATCCACTGAGCCACTGCGGTATTTTGTAGATTTTTGAGGTCAACGGTGAATGTCAAATGTCCTGACCTGTCCGCTTGCACTGACTCATGGTCACATGGGCCGCTGATCCACCTCCCTGCTTAGACCCTGAGTCGCTGATCCGCCTCTCCTGCTCTGGGAAAAACGGAAAATATTTTTTTAGGGGTAAAAGGGAAATTTTTAAGGAAAAAATAGAACTGAATAGGAAAATTCAGTATATTTTGAGGTACAAAGGGAAATTTTGAGGGAAAAGAAGAAAAATGCTAACATAGTGGTCGGGCGGCTACGGCTCCGATGCCCGATCGCCTTGTCTTCAAACATACATAATCCTACTACTGTCAACATTTATAATAATAATCTCTTTGATAAACGTCCTTTTCTTATAATACTTAATTTTATTAGAAAATATATTGCTATTTTCAAAACTACTGTCGAATTAAAGCATTTCTAACGCAACCAATTTTTCCTATAATGTACATCTATTTTATAAATGTTTTCTGTAGTCAGTTAGGAAAAAAACTAAAAGTATAAGGGTTAAAAATTTACATTCGTGCAGATATTTTCGGTGCACCTTTCATTGTTCTTTGTGTGTATAAAGGTATGAAAATATGAAAAGCATTTGTAGCACAGCGCCCAGGAAATGGTAACAAAATTTTACGCTAAATATTTATGAGGGACATTTGTTTTGGAAATTTACAGCTATGGCGAGAGCTGCTTCTTTTATTCTGTGTAAGGTGTTTCAGAATAAGGATTTGCTGTAAGGAGGTAGTGGGATGGAAGAGAGTCTGCTGTGCTTCCCACGATCAAAGCGAAGTTCTTTCAAAAAAGAGACGCGACAACGAACCGTGCTTCATTGCCGCGCTTGTGCCGAGAAAAATATCTCCATTTATGACAACGTTTAAATAATCAATCTCCAAGAAACATTTCAGAAGCAGGCGAAACTACGTCTTGTTAAATGAAATTATTGGTTACTGACGTTGGTCTGTGGGAAATATTACTCCTGAATATTTCTCATTCTTACATAAATAGATCTGAAAATCCCTCAGGCAAGCTATAAATTTTTTTAATTTTTATTTAGAACGAAATATCTGTAGTGTCAACCGAGCACTCTACTACTGTGGAACTAACAGCGCTCGCAGTTATCAATAAAGACAAAAAAAAGGGGGGGGGGCCTTTTGAATAGGGAATAAAAATAATTGGGGAACAGATAAAGAAAGAATTAACTCTTCCGTATTTATAAAGTTCATTTTTTGCCGTTACAACCGAAGTGCAAAGACAGCCTGGTTCTGCAAATATGTAATAATACTTCACCTCGTTAAATTAAGCAGACCCTACTTTTATTCAGAATGTGAAGATCCTGATAAAAATATTGTCACAATTTCTCTCTCTAGAAATTAAGTGGGCTATAACAAGTTCGTTGAGGGATGGAGTTCTTAATCAAATAAAACAATTAATTATAATTTTCTTATTTTATTTAAAACAACTACAGCAAAATTCTCTGAACTCAAAATCTCGCAATAAATTGATATCCCTTACTGTTCACAACTAATTACTCCAATTTAATACAATTTATAATTACTACAAAGAAATAAATTCAATAAAATAATTAAAGACCAGTCCCAATATACAGTGTATCAACCTATTCAGATATTCTGTAAAATATGTGTCCAATTGAGAGTTCGAATATTTACAATAAAGTCCGTATTACACTTCCATTCAGTCCCACCTCAGTTCAGTCCATGTCCCGCCAGTCGCAATGTTCTAGAGTCCTCCAAGCGCCCTCACGCACAGTAGGCTTCACTCGTCAGTTTTACACCCTCTCGTCCATTCAAGACACGAACACCTCACTCGCCGTCGTCCCGCAATCTCCAGTCGTCCACACTACACTTCTCGCGCACACTCGGCCAGGCGGCGTCCATCAAAGACTGCCGGCCGCTGGGTTGCGGCAGTATATATAGTGTCTTAGGCCGCCACCTAGAATCTTCCCCAACTAGCGTGACGCGTCGCGGAGGGCTGAGGCGCCAGCCAGTCTCACCAGAACATTCTTGCGTCGTCGCTAAACGTATCAGTAACTTTAACAGGCGAGAGGAGGTCTGTGACGCCAGCAAGTCTCGCCGCTGTCGGCATTCACGGGAATCCCATAAGGGGGAATCAGGAGGCCACGAGCGCATCGTTCCAGGAAGAGGGGAGGGCGAGGCGAATCTCCGATTATGGCGCGGGGCAGCTGAGTCGGCGCCAGCTGGAGCACGTAACAATATGTTTTAAGGAATCTTAAAAATCGTCAGTTTTCATTCTATGTTTTTAAAATGTTTCTCGCTACGGGAGGTGAGTACCTGAATCACGAAATTGTCAGGCCATTGCCGAGATTTATTTTATAACACGTGAAACGCAGGATATAAAACGCGAACACTCAGAATTGCTCAATTTTTTATCTGCACTTCTAATGGCAACTCATCTTGGCATTTTATGGTCTCGGTGTATTCTTATATCATAGCATTGTAATTTGTTGTACATTTTACTGAAAAATTCTTAGTATATTTACTAAACTTTGTAAAAATACAATATTACTCTTTATAAAATTACTTTTTTCTAACTTCGCACAGGAGTAATATTTGTAACAACTAGAAGAATGTTTGTACCGAACATGAATAAATTTAAATTATGAAGTCTACGTTACAAATTATTTCATTCCGTGATAAGCATTTCACTCAAGGAAACTGAATGTGTTTATGAATGACATGCTTTGAAAAATAATATTTGCAATAGCAGGGGTGGGAAATGGTCTTTCGAGTGCAGAAAATTGAGTTAACTTTCGCTATAGATTCTTAGGAGAGATATGTTAGTATGTTCATGCAACTAGGTGTATTTCTCAAGTCCTATAATTTCTGAAACCAGCTGTAGTGTAATGCATTCACTTGTCAAATTAAGTGTGTAGCAATAGGCAGAGCAATCATTGGCTGAGCTTATATGCAGACGACAAGATTGATTATAAATCCACATATAGATAGTGTACGTACCGGAAAACTCTTTTCCAAGCACTGGACATGTGCGTGTCTGTAAAGGCTGTTCACGATAAAGTGAGCACTTATGAACTCGACCTTAGAAAAATATCGCTGTCCCTACCTGCATATATTTCAACGGGCTCACTGAGTGGCATGCTCCCAGTAAAGTTGGTAACGATGAATGGAAAGTTGTTCCATATCTTGAAGTCGAAAAAAAAAGTGTCAGGTAATTCTGCATAAGGCGAAATAATACACAATGTGCAAACAAGTGGATCTGAAGCAGGGTTTTAAAAAGTGCACATTTTACCGTGAAAAGCCTATAACCACAATACCTTGTGTAGTAAATGGTGTGAATAAGAGTGAAAACGCAACCAACATAAATCAATCTACATATGATGCTTTGTCAGAGTTTGGTACATGGATAACTGCGAGAATTCTTGAACGTTATACCTGGCCGTTCAGTAGGGTGTATATGATTTCCGCGCAGTAACCTTATACGACTGCCACTTCTGTACTCATTACAAGTATTAGGTTATTTTGAGGTGGTTTGAAATATGTAGGTAATTACAAACAATATTTAACGATCTTTGAGCATCTGTAGGTAAACATATAGCCCGATCCTCCACAGGCTGTAGGGCGCACAAGCACTCAGATGATTTACAAACCTTGCAGAAGCTGGATCATTGCGCACGCCGTTTGTATGCGTGCTAGAAACAACTAGTCACTTCAAAAACTGAATAATTGCCATTGGAGTTGGAGGAATCGGGCCTAGCAACTCTACAAAAACGTAACACATTACGTATGATTTCAGACCTTGGAATTTTAATGGAAGTATTTGTTTTTAAGTTTGTTTTTTAATATTTCCAAGAGAAAATAAGAAAATCTTAAACATACTTAATTGTAATATCATCTGAGATTCAAGCAAGAATTACTCTACTACCGTTTTTTTAGTGGTCGTTCTAACTAAAACGAGTCCATTAACAAAGTGCGTGAAAAACTTTGCAAAAGTCGTAGTTCAGAGCAAAAATTAGAAATTCCAAAATTATGCTGTTCCTGCCAAAATAATTTAAAATCTTATAAAAGTCCGTTCGTTAAGCTCAAGGAAAACACGAAACTCAGTCTTAGGATCTTCGCAGTTAATAAAAGCTGGGATTCGCGTTCATAACGCATTTCAACACGGCGTCGTTGTGGACCTTCCAGAATAAATGGAAGCCATAGGTATCGTCTAACGTAGTGTAGATAACATAAACACATCTTATCAGGAGTAAGTAGCTGCTTTCGTAGGAATCTGCTTTAATTAGCGGGAAAAGGTGGAAACGCGGGCATCTCCCGCTGCAGGAACATATAATTGTATAGCCCGTTCACAACTGGAGCAGACTTTCTCGGAATATCTCCTACTCCCATTTTTAAACAACAGATAAAAAAAATATACGTTAAAAAATTCCAACTATGTTCTCTCTCCGTGCTGCCAAACTAACTGTGCACGCGCCAGTCACTGTTTGTAGTAACGATGCATGCAGCTGACGACTAAGGCGTTGTTCAAAAGTCTGTTCCAGTCGTGAACCGACTAGTGCTTTTTTTTTTAAATTACGTGAACCAACGTTTCTCAAGCCAACCTTCGTACATATACTACTCTACATCCTGACATCTACCACGCGAAAGGGGCTGGGAAGGCAACTCGTATTCATCGCGGGTTTTACACACAAACTTAAATATCAAGCAGGGTAGGTATCGGACTCCCTATCAGCTGATTAAACACACAGGCTATAGCCAGTTCGGGCAAACGTCCTGCTGTAGTTCCTTCCTATTTGAATGGGGATGGCGGAGAGAGAGAGAGAGAGAACGAACTCAACTGACTGGCTCCTACGCTACCTAGCCTACAGTAACAGCCAATCCTAAAGCAGGGTTTAAACCTGCCAGCCAATAGGAAATCTTCCAAATTCAAAACCCCCGAAACGAACCACTCAGACGGCCTTACGTGCTAAAAACAATAGAAAATGGTGTCTCGAAACGGAGGTACAAATAATAAAAATACCTGAAAAAATTACAAAGTAAAGACCACAAATAAAAATTAAAATAAATACATATTTAAGTACAAAATAAAAATCTAGATAAAATAGCCCATTAAACATTTCTTATCGTCATCGGTACATCTAGATTTGAAAATCCTACAATTTAAATAATAAAAAAAATAACAAAAATAATAAAAATTGTGGAAATTACAAAAATTTACATACACAAAATATTACGAGAGTGAACAGTGTGAAAATACATGCATTAATTTAATATTCACAATGACGTGTTATTTGCGGTAAACTGAATAGACTGCAACAATTTTTGTTTAGGTTCATAATGCCAACATCTGTTGTCCTGATGCAAGCATTCATAAAACAATAATTTCTACAATTATAAAATTGCAATATTACAAATGTGCAAGGCAAATGGAGAGTTTTGATGTCAATCTGAGTTTGAGCAATTCTCTCAGTCACTAAGTTCAATTCTTCCCAAGAGGCGGCATCATATAACTGCTTTATTAAGAAAATACGCCTTTACATTCCTATTGAAAATATTAAGAGAAATGCGACACGAAGTGGTTATGTGGTAAGATCCTTGGGGTTAGCAAGTTAAGGAACACAGGTTTTAATATCGATGTCGGCAAACAGATTCTTTTGTTAATTATAATTTGGGACATTTTTTTATCTTCTCCCATGATTATCCATATCAGTTGTTTCCAAGAGTGCAGTACATAATAAAAAATACACTTTTAAATTATATAAGTTGAAATATAATTCTGCAATTTTTGAAAGTACAATATTGCATTGAATTCTTACAAAAAAATTTTTTTTTTATATAACTGCAAAAGTTTTTCAAAGAAAAATGTTTCCAATAATTTAACTTGTGAAAGTATACAGTGTATTCTGAGGTTTTGATGATCTCAAAAATCTCTGCGATGGCGCATGTCCAGAATAATTTATCGTTCGAATGCGCAGTATGGTATTTATACCAAAACAAGTAATATACCTCCTATTCTTGTGGAGTTGCACGGCATGTGTGTGCGAAATACTCTGGAGTATTCTGATTCTGGAGTTTAGGAATAGTTTCAGACGGAAAATGGCTTCTGCACGTGAACTTTATGCACAGCCACGGACGGAAGACGTGATGGTTGATATAGGCTGTTCACGGTAAAGTGAGCACTTTTGAGGCCCTAGTTATTTTTTTCCTTTCAGCCATATGTTATCCTTTCACCACTTCTTCTAAATAAATATTTTTATTTAAGTTATAAATACAGCGTGAATATTCGATCGCAATCTGAAGTTAACGTCTAAGGCTAAAATAAAATATACTTATATATATTCATAAGTGCTCACTTTACCGTGATTAGCCTATAAGCACAGTAAGATTATCATCGATTCTCAGTAAGCAACGTGGTCATGTCTGTTAGACAAAGCGCAAAGTAGCTTACCAAGTCATGCTATATATATATATTTTTTAACTACGCCAGACATGTGATAATTTTTGCTACTGTTAAATCCTCCTGCTAACCACATCATCACAGAATACTTAATAATACAGGGGGCCACGGTGAAGTAGTGGTCAGACTACTCGCCTGCCACCTAGACGAACCGGGTTTCTATTCCCCGGCGGAATTGCTCCCGAATTTTCGCACGTGTGTGAAACTTACCGGACGATGCCGCTTGTCGGCGAGTTTTCTTGGGGATCTCCAGTTTCCCCCGTCCTTGCATTCCGACGCTACTCCATACTCGCCTAACTTCTCCCTCATTGGCTCTCAAGACTTCGATTTTTAAAAGCCGCCCCAGATTTTGCCACTCTACTTAAGAGTGGAGCAGAGAGATCTTGAGCCCGATGAGAATGAAATGAGGCGAGAATGGAGCAGCGCCGGAATGCAAGAGCGGGGGGAAATGGGAGATCCCGAGAAGACCCGCCGACCAGCGGCATCATCCGGGCAGGGTTCGTCCTTGGTAAAACCAGGTTCACCTTGGTGGGAGGAGAGCAGTCTAACCGCTCAGCCACCGCGGCCCCAAGGCGGAGGAATTTCCCGAAAGTAGAACTTCAGTAGGGCTTCAGAAAAGTTGGAAGTAACTGTGAATGGACTTTACACACTTACCTGTTATATGACAACTTCCTGAAGTTGCCAGGCCGAAATAGAGCGCATTTTGAATGGATAAATTGACTCTACTTATAAAATATGTAGCGAATGCAAAATCAGAGCAGTTGCCAAAATTCGACCACGAAAAAGTGGGTAGAATGAAAGCGAGAAACTTTTTATTAAATAAAAGTATACTGAAGACATGAGTATAATCTTGCTTATGGAATAAAACAAAACATATAACCTTTAAGGCACAAGTAATTAGGGCTATCTATTTTGATTAATATCTTTCATAAATTCGGAATGACTAAGCCTAAAATAGGACACGCATAGAAAATTTAACACGAGGAACTAGATTTAAATTGTTATTAGTGTGGACAGTATTATGTTGCTAGTTAATTCCGAGTAGCAAGGATTATAACTTTTATATTTATCCTCACATTCAAGAAAAAATTATTGTATTTCTAACGACCATTTCTTCACTTACTATTAAGTGTCATTCCCACTCAGTAAATCATACAATAAAATAAAGGGAAAGGAGTTACCATCCATTTGCGCGGGAAATATTACCAACGACTGCTATTGTAGTCAATAGAAGGATATTTTAGCCGTTTTGATCGTGTTGCAGTACTGCAGGTACCTCTTTATACGGAAACTTCACCTGCACAGTTATATAAAACAGTCACATTGCCTCAGATGTTACAAGATGAAAGATATTGCAGGCCAACATTTAATAAATTTGCTCTGGTATATTTTGGAATAGTGGTCGCGAGGTAAATGAGGTAACAAACACATTATTTAACTTCTCAAAATTTCTGCAGTGATGTTATAATTTTTTCATTAGTCTATAGTTTTTGTGTTTTCCACGTTAGTAGACCAAAAAAAAAAAATTGTTAAAACTGTTATAATTGTGTATTAATTTTTTTTTAAATTTCTGATTGTATACAAACATTTTCTCTACTGTATTATTCTGATCGCAGCAAAAATAATCACGTAATAACTCTTTTTTTTTTGTACATACACCTCCATATTGCTTTGTGAACTCTTTCCTTCAAGGTGTTTTATTCCAGCAGCAGTAAGCCACGCCCACAACATGCCAGCCTCTGAGGCCCGATTGCTGAACGTACTTAGAGCGAACTTAGAAATGTTTCTGCTTAACTAATACGCGCAGTTTATCTGCCTACGGTTGTATTTTCATGGCCGACAAGAAACATCCATGTTTATACAGAATGTCAGGTAATTCGCGGATATAGTTGATTCACGATAACTTCGGCCTTTTCTGAAGCCCTGCTAAATATCTACTTTTGGTAACTGATTACGTATCCTTCCGCTACACGTAAACATAAACACTGCCATGCGACTTCTACTTTTATAACTGTCAAATGCGTTGGTTGCTGTTTACAGCTGTTTAAAGAAGGCTCTCATATTTCCTACGAATGTTAACAATTTAGGCCTATAACAATATTTAGGTCGGCTTTATAACTATTTGTTACACACGATATAACACGTTACACATAATGCACATTAATATTTTGCCACGACACTGTTTGTTAAAACTGTGGCGGAAACAACAGTAGTATTTAACCTGTTGTTATTAGTATGTGTTGGGTTATTTCGTTAAAATTACGGCCTTATTTGAAATAACAATTAAAATGAAGGGACACAGTAAATTCAAGCAAGCAACTCGTGTCGCTTATTTATTGTTTGTAGCATCGACAAACGTAAAATATAGTGGTGAACATGTAAACATACAAGCCAACCGTAACGTTTATTCCGCTAATGTTTACATGCATTGGTTCTTACTGGTTTGTAGGTTTATTGTAATATTTAATTATATTTATCTGATTGGGCCTAGTATTTTGAGGGGATCGTAGCAGACATTCAAATCACAGAAACGTAAGCTCGTTATACAACTATGTTTCAAATAACGTTGTGATAAACAGACGTGAATTTCAATACGTAACTTCGTCATAACATCAGTTCATGATTAAAACTACACATTTTGCACATATTTTAAATCCACACACACACACACACACACCTGGCCTGCGTAACGATTACAACGCAGCCACCACGCCCTTTCAAACACAGCGATCACAGCACAACACTTTTAACTCTGCCGTGGAAACACATATTTATCACAACATTGTAACTTGCTAGGATGTTTAAAAAACACGAATAGGAACTTGATACTTCGTTCAGAAACACGCCGTGTCACTGACACGTCGCCACATCATTGCCAGTCGTAAGGCAATAGGTATAATCGCCCGCCATATTGGGTTGGGTTCGAACAAACGCGTGATTTTAGATTCACCTTTCCACACCACGTCTGCCAACCTGCTGGATTTGTAAGCGTCGCGCTATCGCATCACATCTAAATAGCATATAATGGGTATTTATACAATAAAGTCTCGTTTCAGTTGTAAATTACAATCTTAAACATCATTATTGTTGCTGTAATTAGCATAAAATGTGCTGAAATTGGAAATAACAAGATTTATACTTTTCCTGCCACACAGGTGGTACGAACTTCCCGAAAGAGAGAGAACGAGAAAGAGAGACACAATCTGCTTCGCTGAAACTTTTCTTCCGGACGAAAAAAAAAAAAAAAAAAAATACACCGTTTCACTAGAGCCAGCCTACGCACGGCAATTTCAGCTGATATTTTTTTACAGCAACAATAAAATGTGTTTCCGTCAGTGCTAGATAACAATATAAATATATCATTTGTCAATGCTTAATTTACAAATAGCATACATAAAAATGAGGTTAAAAAATATTGTAACTGAACTATTTCTTATCGGCCGTTGCCAACACGTCGCTGCTCTCGCTGTTGTTAATTCATATTAATACGAAATGAATATTACAAGTTATAGAAGATGCTAAGTAGATTATTAATCTATTCAAGAACACGGTACTTTAACGTTAACCACAAGGTTATATAATTTTGGAATACAAGTGATTGAACGCAGCAGGTTGACATGTTACGCCTAGGGTGATTTTTCAAAGGTTTGATTTCAAAAGGCCGAAGAAAGCGCGAATGGACTATACGAACTACACCACATGGGATATATGGTCAAAACTTAGTAGAAAATATTGTTTGGTAAAAGTGCGCAAGGGAATTAGTTTCCGAGAAAACCAACATCAAAGTAGATAAAACAACTCTACTCGACGTTAAGCATAGCGTGCATCATCAGCATATAAAATGTCGAAACGTCACAACAGGTGTTAGAAGTTTGCTCCTGTTGCTTGCAGCTTGCCAGCCGGATGCACCCATTGCCATTTCCATGTCCCAGTACTCGCTGCATGTGAACTCCATGACCTCCTTGGCACTACTGAACTCGGTTCGTTCCTTTGCCGTATGCCTTACGACGACACGTTAATTGCAGCATCGCCACATCACCTCGCCCTAATCTAATTGGTACGGACACCCGAATTTCGCGAAAATATTTCCGTACATGCTATATTTCAATACCCTACAGACCTACCAACAGTTTTCTTTTGCTTATTGGCGGCGTGTCTTTGTAAAAAGATTTCCCCCTACTTAACTGGCCAATTAGGATTAGGTAACTTCAATACTGTGCGTATTTGATTCGCGGACAGACACCTAAAGACGCGTAACACGGAAACCATCCAATCATGAAAGTGGATCTGAGTTAAAAGTGTTATGAAATACAACTGGTTGTGAGTTCCCCCCCCCCACCCCACGAAATTCGGGTGTCGCTACTAATTGGAGTACCACGAGGTTGCTACAATGGTTTTTGGGACTTCCATGGCGTTTTTATCGTAACCGAAGAAGCTAACTTAAGAGTATTTTCTGCTTAGTTTTGACCATATATTCGTGTGGCGTCAGTCCGTATCCGCGAATTACCCCATATCCTGTTCTGTGAACGCCTAAACAATGCACCGAGCGAGGTGGCGCAGTGGTAACTAGACTCGCGTTCGGGAGGACCCGGGTTCGATCCCCGGCCCGGCCATCCTGATTTCGGCCTTCCGTGGTTTTCCGAAATCACTCCAGGCGAATGCTGGGAAGGATCCGTAACAAAGGCCTTGACCGATTCCTTTCCCAATCACTATTCCCTGTGCAGCTTGCACCACCTCTAATGTTCTCGCTGTCGACGAGATATTAAGCCCAAATACATACCATCCCAAACTATGCGTTCTTCTAACGTGCGAGGCTTGGTACATTTTCCTCATAGGATGACAACGTTATGCGAAAAACTACGTTTGAAAATCCATGTTTTCATTTTGCACAAAAATTTCGAATTATAACACCAGGATGTTTAGGTTCTGAATAATTAGGAATTTAGCAGAAGCTGTGACTGAAGTCAGTAGTAGGACCACATTTGTAAAAATAAACTATACAAAAAATGTGCACACGTTTTCTTGCGTGGCAGCAAGCATGGTGTGACAGGTAATTCCATAGAAGCCTCCATACCTGCTTGTATACAGGCTCGGGTAGCATGAATCGTAGAAGCTCCCGCCAGATCTTGCACGGAGCATTATACAGAGTCGTAAAATATTTAATACTGTTAACGTAGACAGTAGTAATAACAAAAGGGCATGTAGTGGTCCCGTCTGCAATTGTATTGGCAAGTATGATTTTTTTTTTTTTGTGGAGCAGAACGCTGTGTTCCCGCTTCGGGATCTTTCTTCATCATTGCAAAACCAGCATTATTTGGAGTATTACCACAACGAGTATAAATGTGATAACCTAACAACATTCGTACGCTAATACATAATATTAGTCAATAACCTAACAACATTCGTACGCTAATACATAAGATTAGTCAATAACCTAACAACATTCGTACGTCAATACATAATATTAGTTGCTCGCTACCCTGAAAACCGATCATAAAACTGTTTTTAATATTTTATTATTAATAATTTTTTTGACGTGACGTCTTACAACTGAGCTCCTTTGTGTTCAGAGAGTGAGCGTCACGAAAGTTTGCTCTCGGGTCCGTGGAAATTACTCGTTGAGAACGAGCAGTCCGTTAAATGTAAATGCACGATAGTAGAGGTCGGTCCTTTGGCTTCATGCTTCGTACACAAATGTATCGTTATGACGTCATCAGGTCGCGGTAGGAGCCGCGCTGTGAACCTCTGATCTCGAGCGGTTTAGTATGTCTCAAGACCGCTGCAGCGACCGAACGGCTCATCCTATCGGAGAAATTCTGGTGTCAGTTTGTGCGTAGATAAAAAAGAGCATTTAAAAGCATAACCAAGAATCGTGTATAATACACACTATGTGACTTTCTAACCAATAATAATTTTCTTTGCAGATTACAAACCAAAGTATTTAAAAATTACGAGTTAGGCAAAAAGGATACTAATGATATTAACAACATGAGTAGTGCTCGAGAAGACAAATCTAATACTGAAAGGATGACTCAGCTACCTCAATCCATTCCGGAGTTACATGAAGAAGAAATTAACAGTTCTACACGGCAGCTAAATGCTGACGTGGCGATTGCGTCATCATCATATGTCGCATCACGTGACGAGAATAACGCTAAACAACGACGACACAATCAGCGCAAACGCAAAAAGCACCAAGATGGATTGCAACAACTAAGAGATTTAAATTCAGAACGATGAAGAAGTCAGTAGACATGTCTCCAGCAAATACATTAATGACGTTTCAGCCAGACACGACTCAGCAATACGAACCACCAACGACATTTCAGCCGGACACGGCTCAGCCAAACGAGCAGGATTCTACCTCTGAAACGACGAAGAAGCCCCCCGATTACTTCCGCAGAACGATCCCGAGCGTGTACACCGATGCTGCACTCCCATGACGTGCTAATAACAAAGCTCCCTGTGGAGCTGGCGCTGGCCTCACCAACCTCCGCTCTAGGTAGCCGATGCCTATAAAAAGGTTATACCTAGAGCACTACTTTCTAACTTTACGTTGACCATTCCAACAAAACAAAACTGAAATCGGCTCTTTTGTTCTTCAGGATCAGCCGGGAACTTTGCGTTTTTGAAACCACCATGCTGTCCGAAAATTTACACTACACTTCTCACACACACGCACTAACTACACTACACTGCTCACACACACACCAACACTAACTACACTACACTGCTCACACAAACACACTCACTACACTACACTGCTCTCACACACACACTAACTACACTATACTGCTCACACACACCCACACTAACTACACTACACTGCTCACACAAACACACTCACTACACTACACTGCTCTCACACACACTAACTACACTACACTGCTCACACAAACACACACTAATACACTACACTGCTCACACACACACTAACTAGTCGCGTCCGCGTTTATCTTCTTTTGCGGTTAAAATTAAGCATGCCGATACCCCATTATCTCTTTACGCGGTCCAGTGCGTTCGAGTGCCATACGGGACCTTAGATTCGGGGAATGACTGGTAAACCAGAATTATTCCCCTCCTCCTAGCCCCCCCCCCCTTACGGTCAAAGTGGGTGAGTCTACACCACATTGCAGACAATCGTTACAGTACTCACACTCGCTCATTCTATTCAGTCCGCTTCCACTTAGTGATTCTTGTTCTGCCTTCTTGAAGCTAAACTTCCTCGTTCCAGATTCTCGTTCCGGGTGCCTTTGCCCGTGTCGTCATCAGGGGTATTTCCCGGAGCGAGTCTTCCTTCGTCCGGGAAATGGTCAATTTTTGGTGGTGTCAAGTCCGGAGAAATGGCAGGAAGGGGTATGATGTTCTGGTGGGTAATTTCCCCTATTCACATTGTTCCGTTCCTTGCAGGTGGCAGCCAAGAGGATGGGCCTGTACTTCCTTTTAGATCCGTGTAATTATTTATTTACAGATATAAAAAATCCAAAAATTCCCAATATATATATATATATATATATATATATATATTATATATATATATATATATATATATATATATAAAAAAGCAAAATGCTCTACACACACACATTCACTCACATGCAGGCACACATACATAAACCCCCGCATGTGTCCTGTTTGGTTCGGTTCTCACTATTGGGGAACTAATGACTGTGCTCGGTATGTTCAGATGCCTCCCGATATGAAGGACTAGTACCGGACCACAATGTGTCCCGTGATGGGCTTACTGTAATCAAAGGTGCGCCTCCCGTATGTACGGACGGCATCCTTGAAGATTTCGTGCCAATAATAAATTAATTGATTTAAACAAATCCACACAGTCTATCTTTTTTTTTTTTTTTTTTGTCCTCTCGCCACCCGTAGACGTCGTCACGAACAAATACCTACGTTTATACGTGCACAGACAACACAGCCCACCCCATTGTTTAGGGAAGATACGTGTATATTATTTATACACCCTTTTTCAGACGATTTCGCCGTCGACACGAAAAAAAAAAAAAAACTTAATTTAGATGATTCGCGTATTAAGAAGCCCATGAACAAAACCTTGGCAGCGTCTGAATTGGAAATATACCATAAAGTATAAAACACGCTGCTAACAATAACATCTGTTCCTGTGATATTTGCTATTTTGTAATTTATATCGATAACCGAGAAACGACCGCATTGTATATATCGATTAGTGTAGCACCTAGAATACTTGGATCATCTGGATCTCGAAATATAACATTTTCCCGTACATTTAGTACAGAAAAATTGAAGGGTTTTTTTTTACAACTAAAGGCTGTTCACGATAAAGTGAGCACTTTCGAAATCAACCTTAGAAAAGTGTCACTGTCTCTGCCTGAATATATTTTAACGGGTAACTAAGTGTCACGCGGTAACGATGGGTGGAAAGTAGTTCCATATGTCAACGTTGAATAAAAAGCGTTAGGTAACCATTTATGATAACTTAAAATTAGTTATCACACGTTCTGTTTTTTTTTAATGCACCGAAGTGCAAAAATGAGCACATTTATAGAATATTTGCTTTCCTAATCATATCACAGTATCACTTGACCGACGCATGAATAAAATGTTGAAGCCCGTTACAATATTGATTTTACATAAGACTAATGAATACACAAGGTGCATACAAGTAGATCTTAAGCTGGGCTTTCACAAGTGCTCATTTTACCGTGAACAGCCTATAAGTGCTTATACACACGTTTACCCTTATACCACGTCACTCCCCCTTTTGCTCCCCAATCAACTGTCCTCGGCATAAACATAATTTTGTATACCGCTGCCAAATACAGGCGTGAGTTGGTAGCTTTGAAATACAATCAACTGTCCTCGGCATAAACATAATTTTGTATACCGCTGCCAAATACAGGCGTGAGTTGGTAGCTTTGAAATACAATCAACTGTCCTCGGCATAAACATAATTTTGTATACCGCTGCCAAATACAGGCGTGAGTTGGTAGCTTTGAAATACAATTCACGCTTTCTTTTTGCTTCAAACGAAAAGCCAAGTCAATTTTACAGCACTTGTTTCAGAGTAAATGACTTGGCGTTTCAAAGAAATAATTGGGAAGGGAAACAAATTATAAATCCTTAACTTTTCATAAAACAGACATAGCCTTGAGAATTTTTGGTGCTAGTGTGACTTAAATGCAAATTGGTCTCATGTAAATCAGGTAATTCATGGGCCTCTAATGTGGCAGCAATATAATTTCAGCTATCTAGTCAGCAAGTTTTTCGTATTTCTATTGCTAGCAAAATATAAAATCAATAACACACAGTTTTCTTTCAATTTTTTTTTTCCGGCTCTTCGGCACTTCACTTGTTGGCTGGACTTCAGGCGGACAGCATCGTCTTCCGTTTTCTTCTCGGCGGACTGTGCGGCCTTCGTTCTGTATCTTTCGCGACACTGGGAAACAACTGCCGACCCGTTGCTCTGGACAACGGGTCATCTCGAGCATAGCCTGTTTAGGTCAGCTGTGGTTGTTTCCTACAGCGGTTAGGAACTCCAGACATCATAATCATTTTACACACACCCATTCCAACAATCCAACCTACTGCTTCCGCGATCCTGGCTGACTCGACCCCGGGGGGGGCGGGGATGTGGGCTCGCTGGAGACAGAAAATCTGGTACCGACAAACACACCACCTGGCGCAGTTTTAGCCACTCTCGGAGAAGGGGGAAGCATAATCTCTCACCAACCACAAAATCTATCACAGGAATCCCAGGAAGCCATTATGGACACCACAGAACAACACGAATCAGTACAAAAAAACCTCATGCCACTCGATCTCACTGCAGAACAACAAAAGTCTTGGCTACTGGCAAAACACAATCGCCGTAAGGCATTGTTGGACCAACAGTTTGAGAATGAAACCTGGATTTTGGAAACAAATCGCAGGAAAATCTCCTGAGCCACCTGAGAACCGCAGCCCAAGCCACTCGCGGTTCAAAACCGCTTCGAACCATTTGCCAACATGGCAAATACACAAACAGCTACACTCACTAACACTCAAAATAGCACATCTGCCCCGTCCACCTCTCACACTGAGCGCCCAACCACAAAAACAATTCCGAAACCCATGAAACTGATCGTGCCTGACACCTCCACATACAACCATCTAATCACAAAAATCCGCTCAATGAACATTACAGGTACTCAAATTTCCCTTGTTCAAGCCGGCCTCCAGATCACATGCACCCACGAACAGGCGTATCACTCATTAAAAGACTTCCTCAAAATTGCCAACATTCATTTCTACACTTTCAGTATCGCAGCAGAACACCCTCAAAAAGTTGTAGTCAGGCTCCCACGATCAAACCCCAACTGCAGACATCAAAGAGGACCTTGAGGCGCGCCACTACACTGTCATCGATGTCTACCAATTCAGAAAAACCATCTCAGACCCCAACAACCCATAACACACCTGGGAAAAACCACAAGATTTTTTCTGCATAACAGCTGCAAAAAACGACACCCTCACCCCCCTTCTCAACCTCACTTGCATCAATATGACGGCAGTACAACCCCGGCCTTACAAAAAGAGGATTGGGGACATCCCCCAGTGCCAAAATTGCTGGCTTTACCACCACACGAAAAACTTCTATGCCCTCCGAAATGTTTGCCGTCACTGCGCCGGCCCCCACCCCCACACAGCCTTTGAGAACCTGAACAAAAACCCCAACTGCGTGAACTGCAAGGGGAAAGGAGTGCACGAAGCCAATTCAAGGCTCTGGCCAGAATACATCCGCCTGGTGCAACTTCGACAGGAGGCCGCAGCAAAACGCGAAACCCAACACCCCACACTTCGTGCACCTCCTGTATTCACGCAGGAACACTTTCCGTCCCCAATCACAACTAGGAACATTGTTAGGGAAAATGTTTCCTACTCACAGGCAATAAGGTCTCAAACACAGCCCCACAACACACAACAGTCTTCCTCTCCGATCTCAATCCAACAACCAACCAACCAACCAGCAACCCATTCCACCCCTCCTCCCCACCCCACGTCAACCCCTCCCCACCCCACGTCAACCCCTCCCCCCCTCCCTCCATGGCCCCTCCCGATATCGGCGATATCAGTTCCACACTCACCGACCTCCGCGACCTGATACGCTTCCTCCGGGAAGGGAACTTCCTTCCATTCATGACTCACATGAAATCCTACATCCTCCTGGGCAATTCCACACCTGACCCACAGATGAAAACCCTCCTGCTCCTGCAGGCCTTGACCACCTACTCCGGGTTCGCTTAGTCATGGATCAAACCCACACAAATAGTCCCTGTGTCGTCTCCCTTCTCTACTGGAATGGCAACAGTATATTTTATCAAATTTATGAATTAGAAAGAGTACTAGAAATTTACGGTGTAGAAATTGCACTAATTAAAGAAACACATTTAAAACCTAGAAAAAGATTTAACATAAAAAATTACACGGCATATCGAACTGACAGAAAATCTAAAGGAGGTGGTACATTAATACTAGTTCATAACCGTATACAACACCATTTAAATAATGTTCCAGTCTTGGAAAATTTAGAATACACATCCATAAACATTCGCACACAAGCAGGTCACATCACTCTAGCGGCTATTTATAATTCCCCCAATAAACCGCTACTCCCAGCTGACTTAGATAAAATAACAACTCATCCACACCCATTTTTCTTAGCAGGAGACCTAAACGCAAAACATACTTCCTGAAATAGTAGAGAAAATAGTCAAAGAGGCAGAATACTTGCAATACATTCTAATCAATATAATTATTTAGTTACAGGCTAAACAGAACCTACATTCTATCCTGCTTGTACAAAATACCAATCACGATATTTTAGATATTGCACTTACCAATTTAGAAAATGTAAATATTTCATTTGAAGTCCTCACAGAATTAGATTCCCACCACTTATCTATATTTTGTCAGCTGGAAGCAAATATACTTAAACACCCCAATGCCACTCTTCTAAAAACTCCGCTAACTAACTGGGAGGACTTTAAACTAGACCTAGAAGATTTACTTGCAACAAACCAGATAAATATTCCAGCTAAAGATCACATCGACTTGGCAACTAAATTAATTCAAAATACAATATTGAAAATAAATAAAAAAACACACAACTTTCCTAAACCGACGACAATTTTTAAAACACTCCTTTACCGAAGCAGAAATTCTTTTAGCCGAAAAATACCACGCCCGCCATATTTATCAAAAATCCAGAAACCAAGGAGATAAAGAAAAATATTACAAATTAAAGAAAGAACTCCATAATAAACTCATTACATTAAAAATTAATAAATGGGAAACTTTCATGACTGACATAAACAATAATTACAATGAATTCTGGCGCATTGCCAAAACCTTGCGAGGTCAAACTAAAAAATCGATCTCCCAGCCCATCAAAAACACAGCAGGAACCCTCTTATACGTCCCAGAGGACAAAGCAAATGCAATAGCTGATTATTATCAGGGCCAGTTCTCACCCAATGCTGATCTAGGAGATCCAAATTTTTCCAGAGATGTTCAAACCAATATCACAACTTTTTTTCAACAGAATCATAATTGCAAAACCAGAAGCAATAACACTTAAACAATTACTTGTACTAATTAAAAAACTTAACGTCAAAAAAGCTCCAGGACACGACAAAATTACTTATAAAATTATTAAAAACCTCCCAGCTAATGCACTATTTGCAATACTCAACCTGTTTAATGCAATATTAAATTTCAATTATTTTCCTATAGCATGGCGAACAGCCAAAGTTATCACGATTCCCAAACCAGGCAAAAATCACTCCATCCCAGAAAATAGACGGCCTATTTCCCTACTCAACTCCCTTAGTAAAGTCTTCGAAAAACTGCTTCTAACTAGATTATTAGCACATGCAGAATTACAACAGATTATCCCAGCAACACAATTCGGGTTTAGAGCCCAGCATTCCACCACTCACGCCCTCACTAAATTCATCACAGACACCTTAACTACAATGCAAAAACACGAAGTCACAATTGCCATTTTCCCAGACATTGCTAAAGCATTTGATAAGGTGTGGATACCTGGATTACTGCAAAAATTAATTAACTTCCATTTTCCCGACTGCTACATACATTTACTCGCCTCATACTTTCAAAATAGAAAATTCTTTGTTAGTATCGATAATGCCAACTCTACTACTCACGAAATTACAGCAGGTGTCCCACAAGGCTCAGCAATTTCCCCATTTCTGTATAATATTTTTACCTCAGACATCCCCATAACCCAATGCCTCAGTACAAATGTACGCGGACGATACCATAATTCACACCCACGATAAAAAAAACGGCCATATGCTATCCTCCTAGCTCAACTTCACATCAACGATTTAGAACACTGATTTGAAAGATGGAAAATTAAAACTAATCCTACTAAATCACAAGCATTATTGTTAACTCAACGCAGAATCCAACCTTCACGCCAAATAATTCTAAATAATATTCCAATCCCCTTCACACAAACCACGAAATACCTAGGTTTAACAATTGACTCTAAACTAATCTGGACCAATCACATTTCAACAGTAAAAAAGGCAGCACTGAGTAAACTACCGCAACTGTTTCCAATGTTAAAAAGCACTAATCTACCCAGACGATTAAAACTATTAATTTACACAGCAATAGTTAGATCAGCCCTTTTGTATGGCAACGAAGTCTGGGGAAACTTAAATAAATTCCTTTTAAACTCTCTTCAAGTCATTCAAAATAAATACTTAAGAATCATAATAAACGCAGCGCCCTTCACTACCAACCTATCGATACATGAACGTTAAAAAATTCCAACTATAAAGACACAGTTACTAAACCGCAATATAAATTACTACAACAATACTCTCGCATTCAAATCCCGCCATTAAACGGCTAGGAGACTACGAACCCGATAAAAACAGAAGAATAAAACGCCCTAAAATGCTTCCCACATAATAACTAACGTCTCCTAAACCCGTACACCCGGCCGAAATTCTCCGATCGGTCCGGGACAAAATCCAGCCAGTTTAACAAAACTACCTGGCGCTAGCATCGCGCACATCACTCCGCCTGCTGCTCTCACAGCGAACACACCTCTCTCTACTTCACTAGCTTTTCCTCAACGAGCTGACTGATTAAATACTTTATCCCTAATTATGTCCCCCAAGTTTTTAACATGTTTAATTACAAAACACATGCTAATTAAATCGCAGTGCTGCCTTCTCTCCTCTGAAGGCAGAAGCCCCGCCCTCGGCTGAAATACAGCCAATCAGAAAATTCCTTTAATATGAAGCCCCCCCCCCCCACCGGCAAATACTTATAAAATCAATTCTTATTTAAACTACAAACCTTAAAAACACTAATTAGTAACAAAAACTGTTCCCAAATACAATTTCCCACATCCCATACAAAAAATAAAACCTTATATATTAACATTTAATAACCAAATACATACACCAAACATAGTACCACCTCAAAAACCACTACTCCGTTTATTAATGCTATAGCTAGAGGAAGGCTCTGCTTCCTCTGCCTCTTCCTGACATTTTGATTAACTTCACGGGAATATTTTATAAAATTAAAAAAAAAAAAAAACTTTTTATAGATTTTACCAAACTTTTAAAAGACCTGCATTTTTGATTTTCCAAATTCCGTGCCATTAGGGAACGGAACTCCACCATCTTCACCCTTACTTTTGTAGGCAAAAGTAAGGGGAATAAAGATTGGAACAACTGTGGCCCAGGGGCTATAAAGGGTCACAAAAACCACCCTCCTGACATGCGAGCGCGGCGCGTGCCAGGTTAAAGTGCCTATGTTATGGTGGACCAGGGCGGGGTGGGTTAGCTGCCCCTAACCCTGGTCCAATCAAATGACTACCGCTTGGGAAGACAAAGGCCTCGGTCTGTACTTCCCCCGCGCTGAGAGGCTTAGCCTCGATGACGATAAATCGGCGGCGGCTTTCCAATTTTCTGAATTTTAAAAACTAAAATGGCTGATATAGATCGGAAAAGTTGAACACATATTTTAAATGCAGCATAAAAGTAAGTTTTTGCCACGGTAGTAATTTTAATTAAAATGCCTCTTTGTAAATCGGTTGTCTAAAATTGCTACTTCCTAATATTTAAATATCAAAAGCTTTAAGTTCATGTGTCAACAATCGCTGATGGATTTTGTTTCTCTTAGTTAAGAATGTCAGATTCATACTGTCTGACTTCTAATGTTTATCTTCAATATTATGCAACACAAATTTTCAATGGTAACGCATTTTGAATTATAACGTGATAAACTAATGCCTGTCAAACCTTACGTATTTTCTGATGTTAGTCCGAAATAATTTTCGTTGCAAAAAAAAATCAAGCAAATTATTTTCAACAGCTTGAATACCAATTCAAAACCCGCGCAAGAAGTGGTCGCTAGATGCCCTACAGTGCAAATAATTTCCTGATGTATGAAGGCCTGTGATTTTCCACCATTACGTCACCTCTCTAAAATCAGTGTGGAAACTGCAAATAGCATTAATTACAGGTCACATGAACTGCTGCCAACATAGTTATTTACTGATTTTCAAAACGAAAAACAACGTAGTATATTAAATCCTAACATAATCGAGTGTCAGTTTTGATCGCATTAAAGTGTAATGATTAACGTCGACTCGAGAGCAACTCTGCCCACGCTACAGACTATAACTTGTTTTTTTTTTTTTTTTCTATTTGTGGTACTTTTGAAAGAATACGAAGTAATATATTTGCACACTCACCGCATTCTACACAGATTACGAATACAGTCGTTCATGTATTTCGTACCTTACTTATGTGTTTGTGTCTGGCGTTATCACAAAGCTATTTGCTGAAGGGAAAAAAACCAATCGCGGCACACATGCATTAAATTAATACAATAATATGTAGAGCCAGAGGTTGTTATTTCCATTTAATTGTGTGATATTATTATACTGAATATATAAATTAAACATAGTTTTGCGATTTATATAAGTTTCATTTTATTGAATTTTATAAATTTGAAATTATTTTAAAAGTACTTTGCTTTTATTACACTGGCTTATCCAAGATGGTCGCAGATGGTTTATTAATCGAAATAACACTTTACGAAGTACATCTACAAAATGTGAATACGTTGTAGCAAAGTTTATGATTTATAGTAAAACTAAATCAATCTTACATTTAATATTAATCAAATTTCAACTATTCAAATTAACAGATGCGTATTTCTAAGGATATGTGTATTTTTTAGAGCTTTCGTTTCCATGTGAATGTCAACGAATGTTTCTCCGAAAAAAATTTTCCATTGCACATATACGTACTGCTTCCGAAAGTTATGCCTCCAACTACTCGTGTAAATATAGCTACATTTACGGTTTTAGGATAATAGTTAAGTATAATTTAGTCAACATTTTCAAATATTGTAAAGATTGCTTTTACTACCTCCAAGACTTAATACTCTCAAACCATATCTTCAGATATTCTCAGAAAGCATTTCCAGTTTTATATAGTGCATTGTTTTGATTTTTCAAACACTTAAATTCTAGAACTGAGATCCTGGAAGCAAGTGTCTGTGTTAACATTCATTTATATTTGGCTACCTAGTATACAGGAGAGCAGAAGCCCTGAACCAAAATGTTTTCGGCGTAAAGTAAGTTCAGAACAATAGGACAGACAGGTGCGTATGCGCAGGATAACCGAAGCATGGCAAACAACGTTCGGAGGACATCGCAGTGTTCTTGGCAACAATGAGCCGTCACCGACCAAACAACAATGTTGCCATTGCTTCACGGAGGGGTCGCGTGCTTGTTCCGTGGATGCAGCGACCCCTGGTGCCACAGACATACAACTAGACGCGCTGCTTTGTGTCGCTCAAGTAAAAGGAAATGGCTCCCTTCCCTTTGTTGAAGCCACAATAGGCGCCCGAACAACCTGACGCGAAACCCGTCGGCTGTTGGTGATCATAGAGCTGATGACCAGATGCTCCGGAGCAACGCAACTGTGTGTCTTACGGTAGTCAAAATGTAATTTCCATCTGCTAGCTGTACACAGACAATATTGACGCCAGATCTGAAACTGACATTAGCCTACTAGTCACTGACTACTTAGCATTCTAAGTACATACACTGTAAAAAAAAAAAATCTGCTAAACTTCCCAAACTCTAATGGAATTTTTTAATCTATAAAGTGTATGGAAATAATACTACGTATCATATCAGGCTGAAAATATGGGTGTGTTTAGCATCTCTACTATACAAGGTTGGGAACTTTCCTACGCATTAGGCTCTTTCCTGAACAACTGCAGGAACGTTACCATGGGAGTATGGGAAAATAATTTACTATTCGCGCTACGTCACTGTAAATATACACTTATATGGCACACTTACAAATAATTTCTTGGAGTGTAAATCTTAATTCGGCCAGAGGAGATATTATTTAGCTTAGCGGGATACGTACGGAATTTTTATATTGATTGAAAAGGTAATCAGTGTAGATATGAAATAATGTTTCTGGAACACTCGCAGTGTCGATCTCGTTTCCCGTAACATCCAGGTATCTAAATAAAATGAAGTAATACAAGTCATCCCATAATTTTTTTAAATCGAAATAGGTATAAACTAGAAAAAGTGACAAAACGTCGGTCTATGTAAATATTTGTCAAGATTTAGACAAGGAAAACATAGTAATATTTTAGCTAAACAACTTAAAACCACAATTTATTTTGATGGATAATATTTCTAAAAATAATATTAACCTTTTAATTACTTGCATTATTTATTAAGACCGTTACAATAATTCAACGTAAACTTGGCTCTAAAAAAAAGTTTATTAATGTTATGTATTCCCATTTCCAGTAGCATTGTATTTGCATATACTGTCATTAACCAAACTGATATTTGCTTTTATATCCTCGGTACCAGAATGGCAAAGACATTGCACTCATTTGACGAGGAGGCCTTGAGAGTGGCTGCGGATCGTGCGCCAATATCTGGAAACCCTTGGTTTTTAGATTTCTGTGCCAAACTACGCGGCCTTGACTTCGAACTCGTTTAACTCAGTTAAGACGGTTCAACACAGCTGCTAAAACTGTACTACGTATACTCCTGCAACTTACGCAAATGTGTGCATATCACTTAATACAAGAAAAATTTCCTTCTTGCCAGTCAATATGAAGTTTCAATTAACAATTATAATAAATATAATCTTTCTATTTTTATGTTTATATTATTTTCAGTATAAGTGTGAAAGCTACTTTCCGGGCAATATAAACAATTTTTTTTTTCTAAAAATTACGGCTTAATCATTTATTTTATTTGGTTCATTAAGAGCATTGTTTAATCTTCATAACCAAATTTCCGGTTTTCCACCATTACCGTCGCAGGAATAATTATTAAGTAATTGTACACTTTACAAGAGAGCGGTTAACATGCTAGAGAACCCGAAAGCTACTGTAGTGTTTCTGTCCGTTATAGACTGTTCACGGTAAAATGAGCCCTTTTGAAAGCTATGCTTAAGATCTACTTGTATACACGTTGTCTATTCCTCCGCCTTGTGTAAAATTAACATTGCTATGGGACTCATCACTTTATTCATGCGCCGGTCAAATTAAACTGTGAAATTATTAAGAAAGTAAATAGTTTGCAAATCTGCTCATTTTTACACTTAGATGCATTAAAAACAGAAAGCGAAATTATTAATTTTAAGTTAACAAAAATGATTTACCTAACACTTTTTATTCGACGTTAAAATAATGGAACTACTTTCCATCCATCGTTACCAACTTTGCTAGTCGAATGCCACTCATTGCGCCCATTAAAATGTATGCATGCAGGGGCAGTGACTTTTTTCTCTAAGGCTCATTTCTAAAGTGCTCACTTTATCGTGAACAGTCTTTACCAAAACGTACGCAGCAAAGTGCCCCAAGCCATTCACAGTCCCTCGCCAAACACGAGTAGATATTAACTAAAAAATTATTTCAGAAAAGCGCCATTGCAGAGATAGTCTATGTCGCCGAGGAAACCATCAATAAAAAATATCCTACTCGAAAGCACGTCAAGACTGGTTGTAAACTGATATTCAGAGTACTTACGAAATAAAAATAATCCTAAACACAATTTAAGTTCATAAAATAGATCCCACAATTCCATGTGGGATTATTATCATGTTCAAAATATCTGTTGACAACAGCTTGTCTCGGCTTGTTTCTGTGTATAATTCTGCAATGGCGAACGTCCGAAGTAATGTTTAATTTAATCACCTACCTCAATCGTAAGTACCTTTCAAAGAACATACACAAGTAGACATTTCCTGCATGTGATCAATCCTCTTAATTGTGTTGTCTCCCGTATCCATAAGCCTGTTTTATTAATGTATAGTTATGTATCGTTATGCTGGGAAACCATACTTCAAATGTCCTGTCCGATTAAAAACTGCACGAGGCGTGGCGTGGAGAGTATAGGCTGTTCACGGCAAAAATTGTACATTATTAAAAGCCCTGCTTAAGCTGTAAGCTATGTGTATTCTTCCGCCCTATGTTGCAACATAAACATTTTTATAAGCCTGGTCACATTATTCATGAGTCGGCAAAGTGAAACTGAGAAATTATTGTAAATGCCAATGTAAATGTTACAAATTCCCTGATGGTTACACTCGCATACCCTATAACAAACAAAAAACAAAAGAAATTATTTCAGTATTCACAAATGTTTACCTAACACTTCAAATTTAACGTTAAGACGTGGAACTATTTTCCGTCTGTCGTTACCAATTTTATGCCAAAAAAAAAGTGCCCGTTATATAGGTAGGTAGGCCTATACGCAGATAGAAAAGTGACATTTTTCAAAACGTGGTTTTCAAATCTCCTCATGAATGGCCAAAAATCGACTAGTCTCCTGTATCCACACACGTGTTTTGATAAGGTATAGATTTGTGCTGTTTATGCTAACAGACCTTGTTTCTATATGTCGTACCTGACCGAAGACTGCTCTGGGCTTGGTGTGTAGAGTAAGGACATTTGTTCTGGTAGTTAAGGGGACGTCCCTCGGCAGACACTTACACCAAAGTGTGCTCTCCAACTCGCCATTAACAGCTGAAAGTGCTCGTTGAGAAGGAGGGGGGGGGGTGTGAGGGCCGGTCCCCCAGTTCTCCAGCTAGTCCTAACAAAGTTTTCTACCCTTGCCGCAACGACCCCACCCGCCCCAACCCTCCCCTTACTGGAGAACGAGCGAGTCCCTGTGGGGTTTCAGGATTGAGGGGGGGGGGGGGGGGTTGTAGAGGGGAACTTCTTCTCGTTCTCTCTCTCTCTCGGGGCAGCCCATTTCACGGGAAAATTTGAATGAGATTCGAAGACGGGGCGGGGATACCTGCAATCCAATCTCGAGGAAGAAGTGCTCACGACGTTTCTAAAATGCCTGTTCCCTGTGGATAAAAAAAAAATGGCGTATAAAATCAAATTGATCTTGATTGTAAATAGCGGCAAATTTTGAACAAAATTTAAATGCAATGAAATATAAGTTTATATATATATGTTATGCTATATGTTATCTTAGTTAATTTCCCTTAAAAAAAAAAGCATGACATACGCAATACTGTTGCAATTTGATTTTTACGAGAACAAATAACCCTGTAGCAATTTTCAAGTCTAGATATATACAAAAATTACGTTTCCATGGCCTGTTAAGTATATTTGCAAATGAGAACTTGATGGCAAGTTCACCGAAAGACGTTTCAGAAAGATAATCTGATTGTTAGAGAATTTTGGAATAGATTTTTTTTTTAGTAGTTTACGGTTAAAAATGAGTTTTAATATACATTTTTATTCGAACAATCATAGTTACGAGGAATGATCTGGCATCTCTGATCATTGAAAACATACATATTTCAGCTTGATCTCAGAGCGGTTAAGATCGAACTGGGTTCCTGATACAGGGTTCGATTAAAGCCAAGCTAAAGCTACTAGCACACTATATTCACGAATGTACAACGACAATGATTAATATACGCAATTCACGGTTACTTCTAACGTCCCTGAAGTCCTGCCAAGGTTCTACTTCCACGATATACAAACAAAGCATAGAAAATCACACCATTGGGCCAACGTTTGACAGCAGCTGCCTTGAAAGGTTGATCGTCTTCGGCCAGCTTCTGCCCTCTCGCATGCAAGTCTTATTCTGCAACTGCGATGTCTTCGGTCACGGGAGAGCTAATGGTAGCCACGGCAGTGTCATCGCTTATTCGGCGGTGGCACACAGAACATCATTGCCAGTGTTACTTGCTACTATAGCTCCAGCACCTACAGCTCCAACAGGCCTGCCCGAGTCTTTACCCGAACCACTACGTCGTCATCAGTGTCAGTATTGTGATAAGTCATTTACTTTAGACCATACTGTACGGCGATATGAGTGCTTCAATCGTGCCATGAATCCCTGTCGTGTGTCATATATGTGTGACAGGTGCGGTAAGTTATTCAGCCGTAACGACTCTAAACATTTTTTAGAGTTGTTGTTTTCAATGTTATTCAAGGTCATGGGTGCAAGGTAAAAGTTACCTGTGCCCTTATGGTGGTAGCAGTCAGTAACAAAATATGCTTATTGACTTTTATGTATTTTTCTCAAGTTTTAGTTTTCAAGGTCTTTTATGTATTTTTCTCAAGTTTTTGTTTTAAATGTCATTCAAGGTCATGGTCAAGGTTACCTGCATTTAATATGGTGGGAGTAGTAACGTAATAACCGTGTTTACTTGTATTAATTTTTCTCGAGTTTTTGTTTTTAAGGTCATTCAAGGTCATGGTCAAGGTCATTTTCATCTAATATGGTGGTACTAGTCTGTAATGTAATATTCTTGTTGACTTTTATGTATTTTTTCTCAAGGCTTGGTTATCAAGGTCATTCAGTGTCATGTGGTTCAAGGTCAAGGTCATCTGCATCTCATATGGTGGTAGTAATATGTAATGTCATATGCTTGGTGACTTTTATGTATTTTTACTCGAGTTTTTGTTTTCAATGTCATTGAAGGTCATATAGTTAAGGTCAAAGGCTGAAATTAAGGTCAAAGGTTACAGGGCACTAGCTTACAAGGTGGTGGAAAGGTGACTACCAAGATGGAGGTCACCTACCAAGTTGGCAGTTGCCTACCAAGTTGGAGGTTGCCTACCAAGTTGGCAGTTGCCTACCAAGATGGTTGTCGGTTGCACCTACCAAGATGGTGGAATGAGTATGGGTGAGGGGTGACCTCTGGAAGTTAAAGTTTTTTAACAACAAATATTTGGGATTTTTTAAAGTTAAATGTCAAGATCAAGGTCACATGTATCCAAGGTGGCCGCTGGGGCGACGTCACAACATGGAGGCATCTGGCTCCTGTGCTGCTGTGCCAGACGCCGATGTTTATGAACATACTTTATTCGATTACTCATGGACCTTTTCACTTTACCCATACGCCTTCCAAGCTGAAACCATAGCGTTTTTAGTATAGTAAACGTGTTACTTAAATTTATATTCGTACTCTAATTTAAAAAAGAACAAGAAACACCGATTTCAGAAGAAGTAAGTTTACATATTATACTCGCAATGCAACGTAAAGTCTTAGGACGATATTTATTAATTCGCTGTCAACGTATTGGTCGTGGTGGTGTAGTTGATGAACTAATTGCCTTCCACCCAGGCGAACCGGCGGGGTCGCTCCCGGATTTTCGCGTGTGGGAATCGTGCCGGAGGGTTTTCTCGGGGATCTCCCGTTTCCCCCACCCTTTCCTTCACACGATGCTTCAAAACTCGCCTCGCGTCTCCCTCGTTGGCTCTCAAGACCTCCCATCCCACCCAGTCCCAGTGTACAAAATTGTGTGCACTGCGCACATGTAGGTAATTTTTGTTCTCTACTGCACACTGAGAAACTCAATGGCCAATGACCTGCGGGTAAATGATTCGCAATCTTACTCGTCTAGGTCGTAATTGGTTCGTATAACTGTTGCCGAACATATAGCCTACAGATCATTGGCTGTGACAACGAATTGCACTGTCGACTCAAGTACAGAACTCAAATGCCTGAAATCGTCAATTAACGTTTGTCCGAACGGTTTAAGAGTGGGATGGACCCCGCGTCCAAGATCAATAAGCGAGGGAGCGATACGGGCGACACTAACACGCACTTCTAGCGCCTCATCGCTCCTACGCACAAGGCGTGCAGTGTTCCCGTCGTGACGCTGTACTGTGCAAATTAGATCCGTAACATAGGGGTTCTATTACACGCTATAAAATACCGCATATTAAAGTAAGCCCGTATTGTTGTATTTTTCTCTTGCCGCTTGAGAAAACTAGAAAGGCAAACTTTAAAAATACGATATTTGACCATTTTCACAAAATTTTTTCTCCGAGAATACATTAAATATGATAAAAGTAAAAGAAACATACGGGCATAGATAATTGTGTTTTATCTTTACTGACAAAATGTCATATTTGCAGAACATTTCTTTACCGGGAAACTATTTTACAAAACATGTGGGGTCCCGCCCACTCTTAAAAGCCGTCCAAATCTTCACTTACTCGGCCGCAGCCGACTATCAGTACGCCAACACGCTGCTGTGAACTCTAGCATATAGTGCATTCACGGTTACGTCCAGTTTTTCTGCTAAGTTCTTCTTCCATGATATTCCTCCGCCTGATGCAAAACAAAGCTTAACTGAGACTAGAAAATTACACCAGAGGGACAACGAACCGCATTCGTGCGCACTTCCTTAATAATATTTTACACAAGAACTATTTTTTATTAGGCATTGCCAACACACATTTTTTCTCTCTGCTTTTATTCATATTATTATTTATAAATGGAATGCAAGTAACATTTAAAACTTAGCCGAAAATAAGGTACTTTTTTTAAACAAAAGTATCAAATTATTGTGATAAAGGCTGTTCACGATAAAGTGAGCACTTTTGAAATCAACCTCAGATCAAAACCACTTGCCCTACCCACACATATTTTAACAGGCGCTCTAAGTGACATTCGCCCAGTAAAGTTGGTAACGATGAATGGGAGAGTAGTTCCGTATCTTAACGTCGTATAAAAATTATTAGGTAACCATTTCTGTCAAGTGAAATTATTTATTTCGCTTTCTGTCATTTCTAATGCATCGGAGTGTAAAAATTAGCAGATTTGTAAAATATTTACTTTTCTAGTAATTTCACAGTTTCACTTGACCAACGCGTGGATAAAGTTATGACGCCCATGACAATATTAATATCACATAAGGCGGAAGAATACACAATGTAGATCTTTGTAGATCAAATTTAGGAAACAACCAAACACGTCATACAGGAGGTGATTTTTTTTTTTTTAAAGGTATGATTCAAAAGTGTGAAGAAACTGGGATTAGACTATACAATATGTTTTTGAATAACTTGTTGAAATTCAAAACACAGCAGCTATAAACCAATACAAATAAAAAATTCATAGGAGCAATATATTTGGAAAAGTCGTCTATAGGACGTTCACGGTAAAATGAGCGCTTTTGAAAGCCCTGCTTAAGATTTATCTGTATGCACGTTGTGTGTTCTTCTGCCTTATGTAAAATTTACATTGTCATGGGCCTCATCACTTTATTAATACGTCGGCCATGCGAAATTGTGCAGTTATTAGAAAAGTAAATATTTTACAAATCTTCTCATTTTTTTTTGACTTCGATGTATTAAAAATAACAGGAAGAGGAAGAAATAATTTTATCACAAGTGGTTTACCTCACACTTTTTATTTTATGCTAAGATATGGAAATACTTTCCCTCCATCGTCAAGAATTAAGTGCGCGCATGTTCCTCAGTGCGCCCGAGAAATGTATGCTGGTAGGAGCAGTGACTTTTTCTGGGTTGATTTCAAAAGTGCTCACTTTATCGTGAACAGCTTTTAGTGTTTCAGAATTAAATGTGAAGTTAGGTAAAACATGGCCAGGAGCCCGCAGCTTCACGTACTAGCGCGGCGTGCAACTTGCATACCTCGAAGGCGAACGGAATAGGCGTGCGACCGTCTACATGCGAGAGTACGTTTCCATCGCGGCCTATATGATTCCGTTCGCCTCCGCGATATGCAACGTGTCGATTACGCATGTATGTGATATTGCGGACTCCCGGCGTCGTTTTGCTAAACTTCAAATTAGATTTTTAAAATACTTGATGAATTTTTCAAACATTTCGCTACAAGTATTTTATGTTTACATTAGTCCATAGATTATGTGTCTTGAATTTCGACGTGTTATTAGAAAACACCATGTGTATGTAGTTACGTACATTTTTTTTCATATGCATATTTCAAAAGTGATTACTTTACTGTGTATAGCTTTCACTCTAGTGCTTGAGCATGGTATAGGCTCTTCACGGCAAAGTGAGCACTTTCGAAGCCCTTGTTACTTTTTTTATATCAGCTGTTTTTTTTTTTTGGCCTTTAACCACATTTTGAAGTGAATATTGCCATGTAAATAAACACACTGTTTAGATTCCACCGCGCTTGGGAGTTAACGTCCGATTCTAAAATGTAATGTATATGTACTTCCAAATGAGCTTTACTGTGGATACAATCCAATGTTCCCCGCGCCCTGTACGGGACAGCGCGAAACTAAACTCTACGCGACGCTTCATCTGGCCGCAGAGCATCGCCGCTGCGTCTATCACATAAATAACAGTTGGTGGTTTGTCGAGGGAGGTTGGTTTGTAGTGGTAGAAGGGGGGGAGGGGAGGTGGAGGGGGCTAGCCAGCACGCCTCCTCCGGACTAATTGAATTCGGCGGCGTCACAAAGAGAAGTGAGTCACATATCGGTTTTGCAGAGCTAGCCGCTACTGTTTTCGGCCCGAGAATCAATATTCCCCTCGCAGAAATAATGCGACGCCGCGGGGTGGTCTGGGTGGAATAGAAAGGGGTTTGGTCCGCTGTTCAGCTCCTCTCTTACTATGGCCTGTGGGCCGCACTGCAGTTCCCGCCCTCCGCCCCCCCCTCCCACAATCTGCTACTGTCCGCCTGGAAATAAGATTCCATTCCCATCTGGAGCTCTCCCACTCCTCCCATTACGCAAGAGGACAGTGGAGGATGACGTCCAAGGACGGCGCGTCTGCAACTGAGATATCTGTTCTCGTGAATTCCATTGTATAGTTAACAGCTATTGTTCTTCTCCTTCGTAGACGAGTTACATTATCGCTTCTGTCAACAGATTACACTCATTTCCTTCGCATTATAAAGCATCCTGTCAGTGATAGATAGAGCCCCGAGTATTTCGCAGATTGAGTTGGCAGCAAGCTAGGCTGAGTAACCCTCTATACGCTCGAGACATTGCCGTTTGCTTATTGGTTGCAGTGATCAATAGAGGCCTCTGTACAGGACTGTTAAAATACTCGCTCACACTACTGCTTCCTGCTTGTTACTGGCTCACAGTTACACGGGGCGTGTCTGAAGAACTGTCGTCCAATCACAGCAATAGAGGAGAAAAGAACACGTGTTTGGAGTCTACCTTGCCTCCAAATAAATTCGCGAAATAATCGTGGTGGCTCTATTGATAGAGTGAGTGAGTGAAGAAATCTGGGAGGCTCTTAACATCGAGTTCTTGAGAGGCAATCATGGTGAGGCGAGGCGAGTATGGATCAGCGCCCGAAAGAAAGTGCGTGGGAAACGGGAGATCACCGAGAAAACCCATCGACCAACTGCATCGTCCGGCACGATTACCACGCGCGAAAATTCGGGAACGACCCCGCCGGAAATCGAAACCGGTTTGCCTAAGGGGGTGAGTAGTCTAACCACCTTACCACCGCAGTCCCGAATACTCAAGGATAGCTGCACTCTTTACATTTAAGTTCTTTAAAACACATCAACATCCGCTCCCAGCTTTGTAATCGTCAGCTTCATACCTCTATTTTTCTGACGATGTTTCCGATGAATTCGCACATAAAGTTAACAGCCAACAAATACATGGAAAGGAAAAAATAAACGGTCGGGTTGAGAGGAATAAGACAAGAGACCGTTTTAATTTATTTGAACTTGTTAATTCATATTTTACTATGCGTAAATCAATAAACCTTCAGCAATGCGAAATTTTCTGCAGCGTGCAAAATTTTTTCAACGTATTTATTTGATGATGGAAGCAGACGGTAAACTGATTGCAGATATTTGTTCATCCACACATTATCTAGAATCTCATTGTTCGATTGATTGTAAATACTTATTGTAAAATGTGAAACTACCCTTGGGAAGCACTATAGATAGTAAGTCGTAATGTGTTTTCGCCTTTTTTTTTTCGGGACGAATAGGTATGTTGGTGAGATTTGTCCATGCAGTTACGAAACATCAACTTTGTGTCGAGGATATTAGACTAATTATATAAGTCACTGTCCCTCATATGATATTAATAACAGAAATTTCTTTTAACTACTTAATGCCAAGGTCATTTTCGCAGTTATTGATTTTTGTTATCGTTTGTGTTTATTTTACGTGCTACTTAATCGAACGTGTTCTCTACAGGGAAAGGGTGGTATCCAACAGATACCTTGGGAGTGTTACTTAACATACTCGATATTAAAGTTGATAAATAATTGCCCATATTTTTCTTTAGTGACATTACACTATTAATGTAGAGTTTCTGTATTAGATAAGAAACTTGTTCCGATATGCACGTAGGCCTATATCAGAAATTGTAAGTTATTTTCAATGCTCCTCCAGCATGGCGGGTTATTACGGCTCTGCTCTATTTTTCTTCGAGGAAAAAATTCTTGGGCCTTATCGTTTAATAAGTACTGGAGAAAATATGCCACTATATATTTTTAAAAATAATAATGCCCCGTGAATCTTAACTACATTTGTATCATTAACCAATTTTTTTTAGCATAATGCACACTATGAAATTATATTTAAAAAAAATTGTATGAAAATAAGGTTATACTAACAGTCACTACAGCAATTACTTTCGTTCTTGAGCAAACGTTGCGATTTCTTTTGAAAGTATCTCATCGTGCGCACTGTTAAAATTTTACGGATATTTTTTACGGAAATGTACAGTAAATATACGAAATCACGATGCGTGATGACGAAAAACGGAGCTGAGCATCGGAAAAAAAAAAAAAAAAAAAAAAAAACTACGTTGGTCCCAATCGTTGGTAGTTGGTTGGAAAGGTTTGTTCTATCAGCAAGAAAAATAAAACTGCTTGTTTGCCCGTAAGGTATTGAAATATAGCATGTGCGGAAATCTTTCCGCGAAATTCGGGTGTCACTACACGCCATGCAGACAAAAAACGTTCTGAACAATTACAACTAAATTCACAATTGTAACTCTTGCAGTATACGCACCACAAATAATTAAGTTGTTACAAACTAAGTTACAGTAATGTTCTTCGTCTCCGTCAATATGTAATGGTAGGATTCTTTATTCTGGATGCGGTAAAGGGATCATTGGGGGAAGGGGGGGGGGGGGTAGGTATGCAGCTGGGTACCAGCACAGGTGGAGCAGGTGGACCTCCTGTTTTGACAGCTGCTGGAATATTGTCGTTCAACGTCAACATTCTCGTTAAGCCAAAATTGTAATACCTGTACCTTTCCCTCCTGTTATAACCAATGTACCCCTTCTGTACTCCAGTAATTAAATAAATCATCAATTTTCCTGTGTTTATAGGACCCCCCCCCGCCCCCCTGTATTGTACGTTACAAATTAACAGCACGTTATGACATGTGTAAAAGTTATAACCACTACCAAAAAAAAAAAAGCTGCAACACACACTTTGTCTGTATATCTCGTGTAAGAACATCATATTATTCCACGTAAATAGTAAGGAATACGGCGATACCCGCCAATATCTTAGTCCAAGCATTTCGGTTTACACCAGCCATTTATTCTCCCGTTGGCCACACAAAGAAAATACAAAATACGCATCAATATTAAAGGACAGTGATGCTCAGCTACATAATTTTTAGAACCACTGTTATCCGTTGAACCACTACCAAGACCAAAGTAAATTCTGCTGTTTAGAACAATGCCAGTACAACGGCACGCAGTCAAAATACCTTCCCAATTCTTATTAGTTATTCTGTCACCATTTACTTTATCAGAATAAGTGTGAGATCTAGGGTGAAAACAAAACTGTAATCTCTTACCGCGTCCGAGTTTACGACGCTGTGCCTGCGGGATAACGCGATCACTCCTGTAACCAGAACGTGCGGACAGGATGTTCGAAGCTGGGATCACATTGACGCGAATCACGGCGGACAGAGCGGACAAAACTTATGGCTGTTCACATACAAACAGATCTTTCTGCAATACCGTTCTGGTTTGAGTTGCAGTCTCTTTACAACCGCGCAGTTGCGTACGCAATTTTTAAGACCAAGATTCCAAAATAAGCGATGGACGAAAAATAGACGCTGTCATGTTTCTCCCCCATTTTATTAACTCCATTGTAACACGGATTTTTACTAAGTGATTTTCAAGAGATATTAATTTTACCTTGAACGTTCAAAAATACTTTACAGTGTAATGCCACTGTTGGTTCATTTACAAAATACGATTATTTGGTACAAGTATTGAATAAAATTAACGTTTATGTTCGCGTATCTCATTACAAATACTATTATATATAGGCCCTGATAACAATAATACAAGTAGATTATCCAATAATATATAATATTAAAAATGTGAACCAGTTGACTTCTGGGAAATATCAGCGCGACGAAGTCTGCTCTTTCTACGAGCAGAAATTTCGGCGTGACTCGTACGAGGGCAGTTTCTGATTGGCTGTTCAAGTTTTGCACTC
Source organism: Dryococelus australis (assembly GCA_029891345.1). Lineage (NCBI taxonomy): Eukaryota > Metazoa > Arthropoda > Insecta > Phasmatodea > Phasmatidae > Dryococelus > Dryococelus australis. The sequence continues at coordinate 372,797,237 of CM056993.1, forward strand.
TGGCGTGAACGGCGTATGTGTGAACTTCCAGGAATTTTCAGTCTTCTTGTCATCACCACCACCCCCCCTCCCCCCTCCCCGCGCCACAGGACATTTGTATTAGTCATGTTTTTAATTGGCATATGTTAGTATATAATTCTCATACGCATCCTTTCGAAGCGTTAATTCACGCTTTCAATATCTTCGTGACCAGTTAAAAGAAACTTGCGTTTCACATTATCAATCGTCATAATCCGTAGTAAGCGTTTCACATTATCAATTGTCATAATCCGTAGTAAGCGTTTCACATTATCAATCGTCATAATCCGTAGTAAGCGTTCGTTCCAAACCGCACGATAGTTGCTCTCACAAATTGTGATGAATCTCTGGAATGAACCATATGATTTGCCGCTTCCTTCTAACAAAAATTCTTTTGGAGAAAATGTATAACCAGGATGGTCTTTGTTTAAAATTCCCTCATACAAAATAGGTACAGTACATTTGCGGATACATAAAACATTACTGAAGCCTTGGTGAAGTCTACTAATTATACCAAAGGGACAACGCACTGCATTTCTGCGCAGTTAGTTTAATAAAACTCTACATAAGAACTAGTTCTTAATAGGCATTACCAACACATTCACCTTCTGATTTTACTTGAACTAGCTATAAATTAAATTTTACAATTTATAGATCAAATGTAAATAAATGTTAGATTTAGTAAAAAATAAGGTACCTTTATGTTAACAGAAGTATAAAATGCTCGTGTAACACGGCATACTTAGGAAATAACCAAACACGTCATATATGGCCTGATTTTTCAAATGTTTTATTCATAAAGTGTGAAGTTATCGCGTACGGACTATAATTGTGTAGTTACAGGGGGGAAGCAGAGGCTATCACAATACCCCACCGATGTTGCTAAAGCAGTATTAGCGGGGAATGAGATTCACGGTAAACTGAACACTTTATAATATTGTCTATAACATACAATTAAACCATTTTTTACATCCTAATAAAATCAAATGTTTAAACGTTAATGTCGGACGTAAGTGTGGAGCAGTTTGGGGCGCTGAACATATGGGGCCTTGAAAGCCTACAAGGGCGAGGCTATGTGAGAATGGAGCGGCGCCGGAATACAAGGGCGGGGGAATTGGAAGTGCCCCGAGAAAACACACCGACAAGCGGGATCTTCCGGTACGATCCCCACGTGCGCGAAGTTCGGGAGCGGCTCCCCGCCGGGACTCGAACCCCCGGCCCACCTTGATGTGAAAGGCGAGAGCTCTAGCCACTGCACTACCACGGCCCCTCGCTCGAGGAGAAGACTACAGTGATTTATTGCGAGCGGTGTGGCGCCTCGGGGAAAGTTCGCAGGAGCTTTTTCTTGTCGCAGGACGAGTGAGCGAGAGGTAGGGTGCTTGAGGGGTGGGGGGGGGGGGGGGTTGGGAGGTGTTATTCCCTTATGAGACAATGTCAGAGATGGAGTGTGACTCGAGAGAGGAGAGAGCAGCTCCTCGGGGCTGTAAAAGTGCGACACGAGCGCTGCTGGCCGCAGCCTCGCGGGATGTAATTTCCTCGCGGTGCCACATCACTCGACCAAGAGTGTTCCTAGGTGTTGGTAGCCGAGGGGAGTACAGGGGGACGACGAGAGTTAAAGGATTGAAAATGGCACTCTTTTCCGCTTTCCGCCATCGCTCCCGGGATCTTTACAGCCTGCTTTTCTTTTACCTCTAACCCGTCTCTTTCGTTTATTCACCACCCTCCTTTTCCCCAACCATCTCCCTAGGCGCGCCACTCTCAGCAATATTGTATCGAATTAAATTCTGTTGTGAAATTTCTGCCGGGGTCCGTATTGCGTTAACCGCGATTAAATCAGAGCACAGATGAAAAGATGTTGCTCTGAGATTGAAATAAATTTCCCGTTTAGAAATATCGTTGGGATGTATTTCAGCACATAATCTTATGCGATAGTGAAAACCCAGTCCTTCGCCACGTTTTTATTTATTATTCCCCTGCCAGATTTTTTTAAGTAGCGACACCCGAAAAACTGGCGTATTTTGGACTGCGATTACAGATATCTTCTAAACTCAAGTCAAGTCCGTACAAATAACTTCCACACAAACTAATTTTCTCTATTTTAGTCGGACGTCATTAAAGCACTGATAGAGCCAATGATGAAGGCTGATTATCTTTATGGCTATTAAATTTCGATGGAAATTATTAAATGCATTGCGAATTATTTCACGCTATATCGCTACACACGTCAGTCTCACACTCCCCGAAGTGTCCGACACAAAACGAATATGAAATTTCCTGTAGCAGGAAAAAGCGAGGAAGTTTCATGCTTCACTTTGAATGTGACCTTGAGAAAACATTGTTTTTTTTTCCCCCTAATGATATCCAGACCACTATTTCCCCTCTCACCCTTGCCCACTCCAACCACACAGCTTGTATACGATGCTAACTTTTGTCAGTGCAAAATACGATGCAACTTTATTAAGTCATTCAAATTGCACATTGCCTCCCACAAACCAGAGGGGGTTGAAAAAATTAATTTTATGAAGCAAACTTTTGTTTGAAAGTAGCGTATATTATTTAACTCATACCGTGTACATAAGCGCACCCTTACACATCAGCATATTACACACATTATGCCATTTTTACCTTACAGTAATCCTCCCGCTGCTGCAGACATTAAAGCCGACCGTTTTTATGGTTAAAGTCACCAAGAAAGTAAGACAAAGAGACGAAGCTCAATGATATTTTGGCGGGCCCATATTTTCCTCTATGTTTGGGCTATTAGGTAGGATTTGCTCCCAACCATACAACTCTTAAACATAATTATTTCAATTTTCAGACAGATGTTTTAGTTGCTGCCAATAACCATTTGGTAAAAATGTTATAATTAAATGCTGTATTTACAAACAGTACCTAACACGAAAGTAAATGAGTGTTTAACAATTGATGGCAGATAGTACATAGGTTGGCTACTCTGTTAACTGCACAATCGTTTATTAAAATGCTAATTGTACATATTTATATCTTTTAAAAAGACATTGTCACTGATATCAATAACTCTTGTACCATTTATTCTTAGGCAATAAGCATTCGAAAATTCAATAAATCTCAATTCCAATTCCTGCAATTGATTGTAAACATCAATTCCACCTTCTTCAGTAACAAACACAACAATGGAAACAAAACCACTCAACGCTCAGACGCTGACAGTACATGCCTGGATAAAAATTATATATTTTATGAATGATGATAAAATTATTAAAATTAAATTTATTTGTGCCTTACGCATATTTAAAAATGAAATTATATTGTTTATAAAATGTACAGATTTCTTTATTAATGAGCATTAAAGAGGTTCTCCCTCGTTCTAAGATTGCAGTTTCCTCTCACTCTATTTGCTTTTCCCCTAGTGTAATTGAAGATCATCGTTTGCTCCGCTCCCTTTCTCTTCACTGTCGGGCCTTCCCATGGTAGACAGTTGGTTTACCCCCTTAGTGAGTGCACTTTATCCAGTCTCCCACACTCACGTCCATTCTTGAAGCAGAACGAATATCTTCTGTTCATCAGTGGCGTCACCTATTATCCTGCTCCTAGCACAATATTGTAGAGGCGAGAAGTCGCATTAGCATGTTTTACTTCCACGCACTTCGTAGAGACAGGACATTTTGTTGCAACATCTGGTAGTAGCTGGATTCGGTTGGCACTGCGAATTTATGTGCGCGGGTAAAATGATAACACGGGAACCTGAAGATAGGCGAGGTAAATATAAGCTTAACTTTTAACTGCGAATTCTGTGCGACAAAGAGTATGCATCTATCTGGACGTAACGCCATTAATACATGCTTATCTGTATAACAGTAAAGCACGTAACGTAAAAGTCACAAGGAAAAAATATCAAAAAACGGAAAATAATACGTTTAAATTCCTATAAAGTAAGGTAACTTATATCCTAACAATGTAATTACTATAAATAAAAAAATTAATGAGGGAAAAAAAGGGTGTGTTAACCTTCCCAAGAATTATAAACTTACTAAGTACCTAAAAGAGCGGCAATTTCAAACTCAAGAAGGAAGTTCATTTTATTCAAAAAAGAACGGGTCAGTCTCATTTCCGATATTTATTGTTAAATTCGTGAAAATACTTTTCTATGATAAATTTCTGGCTTTGATGTTACATGTTTGCATTACATGTTGTGTTTGTATGTTACCGATATTATTTTGTTACGTGGGAGATACCTGGGGGGTGTATCTGAGTTCGTGAGGGATGAAGGAGTAAATAAAAAAAATTAAAGAAACTACGTTTGTTTTCTAATTCATTTTCTCCGTATTATACCATTCAATCATATGTCTCCCCATTTACTGTCTTTATTTACCAGTGAGCAGAATATTTAACGTCTACTATGCTAATTAATGTCCTCAATTGTCTCTGTTGGTTACAGTCAGTTAACTCATACTCATCATTAAAATGTGTTCAGTCTATCTGTTGCCATCATTTGAAATGTATTTCACTCACGCATGTAGTCAAAAATTCCAGCCTGCCAGCCGCACCCTTCACTTCTTAATACTCGCAGTCGCAGACTTCCCTTCCGCTGGTCACTTCTCTCCTTACACCACTAGTTTTTCTATCGCTCGGAACTCAAACACCCATTCACTCATCACCTCCAACTCATCTCCCGATCCGGAGGCATGACGTAATATTTATATTGTTGTCCTGGTCATTTCAAAGGTTCAATGCACCTCGAGTTACTCTGAGATAATGACGTCAGTAATCCAGAGCATTATTCAGATAAACGCAGAAATCAATACTACTAGGGATTGCACCGCAAGACATTATCGCGTCGGCTCGATTTTTGTGTAACTGATATTCGGCCGCCGCTACCACATAACGACTCTGTCCTCCTCTTCGCTCGCGCCGGGCGGGCCAAGGCCAGTAGCGCAGACCAGCGACACGTAGCACTGCTCCCTCGTCAAGTCTGTTCGTCCCGAACAGACTCTGCAACGTCCGGAACTTCGTGGAGTGCCAGTCGGTCGGTGTGGTCAATCTTCGGCTCCGTCTGAGAGCCTTGATGACAAATCCGAAAGACCACATCATTGATCTACTTCAGAATCATGTAGGGGCCTTCCCAACCTTTTTGTACCTTCGAGTACCTTTTTCGTCTCTGTGGGTTTTGCATCAACACCAGTAGTCCTTGAAATACCTCGCCTGACATTCTCCTTTCACACCAGGTCTTCTTCCTGTAAGTATATGGTCGTTTGTACCTTACAAAAGGACTAATACTTTCATTAATGGTTTTAAAGGATGAAGCAACTCCAAAATTTCCCCTTGCATCTTCCTTTAGTACTTTCGGACTGCCACTATCCAACGGCAGTAGAAAATTTCTCTTAAATCTTAATTGCTACTGCCATCCAGGGTGTTCAAGACCATTTTTCTCTCAGCATCATTAAAGCGAACACTGAAAAGAAAAGAAATCATTAAAATTCTATGTGCTGAAACTAGACGTGATTTGTTACGTTCTTGTAGTACTGAGATTCATCACCCTATTCCTCACAAACTATTGGCACTTATCCTTGTCTGAAAGTGGCTAGATATAATTGTTGTTCCCGCTCGCATGCAAAGTGTATGCGCACCGGTCGAGCTTCTACGGAGGTTGTGTCTGTCATCCTACAGCATGCGGAGTACCGGGCTACAGTTACCCTACAGGCTGCAACCAGATCGTTTTTAAATGTTTACATGTTTTTATGTACCTACACATTCTAAATCACCTCACAAACAAACCTAGTAGACGTAATGAGGCAAGACGTGGCGGTCATACATGGGAAGGGTGCTGGGGAATTGGCATGTACACTCTACTGAACGACCGGGTAAGGCGTTCTAGATTATTCAAATGACTTGCAGTGATCTATGTTCCCAGGCCTAACACAGGGTCATGTGCAGATCGACCTATTCTAGTTGTGTATCCATCCTTACTCATAATTTATTGCACTGAGTATTGTTGTACCATACACTTACATGTACAGTGTTTACAAGGGGTCCTTGTACGTACACTATATATGTGCAATTCCAATCAAACCACCCATCTGCATATACGTCTCACCACTGCCTGATATGCATACGTTACATGGTTATACGACTTTGTGACAGAGTGTTGCAATAGTAACAAGTAAATCTCCATGTTTATTTGAGGAAGCTCACGCCCAGTACGACAGACATTTCCTAATAGTTCTGCATTTATTGTAATGTCCCCTTACCAATTACAAAACTTTTGTGTTCAAGTTTGGTGAGTATTTATCTTCATACTGTTTCGAAAATTTTCATCTCAAAACTTACAAGTTAAATTACAAATTCGTGGAAGTTTGCCTGAATAATTATTTAGAAATAACAAAAACGTTTAATGTGAATGGCGCAACTTTCAAAAACGATTTGCTATACCTGCCTTGAGTGTTCTTTACCGCACATTTTCCCTATTGTTTATTTACTGTTTTGCAGAGAAATTATTAATATATTTTAGTTGTATTTCTCTCTCCGAGAGACGTTTAGTAAGAAAATGCGAGACAGTAAAATGCATCTAGGAAATAGTTTTATCATATGGCAGCGTTAATCTTTCTAAGAGGTTAAATTTAATTGTAACTTAAACAAAAATATGATATTTAAGCCTGGGCTCTGGCAGAGACCTAGGCTTCGGGATCTCTACAGTTTAATAAATACGTCTATAGCCTATTCACAGTAAAGTGAGAACTTTTTAACGCCCACCCAACAGCCATTAACAACAAATAAATATATCTTATTGCAGCCTCACGCGTTAAATTTTGAGAATGATGAAATGCATACATTGCGTTTATTAGGCACGTAGCTATGTTGATGTTAAGAAGTTGCAGAAATATAGAAATTCAGCAGGGCCTTAAAAAGTGCTCACTTAACCGTGAACAGCCTACACCACTCAGCAAACTGCTGGATGGCATTGAGCGTCAGAAAGGAAAAATAACTATCTGAACGCAATCCTTGAGAACGGATTAGAAAAGTACTCACCGAAACCGAAAGAACGGCAGGATCCAGCTCCGCTTGGCAGTTACCTTGATCCTTGGACTGGCGGAACACAGCCTACTGTGCTGAAACTAACATGTTACATCTCAACAACTGCGACGACACGACATTTTACAAACAAATCGCCTAGAACAGCTTTTTTTTTTTTTTTCTCTCTTTGTTCCTAAAGTCTAGCGAACACGTACACACAAACACCTGTAACGAGCATCTGACTACTATAAACCGAGTGTCTTTGGCAGTTTGATCATCATCTTCGTGTCACGAAGTTCTTTTGAATCTGTCTCCACCTACCACACATTACATCATCTGTAATAATGGCACAATAATGGGAGTTCACACATTCGATGAGCTACGGGGCACGACTATGTATTGGCCTACCATTGTTTAAATAATAAATTTGACACTTTCGCTAAAAGGATGACGTCTGAAATGTGAAAAATGCACGTTTTGTCGAAAGAGTTAAAATCACAATAAAACTGTGTTAAATTATGAGTTGAAGAAGTTTTTGAATTACTTTTTCAAACCAAGAATTTAGCCCAGTGCATTGACTCAGGCGACAGGTACAATAAACCGGTTAGAATTCGCGTGCATTATTGTTCCAATATATATATATATATATATATATATATATATATATATATATATTATATATATATTCCGGTACGGTGGGTGTCACTGTATAAAGGCCAATATTAACGCAGGTGACGAAATATTAAAAATTAAGTTGCGTTCAATAATGTTGTTTATTTGAGTTAAAATTCCGCATACAAAGAAACTAAACATATATATATGTATAAAGGTTGGTTCACAATTAAAACAGCATTCTCACAGAGCATATGGCATACCAGAAGCACACGGCAAGAAATGCTGTGTGAAACTGATTCACAATTGAATACTTTATGTGTTACTTTTAGCCAATGACATTTCGCGACGAGCCTGGCGTGCGTCAGTTGGTAGTGTCAGTAAATAATGTTTTAATGTTTCCGTTGTAGTTACACACATAAAATGGATTTTAGTAACAGATTGAAATGATGTGTTGGAAACGGATAGTAATTTAAAAGAGATGGCATTTTTTTTTTTTTTGTTTAAAGTCTGCTTTTGCTAGTGCTTTGTCACCTGTTATTTTGTCTAGATCATAGCTTGCAGTAGTTATTCGTTTCTGTTCCATAACTCTGTTCCTCCAGTTTAAATAACAACTTCGTGAAAAATTTTATACTCTGTTCTGGTTCAATGCTGCTTCATGCGTCTGCATAAGAAATGATAATATAACCATTGCCTTAATGGTTTATGCCAGGACGTCTCATACACCCGACCTGTAATGCGCAGCTATGAATCAATAGCTTCGAAATCATGGTGCTCAATTCCTGAACACGCGGCCTGTTTTCAATGGTCACTGGTATGCTTTCAATTGCGAACCAAGCTTTACCCGAATAAGAATATTAAATCTTAAGTGTTACCAGTCGCCTGTGGTCAATGCATTGTAACAGACTGAAAATTTCGAATGAAAATTTTGTATTATTCGACAGTCATTTTTCATTTATCAGACTTCCGTTGTATAACATAAAAGGTTGGACAATATATTACAGGGTATAATACTTAACATGTAATCTATTTCCTAAAGACATTTTCCTATACAGTACACAAATAGAACCCATTGGCTATCCAAGAACTCGCTTTTACTCTTTCCACATTTAAACGGTGATGTATTTTGAATCACTTCAATTTCCACACAGACACATCAGAACTGAAATCAGCAAGCAAGCAATAGCTTTTCTATACAAACATTAATAATTCTGCAGGTGAATGGCATCCAAGCCCATCGTTATATATTTTTTCGCCCATATCACATTAAACACATTTATAGGACTAAACACCTCTTCCATACACCGATACGATGAGCTACGCTAGGCTAAAAAAAACTAACTATACGAATCTGCATTATGTACAAATATGCTCTTGCATGAGGTTTAAACTCTGATACCCTATAGAGCTCTTGTACATTTGTGTATCTTAACTCACTCCCCCACGGTTCAGTTCTTTAAAGTACAACTTGCACAACTTCTGAAACAGGAAATTTCTAAACTGCCAGCATTCATACAGTAGTACAAACTGTTCAATATTTATTTGCGGGGTCAAACGCCAGTAGGGGTAAAAAAAAAAAAAACATATTTGTGAAAAACTATCAAATTGCTAACATCCAACTATTAAATACAACAAAGAAGTGTTCAAATTACCACGATCGAAATTTGGCACAGTAATTTAAATATTTTATACTCATTGTTTAGAAAAGTATGGTGCGGCACTAAGTACTTCGCAATGGCCTCAGAGCGATATTAAATGCCGTACTAACTGTACTGGTGAAAACTCGTTTTCAGCAAGGGAAAGGAAGCTATTTTAATACTTGACATTCATTTCGCGTCCGAAGAACGATGTGCGTGGCCACTGGACAAGACTAACCGTTAGGTTGGTTACATAATGCCGTATAGTAGGTGCAAATAGTTCCTCCGAGCACAACGGCTGCCGACTGTGGCGCCATGGTGCCGACGCCATCGTGGATTACGTCACCGCCGCCGCCATCTTTGATGTTCATAACCTTAACCTTAACATTTATCTGGCAGTCATCTTGATACCACACGCCGTTTTTTCAACTGCCGTCTTGTTTTCTCCATTTTTCCTCTTACAATGTCCCATTTTCCTTCAAAATGTTACATTTTCCCCTTAAAATGTACATATTTGCCCTCGAATTTACCCCTTTATTCCTTCCAAATGTGTGAAAGTTTCCCTCTGTAGTGGTAAAAGATTCTAGTTAATTAATTTTTCGTTTTCCCGCCACTGCAACTGCGCGTCCGCCATATTGACAGCTGCCAAAAAAAAAAGTTTGCAATTTTGAGCTGCTAATTTATAGCGAAAAAACCCGCAAAATCACCCAGTGCCTCGAAATCGCCAAAATCCCAAATAATCAGTAAAATTGAGGCGCCTGGTGTCAGAACCGTTAGCCAGCTTGGATTATAGTATGTTGCTGCAACATTTGATTATGGACAAACATAATTTTATAGATTAAGATATGTGTTAAAATTAAAATATATTTCTTTGACTTTTTAAATAAGTATATCGAGCAATATGTTTACGGATCTGTATTTTCAAGATTATTTTGATTATGACGTCACAAACGTTGATTATGTAAAGCATAATTTTATAAATAAAAGTAATGTATTTAATTTTAAAAATGTACAGACAAAAGTATATTATGTGACCCGTCTGCGGACTCATAATTTTTAATAAGAATTGGAATATGAAATAATAGCCAAGGAATGCCTACATGTATACGACGCCATATTGGATTTAATAATAATACCTATGCATGATAAAATACGGATCCGTAAACATATCGCTCGATACAATTATTTTAAAATTAAAAATAAATACTACTATAAAATCCAATATGGTGTCGTATACATCAAGCAATCGTTGGCTATTATTTCATGTTCCAACTCTTCTTAAAAATATGAGTTCGCAGACATGTCACACAATATATTTTTGCCTGTACATTTTAAAAATTAAATAAAAATATAGTAAATTAAATATATAACTTTTATTTATAAAATTATTCTTTGCATAATCGATGCTTGTGACCTCATAATCGAATTCTCCTTACAAATATGGATCCTTAAGCATATCCCTAGATATACTTATTTTAAAAGTCAAATAAAAATATTTTAATTTTAACACACAACTTTATTTATAAAATTACTATTGTCCATTATCTATGGTTGCAGAAACATAATATAATCCAAGATGGCTAACGATTATGACACCAGGCGCCTCAATTTTACTGATTTTTTGGGATTTTGGCGATTTAGAGGCACTGGGTGATTTTGCGGGTTTTTTCGCTATAAATTAGCAGCTCAAAATTTCAAACTTTTTTTTTGGCAGCTGTCAATATGGCGGACGCGCAGTTGCAGTGGCGGGAAAACGAAAAATTAATTAACGAGAATCTTCAACCACTATAGAGGGAAATTTGCAGACATTTCGAAGGAAGAAAAGGAAATTCGAGGGGAAAACTGTACATTTGAAGCGGAAAATGTAGCATTTTGAGGAGAAATGGAAAATTTCGAGGGAAAAAGGGAGAAAACAAGATGGTGGACGGAGAACAAAATGGTGAGAGGAAACAAAATGGTGCCTCTAAACAAGATGGCCGCCAGCTCAATTTCAAGGTAATGGACATCAAATATGGCGGGGGTGACGTAATCCACGATGGCGTCGGCACCACGGCACCGCAGCTGGCGGCCTTTATGCTCGGAGGAACATTTACATCTACTCCGTATCATGTGCTCTTTGCATAGAATTTAGTCGTACAAGTTGGAGAAATATGACATTATTGACATAAATTTACTATATATATCATCTTGCTCTAAGTCACACGTGTGTTCAGAAGACGGTTAAAATTTTCTTGTCACCGAAACCTACCTATTTCGAGCCCGTGAACAGAAAGAATTTTAAGAGAATTCATCACAGATGCTGAAATTGTTCACTACAGACTCTTGATCATGCGTAATGGAAAACATAATACTCTTATGAAGGGAACTTTTCTGATATCCATTCAACAATAAATATTTTTATTAACGATTATAATTTAATTTCTGTTTGGATAATTTTAAGTTGTAATCGAAACAGTTGTTTTTTTTTTTTTAGCACATTCGGGGAATTTTTTTCCACACATACTTGTTACGTATTTCTTGAATTTCGTTTATTTGGAGCACGCTTACGCTCTTAGTAAAAATATTTTTTCGCTTTATCCCCGACTGTCGTTAGCGAACTTTTTGGGTTTAAAGGACTATTACGACGGCATTGTACACGTTGCAGGGGAGTAATTAAATAAGTATCAATTTCCGGGAGCTGCACGAGGCAAACCAGTGAGCCTTCCTTGATGATGACATCCGCGAGAGGGCGTCAAATATTTCACAGTCCGCCGTCGAGAAGAAGCAGAAATTTTCTGTGCGTGATAAATCCTCTTAATACTCGTTCCCCGACCGGGTATCGATCCCACAGGTTCCGATTCGCGTCCGGGAAATTAATCTATTTCCGTCTACGGACCGGACACGACTGCTGGTGTTTACAGTGGGGCAGTGAGCTACGCGAAACACCATGCAACGTGTGTTCGTGCCCTAGCTACGCTTTCACACACACGACTGGTCGAACCCAGTGTGCGCGCGGGGGGAGGGGGAATATTTTGTTTACCTTTTGGTGCTAAAATACCTCAGTGAGTCATCAAGTTACGATACGCTTATCATGTAGTTGGTGTGTGTGTGCGGTAGGTTTTAAAAACTTAGCTCCTAGGTTGGTCGGTTTGGTGGTGACGAGCGAGTCTGCTGGTTGGTTGAGGGGGTGGGGGTGGGGGCGGGAACTAGAAGCCAAAGTCGCCGCCGCAGTCCATGCTGTAGTCTCCGTCGTCGAACCCCACGTCGCCGTAATCTGCGTTCACGTACGCGAGGTCGTGGTGGTTGATGACGGTGGTGTTGATGTCGTAGTGGTTGTTGAGGTGCAGGTCCGGGACGTCGTGCTGGCAGACTCCGCCGCCTCCCCACCCCCACCCGCCGCCCCAGCCCCAGCCGTGCCCCCAGTTGGTGAGGGCGGCGCCCATGACGACGCCCGTCGTGAAGTCTGCGGCGCCGCCGCCACGCTCGCTCAGCAGGATGGTCGTGTTGGCGACGGGGGGCGGCAGGGGCTGCGCCGGGGCGCGCGCGTACCCGTTCAGCGGGAAGCTGCCGCCGCCCACCGCCGTCACGTGACCGTTGTTGCACGGGGGCGGCACCTCTCCTGGCATCGCCGCTGCAACAGCACACCGCAGCGCTCCATCAGCACCTGCAGTACGTCGTATAGTCAACTCACCTTAACTTCACACTTCGTCGTTTAAATTGTATTGTAAAGTGCTTGAAAGCTTAACAGGGGACGGCTTGCAGATTAACTTATAACCTAACTTAAATTAACACCCATGCCTTTTCGAACCCAAAGACTGCCCCAACCACGACTGCGCCACAGAAGATCGGCTTGGTGAACTAAACATTTGGAAAACCACCCCATCTGTAGGCTGTTCACGGTAAAGTGAGCATTTTCGAAAGCCCTGCTTAAAGATCTACTTGTGTGCACGTAGTGTATTCTTCCACCCTATGTAAGATTAGGCCTAACATTGCCATGGGCCTCGTCACTTTATTCATGCGTCGGTCAAATGAAACTGTGAAATTTTTAGGAAAGTAAGTATAATACAAATCTGCTCATTTTCACACTTCGATGCACAAAAAAAAAAAACAGAAAACGAAAGAAATAATTTAAGTTATCACAAATGGTTACCCAACACTTTTTATTCGACGTTAATATATCGAACTATTTTACATCCATCGTTACCAAATTTACTGGGCAAATGTCATTCAGTGCGCCCATTAAAAAATATTTATTCAGGGGCAGTGGCATTTTTCTAAGATTAATTTCAAAAGTGCTGACTTTATCGTGAACAGTCTTTACTCTATGACTTGTTTGGTTGTTTTCTAAATATGCCATACATCACAAGCGTTTTGTATTTCCCTAAAGGTCAATGGTGTACGAAAATCGTATATTTAAATAATTTTTGTCACAATTTGTTTTACAGGGAATTTTTCGAAATTTTTGGTTCGACAAGGCGTAAAAAAACAATTTTTAACATCTTTTGTATGGTTAAAAATTCCCTGCGTTCGTTATTCTCGGAGCTCTGATTAAAGATAAGAAAGAAAATTCCTTTCACTGCTTTCATCAGTGCTTCTAGAATAATGAAGGCAGTAAAAATCTAAACAACTTGAAAAGGTGTTGAAAATTATTATTTACGTCTTGTCGAGCCAAAAATTTCAATGAAATCGTTGAAAAACGACTTATATCGAAAATCGGGCAAACATGCTGCTTTCATGCTCCATTCCCCTTAAATGCTGTTCACTTTAAATTGAACACTTCTGAAATCAACCTTTGAAAATTGTCACTGACCCTACCACACTGTTAAAAATTTCCGTATATTTAAGGAATGTTTTACGGAAGTTTACGGTGTATATACGGAAAGGCAATCCGTAATGACGAAAAACGGAGTAAAGTCCGTAAATACAAAATACGGAAAGTCTCCGTATTCCCTTTGTCTTCGAGTTACGGGGACGAACAATGCCGATTCTACACGAAGCTTTCTTCGCCACTGTAGCAAGAAAATTATCGTTTCTGCGGCAGTTAAGGTTATCCACGCGAATATGGCCTATTCTTTCAAACATTAAAAAATACCATCAGGCGTCCGTAACATTTGGCAACACTAAAAATACAATAAATTTAATAGAACTGAATTTTCGTTGGTTAAGTAAGAGTTGTAGATGACCCCTCACGTTAAATAATGTTTTATGTGTTCATCGACTTTGTCAGTAAAACCAATTCACCAAATGTTCATATCGTTTTGTGCAGATTGTGTAGATATTTTATTGAGTATTTTGTTATCGTTTGTATTGTGGGTTGAATGTGTACTGTATACAATAGGTTAAGGGTAAACGCCTCTGTATATCGTGTGTGATAAATCTATTTATATAAAAAAAAATGGTAAGGTATTGGTCTAGGGCGGCAGAGTGTAGGAGTTCATTCCTGCTTCCCTGTGAATTTTTTTTACTGTCCTGAGTCACTGTAAATTGCACAATATAAATAATAAACTATCGTAAATATGCTTAAAAAAAATTGTTCGAGTCGTGGACTGGTAATTTTTTGACTCGGGTTCAAACCTCGCTTAAGTACAATTTTTTTTTTAACTTTTTTAATATCCTTTTTTATACACGATAGAACACCCACATATCGAAAATTAGAGACATGTTCATTATATCTTTTTATTTTAAAGGAAAGTACAGCAAACTAACTTGGAAATTAACGGAGAGGTTGTGTGAAACTTACGGAAAGTTCGATTCTGAAAATTAATGTGTCCGTAATTTTACGGAGAGTTTACGGACACTTCTGGATAAATTTTTACCCGTACTTTACAGTAAAATGAACGAACATTTTTTTTCAACAGTCCGGCATACATTTTTAAGGGCAGTTTTTTTCAAAGGTTAGTTTATAAAGTGCTCACTTTGACGTGTGCAGACTTTATCCCAGTTTACCCAATTTCGCACAGCAACTGCAAAGCTGTGGTCGCCAAGACGTTACATATTACTCGGCGAAGAGATCGACACGGTAACGGTTCCAGATGCTTGCAGCATGCGTCGCAATTCGATTGTAGAATTTGTAGTCAAGTTATTCGGAACCTAGTTCAGCCACGATGTCATATTTTTTTGTATTATTTCTGCACGCCATAACATAATGAAGAAAAAAAATATATATCAACATTCCCACACACAGCAAACAGTGTACTCAGAAGTATTTTATCTCGGGTCATAAAACCAGTTTGAGAGTAATTGTTGAGAATTTATGACAGTAGAAAATTTACATTTTACGAGTTGTTTAGTATTTCTGTTCATAATTTTTGACACGAATACGTCTATAAATTTGCGACCATAGTAGGAGGCAATCCAGAAAATCCGATGATAACAAGATCGGGGGATACAGATTTTTGGCATTGCAGCTACGAATCTATAGTCTACATTCAAAATTCAATTACAGCAGTCGATTGCCAAAGGATCAAAGAATATATAACGTTGAGTGAGGACTGCGAAGCATCGTTTTGGGTGGGAGCGGGAGGGGGCGCTATTTCAAGTTTTGACTAGGGGAATCTACGCCGCTCTAATCGACATCTCTTGTCAAGATAAATTGATTGAGTGTATAAAAACATTTGCGTGGCGTGGCAATGGTGAAATTGTATGCGTTTAATGTAGAAAATTAAGTAAACTTAACACAATGTCGGCCTATACTCGTAAAAAAAGCCAAGTGAAAATACAGAAATCGTATGCGGTCGTAAAGAGCATCTGAAAAGCAATCCAGTGATAATCATGAAACCCCATATGATCGAGTGAAGATATGCAGGGAACGTAAAATAAACATCAAGGCGTCCGAGCGCGTCAACGTAGACGTATTCACGCAAAACAAACGGCCGTGTCCCCAACACAGCCAAGCCCAATTTTTAATATTAACATCGAGGTCTTGAGAGGCGATGAGGGTGAAGCGAGCTGAATATGAATCAACGCCGGAATGAAACAAGGGGGGGGGGGGGATGGGAGATCCCCGAGAAAACCCGCTGACCAGCGGCGTCGTCCGGTACGATTCCCGCATGGGAAAATCCGGGAACGACCTTGCCGAATACGCGAACCCTATTCGCCTTGGTGGGAGGCGAGTAGTCTAACCACTATACCACCGCGACCCCTTTGGTAGTCGTCAAAAGGGAGGAACGTATTGATATTTTAAGCTAATCTTATGATTTTTTGTGATAAGAAATTTTTACGTAGACAGTTCGGATTTCATGTCTGTTTTGCAGAGTAAGTTACATAATCGAAATCTTTTAATAGCATTTAAAAAATTTAATTCGCAGCATCTTAATCGGTAGGAAAGGAAAGAATCTGAAGTAATTTAATTTGATTAATGTTTGATATATCCTGACGTTCAGTCAGCTGGTTAATTGCCGGTACGTCTGTATAATTCAGTATTTGGAAGCAGCTCATTAGCTCCGCTTTCAGCGAGCGGGATTTGACTGACTGAAATCGCTGACTCCATCTTCAAAGCTTGCGGCTTCCTTCAGGTCGTGAGCCGCTGTAAAACCGCGCCGGAGTATTAAACTGGAAGTCAAACAGTTTGTTCTTGCGAAAGGGAGGGGAGAAACTTTTTTAATCACGCCGTAACCCGTCTGCAATTAGAGCTGACTTCCGGTGCATTGCCGGAGCTGCTAGCGCACCCGGTGATAGCTTCTGAGCTGTGCTGAACACTGACTTAAGGGTCCTGTGTACTGAAGCCTAGGCCACAATCGCCGTAGCGTTCCCGTAACGAAATAAGAGTGGCGTTACCGCGGAAGTATATGAAAATGAGCTCGCTACAACCGCAGTAACAAAAACTGTTTACGCGGCCAATGAGAAACGAGTACAAAAAAAAAAAAAAGACAGGTTGTACATGTATCGCAGCTATTTTCAAACAGTGTATTGGCTAACATGTTTTTTTTTTTTTTGTTTATCTACTTGTGATGAGAATTTTTTTTTCGCGGGAATCGTGTTTCGGGATATTTAAAGTGCGGCATACATGTTAATAATTGCGTTGAATATTTAAATAAACGGAAATCTGAACTGTAACGCAAAAAATTCATTTAATAACTATGTTCGTGTTATAAGCTTGCGCTGCACTGACTCTCGTGGTTGGAAATGTTGTCTCGTGATTGGCCGACGTAGAACACGGCGTGAGAAAAATTGAAAATACTCAGTCCTCTTCGCGCCGCTACCGCGAGCAGGTCACCATATTACGACGTCATGTTGTGTTGTAGCTGGTTCCATATACAAGTGTGGATTCAATTTTTATTGTTAATTCTTACGGTGATTGTAGCCGGGGTTTGAAACATTTTCTGTGAAATCGTTGTTTGCGCGTAAACGCCTATCTTAGTAAATAAAAGTTCTGGAACTATGACTGTTTGCCAGAAAAAAAAAAAAAAAAAAAAAAAAAACTGTTTTTTTTATTTTTTTTATTTTTTTTACTTCTGTTATGTTCGTGGGGGGAAAATCGTGAAAATGGTCAGATATCGCATTTTTTAAACTTGCCTTCGCAGTTTCCTTAAGCGGCAAGAGAAAAGTACAAATATACGGGCGTAGTTTAATCTGTGGTCTATCATCGCGTGTAATAAAACCGCTATGTTACAGATCTAATTTGCACAGTACAGCGTTACGACAGGAAACACTGCACGTCTTGCGCGTAGGAGCGATGAGGCACTAGGCGTGCGTGTAACTGTCGCCCGTATCGCTCCCTCGCTTCTTGACCTTGGACGCGCAACTGCATAGTTTTCTTAAGAGCCCGTGCCACCCACCATATTAATGTCTTAATTTTTTCCTAATTCAAATATAAGTGGATTTATTAAGCGTATCTAATTGCATTAAAGACTGTTTACGATTAAGTGAGCACGTTTGAAATCAACCTTACAAAAATGTCACTGGTCTCCCTGCATTTAATTTTAGCGGGCGCACTAAGTGACATGAGCCCGGTAAAGTTGGCCACGATGGACGGAAAATAGTTCCATATGTTAACGTCGCATGTAAAGTGTTAGGCAACGATTGGCCATAACATAAATTATTTCTTTCGCTTTCTACTTTTTTTTAATTATCGAAGTGTAAAAAAAGTAGATTTGTAAAATATTTACTTTTATAACAATTTCACAGCTTTACTTGACCGACGCATTAAAATAAAGCGATAAGGCCCATGACAATGTAAACTTTACATAAGGCGGAATAGTACACAACGTGGATACCAGTAAATCTTAAGCAGGGCTTTCAAAAGTTCTCATTTATTGTGAACGGCCTATACCCAGCATTAGGGATGTAATATATGAACTAATACCTCATAGTTATGCAAAAATTAACCTAATACGATATTTTATATTAATTTATTCTCCCCCATTTTAATAACAACCAAGGGACATCTATTAACAATCAAATACCAAAATTTGCACAGAACTATGAAATTTAATGTTTTATAATGAAAAATTTTCAGTAATGATCCTGAATATCCTCATAAAACACTAAAACTAATCATTCCCGAATAACGGGTAACACAGCCTCGTAACAATACTAATTTAGCAGCGTTTAGGAATAGTAAACTCTTTTTTTATACTTTACTAAATTTATCTCGTCCGTATCTGCACACGCAAAAAAAGTGAATTTCTTTTTTGTGATTTCGTTACTTATGGAAATAGTACAGAGTACTTGCCGAAAAGGGGGGGGGGGAGGGGGAGGGCTAACTCCGTTGGGGTATTTTTTTTGTCACTACATCCAGTTAAATTTTAGGCGAGTCTCACTAACAGGTTCTTGTACATGCTGTCACATATTATTTTGAGGAACTAAGAATAATTGATAGAATTATGTTTTCAAATGCAGAATTTATCAACACGTTACAACTTACCTCCATAACACGCACATTGATATAAATAGTTTTTAATGTTAAAATTACGCCATTATCGAATAGGAAATATACAATAACATGAAAATAATTACCACACTAGTGACTGTTAATGTGGCAAAGTTAAGGCCATGCAGTCTTGTGTACAACTTAACCAAAGTTTAATACTGTGCATGTAAATTCTTTCCTTGAGCTGTTTCGGAGATAGGAGTCATCATCGCTCGCTGCCTAACTTGAAGAACGCACAGACATGTTACACATAAATTCGGCTATCGAATAGTGTTTATAATTTTGGCATCTTCAGGGCTGGCTGTTGTTAACTATTTGCTAATCAGATATGCTGGAAAGCTTTAAATAGAGGAAGAGAGATTATGTAACACACAAAAGTATCAGCGCATGTTTACGCATTTATTTAGAAAGCAACTAAAATGCTCGCACTGTTACAAGCAATTTTGTCAAATAGAGAAGTGCACAAAAATTGGCTTTTATTTTACCAAACCGTGTTTATTAACCTGAAGTATCGTAAAACATTAAAAATTGAACATGGAAATTTTACTTCACAGAAAACGTAATTTTTTTCTCCCACGCGTAAGAAGCCAAAAGTTTCTATTTCGCAATTCACACACACACACACACGCGCCCACACACACATATATACACACGTACATACATACATACACACATACATATGTGAATTAATTAAATACTATTATTTGTCAAACAATACAAGAAATCAGAAAAAAATGTTACGTATTATTTATTTTCTACAATATGTTATTGTAAATATTTGCGTTATGTTATCAATAAAGAATAGTTTGCAAACTCAAGATTTTAAATTTTACTGTATGAAGGTAAAGTTAGTGTCTAGGAAATGAGGAAATGTTCATTGTAGCGGAAGCGGGCACCAAAAGAAAAACAAGTTTTTTCCCAAACATTTTCAAAGAGAAGAGTATTACTTTGTAATAGACGATAAGATATTTGACAAATTAATACGGCCCATCTACGAGAGACTAGATCCAACCGCTGACTTAAAGAGAGCTGGGAAACAAGTAATGGATCTACACAGTAGGCGACATTTGTCAGTTCTCCTGATCCAAACAACATAGGTTGGACGTGTTTCTGTTGGTCGCATTAGGTATTAAAGGTTGAAGTGCAAGAAAGGTTGTCGTTCACGTATGCATGCAGGTGATAAAATTAGTTCTGATATTTATACGCAGACTGGACTGAAAACTGAGTCTTCATCTTAACGTGGGTGAACGGTGAATGAAAAGCGAAGAAATTTCTTAATGTTTCGTAACGAACATATATGCCTAAAGTCAACATCTCCATCCACATCCAAATATGTATTAGGCCCTACTATGGAAATTTGGAGATACATGTGCTCGTTGCAAATTACTCCTGTCAGCAAATGTCGAATTTAACGGTCTACACAAACACGCTCTTTCATTGTACCGATTTAAATATAGAATATTCGGGTCTATGGGATTGCCTGAGAACCAAGTTTGAGAGTGGAAATAGAGAAACCGCGGTGAAATGGCCCATGTTGAAGAGTATGTAAATGCGTGCATGACAGATATTACTGAATAAAGGTGAAAATGAGAAAGCACAAGGGTTAAGGGGAGAGATTCTCTGACAGACGAGGCATGACCAATGAGCCTAGGTACTGCTCTACGGACCATCAAAAATGGGGCCAACGCATTGCGCAGATAAGACAGCCAAAATAATGATGTAGGCACACCAGTACCGAACAAAACACGGCGTTTTTTACAGCGGAGTGATGCCAGAGCTCATCATTTCGACTTCCTATTGCTGATTCTCAGTTTAATAACCGCCTTTTAAATCAACATAGTTATGGAAAAAAAATTACCGCCCCTTGCTGCGCATATTTTCCTCGTAAAGTTGGCAGTGCAGTAGAAAAAGTAGTTCGATTTTTTTTTACTTTTATAAAAACAGCAAAGTGTAAATGTTGGCAACATCGAAATAACTTAATATGTTGTTTCTGGTTTTAATGTTTATTCCACTCAGGTTTGGAAGAAAACGAGTTGAGTTGATAGATTTGGGCTGCTCTTAACAACGAGGTCTTGAGAGTCGACGGTGGTGAAATATGAGGTGAGAATGGAGCAGCGCCGGAATGCAAGGGCAGGTGAAACGGGATATCACCGAGAAAACCCCGCCGACCAGCGGCATCGTCCGACACGATCCCTACTTACGAAAATCCGGAGTGACCCGGCCGGGGATTGAGCCACCTTGGTGGGAGGCGAGCAGTCTAACCGCTCAGCCATGGAAAAAAACGAGATTCCTTATGGCGTGAGCCTGGCATACAGAAAATGTTCGCCCCCAAGGTGAGCTGGTGTTACAAAGAGGTCACTTGCAAGCTGGTGATAAATACGGAAATTGTGTTTATTTGTGTGTAAAAAGTTTGTGTTTGTCTGAATTATAATACTTTCCCCTGCCAAAATATAAAATGTTAAGTTTGTTTAGTGGCTAATATACTCGCTCTTCAGTGGTGCTTACAACCCTAAACAATAATAGTACAACTGGCCATGACTTAAGCTTTCGTAACCACAATTATTTTAATAGAATATTTCGCCAATTTAATGGCAAAACATAGATAGTTGTCACCATAAGGAATTTTAATAGTATGTTGTTACATTCGAATTAAGTAATAGTGTAATCTAACGTTTTGCTTAATCCAGTTTTGCGATTTTGCGACAGTATGTTAAACACGTGGACATTTTTTGGTCGAAATACTACTCTAGTTTACTCTATACATAACTTCTAAAACAATACAAACTTTACGGTTTTACACATTTGTATTTATTATATGAAAATTGCAACTATACTGTAATCCATTCACGGTTACTTCACACTTTTCTGAAGTCCTGCTAAAGTTCTACTTCCAGAATATTCCTCCGCCTCGTGCAAACTAAGCTTAACTACGTCTATAAAATTGCACCAAAGGACAACGCGCCGAAATAGTGCGCACTCAGCTATAATTATATTTTGCATGAAAATTTTTTCTTACTAGGCGCTACCAACACACATGTTTTATTACTGTTTTTATTCGTATTTATTATAGGTGCTATATTATAATTTATAAATAAAATATAGGTGAAAATTCAATTTAACAAAAAAATAAGATAATTCTATGTTAATGGAGGTATAAAACGCTTGTAATACATATCATATTTAGGAAACAACTAAACACGTCATAAAAGGGGCGATTTTTCAAAGGCTTGATTAAAAACCTGTGGATAAATCGCGAATAACCTATATTACATCTGTTTACTACAAATATGATACAGTCTGGTACACATGAAACTCAGCGCTATCTGGCGGCGAGAAACCTTTCCTTGTCAAATTAATTGCATTTAGCTTCCCAACCTGAGGAGAAAAAGCACTAGTATAGGGTACAAACTGGCATGTGAATCATATATTTACTCTCCCGTTTTTCACTTGATGAGCGTTATTAATAAAATGATTGGATCAAAAGCAATTTTAATGTTACATATGGCTATAGAATACAAGCGAGCAGAAAAGTGATACCTAACAGAGCTTTCAAAAGCGCTCTGTCTACCGCGAACAATACGTCATAAGCGAGCTTCTGTTGTATTAATCGCATTGAACCTTACAAACAATATCATCATGAAAATGACTTCCTTGATTTCGCATGTGACCAGTTTTATGTATCGTTACGTGCTCACTACTTCGCATCCCTGCGCGAGCGAGTGTAAAGAGGACAGAAAGTCGTTATATGATAGCGACGGTGGAGGCAAGGCAATGATGGGTTCGAGTAACAGACGCGCGCCGCGGACCCTGGTTGTATTGCTTTCTGCGTTTATCTGAAGAATGTTCTGGATTACTGATCTCATTCTCTCAGCGCGACTCGGGATGCTCTGAACCTTCTAGATGGTCAGGGGAACACTATAAATATTGCGGCAGGCCTCCGGGTCAATAATTGAGTTGTAAATGATCAGTGAGTGCGTGGTTGAGTTCCGAGTGATAGAAGATAAGTAGCGGGAGAAGCGACCAGCGGAAAGGAAGTCTGCGACTGCGAGTATCAAGCAATGAAGGACACGCTTGGCAGGCGTCCAGATGCGTGTGTCAAATACATTATAAATGATAGCAACAGATAGACTGAACACGTGGGTGAGAGTTAATTGACTGTAACCAACAGAGACAATTAAGAAGGGCGTTAATTAGAATTGACACAGGCGTTAAATAATGCTCTCACTGTTAAATAAAAAAGTGAAAGTGTAGAAAGATTATTTACTGCTGTAAATAATAACGAAGTGAATAAATTAGAAATATAAATTTAGTTTCATGTTATTTTTTTTTTATTAAGACCTCCGTCCCTCACGAACTCAGATACGCCTCTCAGGCGTTCTCCCATGTAACCGTATGTAAGTTATAAACTGCAGAATGCGCAGGAGAAATATATATGACGAGTTTCTTTTCTGGCCAGGGAGATTTTCGTTCGGTATTTTAAGAGTGAAATGTGCAAGATGGCTCTCCCGTATTATATCGACCAGTACACGAGTTGAAAGTTGGCATGAAATGTAAGCCTCACTACCTATTTCGTCGTGGGCTTTGCTTAAATCTTACGGGACCTGTGTTCGGGAATCTACTCTTTGTCTTTTCTAAGTGTGCTTTTGGTCGAAATTTCCTGTCAACCATTATTTTTATAACTTAATGCGGAGAGAGCGCAACCACATTATAAAGAGTCGGATAATTTTATTAAAATTTTATCCATCTTAAGTAAAAAAGAAAATATTTATTGGGCAATACCAAATTTGAAGTCGGCCATATGCGTACGCTGAAAATTTCTGGATACCTTTCCTCATTGGCCCCCTTTCTAGACCTCTTTGAAAATATAAATAGAGTAAAATTCAACCTCAACATTAATAGACAGGTAACGCATAACTTACAGACATGCTTTTAAACATTTACATAAATTAATATATTATTTCCATTTGACATTTTGTTCCTAAATATGTTTTCATGGCATGATATGCTGCTATTCGTACCTTTAAAACCTTGTCAAAATTATTCAAACGTCTAAGTATAGATTAAAGTAGGCTAAATAGTTACGCCAGTAACTTTTTTTAATTTTTTTATTTTATTGAATTGCTTCATCCATACGAAATTAATTAAAAAAAACTTTTGATATGCTTGTTTTTATGCACAAAAGTAGCAATCATTTGTGGCCTTATGTGTTTTAAGGCATTGGCAAGGCGTTGCTTACAAAACTCACAGCAAGAAAATCGCAATGAAAAAACAGTATGGCATTCCACATACAAGAGAATAAATAACAGCGGACGAATTGTGAAGAACAGTTGGATTAATCTTTGTTTGCGCTTTTAACGGCGCATCTAAAGAATGATCGGATATCACTTTTTAAGTTTTCCTTGTTTAGAGACTGGTAAACATATACTTGATAGCACTGGTGGCGCGTAGCCTAATGCGTGTGCACATTTGTCTTCCATGACATCAGACATCATCACAGCAATTACTCACGCAGATTCCCCGCTGTCATGTTGGTCGCATGTGATCACGGAACGTCTCAAGACCGAAGACATAAGGCAATTGTTGGAAGAGATTACTTAAGCTAAAGGCACTCAGCTAATAATAGGAAAATGTAATGATGGATGAAGCTATTCACAAGATCTGGAATGAGTTTGCCACTGAAATTGGTAGAAGAGTGGAGGAATACGACCAGTGGCAAGAAATTTCCGATGGCCCATGAGGAGGTATTCGGGTAAAGGCTTCTAAATTAGGAGTCGGAATCGCTCTGATTGGCGAGGAGCAGGTTTTACCTAGAAAACCGGCACAATACCGTGCGAAACACTATGGAAAGTGAATGGCCCGAATAGGAGGTATTCGGGTAAAGGCTTCTAAATTAGGAGTCGGAATCTCTCTGATTGGCGAGGAGCAGGTTTTACCTAGAAAACCGGCACAATACCGTGCGAAGCACTATGGAAAGTGAATGGCCCGAATAGGAGGTATTCGGGTAAAGGCTTCTAAATTAGGAGTCGGAATCTCTCTGATTGGCGAGGAGCAGGTTTTACCTAGAAAATCGGCACAGTACCGTGTGAAGCACTATGGAAAGTGAATGGCCCGAAGACAGAAGAGGAGAAAGTGCCGGTCACTGCCTTACTCATCAGAGTACAGATGCAGTGCGAACGGATGGAGGGTGTGCCAGCCTTCGGGCCGTAAAACCTGCCATATTAGTTGTTTCAGCTTACCCCCCCCCCCCCCCATTTTTTTTGTAATTATATGCATATCTAACATTGAAAAAAATACTGTTACCGAAATTTAATAAATTAAGTATTTCTTACACTACATTAAATCATGTAACCTCTAGGAAAGTAAACTTCGAGAAACATTCTTTGTCGATACCCTTGGAATGGAGTGGAGAGATTTTGGTGGATCTTAACATCGACGTCTTGAGGGCCGATGGGCGTGAGGTTGCGTTGGTTGTGGAGCGACCCCGGTATGCAAAGGAGGGGGAGGAGATCTCCGAGAAAACCCGGCGACACCTTACGTCACGATTCCCATGTGCGAGAGTCCGGGAGCAGCCCCGCCGGGAATCGAACCCGGTTCGCCTACGTGGAGGGCGAGTGAGTAGTCTGACCACTAGACCACCGTAGACGTTCGTGAAAATAGATGATGAAACAAGCGGTTATGTAACACTGAGTGTTTATTGCGTTATTGCATACGAGAGGCGATCAATGTAATGATCTCGTGAAAGTTCGTAAAGTAAAGCTGAGCTCGCAACAATCCGTCGCATCCTTCAGTCGCCCATCCGTCAGTAAGTCAACCGTCTGGTTTTGTTTTCATCCGTCTGCTGAAAGATACAACAATCCATCATCCGTCGATCCTTTCTGTCCGGCAAAATTTCAGCGTGACAACTTAACATCACAATCTTTCTTTAGTTGGAGGTATATTTTAGTTCAAGAGAGAAACATTTTGGGGAAATAATTTCTTTACGTTATAAGAATTTATTCTGAATTATTGCTTACATTTTCAACTCTCGAATTTATCACCAAATATAGTATACACAGATCCGCCGCCTTTCATTTTATTTCAAAGTGCGTATTCACGTCTATAGAATGTCGTTAGAAGCCAGTGGCCCATCCGTCGTTCCATCAAAAGTTAAAGTTTGGGAAATAATTTACGGATTGAAGGATAGAAAAAAAGTTCCTCTGCGATTGGTTGAAGATCACGTGACCGTCTGACGGACGGGCGACTGACGGATGCGACGGCTAGTTGTGAGTCCACTTTAATTTTCCTCTACATATTATTCGCTAGGTACTGCACTTAATTCGCTGTAAAATATTAGTGGTATTTGTTGTGTAGTCATATAAAGATATTCCTTGTGAAATCCATTTGGGTTTTTTACTCTTTAACCTTGTTTCACTTCGTTTACTTCCGGTACGAATGAAAAATTGTTCAGTCGGTAAATAGACGTGTTTTATATCGCGTCCTCAGAGGAAGCTGCTTTATCGCAAATAATCCTTTGCTGTGCAAGTTATACGCTTTCTGAATTACTGCCACCAAAAACACCCACTGGGAGTAAGGTAAAGTCTGCTCACGGGAAACAGAACACTTCTTATGAACCTGTTATCTATACTTTCTCATGCGAAAAATTTAGTTAAATTTCTCAAATGGAACTTACGGCCAGAAATTTATAAATCCAAGATGGTGGACTGATTCTTCTCAAGAGAACAGTGTACCTGGAATCTGAACTGCGTTGCAGTGTGTTTGAAAAAAAAAAAAGAAAGGTGTTTTTATTACGAAACTACATAACTCGCGTCGTATGTACTGATCTACGGACAGGAAATATACTTGAGAAGTAGTGCGAATATTTCATTTAATATACCGCCTTCATTACAAACACTGTTTCCTAGCTCTCTTACGTAGCTAAAGGCTGTTCACGGTAAAATGAGCACTTCTGAAAGCCCTACTAGAAATCTACTTGTATGTACATTCTGTATTATTCCGCCTTACGTAAAAATAAAATGGCCGTGGGCCTCATCACTTAATTCATGAGTTGGTCAAGTGAAACTGTGAAACTATTACAGAAGTAAACATATTACAAATCTGGTCATTTTTACACTTCCGTTGCATTTAAAGGAAACCGAAAGTAAAAGAAATAATGTTAAGTTATCACAAATGGTTTCCTAACACTTTTTATTCGACGTGAAATATGTAACTACTTTCCATCCATCGTTACCAACTTTACTGGGCGCATGTGACCCGGTGAGCACGTTGAAATATACGCAGGCAGGGGCAGAGACTTTTTTTTTTTTTTTAAGGTTGATTTCAAAAGTGCTCACTTTATCGTGAACAACCTTTAAATAAGATAACTTTTCCCACTGCCTTATAGCAGAATGCACGGATCGGAAACAGTCGAAACCAGTATAGGACATTTACAGAACGTTTTTACTGACTTCGCACTAATATCTATTAACATGTTACCCCGAATATACTCGTTCACGCATGACGTGTTGCAGAAAAGGTAAAGCCATGATCAATCCTGTACAAGGTCAGAAGCTAGCACCAATAACGACAGCTTGTTTTTCCTGAACAATTACACTGGCTACTGGCAGCACACGGAAATTCTATTATGGGTTACTGCCAGTGTCACATAGTGCTTTTAGAGTAACATTTCGGACTGGAACGAACTCGGACTGGAATCAACTCGTAGTGAACTCGGAGAGAACTCGTATCGATATCGAACGAAGTAAGCGGTTAAGGTAAAGTTTCGAACGTGGACTAAAGTGTAAACAAGACTGAATGCGGAATGAAACTGGATTGAAGCGCTCTATTGGCGACTGGTAGGATTATAAAACAAACGAATTACAAAAGTCGAGTAAACGTACAATATATTTTTCCTTCGTGGCCATTTACATTTCGCTTCACTTCCAAAAAATATCTATTTTGCTAGTGTTAGAATGATTCTAACCGCCTACATAACCGAACTAACAAATCAATATGGTGGCCACTTCTCCTTTGTTCTAATTTCAGTCCGATGAGTGTTTGAAGTAAACTTTTCAATCCGGGTTCGACATTCCAGTCCACCTCGACAACTGGACTGGATTATCTCACTCCACTCCTACTTCAATCCAGTCCGGATGTGTTTATACCAACATTTCAATATGGGTTCTTCAGTCCTCTCCAGGTTCAATCCGGATTGAAATGTTACTGCAAACGCACCAATAGGACAATAGATATTCCTTTCTTAGGATCCAGCGTCTAAGCTATTACGAGGAATTCGTAAGTACTTGTCAAACCAAAAATATCCTCCGTCGCAACACTTGAATCGAATAATTAATGTATAAAATAAGGGGTTAAAGTCGCATAGATCCAGCGATACGACGGAGACGTTTCTTTATAGGAACTAAATTTTTATGTGTATAAGATTAGGATTACTAGAGTTACCAGGTTGTGGGATTTGTCCCATTTAATGGGGGCTTCAAAAGATAAATGCTGGAAATAGGAGAAATTTACATTCGCTTTAAAAACACATAATATGGGATATTTAAATAATCTGCAGTCTAACATGTAAGTTATCTAAACCTACAATTATGAGGTTTGATTGGGCAATTATATATATTATATATATATCTGAAATGCCCATAATTTTCTAAAGTAATTACATCAATCTGCGATGGTTTTTTTTTTTTTTTTTACATTTTCGTCAGACTATAATTTGATGTAATATCAGAAAAATATATAAAGTAAAAAAAATTGAGAAACATATTTAGCACTTGAATGCCCTTAGCTCGAAAGTTATGACAGCGTACAGGTATGCAAAATGCTCGTTGTGTGGCAGTTGGACTTCACAGTGCTGTATGTTTTCGAGCCGGGGTTATTTATTTACTGGCTTGTGCGGCAGTCAGCGCCTGTCTCTTCTTCTACGGCGGAAACACCGCACGCCACATGTGAGAACCTTGCGTGCAGGGGTTCGAAGCTCTATAGGGATTTCGTCAGTCACTAAACGAGGATTATAGGGTAGAATGACTTCGCCAACTGTTGAAAAATGAAAATAATTCTCATAAATAGAGAAAGCTTTACATTTTATAAACAATGTGATTTAATTTTTAAATATACTTAAGTCAGAAGTAAATGAAGTTTAATTATTTTTAACATCATTCATAAAATATATAATATTTATGCAGGTATGCATTGTCAGCGTCTGAGCGTTGAGTGGTTTTGTTTCTGTTATGTTCTTAGCTGGAAAAGGGGGAGTTGATGTTTACAATCAATTGCAGGAATTGGAATTTAGGTTTATTGCATTTTCAAATGCTTATTGCCTAAGAATAAATGGTACAAGAGTTATTGATATCAGTGACAATGCCTTTTTAAAAGAAATAAATATGTAAAATTAGCATTTTAATAAACGATTGTGCAGTTAACAGAGTAGCCAACCTATGTATTCGCTATTATCAATTGTTAAACACACATTTAGTTCCATGTTACCGTTTGTAAATACATTTCATTATAACATTTTTACCAAACGGTTATTGGCAGCAACTAAAACATCTGTCTGAAAATCGAAATATTTACGTTTAAGAGTTGTATGGTTGGCAGCAAATTCTTCCTGATAGTCGAAACATAGAGGAAAATAAGGGTCCACCAAAATAGCACTGAGCTTCGTCTCTTTATCCCACTTGGTTTGTGCTAGCGTGTAAGTGGGCCGGTCTCGCGATTATCGCTGCCTTGCTTCTGTGTCTCGAATGGCTGAAACAACTCCGCCGTTATCATCGCTGGGGCGCTGCCACCTCATCTCGCGGGAGATACAAGCCCTTGTGAGGGCTCTTTGTCCTCCCATTGGTATATAAGCTGTTCAAGGTAAAATGAGCACTTTTGATAGCGCTGCTTAAGATCTACTCGTATACACGCTGTGTCTCCTTCCGCCTTACGTAAAATTAACTTTGCCATGGACCTCATGGCAAAGGTCAAGTGAAACTGTGAAATTATTAGAAAAGTAAACATTTTATAAATTTGCTCATTTTTACTCACCGATGCATAATATACAGCGAAATAAATAATTTAAATTATCACAAATGGTTGCCTAACACTTTTCATTCGACGTTAAGATGTGGAACTACTTTCCATCTATCGTTATCAACTTTGCCGAGCGCATGTCACTCAGTGTACCTGTTGAAGTATATGCAGGCAGGGGCAGTGACTTTTTTTAAATGTTGATTTCAAAAGTACTCACTTTATCGTGAACAGCCTTTATCATTATTTGAGCCCAGGTTGGTGACATATAGTCCTTCCGCCTGGCCAACTTTCAGATATATATACTGCGGCAGAACTTCAGCGGTACCAGGTCGCAGGATTTGTCCCATTTAATGGCGTTGTCAAATTATAAAAATTGCAAATGGAAGAACCTGATTTTTTTTTTTTTTGCTTTAAGAACACACAATATGAGACATTGCCATAAGAGCTTACACGCAACTTAATGTCACGTTTTGAACACTTACATTAAAAATCGTTTTTCCCGATGGAGATCTTTAATATTGTACATATAAAAACGTGGTTCCTTTAAATAAACGTTTAGTGATCAGTTTTAAGCAGCTCCTTTGTGTACAGATGCAATCTGCGGAGAAAAGTTTATATTCAGTTCTGGCATTGTACGATTACTGTTCAGTGAAGAATGACCCGTAAGCTTATGTTAAAAAATATTAAAGTAGTTTACAGAGAGGGAAACTGAGCTATCTATTTCTCCAAAACTTTTCAAACACGCCCACCCAGGCGAACTGGATTCGATTCCCAGCGGGGTCACTCCCGGATTTCCGCGAGTGGGAGTCGTACCTATTTTTTTCTCTGTTTTGAAAATCATATTAGTTATTAATGTAATATTATAATTTATAGACAGACTAAGTAAATACATAATTTAACCAAAAATGAGGTACTACTGTAGCAACGGAAGTATAAAACGATTCTGATACTTGAGATTTTTTTTTTGTAAACAATTAAACACGTCTTATACTAGGTGATTTTTCAAAAGGCTTGATTCAAAAAGTGCGAATAAACTGCGAGTAGAGTGCAACATTAACAATTACTACGTTTTAATAAAAGTATTACATTGCAATGTTGTGGGGAGTTATGAGTTGCTCTGCGATCTTATCCGTGTTCTCCCTGGAAATTAGGATCCGTCCGTAAGTCCCTATAGCCACCCAGAAGTCAACAAATATCCCTACAAACAGGGGAATGTCGCCATGGTTGGCAATGCTGCCCTCTTGTCCGCGTCTCAAGCATAGACTAAAGATGAGGTAGACGGATCTCGCTGGCTGCGCAAAATCAATCTCCGTGTCCCAACATTGAACTGCTTTTATGCCAACACGGCTAGCAAAAACGACGTGGATTCGATTCGAGGGTAGAACGCTGTCTAGTAAACGAGTGCTTTGGAATATTTTTATACTTCCTCTAACTAATTCGTAATGAAGATTGATTAAGTACAAATCGGTAAAAGTATTACATTTATACGATCGTGCTTGTCATTTCAAAATTAAGATATAAACAAACACGTTCATCACTGTTGCCAGTGTGACTTTGACAGTTCTGTTCCTTTGAGGTATGTCAGTGTTGGGTAACATGCGCAGAAGACGAATAAGCGGACTGCGTCATCTTTAGTCTATGGTCTAGACTAAGGTAAATTCTGCTCCGGTTGAGAAAATCAATTTGGAAAGTTTGGCAACCAAATATTTTCGCCACTAGATAAGTGCTAGTGTCGCATGTGTTCCAGATTTTTCTCTAATTTCTACGTTGAAAAAAAAAGGATAAATCACAAATACAATATATTCGCAACTGAGTAAAATTTTTCTCTTTTATCATTCACGTGGACTAAAATTTTAACTAAAAGTTAACTTTCGGAACACTGAACACCAAGCTGCAGAAATTTCCCATGTGCTAAACTCTCCCGTAAGAAATCTCGTTTTGTTCCTAAAGCCCTTGTCACGCTGTCAAATTTCCCATGTGCTAAACTCTCCCGTAAGAAATCTCGTTTTGTTCCTAAAGCCCTTGTCACGCTGTCAAATTTCCCATGTGCTAAACTCTCCCGTAAGAAATCTCGTTTTGTTCCTAAAGCCCTTGTCACGCTGTCAAATTTCCCATGTGCTAAACTCTCCCGTAAGAAATCTCGTTTTGTTCCTAAAGCCCTTGTCACGCTGTCAAATTTCCCATGTGCTAAACTCTCCCGTAAGAAATCTCGTTTTGTTCCTAAAGCCCTTGCCACGCTGTCAAATTGCTAAACTCTCCCGTAAGAAATCTCGTTTTGTTCCTAAAGCCCTTGCCACGCTTACAAATTTCCCATGTGCTAAATACTCCCGTAAGAAATCTCGTTTTGTTCCTAAAGCCCTTGCCACGCTGTCAAATTTTTCGGTCAAACGGCTGCCAATAAGTTTGGTAAAATAATTTGGACATTTATGACGTCATCGAAACATCATAAACGCAGCCATATTTGTCTGAGAATGTTCGATGGCTTCAGCTTCCATCAGACATTTGAATATTGAACCGGTACTAAAATTTCTTTGAAGTTTGACGGTCTCAACCAATCAGAAGCGTGCACGACAGAAATGGACGCCAAGAAACTTCAAAACGACGCACAACTGCTGGAAACGAAGTAGGTTACTAAGATAATTAATTTATGTAGACGCTGTCTGGGCATGAATGTTATTTTAAGTGAATAGTGCCAATAATATTACGAACTATGTCATTGTGGAGGAAAAAAATTGTGATAAATATAATTTTAATCTAGCAAAGATGCGAAAATAAATTACAACATCCCTTACATTTCTTCCTGCTGTGGACTGCATTGTAAAACGAAAGCAATATCTCAGTATGAAAATATTTTTAAAATAATAATTAAAATTAGATTCTCCCAGTAAAAATTTTTGATAAAGGCTGTTCGCGATAGGGTAAGCACTTTTGAAATCAATCTTAGAAAAAAGTCGTTGCCTCTACCTGCATGTATTTTAACGGGCGGCCTGAGTGACATGCGTCCAGTAAAGTTGGTAACGATGGATGGGAAGCAGTCCTGTATCTTAACGTCGAATAAAAAAGTGTTAGGTAACCATTTCTGATATTTTACATACTTTCTTTCGCTATATGTTTTATTTTTATTTTATTGTAGTTTAAAAATGAGCAGAATTTTAAAGTATTTACTTTTCTAATAATTTCACAGTTTCACTTGACCGACGCATGAATAAAGTGATGAGGGTAGTGACAATGTTAAGCTTACATAAGGCGCAAGAATACACAACGTGCATACAAGTAGATCTTAAGCAGGGTTTTCATAAGTGCTCATTTCACCGTGAAGAACCTATAGTTAGGGACACCCGAATTTCGCGAAAAGATTTCATGACCAGTTGTATTTCATGACAGTTTTGCTCAGATCCACTTTCGTGATTGGATGATTTACGTGTTACGCGTTTAGGTGTCTGCTCGCGAATCACAGACGCACACCACAGGAGTAACCTAATTCTGATTGCGGCGAGGAAAGTAAGAAAATGCTGTACCACAAAAACACCCGACTAATAAGTAAAATATAACATTTGATATGCCAGTAGGGTATTGAAGTCTAACATGCACGGAAAGATTTTCGCGAAATTCAGGCGTCTCTGCCTATAGCGTGGCACATTTTCAAACACATTCAAAATTATTAGATAAAATTTGTTGGAAGGAAAAATCTGATGGCAATATTTTCTCTCAGCAATTTGTAGACTACGCTCGAATGTAGCTTGAGCGAAACTTATTTGAAAATTTATTTGTAGTTCAGAATAAAAACTCGCGTGGGTGTACTGTCTTTGTTCAGCCAGTGTTTAACATGACCTCACAAGAACACGACAGCGTAGTAACTAAAATATTTCTAACGATTGAATTTATTTTTCATAGCCAATCTAAGGGACGTTATTGATTGTAAATATTATTTACACATTAAAGGACATTTGATTGGGTCAAAATCAGCTCGGCTCCCCATTGTTTAATAACCGGCCAATAATGAACGCTGTAAAGTACACGGCAGTGTGCGAAGTGGCATGGACCAATAGGACGATGACGAGTTCTAACACAAGCCGTGTCCGAAATGGCAAATTTGGGGAATCAGGGTTTTAGGAATTTCGGGTGGATGGTTTCGAACGGCATGTAACAGCGCTACATGTGACAAAAGTGGAAACTACATGCTTGCGAAATTTCAACGTTATTTTGTATGTCACCCTATCAATGAATAAAATAACCTTCTCCCAGGCATTTTCACGTAACACCGCTGTCATGTGAATAACTGATCTTATTTCTTTCTAGCCGATATCATTCTTCTCTTTATCTCTTCGCTCCCTGTAATTAACATTCCATTTCGAATAACAACCGATCGTCTTTTTTTTATATACAACATACGAACTTTATTTTAAAATAACTTTATGTTGATCCCCGATCTTCCATGTTTCACGTGCATGAATTGTGCAGTATTTCAAGAACAGTATATACCGACGTTTCCACCACAACGCGGGAAATAAAACGTAAACAAACTATAGCAGACGATTTTACGGACCTATTTGGGGATTTAGTGTGCTACTTCACCTCAGTAAATTTCAACCCTAAATCCCCAAATATTCAGGGCCTAAAATTGGCCACGTGGTCGATTTAGTAACTTAAATCATGGTCTCGTAGCCGTTTCGGACACGGACACAGACACCAACAGGACCGGTGTTCTTGCAGTAGTGTATATAGGTGACTAACTTCCAACTTGCCTTAAAGTGCTAGTAAATGTGCGCAGACCTCAAAGTGTTGAAATGTTATTGTCGAGTATAGTTGAAGGCGAACATTAAAACTTGAGGGCCTTCAAACTTGGCCGAGACGCAACGCGCGGCACGGAGCGTGGGCGAGATCGATGGCGGGACACGGCCGCAGCCCGGAAGCCAATTACGGCGGGAGAAGCCCGCACTGCTGGCAACGCTGACACGAGAAATATACCCCGGCACTCCGGCGCGAAATCCCTTCGCCTCGGCGCGGATTTGTTCTCAATTAGGTCCGGCAGGCGGCTGGGGCCGGCGTGACACTGACGAAGCGGCTAAGACTGCCGGCCTGAGAGCATGTTCCTCTCGAGCAGTATAGTCTACGTGACGTATGAGAGATTGAAAAAGTGCTTCTTTTTTTTTTTTTTTCTACGAAGCTGCTCATCAAGTTGAGAATATCATAAAGTCTAACAGCCATATAAACACGCAAAGAAAACAGGCCTTTTGGAAACATTTTCCATGTACCGTTTACCAGCATATAGACTATTCACGGGGAAGTGAACATTTTTTGAAACCATCTCACTTGGAATAGTAGTCAATAAGTATAATTTATTCTAGCCTTTGACGCTAACTTTAGTAGAGGTCTAATGAGGAACCAAGCGCAGCGCAATGATTAGACTAAAAAATCAAGTAAATTTCTCATCTTCAATCAACCTTTTCAAAATCTTCTGGAGACGTAATTTATCTCTTCGATTTTATTTTCGAAATCTAGCAAATAAAGACCAAGATCAAGATAATTTGATCCAAATCTGTAATCTAAATCAAGCAACTTATTTTTTAAAAACCTTGCTGAGCAGAGTCCTTTTTTCCGGTTAAATAAGCCAAATGTGCTCTAAGTCTGCAAACCAAATCAATTAGTAAAAAAAAAAATCACAAAATTATCAAAATTATATGAAAATTCTTAAGAGAACTCTAGATCATGGATAAATTTTCCATTTTTCATTTATTTGAAGCCATTATACGACATAAAAACTTCTTTCTCGTTTAATAGTTTCAAAGTATTTTGATCTAATATTTTCACATATTGCTCTGGTAGTGAAATTTTAAACTTACCATCTAGAATACAATTAATCATTTTACCAAAATTAGAGTAATAAATTTCAAAATCTGTCGCAGTAACCCATTTCCCTTTTTCGGGATCTTGTAGTTTGGTGATTTCAAACGAATTGTTCAACTTCTCGAGGAGAGATTCCGTTTAGATTTATAAAGAGAAAAATTTATTATGACGAAGAAAAAAAAAACAGTGCTGAAATTTGATCAAGAGATGATTTAGCTTGCAGATTAGGCTTAAGAAACCCTGCGTAAGGAGCCCGAGACGGGTTGAAATTTGTTTGATTTTGGCCTTAAACTTTCTCCACTTTGAGCACTGCTTACTACTTGCATTGAACTACTATTTACATGGCAGTATTTATTTTAAAAATTGGTGTAAGAATAAAAAAAATGACTGAAAGGAAAAAAAATAGCTACGGCCTCAAAATTGTTTACTTTACAGTGAACAGCCTATAATAGATTTTTCTCTTGTTAATGTTTTATTTGGAGGACTCGAAATTCTTCTAAATATCGTCCCTAAGCGTTCTTGAATAGTCTGGCATTCATTCTAGTTGCTTGTAATCTCACGATTATTTATTATTCACGGAACTAAAAACTAGGTGAATTGTTTAGTTTTGCATAATTTATTTCAAAATTATTGTAACATTGGGAAAGAGAGAGCGAGAGAGAAAGAGAGAGGGAGAGAGCGAGGGGAAAAAATACAACATTATCAAGAAAAACCAGTATGAGTAGTTACATATTGTGGTATATTTGTTTTACAGTAGTCATTATTTATAGCATTACCGTGGAATCTAAAATACGTAGATTTTCAACAGTATTAATAAAGTATTTTTAATAGAGAATATTAATAAATAATGCTAATTCAACACACATTAAGAAAACCTTATCTATTAGATTTAGTTTTGTAACTAGTCTTTAAAAATACATAAAAACTTTTTTACATCGTAATAGTCACAATTTGTCCCAATTAAAAATAGGGATAGGTTTAATTTGTTGTAATCGTTTTACTCTGTAAAGAAAAAAAACACATTCCCCACGGGCTTATGTTAACGTTGGTAAGACCCCTTCCATCTAGACTTTATTAGAAATTCTCAAGAACTTAATTTTTAGTCTAAACTTCTAAACATCAGAACAGTTGTGAAACAGGGCACACTTACACAGTTATTTTGCAATTAAAATAATTAATCCGCTGTTGCTATTATCACATCGGTAACCGTTATAAAGTGTATCTCATTTATTTCTTACTGCTATGTTCAGGAATTAACGTAAACAAATTCTGTCCAAAGCATTGCGATGTGTCTGCCATCGCAAGCTTTCATTTACGATATTATAAAATTAAATTTAGGTGAAGACTGTTGACAATAAAGTGAGCGCTTTTGAAATAAACCTTAGAAAAAGATCACTGGCCCAACCTACGCATATTTTAACGGGCACACTGAGGGACGTGTCCAGTAAAGTTGGTAACGATGGAGAAGAAAGCAGTTCCATATATTAACATCGAATAAGAAGTGTTAGGTAACCACTTGTGACAGCTCAAGGTTATTTCTCTCGCTTTCTGTAATTTTCAATGCATCGAAAGTGCAAAAATGAGCATATCTGTACAATATTTACTTTTCTAATAATTTCACAGTTTCACTTGACCTACGTATGAATAAAGTGACGTGGCCCATAGCAATCCAGACGAAAGCCTATCCCCCCCACCCCCCGCACGGGCTGTCATGCGGGAAACACCGATATAAACATTATAGAACACCACTCTACGTGTAAGCAATACATTCTATTTTAGAAAAAAAATAAATCACTCTTTCGAATAGTCCGGAAGTGGCTTCCAACGTACCTCGCATACTGCATATATTATTTAGGAGACATTTAACGTTTCAAAAATGGAAATTTCCAGACTGCTAGGTCTTAAAAAAATGTTTACATGAATAACTGCAAGACTGTTGTAAGGCATTACACTGAACTCCGCTACAAAACTTTTGGCAGTAAAATCCTCCGCCGCTTAACACTTTGTAGAATATGCACGAGTGTAGCTCGAGCAAAGCTAATTTGAAAATTTCCTTATTGTTCAGAACAAAACTCGCATGGGCGCGCGGTATTTGTTCGGCTAGTGTTTAACACGACCTCACAAAAACACGACACCGCAGTTACAATGATATTGCTAACGATATAATTTTTTTTTTTTGCAACCACTCAAAGGGAAATCATTGATTGTAAATCCTTTCGAACGATAAAGGACATTTGATTGGGTCAGTATCAACTCGGCTCACCATTGGTTGATGATCAGCCAATAATAATCGCTGTAAAGTACAGATAATTTCCGGTGTGGTATGGACCAACACGATGATGACCTGTTCTAACACAGACACCAACAGAACCGGTGTTCTTGCAGTAGTGGATATAAGTAGGTGACTCACTTCTAATGTGTCTTAAGTGCCAGAAAATGTGTGCAGACTTCAGCGTGTTAAAATAAGGCAGCTACACGCATAACGGTGAAAAGTCTGCGTGCAATTTCAGATTATTTTGTTTGTAGGGGCGACTAAATACTTGATGCGTGTGGCAGTGTCACCCTTATCGTTTTCTCACTTCTAGGCCTCAATCGCCGGAAAGAGCTTCAGGTAGGCGGGTACCTTAACAGCGTAAAAACTAATGAATATTTTAACAATATTTTAAGGCTATTCTACACAATTTTGACATTTTTACCAAGGGAAATTATTACCAAATAAATCGAAAGACAATTTTCAGATTTTTTTTTACAGCACAATTATAAAGATTTTAACATAAAATATGGCATAAAAAGTTTTCCAAAAGTTATTTACACACAATGTGTAATTTCTACTTAAGCGTTTATTGATGTCGTAGGGACACCATAAAGCAACTAGCAACCCTCACTTTGAATTTCGTCTTAAAACTAGAAATAAAACCAGGCGAACCTAATGATAAATATTCCTGACATTTCTTTGTGGTCTTCTGATGACTATTACTATTGTAATAACTGCAGCCTGGCACGTTATTTATCAAAACCTACAATTTTGAAGCTTGAATGGGCAATTAAATACATTTTAAATCGCCATAATTTTCCAAAGTAATTGTTTTACAGTAATCTGCCATGATTTTTAGCACTTTCACCAGACAAATAACTTGAATTAATATCAGAAAAATATATTAAATACATGAATATGAGAAACATATTTAGCACTTGAACGCATCTTAAGCTCGAAAGTCGTGACAGTGTACACATATGCAAAATTCGCGTCGTGCGATAATACGCTGGACTTCGCAGTGATGTACGTATTCGAGCCGGATCAATTTATGTACTAGATTCTGAGACATTTTGTAATGTTGTTTAGCTGCGAATCATACGTATTCTACTGCACATTTTATCATTATTTACTTGCATTCTGGAGATTCGCTGCATTCATTATCTCAGCACATTGTTAACGCCGAATAAATATTTTTTTGTTGGATCTCATTGCACGAGTCTACGTGCAAAATTTACTTAAAAAATCAATGTGACTTTTTTTTAAGTTTGTGTGCTTTATTGTTACGTATGTTGCAGTACGATACATTAAAGGCTGTTCTCGATAAAGTGAGCACTTTTGAAACCAATCTTAGAAAAAAAAGTCACTACCCCATGCCTGCATATATTTAAACGGGCGCACTCAGTGACATGTGCTGAGTAAAGTAGGTAACCATGGAGAGAAAATAGTTCCATATCTTAACATCGAATAAAATGTGTTAGGTTACCATTTATAAGGGCTTAAATTAATTCCTTCACTTTCTGCCATTTTTCTAATGTATCGAAGTGTAAAAATTAGTGGATCTGTACAATTTTCCTTTTCAAATTATTTCTCAGATTCACTTGATCGACGCATGAATGAGGTGATGAGGCCCATGGTAACGTTAATTTTACATGAGGCGGAATAATACGCAACGTGCATGAAAGT